>CM057337.1:334527094-335855607 GCA_030015575.1 Agapanthus africanus | reverse complement strand
TTGACTACGGCGCCGGTATTATCTTTACCTTCGGGATCAGGCGGATTTGTTATCTACTGTGATGCTTCGCGAGTGGGATTAGGATGCGTATTGATGCAGCATGGCCGGGTGATCGCTTATGCTTCTCGTCAGTTGAAGAAGCATGAACAGAACTACCCCACTCATGATTTGGAGATGGCTGCAGTGGTCTTTGCACTGAAGATTTGGCGACATTACCTTTACGGCGAGTCGTGTCAGATATTCACCGATCACAAGAGCTTAAAGTACATATTTCAGCAGCGAGACCTGAACCTCAGACAGCGTCGTTGGATGGAGTTGGTGAAAGACTACGACTGCGAGATCTTATATCACCCGGGCAAGGCAAATGTGGTGGCAGATGCGTTGAGTAGGAGGCCCGGGGGTAGTCTATCCTTTTTGCGCGCAGTGCAGAGGCAGTCGTCAGCAGATTGGCAGATGTTATGCGACAGCCGAGTTGAGTTCGAGTTCACTCAGACAGGGGGACAGCTCGCCATGTTCGTGCACGCCCACAGTTGCTTGACCGTATATGTGAGGCACAGCGCAGTGACGACCGTTGCTCAGAGATTATGGCACAGATGGGACAGGGCAGATTTTCCGAGTTCGTGGTTGACGATCAGGGGATTTTACGATATGGATCTAGACTGTGCGTACCAGATGCTGATGGATTGCGGCGCGACATTCTTGAGGAGGCACACCGATCAGTGTATAGTGTCCACCCCGGTTCCACCAAGATGTACCATGATATGAGAGAGACCTACTGGTGGGACGGGATGAAGAGGGACATTGCGGAGTTCGTTTCGAGATGCCTGACTTGTCAGCAAGTCAAGGCCGAGCACCAGAGGCCCGCAGGAGAGCTACAGCCGTTACCCATTCCGGAGTGGAAATGGGAGCAGATTTCGATGGACTTCGTTGTGGGTCTACCCAGGACCAGTCGAGGGTACGACTCCATCTGGGTGATCGTGGATAGATTGACGAAAGCGGCTCACTTCCTTCCAGTGAAGACGACTTTCAGCTTCGCTCAGTATGCTCAGCTCTATATTGACGAGATCGTGCGACTACATGGCGTACCGACTTGTATCGTGTCAGATCGAGGCACTCAGTTCACCAGCCGACTTTGGCAGAGACTTCAGGAGGCTTTGGGCACTCGTTTGAGCTTCAGCACAGCGTTTCATCCGCAGACAGACGGACAGTCAGAGCGGACCATTCAGACTCTCGAGGACATGCTCAGAGCGTGCGTTTTAGACTTTGGTGGTAGCTGGGATCATCATTTACCTCTAGTGGAGTTCTCCTACAACAACAGCTTCCAGGATACTATTCAGATGGCACCTTTCGAGGCTTTGTATGGGAGGAGATGCAGATCGCCCGTCTGTTGGACAGAACTCAGCGAGAGCAGTATTTTGGGGCCGCAGCTTGTTGAGGAGACGACAGCGAAGATACAGTTGATCCGAGACCGGATGAGAGAGCTCAGAGCAGGCAGAAATCGTATGCAGACAGGCGCCGTCGCAGATTAGAGTTCGCAGTTGGCGACCATGTTTTTCTGAGGGTCTCTCCGATGAAGGGCGTGATGCGTTTTGGGCGAAAGGGGAAGCTTAGCCCTAGATTCGTAGGTCCCTTCGAGATCCTCGAGCGTGTCGGCGTAGTTGCATATCGTTTGGCTCTTCCTCCCAGCTTTCCTGATGTTCACCCCGTCTTCCATGTTTCGATGCTCCTCAAGTACCTTCACGACCCTTCGCATGCGATTCAGCACCCGACAGTCCAGCTAGAGCGCGACCTTTCTTTTGCAGAGCAGCCGGTGGCCATCTTGGATCGGCAGGTGAAGAAGTTGAGGTCGAAGATTATACCAACCGTCAAGGTCCTTTGGCGTAGCCCGAGCAGCGAGGAGGTTACCTGGGAGACCGAGGGCGAGATGAGGAAGAAATATCCCCATCTCTTCGAAGGTGCGCGTAGCTATATTTTTTTAAATTCGGGGACCGAATTTCTTTAAGGGGGGAAGATTGTAGCGTCTTGAAAAGTCGTTTTGATGTTTTCCTAAAATTCGGTGAAAATTCGGTATTTTTCCGAAAACCGTCTTTCTCGTTATTTTGCAGTTTAGGGCTAATTATACTTAAAATGGATAGGTAATTGCTTGTTTTTAGTATCTAATGAGTTAATTATGAAATTCTGGTCGTTTAAAATTTTCCCTAATTTTTCAATTTTTTAATATTATTTTAAGCCGGTAAGAAAATACATTAAATTAGCGATAAATACAAATTTTTCCGGGCTAATTTTAATCTCTAAAATTATGATAATTAAAATCTAGTGGTAACATA
The DNA here is from genome assembly GCA_030015575.1 of Agapanthus africanus. Taxonomy (NCBI): domain Eukaryota; kingdom Viridiplantae; phylum Streptophyta; class Magnoliopsida; order Asparagales; family Amaryllidaceae; genus Agapanthus; species Agapanthus africanus. The sequence continues at coordinate 335,853,280 of CM057337.1, read as the reverse complement.
AATTTTAGTAATTTATTTGATTTTTAACAAATTTTTATGATATGAAACGAATTTATTGAATTTTAAGCTAAAACTTGCAATTTTTGACTTGTAGGGGGTCTTTTTGCATAAAATTTCTTTTGTAAAACCCCTCTCTCTCTTCCCTCAGCCCTAGGACAGCCCCACCTTGTGCAAGTCCAGAAATTTCTGGCCTCTTTTTCTTTGTTTCCTTTCTTGAGTTGATTTAGTTAGTTTATTGATTTATTTTAAATATAATTGATAAGTTATGGTACATTGACTTTTGGAGACTTGACCATTGACTTTCCCACGCACCCACACCCCTCCCCCTCACCTCTTACTGGCCGAAACCTGCACCTCCCTCTTCTTCATCTCTTTTCTTCTCATTTCTTCTAAATTCTTCAAGTTTAATTCATCAAAATTGCAATTAAAGCTTGCAAATTAAAACCCTCCTTCATCTTTCTTTTCCTTCACCTCCCGAGCTTGGATCTTGATGCTTGAGGCCATCATTTGGAGCAAAATTTATTCTTGCTAGATCTCAATTGAGGTATAATTTCCATCAAGTTACTTTCTTTTTTTGCTAAATTCCTTTAATTATATGGTATTAGTGTTAAAAGTTAGCTAATTTCTAATCTTGTTTTTTTTAAAAGAGTAGTTTGTTTAAACTAGGGTTTTGAAGCCATGATAGTTAATTAAATTGTTTTGTAGTTAATCTAGTTATTACTTAACTAATCTATATGGTTACCTTGTTATGTAGTCTTCAATTTTGCTAATATTAGTTAATTTTAAATGTTTGATTTTGGTTGTAAATTGTTGTTTTAGGAAAATCTAGAAAGGGTTTATGTTTGGAAAATGGGTTGTGATGCATGTTTAATGAGTTCAATTAGGGTTTAGAAACCATTATTTAGTTGATTAAACCCAATTTGTTATCTAGTTGTTTTGCTAACCTAATCTAGAAGCTTAACTTGCTAATTGAGTTATAAAATTAGTGTTAATTTAAGGTTTTTATATATAGTTTGGATTAGAATTGCTAGGTTATATAATTCAAGTAATGGTTGTTTATAGAAAATAGGTTTTGAATCTTTGCTAATGTGTTGTAATTATAGTGTTTGTAGATTGCTTGTTGTGTGGTTGGATTGTGATAACCGTATCGCTAAGTTTCGATTTTTGCACCAAATTGCTAGTTTTGCTGTACTAGGTTTTTGTTAAATTTATTTAGTGAATTATTTGTGATACCTTGGGGATGTTTTTAGCATCTCCTATGACGTTTAGGATGCGTGAGTGCGGATTTTAGTTTTGCCGGGCGACCAAATCGGCGTTTTTTGGCAGTTTTTGCGATTTTCGCGTATGTTCGCGCACTTTGTGCACGTTGTACCTAGCTAGCGAACTTTAGTAGTTTCGTTGGGGTTTTGCGTCGTTCTTGATATGTAACCTTATGTTGGGTATTGATGTAAATTCCAGGTTCGGTCGCGGAGACGTCAGACGCGGCGCGAAAGGGGAAAGCGGTGATTGGACACAGCTAGCCAGGGATTCCGGTGAGTAGATGTAACATCTACGGGGGACTATCGTTGAATGGCGCAAGCCGCCCGATAGTTTTAGTAACTTACAAGATCCTTAGTGATGTTAGTAATTAGGGGTGAATACGTATATGATTATTTGCTGCATCCATGCATTATATTGACATACCTATACGAAACCATTTTATAGGACACCTGCACCATTGCCAGGGTTTTATTATGCAGCATGAGCACTATTCATGCTTACACACACACCCTGGAAATTGCCATGCCACCACACTAGATAAAATTTAAATTTAAACCTTTTACTAATTGATACTTAAACTGGTGCTATTGCCTTTAATTCCTTAAAATGAAATCGTAGGACTGCTATTCATGTGCATGTACTTCATCATATTAATTGTTCATGCCTAATCTATTAATCACACATCGCAACTTGATTATTGATACCATATGCATTCATTATCATTGATATATGCACTTATGAGGATTTCTTGAGATTTTATGATATTTCTGGATTTCGGGGGAAAGCCGCAAAATTTCTAAACTTATTATATTTTTAAAATATGTAAATTGCGGTTTTCTAGTGATGTAAGTGTCGTCCACCATGAGTTTGCTGTGGTTTTGGAAATCCGTGTCGAGGAGTGGAGGAACCGGCACGGGTACATGGTGGGCCCGGTAAGGTACCCCGGGGCAAGAGGAATGTGGTGTTGACGTTGAGCCTGGCAGGGGACGGATTACCTACGGTGACTGTTTGGGACGGCGGATATCCAGAGGATACCGACCGTGGCCGCTAGATGATGAGATATTGATATTTGAGATGGGTCAGCCGGACGGCTGAGGCCAGAGATACATTTATGAGATTTGAGACAGCTTTTGGGTGTCGTTGCTGGACACCGGTTCTCGTCGATTCTTTGAGTATTATGCTGGCATTCTAAAGAGTTTCAAAAACAAAAAGAGATAAATGTTTCTTATATATACCTATTGAGACCTCAGATATTCATGTTGCATACATACTCGTACACTGATGTTGTATACACACCTGCTAGTGCATCCAGTCATACCTGTATTTTAGATGCTAGGATGCTTGTGTGCATGCATACGATAGCCTTTGTAGATGTTATTTATTACTCACGAGTTGGCAACTCACCCCCGTTGTGCCACAGTCTTTTGCAGGTCCGCTCCGTCAGTTCAGTAGCGGCGGGCGCACTTGTTCTTTTGCCTCTTTTGCCTGGGCTCGAGATTTGCTCATAGGTGGGTTATGTTATTATTTTTGTACCACCTTGTATATTCTTTGTATCTAGTGTACTCCATCTACTGTTTCTACCAGTATTATTGTATATTGACCTAGAGATGAGACTGTGAGGTTTGTGGACTTTTATGCTGTATTTTGGGGTCGAGCTCACTTGAGTCGACATGATGTTTTCTTATGCTTTATTATGATTATTATGCTTGTTGTCATTTTTATTGCGTGGGATTTGTGACCGTCTTGCGGCGAAGAGCTAGCTCCCGCTTGGGGATGCCCTATTTGTTGGATTCATGTATATTTTGTTGTACCCATTTTGGGGGCCAGTATTTACAAAGGAGACTCTGCCGAAATTTTCGGAAAAATTGGTATTGTTTTTAAAAAGGGTTTTACATGACTTATTTGATAAACTCGCTTTCAATTGATTGGGTTTTCTTCACTCTTTTGCTTAAATGGTTTTGTTTTCTGGGCTTTGGCTTACTTACTTTACGGACGTCTTTAGACGTTTCGTAAACTTAAGTGCCAGTCACGTTCCGTACCCTGCGGGTCGTGACATGGATACTCCATCATATGGTTATATACGAACTCGAAAGGAACTTGTTCCAGTTCGGGGATGGATTCTGGTTCAGGAGAAATAGGAATAAGGTTTATTCAGGTGTCTTTTATCTTCACCTTCTCTCGCGTTGCGAGTGCTCCTAGGATTAGGACAGTACACCCATTACGCTTATTGGATTGTCTTCTTCCAAACCATAGGCTGGTGTCGAACGGTTGGGAAAGAAGAAAACCATTTAGCCTAATAGGGTGTACAGAAGGTAATGACTAAAGACATATGAATGGATGTGGAGAGATGGCAAAGAAATATACGGTTACAGTTGTGAATCTGGATAATGGAAGAGACATTACTAGGAATACCCGCATGCCCCATCGAAACATTTCAATGTGTACTGTTAAAAGAAAACTGATTTCCCAATTAGTTCTTACTCCAGGGTATGTATTTACCAGGTATGATTCTCACATCTGTATGGTATTACAGATGATGAGTGGGAGTAAGTTATTGGGAATTAGGTGATCATCCTCATTATATTGGAATTCGTTGTAATTGGTGATATTTGAGGAAATCACCTGGGTTGTTTGCCGGACGGCAAATATTTGGTTTTGAATATCCTCTGTTATGCACCAATTTCAAATTGATATATCTGTACGTCTATTTTTATAGAGTGAGATATACCTTTTTGAAATTATGTGTATGACATTTACCTATATCAGTGGATGGTTAGGTAAGGAGCATTAAACAGCGGTGTAATTCTTCTTAACCATAAGTACAGTTTTCAACCTACGACACACAGGGAATGAGTTATAAGTCTCAAGGGACTTATACAGAGTATTGTATGTTGTCCAGCGTCCATGAGGACAAAGGGGTTGGTTCTCGTACTATATTCGGTTTACTTATGACTTCTCTAGTTTTTAGACAGGTGTTTCGTAGAAACACAGGGTCTGAATTTGAGAAGTTATATGTATATGAATAAAGTAGAGAACCAGGTATTGCAAGTATTAGGATTCTTCAAGGTGATCAAAGATGTAGATACTTGTGTATGGTATTCAGTTGGTAGTAATAATTAAGAGAACTTGCTTCTCTTTCAGGTTATTCATAATTGGAAGCACTCCTAAGTTGAGTAACGCTGATCAGCCTCCTCCCATTTAGTTGACATGCACTGGAGACAGCTGCATGATTTGAATCTGGTTCAATTAAATCAGTGCCTCTATTTCTATATTGGATATAGAACGGTTCGTATCTTAACGATGTTAAGGTACGGGGAGTTGTCCGGCTTATGCTTAAAACCAGACTCTGGATAACTCAAGGCACATTTCTGTAATGGCTGTTTATGGGTTGACCCAGGCTATGATATTGTTCTAGACTCGCCACAGTTTTAATAAAAATGGATTTTTTCAGAAAACAGAAGTGGGAGTATGGTAGAACTAGATGTGATTCCAGAACCGCAGATGATTACTGAAAATTTGATAAGAACCTAAAGATTCAATTTGGTTTGACATTCCATTGGCCACTCCGCAGATAAGGTGGGTAACCTCAGGCACCCGAGAGGTACTCTGGTAGCTTCAAAGACAGTGGCAGGGAGGTCTTGTTTACCCTGACTTGCCATTGCTGTTGTTCCAGACTGTGAGACCCGGCAGGAGGATGAGTATAGCATCGTTCTAAACTAGCTTTAGAAGTGCACGTATATATGACTCTGCCATAGGGTTTTCGTAGTCAGTGGGAGCAGCGGAAGTATGGTGGACAAGTGGCTTATGTCTATTTATAGACTAAAGCAGATATAGCGGAGATAGATCATCTATTTCTGATGTGACAGTCATAGGTTTGACTTAATCAGAATAGGGGATGGATCTGTTAAGAAGGTAGTAGGGTGTGATGTCCTGGTATTTGGATGACATACACAGAGTAGGAAGTGATGTTCCTATACTACGGTCGGTTATGCTTTGGTTGTCACACAGTGGTTTCTCCATATGGGATTTGGATATTATATCAGACATTCTGGTTACTGGATCTGTGGTTTTAGACCTAGATTTGGGTAGTTTCCCAATCTGGGTACTTACACAGCATTCTAAGAGTTTTTAGAATGGACGACTCCTGGCACGGTAGTATACCTGCAGGTGATGGAGTCACCCTCTCTAAAGGAGTTTTACAGACTAAAGGGGAGAAGGATGTGCATGATTGGCAGATCACTTGCTTAGGCAATTGAGTCAATCATGAGAAGTCAAGTACCACACCAGATATTGTTTTTGCAGTAGATGCAATAAGTTGATAATAATCCAATTCTGGAAAACCAATCGAAGCAGTTTAAGAACATAAGTGGATGTTCTAGGGATATGATAACGGTATCCTCCTTCGGGAGACAGTTATCACTCCAGGCTTCCAAGGTTACATGGATGATAGAGAGGTTGTCAGAGTTATAGTTTTCCTTCTGACGAGGGGCAGTATTTTGGACAGGTGGTCCAAGGCGGACACTGAGGGAGGCATGACGCAGGATACTGATTAAGTTCAGTTGACGATACAGTCTAAGAATTTTGGATTTGGAGTTCATTTATGAGCTAGGTCCCATCAGACATCCAGATACATTCTAAGACAGGTATTGCTCATTTCGGGAGATGGCTTTCTCCGCGACTTGAGATATAGAGAGACATAGAAAGAAATGTCAGAGCGGATCCACTCACTGAGGCTATTCCTCGAACGCATTAGTTTTGCAAACTGGTTTTGTAAGACTGATTAGTAGAGGAGTTGGGTGTTCGGTATCACACGGGCTGTGAGTATGCGACATCGCAATAATTACCTTGAGTGCAAGTGGGAGATTGTTGGAGATAGTGCCCTCAGAGTCAATTATTGGATCACAGGCACGTGATTGCAATGATTGAGGGAGGACCTATTCCGGTAGGACAGCCTTACTCAAGATGATAGTATGCTATCTGGTTTATCTTTATCATCGTGTACTGCTTTAGGTCACCTTACAGGTCGCTATTACACGTTGATAGAGCCCCTAGGATTCTTGCTTGACTGCCAGCAGTATGAGGGCGATCATATACGTAGGAGCTGGTAGTCTATAAGCACATCCTTAAAAGGTCCCTAGTCGTGGGAGTTTCGAGATAGGGCATCGATACTCCAGAGTAGACTAGTGTATACAGTCGAGACCCCGACGAGGGGCGGTGGCCGGTCTCACAAGCCACTAGTGTCAGTTGGATCACCTAAGATGTATACAGGTGCTCATTGGGTTATGAGGACATCGGACAGGACTCGCCGGGAACATGCTAGTTGGTCTTATACCTGACGTCAGATAGCAGTTCCCTGGTGACATGTGTACAGGTTAGTTCATCGACCTGAGATCATCATTTGTCTCGTGTGAGTTCCCACTGTACTTTGATTACTACCCTACCACGCTCAAAGGAGACGTGCAAACAGGTTTTAGTTGGGTACAGTCCCGAGCCACATAGAGGCAGTGAGCGGATCTGCAGGGGTTCGTCTCTCCCGGTATTGGGGATGAGGTCGCGCTGTGTCTAGGAGAGCCATTACATGAAGTCCTTGGCTAAGGCAGGAGATTTACTGGTAGGTATTCTAGTAGTATCTCAGGGTGTTCTGGGCTACACTCCGACACGACTTGTACCGCTTTTGGGGGTCTGACTTTTACCAACCCGCTAGGCCCGCCATGCGATGCTCATAGACGAACGGACCGGACTGTATGGATATTGTCACTGACAGGCTCAGTAGGGTGTCAGGATGAGTTCGCTCATCGACGTCCCTTTTGGTCAATACCTGGTACCCCGTTACGTATGGCTAATACCTCTGACGTGCTAGTGGTTAAATCCACAGCCAAGGATTGACGAGTCTTTAGAATCCCCAACAGACCGTTTTCTTAAATTTCGGGCGAAACGCTGTAGAGGCCGTATGGAGATATGGCAGGGTTCGATCAGATACGTGCGGTATTGCACGGATCATGATCGGACGGATAATACTAGCGGGCTTTGGTTTAAGCCGGATCCTAGTATTGTACTGTGTAGATTTGTCTCATTGCATTTGTATTCGGTCGGAATACAAATGCGGGTATGTATATACAGTAGCGGGGTTTTCCTGTAATCTATTACGAGATCAGTTTTTTGAAGTTGCCAGTTTGCTTTCCGTTTCGGCCATTTTTCTTTGTTTCTTTCATTGGCTGAAAATTGGTAGAGGAGGGCTTATTTGCAAATGTGCAAATAAGCATTGTGGAGGGTGGTCTTTGCATATTGTTGCTTCATGATGGTTGCACCATCATTTGACTTCTTCACTTCATGTTTGCTTGACTTTTGGAGTGATGATGGGTTTTGGAGTGAGGATTTTGTTGTAATGATATATTTCATCATCATCACCTTTTTCTCTCTCTTGCATTATTTTCTTTGGCTCACTCATTCATTCTAATGCTATCTATTCTCTCATGGCTCAAGAGAGGGGCCGTCCATTCTAGTGAGGGGAGAGGGAATTTATTTTATGAGGGATTTTGTTCTCACTTGCTTACTACAAAATTCCCAAAAGCCACCACAAAAGTTCATATCTCATACCTCTATAAAAAAGGGCAACTTCATACAACCCCAAGAGATAAAGAGCACTACACTTATTCTACAGCAATTCTTGGACACGTCGACTCGCCAACTTCGTGCCCGAGTTGCCTCGGTCCAGAGGTGGGAGCCCGTAAAAGAACCCGGCGATGTTGTGCCCTTCCGACGAGGAGATGAAGACCGGAGATTCCGCGGGAGATCGGGACGATGACGAGAAGACTGAAGGACACGGATCGCTCGGTATATCTCTCTACCCGTTCTCTAGTTAGCTAGGACTAGATTAATGGCCCGATCCGGTTTTATAGTGCGCGGTGGTGCCGGTTCAAAAGTTTTGTAAAAGTATCATTTCCGCATTCCGGCGTCGGATTGACGGCCGGGCCGCCGCCGTGCACTTACACATATAGACTTGTATTGTGATACTGTTTTGCTCTCACATGTTGATAAAGCCCTTAGGATATATACTTGACTACCAGGACTATGATGGAGATCATACTAGTAGGGCCAGGGTAGTCCACAAGTACATCCTTTAATTGTTCCTAGTCGAGTGCGTATCGAGACTGGGCATCGATATTCCAGAGTAGACTAGCGTATATGCTTCTTGACCCATATGATAGGCAATGGATTATCCGACATCCATTGGTGTTTGATATCAAAGATGGTATACGGGTGCTCAGTGGAGACTGGGTACACTGAACGGACTCGCCGAGAACTTCTAGTTGGTATAATACCTATCGTCGGATAGCAGTTCTCTGGTGACACTGGTACAGGTTAGTCTGTAGACCTGAGATCGTCATAGAGTCTTGTGTGATTCCCATTGTGCTTTGATTTCCACCTTACAGCGTTCAAGAGAACATGCAAAACGGTGGCTTTTGGGTACAGTCCCGAGTCATATGGAGGCAATGAGCGATAGGAGGGGATTCGTCTCTCCCGGTATTGGGGGTTGATGTTGCGCTGTGCTCGATTGCTATAACTGGAAGTCCCTGGCCAGGGATGATACAGAGATTTACTGGTAAGTGTTATCAGTAGTTTCTTGACCCGTTATGTGCCTCAGATCGGCATGACTTATCGGTTACTGGGGTCTGACGTTTACCACCTCTAAACTAGATATACGACATATCAGATGAAGAGACCGGACTATACGGTAGTGTTACTGACAAGCTTTACCAGAGTATGAGCAGGCTTGCTTGTTGATATTCTGATCGCTCAATACCCGGGTAGCCATTACTTCCAGCTAGTACCGCTGACGGCTTGTGGGTGCTTGATATGATCATCACTTACTGCCGGCGTATTGATGAGTCTTTAGAGTCCTACACAGAGGTTTGCTTTCTTAGGCGAAATGAAGTAGGAGCACATATGTGATATATGCGGGACCGAGATTAATACGAGTATGTGATACCGTATTCTATTCTCGCGATATGTGATATTGGTCGGTTATATGTGATATAGTCGGGTTATCGAATCAAGTGTTGATTCGATAAGTTGATACATATGATATTAGTGTTGGAGATAGTGCCCTCAGAGTCAATTATTGGATCACAGGCACGTGATTGCAATGATTGAGGGAGGATCTATCCCGGTAGGACAGTCTTGCTCGAGATGATAGTATGCTATCTGGTTTATCTTTATCATCGTGTACTGCTTTAGGTGACCTGAGATGTCGCTATTACACGTTGATAGAGCCCCTAGGATTCTTGCTTGACTACCAGCAGTATGATGGCGATCATATACGTGGGAGCTGGGGTCTATAAGCACATCCTTAAAAGGTCCCTAGTCGTGGGAGTTTCGAGACTGGGCATCGATACTCCATTAGTAGACTAGTGTATACAGTCGAGACCCCGACGAGGGGCGGTGGCCGGTCTCACAAGCCACTGGTGTCAGTTGCTTCACCTAAGATGTATACAGGTGCTCATTGGGTTATGAGTACACCGGACAGGACTCGCCGGGAACCTGCTTGTTGGTATTATACCAGATGTCAGATAGCAGTTCCCTGGTGACATGTGTACAGGTTAGTTCATCGACCTAAGATCGTCATTTGTCTCGTGTGAGTTCCCACTGTGCTTTGATTACTACCCTACCACGGCTCAAAGGAGTCGTGCAAACAGGTTTTAGTTGGGTACAGTCCCGAGCCACATGGAGGCAGTGAGCGGATCTGCAGGGGTTCGTCTCTCCCGGTATTGGGGGTGAGGTCGCGCTGTGTCTAGGAGAGCCATTACGCAAAGCCCTCGGCCGAGGCAGGAGATTTACTGGTAGGTATTCCAGTAGTATCTCAGGGCGTTCTGGGCTACACTCCGACACGACTTGTACCGCCTTTGGGGGTCTGACTTTTACCAACCCCCTAGGCCCGACATGCGATCCTCATAGACGAACGGACCGGACTGTACGGATATTGTCACTGACAGGCTCAGTAGGGTGTCAGGATGAGTTCGCTCATCAACGTCCCTTTTGGTCAATAGCTGGTGGCCCGTCACGTATTGGCTTATACCTCTGACGTGCTGGTGGTTAAATCCACAACCATAATATTGACGAGTCTTTAGAGTCCACCACACTTTCAGTTACTCAGCTTTCGGGCGAAACGCTGTAGAGGCCGTATGGAGATATGGCAGGGTCCGATCAGATACGTGCGGTATTGCACGGATCAGGATCGGACAGTTTTGTACTAGTGGCCGTATAGTTATATGGCAGGGTTTGATCTGATACATGCGGTATTGCACGGATCAGGATCGAACGGTTTTTACTAGCCGGCTTTGGCTTAAGCCGGTCCTAGTTTAGTACAGTGTAGATTTTGTCTCATTGCATTTGTATCCGGTCGGAATACAGATGCGGGTGTGTATGCACAGTATCGGGGTTTTCCTGTAATTTATTACGGGACCAGTTTTCTGGAGTTGCCAGTTTGCATTCCGTTCCGGCCGGTTTTTCTTTGTTCTTTCCCGGCCGGACTTTTCTGATGGAGGGGGTAATTTGCAGTTTTGCAAATTACTTTTGGTGGAGATTTTATTTGTAAGATGATTTATTATGATAACCTTTTTAGATACCATTCCTTTCATGCTTTATTGTGAAAAGATTGGATTTGAGGTTGATGTAAGTTTGATGATGATTATGTCTTGATGTAGTCACCACTTGCTTTACCCTACACTCACCTCCCTTCTTGCTTCATATTACCTCCTCCACCATTCTCATTTAGATGATAAGTTTTTCATGAGAGGAAAAAGAAAGAGAGAAGAAGAAGAAGAGAGCTTCATCTTGAGAGTTTCATTCATGATCTCATTTTCTCGCTAGAAAAATGCAAGCACCATTTTTCTATTCTTGATTCCTCCATCACCATGGCAACAAACCCCAAATGAGACAAGCATCTTCTACACTACATTCTACAGCATATCTTGAGCATGTCGAGTTGCCGGCTTCATGCTCGAGTTGCCTCAGTATTGAGGCGGGAGCCCGTAAAAGACGCAGGCGATGTGGTGCCCTTTCCGGCGAGGAGGCGACGATATGGAGACAAGACTTTCCGCGGGAGATCGGGACGATGAAGAGAAGACCGGAGGACTCGGATCACTCGGTATACTTCTCACCCTATCTCTTGATTGCTAGCATTAGGTTAATGGTAAACGATCCGGGTTTTCATTGTCCGCGGTAGCGCCGGTTTCCGAGTAAGGAAAATTTTTGATTCCGCATTTTGGCCTCGAGTACGAGGCCGGGGCGCTGCCGTGGCGCAACATGGTATCAGAGCCACGCCATTAACCTTACCTAGCTTGTTCTAATGCGTTTTGCTTATCCGATCGACCAAAATTCCAAAAACCTCATTTTTGTTCACATCAGTTTTCTGTTGGAATTTTTTGGTGTCTAAAAATTTTTCAGGTTGTAGAAAAATGATGTGCTGAAAAAGATAAGACTACTGTAGAAAAACGACAAAGTGATTCCCTAGTTGGAGCGCGGAACCGCGGCCGAAACCCCCTTTGGGCCGCGGTTCCGCCGCACTATGGTGAGGTCACTTGGTCATTTTTCTGCAGTTGCTTTACGGGCTGAAAATAGGGCTTTCGGAATATTAAATTTGGGCCCAGATCTTCTGTGACTGCTACAGTTTCACTTGGGAGCCCACTTGTTAATTGTTTGATTGATCGGATATTTTAAACACATTATTTCACAGTATTTACATTATATCTGCGACCGTGAATGTCACTTGATCGGTAAATCCCGTCTAACTGCTATAGCCCGGTTAGACGGATTTGCGAACGTGATTTTCACGTTGATGTTCTATGTTTATGCTGTGATGTTGCGGATCGGTCGTGGGGGATAGCCTGGATGCAATGCTAGTACAGTTTTTGTTGTATTATGTACATTTGATATTGCGGGGCGAGCGTCCGACATGTGGACTGCCGTCACTGCCTGTTTGTATTATTCTTTTGGGGCACGACCTGGTTGCGGTCGATGTACCCGGTGTATGTATATTTTACTTTCTGTACTAGGATTACCCCGCGGAGGGGTGCACGGATAGCCGGGTTCTAGAGGGCAATGGGCCCGCATCTCATGGCATTGAGACGGAGGGGGCTTCACTCCAGGATTGGCGGGCTATTCACCGCACTCGTAGGGGGTACAGGTTGACCCAGGAGGGGTGCCCAAGTTACCGGATTCCGTGAAGTGCTGGGTGGTCCATTCACGTTGCTGAAGGGGCTGCCTCGCTTCAGGTTTTGGCGGGTGACTTGCCGCGCCCGTAGGGGTCTAGGATTTCATTGCACAGGCTATCCACACGACCAGGGGAACGTCGGGTTTCAGCAGCTGCTCTGTGAAACCCGGGGCTTCCAGATATCTGTATTGTTCTGTGATGCTGTACATTTCTGTGATGTTGCATTTTATTCACGCCTTGAGCGAAATACTATATATTGGTATATATATTAGTAGATGTTGTATATGTTTTTCATCCGTGCTAGTCCAGTCCCCGCTCTGCCGTTAGTTAGCTAACCTAACGGGTGATGACGGGACCCAGTGGCGAATGCGGATGGCATATACGTACGTCAGTATATTTTCGTTCTTTGTGGTGTGATCAATTGATAGGACTGCATTGATTCGGATCAATGCAAGATAAACAAACCTATTCTGATGTTGTTGGAACATTTTTCAAAAAGCTGTTATTGCAAGGACGTTCACTTTTGTTTTGCATAGTGGTATTCATTTGGAATATCCTGCTCCTCAGTCGACGAGGCAAGGGCCGAGATCCCTTCACCAGGAGTGACCCCTTGAACAGAAGTTTGCGTCAGGGCATTAACTTCACTATAGCCGATTACTTTTGCTTTGCATCGTGGTATTCAGTTGGAATATCCTGCACCTCATTCTACGGGGAAAGAGCCGAGATCCCTTCACCGGGAGTGACCTCTTTAGTAAAGGTTTTCGTCACTATATTTTATAAAAGGCTATGCAGTTCCTTCAACGATATCAAGTTCATTACGTTAAAGGTTTTTCGCTAAAAACCATTCGTAGCCCTCCGTCATTTCTTATGGGTATTATTTAGTATTCGTGCTGCGTTTGTTGACTCCGTCAAGGCGTAGTGTACGGTAGCTAAGTGGTGCTTGTTTGTTGCATAAGTGGGATTGGTTAGGACAGTCATGCGGCCTTGTTGACTCCGTCAAGGGCACGTACGGGTGGGTTTAATGCAATCCAGATAATGACGGGTTGAACTTGACTAGGACTCTTTGATTTGTTGACTCCGTCAAGGTCACTTGAGTCCTAGGGGTAAAAACCCACATCGGGAGTTTCAAAAGAACTGAAACTTGCCAGATATGCGCATACCTTCTGGAGTGTGGTGACTTGAGTGGATTCCATCAAGTTATCATGCGATGATAGTTGGATCCCAATTCCCACTGATGAGTTGGTTTACTCCTCGGGTGATCCCGACTAATTCTTCTTTCAGGTTTGGAGGAGAATTTGAGGTTACAGTGGGAGGTTTCCAGATTAGACAAAGCGATAACCATTCTGATCTTGGTTAGAGTGCACGCTGAGTGTTTCTTTTCTCTCTCTCTCTGGCAGCGACCATTGACCCGACCCTGGACTATGACTCAGTAACCAAGTTGACCGAACCTTCTTAACACTGGCTTTTGGATTGTCAGAGTTGCAGACCTCATTGCCACTCCTACTTTTACCCTTTTCTCCAGGACACCCCGTATTACTACGAACGTCCACTTCCATTGGACAAAACCATCGTATGGTTATATACGAACTCGAAGGACTTCGAGGATGGTTTCTGGTTCTGGAGAAAACGAATAGGATTATTCAGTTGTCTTTTCTTTTCACCCTCTCTCATTGCGAGTACTCCTTGGTTTAGGAGATAGTACACCTATTACGCAAATTGGATAGTCTTCTTCCAAACCTTAGGCAGGTGTCGAACGGGGGGGAATGAAGAAAACCAATTAGCATAACGATGGTGTACAGAAGGTATTAAGATTAAGAGAAAGCAAGGGATTAGTAAGAGGGCAAAGTAAATTGCGACTGATATTCACGACCAAACCAAGTATTTCTTCGCCAATCCTAAATCACCTTTGTATTTCTCCAGGACACTCCGTATCACTACGAAGATCCACAGTTTATTGGATACTCCATCGTATGGTTATATACGAACTCGAAAGGAACTTGTTCCAGTTCGGGGATGGATTCTAGTTCAGGAGAAATAGGAATAAAGTACATTCAGGTGTCTTTTATCTTCACCTTCTCTCGCGTTGCGAGTGCTCCTAGGATTAGGACAGTACACCCTTTATGCTTTTTGGATAGTCTTCTTCCAAACCATAGGCTGGTGCCGAACGGTAGGGAAGGAAGAAAGCCAATTGGCCTAAAAGGGTGTGCAGAAGGTAATGACTAAAGACATATAAAGGGATTTGGAGAGGTGGCAAAGAATTATACGGTTATAGTTGTGAATCTGGATAATGGAAGAGGCATTACTAGGAATACCAGAATACCCCACCGAAACATTTCAATGTTTCAGTTTCACTGTGTAATGTTAAAAGAAAACTGATTTCCCGATTAGATACTTACTCCAGGGTATGTATTTACCAGGTATGATTCTCACATCTGTATGGTTTTACAGATGATGAGTGGGAGTAAGTTATTGGGAATTAGGTGACCATCCTCATTATATCGGGATTCGTTGTAATTGGTGATATTTGAGGAAGCCACCTGGGTTGTTTGCCGGTCGGCAAATATTTGGTTTTGAATATCCGTTGTTATGCACCAATTTCAAATTGATATATCTGTACATCTATTTTCATAGAGTGAGATATACCTTTTGATATTATGTCGATGACATTTACCTATATCAGTGGATGGTTAGGTAAGGAGTATTAAACAGCTGTGTAATTCTTCTTAACCATAGTACAGTTTTCAACCTACGACACACAGTGAATGAGTTGTTAGACTCAGCGGACTTATACAGAGTATTGTATGTTGTCCAGTGTCCATTGGGACAGAGGGGTTGGTCCTCATACTATGTTCTGTTTACTTTTAACTTCTCTAGTTCTTAGACATATGTTTCGTGGAAACACAGGGTCTGAGTTTTGAGGAGTTATTGGTATAAGAATAGAGTTGAGAACCAGGTATTGCAAGTATCGGGATTCTTCAAGATGATCGAAGATGTAGATACTTGTGTATGGTATTCAGTTGACAGTAATGAGAACTTGATTCTCTTTCAGGTTACTCATAATTGGAAGCATTCCTAAGTTGGGTAACGCTGATCGGCCTCCCTCCATTTAGTTGACATGCACTGGAGACAGCTGCATGATTTGAATCTGGTTCATTTAAATCAGTGCCTCTGGTTCTATATTGGATATAGAGCAGTTCATATCTTAACGATGTTAAGGTACGGGGAGTTGTCCGGCTTATGATTAAAACCAGACACTGGACAACTCAAGGCACGTTTCTGTAATGGCTGTTTGTGGGTTGACCCAGGCTATGACGAGGGTTGACTTTCTACCATCTGGAAGATCAGTAGTGATATTGTTCTCAACTCGCCACATTTTAAAAGGAAATAGTTATTTTTCAGAAAACAGTAGTGGGAGTATGGTAGAACTGGAAGCGATTCCAGAACCGCAAACGATTACTGAAGATTTGATAAGGAACCTAAAGATTCAATCTGTTTTGACATTCCATTGGCCACTCCGTAGATAAGGTGGGTAACTTCAGGCACCCGAGAGGTACTCCGGTAGCCTCAAGGACGGTGACAGGGAAGTTCTTGTTTACCCACACTTGCCATTGTTGTTGTTCCAGGCTGCGAGACCCGGCAGGAGGATGAGTATAGCGTCGTTCTAAACTAGCTTTAGAAGTGCGCGTCTATATGACTCTGCCAGAGGGTTGTCGTAGTCAGTGGGAGCAGCGGAAGCATTGGTGGACATCAGGCTTATGTCTATAGACTAAAGCAGATATAGCGGATATAGATCATCTGTTTCTGATGTGACAGTCATGGGTTTGACGTCATCAGAATAGGGGATGGATCTGTTGAGAAGGTAGTAGGAAGTGATACTCCTATACTACGATCGGTTAGACTTTGGTTGTCACACAGTGGTTTCTCTACACAGGACTTGGATATTATATCAGACATACTGGTTACTAGATCTATGGTTTTAGATCTAGATTTGGGTGGTTTCCCAATCAGGGTACTTTGACAGCATTCTAAGAGTATTTAGAATGGACGACTCCTGGCATGGTACTGTACCTGCAGGTAATGGAGTCACCCTCTCTAAAGGTGTCTTACAGACTAAAGGGGAGAGGGATACGTATGATTGACAGATCACTTGCTTAGGCAATTGAGTCAATCATGAGATGTCAAGTACCACACCAGATGTTGTTCTTGCAGTAGGTGCAATAAGTTGATATTGATCCAATCCTGGAGGAACAGTCGGAAGCAGTTTTAGAACATAAGTGAATGTTCTAGGGATATGATAACGTCTGCCTCCTTTAGGAGACGGTTATCACTCCAGGCTTCCAAGGTGACATGGACGACAAGGAGGTTGTCAGAGTTATAGTTCTCCCTCTGACGAGGGACAGTATTTTGGACAGGTGGTCCAAGGCAATACTGAGGGAGGCATGGCGCAGGATACTGATTAAGTTCAGTTGTTGATACAGTCTAAGAAGTTTGGATTTGGAGTTCATTTATGAGCTAGGTCCCATCAGACATCCAGACATTCTAAGACAGGTATTGCTCATTTCGGGAGATGGCTTTCTCCGCAAACTTGAGATATAGAGAGACATAGAAAGAAACATCACAGCGGATCCACTCACTGAGGCTATTCCTCGAACGCAATAGTTTCGCAAACGAGCTTTGTGAGACTGACTAGTAGAGGAGTTGGGTGTTCGGTATCACACGGGCTGTGAGTACGCGACATCGCAATAATTAGCCTTGAGTGCAAGTGGGAGATTGTTGGAGATAGTGCCCTCAGAGTCAATTATTGGATCACAGGCACGTGATTGCAATGATTGAGGGAGGACCTATCCCGGTAGGACAGTCTTGCTCGAGATGATAGTATGCTATCTGGTTTATCTTTATCATCGTGTACTGCTTTAGGTGACCTGAGATGTCGCTATTACACGTTGATAGAGCCCCTAGGATTCTTGCTTGACTACCAGCAGTATGATGGCGATCATATACGTGGGAGCTGGGGTCTATAAGCACATCCTTAAAAGGTCCCTAGTCGTGGGAGTTTCGAGACTGGGCATCGATACTCCATTAGTAGACTAGTGTATACAGTCGAGACCCCGACGAGGGGCGGTGGCCGGTCTCACAAGCCACTGGTGTCAGTTGCTTCACCTAAGATGTATACAGGTGCTCATTGGGTTATGAGTACACCGGACAGGACTCGCCGGGAACCTGCTTGTTGGTATTATACCAGATGTCAGATAGCAGTTCCCTGGTGACATGTGTACAGGTTAGTTCATCGACCTGAGATCGTCATTTGTCTCGTGTGAGTTCCCACTGTGCTTTGATTACTACCCTACCACGGCTCAAAGGAGTCGTGCAAACAGGTTTTAGTTGGGTACAGTCCCGAGCCACATGGAGGCAGTGAGCGGATCTGCAGGGGTTCGTCTCTCCCGGTATTGGGGGTGAGGTCGCGCTGTGTCTAGGAGAGCCATTACGCAAAGCCCTCGGCCGAGGCAGGAGATTTACTGGTAGGTATTCCAGTAGTATCTCAGGGCGTTCTGGGCTACACTCCGACACGACTTGTACCGCCTTTGGGGGTCTGACTTTTACCAACCCCCTAGGCCCAACATGCGATCCTCATAGACGAACGGACCGGACTGTACGGATATTGTCACTGACAGGCTCAGTAGGGTGTCAGGATGAGTTCGCTCATCAACGTCCCTTTTGGTCAATAGCTGGTGGCCCGTCACGTATTGGCTTATACCTCTGACGTGCTGGTGGTTAAATCCACAACCATAATATTGACGAGTCTTTAGAGTCCACCACACTTTCAGTTACTCAGCTTTCGGGCGAAACGCTGTAGAGGCCGTATGGAGATATGGCAGGGTCCGATCAGATACGTGCGGTATTGCACGGATCAGGATCGGACAGTTTTGTACTAGTGGCCGTATAGTTATATGGCAGGGTTTGATCTGATACATGCGGTATTGCACGGATCAGGATCGAACGGTTTTTACTAGCCGGCTTTGGCTTAAGCCGGTCCTAGTTTAGTACAGTGTAGATTTTGTCTCATTGCATTTGTATCCGGTCGGAATACAGATGCGGGTGTGTATGCACAGTATCGGGGTTTTCCTGTAATTTATTACGGGACCAGTTTTCTGGAGTTGCCAGTTTGCATTCCGTTCCGGCCGGTTTTTCTTTGTTCTTTCCCGGCCGGACTTTTCTGATGGAGGGGGTAATTTGCAGTTTTGCAAATTACTTTTGGTGGAGGTTTTATTTGTAAGATGATTTATTATGATAACCTTTTTAGATACCATTCCATTCATGCTTTATTGTGAAAAGATTGGATTTGAGGTTGATGTAAGTTTGATGATGATTATGTCTTGATGTAGTCACCACTTGCTTTACCCTACACTCACCTCCCTTCTTGCTTCATATTACCTCCTCCACCATTCTCATTTAGATGATAAGTTTTTCATGAGAGGAAAAAGAAAGAGAGAAGAAGAAGAAGAGAGCTTCATCTTGAGAGTTTCATTCATGATCTCATTTTCTCGCTAGAAAAATGCAAGCACCATTTTTCTATTCTTGATTCCTCCATCACCATGGCAACAAACCCCAAATGAGACAAGCATCTTCTACACTACATTCTACAGCATATCTTGAGCATGTCGAGTTGCCGGCTTCATGCTCGAGTTGCCTCGGTATTGAGGCGGGAGCCCGTAAAAGACGCAGGCGATGTGGTGCCCTTTCCGGCGAGGAGGCGACGATATGGAGACAAGACTTTCCGCGGGAGATCGGGACGATGAAGAGAAGGCCGGAGGACTCGGATCACTCGGTATACTTCTCACCCTATCTCTTGATTGCTAGCATTAGGTTAATGGTAAACGATCCGGGTTTTCATTGTCCGCGGTAGCGCCGGTTTCCGAGTAAGGAAAATTTTTGATTCCGCATTTTGGCCTCGAGTACGAGGCCGGGACGCTGCCGTGGCGCAACAATTAGTCGGTTATATATGATATAGCCAGATTATTAAATCAAGTGTTGATTTAATAATTTAATGTATAATTGTATATTTGATATACTAACATACATTAACTAATATTAGCTCACTTAAGCATTTCTTTTTCTCACATGTGTACACTTAATATATATGTGATATATATATTATTGTTTCATGTTTGTTAATACATGCTACATGGGTGTATGAGACTCACACCATGCTCATGATAATGTAGAGTTTATTTATTTAAAGTAAATCACAAATTGGTTGGAAATTAGTCATGGTTGATGATTAGTGAAAGCTTGTAGAACCCATTGACTTGGTCCACTAATTTTGTCTTACATTAGATATTTATTAACCCAACCATTGTCATTACCCATGGTTAAGTCTCTACAAAAGTTAGTATATGATATTTTCTCACCCATGGTTGCTATTCTCACCCTCATTCTATTTTTCCTTCTTCATCTTCTTCTTCATCAAGAGAGAGCTCTCTAGGTTTGGGAGAGGTGAAGAAAATTAGAGAGGGAATTAATTCTAAAGTGAGAAAAAATCCTACTTCATCATCCTCTACTAGATTAGCCATTTAGTTTAGGGTGTTAGCTTCACTAATCCCTAATTAGTGAAGAGGTAGTTTGGGTTGGTGTCTCCTCGACGTAGATCATCTTTGGCCTCGAAGAATTCGTGCAAGTTTGTTCCTTTCATCTTGTAGAGCCATTCTAGAGTCCGGAAGATCACTACTTGGAGCGAAAGGACTACTACACAGAGCTATTGAAGTGAAGGACCGGTCTACAAAAGATGTATTCCATGTTCACTTAGATGTAAATTTTTTTACATGATTGTATTGGCTAATTCCCTAGTTAAGATTCTAGGGTTAGGGTTGTTTAGCATGGCAAAAGTTTTAAAATGGCATGGACGATACCTCCCGAAACCTTGCTGTCGTGCTAGGCATTCCTACAATTAGGGTTTTCGCCGGGTCAACTTTGGAGTTATGGCGTCGAGTTTCTCTGGTGTTCTAGTTACATCACATGTAACATTCTATATATGTTTAAAAAAAATTCAGAGACTGTTTTGAAATCGACAGAGAATAGGGTTTCGAGTTAATTATTTCGGAGTCGTTTTGGTTTCGTAATTCTAACTACATCATATAATCTTCTAGTTTTGGCTCTGATACCATGTAAGTCAGGTAGCCACCCCATCCAATGGAGTTGCAGTGGCACCTATAGGTCCCTCAGCAGCTACTTTTTACGCATGCCCCCTCACAAGGATTACAACCCGCCGGAACACCTTCCGGTCTCGGGACACCCTGGGGGTAAGAGCCTATACTTTGCCATACTGTCACACAGTGAGAACCCCCCATAAGTCGACATCCAATGCCTAGTAGCTCAGATACTATGAAAGTGCATGTTAGCACCACCACTGGGTTTTACTAGCATCAATCAAGCCAATTTTAAAAAATTAGGGGTGCTAATCAATCCTAACCAAGATCTTAAACTAGTTGATTAGGGTTTAACTATGATATCATAAAAACTTTACTAAGAGATGGATGGCTACAACCTTTGTATACCGTGTCCTTCTTTTCAAAAGCTCTAGGTTGTAGTCCACGCGACTCCACTAGGCTCCACTTGAAGGTTGAACGAACTTGCTTCAATGACCTTTGTGCCGAAGATGATCCATCCGAAGTCCGCTAATCCAAGCTCCCTCTTCACTAAACTCTTTAGTGAAGTAAACACACTAGACCAAAGTGCTAATCTAGTGTAGGATGGTGAAGTAGGGATTTTGTTTGCTCACTAGGGTTCTTGTTCATCTCAGAAAACTGTATTTTAATACCACTCATTCATTATCTGTTTTGTTGTATATCGGTACTATTAAGCAGTGTCTACATAGTAAATATAGATTACAGGTATTCATGACAAAATACTGGAAACACACTTAAATTCATGGATATGACATTTGTGAGCCGACGCTGCAATCAGAATAGAAAACCGATCGATATCCAAGGAGTTCTTTTGCAACAAATAAAGTGTACACAATTTTGGTCCAACATAATACAAGTGTGCACATAATTCTTTGGTACATGGACCATGGTGGGGCTGCCTTAGCACAACAACTTGTGCAAGTATGGCACAAGTGAGTGTGATGTGTAATAAATGCTAAAATATGTGATGTGATTTAAAGCATCAAGTTTCCCTCCACGACTACTGAATATAACCCAAGCTGATATGAAGAAATTAAACATTACCAGTGGACTTGTTGAGTGCACTCGAGACCACCACACCAACACGAGCCCAATTGCCCAAGATTGGACCGGCGAAATGCTCCAAAATTCCGGCGCCACCGGTCCAATAGTGCCCAATGAGCCCCATTTTTCTTCTGGCTTTCCCTTGTTTCACATCATCCTTATTATATTGTTTGTTTAATCTTATTTTATGTCTATAAATACCAGATTAGTAAGAAAGGGAAAGAGGGACCTGGATACACTTTTGAGCTATAGTTTAATTCTTGTTTTCTTTTCATTTTGAAGCTTTGTACATAGTAGCTAGTTCACCTTGAGTTTTTTTGCCTTCTCTTGATCTTGCAACCTCTTCATTAAGCTTGCAATTTTAAGTTTTGGTTATTGAACTCATGGTTTGTATCATCACTTGAAATTAATAAAGCTTTCATTTTGCACTTGGGTTCTTAGTATTCATTTTCTATCTCTTTTACTTACTTGCAATTTAATTTCTTACCATTTACTTGTTGGATATAGTGCCCTCAAAGTCAATTATTAGATCGCAGGCACGTGATTGCAATGATTGAGGGAGGACCTATACCGGTAGGACAGTCTTGCTCGAGATGATAGTATGCTATCTGTTTTGTCATTATCATAGTGTACATGCTTTAGTTCACTATTGCATGTTGATAGAGCCCATAGGATTCTTGCTTGATAGTCAGCAGTATGATGGCGATCATAAACGTGGGAGCTGGGGTCTATAAGTACATGCTTAATGTGTCACTAGTCGTGGGAGTTTCGAGACCGGGCGTCGATACTCCAGAGTAGACTAGTGTATACAGTTCGAGACCCCGATGAGGGGCGGTGGCCGGTCTCACAAGCCACTTGTGTCAGTTAGTTCACCTAAGATGTATACAGGTACTCATTCGGTTATGAGTACACCGGACAGGAATGCTGGGAATCTGCTAGTTGGTATTATACCTATTGTCAGATAGCAATTCCCAGGTGACATGTATACATGTTAGTCTGTCGACCTGAGATCGTCATTTGTCTCGTGTGAGTTCCCACCGTGCTTTGATTACTACCCTACCACGGCTCAAAGGAGTCGTGCAAGCAGGTTTTAGTTGGGAACAGTCCCGAGCCACATAGAGGCAGTGAGTGGATCGTCAGGGATTCGTCTCTCCCGGTATTGGGGGTTGATGTCGCACAGTGTACGGGTGGCCATCACCAGAAATCCTTGGCCAAGGTAATCGAGAATTACTGATTCGGATTAGTAGTTTCTCAAGTGGTGATGGGCTTCATACCGACACGAATTATCGTGTTATTAAGGGTCTGACTTTATCCACCCCCTAGACCCGATATGCGATACTCTTAGACGAACAGACCGGACTGTACAGATATTGTCACTGTTAGGCTCAGTAGGGTTCCTGGATGAGTTCTCTCATCGGCTTCCCTTTCGCTCAATACCTCGGCAGCCGTTACACACAGCTAGTGCCACTAACGTGCTTGTGGTTAAATCCACAGCTAGCATATTGATGGGTCATTAGAGTCCCCCGACAGACAGTTTCCCAAGTTCGGGCGAAACGTTGTAGAGGCCGTATGGTTTTATGGAAGGGTTCGAACATACACGTACACTTGTTCACATGTCATGATTCGGACGGATAATACTAGTGGGCTTTGGTTTAAACCGGATCCTAGTATTGTATTGTGTAGAAATATTTTTATCTCGTTGCATTCGTATTCAGTCGGAATATGGATGCGGGTATTTATATACGGACGAGGGATATTCTTGTAATTCGTTACAAGATTACTTTTTGAAGTTGCCAGTTTTTCTCCGCTTGATTAAATATTAGTTGCAATGTTTAATTATTGGTTAAAGTTTGTGCATTCTTTTTTGGCCTAAATTTCTTTCTTCATGTTGTGGCCGAAATGGGGGGTTTCTTTTGGCTTGGGTTAGTCATAGTTTTATGACTCATCACTTGGCATTAAATGAGCATGGCTTCATTTAGTGGGCATCGGCTTGATTGGAATGAGCAGTGAACATTGTTGGTAGCATAGGTTGTGCATGAGGTGGCTGACTTTGGTTGATTGGTGGGGTTTAAATTATTGGTGTTGCTTGATTAATAATCCCATACACTCACACACATCTCACCACTTGAACATCCTCAGAGAAGCTCTCCCATTTTCCTTCACTGTGAATTGGTCGAACCCATGATTGGCCAAGCTCATTTGATTTTCTCTTTACAAATCCTATGCTCACTTCATTCCATCCATGGAAACATCAATTTACCTCCACCCAAATACTTGGGTGCCTTAAGATAAAGTATTCTACACTCTCTCTACTTCATTCTTGGACATGTCGGCTAGCAAA
The DNA here is from genome assembly GCA_030015575.1 of Agapanthus africanus. Lineage (NCBI taxonomy): Eukaryota > Viridiplantae > Streptophyta > Magnoliopsida > Asparagales > Amaryllidaceae > Agapanthus > Agapanthus africanus. The sequence goes on along the minus strand of CM057337.1, from coordinate 335,829,240 downwards.
CTTCATGTCCGAGTTGCCTTGGTTTTGAGGCGGGAGCCCGTATAAAGATTCGTTGACATGGTGCCACTTTGACGAGGAGACCGGAGAGCGGATTTCATCGGGGCAGCCGCAACAAGCTAGGGGAAGGGATTGAAGACCGAAAGACACAGATCGATCGGTATAATCTCTGAACTCTCTTTTTAGATTGTTAGTTAATGGTTAATGGTACGATCCGGGTGATTGGTTGCAATAGCGCCAAGTTATAAAATTTTTGTTCCGCATTTGGCCTCGGATTGATGGCCGGGACGCTGCCGTAACCCAACATGGTATCAGAGCCACCCATTAACCATAAACTATCTTGTTTAGACAATGTTAAAGTATCGAAACCGAAACAAAACCTAAACACTGCCACTGCATTTTCATTCTCTGTCAATTTATTAAGTGTCTTCTAAAGTTATTTAAACAAGTGCAGAAGACTACTGACATGACCAAAAGACAACACCCCAAACACGAGACCACCTCGCCGGATTTTGGCCGAGGACTTTCATGGGATTTTCGGCGTCACCGGCCGTTTATTGGCCTTTTGGTTTGGTTTTTTGGGTGTTGTCTATTCTCTGGAATCTATGCAGTGGTGTTGTTTGTTTAGCCCAATTTGGATATGGTTTTATCAGATTGTTTGAGGCTATTCGGGGGTTATTTCGAAGTCGTTATTTTCTAACATTGTTTAAAGTTTGCAGTACTTTACATTTCTATCTGTGACCGTGAATGTCATTTGATCGGTAAATCTTGTCTAATCACTATAGTCCTTTTAGACGGGTTTGCGAACGTGACATTCACGTTGATGTTCTGTGTTGTGCTGTGATGTTGAGGATTTGTCATGGTGGATAGCTTGGATGCAATGTTAGTGCAATTTAGTATTATTTGTACATTTGATATCGCGGGGCGAGCGTCCGACATATGGACTACCTTACTGCCTGTTTGTATATTATTCTTTTGGGGCACAACCGGGTTGAGGTCGATGTACCCATTGTACATATTTTCTTTTACGTACTAGGATTACCCCGCGGTGGAGTACACGGATAGCCGGGTTCTGGAGGGCAACGGGCCCGCATCTCATGGAGTTGAGACGGAGGGGGCTTCACTCTAGAATTGGCGGGCTATTTGCCGCACTCGTAGGGGGTACAGGTTGACCCAAGAAGGGGTGCTCAAGTTACCGGATTCCGTGAAGTGTTAGGTGGTCCATTCACTTTGCTGAAGGGGGCTGCCTCGCTTCTGGTTTTGGCGGGTAACTCGCCGCACTCGTAGGGGTCTAGGTTTTCATTGCACAGGCTATCCACACGACCAGGGGAACGTCGGGTTTCATTTACGGCTCAAAGGAAACCCGGGGCTCCCAGATTATCTGTATTGTTCTGTGATGTTTATTACTTTTCTGTGAAGTTGCATTTTGTAAGTCTACGGTAGCGCCTCGGCCGTCTGTTCGAGGCCAAAATGCGGAAACGAAAAACTTTTTCAAAACTTGAAACCGCCGCTATCTTATAGTTTAAATCCGGATCAAACCATTAACCTACAACTAGCTAATTAGAGAAGGGTTAGAAAAGCTATACCGATCGATCCGTGTCCTTCGGTCTTTAGCCACCATATCTTGCTCCTCGCGGCATTTCCGATCTCGATCTCCTCGTCGGAAAGGTCACCACATCTTCGAGTCTTTTTACGGGCTCCCGCTTCGTCCGAAGCAACTCGGGCACGAAGTTCGCTAGCCGACGTGTCCAAGGCGATGTAGAGAATGTGTGTGACAACTTTGTCTCTTGCATCCATTATATGGATGGAGGTTGAAGGTGAATCCATCAATGGAGATTGTGAGCTTGAGCAAGAAGAAGAAGAAGAAGCCTTTTCTTTTTCTTATGTTGTATGTTAAAATGAGAGAGTGAGAGAGTAAGAAGGAAATACAAGAGCTAACCATGAGCTTATGGCTGCCCTTTCTCTCTCTTCCTCTTATTTCAACTTACAAATCCATCACAAAATGTGACATATGCACAATAAAAGAGACCATGAGTCACTAGGTTGCATGTGTCACAATAAATGCATCTCATGATGATTTCTAGCTCATAATTTCCATTTGTAAACATTAATCCAAATGTTTACAACAATAAAAAGATACGGCAACATTTAAAGTAAACTCGTGACGGATCACAAGGATACCCCTCACCTGTATATACATACCTGCATCCACATTCCGACCGAATGCGAATGCGATGAGACTACAGCAATCCAACAAATCTAATACTAGGATCCGGCTTAAACCAAAACCCGCTAATATGATCCGTCCGATCATGATCCGTGCACTACTGCACGTATATGATCGAACCCTGCCATATATCATACGGCCTCTACAACGTTTCACCCGAAACTTGAAAACTGTCTGTAGGGGACTTTAAAGACTCGTCAATACTTTGGCTGCGGATTTAACCACTAGCACGTCAGAGGTACTAGCCGTACTTAACGGGCTACCAGGTATTGACCAAAAGGGAGGTCGATGAGCATACTCATCCTGACACCCTACTGAGCCTGTCAGTGACAATATCCATACAGTCCGGACCGTTCGTCTATGAGCATCGCATGGCGGGCCTAGGGGGTTGGTAAAAGTCAGACCCCCAAAAGCGGTACAAGTCGTGTCGGAGTGTAGCCCAGAACACCCTGAGATACTACTGGAATACCTACCAGTAAATCTCCTGCCTTGGCCAAGGACTTCGTGTAATGGCTCTCCTAGACACAGCGCGATCTCACCCCCAATACCGGGAGAGACGAAACCCCTGCCGATCCGCTCATTGCCTCCATGTGGCTCGGGACTGTACCCAACTAAAACCTGTTTGCACGATTCCTTTGAGCCGTGGTAGGGTAGTAATCAAAGCACCGTGGGAACTCACACAAGACAAATGACGATCTTAGGTCGATGAACTAACCTGTACACATGTCACCAGGGAACTGCTATCTGACGTCAGGTATAATACCAACTAGCATGTTCCCGACGAGTCTTGTCCGGTGTACTCATAACCCAATGAGCACCTGTATACATCTTAGGTGAACCAACTGACACTAATGGCTTGTGAGACTGGCCATTGCCCTTCGTCGGGGTCTCGACTGTATACACTAGTCTAGTAATGGAGTATCGATGCCCAGTCTCAAAACTCCCACGACTAGGGACCACTTTAAGGATGTGCTTATAGACCCTAGCTCCCATGTATATGATCGCCATCATACTGCTGGCCGTCAACCAAGAATCCTAAGGGCTCTAACAACATACAATAGTGACCTGTAATGTCACCTAAAACTGTACACGATGATAAAGATAAACCAGATAGCATACTATCATCTCGAGTAAGACTGTCTTACCGGCATAGGTCCTCCCTCAATCATTGCAATCACGTACCCGTGATCCAATAATTGACTCTGAGGGCACTATATCCAACAATCTCCCACTTGCACTCAAGGCTAATTATTGCGATGTCGCATACTCACAGCCCGTATGATACCGAACACCCAACTCCTCTACTAATCAGTCTCACAAAGCCCGTTTGCGAAACTATTACGTTCGAGGAATAGCCTCAGTGAGTGGATCCGTCCTGATGTTTCTTTCTATATCTCTCTTTATCTCAAGTTCGAGGAGAAAGCCATCTCCCGAAATGAGCAATACCTGTCTTAGAATATGTCTGGATATCTGATGGGACCTAGTTCATAAATGAACTCCAAATCCAAACTTCTTAGACTATATCGTCAACTGAATTTAATCAGTATCCTGCGCCACACCTCCCTCAATATCCGCTTGGACCATCTGTCCAAAATACTGCCTCTCGTCAGAGGAAAAACTATAACTCTGACAGCCATTCTGTCATCCAGGTCACCTTGGAAGCCTGGAATGATAACCGTCTCCTGAAAGAGGTTGTTTGTTATCATATCCCTAGAACATCCACTTATGTTCTAAAACTGCTTCCGATTGTTTCTCCAGGATAGGATTAATATCAACTTATTGCATCTCATGCACAAAACAATATCTGGTATGGTACTTGACATCTCATGATTGACTCAATTGCCTAAGCAAGTGATCCGCCAATCATACACATCCCTCTCCCCTTTAGTCTGTAAGACACCTTTAGAGAGGGTGACTCCATCACCTGCAGGTACACTACCGTGCCAGGAGTCGTCCATTCTAAAATACCTTTAGAATACTGTCTAAGTACCCTGATTGGGAAACTACCCAAATCTAGATCTAAAACCATAGATCTAGTAACCAGAATGTCTGATATTATATCTATATCCTATGTGGAGAAACCACTGTGTGACAACCAAAGTATAACCGATCGTAGTATAAGAATTTCACTTCCTACTCTGTGTATGTCATCCAAATACCAGGACATCACACCCTACTACCTTCTTAACAGATCCATCCATATTCTGATGAAGTCAAACCTATGACTGTCACATCAGAAATAGACGATCTATCTCCGCTATATCTACTTTAGTCTATAAATAGACATAAGCTACTTGTCCACTATGCTTCTGCTACTCCCACTAACTACGACAACCCTCTGGCAGAGTCATATATACGTAAACTTTCTAAAGCTAGTTTAGAACAACGCTATACTTATCCTCCTGCCGGGTCTCACAGTGTGGAACAACATCAATGGCAAGTCTGGGTAAACAAAAACCTCCCTGTTGCCGTCCTTGAGGCTACCGGGGTACCTCTCGGGTTCCTGAGGTTACCCACCATATCTGCGGAGTGGCCAATGGAATGTCAAACCAGATTGAATCTTTAGATTCTTATCAAATTTTCAGTAATCGTTTGCGGTTCTGGAATCACTTCCAGTTCTACCATACTCCCACTACTGTTTTATGAAAAAATCCATTTTTATTAAAACTGTGGCGAGTCAAGAACAATATCACTATTGATCTTCCGGATGGTAGAAAGTCAACCCTCGTCATAGCCCGGGTCAACCCACAAACAGCCATTACAGAAACATGCCTTGAGTTATCCAGAGTCTGGTTTTAAGCATAAGCCGGACAACTCCCCGTACCTTAACATTGTTAAGATATGAACTATTCCATATCCAATATAGAAACAGAGGCACTGATTTAATTGGAACCAGATTCAAATCATGCAGCTGTCTCCAGTGCATGTCAACTAAATGGAGAGAGGCCGATCAGCATTACTCAACTTAGGAATGCTTCCAATTATGAGTAACCTGAAAGAGAAGCAAGTTCTTTTAATCATTACTATCAACTGAATACCATACACAAGTATCTACATCTTCGATCACCTTGAAGAATCCTGATACTTACAACACTTGGTTCTCTACTTTACTCTTATACCTATAACTTCTCAAAACTTATACATTGCATTTCTACGAAACACATATCTAAGAACTAGAGAAGTCACAAGTAAACAGAATATAGTACGAGTACCAACCCCTCTGTCCTCATGGACACTGGACAAAATACAATACTCTGTATAAGTCCCCTGAGTCTAATAACTCATTCGCTGTGTGTCGTAGGTTGAAAACTGTACTATGGTTATGAAGAATTACACCGCTGTTTAATACTCTTTACCTAACCATCAACTGATATAGGTAAATGTCATAGACATAATTTCAAAAAGTTATATCTCACTTCATAAAAATGAACGTACAGATATATCAATTTGAAATTGGTGCATAACAACGGATATTCAAAACCAAATATTTGCCGTTCGGCAAACAACCCAGGCGATTTCCTCAAATATCACCAATTACAACGAATCCCGATATAATGAGGATGATCACCCAATTCCCAATAACTTACTCCCACTCATCATCTGTAAAACCATACAGTTGTGAGAATCAAACCTGATAAATACATACCCTGGAGCAAGGGCTAATTAGGAAATCAGTTTTCATTTAACAATACACAGTGAAACTGAAACATGTAAATGTTTCGAAGGGGTATCCGAGTATTCTTAGTAATGCTTCTTCCATTATCAGATTCATAATTATAACCGTATATTTCTTCGCCATCTCTCCAAATCCCTTTATATGTCTTTAGTCATTACCTTCTGTACACCCTTTTAGGCTAAATGGTTTTCTTCCTTCCCTACCGTTCGGCACCAGCCTATGGTTTGGAAGAAGACTATCCAATAAGCATAATGGGTGTACTCTCCTAATATTAGGAGTACTCGTAACCTGAGAGAAGGTGAAGATAAAAGACAACTGAATAAAACTTTATTCCTATTTCTCCTGAACCAGAATCCATTCCCGAACTGGAACAAGTCCCTTCGAGTTCGTATATAACCATACGATAGAGTATCCAATAAACTGTGGATCTTCGTAGTGATACGGAGTGTTCTGGAGAAATACAAAGTGTTAGTGTATATGCCCTAGGGGCCATTATTGTATCATACTAGATTGTATATTACTTAATGGAAGCTTGGGATATTCACATTTGTATATACAGTCTTGCTAAAAATGGTAGTATGCTACTTGGTTTGAGTTTACTTTAATATGTGCATATGTTTCTTATAACGTATCACTTATACATATTAGTAGAGCCCAAAGGTTCTTTGCTTGATTACCAGCGTTGTGATGGCAGTCACACTAGTGGGGGCTGGGTAGTCTATAAGGAACATCCTATACTTTTCTCTAGTCGCAGGATTATCGAGGCAAGGCATCGATACTCCAGAGTAGACTAGTATGTACGCTTCTCATCCCAATTGGGGAGATGGTCTGTCCCATTGCCATCAGTACGTTGTACTGGAGATAGTACACAGGTGCTCGTTAGGTTACGGGTACACCGGACAGGACTCGCAAGGGAACTGTTGGTTGGTACTATACCCATCGTCAGTTAACAGTTCCCAGGTGACATGAGTACAGCATAGTCCGCAGACTTGACACTGCTACTTCGCCTCGAGTGTGTCCCACTGTTCTTAGATTGCTACCCTACCACGGCTCAAAGGAGTCATGCAAACAGGTAGCAGTTGGGTGCAGTCCTGAGCACTTGGAGGCAGTAGTGGTTAGACAGGATTCGTCTCTCCCGGTATTGGGAGATGATATCGCGCTATGTCAGAGAGCCATTATGCAAAGTGCCTGGCCAGGGCAAGCGAGATATACTGGTAGGTTCCAGTAGCTTCTCAGGGTGTAATGGGCTTCGCTCCGACATGACTTATACAGCTATTAGGGGACTGACGCTTGCCGCCCCCTAGGCTTGATATGCGATAGTCTTAGACGAACAGACCGGACTGTACGGAGATTATCACATCAGGCTCAGTGGGAGTTCGGATGAGTTTCCTCATCGGCCTTCTTATCGACATCTACCTGGGGACCGTTACGTACAGCTAGTGTCGCTTGCGGTCTGTGGTTAAACCCACTGCCAGCGTAGTGTCGAGTCTTTAGAGTCCCACACAGAGAGTTTCCCTGCTCTAGGCGAAACGATTTAGAGGTCGTACGGTTTTACGACAAGGGTTCGGACGCGTACGTGTGTTTACGCACGTACGACTTTTCGGACAGTTTTTACTAGCCGGCTTTGGTTTAAGCCAGATTCTAGTATCGGGTTATTGGATTTATACAGTCTAAAGTTTTTCCGTGTTTTCACGGATTGGAGAGGCGTTCTCGTAATTTTCCGGGAAGCTTCTAGAAGAGCGGTGACTAAGGGGTTAAGGTGGCATGAGCATTAAATGCTTAATGACTCATTTGTGTGATTCATCCTTTGTATTAAATGATGCATTAATTAGTTAGTGAGTCATTTTGATGAATCACACTAGGTGAATGAATCAACCATGATGATTAATCATATATATTTATTTATTTGATAAATTTTTATGGTTGTTAAATTCACATGAGCTCATTTTTCATTCTCATTCTAATGCTCACCTTCTCTCTCCTCAAGCTCACTCTCTCTTCAAACCCTAACCCTAACCTCTCATGAGTTGAGATCAAGGGTTAGCTAGACTAATACATCCATAACCTCACTCTATATCCCCTAGGTAGCTTAGATTAGCACTTTAAGCAACCTAGTTATCTCAAGTTTGAGATTAAGCTTGGCGTAGGAGCTTTCGGGTGGATCGTCTTTGATTCGAGGAGGTCGTTGAGGTGCCGATGTTCCAAGGAGCCTACGAGGAGTGGAGGACAGCGATGAAGACCCGAAGGACATGTAACGTGAGGTATAATATCGGAACCGAGTAGTTAAACCTCTAGTTGTAGTTAGCAATGGTTTAGATTACGATTCATGCGCTCAAGTCCGTGTTACGAAGCTTTGATAATCGTTTTTCATATATTCCGCCTCCCCGCAAGTTCGTAGGGTGTGTGACATGGACTTACACAAAGGTGATGTTGGATTGGCGAAGAAATACTTGGTTTGGTCGTGAATAGCAGCCGCAATTTATTTTGCCCTCTTACTAATCCCTTTATTTGTCTTTACTTAATAACTTCTGTACACCTTCGTTAGGCTAATTGGTTTTCTTCATTCCCCACCATTCGGCACCTGCCTATGGTTTGGAAGAACACTATCTAATTAGCCTAATAGGTGTACCGTCCTAATCCAAGGAGCACTCGCAACCTGAGAGAAGGTAAAAGGAAAAGACAACTAAATAGTCCTATTCATTTTCTCCAGAACCAGAAACCATCCTCGAATCTGGAACAAGTTCCTTCAAGTTCGTATATAACCATACGATGGTTTTATCCAATGGAAGTGGACGTTCGTAGTAATACGGGGTGTTCTGGAGAAAAGGGTAAAAGTAGGAGTGGCAATGAGGTATGCAACTCTGATAATCCAAAAGCCAGTGTTTTAAGAAGGTTCGGTTAACTTGGTCACTGAGTCATAGTCAAGGGTCAGGTTATGGTCGCTGCCAAAGAGAGAGAGAAAAGAAGCACTCTGCGTGCACTCTAACCTAGATCAGAATGGTTATCAATTTATCTAATCAGGAAACCTCCCACTGTAACCACAAATTCTCCTCCAAATCTGAAAGAAGAATTAGTCGGGATCACCCAAGGAGTAAACTAACTCATCAGTGGGATTCGGGATCCAACTATCATCGCATGATAATGTGACGGAATCCACTCACATTATCACACTCCAGATGGTATGCGTATATCTGGCAAGTTTCAGTTTCTTTAGAAACTCCCGATGTGATTTTTACCCCATGCTCTTATGACCTTGACTTTGGACAACAAATCATAAGTCACATGTCAAGTTCTACCCGTCATTATCCAGGTTAATTTGAACCCACCCGTACCTACCCTTGACTTTGGCCAACAAAGCAGTACGACTGTCCCAAACCAACGCATCTATCTATGCAACAAAAACATAACAAATAGCTACCATACACTATGCCTTGACTTTGGCCAACAAACATAGCATGAATACTAAGTGCTACCCGTCTGAAATGACGGAGGGCTACGAATGGTTTTTGGCGAAAAACCTTTAACGTAATGAACTTGATATCGTTGAAAGAACCGGATAGATTTTTTGATAAAAATATAGCGGCGAAAACTTTTGCTAAAGAGGCCACTCCCGGTGAAGGGATCTCGGCTCTTTCCCCGTAGAATGAGGTGCAGGATATTCCAACTGAATACCACGATGCAAAGCAAAAGGCAATCGGCTATAGTCAAGTTATTACCCTGACGCAAACTTCTGTCCAAGGGATCACTCCTGGTGAAGGGATCTCGGCCCTTTCCTCGTCGACTGAGGTGCTGGATATTCATAACCGAATCACTGTGCAAAACAAAAGAGAACGTCCTTGCAATAACAGCTTTTTTTGAAAAATGTTCCAACAACATCAGAATAGGTTTGTTTAGCTTGCATTGATCCGAATCAATACAGTCCCATCAATTAATCACACCACAAAAGAACGAAAATATGATGTACATATATGCCATCCGCATTCGCCACTGGGTCCCGTCATCACCCGTTAGGTTACTTAACTAACGACAGAGCGGGGACTGGACTAGCGCGGGTGTAAAACATATACAATATCTACTAGTATGTATATATCAATATATAATATTCGCTCATGGCGTGATAAAATGCAACACCACAGAAAATTAATAAGTATCACAAAACAATACAGATAATCTGGGATCCCCGGGTTTCATAGAGCCGCTACTGAAACCCGACGTTCCCCTGGTCGTGTGGATAGCCTGTGCAATGAAATCCTAGACCCCTACGGGCGCGGCAAGTTACCCGTCAAAACCTGAAGCTAGGCAGCCCCTTCAACAAAGTGAATGGACCACCCAGCACTTCATGGAATCCGGTAACTTGAGCACCCCTCCTTGGGTCAATCTGTACCCCCTACGAGTGCGGCGAATAGCCCGCCAATTCTAGAGTAAAGCCCCCTCCGTCTCAAAGCCATGAGATGCGGGCCCGTTGCCCTCTAGAACACGGCTACCCATGCACCCCACCGCGGGGTAATCCTAGTACAGAAAGTAAAATATATATACAATGGGTACATCGACCTCAGCCCGGTCGTGTCCCAAAAGAATAATATACAAACAGGCAGTGATGGCAGTCTACATGTCGGACGCTCGCTCCGCAATATCAAATGTACAAATACAACCAAACTGTACTACCATTGCATCTAGGCTATCCACAACGACAAATCCGCAACATCACAGCACAACACAGAACATCAACGTGAATGTCACGTTCACAAATCTGTCTAAAAGAACTATATCAATTAGACAAGATTTACCGATCAAATAACATTCACGGTCGCAGATATAATATAAATACTATGAACTAACATGTTTAAAAAAATTTCGATCGACAAAATTTCCCGAAGTGGGCCCCAAGCACAATTCCCAGTACTCAAACAAATCTGGGCCCAAACAAAAAATACCAGAAACCCCAATTCCAAGTCGGAGCGAAGCCCATTACACCTTGAGAAACTACTGGAAAACCTACCAGTAAATCTCGCTTGCCCTGGCCAGGGACTTTGCATAATGACTCTCAGACACAGCGCGATATCAACTCCCAATACCGGGAGAGACGAATCCTGTCTAACCGCCACTGCCTCCAAGTGCTCGGGACTGCACCCAACTGCTACCTGTTTGCACGACTCCTTTGAGCCGTGGTAGGGTAGCAATCTAAGAACAGTGGGACACACTCGAGGCGAAGTAGCAGTGTCAAGTCTGCGGACTATGCTGTACTCATGTCACCTGGGAACTGTTTACTGACGATGGGTATAATACCAACCAACAGTTCCCTGCGAGTCCTGTCCGGTGTACCCGTAACCCAACGAGCACCTGTATACTATCTCCAGTACGACGTACTGATGGCTGTGGGACAGACCATCTCCCCAACTGGGATGAGAAGCGTACACACTAGTCTACTCTGGAGTATCGATGCCCTGTCTCGATAATCCTACGACTAGGGACCTGAAAAAGGATGTGCTTGTAGACTACCCAGCCCCCACTAGTGTGACTGCCATCACAACGCTGGTAGTCAAGCAAGATCCTAAGGGCTCTATAAATACGTACACACATATTAAGATAGACATAACCAAGTAGCATACTACCATGTTTAGCAAGACTGTTAATATAACTGTGAATATCCCAAACTTCCATTAAGTGATATACAAGCCAGTATGATACAATAATGGCCCTAGGGCATATACACTAACAATCTCCCACTTGCACTAGGGCCATGTACTGGCATATCGAAGACCGATCATCTCGAGTAGCCTCTCGAACTGAATCTGAGGTAAGGCCTTTGTGAATGGATCAGCAGTGTTCTCCTCTGTGGCAGCTCTACGGACCTCGATCTCCCGGCGATCTATGATCTCCCTGATCAGGTGATACCGCCTTAAGATGTGTTTGGACTTCTGATGGGACCTGGGTTCCTTCGCTAAAGCTATAGCTCCGTTGTTATCGCAATACAGCGGTATTGGATCAACAATGGTAGGAATCACCTGATGTTCTGTTAGGAACTTCTTCATCCAGACCGCTTCTTTCGCGGCATCGCAAGCAGCAATATACTCCGCTTCCATCGTCGAGTCAGCAACGGTGTCCTTCTTGGAACTCTTCCAGCACACCGCCCCTCCATTGAAGGTAAAGACATAACCTGACATGGACTTGGAGTCATCCTTATCACTCTGGAAGCCAGAATCAGCAAAGGCCTCAATCTTGAGGTCTTTTCCGCCGTAAACCAAGAACATCTTCTTAGTCCTTCTCAGGTACTTGAGAATGTTCTTTACTGCTATCCAGTGCTTCTCCCCTGGGTCTGACTGATACCTGCTTACCACGCTTAGTGCGTAAGCTACATCTGGTCTGGTGCACAACATCGCATACATTATAGAGCCTACCGCAGAAGCGTAGGGTATAATAGACATGCGTTCCATTTCCAAATCAGTCTTGGGAGACATCTCTTTGGAGAGGGTGATTCCGTGACAAGCCGGTAGATTACCGCGCTTAGAAACATCCATACTGAGTCTTTTCAGTATAGTGTTGATATACCTGGACCGCGAAAGTCCCAACATCCTCTTGGATCTATCACGATAGATCCGGATCCCCAGAATGTAAGAGGCATCACCCAGGTCTTTCATAGAGAACCTGTGTGACAAGAATTCTTTGACAGATTGTAGCATAGGAATGTCATTTCCTATCAATAGAATGTCATCCACGTACAAGACGAGGAATACGACAGTTCGTGCTACAATTTTACTATATATACATGGTTTATCTGGATTTTTGATAAAGTCATATTCTTTGACCGTTTCATCAAAACAGATGATCCAACTCCGCGATGCCTGCTTTAGTCTATATATGGAATTAAGCAACTTGCACACTTTCCTGCTGCTCCCACTCTGATTGAAGTCTTCTGGCTGATCCATATAAACGCACTCTTCCAAATTACCATTTAGAAAAGCCGTCTTTACGTCCATCTGCCAGATCTCATAATCATGGAAGGCAGCAACAGCAAGAAGGACCCGAATGGATTTGAGCATAGCCACTGGAGAAGAAGTCTCGTCATAGTCCAAACCAGGTCTTTGACGAAAACCCTTTGCAACAAGTCTAGCCTTATAGGTTTCCACCTGTCCATCTACACCAATCTTTTTGTAACACCTCAGGATGTGTTTAGTGGCTAATTATAATTAAATAAAGGGTTTTTAATAAAAAGTTTACCAAATCGAGTTTCAAATATTTTTCCAAATTTAATATATATTTTTCTAGAATTTTCCTAGGCTTGCACACACATGTGCATGTAAACTAAGGTTTAAAATGAGGTTATACCATGATTAGCAACCATGGTGGGTTTAATAATGGGGATTAAGTCTTTTGGGTTTTTATTTAAGTGTTTTTAGTTAATTGATGGTTGTTTTAATTTGAAATTTCTTTTGGATTGTTGACTTGGTGAGAATGAGAGAGAGAGAGAGAATGCATCATAGCAAAGCCATGCTTGCATTTAATGATGAGAGAGAAAGGAGGGGTTGACATTGGGGAGTTATCATTTCCTCTCATTCTTGTGCTCATTTCTCTCAACCTCACTCTCACACTCACACACCCACACCTTTCCCCAGCAGCAGCAGCAGAAGCATCCACAGCAGCAGCAGCAAGCAAGCACAGCAGCAGCAGAAGCAAGCACAGCAGCAGCAGCAGTGAACAGCAGCAATAGCAACAACTCCAGCTGCAGCTCCTTCTCTCTACTCCTTCTTCTTCCTCCAGCTCCCTAGGGTCGAGTGTGGGGTATACTTCTTAAACTTACCCCCTAGTTTGCTTAATTAGTGTAGCTTAGCTTCAATTAGTGATTAATGGTGCGTTTTAGTGCGATATGTAGTAATTAGGGGGAACTTTGATCAAGTGATGTATGATTTGGTTTTAGTAAGATGATGGAGTGTTGTTAGGGCCATATTAACCTAGCTTAGCCCCCAATTGCACTAAAATACCACCAGATTGCTATTTGATGCAAATTCATCGTTTTTAAGCAAATTTTAGCTTTCTGTAATCTGCTATCGACCCAGTGTGTTCAGAACAAAATTGAGAAGACTGCAATATAGTTGTGAGGTGCTGATCCCATATGTAGAACACGACCCCCAAATTCCATACTTTGGCCGCCGAAAAATTAGTTCTGGCCGCAATTTGTGGCCAGATGGGGAGGGAATGGGGTTGGGTTTGGCTCTATAGGTGTCTACTGCTACCCTTAGACTCATGGCATGTATAATTTTATTTAATTGTTACTGTAGAAAAATCTGGAGCTAAATACCTGTTTCTCATATTTTTAAACCTTCGCGACACGCGTGATACGTGTGTGGGTTTGGGGTTTCTGCGTATCGCGACGCGTCGGGGTAGTTTCAGGCGCGTATTCACACGTTTTAGCATATCGCGCACACGCGCGCTTGGTTTGCGACGTGAGTTTCTAGTTTGACCTTAATATCACGTTTTTGTGGATTTGAGCTTATGTGTGATATATTGTGTGATTCTAGGTTCGCAGGCGAGTGAGACGGACGCTGCGAAGAAGGGGAAGCAAGTCGTCGGCTACACTTAGTGCGAGACTTCGGTGAGTAGATTTAACATTTACGGGGATATCGCCCGCATGGCGTTATGCGTCAGGGCTGATAGGACCTTATAGTTATATGTTGCATTTACCCCATTGACTGTCATGGAGACTGTTGTTATATACTGCATTCCCTGCTGTATGTATGTAAACATAGAATTGATAGAACACCGCACTATTACTAATGGTTCATATTGCACGAGCACTAATCTGCATGTTACACACATACCGTTAGTAATTGCCATGACACACTCACCGTAGAATTGCCATGATTATATTGTTGTAGTTCATTTCACATATGTTTCATTATGATTGTCATAGAAATTGGGAACCGCATGATGTCTTTAAAAACTGAAACTATTTTAGAAAAAAGCGGTTTCCCCTTATACCTATATTGTGGCTTGATGTACATAGCACTTCGCATTTGATTTGCTTATTGGTGTTGGATTTTCATGTGATTTCTGGTTTTGAGGACCGTGGGATTATTTAAGAAAAGATGCACTATTTGAAAAACCCGGTTCTTCGTGATATGATATTTTGGTGCGTCCACAACGCGTTTTCTCGGTGCTGAGACGTGTGCTTGAAACCCGATTCGAGGTGTTGGATGATCCGTTTGCGGGTTCGTGGTGGACCCGGTATGGTTCCCCTCGGCAAGATGATCGATGGACTTTGTCGATTGAGCCGGGAGGCGGGCGAGTACCTACCGGTGATTGGTTGGACCCGGCGGTTATCTGGAGGATACTGACCAGAGTCGAGAGATGGATGCGGGATGATCCGTACTGCCGGGGCCGAGGGCCGATACCGCAGACGGAACCCGTGGGCTGATCCGGACTGACGAAGCCCGATATATGAGGATTTGCGTGTCGATGCTGGACACGAGTATTTATGATATTTGAGTGCCGATGATGGGCACTCGTGGTTTTTCAGAGATCTACAGGATTTGAGGGCCGATGGGAGTGCCGGCGCCTGAGCTGTTTGGGATTTGGGTGCATTTTTGGGCACCGATTATTTTTCCACGTTGATATTCCGTGTAGATGTTGTTTATCCCATTCTCAGCATTGATTATCATGTATCTCATCCTGTAGTTATTTTATCTGACAGAGCATTTGCATGATTATTGCGCTTACTGCTTGTCCCATATAGATCTTACTTGCTGGCATATGATAGAGTAGCACAGTACGTGCATGCTCGTGATTACCTTTATATGTTATCTCTATTCATGAGTTGGCAACTCACCCCCGTTGTGCTACAGTATTTGCAGGTTGCCCCTCAGAGTAGTCGCGGTAGGCTACCTTTTGCATCTTTTGGCTACAGATACCCCTACAGTTGGTGCGAGAGCTGTTTTGCTTTTAGGTAGGTTGTGGTATCTGATTACTTTTATTGTACCCCTTTTGTATCTAGTATTCTCCATCTACCATATATGTACTGGACTTAGAGACAGTGTGAGGATGATGATGTATATTTTTGTATTCGTGTGTCGAACTCGTGGGAGCCAACTGTTTATATATGCAGTTTATTATTCTGTGATGTTTACTTATTGCTCATTCTTTGCAAAGGCGTTGTATATTACTTTTGTGATGATGGTTTTCGCCGTTGGGCATGATTGCTCCCATTTGGGAATGTTTTGTTTCATTATATCTCATTTTCACTCATATGCTGTTTTCTACCCGATCTCGGGGTTACTTTTACAAAGGAAATGCTGCCAAAATTATTTAAATGATGACGTAACTTTAAAAGAACTTATTGAACTATTTAAGGTTTTCTAAATGTTTTAACTAAATGTTTTCAACACTCGCTACTTTTATATGGTTTTGATTTCTGGGTTCGGCTTACTTAGTCACGTTACGCTTGTAGACGTTGCGTGGTTAAGTGCCGGTCACGAGTCGAAATGTTCGGGTCATGACAAAGTTGGTATCAGAGCGTAGGTTTTACCTTTCGGGGTGTAGGATGACCTTGGTATGATGGAGTAGGTAGCTGACGCAGGGTGGCGTAGCGTGTGTATGTTCCGCGGCATACTCACGACACGGTACTCCGCCAAGGAGATCTTAGGACTTATTGATTTAAATTCCTTCTTGAGTATATATATTCTTATGATTCGATTTTTGTATTCTTATCGAATCCTAATTTCCTTTCAGCCATTATGCCGCCAATGACTACGATGGCGCAGAGAGCGGCCGCAAGGACCGAGATTTGAGTTGACTCGTCTGAGACGAGGACTGATCCGGGCAGTACACCGGTTGTACCCGAGCAGGTTGTTCCTCCCGTGACAGATCAGATCGCCATGCTAGGGGATGGTATATAGGAGATGCGCCAGACGGTGGGATCCAGCATGCAGGAGATGCGCCAAATGATAGGATCGCAAGTTGAGACGCTTTGAGCGCAGCGACCAGAGGTAGCTCTACCCGTTACAGAGACCGTGATGGTACCTACCGCACAGCCAGTTGCCCCTGCTGCCACGGAGGTGATTACAGTATCGCTATCAGAGTTCATGAGGCTGAAGCCTCCGGTCTTCACAGGCACTGATACAGCCGAGGACCCACAGTCTTTCATTGATAGGATGGCTCGGATATGCCGTTCCCTCAGATGAGCAGATGTGAGATGGGTTGAGTTCGCGAGCTTTCGCCTGGAAGGTCTTGCACAAAAATGGTGCGAATCAATCGAGAAGGGTAGAGCGGCAGGTCTTCCTCCTATGGCCTGGACAGAGTTCGTGGCACTGTTCCTTGCCCGCTTCCTCCCACTGAGTGTCAGAGATGCTAGAGCCCGCAGGTTCGAGTCCTTACGCCAGACTCCGGAGATGTCAGTGGAAGAGTATGACGTGCTGTTTACAGAGCTAGCAGTTTATGCCCCGTATTTAGTGGCTACCGAGGAGTTGCGAGTCAAGAGATTTGTTCGAGGCTTGCTTACACCACTGTTCCTTGCGATCAGTGCGCAGCATTACGAGACATATGCAGCAGCGGTAGACGCAGCCCTATTAGTCGAGGAGCGCCTTACTGAGACTTCGGTAGTTCTAGAGCTGAAGAGAGTGCGTACTGGTATATCAGCACGGAGACAGACATTCAGACGCCGCGGCAGGTATCGTTCAGGTACGAGGAGTGGCAGAGATATGGGATGAGGCCATATGTTTAGTTCGTATCCACAGGAGAGTCAGCAGTCGTCGTGGGGTTGCTTTAGATGCGGCAGTCTACTTCACCTCGTTAGAGATTGTCCTGAGATACACCGGAGGGAGGCGGCAGCACCGCATGTTACTTTACCACCTTCACCACCCCAAAGGGCGATGCCCGTTGTACCTATTGTCGCTCCGCGTCAGACTCATACACAGAGAGGTCGTGAGCGTGGAGGAGTTGCTCAGAGAGGATGGGATGACCGAGGTAGAGGGCAGTCAGTCACCGGTGGAGGACAGGCGCGAGTTTTTGCTTTGACGCATCGGGACGCGTAGGCGTCCAATGCGGTGGTCTCAGGTATCCTTCCAGTATGTTCTGTTGATGCACACGTGTTGTTCGATCCCGGATCCACGCACTCATACGTATCTACACACTTTGTGCCGAGTTTGGGTAGAGAGAGTCCGGTTTGCTTGATCAGCCGCTTGTTGTGACCACTCCTGTGGGAGAGTCGTTTGTTGCTAGGTACGTGTTCCGATCCTGTACCGTCTGTATTGGCGAGAGAGAGTTGCCTGTCGACTTAATCCTTCTGAAGATGTTGGACTTCGACGTTCTTTTGGGCATGGATTTGTTAGCCACGTGCTATGCTTCTGTGGACTGCCGTGAGAAGACAGTTAGATTCTGTTTTCCCGACGAGTCGGTTTTTGTTGTGTTGGGGGACCGTAGTGCCGCCCCTCACAGTGTGATTTCTTCTTTTCGCGCTGGACAACTTTTGAGGAAGGGATGTTAGGGATTTCTCGCCTATGTTTGCGATGCTAGCGCTACAGAGGTTCCGTTGGATCAGGTTCTGGTTGTTAGCGAGTGAATGCGGATGGCATAAGCGGACGTTGTATTTTCGTTGTTTTCTGCAATGATAGGTTAATTGATGGGACGCATTATTTTAATGCAAAGAAAACAAACCAAAGATGAATCGTTGGAACAAATTTAAAAGAAACCACCCAGTTATTTTAAAAGAGCAGAATTTTTAATTACGGAGCTTTAACCACTCCTTTTAAAAAAGCTATCAGGTTCTTTCGATTATATCAAGTTCACTATGTTCACGGTTTCGCCAAAACCAGTCGTAGCCCTCCGTCATTTCATATGGATGGTCAGTAGTTTTCAAGCTATGTTTGTTGGCCTTCGTCAAGGCATAGTGTTTGGTAGCTGCTGGGGTATTCATATGTAGCATAGATAGATGCGTTGGTTTGGTACAGTCATACTGCTATTTGGCCAACGTCAGGGTGTATGGGTGGGTTCAAATTAACAAGGATAATGATGGGAATAACTTGACATGTGACTTATGATTTGTTGGCCTTCGTCAAGGTCATAAGAGCATGGGGCAAAAATCCATATCGGGAGTTTCAAAAGAAACTGAAACTTGCTAGTGTTGCATACCATTTGGAGTTTGATAATGTTGGTAGGATACCTTCAGCATTATCACACGATGATATCTGGATCCCGATCCTACTGTGAGTATATGCTACTCATCAGGAGATTCATCACTTAACGATCAATGCTATAAACCAAGTAGGTGTCTAGAACAGTGTTAGCGGGGCTACGCCTCCAGATAAAAGTGGTTATTTAATTAAGGAAATTCGTGAAAGCGTCGTAAAACCTACCTCGAAGTACCGACACAAGCCTGGCTGAACGGTTAAGCAAGAATTGTACGGTGAGATCGGTCTTGACTAATTCTTCTTTTATGGTTTGAGGAAGGATTCGAGAAACAGTGGGAGCCATCCTGTTTAGATAAATTAAAAACCAATCTAAACTTGCAATTGCATCATGCTAAAGTGTTTTCTTCTCTCTCTCAACTGCAGCGACCATGTGACCATGACTAGGTTACATCTAGATAACAAATTGATCGAATCTGACTTTTATGACCGGCAAAGGTCTGTCCAGATGTCCATTGCCTATGACAAGCTGGACCACCCTATTACTACTCAAGCCCCCGCCGTCCCAGGTCCAGTTTCTACCGTCGCGGATATGGATATCCGTCAGACAAGAGAAAAGGACAGTGTGAATGCCAAGTGCCTCGTGTTGGCTTCAGTTGATGGTGTATACCAAAAGCAGCACGAGAAGATGGACTTAGTTTCCATCTTCCTCCATAACAAAAATATATATGGAGAGCAATCTCGTATCGCAAGATATGAGACCTTGAACGAATTGCTTCAAGCATGGTTGACTATCGGGTCATCTATAAGGGACGACGTCCTTACGATGACTAGCTATATTGATGAGCTCACGGACCTGGAGACCACGTTGGGAAACAGGTCATATGCTGACTTATTTCCACAGTCCCTACCCTCTACTTACACCCTGAAAGAAACCAGGGAGACACCCGCTCTGCTTAATAGGGGACCTTCTTCTTCTGCATCCAGGGCGAAAGCAAAGGGTGAAAAGAAGAAAACCTCCACAAAGCCGATATACGGTGTCGGTGAAGTAAAAGGAAAGGGAAGAGCAAAAGTTTCGGGACTTGGTGTAGGGAAGGAGGGATGCTCCTATTGTTATGGGAAGGGGCATTGGCAGAAAGATTGCAGGGCTTTGGAAGCCAGTAGCCAGGATTCGAAGCATGTTGTGGGTTCGGCCTCGGGTGTGCTTGTAATTGAGAACTGTTTGTCAATTAACTCTACTTCCTGGGTACTAGATACCGGATCAGGATCTCATATCTGTAATTCATTACATGCTTTGAGAAACCGTAAAGTTATCAGGGTAGGTAATATGTCTCTCAGAGTTGCGAACGGAATGAGCATGGACGCTGAATCCATAGGGGAATATCGCCTAGGACTGACAAGTGGGTAGATATTGATTCTACGTAACTGTTTGTATGTACCTAATTTGACTTGTAATATCATATCAGTATCCCCACTTTCTAGAGAGGGATATGATTTTACATTCGTAAGCAATGTGGTAAGCATCCACCTAAATCAAGTTCTGATTAGGTCTAGTACATTAAATAACGGTATATACGTATTAAATCAAGCTCAGGTTTTCAATGTCCAGAACACAGTTAAAAGAAAGTCTCCGGAAATAAAGCAGGCTTTCTTATGGCATTGTAGACTAGGTCACATCAATGAAACACGGTTAACTAAGTTACATAGAGAAGGATATTTAAATCCGTTCGAATATCAATCTTATACTACTTATGAATCTTGTCTCATGGGAAAGATGACAAAGACTCCATTTACTGGACACGCAGTAAGAGCGAGCGAGCTCTTGGGACTCGTACACAGTGACGTGTGCGGTCCAATGTCTATACATGAAAGAGGTGGTCATTCTTACTTCATTACTTTTATGAATGATTTCTCTAGGTATGGACATATCTTCTTGATGAAGCATAAATCCGAGGCCTTTGAAAAATTTCGGGAATACAAGAATGAAGTGGAAAACCAAACAGCCAAAAGTATCAAGACACTGAGATCTGATCGAGGTGGTGAATACTTAAGTGTCGAGTTCCTGGGATACTTAAAAGAGAATGGAATTCTCTCTCAGCTTACTCCTCCATACACACCATAACACAATGGTGTATCGTAAAGGCGGAACTATTGGATATGGTTCGTTCCATGATGAGTAAGGCTGAGTTACTGTGATCTTTCTGGGGTTATGCACTAGAATCAGCTGCATATCTTTTGAACAAGGTTCTAACCAAGACTGTGCCTACCACGCCATATCAGATATGAAGTGGGAAGAAACCCTATCTTCTGTACTTGAAGACATGGGGATGTCCAGCTTTTGTTAAAAAGCAGCCTGCAGACAAGCTCGAGGCACGCTCAGTACAGTGTAAGTTTGTGGGATATCCAAAGAACTCTAAGGGGTATTATTTCTATTACGTAAAGGAACAAAAGGTTTTTGTTTCTCGTCATGTCCACTTCTTGGAAGCTGAATTTTTAGAAAATCAGAAGAGTTGGAGCACTATAGAACTGGAAGAAATTCCAGAACCACAGGCTGTTACTGAAAGTATGGTAGAACCAGAAGTTTCAGAAGAAAGGGACATCCCGGCGCCTATCCGCAGAAGTAGTAGGCAGTCTCATCCGCCCGAGAGACACTACAGTTTTCGCATAAACGGGGATAGAGAAGATTGCATCATTGACAATGATGACCCTACTAGCTTCCTGCAAGCCATTCAGAGCGGCGAATCAGTAAGATGGCTGGATGCAATGCCGACCGAAATGGAGTCCATGTACACTAACAAAGTATGGACTTTGGACATTGCTCCAGATGGGGTAAAACCCGTAGGATGCAAATGGATCTTTAGAAAGAAGATTGGTAAGGCTAGACTTGTTGCAAAGGGCTTTCGTCAAAGACCTGGTTTGGACTATGATGAAACCTTTTCTCCAGTGGCTATGCTCAAATCCATTCGGGTCCTTCTTGCCATTGCTACCTTCCACGATTATGGGATCTGGCAGATGGATGTAAAGATGGCTTTTCTAAATGGTAATTTGGAAGAATGCGTCTATATGGATCAGCCAGAGGGATTCATTCAGAGTGGGAGCAGCGGTAAAGTGTGCAAGTTGCTTAAGTCCATTTATGGACTAAAGCAGGTATCACGGAGTTGGAACATCTGTTTTGATTATACTGTTAAAGAATTCAACTTTATCAAAAATCCAGATGAACCATGAATATATAGTAAGATTGTAGAGAGAACTGTAGTATTCCTTGTCTTGTACGTGGATGATATTTTCTTAATAGGAAATGATATTCCTATGCTACAGTCAGTCAAAGGATTCTTGTCACAGAAGTTCTCCATGAAGGACCTAGGTGATGCTTCCTACATTCTGGGGATCCAGATCTATCATGATAGATCAAAAAGGATGTTGGGACTTTTGCAGTCCAGGTACATAGAAACCATATTAAAAAGATTCAGTATGGAAGATTATAAGCGCGGTAACCTACCGGCTTGTCACGAAATCGCCCTCTCCAAAGAGATGTCTCCCAAGACTGATTTAGAAAGGGCTCGCATGTCGATTATACCCTACGCTTCTGCGGTAGGCTCTATAATGTATGCGATGTTATGTACCAGACCAGATGTAGCATACGCATTGAGCGTTGTAAGCTGGTATCAGGAAAACCCAGGAGAGAAGCACTGGATAGCAGTAAAGAACATTCTCAAGTACCTGAGAAGGACTAAGGAGATGTTCTTGGTGTTTGGCGGAAAGGACCTCCAGATCGAGGCCTTTGCTGACTCCAGCTTCCAGAGTGACAAGGATGACTCTAAGTCCATGTCCGGTTATGTCTTTACCCTCAATGGACGGGCGGTCTGTTGGAAGAGTTCCAAGCAGGACACCGTTGCTGACTCGACGATGGAAGCGGAGTACATAGCTGCTTGCGATGCCGCAAAATAAGCTGTCTGGATGAAGAAGTTCCTCACAGAACTTCAGGTGGTTCCTACCAGTATTGATCCAATACCTCTGTATTGCGACAACAACGACGCTATAGCTTTAGTGAAGGAACCCAGGTCCCATCAGAAGTCCAGACACATCTTAAGGTGGTATCACCTAATCAGGGAGATCGTAGATCGCCGGGAGATCGAGGTGAAGAGAGTAGATACGGAGAATAACACTGCTGATCCATTCACAAAGGCTATTCCTCAGACGCAGTTCAAGAGGCTATTCGAGATGATAGGTCCGCGATATGCCAGTACATGGCCCTAGTGCATGTGGGAGATTGTTAGTGTTTATGCCGTAGAGGCCATTACTGTATCATACTAGTTTGTATATTACTTAATGGAACCTTGGGATATTCACAGTTGTATTGACAGTCTTGCTGAAAATGGTAGTATGCTACTTGGTTTGTGTCTACTTTAATATGTGCATATGTTTCTTTTAACATATCGCTTATACATATTAGTAGAGCTCTTAGGATCTTTGCTTGATTACCAGCGTTGTGATGGCAGTCACACTAGTGTGGGCTGGGTATTCTATAAGCAACATCCTATACAGGTCCCTGGTCATAGGATTATCGAGACGGGGCATCGATACTCCGGAATTGACTGGTGTATACACTTCTCATCCCAGCTGGGGAGATGGTCTGTCCCACAGCCATCAGTACGTTGTACTGGAGATAGTATGCAGGTGCTCGTTAGGTTACAGTTACACCGAACAGGACTCGCCGGGAATTGCAAGTTGGTACTATACCCATTGTCAGATAGCAGTTCCCAGGTGACATGAGTACAGCTTAGTCCGTCGACTTGATACTGCTACTTCGTCTCGGGTGTGTTCCCACTGTACTTGAATACTACCCTACCACAGCTCAAAGGAGTCATGCAAACAGGTAGTAGTTGGGTGCAGTCTTGAAGCACTTGGGGCCAGTCGCGGTTAGACAGGATTCATCTCTCCCGGTATTGGGGGTTGATATCGCGCTGTGTATGAAGAGCCATTACATAAAGTCCCTGGCCAGGGAAAGCGAGATTTACTGGTAGGTTCCAGTAGTTTCTCAAGGTGTAATGGGCTTCACTCCGACACGACTTATACCACTATTAGGGGTCTGACATTTACCGTCCCTAGGCCTGATATGCGATAGTTCTAGACGAATAGACCGGAATGTACGGAGATTGTCACATACAGGCTCAGTAGGAGTTCGGATGGGTTTACTCATCGACCTTCTTATTAACATCTACCTGGGGACCGTTACGTACAACTAGTACCGCTTACGGCCTGTGGTTAAACCCACTGCCAGCGTAGTGTCGAGTCTTTAGAGTCCCACACAGAGAGTTTCCCTGCACCGGGCAAAAGGTGTAGAGGCCGTATGGTTTTACGGCAGGGCCACAATCACTTACGTACACTAGTGCACGTACTATGATCGGGCAGATAATGTAAGTCCATGTCATGCACCCTACGAACTTGCGGGGAGGCGGAATATATGAAAAACGATTATCAAAGCTTCGTAACACGGACTTAAGCGCATGAATCGTGTCTAAACCGTTACTAGCAAACTACGAGAGGTTTAACTACTCGGATTCGAAGTTATACCTCACGTTACTTGTCCTTCGGGTCTTCATCGTTGTCCTCCACTCCTCGTAGGCTCCTTGGAACATCGACACCTCAACGGCCTCCTCGAGTCAAAGACGATCCACCCGAGAGCTCCTACGCCAAGCTTGATCTCTAACTTGAGATAACTAGGTTGGTCAAAGTGCTAATCTAAGCTACCTAGGGGATATAGAATGAGGTTATGGATGTATTAGTCTAGCTAACCCCTAATCTCAACACATGAGAGGTTAGGGTTAGGGTTTCAAGAATGAGAGAGCTTGAGGAGAGAGAAGGTGATGATAAGAATGAATTGAAATTGTTTCTCACTTCTAATATATTATGAAGCATAAAGAATTATCAAATGAATAATTCAAATGCATTATCATCATGCTTCATTAAATATGTGCAATGAATCATCAAGTGAGTCATTAAGCAATAAATGCTTCATTAACTCACTTGAATGATTCATCTCATGAGTCACAAAATCAATTAATGCTAATGCCACCTTACCCTCCAAGTCACCATGCTTCTAGAAGCTTCCCGAAAAATTACGAGAACGCCCCTCCAATCTGTGAAAACATGGAAAAACTTTAGACTGTATAAATCCAATAACCCGATACTAGAATCTGGCTTAAACCAAAGCCGGCTAGTAAAAACAGTCCGAACGTCATACGTGCGTAAACACACGTAAGCATCCGAACCCTTGTCATAAAACCATACGACCTCTATATCGTTTCGCCTGGAGCAGGAAAACTCTCTGTGTGGGACTCTAAAGACTCGACACTACGCTGGCAGTGGGTTTAACCACAGACCGCAAGCGGCACTAGCTGTACGTAACGGTCCCCAGGTAGATGTCGATAAGAAGGTCGATGAGGAAACCATCCGAACTCCTACTGAGCCTGTCCGTGACAATATCTGTGCAGTCCGGTCTGTTCTTCTAAGAGTATCACATGTATGGTCTAGGGAGGTGGAGAACGTCAGACCCCTAATAACCGTACAAGTCGTGCCGGTATGGCTCATGACCATTTGAGAATCTACTGATCAGTCCACAAGTAATTCTTCATCAGCCCTGGCCAGGGACTTATGGTAATGACCAACCAATCACAGTGCGATATCAACTCCATATACCGGGAGAGACGAATCCCTAACAGTCGCTCACTGCCTCCATATGGCTCGGGACTGTACCCAACTAAAACCTGTTTGCACGACTCCTTTGAGCCGTGGTAGGGTAGTAATCAAAGCAAAGTGGGAACTCACATGAGACAAATGACGACCCTAAGTCAACAGACTACCTGCACACATGTCACCTGAGAACTGCTATCTGACGTTAGGTATAATACCATCCAGTCAGTTCTCCTGCGAGTCCTGTCCGGTGTACCCGTAACCTAACGAGCACCTGTATACTATCTCCAGTATGACGTACTGATGGCTGTGGGACAGACCATCTCCCCAACTGGGATGAGAAGCGTACACACTAGCCTACTCTAGAGTATCGATACCCTGTCTCGATAATCCTAGGACTAGGGACAAGTATAGGATGTTGCTTATAGACTACCCAGCCCCCACTAGTGTGACTGCCATCACAACACTGGTAATCAAGCAAAGAACCTATGGGCTCTACTAATATGTATAAGTGATACGTTACAAGAAACATATGTACATATTAAAGTAGGCACAAACCAAGTAGCATACTACCATGTTTAGCAAGACTGTATATACAACTGTGAATATCCCAAGCTTCCATTAAGTAATATACATGCAAGTATGATACAATAATGGCCTCTAGGGCATATACACTAACAATCTCCCACTTGCACTAGGGCCATGAGCTGGCATATCGAAGACCTATCATCTCGAATAGCCTCTCGAACTGCGTCTGAGGAATGACCTTTGTGAATGGATCAGCAATGTTATTCTCCGTTTCTACTCTTTTCACCTCGATCTTCCGGCGATCTACGATCTCCCTGATCAGGTGATACCGCCTTAAGATGTGTCTGGATTTCTGATGGGACCTGGGTTCCTTTGCTAAAGCAATAGCGCCGTTGTTGTCACAATACAGAGGTATTGGATCAACACTAGTAAGAACCACCTGAAGTTCTATGAGGAACTTCTTCATCCAAACAGCTTCTTTTGCGGCATTGCAAGCAGCTATGTACTCTGCTTCCATTGTTGAGTCAGCAACGGTCTCCTGCTTGGAACTTTTCCAACAGACCGCCCCTCCATTGAGGGTAAAGACATAACCCGACATGGACTTGGAGTCATCCTTGTCACTCTGGAAGCCGGAGTCGGCAAAGGCCTCCATCTGGAGGTCTTTTCCGCCATACACCAAGAACATCTCCTTAGTCCTTCTCAGGTACTTGAGAATGTTCTTCACTTCTATCCAGTGATTCTTCCCTGGGTTTGCCTGATACCGGCTTACAACGCTCAATGCGTATGCTACATCTGGTCTGGTACATAACATCACATACATTATAGAGCCTACCGCTAAAGCATAGGGTATAATTGACATACGATCCCTTTCCAAATCAGTCTTGGGAGACATCTCTTTGGAGAGGGTGATTCCGTGACAAGCCGGTAGGTTACCGTGCTTAGAATGTTCCATACTGAATCTTTTCAATATGGTGTCTATGTACCTGGACTGCGAAAGTCCCAACATTCTTTTAGATCTATCACGATAGATCTGGATCCCCAGAATGTAGGTGGCATCTCCCAGGTCTTTCATGGAGAATTTCTGTGACAAGAATCTTTTGACTGACTGTAATATAGGAATATCATTTCCTATTAGGAGAATGTCATCCACGTACAAGACGAGGAATACTACAGCTCTCCCTACAATCTTTCTGTATATGTATGGTTCATCTGGATTTTTGATAAAGCTAAATTCTTTGACAGCATCATCAAAACAGATGTTCCAACTCCGTGATGCCTGCTTTAGTCCATAAATGGACTTAAGCAGCTTGCATACTTTACCGCTGCTCCCACTCTGAATGAATCCCTCTGGCTGATCCATATAGACGCTCTCTTCCAAATTTCCATTTAGAAAGGCCGTCTTTACGTCCATCTGCCAGATCTCATAATCGTGGAAAGCAGCAATAGCAAGAAGGACCCTAATGGATTTTAGCATAGCTACTGGAGAAAAGGTTTCATCATAGTCCAAACCAGGTCTTTGACGGAAACCCTTTGCAACAAGTCTAGCCTTATAGGTTTCAACCTGTCCATCTACACCAATCTTCTTTCTGAAGATCCATTTGCATCCTACGGGTTTTACCCTATCTGGACCAAAGTCCAAAGTCCATACTTTGTTAGTGTACATGGACTCTATTTCGGTCCGCATTGCATCCAGCCATTTTACTGAGTCACCGCTCTGAATGGCTTGTTGGAAGCTATTAGGCTCATCGTAGTCAATAGTGCAATCCTCTCTATCCCTGTCTATGAGAAAACTGTAGTATCTCTCGGGCGGATGAGACTGCCTACTACTCCTGCGGAGTGGCGTCGGGATGTCCCTTTCTTCTGAAACCTCTGGTTCTACCAAACTTTCAGTAATAGTTTGTGGTTCTGGAATTTCTTCCAGTTCTACTGCACTCCCATTCTTCTGATTCTCTAAAAATCCAGTTTCCAAGAAGCGGGCATGTTGAGAAACAAAGAACTTTTGTTCCTCTGCGTAATAGAAACAATATCCCATGGAGTTCTTTGGATATCCCACAAACTTACACTGTACTGAGCGTGCCTCGAGCTTGTCCGCATGCTGCCTTTTTACAAAAGCTGGACATCTCCATGTCTTAGGATACTTAAGATAGGGTTTCTTCCCACTCCACATCTGATATGGTGTGTTAGGCACAGTCTTGGTCGGAACTCGGTTTAAAAGATACGCTGCTGATTCTAGCGCATAACTCCAGAAAGATCGCGGTAACTCAGCCTTACTCATCATGGAACGAACCATATCCAATAGGGTTCGATTCCTCCTTTCTGATACACCGTTGTGTTGTGGTGTATATGGAGGAGAAAGCTGAGAGAGAATTCCATTCTCTTTTAGGTAACCCAGGAACTCGGCACTTAAGTATTCACCACCTCGATCAGATCTCAGTGTCTTGATACTTTTGCCGGTTTGGTTTTCCACTTCATTCTTGTATTCTTGCAATTTCTCAAAGGCCTCGGATTTATGCTTCATTAAGAAGACATATCCATACCTAGAGAAATCATCCGTAAAAGTAATGAAGTAGGAATAACCTCTTCGCGCATGTGTAGACATTGGACCGCACACGTCACTGTGTACGAGTCCCAAGAGCTCGCTTGCTCTTACTCCGTGTCCAGTAAACGGAGTCTTTGTCATCTTTCCTATAAGACAAGATTCACAAGTAGCATAAGATTGATATTCGAACAGATTCAAATATCCTTCTCTATGTAACTTAGTCAACCTTCTCTCGTTGATATGACCTAGTCTACAATGCCATAAGAAAGCCTGATTTAATTCCGGAGACTTTGTTTTAAGTGTGTTTTGGATATTGAAAACCTGAGCTTGACTTAATACGTATATTCCATTATCTAATGTACCGTACCCAATCAAAACTTGATTTTGGTGGATGTGAACTACATCGCCTATGAATGTAAAATTATATCCCTCTCTCGAAAGTGAGGATACTGATATGATATTACAAGTCATACTGGGAACATACAGACAGTTACGTAGAATCAATATCTTCCCACTTGTCAAACCTAGGCGATATTCTCCCACGGATTCAGCGTCCACGCTCATTCCGTTAGCAACTCTGAGAGACCAATCACCTACCTTTATAACTCTACGGTTTCTTAAAGCATGTAATAAATTACAGATATGAGATCCCGCTCCGGTATCTAGTATCCAGGAAGTAGAGTTAATTGACAAACAGTTCTTAATTACAAACACATTTGAGGCTGAAGCCACAACATGCTTCGTATCCTGGTTACTGGCTTCTAAAGCCCTGCAATCTTTCTGCCAATGCCCAATCCTATAATAATAGGAACGTTCCTCTTTGTTAGGTCCACGTTACCTCTCCCGGTACTTTCGGGGTTGCGGAAACGGTAAAACGAAAATTTTTCTGGACTAGCTAACATGGACCGTAAAAGGCGGATCTTTGCTAAACAACACACTAGCAACAACTACGAGCTTTAGCTACTCGGTTAGGGGATTATACCTAGTCTTGAACTCCTTCTCTTCTTGTTGTTCTCCTCCTTGCTTGCTCCTTGTGGTAGTTTGTATGGCTCCTCCTCGTCGTCTCCTCTTTGTCAAAGATAGATCCACCCGAGGGTTCGAACTTGAGCTCCTACCTCAACCTAGAGGTAACTAAGGTGCTTGGTTTGCTAAACCTAGAACCCTAGAAAGAGTAGAGAGTAGTTTTGGTGTATTATCTCAAAGGAAAATGGTTCTCAACTCATGAAAGGGATTTTCCTTGAGCTAGAGGAAGAAGGAGTGCAATGGATGAGAGAGAAGATGCAAGTGAGAATGAATCATTTTTCAACCATGCTCTCATATTTTAGAAAATGATAATAATAATAATAATTAACAATTTGTGATGGTGAGTTGATGAATGACCATTATCATTACATTCATTAAATGCTTTGTGCAAAAAATAAGAAGCATCCTTGAAAACAAATGATGATGGTCAACAAGTCTACTTTGGTCAACCGGTCAACTAAAGTCAACAAGTCAACAAAAGTCAAGAATTCAACTCAACCATGGCGCAATAATTGTTAACTAATATTATTAATCATATTTCCTATTCTCATTAGGGTTTGGAAAAAGACAACAGTCAACTGTGCATACACACCCGTATCAAAACCCTAATTAGAATCCTCTGCCTCTGTCTCAGTCAACTGTGCATACACACCCGCATCCGTGTTCCGAGGAACACGAATACAATGAGATAAATCTAACCCCAAAACATATACTAGGATCTGGCATAAACCAAAGCCCACTAGTAATAACTGCCCGGTCACCAAACGTGCACAAGTGCGCGAGTGTGAACGAACCCTGTCGCAAAACCATGCGACCTCTACTCCGTTTTGCCCAAGGGCGAGAAACCCTTTGTGTGGGACTATAAAGACTCGACACTACGCTGGCAGTGGGTTTAACCGCAGACCGCAAGCGACACTAGCTGTACGTAACGGTCCCCAGGTAGATGCCGATAAGAAGACTGATGAGGTGAACCCATCCGAACTCCTACTGAGCCTGTATGCGACAATCTCCGTACAGTCCGGTCCGTTCGTCTGAGAACATCGCATGGCGGGCCTAGGGGGTGGCAAACGTCAGTCCCCTAAAAACGGTACAAGTCGTGTCGGAGTATAGCCCAAAACACTCTGAGAAACTACTGGTAACACTACCAGCAAATCTCGCTTGCCCTGGCCAGGGACGACTATGTGTAATGGCTCTCCTAGACACAGCGCGATATCAACCCCCAATATCGGGAGAGACGAATCCTGTCTAACCGTCACTGTCTCCAAGTGCTTCAGGACTGCTCCCAACTACTACATGTTTGCACGACTCAGTAGAACCGTGGTAGGGTAGTAATCAAAGAACAGTGGGAACACACTCGAGGCGAAGTGACAGTATCAAGTCAGCGGACTAAGCTGTACTCATGTCACCTGGGAACTGTTAACTGACGATAGGTATAATACCAACCAACAGTTCCCAACGAGTCTTGTCCAGTGTACTCGTAACCTAACGAGCACCCGCATACTATCTCAAGTACGACGTACTGACGGTTGTGGGACAGACCGTCTCCCCTGCTGGGATGAGAAGCGCATACGCTAGTCTACTCCGGAGTATCGATGCCCTGTCTCGATAGTCCTATGACTAGGGACCTGTATAAGGATGTGCTTGTGGATTACCCAGCCCCCATGAGTGTGATCGCCATCACAACGCCGGTAATCAAGCAAAAATCCTAAGGGCTCCACTAATGCGTATAGGTGATATACTGAAAGAAACACATGTACACATTAAAGCAGAGACAAACCAAGTAGCATACTACTATTTTGAGCAAGATTGTCAATACAAGGTGAATATCCTAAGCTTCCATCAAGTAATATACATACTAGTATAATACAGTAATGGCCTCTAGGGCATATAGACTAACACTCTTTTACTACATTTAGTCCCGAAACTTTTACCCTTCTCTTTCCTTCTACTTCCCTGGTTTCCTTCAGGGTAGAAGGCAGAGACTGTAGAATTAAGTCAGTATCTGACTCGTTTCCCAACGTGGTCTCCAGGTCCTGGAGCTCATCATTATAGCTAGTCATTGTAAGGACGTTGTCCCCAACAGATGACCCGAAATCCAACGTCACTTAAATTAATTCGTTCGAGGTCTTATATCTTGCGATATGAGATTGCTCTCCATAAAAATCTTTGTTATGGAGAAAGATGGAAACTGATTCCATCTTCTCGTGCTGCTTCTGGTATACACCATCAACTGAAGCTAACACGAGGCACTTGGGTTTCGCTTTATCCTTTTCCCTTGTCTGACGGATATCTATATCCGCGACAGTGGAAACTGGACCTGGGACGGCGGGATCTTGAGTAGTAATAGGGTGGTCCAGTTTGTCATAGGCAATGGACATCTGGACAAACTTTTGCCAGTCATATAAGTAATATTCAGTCAATTTGTTATCTAGATGTAATCTAGTCGTGGTCACAAGGTCGCTGCAAATAAGAGAGAGAGAAGAAAACATTTTAGCATGATGCTCTTGCAAGTTTAGAGTGGTTTTTATTTATCTAAACAGGATGGCTCCCACTGTTTCTCGAATCCTTCCTCAAACCATAAAAGAAGAATTATCTAGGACTATTCTCACCATACAATACTTGCTTAACCGTTCAGCCAGGATAGTGTCGATACTTCGACGGAGGTTTTCCAACGCTTTCGCGAAGTTCCTTAATTAAAGAACCTCTTTTCTCTGGGGTCGTAGCCCCACTGACACCTTTCTAGGCACCTACTTGGTTTATAGCAATGATTGTTAAGTGACAAATCTCCTGATAAGTAGTATATACTCGCAGTAGGATCGGGATCCAAAATATCATCGTATGATAATGTTGAAGGAATCCTACCAACATTCATCAAACTCCAAAATGGTTTACAACTCTCTGCAAATTTCAGTTTCTTTAGAAATTCCCGATATGGATTTTTGCCCCATGCTCTTATGACCTTGACTTTAGTCAACAAATCATAAGTCACATGTCAAGTTCTACCCGTCATTGTCCAGGTTAATTTGAACCCACCCGTACATACCCTTGACTTTAGTCAACAAGGTAATGCGACTATCCCAAACCAACACATCTATCTATGCTGCATATGAATATCCAACAGCTACCAAACACTGTGCCTTGACTTTAGTCAACAAACACAGCTTGAATATTATTGACTATCTATATGAAATGACGGAGGGCTACAAATGGTTTTGGCAAAACCGTGAACGTAGTGAACTTGATATAATCGAAAGAACCTGATACTTTTTAAAAGGAGTGGTTAAAGCTCCGCAATTAAAAATTCTGATCTTTTAAAATAACCGAGTGGTTTCTTTTAAATTTGTTCCAACGATTCAACTTTGGTTTATTTTCTTTGCATTAAAATAATGCGTCCTATCATTTAACCTATCATTGCAGAAAACAACGAAAATACAACGTCCTCTTATGCCATCCGCATTCGCCACTGGTTCCCGTCATCACCTGTTAGGTTACTTAATTAACGACAGAGCGGGGGCTGGGCTAGCGCGGGTGTAAAACATAAGTGACGTCTAATAGCTATCATATATAGATATTGTACATTCGTCAGACGCAATAATAAGCATTCCAGATCACAGATGAACTTTATTGGATATACAAGCAATCCGCATTTGCTTTGAGCCTGCAATAAAAGACGGATTACACAGTTGTGATGAATAGCCATTACCCCACCCTAGACCCCTACGGGTACGGCAAACTACCCGCCAAGTACCCGAAGTGAAGCGGTCTCCCTCAACGACGTGAGTAGGCCACTAAACATTTCAACGTACCCGGTAGTTTGTGTACCCCACCTTGGGTCTATCCTAGGAGCAAAAACAGTAAAAAGAAATAATACAACGGTAGCTACAACCGCAACCTGGATGTGCCCCGCAAAATAATATTACATCATATTACATTTACATCGAATGAATGAATATTAAACCCATCTCAAACCCCGGCTAATTATCACAAACACTTCAATCAAGTCCATATACATAAACTGTAAACATTATAGAAATGTGCAACCCCCTGCCAACTGACATACTAGCAGTTAGGGGAGGTTTACGAACACATTAAACATTACAGATAAAAACCCAATTAGCAAATATCTTAGAACATCTATCGACAACCATTTTCTGTGTCTACCCCAATTGCAAGCCATCACTGAAGTAACCTGGGCAGAAACAGAATATACAGGAAAACAAAACTCCAAAATATATGAATTACTGTGCAAATCCGAGTCAACTCGGGGTTGACTCGGCGGAGGATCCGTGGCCAAAAGCACCATCTTGCCGCGGATCCGCGGCCGTCTTGCCAAGTTAAGGGCTCGTATTTTCCCAGTATTCTTATATTTCCCTGCTGTGAATTTTAAGGCATATCATATAACTTTTTAGACATGTTTAAAACTAACAGAAACTTAGGGGTTTCCGGGGTTTCGTTTTCGTGTTTTCCGACGATCGAACTTCTAATTAGTTGCTAACAAGCTAGTAATGGTTTAGTTGGCTTTGATACCACTGTAAGTCCATGTCACGCACCCCATGAACTTGCGGGGAGGCGGAATATGTTAGTGTATATGCCCTAGGGGCCATTATTGTATCATACTAGCTTGTATATTACTTAATGGAAGCTTGGGATATTCACAGTTATATAACAGTCTTGCTAAATATGGTAGTATGCTACTTGGTTTTTTCTATCTTAATATGTGAGTATACGTATTGATAGAGCTCTTAAGATCTTGCTTGACTACCAGCGTTGTGATGGCAGTCACACTAGTGGGGGCTGGGTAGTCTACAAGCACATCCTTTTTCAGGTCCCTAGTCGTAGGATTATCGAGACAGGGCATCGATACTCCGGAGTAGATAAGTGTGTACGCTTCTCATCCCAGTTGGGGAGATGGTCTGTCCTACAGCCGTCAGTACGTCGTACTGGAGATAGTATACAGGTGCTCGTTGGGTTACGGGTACACCGGACAGGACTCGTAGGGAACTGTTGGTTGGTTTTATACCAGTCGTCAGTTAACAGTTCCCAGGTGACATGAGTACAGCATAGTCCGCAGACTTGACACTGCTACTTCGCCTCGAGTGTGTCCCACTGTTCTTAGATTGCTACCCTACCACGGCTCAAAGGAGTCGTGCAAACAGGTAGCAGTTGGGTGCAGTCTCGAGCACTTGGAGGCAGTGGCGGTTAGACAGGATTCGTCTCTCCCGGTATTGGGAGTTGATATCGCACTGTGTCAGAGAACCATTACGCAAAGTCCCTAGCCAGGGCAAGCGAGATTTACTGGTAGGTTCCAGTAGTTTCTCAGGGTGTAATGGGCTTCACTCCGACACGACTTATACCGCTATTAGGGGGACTGACGCTTGCCGCCCCCTTAGGCCCGATATGCGATAGTCTTAGACGAACAAACCGGACTGTACGGAGATTGTCACATCAGGCTCAGTAGGAGTTCGGATGGGTTTCCTCATCGGCCTTCTTATCGACATCTACCTGGGGACCGTTACGTACAGCTAGTGCCGCTTG
This sequence comes from Agapanthus africanus, assembly GCA_030015575.1. NCBI lineage: Eukaryota > Viridiplantae > Streptophyta > Magnoliopsida > Asparagales > Amaryllidaceae > Agapanthus > Agapanthus africanus. Next base: position 335,793,907 of record CM057337.1, on the reverse strand, counting down.
CGGTCTGTGGTTAAAACCACTGCCAGCATAGCTGTCGAGTCTTTAGAGTCCCACACAGAGAGTTTCCCTACTCTATGCGAAACGATATAGAGGTCGTATGGTTTTACGACAAGGGTTCGGAGGCATACGTGTGTTTACGCACGTACGACATTCGGACAGTTTTTACTAGCCGGCTTTGGTTTAAGCCGGTTTCTAGTATCGGGTTATTGGATTTATACAGTCTATATTTTTTCCATGTTTTCACGGATAGGAGGGGCGTTCTCATAATTTCGCGGGAATCTTCTAGAAGGATGGTGACTTGAGGGTTTTGGTGGCATTTGCATTTATTATGTTAATAACTCATTTGTGTGATTCATCCATGGAGTTAATGCATCATTTATTGATCTAATGACTCATGAGATAAATCACTCATATGAATGAATGAAGCATGGTTGTTAAATGATTTAATTTATTTATTTCATAAAACATTATTCTTCATATATTCATATGAGTTCATTATCTCTTCTCATTCTAATGCTCACCTTCTCTCTCCTCAAGCTCTCTCTCTTCAGACCCTAATCCTTCCCTCTCATGTGTTGAGATCAAGGATTATAATAGACTAATCAATCCATAATCCAACTTTATATCACCTAGGTTACTTAGATTAGCACTTTAAGAAACATAGTTACCTCAAGTTAGAGGTGAAGCTTGAAGTATAGCTCTCGGGTGGATCGTCTATTACGTGGAGAAGGCCGAAGAGGAGGTGGATAACGAAAAGGAGAAGGACATGGTTCATTAGGTACAATCACTTCTCATAGTAGTTAACAAATTCTATGATTCTTGTTAGTTATCGTTTAGCAAAGATTCTTGGTTAGTCGATGTTTATGCAAAGAACAAGATCGTTTTTTAATTTTCCGCCTCCCCGCAACTCATGGGGTGTTGTACATCGGCTTACAGTGGTATCAGAGCCTCGCTAAATAATAATTAACTCATTAGCAAAGTCGTAATAATTTCGAACGCAAAACAAACCGGAAAAATCATCGATTTAACACAGTTTCTGTCGAATTTAAAACAGGCCATAAAAATTTTTCAGGGACCTGCAGAATAACAAGCAGGGAATAATAGGGCTACTGCAGAAATTTGGACTCGTGACTCGGCTAACTCACCGTGGAACCGCGGCGGATCCATGCGATCCGCCGCGGATCCGCGGCCGAGTTGGGGCCGAGTCAGCCCAAATTTCTTCAATAACTCTTATGTGTTAACAGTGATATTTCTGGGATATTTTATTTTCTGCTAAGATCTCAAGTGCACAGAGAAGTTTTGGAGTAGAATCTAAAGTGTTTTGCTTGATCGAAATTTTACGATGTTTGCTAATATGATTATATCTGTGATTGTATAATGTGTTCGTAAAACTCCCCTAACTGCTCGTATGTCGGTTGGCAGGGGGTTGCACATTTCTGTAATGGTTTTTACTGTTTGTGGTTATGAACTGTATTGGACTGTTGTGATGATTAGCCGGGGTTTGTGATGGGTTGTTATATTCATTCATTCAATGTAATTGTAATATGTTGTAATATTATTTTGCGGGGCACATCCAGGTTGCGGTTGTTGCCACCGTTGTATTATTTCATTTTACTGTTTTTTGCTCCTAGGATAGACCCAAGATGGGGTGCACAAACTACCGGGTACTTTGAAGTGTTTAGTGGCCTACTCACGTCGTTGAGGGAGACCGCTTCACTTCGGGTACTTGGCGGGTAGTTTGCCGTACCCGTAGGGGTCTAGGGTGGGGTAAATGGCTATTCATCACAACTGTGTAATCCGTCTTTCGTTGCCGGCTCAAAAGAAACACGGATTGCTTGCATATCCAATAATGTTCATCTATGATCTGGAATGCCTATTATTGCGTCTGACGAATGTACAATATCTATATATGATAGCTATTTAGACGTCACTTATGTTTTACACCCGCGCTATCCCAGCCCCCGCTCTGCCGTTAGTTAAGTAACCTAACGGGTGATGACGGGACCCAGTGGCGAATGCGGATGGCATAAGAGGACGATGTATTTTCGTGGTTTTCTGCAATGATAGGTTAATGATGGGACGCATTATTATTAATGCAAAGAAAATAAACCAAAATTTGAATCGTTGGAACAATTTAAAAGAAACCACTCGGTTATTTTAAAACAGAGGATATTTTTAATTGCGGAGCTTTAACCACTCCTTTTAAAAGCTATCAGGTTCCTTTGGTTATATCAAGTTCACTACGTTCACGGTTTCACCAAAACCATTCGTAGCCCTCCGTCATTTCATTTGGGTATTCAGTAGTATTCAAGCTATGCATTTTGGCCAAAGTCAAGGCATAGTGTTTGGTAGCTGCTGGGTTTTCATTTGTTGCATAGTTAGATGAGTTAGTTTGGGACAGTCGTATTATCATTTGACCAAAGTCAAGGGTATGTACGGATGGGTTCAAATTGACAAGATAATGACGGGTAGAACTTGACATGTGACTTATGACATTTTGACCAAAGCCAAGGTCATAAGAGCATGGGGCAAAAATATATATCGGGAATTTCTAAAGAAACTGAAATTTGCAAAGAGATGCATACCATTTGGAGTTTGATGAGTGCTGGTAGGATTCCTTCAGCATTATCATACGATGATATTTGGATCCCGATCCTACTGTGAGTATATGCTACTTATCAGGAGATTCGTCACTTAACGATCAATGCTATAAACTAAGTAGGTGTCGAGAAAGGTGTCAGCGGGGCTACGCTCCCAGAGAAAAGAGGTTATTTAATTAAGGAACTTCGCGAAAGCGTTGGAAAACCTCCCTCGATGTACCGACACTGGCCTGGCTGAATGGTTAAGCAAGTATTGTACAGTGAGAATAGTCCTGGCTAATTCTTCTTTTATGGTTTGAGGAAGGATTCGAGAAACAGTGGGAGCCATCCAGTTTAGATAAACTAAAACCACTCTAAACTTGCAAGAGCATCATGCTAAAGTGTTTCTTTTCTCTCTCCTACTTGCAGCGACCCTGAAAATGACTGGACTTAAGTTACTTTTAGAGAAAAATATACTGACAAGGCTAAACTATAATGATTGGCTGCGGAATGTCAAAATGGCTTTGACCTATGACAAATTGGGGTACGTCCTCACCGCTATGGCACCTGCAGTCCCAGGTCCCAAATCCAGTAATGCGGATAAGGAAATCCGCAAAACCTGGGATTATGATTGCGCGAAGGCCAAGTGCATCGTGCTTGCCTTAATGAACAATGAACATCAGAGGAGGCACGAGGATATGGAACTAGATGCCATATTTCTCTAGACAAAGGAACTTTATAGAGAGCAATCTCGTATAGCAAGATACGAGACCTCAAAGAACTTGTTTCGAGCGAGGTTGGCCGTCGGATCATCGGTAGGAGAACATGTCCTAAAGATAATTGGCTATATAGAAGAGCTCGCAGATCTTGGGACGACTTTAGATAATGAGCTCTATACAGACCTTATTCACCAGTCCCTTCCTTCCACCTACGCCCAGTTTATTCTGAATTTCAACATTCAAAGAAAAGAAGTTGAACTTCCGAAACTCCTTAACATGTTGAGGAGTGCAGAGGGCACCTTGCAGAAGGCAAGGGAAACACCCGCTATGTTTGTTAGCGGTGCCTCTTCTTCCGGGTCCAAGGCTAGGGCCAAAAGAAGGAAGAAGAAGGCCGCCACAAGACCTAGAGGAGGTGTTAGTAAGGTGGGAGCGAAGGGAAAGAAAAAGTTTGCGGTATCAGTAGTGGCCCAGGATGAGTGTTTCCATTGTCATAGGAAAGGGCACTGGAAGAAAGATTGCAAGGCGTGGAACACCAAGAACCAGGAACCGAAGTAAGCTGTGGTTTCGACTTCAGGTGTGTTTGTAATTGAGAATTGTTTGTCAATCAACTCTACTTCCTGGGTATTGGATACCGGATCAGGATCTTATATATGCAATTCATTGCAGGCACTGAGAAACCGTAGAGTGCTGAAGGAAGGTGATATGACCCTAAAGGTTGCTAACGGAGCTAGTGTGGAAGCTGTGTCCGTCGGGGATTATCACCTGGGATTGACAAGTGGACACATTTTGGTTTTACATAACTGTTTTTATGTACCTAGCTTAACGTGTAATATCATATCAGTTTCCTTGTTATCAAATAAAGGTTATGATTTCACGTTTGTAAGTGATGTTGTTAACATCCTCCTTAATCATGGTTTGATTGGGTTCGATACACTAAATAACTGTATATATGTCTTAAACCAACTCCAGATTTTCAATGTCCAGAACACACTAAAAAGAAAGTCTCCAGATTTAAATAAAGCTTTCTTATGGCATTGTAGACTAGGTCACATCAATGAGACAAGGTTAACTAAGTTACATAGAGAAGGATATTTGGATTCGTTCGAATATCAAACTTATCCCACTTGTGAATCATGTCTCAAAGGAAAGATGACAAAGACTCCATTCACTGGATATGGAGTAAGAGCGAGCGAGCTCTTAGGACTCATACACAGCGATGTATGTGGTCCAATGTCTACACATGCAAGAGGTGGTTTTTCCTATTTCATTACTTTTACGGATGATTACTCAAGGTACGGATTCATTTATCTGATGAAACATAAATCCGAGGCATTTGAGAAATTCCAAGAGTATAAGAATGAAGTAGAAAACCAAACCGGTAAAAGTATCAAGACACTAGGATCTGATCGATGTGGTGAATACTGAAGTGCCGAGTTCCTAGATTACCTAAAAGAGATAGGAATTCTCTCTCAGCTTACTCCTCCATACACTCCACAACATAACGGTGTATCGGAGAGACGGAATCGAACCCTATTGGATATGGTACGTTCCGTGATGAGTTATGCTGAGTTACCGCGATCTTTCTGGGGTTATGCGATAGAAACAACAACATATCTTCTGAACAGGACTCCTACCAAGACTGTGCCTACCACTCCATATCAGATGTGGAGTGGGAAGAAACCCCATCTTCAGCATATAAAGATATGGGGATGTCCGGCTTTTGTTAAAAAGCAGCATGTGGACAAGCTCGAGGCGCGATCAGTACAGTGTAAGTTTGTGGGATATCCAAAGAACTACAAGGGGTATCTATTTTATTACGCAGAGGAACAAAAGGTTTTTTGTTTCTCGTAATTCCCATTTTCTAGAACAGCAGGTTTTAGAAAAGGATACAAGTGGGAGCGAAATAGAACTGGAAGAATTCAAGAACCACAAACTACTACTGAAAGTTTGGTAGAACCAGTAGTTCAAGAAGAACAGGACATTCCCGCATCCCTCCGCAGGAGTAGTAGGCCGTCTCATCCGCCTGAGAGATACTACGGTATTCTCATAGATGGGGATAGAGAGGATTGCATCATCGTTGATGATGAACCTACTAGCTTCCAGCAGGCCATCCAGAGCGGCGACTCGGTACGATGGCTAGATGCAATATGGACCGAAATGGAGTCCATGTACACCAACAAAGTATGGACTTTGGACTTTGCTCCAGATGTGGTAAAACCCATAGGATGCAAATGGATCTTCAAGAAAAAGATTGGTGTAGATGGACAGGTGGAAACCTATAAGGCTAGACTTGTTGCAAAGGGTTTTCGTCAAAGACCTGGTTTGGACTATGACAAAACTTTTTCTCCAGTGGCTATGCTCAAATCCATTCGGGTCCTTCTTGCTATTGCTGCCTTCCATGATTATGAAATTTGGCAGATGGACGTAAAGACGGCTTTTCTGAATGGTAATTTAGAAGAGTGCGTCTATATGGATCAGCCAGAGGGTTTCAATCAGAGTGGGAGCAGCGGGAAAGAATGCAAGTTGCTTAAGTCCATTTATGGACTAAAAGAGGCATCGCGGAGTTGGAACATCTGTTTTGATGAAACGGTCAAAGAATATGACTTTATCAAAAATCCAGATGAACCATGTATATATAGTAAAGTTGTAGCAAGAACTGTCGTATTCCTCGTCTTGTACGTGGATGACATTCTATTGATAGGAAATGACATTCCTATGCTACAATCTGTCAAAGGATTCTTGTCACACAGGTTCTCCATAAAAGACCTGGGTGATGCCTCTTACATTCTGGGGATCCGGATCTATCGTGATAGATCCAAGAGGATGTTGGGACTTTCGCAGTCCAGGTATATCAACACTATACTGAAAAGATTCAGTATGGAAGATTCTAAGCGCGGTAATCTACCGACTTGTCACGGAATCACCCTCTCCAAAGAGATGTCTCCCAAGACTGATTTGGAAAGGGAACACATGTCTATTATACCCTACGCTTCTGCGGTAGGCTCTATAATGTATGAGATGTTGTGCACCAGACCAGATGTAGCTTACGCACTGAGCGTGATAAGCCGGTATCAGTCAGACCCAGGGGAGAAGCACTTGATAGCAGTAAAGAACATTCTCAAGTACCTGAGAAGGACTAAGGAGATGTTCTTGGTTTATGGCGGAAAAGACCTCAAGATGGAGGCCATTGCTGATTCCGGCTTCCAGAGTGATAAGGACGATTCCAAGTCCATGTCAGGTTATGTCTTTACCCTCAATAGAGGGGCGGTGTGCTGGAAGAGTTCCAAGCAGGACACCGTTGCTGACTCGACTATGGAAGCGGATTATATTGCTGCTTGCGATGTCGCAAAAGAAGCGGTCTGGATGAAGAAGTTCCTAACAGAACTTCAGGTGGTTCCTACCATTGTTGATCCAATACCTCTGTGTTGCGACAACAACGGAGCTATAACTTTAGCGAAGGAACCCAGGTCCCATCAGAAGTCCAGACACATCTTAAGGTGGTATCACCTGATCAAGGAGATCATTGATCGTTGGGAGATCGAGGTCAGGAGAGTTGCAACTGAAGAGAACATTGCTGATCCATTCACGAAGGCCCTATCTCAGATTCAGTTCGAGAAGCTACACGAGATCATCGGTCTTCGATATGCCAGTACATGGCCCTAGTGCAAGTGGGAGATTGTTAGTATATATACCCTAGGGGCCATTATTGCATCATACTAGCTTATATATTACTTAATGGAAGCTTGGGATATTCACAGTTATATAACAGTCTTGGTAAACATGGTAGTATGCTACATGGTTTTTTCTATCTTAATATGTGAGTATACGTATTGATAGAGCTCTTAGGATCTTGCTTGACTACCAGCGTTGTGATGGCAGTCACACTAGTGGGGGCTGGGTAGTCTACAAGCATATCCTTTTTCAGGTCCCTAGTCGTAGGATTATCGAGACAGGGCATCGATACTCCGGAGTAGACTAGTGTGTACGCTTCTCATCCCAGTTGGGGAGATGGTCTATCCCACAGTCGTCAGTACGTCATACTGGAGATAGTATGCAGGTGCTCGTTGGGTTACGGGTACACCGGACAGGACTCGCAGGGAACTGTTGGTTGGTTTTATACCAGTCATCAGTTAACAGTTCCCAGGTTACATGAGTACAGCATAGTCCGCAGACTTGTCACTGCTACTTCGCCTCGAGCGTGTCCCACTGTTCTTAGATTGCTACCCTACCACGGCTCAAAGGAGTCATGCAAACAGGTAGCAGTTGGGTGCAGTCCCGAGCACTTGGAGGCAGTGGCGGTTAGACAGGATTCGTCTCTCCCGGTATTGGGAGTTGATATCGCGCTGTGTCAGAGAGCCATTACGCAAAGTCCCTGGCCAAGGTAAGCGAGATTTACTGGTAGGTTCCAGTAGTTTCTTAGAGTGTAATGGGCTTCACTCCGACACGACTTATACCGCTATTAGGAGGACTGACGCTTGCCGCCCCATAGGCCCGATATGCGATAGTCTTAGATGAACAGACCGGACTGTACGGAGATTGTCACATCAGGCTCAGTAGCAGTTCGGATGGGTTTCCTCATCGGCCTTCTTATCGACATCTACCTGGGGACCGTTACGTACAGCTAGTGCCGCTTGCGGTCTGTGGTTAAAACCACTGCCAGCGTAGTAGTCGTGTCTTTAGAGTCCAACACAGAGAGTTTCCCTACTCCAGGAGAAACGATATAGAGGTCGTATGGTTTTACGACAAGGGTTCGGACGCATACGTGTGTTTATGCACATACGACATTCGGACAGTTTTTACTAGCCGGCTTTGGTTTAAGCCAGTTTCTAGTATCGAGTTATTGGATTTATACAGTCTAAAGTTTTTCCGTGTTTTCATGGATTGGAGGGGCGTTCTCGTAATTTCGCGGGAAGCTTTTAGAAGGATGGTGACTTGAGGGTTTAGGTGGCATTTGCATTTATTGTGTTAATGACTTATTTGTGTGATTCATCCATGGTGTTAATGCATCATTTATTGATCTAATAACTCATGAGATGAATCACTCATATGAATGAATGAAGCATGGTTGTTAAATGATTTAATTTATTTATTTCATAAAACATTATGCTTCATATATTCAAATGAGTTCATTATCTCTTCTCATTCTAATGCTCACCTTCTCTCTCCTCAAGCTTTCTCTCTTCAAACCCTAATCTTCCCCTCTCATGTGTTAAGATCAAGGATTAGAATAGACTAATCAATCCATAATCCAACTCTATATCACCTAGGTTACTTAGATTAGCACTTTAAGAAACCTAGTTACCTCAAGTTAGAGGTGAAGCTTGAAGTATAGCTCTCGGGTGGATCGTCTATTATGTGGAGAAGGCCGAGGAGGAGGTGGATAACGAAAAGGAGAAGGACACGGTTCATTAGGTATAATCACTTCTCATAGTAGTTAACAACTTCTATGATTCTTGTTAGTTATCGTTTAGCAAAGATTCTCGGTTAGTCGATGTTTATGCAAAGAACAAGATCGTTTTTCAATTTTCCGCCTCCCCGCAACTCGTGGGGTGTTGTACATCGACTTACAGAATATATCAAAAACGATTATCAAAGCTTCGTAACACGGACTTGAGCGCATGAATCGTGTATAAACCGTTACTAGCAAACTACGAGAGATTTAACTATTCGGATTCGAAGTTATACCTCATGTTACTTGTCCTTCGGGCCTTCATCGCTGTCCTCCATTCCTCGTAGGCTCTTTGGAACATCGACACCTCAATGGCCTCCTCGAGTCAAAGAAGATCCACCCGAGAGCTCCTACGCCAAGCTTGATCTCTAACTTGAGATAACTAGGTTGCTCAAAGTGCTAATCTAAGCTACCTAGGGGATATAGAGTGAGATTATGGATGTATTAGTCTAGCTAACCATTGATCTCAACACATGAGAGGTTAGGGTTAGGGTTTCAAGAATGAGAGAGCTTGAGGAGAGAGAAGGTGATGATAAGAATGAATTGAAATTGTTTCTCACTTCTAATATATTATGAAGCATAAAGAATTATCAAATGAATAATTCAAATGCATTATCATCATGCTTCATTAAATATGTGCAATGAATCATCAAGTGAGTCATTAAGCAATAAATGCTTCATTAACTCACTTGAATGATTCATCTCATGAGTCACAAAATCAATTAATGCTAATGCCACCTTACCCTCCAAGTCACCATGCTTCTAGAAGCTTCCCGAAAAATTACGAGAACGCCCCTCCAATCCGTGAAAACACGGAAAAACTTTAGACTATATAAATCCAATAATCCGATACTAGAATCTGGCTTAAACCAAAGCCGGCTAGTAAAAACTGTCCGAACGTCGTACGTGCGTAAACACACGTACGTGTCCGAACCCTTGTCGTAAAACCATACGACCTCTATATCGTTTCGCCTGGAGCAGGGAATCTCTCTGTGTGGGACTCTAAAGACTCGACACTACGCTGGCAGTGGGTTTAACCACAGACCGCAAGTGGCACTAGCTGTACGTAACGGTCCCCAGGTAGATGTCGATAAGAAGGTCGATGAGGAAACCATCTGAACTCCTTCTGAGCCTGTCCGTGACAATATCCGCGCAGTCCGGTCTGTTCGTCTAAGAGTATCGCATGTATGGTCTAGGGAGGTGGAGAACGTCAGACCCTAATAACCGTACAAGTCGTGCCGGTATGGCTCATGACCAATTGAGAATCTACTGATCAGTCCACCAGTAATTCTCCATCAGCCCTGGCCAGGGACTTATGGTAATGACCAACCAATCATAGTGCGATATCAACTCCCTATACCGGGAGAGACGAATCCCTAACAGTCGCTCACTGCCTCCATATGACTCGGGACTGTACCCAACTAAAACCTGTTTGCACGACTCCTTTGAGCCGTGGTAGGGTAGTAATCAAAGCACAGTGGGAACTCATACAAGACAAATGACGACCCTAAGTCAACAGACAACCTGCACACATGTCACCTGAGAACTGCTATCTGACGTTAGGTATAATACCATCCAGTCAGTTCTCCTGCGAGTCCTGTCCGGTGTACCCGTAACCTAACGAGCACCTATATACTATCTCCAGTACGACATACTGATGGCTATGGGACAGACCATCTCCCCAACTGGGATGAGAAGCGTACACACTAGTCTACTCTGGAGTATCGATGCCCTGTCTCGATAATCCTACGACTAGGGACAAGTATAGGATGTTGCTTATAGACTACCCAACCCCCACTAGTGTTATTGCCATCACAACGCTGGTAATCAAGCAAAGAACCTATGGGCTCTACTAATATGTATAAGTGATACGTTACAAGAAACATATGTACATATTAAAGTAGACACAAACCAAGTAGCATACTACCATGTTTAGCAAGACTGTATATACAAATGTGAATATCCCAAGCTTCCATTAAGTAATATACATGCAAGTATGATACAATAATGGCCTCTAAGGCATATACACTAACAGATAATACTAGTGGGCTTTGGTTTAAATCGGATCCTTGTATTATACAGATGGATTTATTCAGTCTCAGTTTATCCATATTTTTCGGAAATACGAATGGGAGGGGCAGTCTCGTAATTTGTTGGGAAGCTTCTAGAAGGAGGTGACTCATTTGTGTTTATTTCTTTTTAGATTTAAACTAAATGAGGTGGAGAAGATGAGGTGTAGTTTCATTAAATGATCCATGACTCATTAGGTGACTCATTAGATGAATCACCTTGTGAATTAAATGAAGCATGATGAATATTAGCTAGATATTTATTTTGTTGATATTATTATACTTCATGATTTTCACAAATGAGAATAGTTCATTCATTATCACAAAACACTTCTCTCTCCTCAAGTCTTCATCTTCTTTCTCAAACCCTAAAAGCTCTCATGAGTTGAGAATCCTAGGGTTTAAAGTGACTAAGTAATCCATCTAAATACTCTACACCCTCTAGGACTTCTAGATTAGCAAACTAGAAGCCGTAGTTATCTCAGATTCGAGATAAGATCTCGGGTTATAAACTCTCGGGTGGATCGTCTTTGACTCAAGGAGGCTGTTGAGGTACCCATGTTCCATAGAGCCGACGAGGTGTGAAGGACAGCAATGAAGACCCGAAGGACAAGTAACATGAGGTATAACTTTGAATCAGAGTAGTTAAACCTCTCATAGTTTGCTAGTAATGGTTTAGACACAATTCGTGTGCTCAAGTCCGTGTTACGAAGCTTTGATAATTGTTTTTCATATATTCTGCCTCCACGCGAACACGTGGGGTGCGTGATATAGACTTACAAGATCGTCATAGAGTCTTGTGTGATTCCCACTGTGCTTTGATTTTCACCATACCACGGTGAAAGATCGTGCAAAAAGGCAGTTTTTCGGTACAGTCTCGGGTCACATGGAGGCAATGAGCGATAGGAGGGGATTTCGTCTCTCCCGGTATTGGGGATTGATGTTGCGCTATGGTCGATTGGCCATAACATGAAATCCCTGGCCAGGGTTGCTGAGATTTACTGGTAAGAGTTATCAGTAGATTCTTGAACCGTTATGGACCTGCATCGGCATGACTTATCAGGATATTGGGGTCGGACGTTATACCACCCCCAGGCTGTGATATGCGACATATCTAACGAAGAGACCGGACTTTACGTTAGTGTTACTGATTGGATTCGCAGGAGTATGAGCAGTCTTGCTTGTTGATCTTCTGATCGCTTAATACCCGGGTGGCCGTTACGTTTAGCAGACCACTTGCGTCTTGTGGGTGTTTAATATGATCATCACCTACTGCCGGCGTATTGACAAGTCATTAGAGTCCTACACAGAGGTTTCCCGGTTCATGCAAAACGAAGTAGGAGCACCTATGTGATATGTGCCGGACCGAGATTAGTGCGTGTATGTGATACCGCATTCTATTCTCGCGATATGTGATATCGGTCGGTTATATGTAATATAGCCGGGTTATCGGATCAAGTGTTGATTCGATAAGTTGATTCATATGATATTAGTCGGTTGTATGTGATATAGCCGAATTATTAAGTCAAGTGTTGATTTGATAATTTAATGTATAATTATATATTTGATATATTAACTTACATTAATTAATATTTGCTCACTAAGTATTCTTTTTCTCACTTGTGTGCATATAGTATATATGTGATATTTATTAATGTACATTTTATTGTGTCATGCTAGATGCCACATGCTTTATGGGTGTATAAGACTTACACTATAGTTTGGATAATGTAGGGTTTATATTTATCTAAGTAATTCAAAAATAGATGGATTTTTGTCATGGCTACAAGCTTGTAGAAGATTGTGGAAACATTGACCAAGTCCACTCTTTTTGTTTCACTTGTAGATATTTATTAACCTAACCATTAACCCTAGCCCTAGTTAAGTCTCTACATGGGTTAGTGTATGACACTAACTCACCCATGGTTCATTTTCTCACCTCATGAGTTCATTCTGTTATTCACTCGAGCTTCTTCTTCCTCATGAGAAAAAGCTTGCTAGCTTTTTTCTAAGTGATGAAATATTGTGAGAAAAAGAAATCTAAAGAGAGCCCAATTCCTACTTCATCATCCTCTACTATTAGCCATTTTGTTTAGGATGTTTGCTTCACTAATTCACATATTAGTGAAGAGGTAGCATGAGCTTGAGTCTCCTCGACGTAGATCATCTTCGTCCTCGAAGACTTCGAGCAAGTTTGCATCTTTCACCTTGTGGAGCCTCTCAAGAGTTCGAGAGATCATTACTCTCAGTGAAGGGACTTCTACACGGAGCATTTGAAGTGAAGGAACAATATACAAAGGTTGTATTCCGCATTCACTTAGATGATAAGATGTTAACATGTTAGTTTGTTTAAATTTCAAGTTAAGATTCTATAGTTAGGGTTCTTTAGTTTGGGGAAAATTTGAAAACGGCATGGACGATGCCTCCCGAAACCTTGCTGCCTTGCTACGTAAACCTACAGTGGTATCAGAGCCAAACTAGAGATATAAACGATATTTGTTAGATTATGAAACCGAAACTACTCCGTAACTTGAAACATCGAAATCAAGTTTCTGTCGAATTTTAAATGGTCTCTAAAAATTTTTTTAGAAACTGCAGAATGTTATATGAGATATGACATGAACACAAAGAAAATTTGTAGGGGTTTCCTCGGATTTTGGCCGAGCACATGAAGGGAAAAACCGAGCAGGCCGGCCCTGTAGTTGAATCCTGGCTTCAAATTTTTTCAGTGTTCCAGGATCTGGGTTTTGGTGTTTCAGGTGTTGCTAGTTTTTGCCAAATTTGCATGTGATTTTAACTTTCTGCAAAGGCAATTTGGAGTGTTTTGTAATCGTAATTCTAACACTTATTTGGGTTATTCAGATGATATTAAAAAGTTCGAACGGATATCGATAACCTATATTTTTCCCTCACTGGAAATTTTCAAGAGTTGGATTTTTTTCGAGTTTAAAATCTTCAGAAAATCTTACGAGCGATTCTGTGGACCCTCTAGAAGAACGATACCCAAACTCGTCTTTTTGGATCGCGGAACCGCGGTCATACCCTATGGTTTGCGGCAGTTCCGTGGTGACATGAGTGAGGCATGGGTCGGCCCTTCAACGGATGGTTCATAGGAGCTGTGCATGTTCCGGGTACTTTTTGAACTCCACTCAAGTGTTGAGCTTTTCGGGAAATTTTGGGTGTTTGTTCATTCGATTGAAAAGTTTAATTTCATCTAGCTATCTGTGACTGTGATATAATATTTGGAATCCCCATACTTAGTTATGAGATAACTAGTTTGAATTTTATAAATCTAGCAGTTTAGTCTCATTTGATCGGTTGCCACGGAATTTTGATGCGGATCAAAAATTCGTCGCAATTACGTAGTGTACATGGATACTCGCCGGGTAACCTTACTAGATAGTGTTAGTGTATATGCCGTAGAGGCCATTACCTTATCATACTAGTATGTATATTACTTGATGGAAGCTTGGTATATTCACAGTTGTATAGACAATCTTGCTCGAAATGGTAGTATGCTACTTGGTTTGTCTCTGCTTTAATGTGTACATGTGTTTCTTTTTTGTATCACCTATACGCATTAGTGGAGCCCTTAGGATCTTTGCTTGATTACCAGCGTTGTGATGGCAGTCACACTCGTGGGGGCTGGGTAATCAACAAGCATATCCTTATATATACACGTCCCTGGTCATGGGATTATAGAGACAGGGCATCGATACTCCGGAGTAGACTAGCGTATGCGCTTCTCATCCCAGCACGGGAGACGGTCTCTCCCACAGCCGTCAGTACGTCGTACTTGAGATAGTATGCGGGTGCTCGTTAGGTTACGAGTACACTGGACAGGACTCGTTGGGAACTGTTGGTTGGTATTATACCTATCGTCAGTTATCAGTTCCCAGGTGACATGAGTACAGCTTAGTCCGCTGACTTGACACTGTCACTTTGCCTCGAGTGCGTTCCCACTGTACTTTGATTACTACCCTACCACGGCTCAAAGGAGTCGTGCAAACAGGTAGTAGTTGGGTGCAGTCCCGAAGCACTTGGAGGCAGTGACGGTTAGACAGGATTCGTCTCTCCCAGTATTGGGGGTTGACATCGCGCTGTGTCCAGGAGAGCCATTACACAAGTAGTCCCTGGCCAGGGCAAGCGAGCTATACTGGTAGGTTTCCAGTGTTATCTCAGGGTGTTCTGGGCTACACTCCGACACGACTTGTACCGCTATTAGGGGACTGACGTTTACCACTCCTCTATGCCCGCCATGCAATGTTATCAGACGAACAGACCGGACTGTACGGAGACTGTCACATTCAGGCTCAGTAGGAGTTCAGATGGGTTCACCCTGTCAGTCTTCTTATCGGCATCTACCTGGGGACCGTTACGTACAGCTAGTGCCGCTTGCGGTCTGTGGTTAAACCCACTGCCAGCGTAGTGTCGAGTCTTTAGAGTCCCACACAGAGGGTTATTCGCCTTTAGGCAAAATCAGTAGAGGTCGCATGGTTTTGCGACAGGGTTCGTTCACACCCGCGCACTTGTGCACGTTTTGTGTCCGGACAGCTTATACTAGCGGGCTTTGGTTTAAGCCGGATCCTAGTATATGATTTGGGATTGGTTTTATCTCATTGTATTCGTGTTCCTCGGAACACGGATGCGGGTGTGTATGCACAGTTGACTGAGACAGAGGCAGAGGATTTTCATTAGGGTTAATGACCATTGTCTTTTTCTTAACCCTAATGTGTATGTGTGAATTGTGATTATTAATATTAATTAATTATAATTATGTTATGGTTAGGGTTATTGACCATTTGACTATGGTTGACTTATTGACCCAAATTGACAAATTGACCATCATCATTTCACTTGAAAGATGCTCTTTGATTCTAGCAAAATTCATTAATATGAAATGATAATGGTCACTTCAACTTAACCATCACAATTATCTTTAGTTAATTTTTAATTATCATAATTCACACATATGTGAGGATGGTTGCAAAATATCCTCATTCTATCATTCTCATTCTCTCTCCTCCTCTTTCTCTCTCTAGCTCTCCCCTCTCATGAGTTGAGAACCTTTTGAGCTTGAGATAAATCCCTCGAAAATACTCTCTACTCTTTCTAAGGTCCTAGGTTTAGCACACCAAGCACCTTAGTTACTTCTAGTTTGAAGTTGGAGCCAAAGGTAGAGGCCCTCGGGTGGATCTTTCTTCGGCAAGAGAAGGCGACGAGACGATCCGTTCTTTCACTCCAAGGAGCAAGAAGAGAAGGACTTGAAGACCTAGGTATAACCCCCTTTCTGAGTAGCTAACTCTTTTAGCTTTGTTAGTTAGTTTTGTTTAGCAAATATCCTTCTTTTGTTAGTCCATGTTTCCTAGTGTTGTAAAAATCCGATTTTTCATAACGTTTCCGCCTCCCCGCAAGCACCGGGGTGGGCAACGTGGACTTACGGTGGTATCAGAGCCTAGCTAAACACAAACTAACTAGTTAGCAAAGTATATAGAACTTCGATCGGAAAAAATCGCAAAACACTTTTTCAAAACCCCAACTTTCTGCCAATTTTTAAACCTGCTTTAAAATTAATAAATCATACCTTAAAAATCGGCTCAGGGTTTTTACAGAACGCACAAGAAAAACGATCCACTGACTCGGCCGACTCACCGCGGATCCGCGGCCGAGTTGACTCGGCCGTGGTTCATTTTCCTTGCAGTGTTCTTTTGTTAGTGTTTTGGGATTTTTAGTATACTTTATTTCTGCCCAGAATTTCTAGAAAAGAAATTTGTATTTGGGGTGGTTATAAATCCGTATTTTGATCGAACTTCCCTATACTTTGGCTAATGGGTTATATCTGTGATGTTATATATGTATTGAATGTCTGCTAATCGCTATACGTTGATTAGTAGGGGTTATACATATCTGTGAACTGTAATGTTGATGGTTTGTGTATATGAACTCGTTGGATTGTCGCGAATGAATAGCCGGGGGTTGTGAGATGAGAGTTTTCTTATTCTTTCAATTCATGTAACATGTAATTTGATGTAATATTATTTGTATGGCCGAACAACCGGGTCGGGGTTGTAGCCGTCATTGTATAATTTCTTTTTTTACTATTTTTGCTCCTAGGATAGACCTAAGGTAGGGTGCACAAACTACCGGGTATCTCAAAGTGCCGAGTGGCCTACTCACGGGGTTGAGGGAGGTTGCTTCGCTTCGGGTACTTGGCGGGTAGTTTGCCGCACCCGCAGGGGTCTAGGGTGGGGTTTGGCTATTCATTGCGACCGTGTAATCCGCTTTTCGTTGCAGGCTCGAACGAATCGCGGATTCCTAGTATATCCAAAGTGTTCATCTGTGATCTGGATTGACTATCATTGCTATATATCTATATATGATATCTATTTAGGTGTTGCTTATGTTTTGCATCCGTGCTAGTCCATCCCCCGCTCCGTCGTTAGTTAAGTAACCTAACGGGTGATGACGGGGCCCCGTGGCGAATGCGGATGGCATAAGCGTACGCCATATTTTGGTTGTTTTCTGCAATGGTAGGATTAAATGATAGGACGCATTGGAATTAATGCAAGAAAATAAACCAAGTAAAAGTCGTTGGAACACTTTCAAAACCACTCGGTTCTTTTCAAAAACCAACTTTTAAAATGCGGAGCTTGAACCACTCTTTTTAAAAGCTATCTCGTTCCATCGATTATATCAAGTTCACTACGTTCACGGTTTCGCCAAAACCATTCGTAGCCCTCCATCATTTCAGTTAAATATTCGGTAGTATTCAAGCTATGTATTTTGACCTCACGCCAAGGCATATTGATTGGTAGCTGCCGGATATTTATCTATTGCATAGAGAGAATGCATTGATTGAGAAAGTCGTACTGCCATTTTGGCCTACTTCAAGGGTAGGTACGGGTGGGTTCAAATTAACCTGGATAATGATGGGTAGAACTTGACATGTGACTTATGACATTTTGACCTCACGCCAAGGTCATAAGAGCATAGGGCAAAAATCCACATCGGGAGTTTCAAAAGAACTGAAACTTGCTAGCGCTGCATACCATTTGGAGTGTGATAATTCTGGTAGGATTTCTTCAGTTTTATCACGCGATGATATTTGGATCCCGATCCTACTGTGAGTATATGCTACTCCTCATGAAATTTCTCACTTAATGATCAATGCTATAAACCTAGTAGGTGTCTAGAAAGGTGTTAGCGGGGCTACGCCCACAGGGAAAAGAGGTTACTTAATTAAGGAACTTCGCGAAAGCGTTGGAAAACCTCCCTCGAAGTACCGACACTGGCCTGGCTGAACGGTTAAGCAAGTATTGTATGGTGAGATTGATCCCGACTAATTCTTCCTTTATGGTTTGAGGAGGGATTCGAGAGACAGTGGGAGCCATCCTGTTTAGACAAACTAAAAACCACTCTAAACTTGCAAGAGCAACATGCTAAAGTGTTTCTTTTTTCTCTCTTAATTGCAGCGATCAATCAACATGACCGGACTTAAATTATTACTAGATAACAACATACTGACAGGGCCAAACTACAAAGATTGGCTCAGGAATGTCAAAATGGCAATCACTTACGACAAGCTGGGGTATATCCTTACCACCAAAGCTCCCCCTGTCCCAGGTCCCACCTTCAGCGTCGCGGATATAAAAATCCGTAAGACATGGGAGATCGATTGCGCGAAGGCCAAGTGCCTCGTGCTTGCCTCTATGGACAATGAACATCAGAGGAGGCACGGGAATATGGACCTAGAGTCCATATTTCTTCATACAAAAGAACTGTATGGAGAGCAATCTAGTATCGCCAGATACAAAGTGTCGAAGAAGCTGTTTTCGGCAAGATTGGCCGTCGGATCATCGGTAGCGAATCACGTGCTTAAGATTATTGGCTATATAGAAGAGCTCGCGGACCTTGGGACCACGTTGGAGAATGAACTCTACACTGACTTGATTCTCCAGTCCCTTCCTTCCACTTACGCCCAGTTTATCCTAAACTTCAACATGCAAGGAAAGGAGGTTGATCTTTCCGAACTTCTGAACATGTTGAGGAGGGCTGAGGGCAACCTACAGAAAGGTAGGGAAACATCCACTTTGTTTGTAGGAGGATCTTCCTCTTCTAAGTCCAGGGCAAAAGCCAAGGGAAAGAAGAAGAAAGCCCCCGCCAAACAAAGGGGCTGTGTTAGTAAAGTGGATACGAAGGGAAAGGAAAAGGCAACAAAGGTAGCGAGAAAGCTTGTGGGAAAGGAAGAATGCTTTTACTGTCATAAGAGTGGACACTGGAAAAAGGATTGCAGGGCTTGGAAGGCCAGAACCCAGGATCTGAAGCAAGTTGCGGCTTCAGCTTCAGGTGCGTATGTTATTGAAAACTGTCTATCAATAAACTCTACTTCCTGGGTATTGGATACTGGATCAGGATCTCATATCTATAATTTTTTGCAGGCATTGAGAAGGCGTAGGGTTTTGAAGGCAGGTGATATGACCCTCAGAGTTGCAAACGGAGCTAGCATGGATGCTGAGGCCGTGGGGGACTATCACCTGGGATTGTCAGATGGACACTTTTTGGTTTTGCGTAGTTGTTATTTTGTACCAAATGCAACTTGTAATATCATTTCTGAATCTTTATTATCTAAAGATGGTTATGAATTTGCATTTGTAAGTAATGTTGTGAACATTCACCTTAATCAAGTTTTGATTGGGTCAGGTACATTAAACAATGGTATATACGTATTAAACCAACCACAGATTTTCAATGTCCAGAATACACACAAAAGAAAGTCTCCAGAAATCAATCAGGCTTTCTTATGGCATTGTAAACTCGGTCACATCAATGAGAGAAGGTTGACAAAGTTACATACAGAAGGATATTTGGATCCGTTCGAATATCAATCATATGCAACTTGTTAATCATGTCTCAAAGGGAAGATGACAAAAACTCCGTTCACTGGACACGGAGTAAGAGCGAGCGAGCTCTTCGGACTCGTACACAGCGACCTGTGCGGTCCAATGTCTACACATGTGCGAAGCGGTTATTCTTACTTCATTATTTTTACGGATGATTTTTCAAGGTTCGGACATGTCTTCTGTAACAACTCTAATTTTTGTATACCTAAATTTGATTTAAATTTGAAGTATACTTGGAGTATTAATGTTGCTGATAACACTTTAAGTATCTATTTCCCTACAATAATTACAAGAAGGAGCTTGTAGCTCATTGGTAATACCTTGCACTGCTGAACCAAGCCACCAGAGTTCGAATCCCATGCCCCACATATTTTTATATCATTTTGTTTTAATTTTTTTGGGAAGGTCAACAGTCAAACAACCATAACTCTCAAAATTAATACTGCACATAAAAAGTTAAGTATACAAAAAATCCCCCCATGGAATTACCCACCCAACGGTGTCCCGACTCGGCCCGAGTCGGCCGGCCGGCCGGCCGAGTCGTCAACACGGAATTTTTCTGTGTTGACTTGGTCAACCCCCCTGTATGCTTTATTTTTCCAGAACAGTTATCAAATTCTCATTAAACCTCTTTTATTCCAAAATTTAATGAATTTTAATGTTTTTCTTAATTATTTATATATATATATTTTAATCAAAACCCTAACCCTAGCCTAGCCCTATATAAACACCCCTATCCTCTACCAATTCACCCTACAATTCTAAGTCCACTCTCTAAAATTCTCAAGAGAACTCGGTACGTTAGAAAAAGAGCGAAAAGCGAAGCGCTGCCGAAACCGACGACGAATTCCGGCGACCGTATTCGCGACGTTTCGACGCACCGACAACCTACTACTTTCTTAGCCTCCCTAGCTTGTCCAAACTTGTAAGTCCCACTCTTTCTATCTTCCTTTTCTTTGAAAGAAAATACGACTTTATGAAACCCGACGGAAATCGGAACAAACCGATTTCCGATTCGGTTTTTCTACAAAATCTCACTTGTCACCAATTCCTTAATACCTAAACATATTCATAATGACTATTAATCACATAAAAATCAATTTAGACAAAGTTTCTCACATGAAATGATAACTTTTTTTGTAATATCGTATTCTTTTCACAATAATACCATAGAGTTTATTTTTCTGCTTCTAATCAATTCCATTATTCCTAAACATGTTCATCTTGATCACTAAACTTGTAAAAATCAATTTGAATGAGTTTTCACACATGAAATGATAACTTTTACAAATACCGTATTCTTACACTTAAATACCCTCAAGTTTCATTTATCATATTTAACCTCTAAATTTCACTAAATCTTAAAATAAGTCACGAGGTAATGACCTACCTCTACACACACACAAATATAACCCTATTTGATAACGTCAAAACATAGAATACGAAAATACAAGACTTTTCACTAAAATACCATTTTCTTTATAAACCGTTCTTGGAAACTTTAAATTGTACACAATTCTAAATAAAATCTTTTAAAAAGAATGTACGATTTGTCATGGACATCGATCGTTTATCTAAACTGACTTTGTGGTGTCTAGGCAAGTGTGTCAAGGCTAGTGGTTTTTAATTAGGCCCGCTATTGTGGTTCCTTCCCACTTACCTGGCCGCAATTGGCGGTGAAGAGGCGATTTGAAGCTTCTTATGACTTATCGTTTAGACCTTAGAAATAGGCTAGTTGGCTTAGGAAACCCTAGAAACTAAAATATGGAAATTACATCCTTTTACAAATAAATACCTTATATTTATAAAACCGTTTTTTTTCTAAATGAATAGTATTTATTAAACCTAAGCAAAGCGCCACTACAACCCACTTTGGGGGAACCCATTAGGGATAGTACGGTTCATCGCGCACCCGCGGGCTAGTAGTGCGAGATTCAGACCTCCGCAAGGAGCATTCGGTCTCGAAAGGTTTAAAATACGACATTTAAGAAAAATCAGATTTTGGAGAATAAAATATTTATTTAAAATTATTCTTGGATTAATATATATATAATTATCATTTGAACACCTATTTTATTATAAGATAAAGTTTCCATTTTTTTCTAAAATTTCAAGATTAAAAGTTACATTAAAATACCATGAATTTCAAATAAATCAATATTAAAAATTAATACTTTTATTTGGATATATTCACTAGAATAACACAAATAAAATTTACACTCATTATAACTATAAGACGAATAATAAATACTTGAGGTGTATTTTGAAAACTATACAATAGTACTTTTTACATAAAACCCCCTCAAGTTTTATAAATTACAATAAGGCCCCTAACAAGTACAGAACTTCAAATTACCTTTCTTTTAGTCTGACTCGGGTTAGAGTCTGACTATTTTTGACTTGAATATGATTCAAGTCAATCTATATTGTTCTATATTCCAACTCAATATGAATACATGAATCCCTGAATTCAGTTAACAATCTATTCAATTTTGACTGAATCAAACCATGGATATACATCTATTATCCTGTTATTCCATTTACCTGATTATGCAGTTACAACATGTTTACTGATATCATGGTTTTGGTCAGTCACCCAAGTTACACAATACAATACAACAATACTGTTAAAACACTACGGGGTTGAAGGGGTAGATTGGTACGGAAGGTGTTAAAGGTGGCACGAGATGGTCAGATTAAGACACTTAACCTGAATCCCATTGCTGTTGTACCGTGGCATAACGGTTCCTTATACTTTTCATTTGCCTTGGTCTCTAGCATATAGAGACCCCTCTCGTATACACTGGCATCCTTCTGTACCAAGCTACAAACAACAGCGTTAACATAACATTACAACAATAGTTTACACTTTAAAATGTATCTTTTTATTCTGTCTTCTCTAATTCCCTCTTACCTTTGGGACTTACCGAGCGATCTGTTCGCTGACGACATTCTGTTTCTCTCTTCTTTGAATGTCGTCAGGTGACTTGGACCCGGCAGAAGTTGAGCCATCACCAGAAGACTTGGAGCAGTTTACTCAAGACCCTGCAGTATAATTTCATTGTACACTTTTCTTTCCAGTACTTTACATTTCCTGTTATGCCACTGTTTAGGCATCTTTATTTCAGTTGTATTTCCTTTTCATGTATTGTACAAAGAATATTATTAATAAAGTTGCTGTTATTTCTATATCTTTCGTCTCTTGTGATTTATTTTATATTACTTAGCTACGCTTAGCATATCTATTTCTGAGTACATACATAGCGGACCTCGTCGCGTCCCTTTCACCGTACACTGGGAAGCGGGGCGTGACATATTCTTAATGAAGCATAAATCTGAAGCTTTTGAAAAGTTCCAAGAATACAAGAATGAAGTAGAAAAATAAACAGGAAAAAGTATCAAGACACTGAGATCTGATCGAGGTAGTGAATACTTGAGTGCCGAGTTCCTGGATTACCTAAAAGAGAATGGAATTCTCTCTCAGCTTACTCCTCCATACATTCCGCAACATAACGGTGTATCGGAGAGACGGAACCGAAACCAATTGGATATGGTACGGTCCATGATGAATAACGCTGAGTTGCCGCGATCATTCTGGGGATATGCGCTAGAATCAGCCGCATACCTTTTGAACCGAGTTCCCACTAAGACCGTGCCTACCACACCATATGAGTTATGGAGTGGGAAGAAACCCTATCTTCAATACCTGATGATTTGGGGATGTCCAGCTTTTGTCAAAAAGCAGCATGCGGACAAAATCGAGGCACGCTCAGTACTGTGCAAGTTTGTGGGATACCCAAAGAACTCCAGGGGGTATCTTTTCTATTACGCAGAAGAACAAAAGGTCTTTGTTTCTCGTAATGCCCACTTTCTGGAACACCAATTCTTAGATAAGGAAATAAGTGAGAGCGCAATAGAACTGGAAGAAATTCCAGAACCACAAGCTATTACTGAAAGCTTAGTAGAACCAGAGGGTTCGAAAGATCAGGACATTCCTACGCCGCTCCACAGGAGTAGTAGGCAGTCTCATTCGCCCGAGAAATACTACGGTTTTCTCATAGATGGGGATAGAGAAGATTGCATCATTGATAGTGATGAGCCGACTAGCTTCCAGCAGGCCATTCAGAGCGCTGACTCGGTAAAATGGCTGGATGCAATGCGGACCGAAATGGAGTCCATGTACACCAACAAAGTATGGACGATGGACATTGCTCCAGATGGGGTAAAACCCGTAGGATGCAAGTGGATCTTCAAAAGGAAGATTGGTGTAGATGGACAGGTTGAGACCTATAAGGCTAGACTTGTTGCAAAGGGTTTTCGTCAAAGACCTGGTTTGGACTATGAAGAAACCTTTTCTCCAGTGGCTATGCTGAAATCCATTCGGATCCTTCTTGCCATTGCTGCCTTTCACGATTATAAGATTTGGCAGATGGACGTAAAGACCGCTTTTCTAAATGGAAATTTAGAGGAGTGTGTCTATATGGACCAGCCAGAGGGTTTCATTCAGAGTGGGAGCAGCGGAAAGGTGTGCAAGTTGCTTAAGTCCATTTATGGACTAAAGCAGGCATCGCGGAGTTGGAACATCTATTTTGATGAGACGGTCAAAGAATTTGGCTTTATCAAATTTCCAGATGAACCATGTATTTATAGTAGATTTGTAGCAAGAACTGTCGTATTCCTCGTTTTATACGTAGATGACATTCTCTTGATAGGAAATGACATTCCTATGCTACAATCTGTCAAAGGGTTCTTGTCACACAGGTTCTCCATGAAAGACCTGGGTGATGCCTCCTACATTCTGGGGATCCGGATCCATCGTGATAGATCCAAGAGGATATTAGGACTTTCGCAGTCCAGGTACATCGACACCATACTGAAGAGATTCAGTATGGAAGATTCCAAGCGCGGTAATCTACCGGCTTGTCACGGGATCACCCTCTCCAAATAGATGTCTCCCAAGACTGATTTGGAAAGGGATTGCATGTCTATTATACCCTACGCTTCTGCGGTAGGCTCCATAATGTATGCGATGTTGTGTACCAGGCCAGATGTGGCTTATGCACTGAGTGTGGTAAGCAGGTATCAGTCAAACCCTGAGGAGAAACACTGGATAGCGGTAAAGAACATTCTCAAGTACCTGAGAAGGACTAAGGAGATGTTCTTGGTGTATGGCGGAAAAGACCTCCAGATTGAGGCTTTTGCTGACTCCAGCTTCCAGAGTGACAAGGATGATTCCAAGTCCATGTCGGGTTTTGTCTTTACGCTCAATGGAGGGGCAGTGTGTTGGAAGAGTTCCAAACAGGAAACCGTTGCTGACTCGACTATGGAAGCGGAATATATCACTGCATCTGATGCCGCAAAAGAAGCCGTCTGGATGAGAAAGTTCTTGAAAGAACTTCAGGTGGTTCCGTCCATTGTTGATCCAATACCTTTGTATTGCGACAACAACGGGGCTATAGCTTTAGCGAAGGAACCCAGGTCCCATCAGAAATCCAGACACATCTTGAGGCGGTATCACCTGATCAGGGAGATCGTGGATCGCCAGGAGATCGAGGTTCGGAGGGTTGCTTCAGAAGATAACACTGCAGATCTATTCACGAAGGCCTTACCCCAGACTCAGTTCGAGCGGCTGATCGAGATGATAGGTCTTCGATACGCCAGTTCATGGCCTTAGTGCAAGTAGGAGATTGTTAGTGTATATGCCCTAGAGGCCATTTCTGTATCATACTAGTATGTATATTACTTGATGGAAGCTTGGGATATTCACAGTTGTATAGACAATCTTGCTCGAAATGGTAGTATGCTACATGGTTTGTCTCTGCTTTAATGTGTACATGTGTTTCATTATTGTATCACCTATACGCATTAGTGGAGCCCTTAGGATCTTTACTTGATTACCAGCGTTGTGATGGCAGTCACACTCATGGGGGCTGGGTAATCTATAAGCACATCCTTATATATACACGTCCCTGGTCGTGGGATTATCGAGACAGGGCATCGATACTCCGGAGTAGACTAGCGTATGCGCTTCTCATTCCAGCATAGGAGACGGTCTGTCCCACAGCCGTCAGTACGTCGTACTTGAGATAGTATGCGGGTGCTCGTTAGGTTACGAGTACACTGGACAGGACTCGTCGGGAACTGTTGGTTGGTATTATACCTATCGTCAGTTATCAGTTCCCAGGTGACATGAGTACAGCTTAGTCCGCTGACTTGACACTGTCACTTCGCCTCGAGTGTGTTCCCACTGTACTTTGATTACTACCCTACCACGGCTCAAAGGAGTCGTGCAAACAGGTAGTAGTTGGGTGCAGTCCCGAAGTACTTGGAGGCAGTGACGGTTAGACAGGATTCGTCTCTCCCGGTATTGGGGGTTGACATCGCGCTGTATCCAGGAGAGCCATTACACAAGTAGTCCCTGGCCAGGGCAAGCGAGGTATACTGGTAGGTTTCCAGTGTTATCTCAGGGTGTTCTGGGCTACACTCCGACACGACTTGTACCGCTATTAGGGGACTGACGTTTACCACCTCCTAGGCCCTCCATGCGATGTTATCAGACGAACAGACCGGACTGTACGGAGACTGTCACATTCAGGCTCAGTAGGAGCTCGTCAGTCTTCTTGTCGGCATCTACCTGGGGACTGTTACGTACAGCTTGTAGGGTTCCTAGGCACTCTAATGAAGTCTCACAAGGCACAACCATGCCAATTTCAAAAAATATGGGTGCCGAGAAACCCTAATACGGATCGTTGACTAGAAGTTTAGGCGAAAAGATAATCTTGTTAACTACTTAACTAAAAGTTAGATGCTACAACCTTTGTAGATCCAGTTCTCCACTTCCTTAGTTCCACGTGGGTGTCCTCTCGCTGTCCATCATGAATCCCGAACTCAATCGTCGGCTTCATCGGAGAAACGGGCGAGCTAGGTCGTCGGCTTCGTGTCAAAGACGATCTACGTCGAGGCATCACAAGTTCAAGCTCCGACTTCACAAAGTTGTGAAACTTGTGAAGAAAACACCCAAAACAACTTGGCAAGAGGTAGAGGGTGAAGAAATAGGAGGTGGGTTCACTTTAGAATTGGATTTCTCTCACTAGAACTCAAGTTGCCATTGATGGCATCAAGGTTTCTATCTTGAAGAAGAAGGAGAAGATGAAGCTAGTTTATGATAAGTTCTTCTAAAAATGAAAAGAAAATTCATACTTATCATAATCTAACTAGGGTTAAGTGTAGAGAATAAACCATGGTCATTTGGAGAGTTAGGGTTAAGCATGAGGACAAGAATGGTTGCAAAAGTCAAGGCTTCATGAAGCTTCAACTAATGACAAAAGCAAGCCACCATTCTCTTTAAATCATTTCCAAAAAAATAAATGAACAAAATAAATAAATAAATAAATGAATATGTAAAACCCTAATTATCAAATTAACCATGGTTTAATTCTACACATTTAACCAAATGATCAAGTATCATCAAACATGATACAAAAAATGTGCACAAAAGCATATCACATATACAATGTGCATCAAGTGAGAAAAATCTGTTTAAAGTGAACCAATACTAGTTAATGTAAAGTAATATATCAAATATATAATTATACATTAAATCATTAAATCAACACTTGATTCAATGATCCGGTCATGTCGCACATGACCGACTAGTATTCAATGTATCGGCTTATCGAATCGATCTTCGATTCGATAACTAGGTTATATCACATACAACCAATCGAAACATTAATCGCGAGAATCAAATACGGTATCACATACACGCATTATTCTCGGTCCCGCACATATCTCATATGCGCTCCTATTTTGTTTCGCTTGAGCCAGGAAACCTCTGTGTAGGACTCTAAAGACTCGTCAATACGCCGGTAGCAGATGATGATCATATCAAGCACCCACAAGCCGCAAGCGGTCTGCTAAACATAACGGCCACCCGGGTATTGAGCGATCAGAAGATCGACGAACTAGCCCGCTCACACTCCTGCGAATCCGACCAGTAACACCTACCGTACAGTCCGGTCACTTCGTCTGATATGTCGCATATCAAGTCTAGGGGTGGTAAACGTCAGACCCCAATAACCCGATAAGTCGTGCCGATGTGAGGCTCGTAACGGGTCGAGAAACTACTGGTAACACTTACCAGCAAATCTCTGATCAGCCCTGGCCAGGGACTTTCCTGTTATGGCCAATCGAGCACAGCGCAACATCAACCCCCAATACCGGGAGAGACGAAACCCCTTCTATCGCTCATTGCCTCCATGTGACTCGGGACTATACCCAAAGACCACCGTTTTGCACGCCCTCATGGACGTGGTAAGGTGGAGATCAAAGCACAGTGGGAATCACACAAGACTCTATGACGATCTCGGGTCTACAGACTAACCTGCACAAGTGTCACCTGAGAACTGCCATCTGACGTGAGGTATAATACCATCTGGGAGTTCTCGGCGAGTCCGTCCAGTATACCCAGTCTCCACTGAGCACCCGTACACCATCTCTGATGTCAAACACCAATGGATATGGGATCATCCATTGCCCATCTCATGGGTCGAGAAGCGTATACGCTAGTCTACTCTGGTATATCGATGCCCTGTCTTGATACACCCACGACTAGGGACCTTGAAGGATGTACTTATGGACTACCATGTCCCCACTAGTATGATCTGCATCACAGTCCAGGTAGTCAAGTACACATCCTAAGGGCTTTATCAACATGTAACTATAAGACAGTTTAAAGAGACTAGTGTACATGTTAAGATAAAGAGTAACCAGATAGCATACTATCATATCGAGCAAGAAAGTCATCTCTATATATGTCCAAGCATCCAATATAATATACATCATCTGTACAATACTGGCCTCTAGGGCATACATACAACTAACAATCTCCCACTTGCACTAGGGCCAACTGCTGTAGTATCGCATACCGAGCATCCCGAAGAGTCTCTCAAACTGTATCTGGGGAATGGCCTTCGTGAGTGGATCCGCCGTGTTGTTCTTCGTGTCAACCCTCCTGACTTCGATCTCCCGGCGATCAACTATCTCCCGGATCAGGTGATACCGCCTCAGAATATGCCTGGATCGCTGATGGGACCTAGGTTCCTTGGCCAAAGCCACCGCTCCATTGTTATCGCAATATAAAGGTATTGGATGCTCAATGGATGGAACCACTCCAAGTTCAGTAATGAACTTCTTGATCCAGACAGCCTCTTTGGCAGCATCGTTGGCAGCGATGTATTCAGCCTCCATCGTCGAGTCTGCCACGGTTTCCTGCTTGGAACTCTTCCAGCTAACCGCCCCTCCGTAAAGGGTAAAGACAAATCCCGACTGCAACTTAGAGTCGTCCTTATCACTCTGGAAGCTCGAATCGGTAAAGGACTCCACTTGGAGTTCTCCGTTACCATACACCAAGAGCATCTCTTTAGTCCTTCGTAAGTACTTGAGAATGCTCTTCACAGCTGTCCAGTGACTCTCTCCAGGATCAGCTTGATACCTGCTCACTACACTTAGTGAGTATGCAACATCGGGTCTGGTACATAGCATCGCGTACATGATAGAGCCTACAGCCGAAGCATAGGGTATCCCTTGCATGCGAGCTCTCTCCAAATCAGTCTTGGGAGACATCTCTTTGGAGAGAGTGACTCCAGAGATCGTGGGCAAGTTCCCATGCTTGGATTCGTCCATACTAAACCTCTTTAGTATGGTGTCAATGTACCTGGATTGGGACAATCCCAGTATCCGTTTGGATCTATCTCTATAGATCCTGATCCCCAATATGCAGGAGGCATCACCAAGATCTTTCATTGAGAATCTTTGTGATAAGAAGAGCTTGACCGATTGCAGCATAGGAATATCATTTCCTATCAAGAGTATGTCGTCCACGTACAATACGAGGAAGACAACCTTACTCCCTGCCACCTTCTTGTAAATACAAGGTTCATCTGGGTTTTTGACGAAATCAAACTCTTTGATAACGACATCAAAGCAGATGTTCCAACTCCGCGATGCTTGCTTTAATCCATAAATGGATTTAAGCAGCTTGCACACCTTGCCGCTGCTCCCACTGTCTACGAAGCCCTCTGGCTGAGTCATGTACACGCACTCTTCTAAATCACCATTTAGAAAGGCGGTCTTAACATCCATTTGCCAGATTTCGTAATCATGATATGCAGCGATGGCAAGCATGATCCGGATGGATTTAAGCATAGCCACTGGAGAAAAGGTCTCGTCATAGTCCACACCTGGTCTTTGACGAAAACCCTTTGCTACAAGTCTAGCTTTGAAAGTCTCCACTTTCCCATCTACACCAAGTTTCTTCTTGAAGATCCACATGCTCCCGATGGGTTTTACCCCTTCAGGAGCAACTTCCAAAGTCCATACTTTGTTGGTGTACATGGATTCCATCTCGGACCGCATAGCATCCATCCATTTCACTGAGTCCCTACTCGTGATGGCCTGCTCGAAGCTAGTTGGGTCATCATCCTCCATGATGCAATCCTCGCTCCCTCCATCCATGAGAAAACCGTAGTATCTCTCAGGTTGGCGAGGAACCCTACTAGATCGGCGGAGTGGCTGGGGTTCATCGGGAACTACGGAATCCTCTGGTTCCACCAGATCTTCTGTTGTAGCTTCTGCAGCTGGAACCTCTTCCAGTTCTACCTCATGACCACTAATCTCTTTTTCAAGAAATTCCTTTTCTAAAAAGGTGGCATGCCGAGAAACAAACACTCTTTGTTCCTCAGGGTGGTAGAAGATATACCCTTGAGAATTCTTGGGATATCCTACAAATTTGCATAGAACAGACCGTGCCTCGAGTTTGTCCGGATTTTGTCGTTTGACATAGGCTGGACAACCCCATATCTTAACATAGTTAAGACTTGGTCTCTTTCCTTTCCATATCTCATATGGAGTGGTAGGCACAGATTTGGTTGGGACCATATTCAATAGATGTATGGCTGTCTCAAGCGCATACCCCCAGAAGGAAATAGGTAACTCAGTTGTGCTCATCATAGAGCGCACCATATCTAATAGGGTGCGGTTCCTCCGTTCTGATACACCATTGTGCTGTGGTGTATATAGAGGAGTCAGCTGAGAGAGAATCCCATTCTCTTTTAGGAAGTCCAGGAATTCATTGCTCAAGTATTCACCTCCTCGATCAGATCGAAAGATTTTAATACTTTTTCCGGTTTTTTCTCGACTTCTTGTTTATATTCTCTAAATTTCTCAAAAGCTTCAGACTTGTGTCTTATCAAGTACACATGTCCGTATCTTGAGAGATCGTCAGTGAATGTAATGAAGTATGAAGAACCATCCCTGGCATATGTAGACATTGGACCGCATACATCACTATGTACTAGTCCTAAGAGTTCAGTAACTCTTTCTCCGTGTCCCGTAAACGGAGTTTTGGTCATCTTGCCTTTGAGACATGACTGGCAAGTGTCATAAGATGAAAATTCGAATGGTTTCAAATATCCATCCTTATGCAACTTAGCCAGTCGTGTCGCATTGATGTGACCCAGTCTACAATGCCACAAGAAGGATTCGTTCAGTTCTGAACTCTTCCTCTTATGTGTGTTTGTTATGCTCAGAACTGTTGATTGATTTAGAACATAAATGCCATTGCACAACGTGCCTGATCTAACCAACTTTTGGTTACGGAAAATGTTCATAACATTGTCCTGTAATACAAAATTATATCCCTCTTTACTTAATAAAGAAACCGATATAATGTTGCATATCAGGTTCGGCATGTAATAGCATTCGTTCAGAACCAATGTATTACCAGTTGGTAATGCAAGGTGATATTCCCCGACAGTCTTAGCTGCAACAGTTGCACCATTTCCAACTCTAATATCTTTATCACCTTCTCCAAGTTCTCTATCTTTCCTGAGCCCATGTAACTGATTACATATATGGGATCCTGACCCGGTATCTAATACCCAGGACGTAGAGCAAATGGAGAAACAGTTCTCAGTAACGAACACACCCGAAGAAAATGCATCAACATGTACTTTCTTCATTCGGGTGGCATGGAAATCCTGGTATTCCCCTATATCCTGTTCATTCCTATAACTCTTATAAGAAAGAACGGAACCAACGTTCCCCAGCACAGTATAACATGCGGGTTCGGTCAATACATCCATATTATTATCTTCATTAGGGCATGAAATGGTCGCTACCTGGAGAGAGAGAGAAGAAAACACTTTAGCGTATGCTCGTGCAAGATCAGATTGGTTATTATCTTATCTAATCAGGATGGCTCCCACTGCTTTTTATCAAATCTTCCTCCAAACCCTAAAAGGAAAGATTAGCCGGGATTAATTACACACTACAAGTTCGCCAATCTTTCAGCCAGGCCAGTGTCGGTACTTTGAGGAAGGTCCCCCGTGCTTTCGCACGAACCTAATTAATGTAAACCTCGTTTTCCCAGAGGCGTAACCTCGTTGACACCTTTCTAGACACATACTTGATCGGCTAATTGCAATGTGCAAAACTTTCCCAGGAGTAACTCTTACTCACAGTGGGTATCGGGATCCAACTATCTCATAGAAGGTATGCAATCTCATTGCAAATTTTAACACTTGAAATTCCCGATAATGCTTTTGCCCCTAGCGTGCTATGACCTTGACGAAAGCCAACAAACCACAGCCCGCTAGTCAAGTTCAACCCGTACATTTCTTGACTGAATTAAACCCACCTGCACGACCCTTGACGAAAGCCAACAAAGCCGTACGACTACCCTAATCCAGTCGCATCATATGCAGCAGATAAACAGCACATAGCTACCGCACACTACACCTTGACGAAAGCCAAAAAATGTAGCACGAATACTATATGTAATTTTTCTGAAATGACGGAGGGCTACGACAGGTTTTTCTGAAAACCTATTGCGTAATGAACTTGATATCGTTGTAGAATCAAATGAAGTTTTGAAATGGAGTGATTTTGAGGCTTTTCTAGTTTTGCTAAAGGGGTCACTCCCGGTGAAGGGATCGTCGGCCCTTTCCTAGTCGAATGAGGTGCGGGATATATCATATATATCACTGTGCAAAGCATAAACTATAGAAGCAATCAAAATCAAACCGAGTGTGTAGCATCTGCCACTTATTGCTAAAGGAGTCACTCCCGGTGAAGGGATCTCGGTCCTTTCCTCATCGAATAAGGTGCAGGGTATATCATATATACTGCTATGCAAAGAAAGAACTGTAGCTACCTGTTTTGTTTAAAATCTGATTCTACAACATCTTAGGTTTCTTTTCTTTCATTAATCACATTAATGAAGTCCCATCATTTAAATACCTAAACATCACAGATAAATACGACGTACACTTATGCCATCCGCATTCGCCTCGATGTCCCCTCGTGCACCGTTAGGTCAGGTAACTAACGACAGAGCAGGGCAGGGCTAGTGCGGGTGCAAAACATAAGTAACGTCTATATAATATATCATATATACTATATACTGTATCTATCACAGAACATCACATGATCACATCACAGATATCGCAGCAGAAGAAACATATGAAATATTGGATATGCTAGGACGTCCGTGTTTTCAATACGAGCCAGTATAAAACACGGATTCCACGGTCGTGATGAATAGCCAATCCCACACCCCTAGACCCCTACGAGAGCGGCAAGCAACCCTGCCAATTCTAGGGTTAGGAGACCCGGACTCGACTCCTCGAGTTGGTCTCCCACTGGACCCCAGAACCCGGTTACTTGTGCTCCCCTCCTTGGGTCTATCCTAATGCGGAAGAGTAAATAATATACAAAAGGTGACAACTTCCGCAACCTGGAAGTGGCCCAAATAAAAAGAATATTACATACAAGTTTTTACATGAATGAAAATGAAAAACACTCATCTCACATAAAAACCCCCGGCTATTCAAACACGACGATCCAATATAACATATCCAGCAACACATAACATCACATGTCATCAACGTAAGTAAGTATGCATACCCCAATTTTCGTTGACGTATAGCAACGAAACCGGAGATATGAACATACTACACTTACGGTCACAGAAAAGAAAGTGTAAAACTACAACAGTTGGAATCCGCAACTTCTTTAGACATCGCATGCCTAATCAAATGAAATACTTAGACATCACATGCCTAACAGATATAAATCCCGCATTTTAGTCTCATTATCGAAAACTCTTTTCAATATCATGTGGGACTAAATTGCTAGATTTATAACATTCATTCAGTTATCTCATAACTGTTTGTGAATTCCAATTATTGTATCACATTCCAGATAAACAGAAAATGTTAAACCTTCCGATCGAACAGTCGAATACCCAAGTTTTCCCGATACAGCTCAACACATGAAATAAGTCTAACAACATTCAGTTCGTGCCTCGTACCAACGGTCCAGCCGTAGAAGGGTCAAGCCAACGCCTCATATGTGGCACGCCGTACTGCCCCAAACCCGAAGGTTCAAAGGGCAGTTCAAGACGGTCACATAATCGAGTTAAGGTTTGTTGTCTTCTAGAGGGTCCATCGCGTTACTTGCACTACTTAGAACGTCGTTAAACTACGGAAAAATCCAACACATGGAAATTTCCCGACAGGGGAAAAGTTGGGTATTTATATCCGGTCGAACTTTTTAACATATTCTAAAGTCATCCAGAAATACACAAAGACGAAATTTGATAATCCGGTCGAAACATCAAAACCCCAAAACACCCCAGAAAATAAAACTCTGGAATAAATATTGAAAATACCCATAAAACTCAGCTTCTGAAATAATTAATTACTGCGCAAAATAGAAGTGCTGACGTCATCATACTGCCGCGGAACCGCCGCCTAAGGAGGCTTATGCCGCGGTTCTGCCGCAGGTTGCACTGTTCATGACTTGAATTTTGTGCCGTAATTCTTAGAATTTCTTGCTGAGTTTTCTGCGTATTTTTAATTTGGAAAAAACCCAGTTTTTAGAAAAAGTCCAGAGAGCGTGGAAAAATGCGGTTTCGGGTTCGATCGGACTTCAAACTCCGTCTAGACTTCGCCTAAGGCTCTAGCTAGGCTCTGATACCACTGTAGGGTTCCTAGGCACTCTAATGAAGTCTCATAAGGCATCAACCATGCCAATTTCAAAAAATATGGGTGCCGAGAAACCCTAATACGGATCGTTGACTAGAAGTTTAGGCGAAAAGATAATCTAGTTAACTACTTAACTAAAAGTTAGATGCTACAATCTTTGTAGATCCGGTTCTCCACTTCTTTAGCTCCACGTGGGTGTCCTCTCGCTGTCCATCATGAATCCCGAACTCAATCGTCGGCTTCATCGGAGAAACGGGCGAGCTAGGTCGTCGGCTTCGTGTCAAAGACGATCTACGTCAAGGCATCACAAGTTCAAGCTCCGACTTCACAAAGTTGTGAAACTTATGAAGAAAACACCCAAAACAACTTGGCAAGAGGTAGAGGGTGAAGAATTAGGAGGTGGGTTCACTTTAGAATTGGATTTCTCTCACTAGAACTCAAGTTGCCATTGATGGCATCAAGGTTTCTATCTTGAAGAAGAAGGAGAAGATGAAGCTAGTTTATGATAAGTTCTTCTAAAAATGAAAAGAAAATTCATACTTATCATAATCTAACTAGGGTTAAGTGTAGAGAATAAACCATGGTCATTTGGAGAGTTAGGGTTAAGCATGAGGACAAGAATGGTTGCAAAAGTCAAGGCTTCATGAAGCTTCAACTACTGACAAAAGAAAGCCACCATTCTCTTTAAATCATTTCCAAAAAAATAAATGAACAAAATAAATAAATAAATAAATGAATATGTAAAACCCTAATTATCAAATTAACCATGGTTTAATTCTACACATTTAACCAAATGATCAAGTATCATCAAACATGATACAAAAAATGTGCACAAAAGCATATCACATATACAATGTGCATCAAGTGAGAAAAATCCGTTTAAAGTGAACCAATACTAGTTAATGTAAAGTAATATATCAAATATATAATTATACATCAAATCATTAAATCAACACTTGATTCAATGATCCGGTCATGTCGCACATGACCGACTAGTATTCAATGTATCGGCTTATCGAATCGATCTTCGATTCGATAACTAGGTTATATCACATACAACCAATCGAAACATTAATCGCGAGAATCAAATACGGTATCACATACACGCATTATTCTCGGTCCCGCACATATCTCATATGCGCTCTTATTTCGTTTCGCTTGAGCCAGGAAACCTCTGTGTAGGACTCTAAAGACTCGTCAATACGCCGGTAGCAGATGATGATCATATCAAGCACCCACAAGCCGCAAGCGGTCTGCTAAACGTAACGGCCACCCAGGTATTGAGCGATCAGAAGATCGACGAACTAGCCCGCTCACACTCCTGCGAATCCGACCAGTAACACCTACCGTACAGTCCGGTCACTTCATCTGATATGTCGCATATCAAGTCTAGGGGTGGTAAACGTCAGACCCCAATAACCCGATAAGTCGTGCCGATGTGAGGCTCGTAACGGGTCGAGAAACTACTGGTAACACTTACCAGCAAATCTCTGATCAGCCCTGGCCAGGGACTTCCCTGTTACGGCCAATCGAGCACAGCGCAACATCAACCCCCAATACCGGGAGAGACGAAACCCCTCCTATCGCTCATTGCCTCCATGTGACTCGGGACTGTACCCAAAGACCACCGTTTTGCACGCCCTCATGGATGTGGTAAGGTGGAGATCAAAGCACAGTGGGAATCACACAAGACTCTATGACGATCTCGGGTCTACAGACTAACCTGCACAAGTGTCACCTGAGAACTGCCATCTGACGTGAGGTATAATACCATCTGGGAGTTCTCGGCGAGTCCGTCCAGTGTACCCAGTCTCCACTGAGCACCCGTACACCATCTATGATGTCAAACACCAATGGATATGGGATCATCCATCGCCCATCTCATGGGTCGAGAAGCGTATACGCTAGTCTACTCTGGTATATCGATGCCCTGTCTCGATACACCCACGACTAGGGACCTTGAAGGATGTACTTATGGACTACCATGTCCCCACTAGTATGATCTGCATCACAGTCCAGGTAGTCAAGTACACATCCTAAGGGCTTTATCAACATGTAACTATAAGACAGTTTAAAGAGACTAGTGTACATGTTAAGATAAAGAGTAACCAGATAGCATACTATCATATCGAGCAAGAAAGTCATCTCTATATATGTCCAAGCATCCAATATAATATACATAATCTGTACAATACTGGCCTCTAGGGCATACATACAACTAACACAGCTAGTGCCACTTGCGGTCTATGGTTAAACCCACTGCCAGCATAGTGTCGAGTCTTTAGAGTCTCACACAAAGGGTTATTCGCCTTTAAGCAAAATTAGTAGAGGTCGCATGATTTTGCGACAGGGTTCGTTCACATCCGCGCACTTGTGCACGTTTTGTGTCCGGACAGCTTGTACTAGCGGGCTTTGGTTTAAGCCGGATCCTAGTATATGATTTGGGATTGGTTTTATCTCATTGTATTCGTGTTCCTCGGAACACGGATGCGGGTGTGTATGCACAGTTGACTGAGACAGAGGCAGAGGATTTTCATTAGGGTTAATGACCATTGTCTTTTTCTTAACCCTAATGTGTATGTGTGAATTGTGATTATTAATATTAATTAATTATAATTATGTTATGGTTAGGGTTGTTGACCATTTGACTATGGTTGACTTGTTGACCCAAATTGACAAATTGACCATCATCATTTCACTTGAAAGATGCTCTTTGATTCTAGCAAAATTCATTAATGTGAAATGATAATGGTCACTTCAACTTAACCATCACAATTATCTTTAGTTAATTTTTAATTATCATAATTCACATATATATGTGAAGATGGTTGCAAAATATCCTCATTCTATCATTCTCATTCTCTCTCCTCCTCTTCCTCTCTCTCTAGCTCTCCCCTCTCATGAGTTGAGAACCCTTTGAGCTTAAGATAAATCCCTCAAAAATACTCTCTACTCTTTCTAAGGTCCTAGGTTTAGCACACCAAGCACCTTAGTTACTTCTAATTTGAAGTTGGAGCCAAAGGTAGAGGCCCTCGGGTGGATCTTTCTTCGGCAAGAGAAGGCGACGAGACGATCCGTTCTTTCACTCCAAGGAGCAAGAAGAGAAGGACTTGAAGACCTAGGTATAACCCCCTTTCTGAGTAGCTAACTCTTTTAGCTTTGTTAGTTAATTTTGTTTAGCAAAGATCCTTCTTTTGTTAGTCCATGTTGCCTAGTGTTGTAAAAATCCGATTTTTCATAACGTTTCCATCTCCCCGCAAGTACCGAGGTGGGCAACGTGGACTTACAGATAGCCACGCCTCATAGCCCCGACCAAGTGACTGTAGGAGAACCCCGTTGCCAAAAGCATCCGTTCGGGTGCTCATGGCCACGGTGTTCCTCCTCAGTGCACTTCGTCGACGGCATTAGGGGTGTTGCCGTCTATTAAAGTTTCCGACGAGCATTCGATCAGGTTATCGGGAATCTTGTTGAATTACCAGACTGTTTATTGGAAAGTGTTTTCAATATCGAGACTAAAATGCGGGGTTTATAATTGTTAGGCATGTGGTTTCTAAGGAATTCATATTGATAGACATGAAATCGAAAGTATGTGATACATTGGGTTTGTGATGTCTAAGGTGGTTGCAGATTCCAACTGTTGTAGTTTTTCACTTTCTTTTCTGTGACCGTAAGTGTAATATGTGGTGTATCGACAGATTCATTGCTATATGTCAACGATAATTGGGATACACATATTTACTTACGTTGAAGACATGTAATGTTATGTGTTGCTGTGATATGTTATATTGGATCGTCGTGTTTTGAATAGCCGGGTTTTTTTTATGTGAGATGAGAGTTTATCATTTTGATTCATGTAAAAACATGTATGTAATATTCTTTTATTAGGGCACTTCCGGGTTGAGGATGATGTCACCATTGATATATATTATTTACTTTTCCGTATTAAGATAGACCCAAGGAGGAGAGCACAAGTAACCAGGTTCTAGGGTCCAGTAGGAGACCATCTCGAGGAGTCGAGACCGGGTCTTCTAACTCTAGAATTGGTAAAGTTGCTTGCCGCTCTTATAGGGGTCTAGGGCTGTGGGTTTGGCTATTCATCGCGACCATGGAATCCACGTTTTTATTGGCTTAATTAAAACTAGGAATTCCTAGTATATGCAATATTTCATATGCGTTCTTCTGCTGCTGATATTTTGTGATGTGATCACTTGATATGTTCTGAGACGAATGCCTATATTATATGTATGATATATAATAACCATTGTTGCTTTTGTTTCTTCTGTGATGCTTGGGAAGCATAATTGACAGGAATTCATTGATGAGATTAATGAAATAAAAGAAACCTAAAGATGTTGTAGAAACTTGTTTAAAAACTGGTAGCTCTAGTTCTTGCTTTGCATAGCGGTATTCCTTATAGAATATCCAGCACCTTATTCGATAAGGAAAGAGCTGAGATCCCTTCACCGGGAGTGACCTCTTTAGCGAAACTGGAAGATGCTACAACCCACTCAGTTTGTCTTTTGATTGCTTCTATAGTTTTTGCTTTGCATAGTGGTATTTATGAAATATCCTGCACCTTATTCGATAAGGAAAGAGCCGAGATCCCTTCACCAGGAGTGACCTCTTTAGCAAAACTAGTAAAAGCCTTAAAAACACTCCTTTTTCAAAATCACTCAATTCTACAACGATATCAAGTTCATTACGCAAAGGGTTTTCTTAATAACCTGTCATAGCCCTCTGTCATTTCAGATAAGTAGTATTTAGTATTCGTGTTGCGTTTGTTGGCCTTTGTCAAGGCGTAGTGTGCGGTTGCTGATTAGTGCTTATCTGTTTGAGCATATGATGCGATTGGATTAGGGTATTCGTGCGACCTTGTTGGCCTTTTTCAAGGGTCGTGCCGGTGGGTTTAATTGAATTAGGAAATGACAGGTTGAACTTGACTAGCATCCTATGGTTTGTTGGCCTTTGTCAAGGTCATAGGAGGTTAGGGGCAAAATATTATCGGGAATTTCATGTGTTGAAATTTGCAATGAGATTGCATACCTTCTATGAGATAGTTGGATCCCGATACCCACTGCGAGTAAGAGTTACTCCCGAAAGAGTTTTACACATTATAATTAGCCGATCAAGTAGGTGTCTAGAAAGGTGTTAACGGGGTTACGCCCCTGGAAAAACGAGGTTTATTTTAATTAGGTCCGTGCGAAAGCACGGGGAATCTCCTTCAAAGTACCGACACTGGCCTGGCCGAAAGATTAGCGAACTTGTAGGGTGTAATTATTCACAGCTAGTCTTACCTTTTAGGGTTTGAAGGAAGATTTGATAAAAATAGTGGGAGCCATCCTGATTAGATAAATTAATAACCAATCTGATCTTGCAAGAGCATACGAAGAGTGTTTTCTTCTCTCTCTCTCCTGGTAGCGACCATGTCACACCTTAATCAAGATAATAATATGGATGTATTAAACGAACCTGCTTATTATACTGAGCTGGGGAACATCGGTTCTGCTCCATCTTATAATTGTTATAAGTCCGAGCAGGAAGTAGGGGAATATCCAGTTTCCCATGCCACCCAATTGAGGAATAAGCATGTTGATGTATATTTTTCGGGTGTGTTCATTACCAAGAATTGTTTCTCAGTTTTCCTCTACGTCCTAGGTATGAAATACTAGATAAGGATTCTACATATGTAATTTTTTACATGGGCTACAGATAGGTAGAGAACTGAGAATGGGTGATATGTCTGTAAGTGTTAGAGAATGGTACAAGTGTTGCAGCCAAATCAGTTGGCAAATATCACCTTGTATTAATACATTGATTCTGAACGAATGTTATTACATACCGAACCTGATATACAACATTACATCAGATTCTTTATTAAGTTAAAGAATGATATAATTATGTATTGGAGGATAATGTTATGAACATTTTTCTGAACCAAGAGTTGATTCGATCAGGCACGTTATATAATTGCATATACGTTCTAAATCAAACCACGGTTCAAAGTATCTAGAACACACACAAGAGGAATAGTTCAGAAATTAACGAATCCTTCTTGTGGCATTATAGACTAGGTCATATCAATGCGACACGACTAGCTAAGTTACATAAGGATGAATATTAGAATCTGTTCGAATTGTCATCTTATGATACTTGTCAGTCTTGTCTCAAAGGTAAAATGACCAATACTCTGTTTACTGGAAACAGAGAAAGAGTTACTAAACTCTTGGGACGGATACATGATGATGTATACAGT
Organism: Agapanthus africanus; assembly: GCA_030015575.1. Classification (NCBI taxonomy): domain Eukaryota; kingdom Viridiplantae; phylum Streptophyta; class Magnoliopsida; order Asparagales; family Amaryllidaceae; genus Agapanthus; species Agapanthus africanus. The sequence goes on along the minus strand of CM057337.1, from coordinate 335,752,891 downwards.
CCTATGTCTACAAATGTCAAGGATGGTTCTTCGTACTTCATTATATTCACTGATCTTCTCTCAGGATTCGGACATATGTTCCTGTTGAAACACAAGTCTGAACTTTTGAGAAATTCAATGAATATAAGCTAGAAGTTAAAGAACAAGAGGGGTAGAAGTATTAAAGTCCTACGATATGATCGAGGAGGCGAATACTTGCGCATGGAGTTCCTGGAGTTTCTAAAAGGAGAATGAGATTCTCTCTCGGCTTACTCCTTCGATTACACCACAGCACTACGGGGTATCGCACCCTATGAGATATGGTGCACTCTATGATGAGTATTGTTGAGTTACCTGTTTCCTTTTTGTGTTATGCACTTGAGAAGCTGCATACTTATTGAATGGGGTTCCATCCAAATCAGTACCTACCACTCCATATGAGATATGGTATGGGAAGAGACCATATCTTAAACGAGTTAAGTTATGGGGTTGTCCGGCCTATGTTGAAAAACAAAATCCGGACAAGCTCGAGGCAAGGTCAGTTCTGTATAAGTTTGTTGGGATATACCGAACATTCGTAAGGGGATATCTTCTACCACACTGAGGAGCAAAATGTGTTTTGTTTCTCAGCATGCCACCATTTTAGAAAAGGAATTTCTTATGAAGAAATTAGTGGTCATGAGGTAGAACTGAAAGAAATTCCAGCTAGACAAACTAACGGCTGATGATTTGGTGAAACAAAAGGATTCAATAGTCTCCAATGAACCTCAGCCTCTCCGTTAATCTGGTAGGGTTCCTCATCCACTTGAGAGATACTACGGTCTTCTCGGTGACAGTGGGAGCGAGGATTGCATCATGGTAGATGATGGCCCAACTAGGTTCATTCAGGCCATCACGAGTGGGGACTCTGTGAATAGGCTGGATGCTATGCAATCAAAGATGGAATCCATGTACACCAACAAAGTATGACTTTGCATGTTCCACCTGAAGGGGTAAAACCCATTGGGAGTAGATGGATCTTGAGAAGATTCTTGGTGTACATGGAAAAGTTGAGACTTTCAAAGCTATGCATAAGTCCATCAGGATTAAAGCAAGTATCACGGAGTTGGAACATCTATTTTAATGTGGCAGTCAAAGAGTTTGACTTCATCAAAATGGTAGATGAACCTTGTATATACAAGAAGGTTGTAGGGAGAAAGGTTGTCTTCCATGTATTGTGCGTAGATGACATACTCATGATAGGAAATGGTTTCCTATGCTACACTCGATGAAGCTACTCTTATCATGAGGATTCTCAAAGGAAGATCTGGATGATACCTACTATATCTTGTGGATTATGATCTATGGTGATAGATTTAAGTGGATATTGGGAGTGTCCCAAATCCAGGTAAATTAACACCATACTAAAGGGGTTTAGTATGGAGGATTCAAAGTGTGGTGGTTCGCCCACTTACGCATGAATCACTCTCTCCAAAAAGATGTCTCCCAAGGCTGATTTGGAGAGAGCTAGCGTGCAAGGGATACCCTATGTTTCGGCAGTAGGCTCTGTCATGTGTGCGATGTTATGTACCAGACTAGATATTGCTAACTCACTAAGTGTGGTGATAAGGAATCAATCGGATCTTGGGAGAATCACTGGACAGCTGTGGAGGACATTCTTAAGTACTTGAGAAGCACTAAATGAATGTTCTTGGTTCGGGCTTCTAGAGTGATAAGGTCGACTGAGAGTCAGTCACAGGCATTATCTTCGCCCTCGATGGAGGGACGGTATGTTGGAAGAGTTCTAAACTAGATACCGTGACATACTAGACGATAAAGGTTGAATACATTGCTACCAACGATACTACCAAAGTGGCTGTTTGGACATTTCTTGTTCATGAGATGAACAAGGTTCCTACCATTGAGCGTCCAATAACTGTTATTGTGACAACAATAGAGTTGTGGCTTTAGCCTAAGAACGCAGGTCCCATCAGCATTCCAGACATATTCTGAGAACAGTATCACCTGATCATGGAGATGGTTTATCTCCCTGGGATCGAGGTCAAGAGAGTTGACGCAAAATATAACATGGAGGATCCACTCACAAAGGCCTTTCCCTAGAGAGACTTCTATAGGACGTTGAGTATGAGATACTGCAACAAATGGTCTTAGTGCAAGTGGGAGATTGTTAGTTATATGTATGCCCTAGAGGCCATTACTGTACATGAGATGTATATTGTAGTGGATGCTTGGACATATATAGGGAGGACTTTCTTGCTCGATATGATAGTATGTTATCTGGTTGCTCTTTATCTTAACATGTACACTTATTGTCTCTCTATTACATGTTGATAAAGCCCTTAGGATGAGTACTTGACTACCAGGATTATGATGCAGATCATACTAGTGAGGACAGGGTAGTCGGTATGTACATCCTTCAAATGTTCCTAGTCGTGGGAGTATCGAGACAGGGCATCGATATTCCAGAGTAGACTAGCGTATACGCTTCTCGACCCATATGATGGGCGATAGATGATCCCATATCCATTGGTGTTTGACATCAGAGATGGTATACGGATGCTCAGTGGAGACTGGGTACACTGGACGGACTCGCCGAGAACTCCTAGATGGTATTATACCAATCGTCAGATAGCAGTTCTCTGGTGACACTGGTACAGTTTAGTCTGTCGACCTAAGATCATCATAGAGACTTGTGTGATTCCCATTGTGGTTTGATTTCCACCATACCACGGTCAAGAGATCATGCAAAAAGGTGGTTTTTAGGTACAGTCCCGAGTCACATGGAGGCAATGAGCGATAGTAGGGGATTTCATCTCTCCCGGTATTGGGGGTTGATGTTGCGCTATGCTCGATTGGCCATAAAATGAAATCCCTGGTCAGGGTTGCTGAGATTTACTGGTAAGAGTTATCAGCAGTTTCTCGAACCGTTATGGACCTTGCATCGGCATGACTTATCAGGCTATTGGGGTCTGACGTTATTCCACCCCCAGGCTGTGATATGTGACATATCTGATGAAGAGATCGGGCTGTACGGTAGTGTTACTGATTGGATTCGCAGGAGTATGAGCAGGCTTTCTTGTTGATCTTCTAATCGCTCAATACCCGGGTGGCCGTTACGTTTAGCAGGCCGCTTGCGGCTTGTGGGTGTTTGATATGATCATCACCTACTGCCGACGTATTGATGAGTCTTTAGAGTCCTACACAGAGGTTTCCTGGTTCATGCGAAACGAAGTAGGAGCACATATGTGATATGTGCGGGAGCGAGATTAATGCGCGTATGATATACCGTATTCTATTCTCGCGATATGTGATATCGGTCGGTTATATGTGATATAACCGGGTTATCGGATCAAGTGTTGATTTGATAAGTTGATTCATATGATATTAGTCGGTTGTATGTGATATAGCCAGATTATTAAATCAAGTGTTGATTTGATAATTTAATGTATAATTATATATTTGATATATTAACTTACATTAACTAATATTTACTCACTAAGTATTCTTTTTCTCACTTGTGTGCATATAGTATATAAGTGATATATATTAATGTACGTTTTATTGTGTCATGCTTGATGCCACATGCTTCATGGGTGTATGAGACTTACACTATAGTTAGGATAATGTAGGGTTTATATTTATCAAAGTATTTCAAAAATAGATGGATTATTGTCATGGCTACAAGCTTGTAGAAGCTTGTGGAAACATTGACCAAGTCCACTCTTTTTGTTTCACTTGTAGATATTTATCAACCTAACCATTAACCTTAGCCCTAGTTAAGTCTCTACATGGGTTAGTGTATGACACTAACTCACCCATGGTTCATTTTCTCACCTCATGAGTTCATTCTATTATTCACTTGAGCTTCTTCTTCCTCATGAGAAAAAGCTTGCTAGCTTTTTTTCTAAGTGATGAAATATTGTGAGAAAAAGAAATCTAAAGAGAGCCCAATTCCTACTTCATCATCCTTTACTATTAGCCATTTAGTTTAGGATGTTCACTTCACTAATTCACATATTAATGAAGAGGTAGGATGAGCTTGAGTCTCCTCGACGTAGATCATCTTCGGCCTCGAAGACTTCGAGCAAGTTTGCATCTTTCACCTTGTGGAGCCTCTCAAGAGTTCGGGAGATCATTACTTGCAGCGAAAGGACTTCTACACAGTGCATTTGAAGTGAAGGACAGGTCTACAAAGGTTGTATTCCATATTCACTTAGATGTAAGATGTTAACATGTTAGTTTGTTTAAATTTCTAGTTAAGATTTTAGGCTTAGGGTTCTTTAGTTCGGCAAAAATTTGAAAACGGCATGGACGATGCCTCCCGAAACCTTGCTGCCTTACTAAGTAACCCTACATATTTTGGCCTTCGTCAAGAGTAAGTGCGGGTAGGTTCAAATTAACTTAGACAATGACCGGTAGAACTTGACATGTGACTTATTATATGTTGGCCTTCGTCAAGATCATAAGAGCATGGGGCAAAAATCCACATCGGGAGTTTCTAAAGAAACTGAAACTTGCTAGTGTTGCATACCATTTGGAGTATGATAATTATGGTAGGATTTCTTCGACTTTATCACACGATGATATTTGGATCCCGATCCTACTGTGAGTATATGCTACTCCTCGGATGATTTTTTTCACTTAACGATCAATGCTATAAACCAAGTAGGTGTCTAGAAAAGTGTTAGCGGGGATATGCCTCTAGGGAAAAGAGGTTATTTAATTAAGGAACTTTGCGAAAGCGTCGTAAAACCTCCCTTGATGTACCGACACTAGCCTGGCTGAAAGGTTAAGCAAGTATTGTATGGTGAGATTAATCCTGACTAATTCTTCTTTTATGGTTTGAGGAAGGATTGAAGAAACAATGGGAGCCATCTTGTTTAGATAAACTAAAAAACAATCTAAACTTGCGAGAGTATCATGCTAAAGTGTTTCTTCTCTCTCTCCTAATTGCAGCAACAAAAGATGACGGGCCTTAAGTTACTATTAGATAAAAATATTTTCACAAGGCCAAACTACAAAGATTGGTTCAGGAATGTCAAGATGGCAATAACTTATGACAAGTTGGGTTATATCCTCACTAGTAAAGCCCCCGCCGTCCCAGGTCCAGAATCTAGTGTCGCGGATAAGGAAATCCGTAAGACCTGGGAGATTGACTACGTGAAGGCCAAGTGCCTCGTGCTAGCCTCTATGGACAACGAACGTCAGAGGCGGTATAAGAATATAGATCTTGAATCCATATTCCTCCATACCAAGGAATTATATGGAGAGCAATCTCGTATCGCAAGATATGAGACCTCGAAGAAGGTATTTCAGACGAGGTTGGCCATCGGATCATCTGTAAGGAACACGTCCTTAAGTTGATCGGCTATATTGAAGAGCTCACGGACCTCGGGACCACGTTAAAGAATGAGCTGTATACAGACTTAATTCTGCAGTCTCTCCCTTCCACATACGCCCAGTTTATCTTGAATTTTAATATTCAAGGTAAAGAAGTTGAACTTCTGGAACTCCTCAACATGTTGAGAAGTGCTGAGGGCACCCTACAGAAAGCCAGGGAAACACCCGCTCTACTTGTTCAGTGGAGCTTCCTCTTCTAGATCCCAGGCGAAAGACAATGGAAAGAAGAAGAAGGCCCCCACCAAGCCGAGAGGCGGTGTTAGTAAGGTGGAAGCAAAGGGCAAGGCAAGGGTAGCATGGCCGACAGTAAGAAAGGAAGAATGCTTCTACTGTCATAAGAAGGGCCATTGGAAGAAAGATTGCAGGGCTTAGAAGGCCAAGAACCAGGACACGAAGCAGGTTGTGGCTTCGGCTTCAGGTGTGTTTGTAATTGAAAACTGTTTGTCAATCAACTCTATTTCCTGGGTATTGGATACTGAATCAGGATCTCATATCTGTAATTCTTTGCTGGCACTGAGAAGCCGTAGGTTTCTGAAGACCGGTGATATGACCTTCAGGATTGCTAACGGAGCGAGCGTGAATGCTGTGTCCGTAGGGGAATATCACCTTGGATTGACGAGTGGACATATTTTGGTTTAGTGCAACTATTTTTGTGTTCCTAGTTTGACTTGTAATATCATTTATGTATCTTTGTTATCTAAAGAAGGTTATGATTTTACATTTGTAAGCGATGTCGTAAATATCCACCTTAATCATGGTCTGATTGGGTTAGGTACTCCAAACAACGGTATATACGTATTAAACCAACTACAAATTTTCAATGTCCATAACACACATAAAAGAAAGACTACAGAAATAAATCATGCTTTCTTATGGCATTGTAGACTAGGTCACATCAACGAAACAAGGTTGACCAAGTTACATAAAAAAGGATATTTTGATCCCTTCGAATATCAATCTTATGCAACTTGTCAATTATGTCTCAAAGGAAAGATGACAAAGACTCCGTCCACTCGACGCGGAGAAAGAGCGAGGTCTTGGGACTAATACACAGCGACGTGCGTGGTCCAATGTTTACACATGCAAGAAGTTGTTATTCCTATTTCATTACTTTTACGGATGATTTCTCTAGGTATGGACATGTCTTCTTGATGAAACACAAATCTGAGGCCTTTGAGAAATTCCGAGAATATAAGAATGAAGTGGAAAAACAAACTGGCAAAAGTATCAAGACACTGAGATCTGATCGAGGTGGTGAATACTTGAGTGCCGAGTTCCTGGATTACCTAAAAGAGAATGGAATTCTCTCTCAGCTTACTCCTCCATACACACCACAACACAACGGTGTATCGGAGAGACGGAACCGAACCCTATTGGATATGGTACGTTCCGTGATGAGTAACGTTGAGTTACCGCGATCATTCTGGCGCTATGTACTAGAATCAGCTGCATATCTTTTGAACAAGGTTCCTACCAAGACTGTGCCTACCACACCATATCAGATGTGGAGTGGGAAGAAACCCTATCTTCAATATCTGAAGATATGGGGATGTCCAGCTTTTGTTAAAAAGCAGCATGCGGACAAACTCGAGGCACGCTTAGTACTGTGTAAGTTTGTGGGATACCCAAAGAACTCCAGGGGGTATCTTTTGTATTACGCAGAGGAACAAAAGGTTTTTGTTTTTCGTCATGCCCACTTTTTAAAACATAAATTTGAGAAAAAGAAACTAGTGGTAGTGCAATAGACTAGAAGAAATTACAGAACCACAAGCTATTACTGAAAGCTTGGTAGAGCAAGAAGTTTCAAAAGAACAGGACATTCCCGCGCCACTCCGCAGGAGTAGTAGGCTGTCTCATCCGCCCGAGAGATACTACGGTTTTCTTGTAGACGGGGATAGAGAAGATTGCATCATTGATAATGATGAGCCAACTAACTTCCAGCAAGCCATTCAGAGCACTGACTCGGTAAAATGGCTGGATGAAATGCGGACCGAGATGGAGTCTATGTACACCAACAAAGTATGGACTTTGGACATTGCTCCAGAACGGGGAAAACCCGTAGGCTGCAAATGGATCTTCAAAAAGAAGATTGGTGTAGATGGGTAGGTTGAAACCTATAAGGCTAGACTTGTTGCAAAAGGATTCCGTCAAAGACCTTATTTGGACTATGTTAAAACCTTTTCTCCAGTGGCTATGCTCAAATCCATTCGAATCCTTCTTGTCATTGCTGGCTTCCACGATTATGAGATTTGGCAGATGGACGTAAAAACCGCTTTTCTATATGGAAATTTGGAAGAGTGCGTCTATATGGACCAGCCAGAGGGTTTCCTTCAGAGTGGGAGCAGCGGGAAAGTGTGCAAGTTGCTTAAGTCCATCTATGGACTAAAGCAGGCATCGCGGAGTTGGAACATCTGTTTTGATGAGACGGTCAAAGAATTTGACTTTATCAAAAATCCAGATGAGCCATGCATTTATAGTAAGATTGTAGCATGAACTGTTGTATTCCTCGTCTTGTACGTGGATGACATTTTCTTGATAGGAAATGACATTCCTATGCTACAATCTGTCAAAGGGTTCTTGTTACAAAAGTTCTCCATGAAAGACCTGGGTGATGCCTCTTACATTTTGGGGATCCAGATCTATCGTGATAAATCTAAGAGGATATTGGAACTTTCACAGTCCAGGTACATGACACCATACTGAAAAGATTCAGTATGGAAGATTCAAAGCGCGGCAATTTACCGGCTTGTCACGGAATCACCCTCTCCAAAGAGATGTCTCCCAAGACTGATTTGGAAAGGGATCGCATGTCTATTATACCCTACGCTTCTGCGGTAAGCTCTATAATGTATGCGATATTGTGTACCAGACCAGATGTAGCTTATGCACTAAGCGTAGTAAGCTGGTATCAGTCAAACCCTGGGGAGAAGCACTGGATAGCAGTAAAGAACATTCTCAAGTACTTGAGAAGGACTAAGGAAATGTTCTTGGTTTACGGTGGAAAAGACCTCCAGATCGAGGCCTTTGCTGACTCCAGCTTCAAGAGTGACAAGAATGACTCCAAATCCATGTCAGGTTATGTCTTTACCTTCAATGAGGGGCGATCTGTTGGAAGAGTTCCAAGAAGGACACCATTGCTGACTCAACGATGGAAGTGGAGTATATCGCAGCTTCTGATGCCGCAAAAGAAGAAGTCTGGATGAGGAAGTTCTTAATAGAACATCAGGTGGTTCCATCCATTGTTGATCCAATACCTCTGTATTGTGATAACAACGAGACTATAGCTTTAGAAAAGGAACCCAGGTCCCATCAGAAGTCCAGACACATCTTAAGACGGTATCACCTGATCAGGGAGATCGAGGTTCGGAGAGTTGCTGCTGAGGACAACACTGCAGATCCATTCACAAAGGCCATCCTTCAGATGTAGTTCGAGACGATAGGTCTGCGATATGCCATCACATATCCTTAGTGTAAGTGGGAGATTGATAGTGTGATATGCCCTAGAGGCTATTATTGTATAGAACTAGTTTGTATATTATATTTTGGAAGCTTGGGATATACACGCGGATTTATGACAGTCTTTCTCGATATAGTAGTATGCTACTTGGTTTGTATCTATCTTAATATGTGTATATGTTTCTTTTAACGTATCGCTAATACATATTGATAGAGCCTTAGGATCTTTGCTTGCCTACCAGCGTTATGATGGCAGTCACACTAGTGGGGGTTAGGTAGTCTACAAGCACATCCTTACACAGGTCCCTAGTCGCAGGATTATCGAGACAGGGCATCGATACTCCAGAGTAGACTGGTGTATATGCTTCTCATCCCAGGAGGGGAGATGGTCTGTCCCACAACAATCAGTACGTCGTACTGGAGATAGTATGCTGGTGCTCATTGGGTTATTAGTTACATTGGACGGATTCGTAGGGAACTGCTGGTTGGTAATATACCTATCGTCAGGTAGCAGTTCCCAAGTGACATAAGTACAGCTACGTCCGTCGACTTGCCACTACTACTTCGCCTCTAGTGTGTTCCCACTGTGCTTAGATTACTACCTTACCACGGCTCTTCTGAGTCGTGCAAACAGCTAGTAGTTAGGTGCGGTCCCGAAGCACTTGGAGGCAATGGTGGTTAGATATGATTCGTCTCTCCCGGTATTGGGGGGGATGTCGCGCTGTGTTCGGAAAGCCATTACACAAAGTCCCTGGCCACGGCAAGAGAGATTTGCAGGTAGGGATTCCAGTAGTTTCTCACGGTGTTTTTGGCCTCACTCCGACACGACTTATTGCACTATTATGGGTCTAACTCTTGCCTCCCTCTATGACCGATATGCGACATTCTTAGACGAACAGACAGGACTGTATGGAGATTGCCACAGACAGGCTCAGTAGGGGTACGGATGAGTTTGCTCGTCGGCCTTCTTATCGATAGCCACCTGAGTAGCCATTACGTACAGCTAGTGCCACTGACCGCTTTTGGTTAAACCCACTTCCAGAGTACTGTCAAGTCTTTAGAGTCCCACACAGAGGGTTTCCCAGCTTCGGGCGAAATGTGTAGAGGTCGTATGGTTTTTGTTAGTGATATGTATGCCCTAGAGGCCATTACTGTACATGCGATGTATATTGTAGTGGATGCTTGGACATATATATGGAGGACTTTCTTGCTCGACATGATAGTATGCTATCTGGTTGCACTTTATCTTAACATGTACTCTGATAGTCTCTATGTTACATGTCGATAAAACCCTTAGGATGAGTACTTGACTACCAGGAATATGATGCAGATCATACTAGTGGGGACAATGTAGTCGCTAAGTACATCCTTCAAATATTCCTAGTCGCAGGTGTATCGAGACAGGGCATCGATATACCAGAGTAGACTAGAGTATGTTTCTTGAACCATGTAGATGGGCGATGGATGATCCCATATCCATTGATGTTTGATATCAGAGATAGTATATGGGTGCTCAGTGGAGACTGGGTACATTGGACGAACTTGCCGAGAACTCCCAGATGGTATTATACCTAACGTCAGATGGCAGTTCTCTGGTGACACTGGTACAGGTTAGTCTGTAGCCCCGAGATCGTCATAGAGTCTTGTGTGATTCCCACTGTGCATTGATTTCCATCATACCACGTCCAAGAGGGCATGCAAAACGGTGGCTTTTGGGTACAGTCCCGAATCACATGGAGGCAATGAGCGATAGGAGGGGTTTCGTCTCTCCCGGTATTAGGAGTTGATTTTGCGCTGCGTTCGATTGGCTATATCTGGAAATCCCTGGCCAGGGTTGCTGAGATTTATTGGTAAGTGTTATCGGTAGTTTCTCGAACTGTTATGGACCTCATATCGACACGACTTATCGGTTACTGGGTCTGACGTTTACCACCCCTAAACTGGATATGCGACATATCAGACGAAGAGACCGGACTGTACGGGAGTGTTACTAATTGGATTCGCAGGAGAATGTACAGGCTTGCTTGTTGATCTTCTGATTGCTTAATACATGGGTGGCTGTTATGTTTAGCTGACCGCTTGCAGCTTGTGGGTGTTTTGATATGATCATCATCTACTGCCGGCGTATTGATGATTCTTTAGAGTCCTACATAGAGGTTTTCTGGCTTAGGCAAAATGGAGTAGGAGCCCATATATGATATGTGCAGGACCAAAAATAATACGATATGAGATACCGTATTATATTCTCGCGATATGAGATATCGGCCGGGTATATGTGATATAGCCGGGTCATCGGATCAAGTGTTGATTCGATGAATTGGTACATGTTATATTAGTCGGTTATATGCAATATAACCGGATTGTCGGATCAAGAGTTGATTCGATAATTTAATGTATAATTATATATGTGATATATTACATTACGTTAACTAATATAAGCTCGCTTTATTGATTCATTTTCTCACTGGATAATACATTGATGTATATGCGATATATGTTAATTGTATTTTTTTCTTTTGTTACAAAATATATTGTATATGTGATATATAATATTGTAACAAGTTAGGGTTACAAATGCAACATGCTTTGTGGAGTTTAAACAAGTTAGGGTTTGGATTTAGGTTAGCTTTTGGGTTAGCTTTTTCATGAAGCTTCATGAAGCTTTCTTTTGTCTTTAGCTTAGATATTTTGTGTTGATATTTATTAACGCAACCCAAACCTTAGCCTCTAGTTTATTCTCTATAAGGGTTAACTTTATCATTCTTTAACCCATAGTTACAATTCTAAACTCACACAACAATTCATTATTCATCACCAATAAAATTCTTCTTCTTCTTCCTCTTGAAAAAAGCTTTCTAGCTTTTTGTGATGTGATGAAATAAAGTGAGAAATTGAAAACAAAAGAGAGCAAAATTCCTACTTCATCATCCTCATCTATTCTAGCCACTTAGATTAGGTTGTTTGCTTTGTAAATACTTGATTAGTGAAGTAAGAGCTTGGGTTTGAGATTCTTCAAGGGAGATCATCTTAGTAGTTGAAAATTGGAAGTAAGCTTGCATCTTTCTCTTCATGGAGCCTCTCTAGAGTCCGGGTACTCGATGATCGCAGCGAAGGGACCTCAACATGGAGCTTATGAAGCGAAGGAACGGAGTACAAAGGTTGTAATCCCCAACTCTTAGAAGTAAAGTAGTTTACTTGTATTGTTTACGCTAATTCTCTAGTTAAGATCTTGGTTAGGGTTACATAGCACCCCAAATTTTTATAAAATGGCATGTGTGATACCTTGCTAAACCTTGTTGTCGTGCTATACAACCCTACAGTGGTATCAAAGCCAAGCTAGAGCATTAGGCGTTGTCTAGACGAAGTTAAAAGTCCGATCGAACTTCGAAACATCATTTTTTGACCCCCTCTCTGGAAATTTTTTAAAAAGTTGGTTTTTTCCATATTAAAAATACTCAGAAAAATAAGCAGGTGATTCTATGGATATCTAAGAAGTACGACTCCCTGAATCCATCAAGCCACCGCGGAACCGCGGCCAAACCAAGCTATTGGCAGCGGTTCCGCGGCAGAACATGAGGATTGAGGGATCGTACTTCAACAGGTGATCCATAGGTATTACATCATGCTTCTGGGAATTTTTAATATTACTCAAGTGATGAGTTTCCTGGAGATCTTAAGTAATCGTTGACTCTATCGGAAAGTTTATCATCGTTTAGTTTTCCGGGTAATTTAGAACGTGTTAAAAAGTTCGAACGGATATCAATAACTCACTTTTTTTTCCTGTCGGAAAACTTTCAAGTGTTGGATTTTTCCCGAGTTTAAAACTTTCAGAAAATCATGCAAGCGAATTTGTTGACCCTCTAGAAGAACGTAACCTTAACTTGATTATGTGACCGTCAAAACTGCCACTGAACCATATGGTTTGTAGTAGTTTAGAGTTGCCACATGTGAGGCGTTGGTTTGACCCTTCTACGGCTGGTTCATAGCGGCTGTGACATGTTCTGGGACTTTTTGAACTCCGCTCAAGTGTTGAGCTATTTGAGAAATCTTGGGTGTTTTTTTATTCAATCGGAAAATTTAACGTTGTCTATTTATCTGGAATGTGATACAATATGTGGAATTCATATAGTTAGGCATGAAATGCGAAGTATGTGATATTTCGGATTTAAGATATCTAAAGTGATTGTGGATTCCAAATGTTGTAGTTTTTCACTTTCTTTTCTGCGACCGTAAGTGTAATATGTGGTGTATCGCCGGTTTCAGTGCTATATGTCAACGACAACTGGGATACGCATATTTACTTACGTTGATGATATGTGATGTTATGTGTTGCTGTGATATGTTATATTGGATCGTCGTGTTTTGAATAGCCAGGGGTTTTATGTGAGTTGAGGGTTTTTATTTTCATTCATGTAAAATTCAATTTTATGTAATATTCTTTTATTGGGGCACTTCCGGGTTGAAGATGATGTCACCATTGTATATTATTTACTTTTCCGCATTAGGATAGACCCAAGGCGGGGAGAACAAGTAACCGGGTTCTAGGGTCCAGTGGGAGACCATCTCGAGGAGTCGAGACCGGGTCTCCTAACTCTAGAATTGGTAGGGTTGCTTGCCGCTCTCGTAGGGGTCTAGGGATGTGGGTTTGGCTATTCATCACGACCGTGGAATCCATGTTTTATACTGGCTTAATTTAAAATGCGGAATTCCTAGAATATCCAATATTTCATATGTGTTTCTTCTGCCGCAATGTTCTGTGATGAGATCATATTACTGCCTGAGACGAATGCTTATATTATATATATGAGATATATGTTATATTGCTGATTTCGTTTCCAATGTGATGCTTGTGAAGCATAATAAAATGGGACTTCATTAATGAGATTAATGAAATAAAAAAAACCTAAAGATGTTGTAGAAACTTGTTTTAAAAAAACTGGTAGCTCTAGTTCTTGTTTTGCATAGCGGTATTCCTTGTAGAATATCCAGCACCTTATTCGATAAGGAAAAAGCCGAGATCCCTTCACCGGGAGTGACCTCTTTAGTGAAACTAGCAGATGCTATACACTCGGTTTGTCTTTTGATTGCTTCTATAGTTTTACTTTGCATAGTGATATTTGTTAAATATCCTGCACCTTATTCGATAAGGAAAGAGCCGACGATCCCTTCACCGGGAGTGATCTCTTTAGCAAAACTCGAAAAGGCCTAAAAAACATTCCATTTAAAATCACTCGATTTTACAACGATATCAAGTTCATTACGCAAAGGGTTTTCTTAAAAACCTGTCGTAGCCCTCCGTCATTTCAGATAAGTACTTGATAGTATTCGTGCTGCGTTTGTTGGCCTGCGTCAAGGCGTAGTGTTCGGTAGCTATTTATGCTTATCTGTTAAAGCATATGATGCGATTGAGTTAGGGTAGTCGTGCGACTTTGTTGTCCTGCGTCAAGGGTCGTGCGGGTGGGTTTAATTCAATCGGGGAATGACGGGTTGAACTTGATTAGCGGACTATGGTTTGTTGGCCTGCGTCAAGGTCATAAGACACTAGGGGTAAAATATTATCGGGAATTTCAAGTGCTGAAATTGTCAATGAGATTGCATACCACCTATGAGATAGTTGGATCCCGATACCCGCTGCGAGTAAGAGTTACTCCTGGGAGAGTTTTTACACATTACAATTAGCCGATCAAGTAGGTGTCTAGAAAGGTGTCAACGGGGTTAAGCCTCTGGGAAAACGAGGTTTACTTTAATTAGGTCCGTGTGAAAGCACGGGGAACCTCCCTCAAAGTACCGGCACAGGCCTGGCTGAAAGATTGGCGAACTTGTACGGTGTAATTAATCCCGGCTAGTCTTTCCTTTTAGGGTTTGAAGGAAGATTTGACTAAAACAGTGGGAGACATCCTGATTAGATATATTAATAACCAAATCTAATCTTGCAAAAGCGCACGCAGAGTGTTTTTCTTCTCTCTCTCTCCTGGTTGCGACTATGTCACGCCTTAATCAAGATAAAAAATACAGATGTATTGACCAAACTCGCTTGTTATACTGCGCTACGGAACGTTGGTCCCACTCCAACTTATAAATGTTATAAGACCGAGCAGGAAATAGGAGATTACCAGGATTCCTGTGCCGCCCAAACGAAGAAAGTGCATGCTGATGCATCTTCTTCGGGTATATTCATTACAGAGAACTGAGAACGGGTGATAAGTTTCAAAAGTTAGAAACGGTACAATTGTTGCAAGCCAGGTCTGTTGGTAGTTATCACCCTGTATTAAAAAATTACATTGATTTTGAACGAATGTTATTAGATACCGAACCTGCTATACAACATCATATCAGTATCTTTATTTAATAAAGAAGGATATAATTTTGTATTGTTGGATAATGTTTTGAACATTTCCTATATCAAGAGTTGATCAGTTCAGACACGTTATCTAAAAGCATAGACGTTCTAAATCAAACCATGGTTCTTAATGTACAGAACACACACAAGAGGAAGAGTTCAAAAATGAACGAATCCTTCTTGAGATTTTGTAGACTAGGTCATATCAATGTGTCCCAACTAGCTAAGTTACATTTAGATGCATATTTAAATTAGTTTGAATTTACATCTTGTGAAACTTGCCAGTCATGTCACAAAGATAAGATGACCATAGCTCTGTTTATTGGAAACAGAGAAAGAGTTAGTGAACTCTTGGGATTGATACATGATGATGTATGAGGTCCCCTGTCTACACTTTCCAGGACGGGTTCTTTGTACTTCAGAAGTAGAGAACCAAAACAGGTATAAGTATTATGTCCTTTGATGTGATCAGGGAGGAGAATACTTGAGCACAGGATTCCTGGAATATTCTAAAAGAGAATGAGATTCTCTCTCAGCATTACTCCTCCGTATACACCACAATACGTTGGTATATCAGGGCGGAGCAATCGCACCCTATGTGATAAGCTGTGCTCTATGATGAGTACTACTGAGTTACCTATTTCCTTTTGGGGGTTATGCACTTAA
This sequence comes from Agapanthus africanus, assembly GCA_030015575.1. NCBI lineage: Eukaryota > Viridiplantae > Streptophyta > Magnoliopsida > Asparagales > Amaryllidaceae > Agapanthus > Agapanthus africanus. The sequence goes on along the minus strand of CM057337.1, from coordinate 335,737,050 downwards.
GAAGCTGCATACCTATTGAATAGGGTTCCAACCAAATCAGGTGCCTACCACTCCATATGTGATATGGTATGGAAAGAGCCCATCTCTTAAGGATGTTAAGATTTGGGGTTGTCCAAAGAAAAATCTGGACAAACTCGAGGCAAGGTCAGTTCTGTGGAAATTTGTTGGATATCCCAAGCATTCACAAGGGAATATCTTCTACCAAACTGCGGAGCAAAAGGTGTTTTTTTTCTCAGCATGCCACCTTTTGGAAAGGGAATTTCTTGTGAAGAAATTAGTGGTCATGAGGTAGAACTGGAAAAGGTTTCAGCTATACAAACTGCAGCTGATGATTTGGTAAAACCCGAAGGATTTAATAGTTTCTAATGAACCTCAGCCTCTCCGCCGATCTAGTAGGGTTCCTCATCCACCTGAGAGATACTTCGGTTTCTCTATGAAAGTGGGAGCGATGATTGTATCATGAGATGATGGCCCAACTTGTTTCGAGTAGGCCATCAAGAGTGGGGACTCTGTAAGAATGGCTGGATGCTTAGTGATCTGAGATGGAATCTATGTACACCTACAAAGTATAGACTTTGGTTGCTTTATCTGAAGAGTTAAATCCCCATCAGAAGCAAGTATATCTTGAGAAGATTACTTGGTGTACATGGAAAAGTTGAGATTTTCAAAGCTATGCTTAAGTCCATCCAGATCCTACTTGCAATTTCTACATACCATGACTACGATATCTGGCGGTTGGGTGTCATGACTGCTTTTCTAAATATTGATTTAGAAGAGAGCATCTATATGTATACAGCCAGAGGGCTTCATAGACAGTGGGAGCAGCGGAAACATAAGCAAGTTACTTTATGGGATAAAGCAGGCATCGCGGAGTTGGAACGTCTGTTTTGATGTGGTAGTCAAAGATTTTGACTTCATCAAAATGGTAGATGAACCTTGTATATACAAAAAGGTAGTAGAGAGTATGGTGGTGATCCTCGTATTGTACGTGGATGACATACTTGTTAGTTATATGTATGCCCTAGAGGCCATTACTGTACATATGATGTATATTGTAGTGGATGCTAGGACATATATAGGGAGGACTTTCTTGCTCGACATGATAGTATGCTATCTGGTTGTACTGTATCTTAACATGTACTCTGATTGTCTCTATATTACATGTTGATAAAGCCTTTAGGATATGTACTCGACTACTGGGACTATGATAAGATCATACTAGTGGGGCCACGGTAGTCGACGAGTTCATGCTATAACTGTTCCTAGTCGAGGGTGTATCGAGACAGGGCATCGATACACCAGAGTAGACTAGCGTATATGCATCTTGACCCATATGATGGGTGATGGATGATCCCATATCCATCGGTGTTTGACATCAAGGATGGTGTACGGGTGCTCAGTGGAGACTGGGTACACTGGACGGACTCGCCGAGAACTCCCAGATGGTATTATACCTTACGTCAGATGGCAGTTCTCCGGTGACACTGGTACAGAGTAGTCTGTTGACCCGAGATCGTCATAGAGTCTTGTGTGATTCCCACTGTGCTTTGATTTCCATCATACCACGTCCAAGAGGGCATGCAAAAAGGTGGCTTTTGGGTACAGTCCCGAATCACATGGAGGCAATGAGCGATAGGAGGGGATTCGTCTCTCCCGGTATAGGGAGTTGATGTTGTGCTGCGTTCGATTGGCTATAACCGGAAATCCCTGGCCAGGGTTGCTGATATTTACTGGTAAGTGTTATCAGTAGTTTCTCGAACTGTTATAGACCTCATATCGACACGACTTATCGAGCTACTGGGGTCTGACGTTTACCGCCCCTAGGCGAGATATGCGGCATATCAAACGACGAGGCCGGACTGTACGGGAGTGTTACTGTTTGGATTCACAGGAGAATGTACAGGCTTGCTTGTTGATCTTCTGAGCGCTCAATACCTGGGTAGCTGTTATGTTTAGCTGACCGCTTGCAGCTTGTGGGTGTTTGATATGATCATCACCTACTGCCGGCGTATTGACGATTCTTCAGAGTCCTACACAGAGGTTTCTTGGCTCAGGCGAAACGGAGTAGGAGCACATATGTGATATGTGCAGGACCGAGGATAATGCGGTATATGATACCGTATTGGATTCTCGCGATATAAGATATCGGCCGGGTATATGTGATATAGCCGGGTCATCGTATTAGTCGGTTATTTGTGAAATAGCCGGATTGTCGGATCAAGTGTTGATTCGATAATTTAATGTATAATAATATATAAGATATATTAAATTACATTAACTAATATTAGCTCACTAAAGGATTCATTTTCTCACGGGATTATACATTGATATATATACGATATAGGTTAATTGTATTATTTTCTATTGTTACAAAATATATTGTATATGTGATATATAATATTGTAACATGTTAGGGTTACAAATTTAACAATGGTTTAGGATTTAAACTTGGTTAGGGTTTGGATTAGGGTTAGCTTTTGCATGAAGCTTCCATGAAGCTTCATGAAGCTTTGACTTTGTGGTTGCTTGATATTTTTGTGAGATATTATGTTAACCCAATTCAAACCATTAACTCTAGTTAACTCTCTACAAGGGTTAACTCTTTCATGCTTAACCCTTGGTTAGATTTGTAACCACTACAATAATTCATTGTTCATTACAAAAGGATTAAGTTATCATATTCATTCATCTTCTTCTACCTTGAGTTCCTTCTTGAAAAAGCTTTCTTTTGTGATGAAAGTGAGTGAGAAAAAGATTATAAATGAGAGCAAAAATCCTACTTCATCATCCTCATCTATCCTTGCCATTTAGATGAGGGTGTTCACTTAATATTATGAGTGTTAGCTTGTGTTAACGAAACTTCAAGGTAGATCATCTTTGTATCGAAGATCGGAAGCAAGACTGCATCTTTCTCTTCGTGGAACCTCTCGAGAGTCCGGAACACGATGAACGCAGCGAAGGGACTTCAACACGGAGCTTAAGAAGTGAAGGACCGGATCTACAAAGGTTGTTATCCCTCTCACTTAGTGTTAAAGTGTTTAACATGCTAGTTTTCGCCTAAACCCTAGTTTAAAGATCTTGTATCGGGTTGTTCGGCACGGCTAAAATTTTAATCGGGCATGGTTGATGCCTCGTAGACCCTTGTGCACATGCCTAGCAACTCTACAGTTGTATCAGAGCCAAGCTAGAGCTTTAGGCGAAGTCTAGACGATATTTAAAGTCCGATCGAACCCGAAAACCCCGACACGAACTCTTCTCTGTACATTTTTTTAAAATGTGTTTTTTTCTGAATTAAAAATGCTCATAAAAACAAGCAGGAAAAACTAAGAATTACTGTGAAGTACGATCCACTAACTCAATATTTTGACCGCGGAACCGCGGCCAAACCATGGGTTTGGCGGCGGTTCCGCGGCCAAAATTTGGACTTAGTCCCTGGAATTTCACTTATTTATTCTTAGGTCCTTTCTTGGCAATTTTTTCTGGGTATTTTTTAATTCCACTCAAGTGTTGAGTTTTCTATGGTTGTATTGGGGACTCGTTGATTCGATCAGATAATTTAACTTTGTTTAGTTTTGTCCGGATAATTTTAGAAACTGTTAAAAAGTTCGAACGGATATTAATAACTCACTTTTTCCCCAGTCGGAAAATTTTTCAAAAGTTGGATTTTTTCTCGTGTTTAAGAATGTTCTAAGTCTTGCAAGTAACGCTGTGGACCCTCTAGAAGAACACAAACCTTAACTCGATTATGTGACCGTCTTGAACTGCCTCTAAACCTTAGGGTTTGGGGCAGTATGGCGTGCCACATGTGAGGCGTTGGTTTGACCCTTCTACGGCTGGACCATTGGTACTGTGGCATGTGATGGATGTTTTTAAACTGATTTCAAATGTTGAGTTATATTGGGGAAATCTTGGGTGTTTGATTATTCGATCGGAAAGTTTAACACTGTCTTTTTATCTGGAATGTGATACAATATTTGGAATCCACAGGTAGTTATGAGATAACTAATTTGAATGTTATAAATCTAGCAGTTCAGTCTCAGATGATCGGTTGCCACAGAATTTTGATGTGATCAAAAGTCCGTCGCAATCACGTAGCGTACGCGGATACTCACCGGGTAAACTTAATAGACAGCCCCGACTAAGTGACTGTAGGAGAACCCCGTCGCCAAAAGCATCCATTCGGGTGCTCGCGGCAGCGGTGTTCCACCTTAGTGCACTTTGTCGACCGCATCCGGGGGTGCGGCCGTCTACTAAAGTTTGCGACGAGCATTCGATTAGGATGTCGGGAATCTTGTTGAATTGCCCGACTTGATATTGAAAAGTGTTTTCGATAATGAGACTAAAATGCGGGGTTTATAATTGTTAGGCATGTGATGTCTAAGGAATTCATTTGATTAGGCATGCGGTGTCTAAGGAGATTGTGGATTCCAACTGTTGTAGTTTTACACTTTCTTTTCTGTGACCGTAAGTGTAGTATGTAGTTGTATGGCCGGTTTTCGTTGCTATACATCGACGACAATCGGTGTATGCATACTTACTTATGTTGATGACATGTGATGTTATGTGTTGCTGTGATATGTTATATTGGATCGTCGCTTTTTGAATAGCCGGGGGTTTTATGTGAGATGAGAGTTTTTCTTTTTCATTCATGTAAAATTCATTGTATGTAATATTCTTTTATTAGGGAACTTCCGGGCTTAGGATGATGTCACCATTGTATATTATTTACTTTTCCGCATTAGGTAGACCCAAGGCGGGGAGCACAAGTAACCGGGTTCTGGGGTCCAGTGGGAGACCATCTCGAGGAGTTTAGACTGGGTCTCCTAACCCTAGAATTGGCAGTGTTGCTTTCCGCTCTCGTAGAGGTCTAGGGATGTGGGTTTGGCTATTCATTGCGACCGTGGAATCCGTGTTTTATACAGGCTCGTATTGAAAACACGGACGTCCTAGTATATCCAATATTTCATATATGTTCTTCTGCTGCAATGTTCTGTGATGAGAACATATTACTGCCTGAGACGAATGTTTATATTATATAGATGAGATATATATTATGCATTGTTGATTTCGTTTCAAATGTGATGCTTGTGAAGCATAATAAAATGGGACTTCATTAATGAGATTAATGAAATTAAAGAAACCTAAAGATGTTGTAGAAACTTGTTTAAAAACTGGTAGCTCTAGTTCTTGCTTTGGATAGCGGTGTTCCTTGTAGAACATCCAGCACCTTATTGTTAGTTATATGTATGCCCTAGAGGCCATTACTGTATATAGGATGTATATTGTAGTGGATGCCGGGATATATATAGGGAAGACTTTCTCGCTCGACATGATAGTATGCTATCTGGTTACTCTTTGCCTTAACGTGTATACTGATTGTCTCTCTGTTACATGTTGGTAAAGCCCTTAGGATGTGTACTTGACTACCTGGACTATGATGCGGATCATACTAGTGGGGACATGGTAGTCCATAAGTACATCCTTCAAGGTCCCTAGTCGTGGGTGTATCGAGACGGGGCATCGATATACCAGAGTAGACTAGCGTATACCTTCTCGACCCATACAGATGGGCGATGGATGATCCCATATCCATTGGTGTTTGACATCAGAGATGATATACGGGTGCTCAGTGGAGACTGGGTACACTGGACGGACTCGCCAAGTACTCCCAGATGGTATTATACCTTACGTCAGATGGCAGTTCTCTGGTGACACTGGTACAGGTTAGTCTGTAGACCCGAGATCGTCATAGAGTCTTGTGTGATTCCCACTGTGCTTTGATTTCCACCTTACCACGTCCAAGAGGGCGTGCAAAATGGTGGTTTTTGGGTACAGTCCCGAATCACATGGAGGCAATGAGCGATAGGAGGGGATTCGTCTCTCCCGTTATAGGGAGTTGATGTTGCGCTGTGTTCGATTGGCTATAACCGGAAATTCCTGTCCAGGGTTGCTGAGATTTACTGGTAAGTGTTACCAGTAGTTTCTCGAACTGTTATAGACCTCATATCGACACGACTTATCGAGCTACTGGGGTCTGACGTTTACCACCCCTAGGCGAGATATGCGACATATCAGACGAACAGACCGGACTGTACGGTATGTGTTACTAGTTGGATTCACAGAAGTGTGAGCGGGCTTGCTCGTCGATCTTCTGATCGCTCAATACCTGGGTGGCCGTTACGTTAGCAGACCGCTTGCGGCTTGTGGGTGTTTGATATGATAATCACCTGCTGCCGGCGTATTGACGAGTCTTTAGAGTCCTACACAGAGGTTTCCTGGTTCAAGCGAAACGAAATAGGAGCGCATATGAGATATGTGCGGGACCGAGAATAATGCGTGTATGTGATACCGTATTCCATTCTCGCGATGAATGTATCGATTGGTTGTATGCGATATAACCTAGTTATCGAATCGAGGATTGATTCGATTAGTCGATATATTGGATATTAGTCGGTCATATGCGATATGACCGGATCGTTAAATCAAGTGTTGATTTAATGATTTAATGTATAATTATATATTTGATATATTACTTTACATTAACTAATATTGGTTCTCTTAAGATGTTTTTCTCACTTGATTGTGCACATTGTATATGTGATATATTTTTGTGCACAAGTTTGTATCATGTTTGATGATACATGCAAACTTGGGTGTATGTTTGATTTTAATCCATGGTTAGGGTTTCATTCGCTTTATTTACTTATTCATTTATTCATTTGAGAAAGAAATAAAATGGTGGCTAACTTTGGATTTTCTTTGAAGCTTCTTGAAGCTTTGAAAGACTTTGACCATTTTGTTTCTTTCCTTAACCCTAACCATTTACTTAACCCTAGTTTATTCTCTACATGTGTTTATCTAACCCATGGTTGCAAGATGATAGATATCACTTCATTTTCTTTTTGAAAATGATTATTGATTTTTCTTCTTCTTCATCTTCTTCTTCAAGTGAAGAAAAGAAAACCTTTTCTTGAAAATGTCAAGTGATGAATCCAAGTGAGAAATCCAAATCCAAAGTGAACCCGCTTCCTATTTCTTCATCCTCTACCACTTGCCAAGTAGTATATGGTGTTTTCTTAACAAGTTTCATGACTTGGTGAAGTTGGAGCTTGATCTTGAGTTGCCTCGATGTAGATCATCTTCGGCATCGAAGTCGACGACCTAGCCTGACCATTTCTCCGATGAAGCCGATGCTAGAGTCCGGGATCCGATGATCACAGCGGAGGGACATCATCACGGAGCTAAAGAAGTGGAGGACCGGATCTACAAAGGTTGTATTTCCATTCACTTTAGAGTAAAGTTGCTTGCTTGCATAGTAATCGCCTTTGCTTCTAGTCAACGATCGCATTAGGGTTACTTGGCACATAGAAAATTTTGAATTCGGCAAGGTTGATGCCTTGTGGAACCTCTTGAGTGTGCCTAGGAACCCTACAGTGGTATCAGAGCCTAGCTAGAGCCTTAGACGATGCGTAGACGATGTTAGAAACCCGATCAAACCCGAAACCCTAATCCGAAACCCTTCTCTGTATATTTTTTCAAAACTGGGATTTTCATGAATTAAAAATATGCAGAAAATTATAAGAAATACTTTGCAGCACGTGACCATGAATCCACTAAAGCGCCGCGGAAGCGCGGCACGAGCATGGCTCGTGCGGCGGTTCCGCGGCCATATAGTCACATCAGCTCTTGGAAATTGCACAGTAATTCCTATCTTTTAGTGCTGTATTTTCTGGGAATTTTTAATATTTACTCAAGAGTTGAGTTTTCTGGGTTGTATTGGGGACTCGGTGTTTCGATCGGGAAGTTTAACTTCGTCTTTGTTTTTCCGGATAATTTTAGAATATGTTAAAAAGTTCGACCGGATATAAATACCCACTTTTTCCCCTGCCGGGAAATTTCCAATTGTTGAATTTTTCCGTAGTTTAATCACGTTCTAAGTAGTGCAAGTAACGCGACGGTCCCTCTAGAAGACAACAAACCTTAACTCGATTATGTGACCGTCTTGAACTGCCCTTTGAACCTTAGGGTTGGGGCAGTACGGCGTGCCACATGTGAGGCGTTGGCTTGACCCTTCTACGGCTGGACCGTTGGTACTGAGGCACGAAGTGAATGTTTTTAAACTTATTTCATGTGTTGAGCTGTTTCGGGAAAACTTGGGTGTTCGATTGTTCGATCGGAAAGTTTAACATTTTCTATTTATCCGGAATGTGATACAATATTTGGAATCCACAAGTAGTTATGAGACAACTGAATGAATGTTATAAACATAGCAGTTTGGTCTCACTTGATCGGTTGCCATGGAATTTTGATGTGATCAAAAGTCCGTCGCAATCACGTAGCGTACGCGGATACTCGCCGGGTAAACTTAATAGACAGCCTCACCCCATAGCCCCGACCAAGTGACTGTAGGAGAACCCCGTCGCCGAAAGCATCCGTTAGGGTGCTCGCGGCAGCGGTGTTCCGCCTTGGTGCACTTCATCGACGGCGTCGGGGGTGCAGCCGCCTACTAAAGTTTGCGACGAGCATTCGATCAGGATGTCGGGAATCTTGTTGAATTGCCCGACTTGATATTGAAAAGAGTTTTCGATAATGAGACTAAAATGCGGGGTTTATAACTGTTAGGCATGCGATGTCTAAGGAATTCATTTGGTTAGGCATGCGATGTCTAAAGAGTTTGCGGATTCCAAAAGTTGTAGTTTTACACTTTCTTTTCTGTGACCGTAAATATAATATGTGATATCACCGGTTTCGTTGCTATATGCCAACGACAATTGGGATGCGCATATTTACTTACGTTGATGACATGTGATGTTATGTGTTGCTGGATATGTTATATTGGATCGTCGTGTTTGAATAGCCGGTTTTTTTTTATGTGAGATGAGTGTTTTTCATTTTCATTCATGTAAAAACTTGTATGTAATATTCTTTTATTGGGGCACTTCCAGGTTGCGGATGATGTCACCATTTTTATATTATTTACTTTTCCGCATTAGGATAGACCCAAGGAGGGGAGCACAAGTAACCGAGTTCTAGGGTCCAGTGGGAGGCCATCTCGAGGAGTCGAGTTCGGGTCTCCTAACCCTAGAATTGGTAGGGTTGCTTGCCGCTCTCGTAGGGGTCTAGGGGTGTGGGATTGGCTATTCATCATGACCGTGGAATCCGTGTTTTATACTGGCTCGTATTAAAAACACGGACGTCCTAGTATATCCAAAATTTCATATGATATTTTTTGCTGCGATATCTGTGATGTGATCATGTGATTGGTTCAGATAGATATTATATATAGTATATATGATATATTATATAGACGTTGCTTATGTTTTACACCCGCGCTAGCCCTGCCTCGCTCTGCCGTTAGTTACATAACCTAACGGTGCAGATGGGACATCGAGGCGAATGCGGATGGCATAAGCGTACGTTATATTTATCTGTGATGTTTAGGTGGATTTACATGATGGGACATTCATTAATGAGATTAATGAAAGAAAATAAACCTAAAAGATGTTGTGGAATCGAATTTCAAAAATAAAACAGGTAGCTACAGTTCTTGCTTTGCATCGTGGTGTTCCTTGTAGAACATCCTGCACCTTATTCGATAAGGAAAGGGCCGAGATCCCTTCACCGGGAGTGACCCCTTTAGCAATAACTGGCAGATGCTACAACCCTCGGTTTGTCTTTTGATTGCTTCTATAGTTTCTGCTTTGCACAGTGATATATATGATATATCCCGCACCTCATTCGACGAGGAAAGGGCCGACGATCCCTTCACCGGGAGTGACCCCTTTAGCAAAACTAGAAAAGCCTAAAAAACACTCCATTTTAAAATCATTTGATTCTACAACGATATCAAGTTCATTAAGCAATAGGTTTTCAGAAAAACCTGTCATAGCCCTCCGTCATTTCAGATAAGTCCTACTTAGTATTCGTGCTACGTTTGTTGACCTCCGTCAAGGCGTAGTGTGCGGTAGCTAACTAGTATTTATCTGTTTATGCATATGATGCAGATTGGATTAGGGTAGTCGTGCGACCTTGTTGACCTCCGTCAAGGGTCGTGCGGGTGGGTTTGATTCAATCAAGAAATGACGGGTTGAACTTGACTAGTAGCCTATGGTTTGTTGACCTCCGTCAAGGTCATAGGGTGCTAGGGGCAAAATTATCGGGAATTTTAAGTGTTGAAATTTGCAATTAGATTGCATACCTTCTATGAGATAGTTGGGTCCCGATACCCACTGCGAGTAATTGTTACTCCTGGGAGAGTTTTACACATTACAATTAGCCGATCAAGTAGGTGTCTAGAAAGGTGTCAACGGGGTTACGCCTCTGGGAAAACGAGGTTTATATTAATTAGGTCCGTGCGAAAGCACGGGAAACTTCCCTCAAAGTACCGACATTGGCCTGGCTGAAAGATTGGCAAACTTGTAGCGTGTAATTAATCCCGGCTAGTCTTTCCTTTTAGGGTTTGAAGGAAGATTTGATAAAAACAGTGGGAGCCATCCTGATTAGATAAAATTATAACCAATCTGATCTTGCAAGAGCATACGCTGAGTGTTTTCTTCTCTCTCTCTCCAGGTAGCGACCATGTCACGCCTTAATCAAGATAATAATACGGATTATTGACCGAACCCGCTTGTTATACTGAGCTGGGGAACGTTGGTCCCGCTCCAACTTATAATTGTTATAAGATAGAGCAGGAAATTGGGGAATACCAGAATTCCCATGCCGCCCAAACGAAGAAAGTGCATATGATGCGTCTCTCCTTCGGGTGTGTTCATTATAAAGAACTGTTTCTCAGTATTCTCTGCGTCCTGGGTATCTGATACCGGATCAGGATCCCAGATATGTAATCTGTTACATAGGGCTACAGAAAGGTAGAGAACTGAGAACGGGTGATAAGTTTCATGAGACAGAAAACGGGGCAAGTAATGAAGCCAAGTCTGTTGGTCACTGTCACCCTGTATTACTAATACATTGATTCTGAACAAATGTTATTAGATACCGAACCTGATATACAAAATCTTATCAGTCTCTTTATTGGTAAAGAAATGATAAAATTTTGTATTGTTGGACAATATTTTGAACATTTCCTATATCAAAAGTTGATCAGTTCAGGCACGTTATCTAAAAGCATTGATGTTCTAAATCAAACTACAGTTCTTAGTATACGGAACACACACAAGAGGAAGAGTTCAGAAATGAACGAATCCTTCTTGAGGCATTGTAGACTAGGTCATATCAATACGACCCGACTGGCTGAAGTTACATTTAGATGCATATTTAAATTAGTTTGAATTTACATCTTGTGAAACTTGCCAGTCATGTCACAGAGATAAGATGACCATAGCTCTGTTTACTGGAAACAGAGAAAGAGTTAGTGAACTCTTGGGACTAATACATGAAGATGTATGTATGGTCCCCTGTCTACACATGCCAGGACTGGTTCTTTGTACTTCATTAAATTCTCTGATGATCTCTCAAGATTCAGACATATGTTCCTGTTGAAACACAAGTCCGAAGCTTTTGAGATATTCACAGAATATAAGTTAGAAGTAGAGAACCAAAAATACGGGTATAAGTATTATGTCCTATGATGAGATCAAGGAGGAGAATACTTGAGAACGGAAATCCTGGATTATTCTAAAGGAGAATGAGATTCTCTCTCAGCATTACTCCTCCGTATACACCACAGCACGTCGGTGTATCGAGGCGGAGCAGATACACCCTATTTGATATGGTGTGCTCTATGATGAGTACTACTGAGTTACCTATTTCCTTTTGGGAGTTATGCACTTATGAAGTTGCATACCTATTGAATAGGGTTCTAATCAAATCTGTTGCCTACCGCTTCATATATGATATGGAAAGGGAAGAGTCCATATCTTAAGTTAGTTAAGATTTGGGGTTGTCCGGCCTATGTATAAAAGCAAAACCCGGACAAGATCGAGGCAAGGTCAGTTCTGTAGTACTGGAAATGTTCCAGCTATACAAACTACAACAGATGATTTGATAGAACCAAAGGATTCAGTAGATTCCAACGAACCTCAGCCTCTCCGCCGATCTAGTAGGGTACCTCACCCACCTGAGAGATACTTCGGTTTCTATGACAGTGGGAGCGAGGATTGCATCATGAGATGATGACCCAACTAGTTTCGAGCTGGCCATCAGGAGTGGGACTCTGTAAGAATGGCTGGATGCTTAGCGATCTGAAATGGAATCCATGTACACTAATTGGTACTGATTCTGCGTGTTCAAGTTTAGTTAATTACCGCAATCAAAACGGTTTCGCTTGTAGCTAGCCGGTTGAGTACGGGTCGTCCGTAGGGTGATTGGAATCTTTTTCTATGTGCTTTAACGAGTTAAGTCCAGTTTTCCAGATTTGTTTGTGATTAACTAAGTGTTAAAATGATATGTAAAGAGAGCTTGTTAGGGTTAGGATTAGGTTAGTTTGAGTTAGGAGTCGCTCACTTCTTTCGTTGCCATTCTTAATATCGGTGTTACGGTAATCGGCAACAACGGGGATTAGCACGACCAGGAATGAACTTGCGAGTATAAGCTAGGCTTTCCAACGCTTAAGTTCTTCCTTTTTGTGCTTGTCCGTCCGTTCTTGGCTCTTATCCATAACCTCCGGTTAATTCAACCACAACCGGTCTCACTACGGAATCACCGCTATCATGTAGGATAGGGTGCCGTAAGGAGCGGATTGTGGTTCAATTAACGGGAGTCGATTTAAGATGTTGGGCAAGGAAAGAGTGAGAGAGATTTCCTTCTCTCAAACTTCCCTTATCCTACCCTAACAAGTATGAAACTACTCACCCATTATATGGAAAAGAAAATAACACAAAAGAGGAAGATAGAAAGAAGGAGATTAGAAGATAACAACTAGCTATTTGCGACCTCACCTCGGCAAGGATCAAGCGTAAGCATCATGGTTGTTTAAGGATAAAAGAAAAGAGAAAAGAGAGAAACAACAAGAAATAACAACAACTAAGTTAACAAATGAAAATTACAAGCATTTAACATAAGAGCAAGACAAGTAAAATAACAAAAGGAACTTCTTTATTCATCATTCTTCACTCACAAAAGCTCACTACAAGTTTTTCAATGGAGAAGAGATGAGAAGAGGAAGAAGAACAAATATTCTAAAACCTAGAAAAAAATACAAGATTAAGCACCCTTTACTTTGGCAAGTTCTGGGCTATTTATAGGCAGGGAGATGGAAATCTAGGGCAAAATTCTGCCTGTTCATAGAAAGACCAAAATACCCCTGAAGTATCATCAGCCGACAAGGCCATACGGCCGCGGTTCCGCGGCCTAATAGAGGAGTTGGGCCCTCCGGTTTCTCTTGCTTCCCTGGTCTGCTGTCCCCTTTTGTTTGGTACATGATTTTTCTGATAATCTTTCCACATTTCTTCCAGAATTCTAGTGGATCAAAAGGTGATTGGACATGGATCTTTTTTCATGATTTTCTTGAGCTCCGCGTAGATTTCTTGGATCTTGTGTTGCCATTGAGCCTTGTGCATGAAGGTGACAATCGATTTGCCATTTTGTCTCCTAAACTGGTGTGTGGCAACAGACGGATAAAGAGCGGAGACCCGTGTTTTATCTGTAGTTGGCAGGAACCCGGATTTTGTCGTGTTTTTCCATGAATTTCACCGTTTAGAGCCGAGAACCTGTATCCTGCAATTGACTATGAAACACGGCTCAAGAGTACCTACCGATATGCAATGTGATAAAAATTGGGCGATATAAAAATGCAAAAATCTGATATGAACAAATACCCCCAAACTTATCATTTGCTCGTCCCGAGTAAAGCCAATTTATTCACAAAAAAATTCCTAACCTCACTTTCGCAGGGAACGCGATTGCACTGAGCATGTGCAACAAGCCGTTAAACCTCTAGGTGTCCTTAGTAGGAGGAGTGTTATCTCCTGAGGGTTTTCAGCGGATTACACCCACAAAATCCGGTCAAGTTAGTTTTGTAAAATAACTAAGATTCAAACCCTAAAGTTTTGTTTCAGAAAATAACAATTCTATTATCCTAAGTCTAGACTATCGAACCTTTATTTTTCACACCTCGCTTCTTATTTAACTACAGATTTTATATGTCTTTACGTGCAGTGCAAATAGTGTCGTTAAGTTTTAGAAGGATCGAATAAAGTCATCATATCATACAATAAGTCGAGATAAATTTTTTTAAAAGGATCACATAAGTTTTATAAAGAGTTAAGCATTTTTCAAGTTTCGTTTTCCAGTAAAGTTTCAACTTTAGAATTTCTATCTTCCTTAACAGGAAACTAGGTCTTATTTTTCACTCCACCTTTTTCTTGTTTTCATTTCATACACACCTCTGTGAACGTGCAATAGTCTTTATCATAGAATAAAACCTTCATATCTCCGCTAATTTTTTTTTATAAAAGCCTGTCTTTTATCAAGATTATTCTCACATAAAGAACCGTTAGGAATTTTAACTCGGAGAGAATACTTGCTTAATTTTGTTTTAATCTGGACTTTCTAGGCTTCTTAGCGAGTTTTGGGCCAATGCACCCAAACCAGTTGGCTTTAGGGCATTAGGTGTAGAAACACCCCAGCGGACTTAATTACTCAAGTTACATAGGTCCACAAACAAAAGACAGTTTGGCGTGAAAATCATGATGATTTAATACGAACGGAGATATAGCCAGCAGTTCAATTATTATTTTTTTTTTGGATAAAAGACGTGTTTAGTGGGTTTTGGTGTGTAATCATTCCAATCAAGTTCCAGATGGGTTATTTTTCAGACTTAGTTCCAATTAAGGCATCAATAACATTCCTTCATATTCACTCACTTCATAAACTATTCTTGATATTACTTATTTCCGAACAAACCTATTTGATCCTCAGAAAATCATTTATCCATTTAAAAGTTTTTAGACATAAAAAAAAAAACTTGTCATCTAATTTCCAAAACTCACGACACGTGTAGTGTGATGTAAAGACGTATATCAGCTATAGTTAACTACAAAGGAGAGTTATCTTTCAGGTTTTCAAAATCTAAACATAAGATTTAGTTATTCTTATCTTATCAAACAAAACCGTCGAAATGTTGAATCAGAGTCCTCCCACTAGCTAACTTGAAAAAAAAGTTTATGTTTTTAGAAAATTTTCAGATTTTTATGGATTTTACGGATTTTAATATGCAGATGCAGAATATACATATGAATGCGAAGGTTAGAAATGCGCACCGAGCGTACCCCCAAACTTAAACTGGACAGTGTCCTCACTGTCATTGCATGAAGAGATCATTTGAAGGGTCAAAATTGTCGGTTAGCTATACACACATTTTTTTTTGTTTTTGTTTTTTAAAAAGAAAAAGAAAAAGAATATCCATAAAAATGTACAAAATGGTATATACATACCCCCAAACTTATTTGGAACAGTGTCCACTGTTCTTGGCTGGATAACCAAAGTTTGGTGGTAGGCAGAGGATGATTATGCAGGGTAAACCGGCTCCTGTAAGAATAGGAGCTCCTCTGTTGGTTCGGCGCTAAGGTACGGTTTTAGTCGGTGTCAGTTTACTTTGAAAAATGAACCGTCATTTGGATTCTCCAAATCCACAGCGCCATGCGGATACACATTCCGCACAAAATACGGCCTTTTCCAGCGAGATCTGAGCTTTCCTGGATGGAAGTGTAGTTGGGTGTCGTAAAGCAGTACTTGCTGACCAGGTACGAAGGTTTTGCGCAAAAGGTGTTTATCGTGAAACACCTTCGTTCGGTTCTTAACGACAACCGCGTTATCGTAAGCCTCATCCCTAAGCTCGCTTAATTCGTTCAACTGCAGCTTCCGATGGCTGCCCGCATCTTCGAGAGACAGATTCAGCTCCTTTATCACCCAAAATGCGTGATGCTCTATTTCGACAGGTAGGTGGCAAGCCTTTCCGTACACAAGCCGATAGGGAGACATGCCAAGGTCGGTCTTATAAGCGGTTCGAAATGCCCAAAGGGCATCAGTGAGTTTCAGCGACCAATCCTTACGGTTCTTGGAAACTGTCTTCTCCAGTATCTGCTTGATTTGCCGATTTGAAACTTCGGCCAGCCCGCAGGTTTGGGGGTGGTAGGGCGTAGAGAGCTTATGATTAATGGAATATTTTCGCATCAAGGCTTCGAAAGTCTTGTTGCAGAAATGACTTCCATTGTCGCCAATGATCGCTCGGGGGTGCCCAAAACGGGAGAAAATGTTTTCTTTAAGAAATCTAACGACAACCTTGTTGTCGTTAGTCCAGCTGGGCACAGCCTCGACCCACTTAGAGACGTAATCAACAGCGAGAAGGATGTACAAGTTCCCGAAAGAGCTGGGAAACGGCCCCATGAAATCGATCCCCCAAACATCGAAAATCTCCACAACCAAGATCGGTTGGAGCGGCATCTCGTTCCTCCGGGATATCCGGCCCAAGTGTTGGCACCGGGAGCAAGTCTTGCAATAGTCATGAGCGTCTTTGAAAAGTTCTGGCCAGTAGAAACCACATTGCAAGATCTTCTCAGCTGTCTTTCTGGGGCCAAAATGCCCGCCACACGCTTGATCGTGGCAAAACGACAGCACACTCTGGAATTCCTCGTCAGGGACACACCGACAAATAATCTGGTCGGGACAGTACTTGAACAGATAGGGTTCGTCCCAGTAAAAGTGTTTTACTTGGGATAAGAAGTGAAGTCTGTCCTGACTTGACCATTCAGTCGGTAGTAATCCCGTGGCCAAATAGTTCACAATATCTGCGAACCAGGGTTCGCAAGATACTGTCAAGAGCTGTTCATCCGGGAAAACGTCGTTGATCGGAATTGGAAGCGAAGGCGAAGAAGGAAGCCGTGAGAGATGGTCGGCAACTACGTTTTCACATCCTCGTTTGTCCTTAATGACAAGGTCAAACTCTTGAAGCAAGAGGATCCAACGTATTAACCGAGATTTTGCATCTTTCTTCGCAAAAAGATGACGCAGAGCAGAATGGTCTGTGTGGACAATGACTGGAGAGGCGATGAGGTAGGGCCTGAACTTCTCTAAAGCAAATACAACAGCTAAGAATTCCTTCTCAGTTGTTGTATAATTGAGTTGGGCGTCGTTCAGGGTTTGGCTCGCATAATAGATTACGTGCGGCATCTTGTTGATGTGTTGTTCAAGGACAGCACCAATGGCAAAGTCGGATGCATCGCACATAATCTCAAACGGGTGCGTCCAGTCAGGTGAAGAAAGAACGGGAGCAGAAGTGAGTGAGCTTTTTAATGACTCGAATGCAGTCACACAGCTCGAGTTGAAGTCGAATGGCGTGTCCTTGGCCAGCAAAAGAGTCAAGGGCCTAGAAATCTTGCTAAAGTCCTTGATGAACCGTCTATAGAAACCGGCATGGCCAAGGAAGGCTCGGATATCTCTGACGCATCGGGGAGGAGGGAGATTGGAAATGACCTCAATTTTCGCTTTGTCAACCTCTATGCCATTTTGCGAGATGATATGTCCTAAGACAATACCTTCGCGCACCATGAAGTGGCACTTCTCCCAATTCAAAGTGAGATTCTTGTCCTTACACCGGGTAAGGACAGTGTCAAGATGCAGCAAACACTCGTTGAAGGAATCGCCGAAGATGGAGAAATCATCCATGAAGATCTCCAGAAATTTTTCCACCATGTCTGAGAAGATTCCCATCATACACCGCTGGAAGGTAGCGGGCGCATTGCATAACCCAAAGGGCATGCGACGATATGCAAACGTGCCGAAAGGACAAGTGAATGTGGTCTTGTCCTGGTCTTTTTCGGTGATGGGAATCTGATTATAGCCAGAGTAGCCATCAAGAAAGTAGTAGTACTCGTGTCCGGCCAATCGTTCAAGCATCTGATCAATGAAAGGTAGCGGAAAGTGGTCTTTCCACGTTGCGGCATTGAGTTTTCTGTAATCGATGCATACTCGCCACCCAGTTTGGGTGAGAGTAGGGATTAACTCGTTCGCCTCGTTAGTGATGACCGTTATACCTGATTTCTTGGGGACAACGTGAATGGGGCTAACCCACTGGCTATCAGAGATAGGGTAAATGATACCACTATCCAGACATTTTACGATTTCCTTCTTCACAGCCTCTTTCATGACTGGATTGAGACGTCTTTGTGGATCCCGGGCTGGTTTGGCATCATCCATCAGATGAATGTGATGTTCAACGATCAGGGGACTAATCCCCTTGATATCCGCCATGGACCAGCCAAAAGCTTGCCTATTGTTGTGCAAGACCGCGAGAAGGGCTTTCTCTTGCTCTGGAGCTAGAGAAGCCGAGATGATGACAGGGAGGGTCTCGTTCTCACCTAAGTAAGCGTACTTAAGGTGAGACGGCAAAGGCTTGAGTTCGAGCGTCAGAGGTGAAACGATTGTAGGCAAGATTGGTGCAGAGGTCTCGAACTCAAAGGACTCCAGCAAAGGTTCAAAACGAGTGTAAGCGACCGAGTCGGATGGTTCAGGTAATTCATCCGGAAATTCGAAGGATTCAAACTCGGGTTGCGAGCGACTAAGATCGTTCAAGAACGTGAAACACTCGTAGTCGTTGTCAGGCGCAGAAACAGCAGCAGGTTCGAGGAGGAACGCATTAGTGGCGTTAAGGTTAGCATGATCGAACAGAAACTCCTCGAATTCACACTCTTCAGGGGTGATCTCCTGGATCGAGCAGACGTCCAGTATATGAGCATTAGGTTCGGAGGGCTGATTCCCCAACCTAAAAATATTGAGTTCAATTGTCATGTTTCTAAAAGAGAGGTTCATCGAACCATTGCGACAATTGATCACAGCATTTGAGGTTGCAAGGAATGGACGACCGAGTATCACCGGAATTTGATTCCGGGGGTTAGCTACAGGCTGTGTGTCTAATACAATGAAGTCAACGGGGAATATGAAGTCCCCGACTTTGATTAACACATCCTCTAGCTCACCCCTAGGATGGATGATCGATCGGTCGGCCATTTGGAGAGTGCAGTGCGTGGGTTTCAGCTCTCATACGCCTAATGGCTCGTATACTGAGTACGGAAGCAGGTTAACGCTGGCACCAAGATCTAATAGTGCGCGGTTGATGTTCTTATCTCCAATGGTAATAGAAATCGTAGGACAGCCAGGGTCCTTCCGTTTTTGTGGTAAAGATTGGGTAAGAGCATCACTCACAGCAATGGCCAAGAAAACTTTCTTTGGTACCTGAGACTTCCTCTTTTTCGTGCACAAGTCCTTTAAGATTTTCGCGTAGGACGGGACTTGTTGGACGGCATCTAAAAGTGGAATGTTAATGTTAACCTGCTTAAATAACTCCAGAATCTTCTCCATTTGAGGATTTTGTTTATTAGACCTCAACCGGTTTGGAAATGGGAAGTTTTTAAAATTGGTTGAGTCTAATGCTTGTGGAGGAGATTGTGGAGTTGGAACGGATCCCAGAATAGGTGTTTTCGTGGAGTGAGAAGTGGGTCCATTCAAAGCAGAAGAAGAGGAAGGAGAGCCTTGTGAAGAACGGAGAATAGGCTCAGAAGACGAAGAAGCAGGAGAAGAAGAAGCGGGAGAAGAAGAAGAAGAAGAAGAAGAAGAAGAAGAAGAAGAAGCAGTGGCCGGGGTGTCATCGTTGTTCCGTGTGCCAATGTTGTTTCGCAGCATCCTTCCCGATCTCAATGTGGTCACGGCACTCACATTATGGTTCTGTTGTTCAAGAGCAACATGTACATTATGTGGGTGATCGGGATTTGGAAGTGGCTGGGACGGGAGCTTCCCCTTCTCTCGCTCGCTTAAGGCCGCATTCAGCTGTGCAATCTGGGCCTCGATTGTTTTGATGCTTTGCCCGTGTGCGGCAGTGTGTTGCACTAAGGACTGAATGGAAGACTGGATGTTGGCAGTGGATTGTATCGATTGTTTGACGAACGCCTCCAGACTTCGTTCGAGCGAGGAAACCTTATCGTTGTTTGACGGAACAAAGTTGTTTGGTGGAAAAGAATTGTTGGGTGCAAAGTTGTTCGTCTGATTTTGAAAAGGTTGGGGTTGGAAGGGCTGCTGAAATTGATGTTGAGTTTGTTGTTGCGCTTGTTGTTGCGGCGGAGGGGGCCTTTGGAAATTGTTGCCTTGGAATTGATTCTGCTTCTGATTCCAGGAGAAATTGGGGTGGTTCCTCCAACCGGGATTGTAGGTGGAAGAGTATGGATCATTCCTCGGTCTTTGCTGAAATGCAGCATTAACCTGATCATGTCCTTGCGATGGTGGATTGTAAGGACACTCTTCGGTTAAGTGAGAAGGATCGAAACAACAAGCGCAAATGGTACGAAGGGGAAGAACAGGGGCAGGAGCAGAGAATTTGCTCTCTATTGCTTCAAACTTTCT
The DNA here is from genome assembly GCA_030015575.1 of Agapanthus africanus. Classification (NCBI taxonomy): domain Eukaryota; kingdom Viridiplantae; phylum Streptophyta; class Magnoliopsida; order Asparagales; family Amaryllidaceae; genus Agapanthus; species Agapanthus africanus. Next base: position 335,716,701 of record CM057337.1, on the reverse strand, counting down.
CGTTATTGCAGCCATTTCAGCTTTCATCGCAATAGAGACATCAAGTTTGTACCGGTAGAAGTGGAGGTAGAAGAAGAAGAAGTCGGTCTGGTGCTCTCCCATTGTAGCGTTTGCTCTGCAAGGTCGTCAAAGAATTGCCACGCTTCCTCGTCAGATTTCGATAGGAAGTGGCCCTGACATATGGTTTCCAACAACTGCTTCGTTGCTGGGTTCAAGCCCTTATATAAGGTTTGGCAAAGTTGCCATTTCTCAATACCGTGGTGAGGGCACTGAACAAGAAGGTCTTTGTACCGGTCAAAGCACTTCCAGAAGGGTTCAGAAGGAAGCTGAGAAAATTGGTTGATTTCATTTTGGATCCTTGCGGTTTTATGATTCGGATAAAATTTCTTTAGAAACGCTTTTACAAACTCGTCCCAACTGGTTATGGAATGGGAAGCGGTGCTATACAGCCATTTTTCAGCAAGATCGCATAAAGTGAACGGAATGACCCATACACGTATAGTATCGTCCGACAGTTGGGTAGTTTTCATCATGGCACAAACGTTTTGAAATTTATTGATGAAGATATAGGCATCTTCAGATTCAAGCCCATGAAATCATGGAAGCATGTCGATGAAGTGGGGCTTAATTTTAAAATTATCCCCATTGGCCGGTGGAAGAGAAAGGCAGGTGGGAAGTGCAGAACGGGTGGGATAGAAACGATCCTGGAGCGCGATTCGCTGCGGCGCTACAACAGGCGGTGGTGGTGGGTTATTGGTCTCCGTAGGAGGTGGAGCCAATCCAGGGGTAGTCAAAGAGATGTTCGGATTAAATCCTGACATCGCGGAAGAAGAGGTTGGTGATGGTGAAGGCGAAGATGTATGAACAGAATTCCGGTCAACGTCGGAGTTGGCCGGCAAAGGTAAAGGTGAAAGAGGAGTGGATGGAGTTTCGATGTCTGAGTCGATCGCGTAGTCGGTAGCGACTAACGTAACGCGGGCAAGGCGGGCGCTAGTGTCCCGAGTCCAAGCGGACATACACTAAACAAGTTTAGTATAGTCAAAGCGGAGAAGGTGAGGGTAAGAAAACGTCAATGGAGAAATACGATGGGTGGTGGGTGAAAAATAGATTTGGCGACAAAGGGCAAGTTTTTATAAAAGTTTTGATTTTTTCCTTTTTTTTAGAAAGAGCTTTACAGAAATATGTACGGACTTACGGACTTAAGCAATCACAAACAAGATATGCGCAATCACACCTAGATCTAGGGTCACCTAGGTCTGCTAGACAGCTCCTAACTGTTCCAGAGGGCTAGAAATAGGACCTCAAACCGCCTCTTCTCCGTCAAATGCGGCCAGATAAGTGCCAGGTAAGTGGGAGGTTGTCCAACGCTTTCGTGAAGTTCCTTAATTAAATAACCACTTGCCTTCGTCACACTTGCCTAGGCACCGCAAAAGTCAGATAGGATAAACGGCCGATGCCTGTAACTAGTCCTCTGTCCTATTGAGCGCGAAGTCCTTAGGGCTGAGTCTAGTATTTTTTAATTTAACAATGGTCAATGCATATGCTTTTTATGATTTTTGGAGTCCTGGGAAGGGTGATGAAATCCCCACCCAATCTGAATTGGTTTCAAGCCCCTTAAGTCCGTATTAATGAATGCAAAGCGGTAACAAATCAACTGCAAACAATTTTTATTTTTAGCGCGGCGCAAAGAATCCTGCACAAGAATAGTTTATTGGAAGGGGGAAGAGAATTTGCGCAAAGAATGCTGCAGAAAACACAGTTTATTGGAGTCCAGAGGAGTGGGAGAGAGGAGAGAAACACTTACAGGGATTTTGGCACCCTGAGGCCACCAAACGGCCGCGGATCCGCGGCCTAAGCCAGCTTATGCCGCGGTTCCGCGGCAAGGTAGTGGAGTTGGGGCTCTGAAACTTTGGGGTGTGCTCTGTTGGGTGTCCTCTGCCTGTCTGGATGTGCTGAATTTTGACTTGCTTACTGTATCTGCTCCAGAGTTTTACAGTAGACCGTTTGCTTCGTTTTGATCCGTCGCGGTGTAGCCGCGAAATGTGGGTCTATCTTCCCACGTCTTTGGCACTGAACTTGAATTTCGTATTATCCCATGTCTTGGGCACCGAACTTGAACTTCGTATTTTCCTGTACACTTGCACAAAAACTAATCAAAAATAACAAAATGATTTTTTACAAAGTATATATATATATATTTGTTTTGTTTTTCGGTTAGCTTTATATTCACAAATTAACCCGAAATTACACAAAGAAATAAACTACCGTCTCCCCGGCAACGGCGCCATTTGATTGGTACTGATTCTGCGTGTTCAAGTTTAGTTAATTACCGCAATCAAAACGGTTTCGCTTGTAGCTAGCCGGTTGAGTACGGGTCGTCCGCAGGGAGATGGGAATCTTTTTCTATGTGCTTTAACGAGTTAAGTCCAGTTTTCCAGATTTGTTTGTGATTAACTAAGTGTTAAAATGATATGTAAAGAGAGCTTGTTAGGATTAGGATTAGGTTAGTTTGAGTTAGGAGTCGCTCACTTCTTTCGTTGCCATTCTTAATATCGGTGTTACGGTAATCGGTAACAACGGGGATTAGCACGACTAGGAAGGAACTTGCGAGTGTAAGCCAGGCTTTCCAACGCTTAAGTTCTTCCTTTTGGTGCTTGTCCGTCCGTTCTTGGCTCTTAGCCATAACCTCCGGTTAATTCAACCACAACCGGTCTCACTACGGAATCACCGCTATCATGTAGGATAGGGTGCCGTAAGGAGCGGATTATGGTTCAATTAACGGGAGTCGATTTAAGATGTTGGGCAAGGAAAGAGTGAGAGAGATTTCCTTCTCTCAAACTTCCCTTATCCTACCCTAACAAGTATGAAACTACTCACCCATTATACGGAAAAGAAAATAACACAAAAGAGGAAGATAGAAAGAAGGAGATTAGAAGATAACAACTAGCTATTTGCGACCTCACCTCGGCAAGAATCAAGCGTAAGCATCATGGTTGTTTAAGGATAAAGGAAAAGAGAAAAGAGAGAAACAACAAGAAATAACAACAACTAAGTTAACAAATGAAAATTACAAGCATTTAACATAAGAGCAAGACAAGTAAAATAACAAAAGGAACTTCTTTATTCATCATTCTTCACTCACAAAAGCTCACTACAAGTTTTTCAATGGAGAAGAGATGAGAAGAGGAAGAAGAACAAATATTCTAAAACCTAGAAAAAAATACAAGATTAAGCACCCTTTACTTTGGCAAGTTCTGGGCTATTTATAGGCAGGGAGATGGAAATCTAGGGCAAAATTCTGCCTGTACATAGAAAGACCAAAATACCCCTGAATTATCATCAGCCGACAAGGCCGTACGGCCGCGGTTCCGCGGCCTAAGCATGCTTAGGCCGCGGTTCCGCGGACTAATAGAGGAGTTGGGCCCTCCGGTTTCTCTTGCTTCCCTGGTCTGCTGTCCCCTTTTGTCTGGTACATGTTTTTTCTGATAATCTTTCCACATTTCTTCCAGAATTCTAGTGGATCAAAAGGTGATTGGACATGGATCTTTTGTCATGTTTTTCTTGAGCTCCGCGTAGATTTCTTGGATCTTGTGTTGCCATTGAGCCTTGTGCATGAAGGTGACAATCGATTTGCCATTTTGTCTCCTAAACTGGTGTGTGGCAACAGACAGATAAAGAGCGGAGACCCGTGTTTTATCTGTGGTTGGCAGGAACTCGGATTTTGTCGTGTTTTTCCATGAATTTCACCGTTTAGAGCCGAGAACCTGTATCCTGCAATTGACTATCAAACACGGCTCAAGAGTACCCACCGATATGCAATGTGATAAAAATTGGGCGGTATAAAAATGCAAAAATCTGATATGAACATACACCAACAAACTATGGACTTTGGTTGCTTTATCTGAAGGGTTAAATCCCCATCAGGAGCAAGTATATCTTGAGAAGATTACTTGGTGCACATGGAAAAGTTGAGACTTTCAAAGTTAGACTTGTTAAAGGTTTTCGTCATCAACCATGCGTGGATAATGATGAAACCTTTTCTAGGGACTATGCTTAAGTCCATCCAGATCCTACTTACCATTGCTACATACCATGACTACGATATCTGGTGGTTGGGTGCCATGACTACTTTTCTAAATAATGATTTAGAAGAGAACGTCTATAAGAACACAGCCAGAGGGCTTCGTAAACAGTGGGAGCAGCGGAAACGTGTGCAAGTTTCTTTACATGATAAAGCAGGCATCGCGGAGTTGGAACATCTGTTTTGATGTGGTAGTCAAAGAGTTTGACTTCATCAAAATGGTAGATGAACCATGTATATACAAAAGGGTAGCATGGAGTATGGTAATGATCCTCGTAGAGTACGTGGATGACATACTCTTGATAGGAAAGGAGTTTCCTATGCTACGATCGGTCGATCTCCTCTTATCATATGGATTCTCCATATAGGATAAAGTGATACCTCCTAAATCCTGGGATTTGGATCTATGAGATAGATCTAAATGGATATTAGGCTTTTCACTAAGTTTAGTGAGATGGTATCAATCGATCCTGGGGAGAATCACTGGAAAGGTTCTAGGGTGATAAGGACGACTGAATGTCAGTCGCAGGCATTGTCTTTACCCTCAGTGAAGGGACGGTGTGTTGGAAGAGTTCCAAGCTATATACCGTGGCAGACTAGACAATTAAGGCTGGTGACATCGCTATCAAAGATACTACCAAAGAGGCAGTTTGGGTGTATATTGGTTCATAAGATGAACTAGGTTCCTACCATTGTATGACAATGGATGTGTGGCTTTGGCCCATGAACCCTGGTCCCATCAGTGACCCAGAAGTATTCTGAGGCAGCATCACCTGATCATGGAGATAGTTGATCTCCAGGGTGATCAAGGTTAGGAGAGTAGACTCAGAGGACAACGCGGCGGATCCACTCACAAAGGCCTTTTCCCAGAGAGAGACTTTTATGGGATGGTTGAGTATGAGATACTGAACCACTGCTACAGATGGCCCTAGTGCAAGTGGGAGATTGTTAGTTATATGTATGCCCTAGAGGCCATTACTGTACATAGGATGTATATTGTAGTGGATGCTGGGACATATATAGGGCGGACTTTCTCGCTCGACATGATAGTATGCTATCTGGTTACTCTTTGCCTTAACGTGTATACTGATTGTCTCTCTGTTACATGTTGGTAAAGCCCTTAGGATGTGTACTTGACTACCTGGACTATGATGCGGATCATACTAGTGGGGACATGGTAGTCCATAAGTACATCCTTCAAGGTCCCTAGTCGTGGGTGTATCGAGACGGGGCATCGATATACCAGAGTAGACTAGCGTATACGTTCTCGACCCATACAGATGGGCGATGGATGATCCCATATCCATTGGTGTTTGACATCAGAGATGATATACGGGTGCTCAGTGGAGACTGGGTACACTGGACGGACTCGCCGAGAACTCCCAGATGGTATTATACCTTACGTCAGATGGCAGTTCTCTGGTGACATTGGTACAGGTTAGTCTGTAGACCCGAGATCGTCATAGAGTCTTTTGTGATTCCCACTGTGCTTTGATTTCCACCGTATCACGTCTAAGAGGGCGTGCAAAATGGTGGTTTTTGGGTACAGTCCCGAATCACATGGAGGCAATGAGTGATAGGAGGGGATTCGTCTCTCCCGGTATAGGGAGTTGATGTTGCGCTGTGTTCGATTGGCTATAACCGGAAATCCCTGGCCAGGGTTGCTGAGATTTACTGGTAAGTGTTACCAGTAGTTTCTCGAACTGTTATAGACCTCATATCGACACGACTTATCGAGCTACTGGGGTCTGACGTTTACCACCCCTAGGCGAGATATGCGACATATCAGACGAATTGTCCGGACTGTACGGTAAGTGTTACTGGTTGGATTCACAGGAGTGTGAGCGGGCTTGCTCGTCGATCTTCTGATCGCTCAATACCCAGGTGGCCATTACGTTTAGCAGACCGCTTGCGGCTTGTGGGTGTTTGATATGATCATCACCTGCTGCCGGCGTATTGACGAGTCTTTAGAGTCCTACACAGAGGTTTCCTGGCTCAAGCGAAACGAAATAGCAGCGCATATGAGATATGTGCGGGACCGAGAATAATGCGTGCATGTGATACCGTATTCCATTCTCGCGATGAATGTATCGATTGGTTTATATGCGATATAACCTAGTTATCGAATCGAGTATTGATTCGATAAGTCGATACATTGGATATTAATCGGTCATATGCGATATGACCGGATCGTTAAATCAAGTGTTGATTTAATGATTTAATGTATAATTATATATTTGATATATTACTTTACATTAACTAATATTGGTTCGCTTAAGATGTTTTTCTCATTTGATTGTGCACATTGTATATGTGATATATTTTTGTGCACAAGTTTGTATCATGTTTGATGTTACATGCAAACTTGGATGTATGTTTTATTTTAAACCATGGTTAGTTAATGGTTAGGGTTTCATTTGCTTTATTTACTTATTCATTTATTCATTTGAGAAAGAAATAAAATGGTGGCTAACTTTGGATTTTCTTTGAAGCTTCTTGAAGCTTTGAAAGACTTTGACCATTTTGTTTCTTTCCTTAACCCTAACCATTTACTTAACCCTAGTTTATTCTTTACATGTGTTTAGCTAACCCATGGTTGCAAGATGATAGATATCACTTCATTTTCTTTTTGAAAATGATTATTGATTTTTCTTCTTCTTCATCTTCTTCTTCAAGTGAAGAAAAGAAAACATTTTCTTGAAAATATCAAGTGATGAATCCAAGTGAGAAATCCAAATCCAAAGTGAACCCACTTCCTATTTCTTCATCCTCTACCACTTGCCAAGTAGTATAGGGTGTTTTCTTCACAAGTTTCATGACTTGGTGAAGTTGGAGCTTGATCTTGAGTTGCCTCGACGTAGATCATCTTCGGTATCGAAGTCGATGACCTAGCCCGACCATTTCTCCGATGAAGCCGACGCTAGAGTCCGGGATCCGATGATCGCAGCGGAGGGACATCATCACGGAGCTAAGGAAGTGGAGGACCGGATCTACAAAGGTTGTATTTCCATTCACTTTAGAGTAAAGTTGCTTGCTTGCATAGTAATCGCCTTTGCTTCTAGTCAACGATCGCATTAGGGTTACTTGGCACATAGAAAATTTTGAATTTGGCAAGGTTGATGCGTTGTGGAACCTCTTGAGTGTGCCTAGAAACCCTACACTTATTCGATAAGGAAAGAGCCGAGATCCCTTCTGTAGGGTTCCTAGGCAGACCCATGAGGTTCTACAAGTGATCAAACATGGCCAATTCAAAATTTTTCTATGTGCCAAGTGACCCTAAGCAAGATCGTGACTAGAGGATAGGCGAAATCTATAACAAGTTAACAACTTTAACTAAAAAGGAAGTGACTACAACCTTTGTAGATCCGGTCCTCCACTTCCTTAGCTCCGTGACGATGTCCTCTCGCTACGATCATCGGATCCCGGACTCTAGCGTCGGCTTCATCGTAGAAATGGGCGGGCTAGGTCGTCGACTTCTATGCCGAAGATGATCTACGTCGAGGCAACTTAAAATCAAGCTCCAACTTCACCAAGTCATGAAACTTGTGAAGAAAACACCCTATACTACATGGCAAGTGGTAGAGGATGAAGAAATTGGAAGTGGGTTCACTTTAGAATTGGATTTCTCACTCTTTTTCTTAAGGCACCATTGTTGGTAGCAAGCTTTTTCTTCATCTTGAAGAAGAAGAAGAAGAAGAAAAGAATATGATAAGTCTTATGAAAAATAGAAAATAAAGTGATTCTTATCATATTTGCAACCATGGTTTAGTGTAGAGAATAAACTAGGGTTAGGTGAATGGTTAGGTTTAGGAAAGACACAAAGTGGTCAAAGCTTCATGAAGCTTCAAAGAAAAAACAAAAGAAGCCACCCTTTTGTTTCTTGCCTTAAAAAGAATAAATAAAAATAAATAGATAAGTAAATCAAAACCCTAACCATTAACATAACCATGGTTTAATCATACACACCCAAGTTTGCATGTATCATCAAACATGATACAAACTAGTGCACAAAACTATATCATATATACAATGTGCACATCAAGTGAGAAAATCCATCTTAAGTGAACAAATACTAGTTAATGTAAAGTAATATATCAAATATATAATTATACATTAAATCATTAAATCAACACTTGATTTAACGATCCGGTCATACTGCATATAACCGACTAATATCAAGTGTATCAATGTATCGAATCAACATTTGATTCGGTAACCCGGCTATATCACATATAACCGTCCCATGATACATATCGCGAGAATAGAATACGGTATCGCATACACACATTATTCTCGGTCCCGCACATATCTCATATGCGCTCCTATTTCGTTTCGCTTGAGCCAGGAAACCTCTGTGTAGGACTCTAAAGACTCGTCAATACGCCGGCAGCAGGTGATGATCATATTAAACACCCACAAGCCGCAAGCAGTCTGCTAAAACGTAACGGCCACCCGGGTATTGAGCGATCAGAAGATCGACGAGCAAGCCCGCTCACACTCCTGTGAATCCAACCAGCAACACTTACCGTACAGTCCGGTCTGTTCGTCTGATATGTCGCATATCTCGCCTGGGGGTGGTAAACGTCAGACCCCAGTAGCTCGATAAGTCATGCCGATGTAAGGTCCATAACAAGCGTGAAACTACTGATAACTCTTACCAGTATATCACTGCAACCCTGGCCAGGGATTTCCAGTTATGGCCAGTCGAGCATAGCACAACATCAACCCCCAATACCGGGAGAGGCGAATCCCCTCCTATCGCTCATTGCCTCCATGTGAATCGGGACTGTACCCAAAAACCACCTGTTTGCACGACTCAGTAGAGCCGTGGTAGGGTGGAAATCAAAGCACAGTAGGAGACACACAAGACTCTATGACGATCTCGGGTCAACAGACTAAGCTGTACCAGTGTCACTAGAGAACTGCCATCTGACGTGAGGTATAATACCATCTGGGAGTTCTCGGCGATTCCATTCAGTGTACTCAGTCACCACTGAGCACCCGCAAACCATCTCTGATGTCAAACACCAATGGATATGGGATCATCCATCGCCCATCACATGGGTCGAGAAGATATACGCTAGTCTACTCTGGAATATCGATGCCCCGTCTCGATATTCCTATGACTAGGAACATTGAAGGATGTACTCATGTACTACCCAGGCCCCACTAGTATCATCTACATCATAGTCCTGGAAGTCGAGTACACATCCTAAGGGCTTTATCAACATGTAATCAGAGAGACAGAAAGTATACATGTTAAGATAAAAAGCAACCAGATAGCGTACTATCATGTCGATCAAGAAAGTCATACCTATATATGTCCCAGCATCCACTACAATATACATCCAATGTACAGTAATGGCCTCTAGGGCATACATATAACTAACAATCTCCCACTTGCACTAGGGCCACCTGTAGCAGTGGTTGCAGTATCACATACTCAACCATTTCACATAAGTCTCTCTATGGGAAAAGGCCTTTGCGAGTGGATCCGCCGTGTTGTCCTCTGAGTCTACTCTCCTAACCTCGATCACCTTGGAGATCATCTATCTCCATGATCAGGTGATGCTGCCTCAGAATATGTCTGGGTCACTGATGGGATCATGGTTCCTTGGCCAAAGCCATACTTCCATTGTCACACAATGGTGGGAACCTAGTTCATCTCATGAACCAATATACACCCAAACTTCCTCTTTGGTGGCATCTTTAATAGCGATGTTACCAGCCTTTATCGTCTAGTTTGCCACGGTATCTAGCTTGGAACTCTTCCAACAGACCGTCCCTCCACTGAGGGTAAAGACAATGCCTGCGACTGACATTCACTCATCCTTATCACCCTGGAACCTTTCCAGTGATTCTCCCAGGATCAACTGATACCATTTCACTACAACTAGTGAGAATCCTAACATCCATTTAGATCTATCTCATAGACACAAATCTCAGGATTTAGGAGGTATCACTTTGATCCTATTGGAGAATCCTTATGATAAGCGGAGATTGACCGAGCGTAGTATAGGAAACTCCTTTCCTATCAAGAGTATGTCATCCACGAACTCTACGAGGATCATTACCATACTCCATACTACCCTTTTTGTACATACAAGGTTCATCTACCATTTTGATGAAGTCAAACTCTTTGACTATCACATCAAAACAGATGTTCCAACTCCGCGATGCCTACTTTATCTTGTAAAGCAACTTGCATACGTTTCTGCTGCTCCCACTGTTTACGAAGCCCTCTGGCTGTGTACTTATAGACGTTCTCTTCTAAATCATTATTTAGAAAAGTTGTCGTGGCACCCAACCACCAGATATCGTAGTCATGGTATGTAGCAATGGCAAGTAGGATCTGGATGGACTTAAGCATAGCTACTGGAAAAGGTTTCATCATTTTCCATGCCTTGTCGATGACGAAAACCTTTAACAAGTCTAGCTTTGAAAGTCTCAACTTTTCCATCTACACCAAGTAATCTTCTCAAGATATACTTGCTCCTGATGGGGATTTAACCTTTCAGATATAGCATCCAAAATCCATACTTTATTGGTGTACATGGATTCTATCTCAGATCGCTAAGCATCCAGCCATTCTTACAGAGTCCCCACTCTCGATGGCCTGCTCGAAACTAGTTGGGTCATCATCTCATGATGCATTCCTCGCTCCCACTGTCATCGAGAAACCGAAGTATCTCTTAGGCAGGTGAGGAACCCTACCAGATCGGTGGAGAGGCTGAGGTTCGTCGGGGATTATTGAATCCTTTGGTTCTGTCAAATCATCAGCTGTAGTTTTGTATAGCTGGAACCTTTCCAGTTCTACAGAACTGACCCTGCCTCGATCTTGTCCGGATTTTGCTTTTGACATAGGCCGGACAATCCCAAATCTTAACTTACTTAAGAGATAGGCTCTTCCCATACCATATCTTATATGGAGTGGTAGGCACTGATTTGAATTGAACCCAATTCAATAGGTATGCAACTTCATAAGTGCATAACTCCCTAAAAGAAACAGGTAACTCAGTAATACTCATCATAGAGCACGCCATATCACATAGGGTGCTATTGCTCCGCCCTGATATATCGTTGTGCTGTGGTATAATCAGAGGAGTAATGTCGAGAGAGAATCTCATTCTCCTTTAGAATAATCCAGGAATTCTAAGCACAAGTATTGTCCTCCCTGATCTTATCATAGGACATAATACTTATACCCGGTTTTTGGTTCTCTACTTCTGACTTATATTCTGTGAATATCTCAAAAGGTTCAGACTTGTGTTTCAACAGGAACATATGTCTGAATCTTGAGAGATCATCAGAGAACGTAATGAAGTACAAAGAACCGGTTATGGCATGTATAGACAGGGGACCTTGCATACATCACTATGTATCAGTCCCAAAAGTTCACTAACTCTTTCTCTGTTTCCAATAAACAGAGCTATGGTCATCTAATCTTTGTGACATGACTGGCAAGTTTCATAAGATGTAAATTCAAACTGATTTAAATATGCATCTAGAATGTAATTTCGGCCAGTCGGGTCGCATTGATATGACCTAGTCTATAATGCCTCAAGAAGGATTCGTTCATTTCTGAACTCTTCCTCTTGTGTGTGTTCTGTATACTAGGAACTGTAGTTTGATTTAGAACATCAATGCTTTTAGATAACGTGCCTGAACCGATCAACTTTTGATATAGGAAATGTTCAAAACTATATCCAACAATACAAAATTATATCCTTCTTTACTAATAAAGAGACTGATATGATTTTGTATATCAGGTTCGGTATCTAATAGCATTTGTTCAGAATCAATGTACTGGTAATACAGGGTGACAGTGACCAAAAGATTTGGCTGCAACACTTGCCCCGTTTTCTGTCTCATGAAACTTATCACCCGTTCTCAGTTTTTCTACCTTTCGGTAGCCCTATGTAACAGCTTACATATCTGGGATCCTGATCCGGTATCAAATACCCAGGATTTAGAGGACACTGAGAAACAGTTCTTTATAATGAACACACCCGAAGGAGATGCATCATATGCACTTTCTTCGTTTGGGCGGCATAGGGATTCTGGTATTCCCCTATTTCCTGCTCGGTCTTATAACAATTATAAGTTGGAGAGGGACCAACGTTCCCCAGCTCAGTATAACAAGCGGGTTCGGTCAATTCATCCATATTATTATCTTGATTAAGGCATAATATGGTCGCTACCTGGAGAGAGAGAAAAGAAAACACTCTGCGTGCGCCCTTGCAAGATTAGATTGGTTATATATTTTATCTAATCAGGATGGCTCCCACTGTTTTTATGAAATCTTCCTTCAAACCCTAAAAGGAAAGACTAGCCGGGATTAATTACACTCTACAAGTTCGCCAATCTTTCAGCCAGGCCAGTGTCGGTACTTTGAGGGAGGTTCCCCGTGCTTTCGCATGGACCTAATTAAAGTAAACCTCGTTTTCCCAGAGGCGTAACCCCGTTGACACCTTTCTAGACACCTACTTGATCGGCTAATTGCAAAGTGCAAAACTCTCCCAGGAGTAACAATTAGTCGCAGTGGGTATCGAGATCCAACTATCATATAGAAGGTATTCAATCTCATTGCAAATTTCAACACTTAAAACTCCCGATAAAGGTTTTTACCCCTAGCACCTATGACCTTGGCTAAGGTCAACAAATCATAAGCACTAGTCAAGTTCTACCCGTCATTTCGTGATTAATTAGACCCACCCACATGACCCTTGGCTAAGGTCAACAAAGCCACATGACTGTCCTAACTAATCGCATCATATGCGGTGTAGGAAGACATCACTTAGCTACCGTACACTGTGCCTTGACTATGGTCAACAAACACAGCACGAATACTAAGTACTCTACTTCCTAAAATGACGGAGGGTTGCGAGTGGTCTTTATGAAAACCTTTAACGCTTTGAACTTGATCTCGTTACGGAATCAAATGGTTTTTAAATGGAGTGTTTTTTAGGCTTTTCTAGTTTTGCTAAAGGGGTCACTCCCAGTGAAGGGACCGTCGGCCCTTTCCTCATCGAATAAGGTGCAGGATATATCATATATACCGCTGTACAAAACAGAAACTATAGAAGCAATCAAAAGACAAACTGAGGGTTGTAGCATCTGCCAGTTATTGCTAAAGGAGTCACTCCCGATGAAGGGATCTCGGTCCTTTCCTTATCGAATAAGGTGCAGGATGTTCTACAAGGAACACCGCGATGCAAAGCAAGAACCGTAGCTACCTGTTTTATTTTTGAGATTCGATTCCACAACATCTTTTAGGTTTATTTTCTTTCATTAATCTCATTAATGAATATCTCATCATTTAAGTCCACCTAAACATCATAGATAAATATAACGTACGCTTATGCCATCCGCATTCGTCTCGATGTCCCGTCTGCACCGTTAGGTTAGGTAACTAACGCCAGAGCGAGGCAGGGCTAGCGCGGGTCTAAAACATAAGCAACGTCTATATAATATATCATTTATACTATATACTATATCTATCTGAACAAATCACATGATCACATCACAGATAACGCAGCAAAAAATATCATATGAAATATTGGATATACTAGGACGTCCGTGTTTTTAATACGAGCCAGTATAAAACACGGATTCCACGGTCGTGATGAATAGCCAATCCCACACCCCTAGACCCCTACGAGAGTGGCAAGCAACCCTACCAATTCTAGGGTTAGGAGATCCGGACTCGACTTCTCGAGACGGTCTCCCACTGGACCCTAGAACCCGGTTACTTGTGCTCCCCTCCTTGGGTCTATCCTAATGCGGAAAAGTGAATAATATACATCAACGGTGACATCTTCCGCAACCTGGAAGTGCCCCAATAAAAGAATATTATATACAAGTTTTTACATGAATGAAAATGAAAAACACTCATCTCACATAAAAACCCCCGGCTATTCAAACACGACGATCCAATATAACATATCCAGCAACACATAACATCACATGTCATCAATGTAAGTAAACATGCGTATCCCAATTGTCGTTGACATATAGCAACGAAACTGGCGATATCACATATTACACTTACGGTCACAGAAAAGAAAGTGTAAAACTACAACAGTTGGAATCCGCAAACTCTTTAGACATCGCATGCCTAACCAAATGAATTCCGTAGACATCGCATGCCTAACAATTATAAACCCCGCATTTTAGTCTCATTTATCGAAAACTCTTTTCAATATCAAGTCGGGCAATTCAACAGGATTCCTGACATTTTGATCGAATGCTCGTCGCAAACTTTAGTAGACGGCCGCACCCCCGATACCGTCGACGAAGTGCACTAAGACGGAACACCGCTGCCGCGAGCACCCGAACGGATGCTTTCGGCGACGGGGTTCTCCTACAGTCACTTGGTCGGGGCTATGGGGCATGGCTATCTATTAAATTTACCGGCGAATATCCGCGTACGCTACGTGTTTGCGACAGACTTTTGATCGCATCAAAATTCCGTGGCAACCGATCAAGTGAGACTAAACCGCTAGATTTATAACATTCATTCCAGTTATCTTATAACTACTTGTGGATTCCAAGTGTTGTATCACATTCCAGATAAATAGAAAATGTTAAACTTTCCGATCGAACAATCAAACACCCAAGTTTTCCCGAAACAGCTCAACACATGAAATGGGTTTAAAGACATTCACTTCATGCCTCAGTACCAACGGTCCAGCCGTAAAAGGGTCAAGCCAACGCCTCACATGTGGCACGCCGTACTGCCCCAAATCCTAAGGTTCAAAAGGCAGTTCAAGACGGTAACATAATCGAGTTAAGATTTGTTGTCTTCAAGAGGGTCCATCGCGTTACTTGCACTACTTAGAACGTCTTTAAACTACGGAAAAATCCAACAATTGGAAATTTTCCGGCAGGGGAAAAAGTTGGTATTTTTATCCGGTCGAACTTTTTAACATATTCTAAAGTTATCCGGAAAAACACATAGACAAAATTAGATAATTCGATCGAATCTACGAACTCCCAATACAACCCAGAAAACTCAACTCTTGAGTAGAAGTTAAAAATTCCCAGAAAATACAGCACAACAATATAGGAATTACTGTGCAAATTAAAATGAATGATTCTTCCGTACGGCCGCGGAACCGCCGCACGAGCCATGCTCGTGCCGCGGAACCGCGGCGGTTTGATCGATTTAGCTGCTCGAATTTCACAGTAACTCCTACAAACACCTGCTGATTTTTCTGCATATTTTTAATTCGAAAAAATCCCTGATTTCAAAAAATGTACAGAGAGCAATTTTGCATTAAGGTTTCGGTTCGATCGGACTTCTAACTCCGTCTACGCATCGCCTAAGGCTCTAGCTAGGCTCTGATACCACTGTAGGTCAGGCAGCCACCCCATCCAATGGGGTCACCGTGGCACCAATGGGTCCCTCAGCAGCTACTTTTTACGCATGCCCCCTCGCGAGGACTACAACCCGCCGGAACACCATCCGGTCTCGGGACACCCTAGGGGTAAGAGCCTATGCTTCGCCACACTGTCACACAGTGAGAACCCCTATAGGTCGACATCTAATGCCTAGTAGCTCTGATACCACTTTAGGGTTCCTAGGCACACCCATGAGGTTCTACAAGTTATCAAACATGGCCAATTCAAAAATTTTCTATGTGCCAAGTGACCCTAAGCAAGATCGTGACTAGAGGATAGGCGAAATCTATAACAAGTTAACAACTTTAAATAAAAGGGAAGTGACTACAACCTTTGTAGATCCGGCTCTCCACTTCCTTAGCTCCGTGACGATGTCCTCTCGCTGCAATCATCGGATCCCGGACTCTAGCGTCGGCTTCATCGGAGAAATGGGCGGGCTAGGTCGTCGACTTCGATGCCGAAGATGATCTACGTCGAGGCAACTCAAAATCAAGCTCCAACTTCACCAAGTCATGAAACTTGTGAAGAAAACACCCTATACTACATGGCAAGTGGCAGAGGATGAAGAAATAGGAAGTGGGTTCACTTTAGAATTGGATTTCTCACTCTTTTTCTTAAGGCACCATTGTTGGTAGCAAGCTTTTTCTTCATCTTGAAGAAGAAGAAGAAGAAGAAAAGAATATGATAAATCTTATGAAAAATAGAAAATAAAGTGATTCTTATCATATTTGCAACCATGGTTTAGTGTAGAGAATAAACTAGGGTTAGGTGAATGGTTAGGTTTAGGAAAGAAACAAAATGGTCAAAGCTTCATGAAGCTTCAAAGAAAAAACAAAAGAAGCCACCCTTTTGTTTCTTGACTTAAAAAGAATAAATAAAAATAAATAGATAAGTAAATCAAAACCCTAACCATTAACATAACCATGGTTTAATCATACACACCTAAGTTTGCATGTATCATCAAACATGATACAAACTAGTGTACAAAACTATATCATATATACAATGTGCACATCAAGTGAGAAAATCCATCTTAAGTGAACAAATACTAGTTAATGTAAAGTAATATATCAAATATATAATTATACATTAAATCATTAAATCAACACTTGATTTAACGATCCGGTCATACTGCATATAACCGACTAATATCAAGTGTATCAATGTATCGAATCAACATTTGATTCGGTAACCCGGCTATATCACATATAACCGTCACATGATACATATCGCGAGAATAGAATACGGTATCGCATACACGCATTATTCTCGGTCCCGCACATATCTCATATGCGCTCCTATTTCGTTTCGCTTGAGCCAGGAAACCTCTGTGTAGGACTCTAAAGACTCGTCAATACACCGGCAGCAGGTGATGATCATATCAAACACCCACAAGCCGCAAGCGGTCTGCTAAACTTGTAAGTCCACGTTGCGACCCCCGGTTCTTACGGGGAGGCGGAAATGGTATAAAATCAAAATTTTAACGCAAGAGGCAACATGGACTAAGCTGGGTCGGGATCTTTACCTAAACTAAAACTAGCATACTAAGCTAAAGATATTTAGCTACTCGGATGAAGATGGTTATACCTAAACTTGAACTCCTTCTCTTCAAGCTCCGATGGTGGTTCGATGGCTCCTTCTCGTTGTCTCCGTACGCCGAAGATAGATCCACTTGAAAGCTCCAATCTTTAGCTCCTTCTTCGTTCTTTGAAGAAACTAGTTCACTTGGTTTGCTAAACCTAGTGAACTAGAATGAGTAGAGATGATTTAGAATGGGATTTTATCTATGGTTCTTGATTCTCAACTCATGAGACAAGAGAACCATAGATCAAGAGAGGGAGCAAGAGGTTGAGGGTGAGAGCAAGAGGAGAGCTCAAGAACAAGAGAGAGAATGAGCAAGAAAGAATGAGCAACTCTTTTGTCTTTTTCCCTCTCATAATCCAAAGTGATCATAACTCATCATATCAAAAAAAGTCTTATGTGATGGTTAGAAGCAACCATAACCTTATCATGTTATGCACTCATTTTACTCAAATGAGCAAGCAAGAAAAAGTCTTTGGCATGAAATGATAACCATGGTTATCATGATGGTCAACTAGTCAAGCCTAGTCAACCGGTCAACAAGTCAACAAAAGTCAACAAGTCACCAAAGTCAACAAGTCAACAAAAGTCAACAAGTCAACAACCATATCACCATAATACTTAATTAATATAATAGTTAATCACATATCATATTCTCATTAGGGTTGAGCATAAAGTCAAATAGTCAACGGTCAACTGTCAACAACCCTAATGAGAATCCGCAGCCTCTGCCTCCCTGTCAACTGTGCATACACACCCGCATCCGCGTTCCGAGGAACACGAATGCAAACTGGATAAATCCAATCCCATAAGGCACACTAGGATCTGGCTTAAACCAAAGCCCGCTAGTGTAAACTGTCCGGACACTGTACGTGCACAAGTGCACGGATGTGACCGAACCCTGTCGCAAAACCATGCGACCTGTCGCAATACCATGCGACCTCTACTCTTTTGCCTAAAGGCGAAAAGCTTTCTGTGTGGGACTCTAAAGACTCGACACTACGCTGGCAGTGGGTTTAACCACAGACCGCAAGCGGCACTAGCTGTGCGTAACGGTCCCCAGGTAATGCCGACAAGAAGACGGACGAGGCGAAACCCATCTGAACTCCTACTGAGCCTGAGTGTGACATTCTCCGTACAGTCCGGTCTGTTCGTCTGATACATCGCATGGCGGGCCTAGGGGGCGGTAAACGTCAGTCCCCCAATAGCGGTACAAGTCGTGCCGGAGTGAAGCCCAAAACACCCTGAGATAACACTGGAAACCTACCAGTATATCTCGTTTGCCCTGGCCAGGGACTACTCGTGTAATGGCTCTCCTAGACACAGCGCGATGTCAACCCCCAATACCGGGAGAGACGAATCCTGTCTAACCGTCACTGCCTCCAAGTGCTTTGGGACTGCACCCAACCACTACCTGTTTGCACGACTCCTTTGAGCCGTGGTAGGGTAGTGATCAAAGTACAGTGGGAACACACTCGAGGCGAAGTGACAGTGTCAAGTCAACGGACTAAGCTATACTCATGTCACCTGGGAACTGATAACTGACGATAGGTATAATACCAACTAGTCAGTTCCCGACGAGTCCTGTCCAGTGTACCCGTAACCTAACGAGCACCCGCATACTATCTCAAGTACGACGTACTGACGGCTGTGGGACAGACCGTCTCCCACACTGGGATGAGAAGCGCATGCGCTGGTCTACTCCGGAGTATCGATGCCCTGTCTCGATAGTCCTGCGACCAGGGACCTGCATAAGGATGTGCTTATAGATTACCCAGCCCCACTAGTGTGACGGCCATCACATCGCTGGTAATCAAGCAAAGATCCTAAGGGCTCTACTAATGTGTATAGGCGATATACAAAATAAACACATGTACACATTGAAGTAGAAACAAACCAAGTAGCATACTACTATTTTGAGCAAGATTGTATATACAAGGTGAATATCCCAAGCATCCATTAAGTAATATACAAACTAGTATGATACAGTAATGGCCTCTAGGGCATATACACTAACAATCTCCCACTTGCACTAAGGCCATGTACTGGCGTATCGAAGACCTATCATCTCGATCAGCCGCTCGAACTGAGTCTGGGGCAAGGCCTTGTTGAATGGATCTGCAGTGTTGTCTTCTGAAGCGACTCTCCGAACCTCGATCTCCTGGCGATCCACGATCTCCCTGATCAGGTGATACCGCCTCAAGATGTGCCTGGATCTCTGATGGGACCTGGGTTCCTTCGCTAATGCTATAGCCCCGTTGTTGTCGCAATACAGAGGTATTGGATCAACAATGGACGGAACCACCTGATGTTCTTTCAAGAACTTCCTCATCCAGACAGCTTCTTTTGCGGCATCAGATGCAGCGATGTATTCCGCTTCCATCGTCGAGTCTGCAACGGTTTCCTGTTTGGAACTCTTCCAACACACCGCCCCTCCATTGAGGGTAAAGACAAAACCCGACATGGACTTGGAATCATCCTTGTCACTCTGGAAGCTGGAGTCAGCAAAGGCCTCGATCTGGAGGTCTTTTCCGCCATACACCAAGAACATCTCCTTAGTCCTTCTCAGGTACTTGAGAATGTTCTTTACCGCTATCCAGTGTTTCTCCCCAGGGTTTGACTGATACCGACTTACCACACTCAGTGCATAAGCTACATCCGGTCTGGTACACAACATCGCATACATTATAGAGCCTACCGCAGAAGCGTAGGGTATAATAGACATGCGATCCCTCTCCAAATCAGTCTTGGGAGACATCTCTTTAAAGAGGGTGATCCCGTGACAAGCCGGTAGGTTACCGCGCTTGGAATCTTCCATACTGAATCTCTTCAGTATGGTGTCGATGTACCTGGACTGTAAAAGTCCTAATATCCTCTTGGATCTGTCACGGTAGATCCGGATACCCAGAATGTACGAGGCATCACCCAGGTCTTTCATGGAGAACCTGTGTGACAAGAACCCCTTGACAGATTGTAGCATAGGAATGTCATTTCCTATTAAGAGAATGTCATCCACGTATAAAACGAGGAATACTACAGTTCTCGCTACAAATCTACTATAGATGCATGGTTCATCTGGATTTTTGATAAAGCCAAATTCTTTGACCGTCTCATCAAAGCAGATGTTCCAACTCCGCGATGCCTGCTTTAGTCCATAGATGGACTTAAGCAACTTGCACACCTTTCCGCTGCTCCCACTCTGAATGAAACCCTCTGGCTGGTCCATATAGACACACTCCTCTAAATTTCCATTTAGAAAAGCTGTCTTTACGTCCATTTGCCAGATCTCATAATCGTGGAAGGCAGCAATGGCAAGAAGGATCCGAATGGATTTCAGCATGGCTACTGGAGAAAAGGTTTCGTCGTAGTCCAAGCCAGGTCTTTGACGAAAACCCTTTGCTACCAGCCTAGCTTTATAGGTCTCAACCTGTCCATCTACACCAATCTTCCTTTTAAAGATCCACTTGCATCCTACGGGTTTTACCCCGTCTGGAGCAATGTCCAACGTCCATACCTTGTTGGTGTACATGGACTCCATTTCGGTCCGCATTGCATCCAGCCATTTCACTGAGTCAACGCTCTGAACGGCCTGCTGGAAGCTAGTAGGCTGATCATAATCTATGATGCAATCCTCTCTATCCCCGTCTATGAGAAAACCGCAGAATCTCTCGGGCGGATGAGACTGCCTACTACTCCTGCGGAGCGGCGTAGGAATGTCCTGTTCTGTTGAACCCTCTGGTTCCACTAACCTTTCAGTAATAGTCTGTGGTTCTGGAATTTCTTCCAGTTCCACTGCGCTCCCACTATTTTCCTTTTCCAAGAACTGGTGTTCTAGGAAGTGGGCATTACGAGAAACAAGGACTTTTTGTTCCTCTGCGTAGTAGAAAAGATACCCCCTGGTGTTCTTTGGGTATCCCACAAACTTGCACAGTACCGAGCGTGCCTCGAGTTTGTCCGCATGCTGCTTTTTGACAAAAGCTGGACATCCCCAGATCTTCAGATATTGAAGATAGGGTTTCTTCCCACTCCACATTTCATATGGGGTGGTAGGCACAGTCTTAGTCGGAACTCGGTTCAAAAGGTATGCAGCTGATTCTAGCGCATACCACCAGAATGATCGCGGTAACTCAGCGTTACTCATCATGGACCGCACCATATCCAATAGGGTGCGGTTCCGTCTCTCCGATACACCGTTATGTTGCGGGGTGTATGGAGGAGTAAGCTGAGAGAGAATTCCGTTCTCTTTTAAATAGTCCAGGAACTCGGCACTTAAGTATTCTCCACCTCGATCCGATCTTAGAATCTTAATACTTTTGCCGGTCTGTTTCTCTACTTCATTCTTATACTCCTGGAATTTTCCAAAGGCTTCGGACTTATGTTTCATTAAGAAGACATAACCGTACCTTGAGAAGTCATCCGTAAAAGTAATGAAGTAAGAATGTCCGCTTCGGGCATGTGTAGACATTGGACCGCACACGTCACTGTGTACGAGTCCCAAGAGCTCGCTCGCTCTTTCTCCATGTCCAGTAAACGGAGTCTTTGTCATCTTTCCTTTGAGACAGGATTGACAAGTGGCATACGACTGATATTCGAACGCATTCAAATACCCTTCTGTATGTAACTTAGTCAACCTTCTCTCATTGATGTGACCCAATCTACAATGCCATAAGAAAGTCTGATTTATTTCTGGAGACTTTCTTTTGTGTGTATTCTGGACATTAAAAATCTGCGGTTGGTTTAACACGTATATACCATTACTCAGAGTACCTGACCCAATCAATACTTGATTAAGGTGAATGTTTACAACATTACTTACAAACGCAAATTCATAACCTTCTTTAGAAACTAAAGATACAGAAATGATATTACAAGTTGCGTTGGGTACAAAAAAGCAATTACGCAAAACCAAAACATGTCCATCTGACATTCCCAGGTGATAGTCCCACACGGCTTTAGCATCCATGCTAGCTCCATTTGCAACTCTGAGGGTCATGTCACCTGCTTTCAAAACACTACGGTTTCTCAACGCCTGCAAAGAATTACAGATATGAGATCCTGATCCGGTATCCAATACCCAGGAAGTAGAGTTTATTGAAAGACAATTTTCAATAACATACACACCTGAGCTGAAGCTGCATCCTGCTTCAATTCCTGTGTTCTGGCCTTCCAGGCCCTGCAATCATTCTTCCAGTGTCCTTTCTTATGACAATAGAAGCATTCTTCCTTATCCACAAGCTTCCCCGCTATCTTTGTTGCTTTACCTTTTCCCTTCGTATCCACTTTACTAACACCGCCCCTTGGTTTGGCGGGGGCCTTCTTCTTCTTTCCCTTGGCTTTCGCCTTGGACCTAGAAGAAGATGATCCTCCTACAAACAAAGTGGATGTTTCCCTACCTTTCTGTAGGGTGCCCTCTGCGCTCCTCAGCATGTTGAGGAGCTCTGAAAGTTCAACCTCTTTTTCCTGTAGGTTGAAGTTCAGTATAAACTGGGCGTAAGTGGAAGGAAGGGACTGGAGAACTATATCCGTATATAGCTCACTCTCCAATGTGATCCCTAGGTCAGCGAGCTCCTCAATGAAGCCGATCATCTTTAGCACGTGCTCGGCTACTGATGATCCGACGGCCATTCTTGTCGAGAATAACTTTTTCGACGCTTCGTATCTTGCGATACGTGATTGCTCTCCATACAGTTCTTTTGTATGGAGCAATATGGACTCCATGTCCATATTCTCATGCCTCCTCTGATGTTCGTTGTCCATCGAGGCAAGCAGGAGGCACTTGGCCTTCGCGCTATCAATCTCCCAAGTCTTGCGGATTTCCTTATCCGCGACACTGGAAGTTGGACCAGGGACAGGGGGAGCTTTGGTGGTAAGAAGATACCCCAGCTTGTCATAAGTGATTGCTATCTTGACATTCCTGAGCCAATCTTTGTAGTTTGGCCCTGTCAGTTTGTTTTTATCTAGGAGTAACTTAAGTCCAGTCATGTTGATTGGTCGCTGCAATTAGGAGAGAGAAGAAGAAACACTCAGCATGATGCTCTTGCAAGTTTAGAGTGGTTTTTAGTTTGTCTAAACAGGATGGCTCCCACTGTTTCTCGAATCCCTCCTCAAACCATAAAGGAAGAATTAGTCAGGATCAATCCCACCGTACAATACTTGCTTAACCGTTCAGCCAGGCCGGTGTCGGTACTTCGAGGGAGGTTTTCCAACGCTTTCGCGAAGTTCCTTAATTAAAGAACCTCTTTTTCCTGGGGGCGTAGCCCCGCTAACACCTTTCTAGGCACCTACTAGGTTTATAGCATTGATCGTTAAGTGAGAAATTTCCCGAGGAGTAGCATATACTCACAGTAGGATCGGGATCCAAATATCATCGCGTGACGAAACTGAAGGAATCCTACCAGAATCATCACACTCCAAATGGTATGCAAATCTAGCAAGTTTCAGTACTTATGAAACTCTCGATGTGGATTTTTGCCCCATGCTCTTATGACCTTGGCGTGAGGTCAAAATGTCATAAGTCACATGTCAAGTTCGTCCCATCATTATCCAGGTTAATTTGAATCCACCCGTACATACCCTTGACGTAGGCCAAAATGGCAGTACGACTGTCTCAAACCAACGCATTCTATCTATGCAACAGATAAATATCCGGCAGCTACCAATCACTATGCCTTGGCGTGAGGTCAAAATACATAGCTTGAATACTACCGAATATTTAACTGAAATGATGGAGGGCTACGGATGGTTTTGGCAAAACCGTGAACGTAGTGAACTTGATTTGGTCGATGGAACGAGATAGCTTTTAAATGGAGTGGCTCAAACTCCGTATTTTAAAAGTTTGTTTTGAAAAGAACCGAGTGGTTTTTCGAAAGTGTTCCAACGACTTTAACTTGGTTTATTATCTTGCATTAGTTCTTTTAATGCGTGATATTCTTGCATTAGTTCTTTTAATGCGTCCCATCATTTAAACCTACCATTGCAGAAAACAACCAAAATATGACGTACGCTTATGCCATTCGCATTCGCCACGGGGCCCCGTCATTACCCGTTAGGTTACTTAACTAACGACAGAGCGGGGGCTGGGCTAGCGCGTCTGTAAAACATAAGCAACGCCTAAATAATATCATATATAGATATACTGCAATGATAAACATTTCAGATCACAGATAAATACATTGGATATACTAGGAATCTGTAATTTGTACGAGCCTGTAACAAAAACAGATTACACGGTCGCGGTGAATAGCCAAAACCCCACCCAAGACCCCTACGGGTGCGGCAAACTACCCGCCAAGTACCCGAAGCGTAGCAACCTCCCTCATCTCCATGAGTAGGCCACTCGACACTTCGGCATACCCGGTAGTTTGTGCACCCCTCCATGGGTCTATCCTAGGAGCAAAAACAGTAAAAAGAAATTATACAATGACGGCTACAACCCCGACCCGGTTGTGCGGCCATACAAATAATTATTACATCAATTTACAAATTTACATGAATAGCAAGAAAAGAAAACTCTCGTCTCACAACCCTCGGCTATTCACCCGCGACAATCCAACATATTTATATACACATTCCAGCACATTACAGATCATGTATAACCCCGACTAATCGACTTATAGCGATTAGCCGACGTTCAATACATGCAAACATCACAGATATAACCATCATAGTCAAAGTGCAGTGAAGTTCGGAAAAATACGGAATTATAGGACCCCAAAAGGAAATTTCTTTTCTGGAAAATCTGGGCACATATAATATATTTCAAAAATCCCAAAACCAACACAGACACACACTGCACAAAAAACGATGCACAGAAGACGACAAAGCGCGGCGGTTCCGCGGCGGATGCCTAGATCGCGCGGCGGAAGGGCGGCGGTTTGGACGAATTACTGTATCGTTTTTCTTGGGTGTTCACACAAAACCCTGAGCCGAATTTACAAGTGTAAAGTTTTTCATTTTGAGCCAAAAAAATTTCAACAGAAACTCAGTTTTTGTAAAAGTTTGGATTTTGGATTTTTCCGGTTCCGAACTTCGTTACACTTCACTACCAAGCTAGTTTAAGTTTAGTTAGGCTCTGATACCACTGTAAGTCCACGTTGCGACCCCCGGTTCTTACGGGGAGGCGGAAACGGTATAAAATCAAAATTTTAACGCAAGAGGCAATATGGACTAAGCTGGGTCGGGATCTTTACCTAAACTAAAACTAGCATACTAAGCTAAAGATATTTAGCTACTCGGATGAAGATGGTTATACCTAAACTTGAACTCCTTCTCTTCAAGCTCCGATGGTGGTTCGATGGCTCCTTCTCGTTGTCTCCGTACACCGAAGATAGATCCACTTGAAAGCTCCAACCTTTAGCTCCTTCTTCGTTCTTTGAAGAAACTAGTTCACTTGGTTTGCTAAACCTAGTGAACTAGAATGAGTAGAGATGATTTAGAATGGGATTTTATCTATGGTTCTTGATTCTCAACTCATGAGACAAGAGAACCATAGATCAAGAGAGGGAGCAAGAGGTTGAGGGTGAGAGCAAGAGGAGAGCTCAAGAACAAGAGAGAGAATGAGCAAGAAAGAATGAGCAACTCTTTTGTCTTTTTCCCTCTCATAATCCAAAGTGATCATAACTCATCATATCAAAAAAAGTCTTATGTGATGGTTAGAAGCAACCATAATCTTATCATGTCATGCACTCATTTTACTCAAATGAGAAAGCAAGAAAAAGTCTTTGGCATGAAATGATAACCATGGTTATCATGATGGTCAACTAGTCAAGCCTAGTCAACCGGTCAACAAGTCAACAAAAGTCAACAAGTCACCAAGTCAACAAGTCAACAAAAGTCAACAAGTCAACAACCATATCACCATAATACTTAATTAATATAATAGTTAATCACATATCATATTCTCATTAGGGTTGAGCATAAAGTCAAATAGTCAACGGTCAACTGTCAACAACCCTAATGAGAATCCGCAGCCTCTGCCTCCCTGTCAACTGTGCATACACACCCGCATCCGCGTTCCGAGGAATACGAATGCAAACTGGATAAATCCAATCCCATAAGGCACACTAGGATCTGGCTTAAACCAAAGCCCGCTAGTGTAAACTGTCCGGACACTGTACGTGCACAAGTGCACGGATGTGACCGAACCCTGTCGCAAAACCATGCGACCTGTCGCAATACCATGCGACCTCTACTCTTTTGCCTAAAGGCGAAAAGCTTTCTGTGTGGGACTCTAAAGACTCGACACTACGCTGGCAGTGGGTTTAACCACAGACCGCAAGCGGCACTAGCTGTGCGTAACGGTCCCCAGGTAATGCCGACAAGAAGACGGACGAGGCGAAACCCATCTGAACTCCTACTGAGCCTGATTGTGACATTCTCCGTACAGTCCGGTCTGTTCGTCTGATACATCGCATGGCGGGCCTAGGGGGCGGTAAACGTCAGTCCCCCAATAGCGGTACAAGTCGTGCCGGAGTGAAGCCCAAAACACCCTGAGATAACACTGGAAACCTACCAGTATATCTCGTTTGCCCTGGCCAGGGACTACTCGTGTAATGGCTCTCCTAGACACAGCGCGATGTCAACCCCCAATACCGGGAGAGACGAATCCTGTCTAACCGTCACTGCCTCCAAGTGCTTCGGGACTGCACCCAACCACTACCTGTTTGCACGACTCCTTTGAGCCGTGGTAGGGTAGTGATCAAAGTACAGTGGGAACACACTCGAGGCGAAGTGACAGTGTCAAGTCAGCGGACTAAGCTGTACTCATGTCACCTGGGAACTGATAACTGACGATAGGTATAATACCAACTAGTCAGTTCCCGACGAGTCCTGTCCAGTGTACCCGTAACCTAACGAGCACCCGCATACTATCTCAAGTACGACGTACTGACGGCTGTGGGACAGACCGTCTCCCATACTGGGATGAGAAGCGCATGCGCTGGTCTACTCCGGAGTATCGATGCCCTGTCTCGATAGTCCTGCGACCAGGGACCTGCATAAGGATGTGCTTATAGATTACCCAGCCCCACTAGTGTGACGGCCATCACATCGCTGGTAATCAAGCAAAGATCCTAAGGGCTCTACTAATGTGTATAGGCGATATACAAAATAAACACATGTACACATTGAAGTAGAAACAAACCAAGTAGCATACTACTATTTTGAGCAAGATTGTATATACAAGGTGAATATCCCAAGCATCCATTAAGTAATATACAAACTAGTATGATACAGTAATGGCCTCTAGGGCATATACACTAACAAAACTTAACGGCCACCCGGGTATTGAGCGATCAGAAGATCGACGAGCAAGACCGCTCACACTCCTGTGATTCCAACCAGCAACACTTACCGTAAAGTCCGGTCTGTTCGTCTGATATGTCGCATATCTCGCCTAGGGGTGGTAAACGTCAGACCCCAGTAGCTCGATAAGTCATGCCGATGTAAGATCCATAACAAGCATGAAACTACTGATAACTCTTACCAGTATATCACTGCAACCCTGGCCAAGGATTTCCAGTTATGGCCAGTCGAGCATAGCACAACATCAACCCCCAATACCGGGAGAGACGAATCCCCTCCTATTGCTCATTGCCTCCATGTGAATCGGGACTGTACCTAAAAACCACCTATTTGCATGACTCAGTAGAGCCGTGGTAGGGTGGAAATTAAAGTACAGTAGGAGACACACAAGACTCTATGACGATCTCGGGTCAACAGACTAAGCTATACCAGTGTCACCAGAGAACTGCCATCTGACATGAGGTATAATACCATCTGGGAGTTCTCGGCGAGTCCGTTCAGTGTACTCAGTCAGCACTGAGCACCCGCATACCATCTCTGATGTCAAACACCAATGGATATGGGATCATCCATCGCCCATCACATGGGTCGAGAAGATATACGCTAGTCTACTCTGGAATTCGATGCCCCGTCTCGATATTCCCATGACTAGGAACATTGAAGGATGTATTCATGGACTACCCAGGCCCTACTAGTATGATCTACATCATAGTCTTGGAAGTCTAGTACACGTCCTAAGGGCTTTATCAACATGTAATCAGAGAGATAGAAAGTATACATGTTAAGATAAAGAGCAACCAGATAGCGTACTATCATGTCGAGCAAGAAAGTCATACCTATATATGTCCCAGCATCCACTACAATATACATCCAATGTACAGTAATGGCCTCCAGGGCATACATATAACTAACACCTTCACCGGGAGTGACCTCTTTAGTGAAACTAGCAGATACTGCAAACTCGGTTTGTCTTTTGATTGCTTCTATAGTTCTTGCTTTGCATAGTGGTATTTGTGAAATATCCTGCACCTTATTCGATGAGGAAAGGGCCGACGATCCCTTCACCGGGAGTGACCCCTTTAGCAAAACTAGAAAAGCCTAAAAAAACACTCCATTTAAAAATCACTCGATTCTACAACGATATCAAGTTCATTACGCAAAAGGTTTTCTTAAAAACCTGTCGTAGCCCTCCGTCATTTCAGATAAGTACTAGTTAGTATTCGAGCTGCGTTTGTTGACCTCTGTCAAGGCGTAGTGTGCGGTAGCTGATTAGTGCTTATCTGTATAAGCATATGATGTGATTGATTTAGGGTAGTCGTGCGACCTTGTTGACCTCTGCCAAGGGTCATGCGGGTGGGTTTACTTCAATCAGGAAATGACGGGTTGAACTTGACTAGCAGCCTATGGTTTGTTGACCTCTGTCAAGGTCATAGGACGCTTGGGGAAAAATATTATTGGGAATTTCAAGTGTTGAAATTTACAATGAGATTGCATACCTTCTATGAGATAGTTGGATCCCGATACCCGCTGCGAGTAAGAGTTACTACTGGGAGAGTTTTACACATTACAATTAACCGATCAAGTAAGTGTCTAGAAAGGTGTTAATGGGGTTACGCCTCTTGGAAAACGAGGTTTACTTTAATTAGGTTCATGCGAAAGCACGGGGGACCTCCCTCAAAGTACCGACACTGGCTTGGCTGAAAGATTGGCGAACTTGTACCGCGTAATTAATCCCGGTTAGTCTTTCCTTTTAGGGTTTGAAGGAAGATTTGATTAAAACAGTGGGAGACATCCTGATTAGATACATTAGATAACTAATCTAATCTTGCAAGAGCATACGTTGAGTGTTTTCTTCTCTCTCTCTCAAGGTAGCGACCATATCACGCCTTAATCAAGATAATAATACGGATATATTGACCGAACCCGCTTGTTATACTGAGCTGGGGAACGTTGGTCCCGCTCCAACTTATAATTGTTATAAAACAGAGCAGGAAATTGGGGAATACCAGATTTCCTGTGCCGCCCAAACGAAGAAAGTGCATGCTGATGCATCATCTTCGGGTGTGTTCATTACATGTAACTGTTTCTCAGTATTCTTTACGTCCTGGGTATTTGATACCAGATCAGGATCCCGATATGTCATTTGTTACATAGGCTACAGATAGGTAGAGAACTGAGAACGGGTGATAAGTTTCATGAGATAGAAACGGTGCAAGTGTTGCAGCCAAGTCTGTTGGTCACTATCACCCTGTATTACCAGAATACATTGATTCTGAACGAATGTTATTAGATACCGAGCCTGATATACAACATCATAGCTGTCTCTTTATTAGTAAAGAAGGATACAATTTTGTATTGTTGGATAATGTTTTGAACATTTCCTATATCAAGAGTTGATCGGTTCAGGCACGTTATCTAAAAGCATTGACGTTCTAAATCAAACCACAGTTCTTAGTATACAGAACACACACAAGAGAAAGAATTCAGAAATGAACGAACCCTTCTTAAGGCATTGTAGACTAGGTCATATCAATGCGACCCGACTAGCTGAAGTTACATTAAGATGCATATTTAAATTTGTTTGAATTTACATCTTGTGAAACTTGCCGGTCATGTCACAAAGATAAGATGACCATATCTCTGTTTATTGGAAACAGAGAAAGAGTTAGTGAACTCTTGGGATTGATACATACTGATGTATGAAAGTCTCCTGTCTACACATACCAAGACCGGTTCTTTGTACTTCATTACATTCTCTGATGATATTTCAAGATTCAGACATATGTTCCTGTTGAAACACAAGTCCGAACTTTTTGAGATATTCACAGAATGTAAGTTAGAAGTAGAGAACCAAAATACGGGTATAAGTATTATGTCCTTTGATGAGATCAATGAGGAGAATACTTGAGAACGGAATTTCTGGACTATTCTAAAGGAGAATGAGATTCTCTCTCAGCATTACTCCTCCGTATACACCACAACACGTCGGTATATCGGGATGGAGCAATAGCACCCTATGTGATATGTTGTGCTCTATGATGAGTACTACTGAGTTTCCTATTTTCTTTTGGGAGTTATGCACTTGAGAAGCTGCATACCTATTGAATAGGGTTCAAATCAAATCAGTTGCCTACCACTTCATATGTGATATGGAAAGGGAAGAGCCTATATCTTAAGTTTGTTAAGATTTGGGGTTGTCCGGCCTATGTCTAAAAGCAAAATCCGGACAATCTCGAGGCAAGGTCTGTTATGTAGAACTGGAAATGTTCCAGCTATACAAACTGCAACTGATGATTTGGTAGAACCAAAGGATTCAATAGTTTCCAACGAACCTCAGCCTCTCCGCCGATCTAGTAGGGTTCCTCACCCACCTAAGAGATACTTCGGTTTCTCTATGACAGTGGGAGCGAGGATTGCATCATGAGATGATGACCCAACTAGTTTCGAGCAGGCCATCAGGAATGGGACTCTGTAAGAATGGCTGGATGCTTATAGATCTAAGATGGAATCCTTATACACCAACAAAGTATGGACTTTGGTTGCATTATCTGAAGGGTTAAATATCCATCAGGAGCAAGTATTTCTTGAGAAGATTACTTGGTGTACATGGAAAAGTTGAGACTTTCAAAGCTATGCTTAAGTCCATCCAGATCCTACTTGCTACGGCTACATACCATGACTATGATATCTGGCGGTTGGGTGTCATGACTGCTTTTCTAAATGATGTTTTGGAAGAGAGCGTCTTTAAGTACACAGCCAGAGGGCTTCGTAGACAGTGGGAGCAGCGGAAACGTGTGCAAGATGTTTTATGTTGATAAAGCAGGCATCGCGGAGTTGGAACATCTGTTTTCATGTGGTAGACAAAGAGTTTGACATCATCAAAATGGTAGATGAACCTTGTATATACAAAAAGGTAGTAGAGAGTATGGTGGTAATCCTCGTAGAGTACGTGGATGACATACTCTTGATAGGGAAGGAGTTTCCTATGCTACGCTCGGTCAATCTCCGCTTATCACAAGGATTCTCCATATAGGATCAAAATGATACCTCCTAAATCCTGGGTTTTGGATCTATAAGATAGGTCTGATTGGATGTTAGGATACTCACTAGTTATAGTGATGTGGTATCAATCGATCCTGGTGAGAATCACTGGAAAGGTTCCAGGGTGATAAGGACGACTGAATGTCAGTCGCAGGCATTGTCTATACCCTCAGTGCAGGGACGGTATGTTGGAAGAGTTCCAAGCTAGATGCCGTGACATACTAGACGGATAAAGGCAAGATACATCGTTACCAAGGATGCTACCAAAGAGGCAGTCTGGATATATATAAGTTCATGAGATGAACTTCGTTCCTACCATTGTGTGACAATGGAGTTGTGGCTTTAGCCAAGGAACTACCGTCCCATCAGAAATCCAGATATAATTCTTAGGCAGCATCACCTGATCATGGAGATGGTTGATCTCCAGGGAGATCGAGGTTAGGAGAGTAGACATAGAGGACAACAACACGGATCCACTCACGAAGGCCTTTTTCCCCGTAGAGACATTTATGGGATGGTTGAGTATGAAATACTTCAACCGCAGCTAATTGTTGGGTATGTAATACCACAACAGATGGCCCTAGTGCAAGTGGGAGATTGTTAGTTATATGTACGCCCTAGAGGTCATTACTGTACATACGATGTATATTGTAGTGGATGCTAGGACATATATAGGGAGGACTTTCTTGCTCAACATGATAGTATGCTATCTGGTTGCACTTTATCTTAACATGTACTCTGATTGTCTCTATATTACATGTTGATAAAGCCCTTAGGATATGTAATCGACTACTGGGACTATGATGAGATCTACTAGTGGGGCCACGGTAGTCGACGAGTACATCCTATAACTGTTCCTAGACGAGGGTGTATCGAGACAGGGCATCGATGCACCAGAGTAGACTAGCGTATACGCATCTTGACCCATATGATGGGCGGTGGATGATCCCATATCCATCGGTGTTTGACATCAAGGATGGTGTACGGGTGCTCAGTGGAGACTGGGTACACTGGACGGACTCGCCGAGAACTCCCAGATGGTATTATACCTTACGTCAGATGGTAGTTCTCCGGTGACACTGGTACAGAGTAGTCTGTTGACCCGAGATCATCATAGAGTCTTGTGTGATTCCCTCTGTGCTTTGATTTCCTTCATACCACGTCCAAGAGGGCGTGCAAAAAGGTGGCTTTTGGGTACAGTCCCGAATCACATGGAGGCAATGAGCGATAGGAGGGGATTCGTCTCTCCCGGTATAGGGAGTTGATGTTGCACTGTGTTCGATTGGCTATAACCGGAAATCCCTGGCCAGGGTTGCTGAGATTTACTGGTAAGTGTTATCAGTAGTTTCTCGAACTGTTATAGACCTCATATCGACACGAGTTATCGAGCTACTGGGGTCTGACGTTTACCACCCCTAAGCGAGATATGCGGCATATCAGACGACGAGACCGGACTGTACGGGAGTGTTACTGTTTGGATTCACAGGAGAATGTACAGGCTTGCTTGTTGATCTTCTGAGCGCTCAATACCTGGGTAGCTGTTACGTTTAGCTGACCGCTTGCAGCTTGTGGGTGTTTGATATGATCATCACCTACTGCCGGCGTATTGACGATTCTTTAGAGTCCTAAACAGAGGTTTCTTGGCTCAGGCAAAACGGAGTAGGAGCATATATGTGATATGTGAGGGACCGAGGATAATGCGGTATATGATACCGTATTGGATTCTCGCGATATGAGATATCAGCCGGGTATATGTGATATAGCCGGGTCATCGTATTATTCGGTTATTTGTGAAATAGCCGGATTGTCGGATCAAGTGTTGATTCGATAATTTAATATATAATAATATATATGATATATTAAATTACATTAACTAATATTAGCTCACTAAAAGATTCATTTTCTCACGGGATAATACATTGATATATATGCGATATATGTTAATTGTATTATTTTCTGTTGTTATAAAATATATTGTATATGTGATATATAATATTGTAACATGTTAGGGTTACAAATTTAACAATGGTTTAGGGTTTAAACTTGGTTAGGGTTTGGATTAGGGTTAGCTTTTGCATGAAGCTTCCATGAAGCTTCATAAATCTTTGACTTTGTGGTTGCTTGATATTTTTGTGAGATATTATGTTAACCTAATCCAAACCATTACCTCTAGTTAACTCTCTACAAGGGTTAACTCTTTCATGCTTAACCCTTGGTTAGATTTGTAACCACTAAAATAATTCATTGTTCATCACAAAAGGATTAAGTTATCATCTTCATTCATCTTCTTCTACCTTGAGTTCCTTCTTGAAAAAGCTTTCTTTTGTGATGAAAGTGAGTGAGAAAAAGATTATAAATGAGAGAAAAAATCCTACTTCATCATCCTCATCTATCCTTTCCATTTAGATGTGGATGTTCACTTCATATTATGAGTGTTAGCTTGTATTAACGAAACTTCAAGGTAGATCATCTTTGTATCGAAGATCGGAAGCAAGACTGCATCTTTCTCTTCGTGGAACCTCTCGAGAGTCCGGAACACGATGATCGCAGCGAAGGGACTTCAACATGGAGCTTAAGAAGTGAAGGACCGGATCTACAAAGGTTGTAATCCCTCTCACTTAGTGTTAAAGTGTTTACATGCTAGTTTTTGCCTAAACCCTAATTTAAAGATCTTGTATCGGGTTGTTCGGCACGGCTAAAATTTTAATCGGGCATGGTTGATGCCTCGTAGACCCTTATGCGCATGCCTAGCAATCCTACAATACTCTTGATAGGAAAGGAGTTTCCTATGCTACACTCGGCCAATCTCTTCTTATCACAAGGACTCTCTATATAGGATCAAGGTGATACCTCATAAATCCTGGTTTTGGATCTATGAGATAGATTTAATTGGATGTTAGGATTCTCACTAGATGTAGTGAGATGGTATCAATCGATCCTGCGGAGAATCACTGGAAAGCTTCCACGATGGTAAGGTTGACTGAATGTCACTCACATGCATTGTCTTTACCCTCAGTGGAGGGACGGTATGTTGGAAGAGTTACACGCTAAATACCATGACATACTATGATAAAGGCAGGATAAATCACTACGAAGGATCCTAGCAAAGAAAAAGTCTGGATGTACACTAGTTCATGAGATGAACTTCGTTCCTACCATTGTATGACAATGGAGTTTTGGCTTTTGCCATGGAACCCCCGTCCCATTAGAAATCTAGACATATTCTTAGGCAGTATCACCTGATCATGGAGATGTTGATCTCCAGGGAGATCGAGGTTAGGAGAGTAGACACAGAGGACAACAGCGCGGATCCACTCACAAAGGCCTATTTCCCAGTAAAGACTTTTATGGGATGGTTGAGTATGAGATACTTTAACCACAGCTGATTGTTGGGTATGAGATACTACAACAGATGGCCCTAGTGCAAGTGGGAGATTGTTAGTGATATGTATGCCCTAGAGGCCATTACTGTACATGCGATGTATATTGTAGTGGATGCTTGGACATATATATGGAGGACTTTCTTGCTCGACATGATAGTATGCTATCTGGTTGCTCTTTATCTTAACTTGTACTCTGATAGTCTCAATGTTACATGTTGATAAAGCCCTTAGGATGAGTACTTGACTACCAGGACTATGATGCAGATTATACTAGTGGGGACAGTGTAGTCACTAAGTACATCCTTCAAATGTTCTTAGTTGCAGGTGTATCGAGACAGGGCATCGATATACCAGAGTAGACTAGCGTATGCTTCTTGACCCATGTAGATGGGTGATGGATGATCCCATATCTATTGATGTTTGACATCAGAGATAGTATACGGGTTTTAGTGGAGACTGGGTACACTGGACGGACTCGCCGAGAACTCCCAGATGGTATTATACCTCACGTCAGATGGCAGTTCTCTGGTGACACTGGTACAGGTTAGTCTGTAGACCCGAGATCGTCATAGAGTCTTGTGTGATTCTCACTGTGCTTTGATTTCCATCATACCACGTCCAAGAGGGCGTGCAAAACGGTGGCTTTTGGGTACAGTCCCGAATCACATGGATGCAATGAGCGATATGAGGGCTTTCGTCTCTCCCGGTATTGGGAGTTGATGTTGCGCTGTGTTCGATTGGCTATAACTGGAAATCTCTGGACAGGGTTGCTGAGATTTACTGGTAAGTGTTATCAGTAGTTTCTCGAACTGTTATGGACCTCATATTAACATGACTTATCGGTTACTGGGGTCTGACGTTTACCACCCATAGACTGGATATGCGACATATCAGATGAAGAGACCGGACTGTACGGGAGTGCTACTGATTGGATTCGCAGGAGAATGTACATGCTTTCTTGTTGATCTTCTGATTGCGCAATAGACGGGTGGCTGTTACGTTTAGCTGACCGCTTGGAGCTTGTGGGTGTTTTGAAATGATCATCACCTACTGCCGGCATAATGACGATTCTTTAAAGTCCTACATAGAGGTTTCCTGGCTCAGGCAAAACGGAGTAGGAGCACATATATGATATGTCCGGGACCGAGAATAATACGATATGAGATACCGTATTATATTCTCGCGATATGGGATATCGGCCGGGTATATGTGATATAGCCGGGTCATCGATCAAGTGTTGATTCGATGAATTGGTACATGTTATATTAGTCGGTTATATGCAATATAGCCGGATTGTCGGATCAAGAGTTGATTCGATAATTTAATGTATAATTATATATGTGATATATTACATTACGTTAACTAATATAAGCTCGCTTTATTGATTCATTTTCTCACTGGATAATACATTGATGTATATGTGATATATGTTAATTGTATTATTTTCTTTTATTACAAAACATATTTTATATGTGATATATAATATTGTAACAAGTTAGGGTTACAAATGCAACATATTTTGTGGAGTTTAAACAAGTCAGGGTTTGGATTTGGGTTTTTTAGTTATATGTATGCCCTAGAGGCTATTACTGTACATATGATGTATATTGTAGTGGATGCTAGGACATATATAGGGAGGACTTTCTTGCTCGACATGATAGTATGCTATCTGGTTGTACTTTATCTTAACTTGTACTCTGATTGTCTCTATGTTACATATTGATAAAGCCCTTAGGATATGTACTCGACCACTGGGACTATGATGAGATCATACTAGTGGGGCTACGGTAGTCGACGAGTACATCCTATAACTGTTCCTAGTCAAGGGTGTATCGAGACGGGGCATCGATACACCAGTGTAGATTAGCGTATACGCATCTTGACCCATATGATGGGCGATGGATGATCCCATATCCATCGGTGTTTGACATCAAGGATGGTGTACGGGTGCTCAGTAGAGACTGGGTACACTGGATGGACACGCCGAGAACTCTCAGATGGTATTATACCTCACGTCAGATGGCAGTTCTCCGGTGACACTGGTATAGAGTAGTTTGTTGACCCGAGATCGTCATAGAGTCTTGTGTGATTCCCACTGTGCATTGATTTCCATCATACCACCTCCAAGAGGGCGTGCAAAAAGGTGGCTTTTGGGTACAGTCCCGAATCACATGGAGGCAATGAGCGATAGGAGGGGATTCGTCTCTCCCGGTATAGGGAGTTGATGTTGCGCTGTGTTCGATTGGCTATAACTGGAAATCCCTGGCCAGGGTTGCTGAGATTTACTGGTAAGTGTTACCAGTAGTTTCTCGAACAGTTATAGACCTCATGTCGACACGACTTATCGAGCTACTAGGGTCTGACGTTTACCACCCCTAGGCGAGATATGCGACATATCAGACGACGAAACCGGACTGTACGGGAGTGTTACTGATTGGATTCACGGGAGAGAGTACAGGCTTGTTTGTCAATCTTCTGAGTGCTCAATACCTGGATAGCTGTTACGTTTAGCTGATTGCTTGCAGCTTGTGGGTGTTTGATATGATCATCACCTACTGCCGGCGTATTGACGATTCTTTAGAGTCCTACACAGAGGTTTCTTGACTCAGGCAAAACGGAGTAGGAGCACATATGTGATATGTGCGTGACCAAGGATAATGCGATATGAGATACCGTATTATATTCTCGCGATATTTGATATCAGCCGGCTAATCGGATCAAGTGTTGATTCGATGAATCGGTAAATGTTATATTAATCGGTTATATGTGATATAGTCGGATTGTCGGATCAAGTGTTGATTCGATGATTTAATGTATAATAATATAAATGATATATTAAATTACATTAACTAATATAAGCTCACTAAAAGATTCTTTTTCTCACTCGGGTAATACATTGATATATATGCGATATATGTTAATTGTATTATTTTATTTTGTTACAATAAATATTATATATGAGATATATAATATTGTAACATGATATGATTACTAATGCAACATGTTTAGTAGAGATTAAACAAGATTAGGGTTTGATTTGGGTTAGTTCTTTCTTAAAGATTCTAGAAGGTTTTTCTTTTGTCTTCAGTTAAGATATTATGTTGATATTTATGTGTGACTCATTCTTAACCCAACCCAAACCCTGGCCCTAGTTAAATCTCTACAAAGGTTTAGTTAACCATGGTTGCATTATTCATCATTATCTTCTTTTCATTATTCATCACAAAAGGTTTCTAATCATTATTCATCTTCTTCTTTCTTGAGTTCTTCATGAAAAGCTTTCTTGCTTTGATTTTGTGATGAAAAATGAGTGAGAATAAGAAAACAAATGAGAGAAAAAATCCTACTTCATCATCCTCATCTACCCTTGCCCTTTAGATGAGAGTGTTCACTTTATTTAGTGAGTGTTAGCTTGTGTTAATGAAACTTCAAGGTAGATCATCTTTGTTATCGAAGATCGGAAGCAAGACTGTATCTTTCTCTTCGTGGAGCCTCTCGAG
This sequence comes from Agapanthus africanus, assembly GCA_030015575.1. NCBI lineage: Eukaryota > Viridiplantae > Streptophyta > Magnoliopsida > Asparagales > Amaryllidaceae > Agapanthus > Agapanthus africanus. The sequence goes on along the minus strand of CM057337.1, from coordinate 335,678,410 downwards.
AGTCCGGAACAGGATGATCGCAGTGAAGGGACCTCAACATAGAGCTTAAGAAGTGAAAGACCAGATCTACAAAGGTTATAATCCCTCTCACTTAGTGTTAAAGTGTTTAACATGTTTGTTTTCGCATAAACTCTAGTTTAAAGATCCGGATTTGGGTTGTTCGGCACGGCTAAATTTTAAATCGGGCATGGTTCATGCGTCGTAGACCCTTGTGGCAGTGCCTAGACTCCCTGCAGTGGTATCAGAGCCAAGCTAGAGCTTTAGGCAAAGTCTAGACGAAGTTTAAAGTCCGATCGAACCCGGAAACCCCAATATTTACCCCTGTCTGGAAATTTTCTAAAATTGTGATTTTTTCTGTATTACAAATACTCAAAAAAATAAGCAGGGAAATACAAGAGTTACTGTGAAACATAAGCCTCTAATTCCACTAAAGCGCCACGGAACCGCGACCGTACCATGGCTTTGGCGGCAGTTCCGCGGCCAAATATTAGCTTCATGTTTCACTGTTTGCACAGTAATGTTCGTATGTAATTCCTGATTCTTTTGGGAATTTTTAATTTATACTCAAGTGTTGAGTTTTCTGGGTTGTATTGGGGACTCGTTGATTTGATCGGATTCTTTAACATTGTTTAGTTTGTCCAGGTAACTTTTAGAAACTGTTAAAAAGTTCGAACGGATATCAATAACTCACTTTTTCCCGACCCAGAAAATTTCCAAGTATTGGATTTTTCCGTAGTTTAAGAACGTTCTAAGTCGTGCAAGTAACGTGGTGGACCCTCTAGAAGACAACAAACCATAACTCGATTATGTGACCGTCTTGAACTGCCTCTAAACCTTAGGGTTTGTGGAAGTACGGCATGCCACATGTGAGGCGTTGGCTTGACCCTTCTACGGCTGGACCATTGGTACTGTGGCATGTGATGGATGTTTTAAAACTAATTTCAAGTGTTGAGAACTATTTGGGAAAACTTGGGTGTTTGATTATTCGATCGGAAAGTTTAACATTGTCTATTTATCTGGAATGTGATACAATATTTGGAATCCACAAGTAGTTATGAGATAACTAATTTGAATGTTATAAACATAGCAGTTTAGTCTCAGATGATCGGTTGCTACGGGATTTTGATGCGATCAAAAGTCCGTTGCAATCACGTAGCGTATGCGGATACTCGCCGGGTAAACTTAATAGATAGCCACGTCCCATAGCCCCGACCAAGTGACTGTAGGAGAACCCCGTCGCCAAAAGCATCCGTTCGGGTGCTCGCGGCAGCGGTGTTCCGCCTTAGTGCACTTCGTCGACGGCATCCGGGGATGCGGCCGTCTACTAAAGTTTGCGACGAGCATTCGATCAGGATGTCGGGAATCTTGTTGAATTGCCCGACTTGATATTGAAAAGTGTTTTCGATAATGAGACTAAAATGCGGAGTTTATAATTGTTAGGCATGCGATGTCTAAGGAATTCATTTGGTTAGGCATGCGATGTCTAAGGAGGTTGCGGATTCCAACTGTTGTAGTTTTATACTTTCTTTTCTGCAACCGTAAGTGTAATATGTGGTGTATCGCCGGTTTCGTTGCTATACATCAACGACAATTGGGATACGTATATTTACTTACGTTGATGATATGTGATATTATGTGTTGCTGTGATATGTTATATTGGATCGTCGCGTTTTGAATAGCCGGGGTTTTATGTGAGATGAGAGTTTTTCTTTTTCATTCATGTAAAATTCATTTGTATGTAATATTCTTTTATTGGGGCACTTCCGGGCTGAGGATGATGTCACCATTGTATATTATTTACTTTTCCGCATTAGGTAGACCCAAGGCGGGGAGCATAAGTAACCGGGTTCTAGGGTCCAGTGGGAGACCATATCGAGGAGTCGAGACCGGGTCTCCTAACCTTAGAATTGGCAGTGTTGCTTGCCGCTCTCGTAGAGGGCATGGGATGTGGGTTTGGCTATTCATCGCGACCGTGGAATCCATGTTTTATACAGGCTCATATTAAAACACAGACATCCTAGTATATCCAATATTTCATATATGTTCTTCTGCTGCAATGTTCTATGATGAGATCATATTACTGCCTGAGACGAATGTTTATATTATATACATGAGATATATGTTATATTGCATATTTCGTTTCAAAAATCTGATGCTTGTGAAGCATAATAAAATGGGACTTCAATAATGAGATTAATGAAACTAAAAGAAACTTAAAGATGTTGTAGAAACTTCTTTATAAACTGGTAGCTCTAGTTATTGCTTTGCATAGCGGTGTTCCTTGTAGAACATCCAGCACCTTATTCGATAAGGAAAGAGCCGAGATCCCTTCACCGGGAGTGACCTCTTTAGAGAAACTAGCAGATGCTACAAACTCGGTTTGCCTTTTAATTGCTTCTATAGTTCTTGCTTTGCACAGCGGTATTTGTGAAATATCCTGCACCTTATTCGATAAGGAAAGAGCCGACGATCCCTTCACCGGGAGTGACCTCTTTAGCAAAACTAGAAAACGCCTAAAAAACATTTCATTTAAAATCATTCAATTCTACAACGATATCAAGTTCATTACGCAAAGGGTTTTCTTAAAAACTGTCGTAGCCCTCCGTCATTTCAGATAAGTTATAGTTAGTATTCGTACTACGTTTGTTGACCTCTGTCAAGGCGTAGTGTGCGGTAGCTGATTACTGCTTATCTGTATAAACATAAGATGAGATTGATTTAGGGTAGTCGTGCGACCTTGTTGACCTCTGTCAAGGGTCGTGCGGGTGGGTTTACTTCAATCAGGAAATGACGGGTTGAACTTGACTAGCAGCTTATGGTTTGTTGACCTCTGTCAAGGTCATAGGACGCTTGGGGCAAAATATTATTGGGAGTTTCAAGTGTTGAAATTTGCAATAAGATTGCATACCTTCTATGAGATAGTTGGATCCTGATACCTGCTGCGAGTAAGAGTTACTCCTGAAAGAGTTTTACACATTACAATTAGCCGATCAAGTAGGTGTCTAGAAAGGTGTTAACAGGGTTACGCCCCAGGGAAAACGAGGTTTATTTTAATTAGGTCCGTGCGAAAGCACGGGGAACCTCCCTCAAAGTACCGACACTGGCCTGGCTGAAAGATTGGCGAACTTGTAGGGTGTAATTAATCCCGGCTAGTCTTTCCTTTTAGGGTTTGAAGGTAGATTTGACTAAAACAGTGGGAGACATCCTGATTAGATAAATTGATAACCAATCTAATCTTGTAAAAGCGCACGCTAAGTGTTTTCTTCTCCCTCTCTCCTGGTTACGACTATGTCATGCCTTAATCAAGATAATAATACGGATGTATTGACCGAACCCGCTTGTTATACTGCACTAGAGAATGTTGGTCCCGCTCCAACTTATAATTGTTATAAGACAGAGCAGGAAATAGGGGATTACCAGAATTCCCGTACCGCCCAAACGAAGAAAGTGCATGCTGATGCATCTTTTTCGGGTGTGTTCATTACAGAGAACTGTTTCTCAGTATCCTTTTCGTCCTGCGTATTTGATACCGGATCAGGATCCCACATATGTAATTTGTTACATAGGCTACAGATAGGTAGAGAACTGAGAATGGGTGATAAGTTTCATGAGATAGAAACGGTGCAAGTGTTGCTGCCAAGTCTGTTGGTCACTATCACCCTGTATTACCATAATACATTGATTCTGAACGAATGTTATTAGATACCGAACCTGATATACAACATCATATCAGTCTCTTTATTAGTAAAGAAAGGATATAATTTTGTATTGTTGGATAATGTTTTGAACATTTCCTATATCAAGAGTTGATCGGTTCAGGGACGTTATCTAAAAGCATTGACATTCTAAATCAAACTACAGTTCTTAGTATACGAACACACACAAGAGGAATAGTTCAGCAATGAACGAATCCTTCTTGAGGTATTGTAAACTAGGTCATATCAATGCGACCCGACTAGCTGGAGTTACATTTAGATGCATATTTAAATCTGTTTGAATTTACATCTTATGAAACTTGCCGGTCATGTCACAAAGATTGGATGACCATAGCTCTGTTTATTGGAAACAGAGAAAGAGTTAATGAACTCTTGGGATTGATACATGCTGATGTATGAAGGTCCCCTGTCTACATATGCCAAGACCGGTTCTTTGTACTTCATTACATTCTCTGATGATCTCTCAAAATTCAGACATATGTTCCTGTTGAAACACAAGTCCGAAGATTTTGAGATATTCACAGAATATAAGTTAGAAGTAGAGAACCAAAAACGGGTATAAATATTATATCTTTTGATGAGATCAAGGAGGAGAATACCTGAGCACGGAATTCCTGGACTATTCTAAAGGAGAATGAGATTCTCTCTCAGCATCATTCCTCCGTATACACCACAACACGTCGGTGTATCGGGGCAGAGCAATCACACCCTATTTGATATGGTGTGCTCTATGATGAGTACTACTGAGTTTCCTATTTCCTTTTGGGAGTTATGCACTTGTGAAGTTGCATACCTATTGAATACGGTTCAAATCAAATCAGTTGCCTACCACTTCATATGTGATATGGAAAGGGAAGAGCCCATATCTTAAGTTTGTTAAGATTTGGGGTTGTCCAGCCTATGTCTAAAAGCAAAATCCAGACAAGCTCGAGGCAAAGTCAGTTCTGTGAAAGTTTGTTGGATATCCCAAGCATTTGTAAGGGAATATCTTCTACCAAACCGAGGAACAAAAGAAGTTTTGTTTTTCAACATGCCACCTTTGTGAAAGGGAATTTCTTGTGAAGAAATTAGTAGATATGAGGTAGAACTGGAAAAAGTTCCAGCTATACAAACTACAGCAGATGATTTGGTGGAACCAAAAGATTCAATAGAAACCAACGAACCTCAGCCTCTCCGCCGATCTAGTAAGGTTCCTCACCCACCTGAGAGATACTTCGGTTTCCCTATGATAGTGGGAGCGAGGATTACATCACGAGATGATGACCCAACTAGTTTCGAGCTGGCCATCAGGAGTGGGACTCTGTAAGAATGGCTGGATGCTTAGGGATCTGAGATGGAATCCTTATACGCCAACAAAATATGGACTTTGGTTGCTTTATCTGAAGGGGTTAAATCCTCATCAGGAGCAAGTATATCTTGAGAAGATTACTTGGTGTACATGGAAAAGTTGAGACTTTCAAAGCTATGCTTAAGTTCATCCAGATCCTACTTGCCACGGCTACATACCATGACTACGATATCTGGCGGTTGGTTGTCATGACTGCTTATCTAAATGTTGTTTTAGAAGAGATCATCTATAATCACACAGCCAGAGGGCTTCGTAGACAGTGGGAGCAGCGGAAACGTGTGCAAGATGTTTTATGTGATAAATCAGGCATCACGGAGTTGGAACATCAGTTTTGATGTGGTAGTCAAAGAGTTTGACTTCATCAAAATGGTAGATGAACCTTGTATATACAAAAAGGTAGTAGGAAGTATGGTGGTGATCCTCATAGAGTACGTGGATAACATACTCTTGATAGGGAAGGAGTTTCCTATGCTACGCTCGGTCAATCTCCGCTTATCATAAGGATTCTCCATATAGGATCAAGGTGATGTTGGATATAGTGCCCTCTAAGTCAATTATTGGATCGCAGGTACGTGATTGCAATGATTGAGGGAGGACTTATACCGATAAAACAGTCTTACTCGAGATGATAGTATGCTATCTGGTTTGTCTTTATCATCATGATAGAGCGCATAGGATTCTTGTTTGACTACCAGCAGTATGATGGCGATCATATATGTGGGAGCTGGGGTCTATAAGCACATCCTTAAAGTGTCCCTAGTCATGGGAGTTTCGAGACAGGGCATCGATACTCCAGAGTAGACTAGTGTATACAGTCGAGACCCCGACGAGGGGCGGTGGCCGGTCTCACAAGCCACTGGTGTCAGTTCGATCACCTAAGATGTATACAGGTGCTCATTGGGATATGAGTACACCGGACAGGACTCGTCAGGAACATGCTAGTTGGTATTATACATATCGTCAGATAGCAGTTCCCTAGTGACATGTGTACAGGTTAGTTCATCGACCTGAGGTCGTCATTTGTCTCGTGTGAGTTCCCACTGTGCTTAGATTACTACCCTACCATGCTCAAAGGAGTTGTGCAAACAGGTTTTAGTTGGGTACAATCCCGAGCCACATTGGAAGCAAGTGAGCGGATCTTCGGGGATTCATCTCTCCCGGTATTGGGGGTGAGATCGCGCTGTGTTTAGGAGAGCCATTACACGAAATCCCTGGCCAGGGTAATCGAGATATACTGGTAGGCATACCAGTAGTATATCAGAGTGTTCTGGGCTGCTCTCTGACACGACTTATGCAGCTATTGGGGGTCTGACGTTTACCGACCCCCTAAGCCGTATATGCGATACTCATAGACGAATGTTCCGGACTGTACGGTTATTGTCACTGTCAGGCTCAGTAGGGTTTATAGATGAGTTCGCTCGTCAGCTTCCCTTCCAATCAATACATAGGCAAAATGTTATGTACAGCTTGTACCTCTGACGTGCTAGTGGTTATACCCAGTGCCAGTATACTGATGAGTCATTAGAGTCCCCCACCGACACTTTCCCAAGTTCGGGCGAAACGTTGTAGAGGCCGTATGGGTTTATGGCAAGGTTCGGAAAATGCACGTGCGTTTTCGCACGTGTCAATTTTCGGGCAGATAATACTGGTAGGCTTTGGTTTAAGCCGGAACCCAGTATTATACTGTATAGATATAATATCTTTGTCTCAGTTGCACTTGTATTCGGTCGTAATACAAATGCGGGTGTTTTTATACCAATACGGGGTTATCCTGAAATTCGTTTCGGGATGATTTTTGGAAGTTGCCAATTTCCAGTTTTCTATCAGCCGTATTTTGACATTCGGTTAAATACGGATTTTTCTTTTCATCTTCAGAGTGAGTCATGCTTCTAGAAGGTTCTAGAAATGATGACAAGGCTTGTGACTCACTTGGGTCATTAATGGTTCATTAATGATAAAGGATGACTAGGTTAATTGTGATAGGTTTGCACTTAATGCATTTTGATGATTCATTCTTTCTTTAATGACTTGATAAGGTTGAAAGCTTATGGTCACCACTTGATGCTCCTACCCTCGCCTCCCTCCTCTCATATATTTGGCCGGCCACTCATTGTGTGGGAGTGTGATTTTCTGAATCATTTCAAATTGGCAAAAAGATTATGATACAAGTGTATGGAAATTTCCTAGTTCAATTTCCATTTACCCGATTCCAAATGGCAACCTCTATAACCGTTCGTCCGTGACCTTGGACGTAACGAGACAAAGTATTCTACTCATTCTCTACTTCATCTTGGTCGTCTCTTTTGGCAAACTTGACGATCGAGTTGCCTCGGTTCAGAGGCGGGAGCCCGTTTAAAGATCCGTCGACGTGGTGCCACCTGGACGACGAGACCGGAGATCGAGCAAGTTCGGATCAGTTGCAACATAGCGTGGGATGATGGTTGAAGACCGAAGGACTCGGATCATTCGGTATAACAATTCTACCCTCTTTACAATTTGTTAGTTTAGTTTTAATGGACGATCCGGGATAAAGTACGCGATAGCGCCAGTCGTAAAAGTTTTGTTCCGCATATCGGCATCTGTTAGATGGCCGGGGCGCCGCCGCGGACTTACAGTGGTATCAGAGCCTCACCATTAAGCTATACTAACTTGTGCTAACGCGTTTAAAAGATCGATCGAACGGAATTCGCGAAATCACAATTTTCTGTACATGATGTTTCTGTCGATTTTTAAAATGTTCTAAAATTCATTTTGAGCATTTCAGAAAATCATGCAGGGTTTTTGAAGAATACTGGTGAAATTTGGGCACGTGATCCCACAAAACGACCGCGGATCCGCGGCCCAAACCATGGTTTGGCCGCTGATCTGCCGCGCTTTTGTGGGAACAGTGCGCCAAATTTTTTCAGTGGGTTTCTCATGGGAAATGGTGGTTTTTGGTATATGTCTTTTGGGCCAAAATTTTGTTACTGTACACCAGATGTATGTGGGGCCCACTTCGGGAAATTTAGTCGATCGAAATTTTAAACTTGTTAGTTTTTCAGTACTTTCATTATATCTCCGACCGGGAATGTCATTTGATCGGTAAACCGCGTCTGATTGCTATAGTTCTTTTAGACGGATTTGCGAACGTGACATCCGCGTTGATGTTCTGTGTTGTGCTGTAATGTTGCGGATTTGTGGTGGTGGATAGCAGGGTGCAATGATAGTGTTGTTTGAATTCATTTGTACTTTTGATATTGCTGGGCGAGCGTCCGACTTGTGGACCGCCGTCACTGCCTGTTTGTATAATATTCTTTTGGGGCACGACCAGGTTGCGGTCGATGTACCTGTTGTACTATTTTTATTTTCTGTACTAGGTTTACCGCGCGGTGGGGTGCACGAATAGCCGGGTTCTGGAGGGCAACGGGTTCGTATCTCATGGCATTGAGAGGCAAAGGGACCTCACTCTAGAATTGGCAGACTATTCGCCGCACTCGTAGGGGGTACAGGTTGACCCAAGGAGGGGTGCTCAATTTACCGGATTCCGTGAAGTGCCGGGTATTCCATTCACTATGTTGTGGGGACTACCTCGCTTCAGGTTTTGGCGGGTAACTTGCCGCACCCGTAGGGGTCTAGGTTTCATTGCACAGGCTATCCACACGACCAGGGGAACGTCGAGTTTCAGTAGCGGCTCTGTGAAACCCGGGGATCCCAGATTATCTGTATTGTTCTGTGATGCTTATTACTTTTCTGTAATGTTGCATTTATCACGTCTGGAGCGATTATTGTATATTAGTATATATACTATTAGATGTTGTATATGTTTTACACCCGCGCTAGTCCAGTCCCCGCTCTGTCGTTAGTTAAGTAACCTAACGAGTGATGACGGGACCCAGTGACGAATGCGGATGGCATATACGTACATTTTATTTTCGTTCTTTTCTGGTGTGATTGATTGATGGGACTGCGTTGATTCTTATCAATGAGAGATAAAACAAACCTATATTTGATGTTGTTGGAACAAATTTTAAAAATTATTATAAAGACGTTTCCTTTTGTTTTGCATAGCGGTATTCAGTTGGAATATCCTGCACCTCATTCCATGAAGAAAGAGCCGAGATCCCTTCACCGGGAGTGACCTCTTTAACAAAAGGTTTTCGCTACTATATATTTTTATAAAGCTATCAGGTTCCTCCAACGAGATCAAGTTCATTATGTTAAAGGTTTTTCGCCAAAAACCAGCCGTAATCCTCCGTCGTTTCTTATGGATGGTCAGTAGTATTCAAGCTATGTTTGTTGGCCTACGTCAAGACATAGTGTTTGGTAGCTGTGTTAGTTGTATGTATGCCCTAGAGGCCAGTATTGTACAGATGATGTATATTATATTGGATGCTTGGACATATATAGAGATGACTTTCTTGCTCGATATGATAGTTTGCTATCTGGTTGCTCTTTATCTTAACATGTACACTTGTCTCTTTATACTGTCTTATAGTTACATGTTGGTAAAGCCCTTAGGATATGTACTTGACTACCTGGACTATGATGCAGATCATACTAGTGGGGACATGGTAGTCCATAAGTACATCCTTCAAGGTCCCTAGTCGTGGGTGTATCGAGACGGGACATCGATATACCAGTGTAGACTAGCGTATACGCTTCTCGACCCATGAGATGGGCGATGGATGATCCCATATCCATTGGTGTTTGACATCAGAGATGGTGTACGGGTGCTCAGTGGAGACTGGGTACACTGGACGGACTCGCCGAGAACTCCCAGATAGTATTATACCTCATGTCAGATGGCAGTTCTCAGGTGACACTTGTACAGGTTAGTCTGTAGACCCGAGATCGTCATAGAGTCTTGTGTGATTCCCACTGTGCTTTGATCTCCACCTTACCACGTCCATGAGGGCGTGCAAAACGGTGGTCTTTGGGTACAGTCCTGAGTCACATGGAGGCAATGAGCGATAGGAGGGGTTTCGTCTCTCCCGGTATTGGGAGTTGATGTTGCGCTGTGCTCGATTGGCCGTAGCAGGGAAGTCCCTGGCCAGGGCTGATCAGAGATTTGCTGGTAAGTGTTACCAGTAGTTTCTCGACCCGCTATGAGCCTCATATCGGCACGACTTATCGGTTATTGGGGTCTGACGTATACCACCCCTAGACTTGATATGCGACATATCAGACGAACAGACCGGACTGTACGGTAAGTGTTACTGGTTGGATTCACAGGAGTGTGAGCGGGCTAGCTCGTCGATCTTCTGATCGCTCAATACCCGGATGGCCGTTACGTTTAGCAGACCGCTTGCGGCTTGTGGGTGCTTGATATGATCATCATCTGCTACCGGCGTATTGACGAGTCTTTAGAGTCCTACACAGAGGTTTCCTGGCTCAAGCGAAACGAAATAGGAGTGCATATGAGATATGTGCGGGAGCGAGAATAATGCGTGTATGTGATACCGCATTTCATTCTCGCGATATATGTTTCGATTGGTTATATTCGATATGACCTAGTTATCAAATCATTGATTCGATAAATCGATACATTGGATTCTAGTCGGTTATGTGCGACATGACCGGATCATTGAATCAAATGTTGATTTAATGATTTAATGTATAATTATATATTTGATATATTACTTTACATTAACTAGTATTGGTTCACTTTATACGGATTTTCTCACTTGATGTGCAAGTTGTATATGTGATATACTTTTGTGCACATATATGTATCATGTTTGATGATGCTTGATCATTTGGTTAAGTGTGAAGAATTAAACCATGGTTAAATGATTATTAGGGTTTTGCCTTATCATTTATTTATTCATTTCTTTATTTATTTTATTGGATAAATGAAGAGATAATGGTTTGTTTTTGTCATGAAGCTTGTTGAAGCTTCATGAAGCTTTGACCAAGGAGACCATTTTGTCTTCATGCTTAACCCTAACCCATCCACTTACCATGGTTTATTCACTACACTTAACCCAAGTTAGATTATGATAAGTATGAATTTTCTTTTCATTTTAGAATAACTTATCATAAACTAGCTTGATCTTCTTCCTTCTTCTTCAAGATAGAAACCTTGATGCCATCAATGGCAACTTGAGTTTTAGTGAGAGAAATACAAATCTAAAGTGAACCCACCTCCTATTTCTTCATCCTCTACCTCTTGCCAAGTGGTTTTGGGTGTTTTCTTCACAAGTTTCACAACTTGGTGAAGTCGGAGCTTGAACTTGTGCAACCTCGACGTAGATCGTCTTTGACACGAAGCCGATGACCTTGCTCGCTCGTTTTTCCGATGAAGCCGACGAATGAGTCTAGGATTCATGATGGACAGCGAGAGCACACCCACGTGGAGCTAAGGAAGTGGGGAACCGGATCTTCAAAGGTTGTAGCATCTAACTTTTAGTTAAGTAGTTAACTAGATTCTCATTTCGCCTAAACATCTAGTCAACGATCCGTGTTAGGGTTTCTCGGCACCAATAATTTTTGAAATTGGCATGGTTGATGCCTTGTGAGACTTCATTAGGATGCCAAGAAACCCTACAGTGGTATCAGAACCTAGCTAGAGCCTTAGGCGAAGTCTAGACGCAATTTGAAGCCCGAACGAACCCGAAACCCTAAACTTAACATGCTCTCTGTACATTTTCTAAAATCTGGGATTTTTCAAAATTAAAAATGCCTAAAAAATTCAGCAGGAATATCTAAGAATTATGGTGAAACACGAGCTCATGAAGCTTCCAAACGGCCGCGGAAACGCGGCAGAAGCATGGCTTCTGCCGCGGTTCCGCCGCCAACTGTTCACATTACCCAATATTGTTTGCACAGTAATTCTTCTTTTCTGGTGCTGAGTTTTATGGGAATTTTTAATAATTATTCAAGAGTTGAATTTTCTGGGGTTGCTTTGGGGATTCGGTGTTTCGATCGGGGTATCAAATTTTCGTCTTTGTGTTTTTCCGGATAATTTTTTGAATATGTTAAAAAGTTCGACCGGATATAAATACCCAATTTTTCCCCTGTCGGGAGATTTCCAAGTGTTGGATTTTTCCGTAGTTTAACGACGTTCTAAGTAGTGCAAGTAACGCGATGGACCCTCTAGAAGACAACAAACCTTAACTCGATTATGTGACCGTCTTGAACTGCCCTTTGAACCTTCGGGTTTGGGGCAGTACGGCGTGCCACATGTGAGGCGTTGGCTTGACCCTTCTACGGCTGGACCGTTGGTACTGAGGCACGAACTGAATGTTGCTAGACTTATTTCATGTGTTGTACTGTATCGGGAAAACTTGGGTATTCGACTGTTCGATCGGAAAGTTTAACATTTTCTGTTTATCTGGAATGTGATACAATAATTGGAATTCACAAACAGTTATGAGATAACTGGATGAATGTTATAAATCTAGCAATTTAGTCCCATACGATATTGAAAAGAGTTTTCGATAATGAGACTAAAATGCGGGGTTTGTAACTGTTAGGCATGTGATGTCTAAAGAGGTTGCGGATTCCAACTGTTGTAGTTTTACACTTTCTTTTCTGTGACCGTAAGTGTAATATGTGAATCGCCGGTTTCGTTGCTATATGTCAACGACAATTGGGATGCGCATATTTACTTACGTTGATGACATGTGATGTTATGTGTTGCTGGATATGCTATATTGGATTGTCGTGTTTGAATAGCCGGGGGTTTTTATGTGAGATGAGTGTTTTTCATTTTCATTCATGTAAAAACTTGTATGTAATATTCTTTTATTTGGGGCACTTCCAGGTAGCGGAAGCTGTCACCCTTTGTATATTATTTACTTTTCGGCATTAGGATAGACCCAAGGAGGGGAGCACAAGTAACCGGGTTCTGGGGTCCAGTGGGAGACCAACTCGAGGAGTCGAGTCCGGGTCTCCTAACCCTAGAATTGGCAGGGTTGCTTGCCGCTCTCGTAGGGGTCTAGGGGTGTGGGATTGGCTATTCATCACGACCGTGGAATCCGTGTTTTATACTGGCTCGTATTGAAAACACGGACGTCCTAGTATATCCAATATTTCATATGTTTCTTCTGCTGCGATATCTGTGATGTGATCATGTGATGTTCTGTGATAGATACTATATATAGTATATATGATATATTATATAGACGTTACTTATGTTTTACACCCGTGCTAGCCCTGCCCTGCTCTGTCGTTAGTTACCTAACCTAACGGTGCACGAGGGGATATCGAGGCGAATGCGGATGGCATAAGTGTACGTCATATCTATCTGTGATGTTTAGGTATTTAAATGATGGGACTTCATTAATGTGATTAATGAAAGATAAGAAACCTAAGATGTTGTGGAATCGAATTTTAAAATAAAACAGGTAGCTACAGTTCTTGCTTTGCATAGCGGTATATATGATATACCCTGCACCTTATTCGATGAGGAAAGGACCGAGATCCCTTCACCGGGAGTGACTCCTTTAGCAGTAACTGGCAGATGCTACACACTCGGTTTGGTTTTGATTGCTTTTAAGAGTTTTTGCTTTGCACAGTGATATATATGATATATCCCGCACCTCAATCAACGAGGAAAGGGCCGACGATCCCTTCACCGGGAGTGACCCCTTTAGCAAAACTAGAAAAGCCTCAAAATCACTCCATTTCAAAACTTCATTCGATTCTACAACGATATCAAGTTCATTACGCTCATGGTTTTTTCTGAAAGAACCCGCGTAGCCCTCCGTCATTTCAGATAGATATTATTTAGTATTCATGCTATGTTTGTTGACTTAGTCAAGGCATAGTGTATGGTAGCTAAATTATGTTTATCTGCAACAATATGAGATGTGATTGGATTAGAGGATTCGCACGGCCTTGTTGACTCAGTCAAGGGTCGTACGGGTGGGTTTAATTCAATCGGGAAATGTACGGGTTGAACTTGACTTGCGATTTATGGTTTGTTGACTTAGTCAAGGTCATAGATCGCTAGGGGCAAAAGCATTATCGGGAATTTCAAGTGTTGAAATTTGCAATGAGATTGCATACCTTCTATGAGATAGTTGGATCCCGATACCCACTGCGAGTAAGAGTTACTCCTGGGAGAGTTTTACATATTACAATTAGCCGATCAAGTAGGTGTCTAGAAAGGTGTTAACGAGGTTACGCCTCTGGGAAAACGAGGTTTACATTAATTAGGTTCGTGCGAAAGCACGGGGGACCTCCCTCAAAGTACCGACACTGGCCTGGCTGAAAGATTGGCGAACTTGTAGTGTGTAATTAATCCCGGCTAGTCTTTCCTTTTAAGGTTTGAAGGAAGATTTGATAAAAAGCAGTGGGAGACATCCTGATTAGATAAGATAATAACCAATCTGATCTTGCACGAGCTTACGCTAAAGTGTTTTCTTCTCTCTCTCTCCAGGTAGCGACCATTTCATGCCTTAATCAAGATAATAATATGGATGTATTGACCGAACCCGCATGTTATACTGTGCAGGGGAACGTTGAACCCGTTCTATCTTATAAGTGTTATAAGAATGAACAGGAAACAGGAGAATATCTGGATTCTCACACCGCCCAAAAGGAGAACATGCATGTTGATGCATCATCTTCGGGTGTGTTTGTCATTGAGAACTGTTTCTCAGTTCACCCTACGTCCTGGGTATTAGATACCGGATCAGGATCCCACATATGTAAGCAGTTACATGGGCTAAGGAAAGGTAGAGAACTGGGAAAAGGTGATCATTCCGTTCAAGTAGGGAATGGGGCAAATGTTGCAGCCAAAGCAGTTGGCATATATCACCTGGTATTACCAAATGGTAATACACTAATCCTGAATGAGTGCTATTATATACCGAACATGATGTGCAACATTATATCAGTTTCTTTATTAAGTAAAGAAGGATATAATTTTGTAGTAAAGGATAATGTTATGAACATATTCCTGGATCAAAGGTTGATTGCATCAGGCTCGCTACATAATGGCATATTCATTCTCAATCAAAATACAGTCTTCAATATACAAAACACACACAAAAGGAAAAGCTCAGAAATGAACGAATCCTTCTTGTGGCACTGTAGACTTGGCCATATCAATGAGACACGACTAGCTAAGTTGCATAAGAATGGATATTTGAATTCATTCGAATTATCATCTTATGACACTTGCCATTCATGTCTCAAAGGAAAAATGACCAAAACTCCGTTTACGGGACACGGAGAAAGAGTTACTGAACTCTTGGGACCGGTGCATAGTGATGTATGCGGTCCAATGTCTACACACGCCAGAAATGGTTCTTCCTACTTTGTTACATTCACTAACGATCTCTCTAGATACGGGCATGTGTTCCTGTTGAAACACAAGTCTGAAGCTTTTGAGAAATTCAAAGAATATAAGCACGAGGTAGAGAACCAAACGGGCAAAAGTATTAAGGTTCTTCGATCTGATCGAGGAGGTGAATACTTAAGAAGTGAATTCCTGGATTATCTAAAAGAGAATGGGATTCTCTCTCAGCTTACTCCTCCTTATACACCACAGCACAACGGTGTATCGGAACGAAGGAATCGCACCCTATTAGATATGGTGCGTTCAATGATGAGTAATGCTGAGTTACCTATTTCCTTTTGGGGGTATGCGCTTGAGACAGCCATATACCTATTGAATCTGGTTCCGTCTAAATCTGTACCTACCACACCATATGAGATATGGAGTGGGAAGATACCATATTTTAAACGAATTAAGATATGGGGTTGTCCGGCCAATGTCAAAAAACAAAATCCGGACAAACTCGAGGCACGATCAGTCCTTTGCAAGTTTGTGGGATATCCTAAGAATTCTCAAGGATATTTTTTCTACCAAGCTGAGGAACAAAGAGTGTTTGTTGCTCAACATGCCACCTTTTTGGAAAGGGAATTTCTTGCAAAAGAAATTAATGGCAAAGAGGTAGAGCTGGAAGAGGTTCCAGCACCACAAACTGCAACTAACGATTTAGTAGAACCAGAGGATTCAGTGGTGCCCGACGTACCCCAGCCTCTCCGCCGATCTAGTAGGGTTTCTCGTCCACCTAAGAGATACCATGGTTTTCTCATTGATGGTGGCAGTGAGGATTGCATCATGGAGGATGATGACCCAACTAGCTTCGAGCAGGCCATCACGAGTGGGGACTCAGTGAAATGGCTGGATGCTATGCGGTCCGAGATGGAATCCATGTACACCAACAAAGTATGGACTTTGGAAGTTGCTCCTGAAGGGGTAAAACCCATTGGGAGCAAGTAGATCTTTAAGAAAAAACTTGGTGTAGATGGGAAAGTGGAGACTTTCAAAGCTAGACTTGTAGCAAAGGGTTTTCATCAAAGACCAGGTGTGGACTATGACGAGACCTTTTCTCCAGTGGCTATGCTTAAATCCATCCGGATCATGCTTGCCATCGCTGCATATCATGACTACGAAATCTGGCAAATGGATGTTAAGACCGCCTTTCTAAATGGTGATTTAGAAGAGTGCGTGTACATGACTCAGCCAGAGGGCTTCGTAGACAGTGGGAGCAGCAGGAAGGTATGCAAGCTGCTTAAATCCATTTATGGATTAAAGCTGTAAGTGCACGTCGGCGCCCCGGCCGGCCAAATGCGGAAGCGGTGAATAACTTTACTTTTTGCGGACTTAGCAAACCGGCACCACCGCGCACTAATACCCGGATCGAACCATTAATTAGTCCTAGCTTACTATAAGATGGGAAAGAGATATACCGACGATCCAAGTCCTCCGGTCTTCTCATCATCGTCCGGATCTCCTGCGGAATGTCCCGTCTCCTCCTCGTCGCCGGAAGTGCACCACATCGCCTACTTCTTTTACGGGCTCCCACCTCAATGCCGAGGCAACTCGGGCACGAAGCCGGCTACTCGACGTGCCCAAGATTTGATGTAGAATGTGTGAAGAACCATGTCTCACTTTTTGGGGATTGTGGAATTGCCATTGGTGGAGGAAAGGAGAACAACTTTTGGAAATGAGCTAGAGGACTTTTCTAGCAAACATGAGAAGCAAAAATACCACACCTCAAAAATGAGCCCCATTCCATTTCCTTCCATAGGAATGGCCGGCCCCCCCTCCTCAAGTGTGATTGGAGAGAGAAAGAGAAAAGTCAAGGGGGTGGGTGGAAGCAATGATGAAAAGAGATGATGAGAGAACAAAACCCAACACTCCAAAAGCCAATCATAACCTACAATGGTCAAGCCATCATCATAAAGCTAGAAGTCAAAAGATGGGCTCCATCATGAAACCATCATGATATAAATATTGCAAAGAACCCCCTCCACTAATGCCTATTTGCAACAATGCAAATAAACCCTCCTCCACCACACTTCGGCCAATGAACGGAACAAAGGAAATTGGCCGAAACGGAAAGCAAACTGGCAACTCCAAAAAACCGATCCCGTAATAAATTACAGGAAAACCCCAATACTGTGCATACACACCCGCATCTGTATTTCGACCGAAATACAAATACAATGAGACAAAATCTACACTGTACTATACTTGGATCCGGCTTAAACCAAAACCGGCTAGTAATATCTGTTCGATCCTGATCCGTGCAATACCGCACGTATCTGATCGAACCCTGCCATATAACCATACGGCCTATAGTACAAACTGTCCGATCCTGATCCGTGCAATACCGCACGTATCTGATCGGACCTTGCCATATCTCCATACGGCCTCTACAACCTTTCGCCCGAAAGCTGAGTAACTGAATGTGGGGGACTCTAAAGACTCGTCAACACCTCGGTTGTGGATTTAACCACTAGCACGTCAGAGGTATAAGCCAATACGTAACGGGCTACCAAGTATTGACTAAAAGGGACGTCTGTGAGCGAACTCAGCCTGACTCCCTACTGAGCCTGTCAGTGACAATATCCGTACAGTCCGGTCCGTTCGTCTATGAGCATCGCATGGCGGGCCTAGGGGGTTGGTAAAAGTCAGACCCCCAAAAGCGGTACAAGTCGTGTCGGAGTGTAGCCCAGAACACCCTGAGATACTACTGGAATACCTACCAGTAAATCTCCTTGCCTTGGCCAAGGACTTTGTGTAATGGCTCTCCTAGACACAGCACGACCTCACCCCCAATACCGGGAGAGACGAACCCCTGAAGATACGCTCACTGCCTCCATGTGGCTCGGGACTGTACCCAACTAAAACCTGTTTGCACGACTCCTTTGAGCCGTGGTAGGGTAGTAATCAAAGTACAGTGGGAACTCACACGAGACAAATGACGATCCCCAGGTCGATGAACTAACCTGCACACATGTCACCAGGGAACTGCCATCTGACGTCTGGTATATGACCAACTAGCATGTTCCCGACGAGTCCTGTCCGATGTACTCATAACCCAATGAGCACCTGTATACATCTTAGGTGATCCAACTGACACCAGTGGCTTGTGAGACCGGCCACCGCCCCTCGTCGGGGTCTCGACTGTATACACTAGTCTACTATGGAGAATCGATGCCCTGTCTCGAAACTCTCACGACTAGGGACCTTTTAAGGATATGCTTATAGACCCCCAGCTCCCACTTATATGATCGCCCTCATACTGCTGGTGGTCAAGCAAGAATCCTAGGGGCTCTATCAACGTGTAATAGCGACGTATCAGGTCACTTAAAACAGTACACGATGATAAAGGTAAACCAGATAGCATACTATCATCTCGAGTAAGACTGTCCTACCGGGATAGGTCCTCCATCAATCATTACAATCACGTACCTGTGACCTAATAATTGACTCTGAGGGCACTATCTCCAACAATCTCCCACTTGCACTCAAGGCTAATTATTGCGATGTCGCATACTCACAGCCCGTGTGATACCGAACACCCAACTCCTCTACTAGTCAGTCTCACAAAGCTCGTTTGCGAAACTATTGCGTTCGAGGAATAGCCTCAGTGAGTGGATCCGCTTTGATGTCTCTTTCAATGTCTCTCTATATCTCAAGTTCGCGGAGAAACCCATCTCCCGAAATGAGCAATACCTGTCTTAGAATGTGTCTGGATGTCTGATGGGACATAGCTCATAAATGAACTCCAAATCCAAACTTCTTAGACTGTATCGTCAACTGAACTTAATCAGTATCCTGCGCCATGCCTCCCTCAGTATTGCCTTGGACCAACTGTCCAAAATACTGCCCCTCATCAGAAGGAAAAACTATAACTCTGACAACCTGCTTGTCGTCCACGTCACCTTGGAAGCCTGGAATGATAACTGTCTCCTCATCGAGGCTGTCGTTATCATATCCCTAGAACATCCACTTATGTTCTAAAACTGCTTCCGACTGTTTCTCCAGGATTGGATTAATGTCAACTTATTGCATCTAGTGCAAGAACAATGTCTGGTGTGGTACTTGACATCTCATGATTGACTCAATTGCCTAAGCAAGTGATCTGTCAATCATGCACATCCCTCTCCCCTTTAGTCTATAAGACACCTTTAGAGAGGGTGACTCCATCTTCTGCAGGTACACTACCGTGCATGGAGTCGTCCATTCTAAATACTCTTAGAATGCTGTCTAAGTACCCTGATTGGGAAACCACCCAAATCTAGATCTAAAACCATAGATCTAGTAACCAGTTTGTCTGATATAATGTCCAAGTCCCATATGGAGAAACTACTGTGTGACAACCAAAGTATAACCGATCGTAGTATAGGAGTTTCTTTTCCTATTCTGTGTATGTCATCCAAATACCAGGATATCACACCCTACTACCTTCTCAACAGATCCATCCCCTACTCTGATGAAGTCAAACCTATGACTGTCACATCAGAAATAGATGATCTATCTCCGCTATATCTGCTTTAGTCTATAAATAGACATAAGCCACCTGTCCACCAATGCTTCCGCTGCTCCCACTGACTACGACAACCCTCTGGCAGAGTCATATAGACGTACACTTCTAAAACTAGTTTAGAACGACGCTATACTCATCCTCCTGCCGGGTCTCACAGTCTGGAACAACAGCAATGGTAAGTGTGGGTAAACAAGAACTTCCCTGTCACCGTCCTTGAGGCTACCGTAGTACCTCTCGAGTGCCTGAAGTTACCCACCGCATCTGCGGAGTGGCCAATGGAATGTCAAACCGGATTGAATCTTTAGGTTCCTTATCAAATCTTCAGTAATCGTTTGTGGTTCTGGAATCACTTCCAGTTCTACCATACTCCCACTACTGATTTCTGAAAAAATCCATTTTTAATAAAACTGTGGCGAGTGTAGAACAATATCGCTATTGTTCATCCAGATGGTAGAAAGTCAACCCTCGTCATAGCCTGGGTCAACCCACAAACAGCCATTACAGAAAACGTGCCTTGAGTTATCCAGAGTCTGGTTTTAAGCATAATCCGGACAACTCCCCGTACCTTAACATCGTTAAGATATGAATTGTTCTATATCCAATATAGAATCAGAGGCACTGATTTATTTGAACCAGATTCAAATCATGCAGCTGTCTTCAGTGCATGTCAACTAAATGGAAGAAGGCCGATCAGCGTAACTCAACTTAGGAATGCTTCCAATTATGAGTAACCTGAAAGAGAAGCAAGTTCTCTTAATCATTACTATCATCTGAATACCATACACAAGTATCTACATCTTCGATCTCTTTGAAGAATCCCGATACTTGCTACACCTGGTTCTTTACTCTATTCAAATACCTATAACTTCTCAAAATTCGGACCCTGTGTTTCCGCGAAACACATGTCTAAAAACTAGAGAAGTCATAAGTAAACCGAATATAGTACGAGGGCCAACCCCTCTGTCCTGATGGACCCTGGACAACATACAATACTCTGTATAAGTCCCTTGAGTCTGAAAACTCATTCACCGTGTGTCGTAGGTTGAAAACTGTACTTATGATTAAGAAGAATTACACCGCTGTTTAATGCTCCTTACCTAACCATCCACTGATATAGGTAAATGTCGTAGACATAATTTCAGAAAGGTATATCTCACTCTATGAAAATAGACGTACAGATATATCAATTTGAAATTGGTGCATAACTGCGGATATTCAAAACCAAATATTTGCCGACCGGCAAACTACCCAGGTGACTTCCTCAAATATCACCGACTACAACGAATCCAGATATAATGAGGATGATCACCCAATTCACAATAACTTACTCCCACTCATCATCTGTAAAACCATACAGATGTGAGAATCATACCTGGTAAATACATACCCTGGAGCAAGTGTCTAATCGGGAAATCAGTTTTCCTTTAACTGTACACAGTGAAACTGAAACATTGAAATGTTTCGATGGGGTATCCTGGTATTCCTAGTAATGCCTCTTCCAGATTCACGACTGTAACCGTATAATTCTTTGCCACCTCTCCAAATCCCTTCATATGTCTTTAGTCTTTACCTTCTGCACACCCCTTTAGGCCAAATGGTTTTCTTCCTTCCCCACCGTTCGGCACCAGCCTATGGTTTGGAAGAAGACTATCCAATAAGCATAATGGGTGTACTGTCCCAATCCTAGGAACACTCGCAATGAGAGAGGGTGAAGATAAAAGACAACCGAATAAACCTTATTCCTATTTCTCCTGAACCAGAATCCATCCCCGAACTGGAACAAATTCCTTTCGAGTTCGTATATAACCATACGATGGAGTATCCAATAAACTGTGGATCTTCGTAGTGATATGGAGTGTCCTGGAGAAATTCAAAGGTGATTTAGGATTGGCGAAGGAATACTTGGTTTGGTCGTGAATATCTGTTGCAATTTACTTTGCCCTCTTACTAATCCCTTACTTTGTCTGAACTTAATACCTTCTGTACACCATCGTTATGCTAATTGGTTTTCTTCATTCCCTACCGGTCGGCACCAGCCTAAGGTTTGGAAGAAGACAATCCAATTTGCGTAATAGGTGTACTACCCCTAAACCAAGGAGTACTCGTAACCTGAGAGAGGGTAAAAGGAAAAGACAACTGAATAATCCTATCCGTTTTCTCCAGAACCTGAAACCATCCTCGAATAAATTCTTTCGAGTTCGTATCTAACCATACGATGGTTTTGTCCAATGGAAGTGGACGTTCGTAGTAATACGGGGTGTCCTGGAGAAGAGGGTAAAAGTAGGAGTGGCAATGAGGTTTGCAACTCTGACAATCCAAAAGCCGGTGTTTAAGAAGGTTCGGTCAACTTGGTCACTGAGTCAAAGTCTTAGGGTCGGGTCAATGGTCGCTGCCAAAGAGAGAGAGAAAAGAAAACACTCAGCGTGCACTCTAACCTAGATCAGAATGGTTACCAATTTATCTAATCTGGAAACCTCCCACTGTACCTCAAATTCTTCTCCAAACCTAAAAGAAGAATTAGTCGGGGTCACCCGAGGAGTATACCAACTCATCAGTGGGAATCGGGATCCAACTATCATCGCATGATAACGTGACGGAATCCTCTCACGTCAACACACTCCAGAAGGTATGCGCATATCTGGCAAGTTTCAGTTCTTTTGAAACTCCCGATGTGATTTTTGCCCCATGCTCTTATGACCTTGACTTTGGCCAACATATCATAAGTCACATGTCAAGTTCTACCCGTCATTCTCCAGGTTAATTTGAATCCACCCGTACATACCCTTGACTTTGGCCAACATGGCAGTACGACTGTTCCAAACCAACGCATCTATCTATGCTGCATATGAATAACCAATAGCTACCAAACACTGTGCCTTGACTTTGGCCAACATACACAGCTTGAATACTACTGACTATCTATATGAAACGAAGGAGGGCTACGAATGGTTTCTGGCGAAAACCTTTAACGTAATGAACTTGATATCGTTGAAGGAACGGATAGCTTTTTAAAAATATAGTGACGAAAACCTTTGCTAAAGAGGTCACTCCCGGTGAAGGGATCTCGGCTCTTTCCCCGTAGAATGGGGTGCAGGATATTCCAAATGAATACCGCGATGCAAAGCAAAAGTAATCGGCTATAGTGAAGTTAATGCCCTGACGCAAACTTCTGTCCAAGGGGTCACTCCCGGTGAAGGGATCTCGGCCCTTGCCTCGTCGACTGAGGAGCGGGATATTCCAATGAATACCACGATGCAAAACAAAAGTAAACGTCCTTGCAATAACAGATTTTTGAAAAGTGTTCCAACAACATCAGATTAGGTTTGTTTTAACTTGCATTGATCCGAATCAATGCAGTCCCATCAATTGATCACACCAAAAAGAACGAAAATATACTGATGTACGTATATGCCATCCGCATTCGCCACTGGGTCCCGTCATTACCCGTTAGGTTAGCTTACTAACGACAGAGCGGGGACTGGACTAGCGCGGATGCAAAACATATACGACATCTACTAATATATATACCAATATATAGTATTTCGCTCAAGGCGTGAATAAAATGCAACATCACAGAAATGTACAGCATCACAGAAACAATACAGATATCTGGGATCCCCGGGTTTCACAGAGCCACTACTGAAACCCGACGTTCCCCTGGTCGTGTGGATAGCCTGTGCAATGAAAACCTAGACCCCTACGGGTGCGGCAAGTCACCCGCCAAAACCTGAAGCGAGGCAGCCCCCTTCAGCACCGTGAATGGACCACCCAGCACTTCACGGAATCCGGTAACTTGGGCACCCCTCCTGGGTCAACCTGTACCCCCTACGAGTGCGGCGAATAGCCCGCCAATCCTAGAGTGAAGCCCCCTCCGTCTCAATGCCATGAGATGCGGGCTTGTTGCCCTCCAGAACCCGGCTATCCGTGCACCCCTCCGCGGGGCAATCCTAGTACAGAAAGTAAAATATACATACAACGGGTACATCGACCGCAACCAGGTCGTGCCCCAAAATAATAATACAAACAGGCAGTGACGGCAGTCCACATGTCGGACGCTCGCCCCGCAATATCAAATGTACATAATACAACCACAACTGTACTAGCATTGCATCCAGGCTATCCCCCACGACCGATCCGCAACATCACAGCAAAAACAGAACATCAACGTGAAAGTCACGTTCGCAAATCCGTCTAACCGGGCTATAGCAGTTAGACAGGATTTACCGATCGAGTGACATTCACGGTCGCAGATATAATGTAAATACTGTGAAATAATGTGTTTAAAATATCCGACCGATCAAATTTTTAACAAGTGGGCCCCCAAGTAAAACTGTAGCAGTCACAGAGATTCTGGGCCCAAATTTAATATTCCAAAGCCCACAAAATAAGCCCAGAAGACCACTGTACAAATTGGACACACTGAAGAGACCAATGTGCGGCGGAACCGCGGCCCAAGGGGGGGTTTGGCCGCGGTTCCGCGCTACAGTCAACGACTGAGTGTGTCGAATTTTTACAGATGTCTTAGAATGTCTTGTACAGCAGTTTTCTACAACCTGAAAAAAATTTTGACACCAAAAAATTCCAACAGAAAACTGATGCAAAGGAAAATGTGGTTTTTGGGATTTTGGTCGATCGGAAATGCAAAACACATTAGAACAAGCCAGGCTAAGTTAATGGCGAGGCTCTGATACCACTGTAAGTGCACGTCGGCGCCCCGGCCGGCCAAATGCGGAAGCGGTGAATAACTTTACTTTTTGCGGACTTAGCAAACCGGCACCACCGCGCACTAATACCCGGATCGAACCATTAATTAGTCCTAGCTTACTATAAGATGGGAAAGAGATATACCGACGATCCAAGTCCTCCGGTCTTCTCATCATCGTCCGGATCTCCTGCGGAATGTCCCGTCTCCTCCTCGTCGCCGGAAGTGCACCACATCGCTTACTTCTTTTACGGGCTCCCACCTCAATGCCGAGGCAACTCGGGCACGAAGCCGGCTACTCGACGTGCCCAAGATTTGATGTAGAATGTGTGAAGAACCATGTCTCACTTTTTGGGGATTGTGGAATTGCCATTGGTGGAGGAAAGGAGAACAACTTTTGGAAATGAGCTAGAGGACTTTTCTAGCAAACATGAGAAGCAAAAATACCACACCTCAAAAATGAGCCCCATTCCATTTCCTTCCATAGGAATGGCCGGCCCCCTCCTCCTCAAGTGTGATTGGAGAGAGAAAGAGAAAAGTCAAGGGGGTGGGTGGAAGCAATGATGAAAAGAGATGATGAGAGAACAAAACCCAACACTCCAAAAGCCAATCATAACCTACAATGGTCAAGCCATCATCATAAAGCTAGAAGTCAAAAGATGGGCTCCATCATGAAACCATCATGATATAAATATTGCAAAGAACCCCCTCCACTAATGCCTATTTGCAACAAT
This sequence comes from Agapanthus africanus, assembly GCA_030015575.1. Classification (NCBI taxonomy): domain Eukaryota; kingdom Viridiplantae; phylum Streptophyta; class Magnoliopsida; order Asparagales; family Amaryllidaceae; genus Agapanthus; species Agapanthus africanus. The sequence goes on along the minus strand of CM057337.1, from coordinate 335,653,133 downwards.
GCAAATAAACCCTCCTCCACCACACTTCGGCCAATGAACGGAACAAAGGAAATTGGCCGAAACGGAAAGCAAACTGGCAACTCCAAAAAACCGATCCCGTAATAAATTACAGGAAAACCCCAATACTGTGCATACACACCCGCATCTGTATTTCGACCGAAATACAAATGCAATGAGAAAAAATCTACACTGTACTATACTAGGATCCGGCTTAAACCAAAATCGGCTAGTAATATCTGTTCGATCCTGATCCGTGCAATACCGCACGTATCTGATCGAACCCTGCCATATAACCATACGGCCTATAGTACAAACTGTCCGATCCTGATCCGTGCAATACCGCACGTATCTGATCGGACCTTGCCATATCTCCATACGGCCTCTACAACCTTTCGCCCGAAAGCTGAGTAACTGAATGTGGGGGACTCTAAAGACTCGTCAACACCTCGGTTGTGGATTTAACCACTAGCACGTCAGAGGTATAAGCCAATACGTAACAGGCTACCAAGTATTGACTAAAAGGGACGTCTGTGAGCGAACTCAGCCTGACTCCCTACTGAGCCTGTCAGTGATAATATCCGTACAGTCCGGTCCGTTCGTCTATGAGCATCGCATGGCGGGCCTAGGGGGTTGGTAAAAGTCAGACCCCCAAAAGCGGTACAAGTCGTGTCGGAGTGTAGCCCAGAACACCCTAAGATACTACTGGAATACCTACCAGTAAATCTCCTTGCCTTGGCCAAGGACTTTGCGTAATGGCTCTCCTAGACACAGCACGACCTCACCCCCAATACCGGGAGAGACGAACCCCTGAAGATACGCTCACTGCCTCCATGTGGCTCGGGACTGTACCCAACTAAAACCTGTTTGCACGACTCCTTTGAGCCGTGGTAGGGTAGTAATCAAAGTACAGTGGGAACTCACACGAGACAAATGACGATCCCCAGGTCGATGAACTAACCTGCACACATGTCACCAGGGAACTGCCATCTGACGTCTGGTAAATGACCAACTAGCATGTTCCCGGCGAGTCCTGTCCGGTGTACTCATAACCCAATGAGCACCTGTATACATCTTAGGTGATCCAACTGACACCAGTGGCTTGTGAGACCGGCCACCGCCCCTCGTCGGGGTCTCGACTGTATACACTAGTCTACTATGGAGAATCGATGCCCTGTCTCGAAACTCTCACGACTAGGGACCTTTTAAGGATATGCTTATAGACCCCCAGCTCCCACTTATATGATCGCCCTCATACTGCTGGTGGTCAAGCAAGAATCCTAGGGGCTCTATCAACGTGTAATAGCGACGTATCAGGTCACTTAAAACAGTACACGATGATAAAGGTAAACCAGATAGCATACTATCATCTCGAGTAAGACTGTCCTACCGGGATAGGTCCTCCATCAATTATTACAATCACGTACCTGTGACCTAATAATTGACTCTGAGGGCACTATCTCCAACAAAAGCAAGCATCGCGGAGTTGGAACATCTGCTTTGACGTCGTTATCAAAGAGTTTGATTTCGTCAAAAATCCAGATGAACCTTGTATCTACAAGAAGGTGGCAGAGAGTATGGTTGTTTTCCTCGTATTGTACGTGGACGACATACTCTTGATAGGAAATGATATTCCTATGCTGCAATCGGTCAAGCTCTTCTTATCACAAAGATTCTCAATGAAAGATCTTGGTGATGCCTCCTGCATATTGGGAATCAGGATCTATAGAGATAGATCCAAAAGGATTTTGGGATTGTCCCAATCCAGGTACATTGACACCATACTAAAGAGGTTTAGTATGGAAGAATCCAAGCGTGGGAACTTGCCCACGATCTCTGGACTCACTCTCTCCAAAGACATGTCTCCCAAGACTGATTTGGAGAGAGCTCGCATGCAAGGGATACCCTATGCTTCGGCAGTAGGCTCTATCATGTATGCGATGCTATGTACCAGACCCGATGTAGCATACTCACTAAGTGTAGTGAGTCGGTATCAAGCTGATCCTGGAGAGAGTCACTGGACAGCTGTGAAGAACATTCTCAAGTACTTGCGAAGGACTAGAGATATGTTCTTGGTGTATGGTAACGGAGAACTCCAAGTGGAGTCCTTTACCGATTCGAGCTTCCAGAGTGATAAGGACGACTCTAAGTCGCAGTCGGGCTTTGTCTTTACCCTTTACGGAGGGGCGGTTAGCTGGAAGAGTTCCAAGCAGGAAACCGTGGCAGACTCGACGATAGAGGCTGAATACATCGCTGCCAACGATGCTGCTAAAGAAGCTATCTGGATCAAGAAGTTCATTTCTGAACTTGGAGTGGTTCCATCCATTGAGCATCCAATACCTTTGTATTGCGATAACAATGGAGCGGTGGCTTTGGCCAAGGAACCCAGGTCCCATCAGCGATCCAGGTATATTCTGAGGCGGTATCACCTGATCCGGGAGATAGTTGATCGCCGGGAGATCGAGGTCAGGAGAGTTGACACGAAGGACAACACGGCGGATCCACTCATGAAGGCCATTCCCCAGATACAGTTTGAGAGACTCTTCGGGATGCTCGGTATGCGATACTACAGCAGCTGGCCCTAGTGCAAGTGGGAGATTGTTAGTTGTATGTATGCCCTAGAGGCCAGTATTGTACAGATGATGTATATTATATTGGATGCTTGGACATATATAGAGATGACTTTCTTGCTCGATATGATAGTTTGCTATCTGGTTGCTCTTTATCTTAACATGTACACTTGTCTCTTTATACTGTCTTATAGTTACATGTTGGTAAAGCCCTTAGGATATGTACTTGACTACCTGGACTATGATGCAGATCATACTAGTGGGGACATGGTAGTCCATAAGTACATCCTTCAAGGTCCCTAGTCGTGGGTGTATCGAGACGGGGCATCAATATACCAGTGTAGACTAGCGTATACGCTTCTCGACCCATAAGATGGGCGATGGATGATCCCATATCCATTGGTGTTTGACATCAGAGATGGTGTACGGGTGCTCAGTAAAGACTGGGTACACTGGACGGACTCGCCGAGAACTCCCAGATGGTATTATACCTCACGTCAGATGGCAGTTCTCAGGTGACACTTGTACAGGTTAGTCTGTAGACCCGAGATCGTCATAGAGTCTTGTGTGATTCCCACTGTGCTTTGATCTCCACCTTACCACGTCCATGAGGGCGTGCAAAACGGTGGTCTTTGGGTACAGTCCCGAGTCACATGGAGGCAATGAGCGATAGGAGGGGTTTCGTCTCTCCCGGTATTGGGAGTTGATGTTGCGCTGTGCTCGATTGGCCGTAGCAGGGAAGTCCCTGGCCAAGGCTGATCAGAGATTTGCTGGTAAGTGTTACCAGTAGTTTCTCGACCCGCTATGAGCCTCATATCGGCACGACTTATCGGTTATTGTGGTCTGACGTATACCACCCCTAGACTTGATATGCGACATATCAGACGAACAGATCGGACTGTACGGTAAGTGTTACTGGTTGGATTCACAGGAGTGTGAGCGGGCTAGCTAGTCGATCTTCTGATCGCTCAATACCCGGATGGCCGTTACGTTTAGCCGACCGCTTGCGGCTTGTGGGTGCTTGATATGATCATCATCTGCTACCGGCGTATTGACGAGTCTTTAGAGTCCTACACAGAGGTTTCCTGGCTCAAGCGAAACGAAATAGGAGTGCATATGAGATATGTGCGGGAGCGAGAATAATGCGTGTATGTGATACCGCATTTCATTCTCGCGATATATGTTTCGATTGGTTATATTCGATATGACCTAGTTATCGAATCATTGATTCGATAAATCGATACATTGGATTCTAGTCGGTTATGTGCGACATGACCGGATCATTGAATCAAATGTTGATTTAATGATTTAATGTATAATTATATATTTGATATATTACTTTACATTAACTAGTATTGGTTCACTTTATACGGATTTTCTCACTTGATGTGCAAGTTGTATATGTGATATACTTTTGTGCACATATATGTATCATATTTGATGATGCTTGATCATTTGGTTAAGTGTGAAGAATTAAACCATGGTTAAATGATTATTAGGGTTTTGCCTTATCATTTAATTATTCATTTCTTTATTTATTTTATTGGATAAATGAAGAGATAATGGTTTGTTTTTGTCATGAAGCTTGTTGAAGCTTCATGAAGCTTTGACCAAGGAGACCATTTTGTCTTCATGCTTAACCCTAACCCATCCACTTACCACGGTTTATTCTCTACACTTAACCCAAGTTAGATTATGATAAGTATGAATTTTCTTTTCATTTTAGAATAACTTATCATAAACTAGCTTGATCTTCTTCCTTCTTCTTCAAGATAGAAACCTTGATGCCATCAATGGCAACTTGAGTTTTAGTGAGAGAAATCCAAATCTAAAGTGAACCCACCTCCTATTTCTTCAACCTCTACCTCTTGCCAAGTGGTTTTGGGTGTTTTCTTCACAAGTTTCACAACTTGGTGAAGTCGGAGCTTGAACTTGTGCAACCTCGACGTAGATCGTCTTTGACACGAAACCGACGACCTTGCTCGCTCGTTTTTCCGATGAAGCCGACGAATGAGTCTAGGATTCGTGATGGACAGCGAGAGCACACCCACGTGGAGCTAAGGAAGTGGGGAACCGGATCTACAAAGGTTGTAGCATCTAACTTTTAGTTAAGTAGTTAACTAGATTCTCATTTCGCCTAAACATCTAGTCAACGATCCGTGTTAGGGTTTCTCGGCACCAATAATTTTTGAAATTGGCATGGTTGATGCCTTGTGAGACTTCATTAGGATGCCTAAGAACCCTACAAGCTACTGGCTATTCATTTGTTGTATAGATAGATGCATTAGTTTAAGTCAGACGTACACCTTGTTGGCCTACGTCAAGGGCTTGTACGATGACTTAAGTTGATCAGGACAACGACGGGTAGAACTTAACATGTTGCTTATGATTTGTTGGCCTACGTCAAGGTCATAAGAGCATGGGATAAAAATTATATCGGGAGTTTCAAACATACAAGAAACTTGCCAGACTTGCGTATACCTTCTGGAGTGTGATGACTTGAGTGGCTTCCATCAAGTTATCATGCGATGATAGTTGGATCCTGATTCTCACTGATGAGTTGGTTTACTCTTCGGGTGACCCCGACTAATTCTTCTTTCAGGTTTGGAGGAGAATTTGAGAAAACAGTGAGAGGTTTCCTAATTAGATAATATGATAACCATTCTGATTTAGGCTAGAGTACACGCAGAGTGTTTCTTCTCTCTCTCTCTCTTTGGCAGCGACTTTTGACTGACCCCAGACTATAACTCAGTGACCAAAGTTGACCGAACCTTCTTAAACATACTGACTTTTGGATTGTCTATAGTTGCATAAGTCATTGCTGCTCTTTCTTTTACCCTTTGTATTTCTCAGAACACCCCGTATTACTACAGACATCCACTTCCATTGGATAGATCCATCGTATGGTTATATACGAACTCAAAGGGACATCTTTGAGGATGGATCCAGGTTCAGGAGAAATAGAACTGGTTTGTTCAGTTGACTTTTATTATCACCTTCTCTCAGGTTGCGAGGGCTCCTTGGTTTAGGAGAGTACACCTATTATGCTTATTGGATAGTCTTCTTCCAAACCATAGGCTGGTGCCGAACGGTAGGGAATGAAGAAAACCAATTAGCCTAAGTAGGGTGTGCAAAAGGTAATATGTAAAGACAAGATAAAGGAATTAGAAAGAGGGTAAAGTAAATTGCGACTATTTACATTCATGACCAAATCACGTATTTCATCGCCACTCCTACTTCACCTTTGATTTCTCCAGAACAACCCGTATCACTACGAACATCCAATTCCATTGGATAAATCCATCGTATGGTTATATACGAACTCGAAGGACATTTTTTCGAGGATGGATTCTGGTTCAGGAGAAATAGGAATAATGTATTATTCAGTTGTTTTTATCATCACCTTCTCTCAAGTTGCGAGTACTCCTAGGATTAGGAGGGTACACCTATTATGCTTACTGGATATTCTTCTTCCAAACCATAGGCTGGTGTCGAATGGTAGGGAAGGAAAACAACTTAGCCTAATGATGGTGTACAGAAGGTAACGACTAAAGACAAATAAAGGGAAATGGAAAGATGGCAGGGATATATACGGTTAAAGTCATGATTTGGATTATGGAAGAGGCATTACTAGGAATACCAGGAAACCCCTACAAAACATATTTATGTTTCATATTCACTGTGCATTGTTAATAGAAAACTGATTTCCCGATTGGATACTTACTCCAGGGTATGTATTTACATGGAACGATTCTCACATCTGCATGGTTTTACAGATGTTGAGTCGGAGCGAGTTATTGGGAATTAGGTGATCATCCTCATTATATCGGAATTCGTTGTAATTGGTGATATTTGAGGAAATCGCCTGGGAACAGTTTTCAACCTACGACGTACAGGTTATGAGTTATTCAACTCAGCGGACTTATACAGAGTATTGTATGTTTTCCAGTGTCCATCAGGACAAAGGGGTTGGTCCTCGTACTATATTCTGTTTACTTGTAACTTCTCTAGTTTTTAGACAAGTGTTTCGTAGAAATACAGTGTCTAAGTTCTGAGAAGTTGTGGGTATAGGAATAAAGTAGAGAACCACGTATCGCAAGTATCGGAATTCTTCAAAGAAATCGAAGATGTAGATTCTTGTGATTAGTATTCAGTTGATAGTAATGGTTTTGAGAAACTTGTTTCTCTTTCAGGTTACTCGTAATTGGATGGATTCCTAAGTTGAATAATACTGATTAGCCTCTCTCCATTAAGTTGATATGCACTGGAGACAGCTGCATGATTAGAATTTGGTTCCAAATTAAAATAAGTGCCTATGTTTCTATATTGGATATAGATTGCTTCATATCTTAACGATGTTAAGGTAAAGGGGAGTTCTCCAGCTTATACTTTAAAACAGACACTGGAAAACTCAAGGCACGTTTCTGTAATGACAGTTTGTGAGTTGACCCTAGCTTTGACGAGGGTTGATTTTCTACCATCTGGAAGATCAATAGTGATATTGTTCTTGACTCGCCACAGTTTTATTAAAATGGATTTTTTCAGAAAATCAGTAGTGGGAGCATGGTAGAACTGGAAGTGATTCCAGAACCGCAAACGATTACAGAAAGTTTTAATAGGACCTATATATTCAATCAGGTTTGATATTCCAATAGCCACTCCGCAGATATGGTGGGTAACCTCAGACACCCGAGAGGTACTCCGGTAGCCTCAAGGACGGTGACAGGGAGGTTCTTGCTTACCCAGACTTGACACTACTGTTGTTCCAGACTATGAGACCGGGCAGGAGGAAATGTATAGCGTCGTTCTAAACTAGTTTTACAAGTGTACGTATATATATTATTCTGCCAGAGAGTTGTCGTAGTCAGTGGGAGCAACGGAAGCATAGTGGGCAAGATACTTATGTCTATTTATAAGCTTGAGCAGATATAGCAGAGATAAGATCATCTAATTTTGATATAACAGTCATGGGTTTGACTTCATCAGAATAAGGGATGGATCTGATAAGAAGGTAGTAGGGTGTGATGTCCTGGTATTTGGATGACATACACAGAGTAGGAAGTAAAATTCTTATACTGAACGGTTGTACTAAGGTCGTCACACAGTTGTTTCTCCACAAAGGACATGGATGTAATATCCGACATTCTGGATACAAGATCTATGGTTTTAGATCTAGATTTGGGTAGTTTCCTAATGTGGGTTCTTTGACAGTATTCTAATGGTATTTTAGAATAAATGACTCTTGGCATGATGGTGTACCTACAGGTAATGGAGTCACCCTCTCTAAAGGTGTCTTACAGACTAAAGGGGAGAGGGATGTGCATGATTGGAAGATCACTTACTTAGGCAATTGAGTCAATCGTGAGATGTCAAGTACCACACCAGATGTTGTTATTGCACTAGATGCGACAAGTTTATATTAATCCAATCCTGGAGAAACATTAGGAAGCAGTTTTTAGAACATAAGTGGATGTTCTACGGATTTGATAACGGCGGCCTCCTTCGGGAGACGGTTATCATTCCAGGCTTCAAAGGTGACATAGATGACAGAATGATTGTCAAGGTTATATTTTTTCCTCAGACGAGGGACAGTATTATGGACAGGCGGTCCAAGAGGATACTGTGGGAGGCTTGTTGCTGGACACTGATTAGTTTCAGTGATCGATACAGTCTAAGAAGTTTGGATTTGGAGTTCATTTATGAACTAGGTCCCATCAGATATCCAGACATATTCTAAGACACGTATTACTCAATTCGGGAGATGGTTTTCTCCGCGAACTTGAGATTAAGAGAGACATAGAAAGAAACATCATGGCGGATCCACTCACTTAGGCTATTTCTCGAACACATTAGTTTCGCAAACAGGCATTGTGAAACTGATTAGTAGAGGAGTTGGATGCTCGGTATCGCACGAGCTGTGAGTACTCGACATCGCAATAATTAGCCTTAAGTGCAAGTGGGAGATTGTTGGATATAGTGCCCTCTAAGTCAATTATTGGATCGCAGGTACGTGATTGCAATGATTGAGGGAGGACCTATACCGATAAAACAGTCTTACTCGAAATGATAGTATGCTATCTGGTTTGTCTTTATCATCATGATAGAGCCCATAGGATTCTTGTTTGACTACCAGCAGTATGATGGCGATCATATATGTGGGAGCTGGAGTCTATAAGCACATCCTTAAAGTGTCCCTAGTTGTGGGAGTTTCGAGACAGGGCATCGATACTCCAGAGTAGACTAGTGTATACAGTCGAGACCCCGACGAGGGGCGGTGGCCGGTCTCACAAGCCACTGGTGTCAGTTCGATCACCTAAGATGTATACAGGTGCTCATAGGGATATGAGTACACCGGACAGGACTCGCCAGGAACATGCTAGTTGGTATTATACATATCGTCAGATAGCAGTTCCCTAGTGACATGTGTACAGGTTAGTTCATCGACCTGAGGTCGTCATTTGTCTCGTGTGAGTTCCCACTGTGCTTAGATTACTACCCTACCACGCTCAAAGGAGTTGTGCAAACAGGTTTTAGTTGGGTACAGTCCCGAGCCACATTGGAGGCAAGTGAGCGGATCTTCGGGGATTCGTCTCTCCCGGTATTGGGGGTGAGATCGCGCTGTGTTTAGGAGAGCCATTACACGAAATCCCTGGCCAGGGTAATCGAGATATACTGGTAGGCATACCAGTAGTATATCAGAGTGTTCTGGGCTGCTCTCTGACACGACTTATGCAGCTATTGGGGGTCTGACGTTTACCGACCCCTAAGCCGTATATGCGATACTCATAGACGAATGTTCCGGACTGTACGATTATTGTCACTGTCAGGCTCAGTAGGGTTTATAGATGAGTTCGCTCGTCAGCTTCCCTTCCAATCAATACATAGGCAAAACATTACGTACAGCTTGTACCTCTGACGTGCTAGTGGTTATACCCAGTGCTAGTGTACTGATGAGTCATTAGAGTCCCCACCGACACTTTCCCAAGTTCGGGAGAAACGTTGTAGAGGCCGTATGGGTTTATGGCAAGGTTCGGAAAATGCACGTGTGTTTTCGCACGTGTCAGTTTTCGGGCAGATAATACTGGTAGGCTTTGGTTTAAGCCGGAACCCAGTATTATACTGTATAGATATAATATCTTTGTCTCAGTTGCACTTGTATTCGGTCGTAATACAAATGCGGGTGTTTTTATACCAATACGGGGTTATCCTGAAATTCGTTTCGGGATGATTTTTGGAAGTTGCCAGTTTCCAGTTCTCTATCAGCCGTATTTTGACATTCGGTTAAATACGGATTTTTCTTTTCATCTTCAGAGTGAGTCATGCTTCTAGAAGGTTCTAGAAATGATGACAAGGCTTGTGACTCACTTGGGTCATTAATAGTTCATTAATGATAAAGGATGACTAGGTTAATTGTGATAGGTTTGCACTTAATGCATTTTGATGATTCATTCTTTCTTTAATGACTTGATAAGGTTGAAAGCTTATGGTCACCACTTGATGCTCCTACCCTCACCTCCCTCCTCTCATATATTTGGCCGGCCACTCATTGTGTGGGAGTGTGATTTTTTGAATCATTTCAAATTGGCAAAAAGATTATGATACAAGTGTATGGAAATTTCCTAGTTCAATTTCCATTCACCCGATTCCAAATGGCAACCTCTATAACCGTTCGTCCGTGACCTTGGACGCAACGAGACAAAGTATTCTACTCATTCTCTACTTCATCTTGGTCGTCTCTTTTGGCAAACTTGACGATCGAGTTGCCTCGGTTCAGAGGCGGGAGCCCGTTTAAAGATCCGTCGACGTGGTGCCACCTGGACGACGAGACCGGAGATCGAGCAAGTTCGGATCAGTTGCAACATAGCGTGGGATGATGGTTGAAGGCCGAAGGACTCGGATCATTCGGTATAACAATTATACCCTCTTTACAATTTGTTAGTTTAGCTTTAATGGACGATCCGGGATAAAGTACGCGATAGCGCCAGTCGTAAAAGTTTTGTTCCGTATATCGGCATCTGTTAGATGGCCGGGGCGCCGCCGCGGACTTACAGGTGATACCTCCTAAATCCTGGGTTTTGGATCTATGAGATAGATCTAATTGGATGTTAGGATTCTCACTAGTTGCAATGAGATGATATCAATCGATCCTGGGGAGAATCACTGGAAAGGTTCCAGAGTGATAAGGACGACTGAATATCAGCCGCAGGCATTGTCTTTACCCTCAGTGGAGGGACGGTATGTTGGAAGAGTTCCAAGCTAGATACCTTGACTTACTAGATGATTAAAAGCAAGATACATCGTTACCAAGGATGCTACCAAAGAAGAAATCTGGATATATATAAGTTCATGAGATGAACTTTGTTCCAACCATTATGTGACAATGGAGTTATGGTTTTGGCCTAAGAACCCCCGTCCCATCAGAAATACAGATATAATTCTTAGGCAGTATCACCTGATCATGGAGATGGTTGATCTCCAGGGAGATCGAGGTTAGGAGAGTAGACACAAAGGACAACAGCACGGATCCACTCACAAAGGCCTTTTCCCAGTAGAGACTTTTATGGGATGGTTGAGTATGAGATACTTCAACCATAGCTAATTGTTGGGTATGTGATACCACAACAAATGGCCCTAGTGCAAGTGGGAGATTGTTAGTTATATGTATCCCTACAGGCCATTACTGTACATACGATGTATATTGTAGCGGATGCTAGGACATATATAGGGAGGACTTTCTTGCTCGACAAGATAGTATGCTATCTGGTTGTACTTTATCTTAACATGTGCTATGATTGTCTCTATGTTACATGTTGATAAAGCCCTTAGGATATGTACTCGACTACTGGGACTATGATGAGATCATACTAGTGGGGCCACGGTAGTCGACGAGTACATCCTATAACTATTCCTAGTCAAGGGTGTATCGAGACGGGGCATCGATACACCAGTGTAGACTAGCGTATACGCATCTTGACCCATATGATGGGCGATGGATGATCCCATATCCATCGGTGTTTGACATCAAGGATGGTGTACGGGTGCTCAGTAGAGACTGGGTACACTGGACGGACTTGCCGAGAACTCCCAGATGGTATTATACCTCATGTCAGATGGCAGTTCTCCGGTGACACTGGTACAGAGTAGTCTGTTGAACCGAGATCCTCATAGAGACTTGTGGGATTCCCACTGTGCTTTGATTTCCATCATACCACGTCCATGAGGGTGTGCAAAAAGGTGGCTTTTGGGTACAGTCCCGAATCAAATGGAGGCAATGAGCGATAGTAGGGGATTCGCCTCTCCCGGTATAGGGAGTTGATGTTGCGCTGTGTTCGATTGGCTATAACTGGAAATCCCTGACCAGGGTTGCTGAGATTTAGTGGTAAGTGTTATCAGTAGTTTCTCGAACTGTTATTGACCTCATATCGACACGACTTATCGAGCAACTGGGGTCTGACGTTTACCACCCCTAGGCGAGATATGCGACATATCAGACGACGAGACCGGACTGTACGGGAGTGTTACTGATTGGATTCACGGGAGAGAGTACAAGCTTGCTTGTTAATCTTCTGAGTGCTCAATACCTGGGTAGCTGTTACGTTTAGCTGACCGCTTGCAGCTTGTGGGTGTTTGATATGATCATCACCTACTGCCGGCGTATTGACAATTCTTTAGAGTCCTACACAGAGGTTTCTTGACTCAGCCAAAACAGAGTAGGAGCACATATGTGATATGTGCGGGACCGAGGATAATGAGATATGAGATACCGTATCATATTCTCGCGATATTTGATATCAGCCGGCTTATCGGATCAAGTGTTGATTCGATGAATCGGTAAATGTTATATTAGTCGGTTATATGCGATATAGCCGGATTGTCGGATCAAGTGTTGATTCGATGATTTAATGTATAATAATATGTATGATATATTAAGTTACATTAACTAATATAAGCTCACTAAAAGATTCTTTTTCTCACTCGGGTAATACATTGATATATACGTGATATATGTTAGTTGTATTATTTTATTTGGTTACAATAAATATTATATATGAGATATATAATATTGTAACATGATATAATTACTAATGCAACATGTTTAGTTGAGATTAAACAAGATTAGGGTTCGATTTGGGTTAGTTCTTTCTTGAAGATTCTAGAAGGTTTTTCTTTTGTCTTGCGTTAAGATATTATGTTGATATTTATGTGTGACTCATTCTTAACCCAACCCAAACCCTAGCCCTAGTTAAATCTCTACAAAGGTTTAGTTAACCATGGTTGCATTATTCATCATTATCTTCTTTTCATTATTCATCACAAAAGGTTTCTAATCATTATTCATTTTCTTCTTGCTTGAGTTCTTCATGAAAAGCTTTATTGCTTTGATTTTGTGATGAAAAATGAGTGAGGATAAGAAAACAAATGAGAGCAAAAATCCTACTTCATCATCCTCATCTACCCTTGCCCTTTAGATGAGAGTGTTCACTTCATTTAGTGAGTGTTAGCTTGTGTTAATAAAACTTCAAGATAGATCATCTTTGTTATCGAAGATCGAAAGCAAGACTGCATTTTTCTCTTCGTGGAGCCTCTCGAGAGTCCGGAACACGATGATCGCAGCGAAGGGACCTCAACACGGAGCTTAAGAAGTGAAGGACCAGATCTACAAAGGATGTAATTGTTAGTGTATATGCCTTAGAGGCCATTACTGTATCATACTAGTTTGTATATTACTTAATGGAAGCTTGGGATATTCACCTTGTATATGCAATCTTGCTCAAAATAGTAGTATGCTACTTGGTTTGTTTCTACTTCAATGTGTACATGTGTTTATTTTAGTATATCGTCTATACACATTAGTGGAGCCCTTAGGATCTTTGGATGATTACCAGCGTTGTGATGGCAGTCACACTAGTGGGGGCTGGGTAATCTATAAGCACATCCTTATGCAGGTCCCCAGTCGCAGGACTATCGAGACAGGGCATCGATACTCCGGAGTAGACTAGCGCATGCACTTCTTATCCCAGAGTGGGAGATGGTCTGTCCCACAGCCATCAGTACGTCGTACTGGAGATAGTATGCGGGTGCTCGTTGGGTTACGAGTACACTAGACAGGACTCTTCGGGAACTGACCGGTTGGTATTATACCTATCGTCAGTTATCAGTTCCCAGGTGCCATGAGTACAGCTTAGTCCGCTGACTTGACACTGTCACTTCGCCTCGAGTGTGTTCCCACTGTACTTTGATTACTACCCTACCATGGCTCAAAGGAGTCATGCAAACAGGTAGTAGTTGGGTGCAGTCCCGAAGCACTTGGAGGCAGTGACGGTTAGACAGGATTCGTATCTCCCAGTATTGGCGGTTGACATCGCGCTGTATCTAGGAGAGCCATTACACGAGTAGTCCCTGGCCAGGCCAAGCGAGATATACTGGTAGGCTTCCAGTGCTATCTCAGGGTGTATTGGGCTTCACTCCGACACGACTTGTACCGCTATTAGGGGACTGACGTTTACCGCCCCCTAGGCCCGCCATGCGATGTATCAGACGAACAGACCGGACTGTACGGAGATTGTCACATTCAGGCTTAGTAGGAGTTCAGATGGGTTTCACCTCGTCAGTCTTTTTGTCGGCATCTACCTGGGGACCGTTACGCACAGCTAGTGCCGCTTGCGGTCTGTGGTTAAACCCACTGCCAGCGTAGTGTCGAGTCTTTAGAGTCCCACACAGAAAGCTATTCGCCTTTAGGCAAAAGAGTAGAGGTCGCATGGTTTTGCGACAGGTCGCATGGTTTTGCAACAGGGTCCGGTCACATCCGTGCACTTGTGCGCGTATAGTGTCCAGACAGTTAACACTAGCGGGCTTTGGTTTAAGCCAGATCCTAGTGTACGTTTTGGGATTGGTTTTATCCAGTATGTATTCGTGTTCCTCGGAACGCGAATGCGGGTGTGTATGCACAGTTGACGGAGAGACAGAGGTAGAGGATTCTCATTAGGGTTGTTGGCCGTTGACTGTTGACAATTGACTTTTTGCTCAACCCTAATGAGAATATGATATGTAATTAACAATAATATTAATTAAGTATTGTGGTGACATGGTTGTTGAGGGGTTGACTTTGTTGACTTGTTGACTTTGTTGACCGGTTGACTAGGTTGGACTAGTTGACCATCATGATGACAATGGCTATCATTTCATGGCAAAGACTTTTTACTTGCTTGTTCTCTTGTGCAATATGAGTGCATGAAATGATATAGCCATTTTGACTTAAACCATTTACACAATACTTGATTACTATTTTTGTGATGATGGTTTTGGATTATGAGAGCCAAGTGAGAAAAGTCTTGCTCATTCTATCATTTTCATTCTCTCTCTTGTGTTCTTGAGCTCTCATCTCCTTCCTCTTGCTCTCCCTCTCTTTAGTTTATGGTTCACTTGTCTCATGTGTTGAGAACCAAGAACCATAGAGAAAATCCCAACACACTCTCCTCTACTCACTCTAGTTCACAAGGTTTAGCAAACCGAGTGAACTAGTTTCTTCAAAGTTCGAAGAAGAAGCGAAAGGTAGAAGCTTTCAGGTGGATCGATCTTCGGCGCAAGGAGAAGACGGGGTGAAGCCGATCCGGACAACCATCGAGGTTTGAAGACGAAGGAGTTCAAGAAAGAAAGGTATAACCCCCTAACCGAGTAGTTAACAACTCCTAGTTAGGTTGTTTGTTAGATGTTTAACAAAGATCCGGTTTTGAGTCCATGTTACCGCTTCTAGAAAATTGTTTTTCACCAAATTCCGCATGCCCGAAAGTACCGGGAGAGGTAGCATGGACTTACAGTGGTATCAGAGCCTAGTTAAACTCTATCTAACATGTTAGCATAGTAGCTAGAAATTCGATCGGAGAAAAAGTCCCGAAATAAACCCGAAATTCAAAGTTGCTGTCGATTTTTAAAGTTCTGTAAAATTGATAAATTTCATCTTAAAAATCGGCTCAGGGTTTTTATTAAACACCCACGAAATTTGGTCCCACGAACAGGTCAAAGCGCCGCGGAAACGCGGCGGGAGCACGCTCCCGCCGCGGTTCCGCGGCCGAGTTGACTCTGCCGAGGTCCAAATTTTGTGCAGTGTTTTTATGGGGTTGTTTTGGGATTTTTGAAATATGTATTTTCTGCCCAGATTTTCCAGAACGAAAATTTTGTGTTTGGGGCTTGAAAAACCGTATTTTGATCGAGTTTCTAAAGACTTAAGCTGACGGGTTTTTATCTGTGATGTGATATTTGTATTGAATGTCTGCTAATCTCTATATGTCGATTAGTGGGGGTTATACAAATCTGTGATCTGTAATGTTATTGGAATGTGTATATGAATTCATTGGATTTTCGCGGGTGAATAGCCGGGGGGTTGTGAGACGAGAGTTTTATTTTCTTTCAATTCATGTAAATTTGTAAATTGATGTAATAATTATTTGTATGGCCGCACAACCGGGTCGGGGTTGTAGCCGTCATTGTATAATTTCTTTTTACTGTTTTTGCTCCTAGGATAGACCCATGGAGGGGGTGCACAAACTACCGGGTATGCCGAAGTGCCGAGTGGCCTACTCACGGAGTTGAGGGAGGTTGCTTCGCTTCGGGTACTTGGCGGGTAGTTTTCCGCACCCGTAGGGGTCTTGGGTGGGGTATTGGCTATTCACCGCGACCGTGTAATCTGCTTTTCGTTACAGGCTCGTACGAATTGCGGATTCCTAGTATATCCAATGTGTTCATCTGTGATCTGAAATGGCTATCATTGCAGTATATCTATATATGATATTATTTAGGCGTTGCTTATGTTTTACAGCCGCGCTAGCCCAGCCCCCGCTCTGTCGTTAGTTAAGTAACCTAACGGGTAATGACGGGGCCCTGTGGCGAATGCGAATGGCATAAGCGTACGTCATATTTTGGTTGTTTTCTGCAATGGTAGGATTAAATGATGGGACGCATTAAAAGAACTAATGTAAGAATATCACGCATTAAAAGAACTAATGCAAGAAAAATAAACCAAGTAAAAGTCGTTGGAACACTTTCGAAAAACCACTCGGTTCTTTTCAAAACTAACTTTTAAATGCGGAGCTTGAGCCACTCATTTTAAAAGCTATCTCGTTCCATCGATTATATCAAGTTCACTACGTTCACGGTTTAGCCAAAACCATTCGTAGCCCTCCGTCGTTTCACATGGATGGTCAATAGTATTCAAGCTATGTTTGTTGGCCAAAGTCAAGGCATAGTGATTGGTAGCTATTGGGTATTCATGTGCAGCATAGATAGATGCGTTAGTTTGGAACAGTCGTACTGCCTTGTTGGCCAAAGTCAAGGGTAGGTGCGGGTGGATTCAAATTAACCTGGAGAACGACGGGTAGAACTTGACATGTGACTTATGATTTGTTGGCCAAAGTCAAGGTCATAAGAGCATGGGGCAAAAATCCACATCGGGAGTTTCAAAAGAACTGAAACTTGCTAGTGTTGCATACCATTTGGAGTGTGATGATTCTGGTAGGATTCCTTCAGTTTCGTCACGCAATGATATTTGGATCCCGATCCTACTGTGAGTATATGCTGCTCCTCGGGAAATTTCTCACTTAACGATCAATGCTATAAACCAAGTAGGTGTCTAGAAAGGTGTTAGCGGGGCTACGCCCCCAGGGAAAAGAGGTTATTTAATTAATGAACTTCGCGAAAGCGTTGGAAAACCTCCCTCGAAGTACCAACACTGGCCTGGCTGAACGGTTAAGCAAGTATTGTACGGTGAGATTGATCCTGACTAATTCTTCCTTTTAGGTTTGAGGAGGGATTCGAGAAACAGTGGGAGCCATCCTGTTTAGACAAACTAAAAAACCATTCTAAACTTGCAAGAGCATCATGCTGAGTGTTTCTTCTCTCTCCTAATTGCAGCGACCAATCGACATGACTGGACTTAAGTTACTTCTAGATAAAAACATACTGACAGGGCCAAACTATAAAGATTGGCTCAGGAATGTCAAGATGGCAATCACTTACGACAAGCTGTGGTATCTTCTTACCACCAAAGCTCCCCCTGTCCCAGGTCCCAAAACCAGCGTCGCGGATAAGGAAATCCTTAAGACCTGGGAAATCGATTGCGCGAAGGCCAAGTGCCTCGTGCTTACCTCTATGGACAACGAACATCAGAGGAGGCATGAGAATATGGACCTCGAATCCATATTTCTCCATACAAAAGAACTGTATGGAGAGCAGTCTCGTATCGCAAGATACGAAGTGTCGAAGAAGTTATTTTCGGCAAGGTTGGCCGTCGGATCATCGGTAGCGGAACACGTGCTTAAGATGATTGGCTACATAGAAGAGCTCGCGGACCTTGGGACCACGTTGGAGAATGAGCTCTATACGGACTTGATTCTCCAGTCCCTTCCTTCCACTTACGCCCAGTTTATCCTGAACTTTAACTTACAAGAAAAAGAAGTTGAACTTTCAGAACTCCTCAACATGCTGAGGAGCGCAGAGGGCACCCTACAGAAAGGTAGGGAAATATCCACTTTGTTTGTAGGAGGATCTTCCTCTTCTAGGTCCAAGGCGAAAGCCAAGGAAAAGAAGAAGAAAGCCCCCGCCAAACCAAGGGGCGGTGTTAGTAAAGAGGATACGAAGGGGAAGGGAAAGGCAAAAGCAACAAAGAAAGTGGGAAAGCTTGTGGATAAGGAAGAATGCTTCTATTGTCATAAGAAGGGACACTGGAAGAATGATTGCAGGGCTTGGAAAGCCAGGACACAGGAATTGAAGCAGGTTGCAGCTTCAGCTTCAGGTGTGTATGTTATTGAAAACTGTCTTTCAATAAACTCTACATCCTGGGTATTGGATACCGGATCAGGATCTCATATCTGTAATTCTTTGCAGGCGTTGAGAAACCGTAGGGTTTTGAAGGCAGGTGACATGACCCTCAAAGTTGCAAACGGAGCTAGCATGGATGCTAAGGCCGTGGGGGACTATCACCTGGGGTTGTCAGATGGACACGTTTTGGTTTTGCGTAATTGCTATTTTGTGCCCAACGCAACTTGTAATATCATTTCTGTATCTTTGACTTCTAAAGAAGGTTATGAATTTGCGTTTGTACGTAATGTTGTAAACATTCACCTTAATCAAGTTTTGATTGGGTCAGGTATATTAAGCAATGGTGTATACGTATTAAACCAACCACAGATTTTCAATGTCCAGAATACACACAAAAGAAAGTCTCCGAAAATCAATCAGACTTTCTTGTGGCATTGTAGACTAGGTCACATCAATGAGAGAAGGTTGACGAAGTTACATACAGAAGGATATTTGAATCCGTTCGAATATCAATCGTATGCCACTTGTCAATCCTGTCTCAAAGGAAAGATGACAAAGACTCTGTTCACTGGACACGGAGTAAGGGCGAGCGAGCTCTTGGGACTCGTACACAGTGACGTGTGCGGTCCAATGTCTACACATGCGCGAAGCGGTTATTCTTACTTCATTACTTTCACGGATGACTTTTCAAGGTACGGTCATGTTTTCTTAATGAAACGTAAGTCCGAAGCCTTTGGAAAATTCCAGGAATATAAGAATGAAGTAGAAAAACAAACCGGCAAAAGTATAAAAATTCTAAGATCGGATCGAGGTGGAGAATACTTGAGTGCCGAGTTCCTGGACTATTTAAAAGAGAACGGAATTCTCTCTCAGCTTACTCCTCCATACACTCCGCAACATAACGGTGTATCGGAGAGACGGAACCGAACCCTATTGGATATGGTACGGTCCATGATGATTAACGCTGAGTTACCGCGATCATTCTGGGGGTATGCGCTAGAATCAGCTGCATACCTTTTGAACCGAGTTCCAACTAAGACTGTGCCTACTACACCATATGAGATGTGGTGTGGGAAGAGACCCTATCTTAAGCACATTAAGACATGGGGATGTCCAGCTTTTGTTAAAAAGCAGCATGCGGACAAGCTCGAGGCACGCTCAGTACAGTGCAAGTTCGTGGGATATCCAAAGAACTCCAAGGGATATTTCTTCTACTGCGAAGAGGAACAAAAGGTTTTTGTTTCTCGTCATGCCTACTTCTTGGAAACTGAGTTTTTGGAAACCCAGATAAGTGGGAGCACAGTAGAACTGGAAGAAATTCCAGAACCACGAGCTATTTCTGAAAGCTTAGTGGAACCAGAGGGTTCAAAAGAACAGGACATTCCTACGCCGCTCCGCAGGAGTAGTAGGCAGTCTCATCCGCCCGACAGATACTACAGTTTTCTCATAGACGGGGATAGAGAGGATTGCATCATAGATTATGATGAGCCTACTAGCTTCCAGCAGGCCGTTCAGAGCGTTGACTCGGTAAAATGGCTGGATGCAATGCGTACCGAAATGGAGTCCATGTACACCAACAAGGTATGGACGTTGGACATTACTCCAGACAGGGTAAAACCCGTAGGATGCAAGTGGATCTTCAAAAGGAAGATTGGTGTAGATGGACAGGTTGAGACCTAAAAGCTAGACTTGTTGCAAAGGGTTTTCGTCAAAGACCTGGTTTGGACTATGACGAAACCTTTTCTCCAGTGGCTTTGCTGAAATCCATTCGGATCCTTCTTGCCATTGCTGCCTTCCACGATTATGAGATCTGGCAGATGGATGTAAAGACCGCTTTTCTAAATGGAAATTTAGAGGAGTGTGTCTATATGGACCAACCAGAAGATTTCATTCAGAGTGGGAGCAGCGGAAAGGTGTGCAAGTTGCTTAAGTCCATCTATGGACTAAAGCAGGCATCGCGGAGTTGGAACATCTGTTTTGATGAGACGGTCAAGGAATTTGGCTTTATCAAAAATCCATATGAACCATGCATCTATAGAAGATTTGTAGCGAGAACTGTAGTATTCCTCGTTTTATACGTGGATGACATTCTCTTAATAGGAAATGACATTCCTATGCTACAATCTGTCGAGGGGTTCTTGTCACACAGGTTCTCCATGAAAGACCTGGGTGATGCCTCATACATCCTGGGGATCCGGATCCATCGTGATAGATCCAAGAGGATATTAGGACTTTCACAGTCCAGGTACATCGACACCATACTGAAGAGATTCAGTATGGAAGATTCCAAGCGCGGTAACCTACCGGCTTGTCATGGGATCACCCTCTCTAAAGAGATGTCTCCCAAGACTGATTTGGAGAGGGATCGCATGTCTATTGTACCCTACGCTTCTGCGGTAGGCTCTATAATGTATGCGATGTTGTGTACCAGACTGGATGTAGCTGTTGCGCCACGGCAGCGCCCCGGCCTCTTTCTCGAGGCCAAAATGCGGAATAAATTTTTTTTCCCTAACTCGGAAACCGGCGCTACCGCGGACAATTACCCGGATCGAAACCATTAACCTATACTAGCTAACTAGAGAGATAGGGTGAGAAGTTATACCAAGCGATCCGTGTCCTTCGGTCTTCATCTCCACTCCGATCTCTTGCGGAATCTCCGTCACCTCCTCGCTCGTCGGAAAGGGCACCACGTAGCCGGAATCTTTTACGGGCTCCCGCCTCTTGACCGAGACAACTCGGGCGCGAAGTTGGCTAGCCGACGCGTCCAAGGCTTTCTATAGAATAGTGTAGTGAACTTGTCTCTTTTGGGGTTTCTTGAAGTTGCCATGGATGGAGGTGGAAGAAAAGAATGAACTTTGAACCTTTTTGTGATGTGAGGAATTTTGTAGCATGAAATGTGATGAAGCAATTTGCTCATGCCAAAAAAATACCCTCATTCCCCCTCTCCAAATATGGCCGGCCACTTAGAGATGAGAATAGATTGGAGAGAGAAAAAGAAAACAAGAAAGAATATATCAATAACATAGAAAATGGTCACCCTCCTCTCTCATCACAAATCCACTCAAAAGATAAGAAATGGAATAGACTAGAAAGGCATCTCATGATGAAACAAGTCTCATCATAATGCAACATATGCAAGAAAGCCCTCCACTAGATGTTAATTGCAAACTTGCAATTAACACCCTCCATCAAGAAAGTCCGACCGAGAAGGAATGAAGGAAAACCGGCCGGAACGGAATGCAAACTGGCAACTTCAGAAAAACTGATCCCGTAATAAAATACGGGAAAACCCCACTGCTGCAAATACATGCCCGCATTTGTATTCCCACTGAACACAAATGCAAAGAGACAAAATCTACACTGTACTAGACTAGGACCGGCTTAAGCCAAAGCCGGCTAGTAAAATCCGTTCGATCCTGATCCGTGCAATACCGCACGTATCAGATCGAACCCTGCCATATAACTATACGGCAACTAGTACAAAACTGTCCAATCCTGATCCGTGCAATACCGCACGTATCTGATCGGACCCTGCCATATCTCCATACGGCCTCTACAGCGTTTCGCCCGAAACTTGAGTAACTGTAACTGAGTGTGGTGGACTCTAAAGACTCGTCAATACCTTGGCTGTGGATTTAACCACTAGCACGTCAGAGGTATAAGCCAATACGTGACGGGCCACCAGGTATTGACCAAATGGGACGTCGATGAGGAAGCTCACCCCGACACCCAACTGAGCCTGTCAGTGACAATATCCGAACAGTCCGGTCCGTTCGTCTATGAGTATCGCATGGCGGGCCTAGGGGGTTGGTAAAAGTCAGACCCCCAAAAGCGGTACAAGTCGTGTCGGAGCGTAGCCCAGAACGCCCTGAGATACTACTGGAATACCTACCAGTAAATCTCCTGCCTCGGCCGAGGGCTTTGCGTAATGGCTCTCCTAGACACAGCGCGACCTCACCCCCAATACCGGGAGAGACGAACCCCTGCAGATCCGCTCACTGCCTCCATGTGGCTCGGGACTGTACCCAACTAAAACCTGTTTGCACGACTCCTTTGAGCCGTGGTAGGGTAGTAATCAAAGCACAGTGGGAACTCACACGAGACAAATGACGATCTCAGGTCGATGAACTAACCTGTACACATGTCACCAGGGAACTGCTATCTGACATCTGGTATAAGACCAACTAGCAGGTTCCCGGCGAGTCCTGTCCGGTGTACTCATAACCCAATGAGCACCTGTATACATCTTAGGTGAACCAACTGACACCAGTGGCTTGTGAGACCGGCCACCGCCCCTCGTCGGGGTCTCGACTGTATACACTAGTCTACTAACGGAGTATCGATGCCCTGTCTCGAAACTCCTACGACTAGGGACCTTTTAAGGATGTGCTTATAGACCACCAGCTCCCACGTATATGATCGCCATCATACTGCTGGTAGTCAAGCAAGAATCCTAGGGGCTCTATCAACGTGTAATAGCGACATGTCAGGTCACCTAAAGCAGTACACGATGATAAAGATAAACCAGATAGCATACTATCATCTCGAGTAAGACTGTCCTACCGGGATAGGTCCTCCCTCAATCATTGCAATCACGTGCCTGTGATCCAATAATTGACTCTGAGGGCACTAACTCCAACAATCTCCCACTTGCACTCAAGGCTAATTATTGCGATGTCGCATACTCACAGCCCGTGTGATACCGAACACCCAACTCCTCTACTAGTCAGTCTCACAAAACCTGTTTGCGAAACTATTGCGTTCGAGGAATAGCCTCAGTGAGTGGATCCGCTCAGATGTTTCTTTCTATGTCTCTCTATATCTCATGTTCGCGGAGAAAGCCATCTCCCGAAACGAACAATACCTGTCTTAGAATGTCTGGATGTTTGATGGGACCTAGCTCATAAATGAACTCCAAATCCAAACTTCTTAGACTGTATCATCAACCGAACTTAATCAGTATCCTGCGCCATGCCTCCCTCAGTATTGCCTTGGACTACCTGTCCAAAATACTGCCCCTCGTCAGAGGGAGAACTATAACTCTGACAACCTCCTTGTCGTCCATGTCACCTTGGAAGCCTGGAGTGATAACCGTCTCCTAAAGGAGGGAGCCGTTATCATATCCCTAGAACATTCACTTATGTTCTAAAACTGCTTCCGACTGTTTTTCCAGGATTGGATTAATATCAACTTATTGCATCTAGTGCAAGAACAACATCTGGTGTGGTACTTGACATCTCATGATTGACTCAAATGCCTAAGCAAGTGATCTGCCAATCATGCACATCCTCTCCCCTTTAGTCTGTAAGACACCTTTAGAGAGGGTGACTCCATTACCTGCAGGTACACTACCATGCCAGGAGTCGTCCATTCTAAATACTCATAGAATGCTGTCAAGGTACCCTGATTGGGAAACCACCCAAATCTAGATCTAAAACCATAGATCTAGTAACCAGTATGTCTGATATAATATCCAAGTCCCTTGTGGAGAAACCACTGTGTGACGACCAAAGTATAACCGATCGTAGTATAGGAATCTCACTTCCTACTACCTTCTCAACAGATCCATCCCCTATTCTGATGACGTCAAACCCATGACTGTCACATCAGAAACAGATGATCTATCTCCGCTACATCTGCTTTAGTCTATAAATAGACATAAGCCTGATGTCCACCAATGCTTCCGCTGCTCCCACTGACTACGACAACCCTCTGGCAGAGTCATATACACGTGCACTTCTAAAGCTAGTTTAGAACGACGCTATACTCATCCTCCTGCCGGGTCTCGCAGCCTGGAACAACAGCAATGGTAAGTGTGGGCAAACAAGAACTTCCCTGTCACCGTCCTTGAGGCTACCGGAGTACCTCTCGGGTGCCTGAAGTTACCCACCTTATCTGCGGAGTGGCCAATGGAATGTCAAATCAGATTGAATCTTTAGGTTCCTTATCAAATCTTCAGTAATCGTTTGCGGTTCTGGAATCACTTCCAGTTCTACCATACTCCCACTACTGTTTTTGAAAAAATCCATTTTTAATAAAACTGTGGCGAGTCTAGAACAATATTTCTATTGATCTGCCAAATGGTAGAAAGTCAACCCTCGTCATAGCCTGGGTCAACCCACAAACAGCCATTACAGAAACGTGCCTTGAGTTATCCGGAGTCTGGTTTTAAGCATAAGCCGGACAACTCCCCGTACCTTAACATCGTTAAGATATGAACTGTTCTATATCCAATATAGAACCAGAGGCACTGATTCAATTGAACCAGATTCAAATCATGCAGCTATCTCCAGTGCATGTAAACTAAATGGAAGAAGGCCGATCAGCGTTACTCAACTTAGGAATGCTTCCAATTATGAGTAACCTGAAAGAGAAGCAATCTGTCTTCATCATTACTATCAACTGAATACCATACACAAGTATCTACATCTTCGATCTCTTTGAAGAATCCCGATACTTGCTATACCTGGTTCTCTACTCTATTCAAATACCTATAACTCCTCAAAACTTAGACCCTGTGTTTCCACGAAACACATGTCTAAGAACTAGAGAAGTTAAAAGTAAACAGAATATAGTACGAGGACCAACCCCTCTGTCCTAATGGACACTGGACAACATACAATACTCTGTATAAGTCCGCTGAGTCTAACAACTCTTTCACTGTGTGTCGTAGGTTGAAAACTGTACTTATGGTTAAGAAGAATTACACCGCTGTTTAATGCTCCTTACCTAACCATCCACTGATATAGGTAAATGTCATCGACATAATATCAAAAGGTATATCTCACTCTATGAAAATAGACGTACAGATATATCAATTTGAAATTGGTGCACAACAGCGGATATTCAAAACCAAATATTTGCCGACCGGCAAACAACCCAGGTGACTTCCTCAAATATCACCGATTACAACGAATCCCGATATAATGAGGATGATCACCCAATTCCCAATAACTTACTCCCACTCAGCATCTGTAAAACCATACAGATGTGAGAATCCATCCTGGTAAATACATACCCTGGAGCAAGTGTCTAACTGGGAAATCAGTTTTCCATTAACAGTACACAGTGAAACTGAAACATTGAAATGTTTCGTTGGGGTATCGTGGTATTCCTAGTAATGCCTCTTCCATTATCCAGATTCACAACTGTAACCGTATAATTCTTTGCCACCTCTCCAAATCCCTTTATGTGTCTTTAGTCATTACCTTCTGTACACCCCTTTAGGCCAAATGGTTTTCTTCCTTCCCTACCGTTCGGCACTAGCCTATGGTTTGGAAGAAGACTATCCAAAAAGCATAAAGGGTGTACTGTCCTAATCCTAGGAGCACTCGCAATGCGAGAGAAGGTGAAGATAAAAGACACCTGAATGTACTTTATTCCTATTTCTCCTGAACCAGGATCCATCCCCGAACTGGAACAAGTTCCTTTCGAGTTCGTATATAACCATACGATGGATTATCCAATAAAATGGGATCTTCGTAGTGATACGGAGTGTCCTGGAGAAATACAAAGGTGATTTAGGATTGGCGAAGAAATACTTGGTTTGGTCGTGAATAGCAGTCGCAACTTACTTTGCCCTCTTACTAATCCCTTGCTTTGTCTTAACTTAATACCTTCTGTACACCATTTTAGGCTAACTGGTTTTCTTCATTCCCTACCGGTCGGCACCAGCCTATGGTTTGGAAGAAGACTATCCAATTTGCGTAATAGGTGTACTACTCCTAAACCAAGGAGTACTCGCAATGCGAGAGAAGGTGAAAAGAAAAGACAACTGAATAATCCTATCCGTTTTCTCCAGAACCAGAAACCATCCTCGAAGTCCTTCGAGTTCGTATATAACCATACGATGGTTTTGTCCAATGGAAGTGGACGTTCGTAGTAATACGGGGTGTCCTGGAGAAAAAGGGTAAAAGTAGGAGTGGCAATGAGGTCTGCAACTCTGATAATCCAAAAGCCAGTGTTAAGAAGGTTCGGTCAACTTGGTCACTGAGTCAAAGTCCAGGGTCGGGTCAATGGTCGCTGCCAGAGAGAGAGAAAAGAAACACTCAGCGTGCACTCTAACCTAGATCAGAATGGTTATCACTTTGTCTAATCTGGAAACCTCCCACTGTACCTCAAATTCTCCTCCAAACCTGAAAGAAGAATTAGTCGGGATCACCCGAGGAGTAAACCAACTCATCAGTGGGAATCGGGATCCAACTATCATCGCATGATAACGTGACGGAATCCACTCACGTCACCACACTCCAGAAGGTATGCGCATGCCTGGCAAGTTTCAGTTCTTTTGAAACTCCCGATGTGATTTTTACCCCTAGGACCCAAGTGACCTTGACGAATAATCAACAAATCAAAAGGTCCTAGTCAAGTTCAACCCGTCATTATCTTGATTGCGTTAAACCCACCCGCACGACCCTTGACGAATAATCAACAAAGTCGCACGACTGTCCTAACCAATCCACATATCCATGCAACAGAAAGCATTACAGAGCTACCGCTCACTACGCCTCGGCGAATAGCAACGACAAACGTAGCGCGAATACTAAGCAATACTGAACTGAAATGTCGGAGGGCTACGGCTGGTTTTTGGCGAAAAACCTTTAACGTAATGAACTTGATATCGTTGAAGGAACTGGATAACTTTTTATAAAAAAAAATATAGTGACGAAAACCTTTACTAAAGAGGTCACTCCCGGTGAAGGGATCTCGGCTCTTTCCCCGTAGAATGAGGTGCAGGATATTCCAACTGAATACCACGATGCAAAGCAAAAGTAATCGGCTATAGTGAAGTTAATGCCCTGACGCAAACTTCTGTCCAAGGGGTCACTCCCGGTGAAGGGATCTCGGCCCTTGCCTCGTCGACTGAGGAGCAGGATATTCCAAATGAATACCACGATGCAAAACAAAAGTGAACGTCCTTGCAATAACAGCTTTTTGAAAAGTGTTCCAACAACATCAGAATAGGTTTGTTTAAACTTGCATTGATCCGAATCAATGCAGTCCCATCAATTGATCACACCACAAAGAACGAAAATATACTGACGTACGTATATGCCATCCGCATTCGCCACTGGGTCCCGTCATCACCCGTTAGGTTAGCTAACTAACGGCAGAGCGGGGACTGGACTAGCGCGGATGTAAAACATATACAACATCTACTAATATATATATACCAATATATAGTATTTCGCTCAAGGCGTGAATAGAAATGCAACATCACATAAATGTACAGCATCACAGAACAATACAGATAACTGGAAACCCCGGGTTTCACAGAGCCGCTGCTGAAACCCGACGTTCCCCTGGTCGTGTGGATAGCCTGTGCAATGAAATCCTAGACCCCTACGGGCGCGGCAAGTCACCCGCCAAAACCTGAAGCGAGGCAGCCCCCTTCAGCTCCGTGAATGGACCACCCAGCACTCCACGGAATCCGGCAACTTGGGCACCCCTCCTGGGTCAACCTGTACCCCCTACGAGTGCGGCGAATAGCCCGCCAATCCTAGAGTGAAGCCCCCTCCGTCTCAATGCCATGAGATGCGGGCTTGTTGCCCTCTAGAACCCGGCTATCCGTGCACCCCTCCGCGGGGTAATCCTAGTACAGAAAGTAAAATATACATACACCGGGTACATCGACCGCAACCAGGTCGTGCCCCAAAATAATAATACAAACAGGCAGTGACGGCAGTCCACATGTCGGACGCTCGCCCCGCAATAACAAATGTACAAAATACAACAACACTGTACTAGCATTGCATCCAGGCTATCCCCCACGACCGATCCGCAACATCACAGCATAAACATAGAACATCAACGTGAAAGTCACGTTCGCAAATCCGTCTAACCGGGCTATAGCAGTTAGACCGGATTTACCGATCGAGTGACATTCACGGTCGCAGATATAATGTAAATACTGTGAAATAATGTGTTTAAAATTTTCCGATAGATCAAACCTTAACAAGTGGGCCCCCAACCAATACTGTAGCAGTTACAGAAAACCTGGGCCCAAATTTAATATCCCAAAACCCACAAAATAAGTCCAGAAGCCCACTGAAAAAAGATGAGGCAATGACCCCACTAACTTGCGGCGGAAGCGCGGCCAAAAGGTGGTTTTAGCCGCCCTTCCGCGGTCGTGATAGGGGATCACTGTCTCGTTTTTTTTCAGTGTTCTTATAACTCCCTGCACATCTTTCTGAGATCACCTGAAAAATTTTTAGAGACCAAAAAAATCCAACAGAAAACTGATGTGAAGGAATATGTGGTTTTTGGAATTTCGGTCGATCGGATAAGCAAAACACATTAGAACAAGCTAGGTAAGGTTAATGGCCTGGCTCTGATACCATGTTGCGCCACGGCAGCGCCCCGGCCTCTTTCTCGAGGCCAAAATGCGGAATAAATTTTTTTTCCCTAACTCGGAAACCGGCGCTACCGCGGACAATTACCCGGATCGAAACCATTAACCTATACTAGCTAACTAGAGAGATAGGGTGAGAAGTTATACCAAGCGATCCGTGTCCTTCGGTCTTCATCTCCACTCCGATCTCTTGCGGAATCTCCGTCACCTCCTCGCTCGTCGGAAAGGGCACCACGTAGCCGGAATCTTTTACGGGCTCCCGCCTCTTGACCGAGACAACTCGGGCGCGAAGTTGGCTAGCCGACGCGTCCAAGGCTTGCTATAGAATAGTGTAGTGAACTTGTCTCTTTTGGGGTTTCTTGAAGTTGCCATGGATGGAGGTGGAAGAAAAGAATGAACTTTGAACCTTTTTGTGATGTGAGGAATTTTGTAGCATGAAATGTGATGAAGCAATTTGCTCATGCCAAAAAAATACCCTCATTCCCCCTCTCCAAATGTGGCCGGCCACTTAGAGATGAGAATAGATTGGAGAGAGAAAAAGAAAACAAGAAAGAATATATCAATAACATAGAAAATGGTCACCCTCCTCTCTCATCACAAATCCACTCAAAAGATAAGAAATGGAATAGACTAGAAAGGCATCTCATGATGAAACAAGTCTCATCATAATGCAACATATGCAAGAAAGCCCTCCACTAGATGTTAATTGCAAACTTGCAATTAACACCCTCCATCAAGAAAGTCCGACCGAGAAGGAATGAAGGAAAACCGGCCGGAACGGAATGCAAACTGGCAACTTCAGAAAAACTGATCCCGTAATAAAATACGGGAAAACCCCACTGCTGCAAATACATGCCCGCATTTGTATTCCCACTGAACACAAATGCAAAGAGACAAAATCTACACTGTACTAGACTAGGACCGGCTTAAGCCAAAGCCGGCTAGTAAAATCCGTTCGATCCTGATCCGTGCAATACCGCACGTATCAGATCGAACCCTGCCATATAACTATACGGCAACTAGTACAAAACTGTTCAATCCTGATCCGTGCAATACCGCACGTATCTGATCGGACCCTGCCATATCTCCATACGGCCTCTACAGCGTTTCGCCCGAAACTTGAGTAACTGTAACTGAGTGTGGTGGACTCTAAAGACTCATCAATACCTTGGCTGTGGATTTAACCACTAGCACGTCAGAGGTATAAGCCAATACGTGACGGGCCACCAGGTATTGACCAAATGGGACGTCGATGAGGAAGCTCACCCCGACACCCAACTGAGCCTGTCAGTGACAATATCCGAACAGTCCGGTCCGTTCGTCTATGAGTATCGCATGGCGGGCCTAGGGGGTTGGTAAAAGTCAGACCCCCAAAAGCGGTACAAGTCGTGTCGGAGCGTAGCCCAGAACGCCCTGAGATACTACTGGAATACCTACCAGTAAATCTCCTGCCTCGGCCGAGGGCTTTGCGTAATGGCTCTCCTAGACACAGCGCGACCTCACCCCCAATACCGGGAGAGACGAACCCCTGCAGATCCGCTCACTGCCTCCATGTGGCTCGGGACTGTACCCAACTAAAACCTGTTTGCACGACTCCTTTGAGCCGTGGTAGGGTAGTAATCAAAGCACAGTGGGAACTCACACGAGACAAATGACGATCTCAGGTCGATGAACTAACCTGTACACATGTCACCAGGGAACTGCTATCTGACATCTGGTATAAGACCAACTAGCAGGTTCCCGGCGAGTCCTGTCCGGTGTACTCATAACCCAATGAGCACCTGTATACATCTTAGGTGAACCAACTGACACCAGTGGCTTGTGAGACCGGCCACCGCCCCTCGTCGGGGTCTCGACTGTATACACTAGTCTACTAACGGAGTATCGATGCCCTGTCTCGAAACTCCTACGACTAGGGACCTTTTAAGGATGTGCTTATAGACCACCAGCTCCCACGTATATGATCGCCATCATACTGCTGGTAGTCAAGCAAGAATCCTAGGGGCTCTATCAACGTGTAATAGCGACATGTCAGGTCACCTAAAGCAGTACACGATGATAAAGATAAACCAGATAGCATACTATCATCTCGAGTAAGACTGTCCTACCGGGATAGGTCCTCCCTCAATCATTGCAATCACGTGCCTGTGATCCAATAATTGACTCTGAGGGCACTAACTCCAACAGTAGCTTATGCACTGAGTGTGGTAAGCCGGTATCAGTCAAACCCTGGGGAGAAACACTGGATAGCGGTAAAGAACATTCTCAAGTACCTGAGAAGGACTAAGGAGATGTTCTTGGTGTATGGCGGAAAAGACCTCCAGATCGAGGCCTTTGCTGACTCCAGCTTCCAGAGTGACAATGATGATTCCAAGTCCATGTCGGGTTTTGTCTTTACCCTCAATGGAGGGGCGGTGTGTTGGAAGAGTTCCAAACAGGTAACCGTTGCAGACTCGACGATGGAAGCGGAATACATCGCTGTATCTGATACCGCAAAAGAAGCTGTCTGGATGAGGAAGTTCTTGAAAGAACTTCAGGTGGTTCCGTCCATTGTTGATCCAATACCTCTGTATTGCGACAACAACGGGGCTATATCTTTAGCGAAGGAACCCAGGTCCCATCAGAGATCCAGACACATCTTAAGGCGGTATCACCTGATCAGGAAGATCGTGGATCGCCAGGAGATCAAGGTTCGGAGGGTTTCTTCAGAAGATAACACTGCAGATCTATTCACCAAGGCCTTGCCCCAGACTCAGTTCGAGCGGCTGATCGAGATGATAGGTCTTCGATACGCCAGTACATGGCCTTAGTGCAAATGGGAGATTGTTAGTGTATATGCCCTAGAGGCCATTACTGTATCATACTAGTTTGTATATTACTTAATGGAAGCTTGGGATATTCACGTTGTATATACAATCTTGCTCAAAATAGTAGTATGCTACTTGGTTTGTTTCTACTTCAATGTGTACATGTGTTTATTTTAGTATATCGCCTATACACATTAGTGGAGCCCTTAGGATCTTTGCTTGATTACTAGCGTTGTGATGGCAGTCACACTAGTGGGGGCTGGGTAATCTATAAGCACATCCTTATGCAGGTCCCTAGTCGCAGGACTATCGAGACAGGGCATCGATACTCCGGAGTAGACTAGCGCATGCGCTTCTCATCCCAGAGTGGGAGATGGTCTGTCCCACAGCCATCAGTACGTCGTACTGGAGATAGTATGCGGGTGCTCGTTGGGTTACGAGTACACTGGACAGGACTCGTCGGGAACTGACCGGTTGGTATTATACCTATCGTCAGTTATCAGTTCCCAGGTGACATGAGTACAGCTTAGTCCGCTGACTTGACACTGTCACTTCGCCTCGAGTGTGTTCCCACTGTACTTTGATTACTACCCTACCACGGCTCAAAGGAGTCGTGCAAACAGGTAGTAGTTGGGTGCAGTCCCGAAGCACTTGGAGGCAGTGACGGTTAGACAGGATTCGTCTCTCCCGGTATTGGGGGTTGACATCGCGCTGTGTCTAGGAGAGCCATTACACGAGTAGTCCCTGGCCAGGGCAAGCGAGATATACTGGTAGGCTTCCAGTGCTATCTCAGGGTGTATTGGGCTTCGCTCCGACACGACTTGTACCGCTATTAGGGGACTGACGTTTACCGCCCCTCTAGGCCCGCCATGCGATGTATCAGACGAACAGACCGGACTGTACGGAGATTGTCATATTCAGGCTTAGTAGGAGTTCAGATGGGTTTCACCTCATCAGTCTTCTTGTCGGCATCTACCTGGGGACCGTTACGCACAGCTAGTGCCGCTTGCGGTTTGTGGTTAAACCCACTGCCAGCGTAGTTTCGAGTCTTTAGAGTCCCACACAGAAAGCTATTCGCCTTTAGGCAAAAGAGTAGAGGTCGCATGGTTTTCCGACAGGTCGCATGGTTTTGCGACAGGGTCCGGTCACATCCGTGCACTTGTGCGCGTACAGTGTCCAGACAGTTAACACTAGCGGGCTTTGGTTTAAGCCAGATCCTAGTGTACGTTTTGGGATTGGTTTTATCCAGTATGTATTCGTGTTTCTCGGAACACGAATGCGGGTGTGTATGCACAGTTGACGGAGAGACAGAGGCAGAGGATTCTCATTAGGGTTGTTGACCGTTGACTGTTGACAATTGACTTTTTGCTCAACCCTAATGAGAATATGATATGTAATTAACAATAATATTAATTAAGTATTGTGGTGACATGGTTGTTGAGGGGTTGACTTTGTTGTCTTGTTGACTTTGTTGAACGGTTGACTAGGTTGGACTAGTTGACCATCATGATGACAATGGCTATCATTTCATGGCAAAGACTTTTTACTTGCTTTTTCTCTTGTGCAATATGAGTGCATGAAATGATATAGCCATTTTGACTTAAACCATTTACACAATACTTGATTACTATTTTTGTGATGATGGTTTTGGATTATGAGAGCCAAGTGAGAAAAGTCTTGCTCATTCTATCATTTTCATTCTCTCTCTTGTGTTCTTGAGCTCTCATCTCCTTCCTCTTGCTCTCCCTCTCTTTAGTCTATGGTTCACTTGTCTCATGTGTTGAGAACCAAGAACCATAGAGAAAATCCCAACACACTCTCCTCTACTCACTCTAGTTCACAAGGTTTAGCAAACCGAGTGAACTAGTTTCTTCAAAGTTCGAAGAAGAAGCCAAAGGTAGAAGCTTTCAGGTGGATCGATCTTCGGCGCAAGAAGAAGACGGGGTGAAGCCGATCCGGACAACCATCGAGGCTTGAAGACGAAGGAGTTCAAGAAAGAAAGGTATAACCCCCTAACCGAGTAGTTAACAACTCCTAGTTAGGTTGTTAGTTAGATGTTTAACAAAGATCCGGTTTTGAGTCCATGTTACCGCCTCTAGAAAATTGTTTTTCACCAAATTCTGCATGCCCGAAAGTACCGGGAGAGGTAGCATGGACTTATAGTAATCCCTCTCACTTAGTGTTAAAGTGTTTAACATGTTTGTTTTCGCATAAATTCTAGTTTAAAGATCCGGTTTTGGGTTGTTCGGCATGGCTAAATTTTAAATCGGGCATGGTTGATGCCTTCTAGACCCTTATGGCAGTGCCTAGCATCCCTACATGGTTAGCTTTTGGGTTAGCTTTTTCTTGAAGCTTCATGAAGCTTTCTTTTGTCTTTAGCTTAGATATTTTGTGTTGATATTTATTAACCCAACCCAAACCTTAGCCTCTAGTTTATTCTCTACAAGGGTTAACTTTATCATTCTTTAACCCATGGTTGCAATTCAAACCTCACACAACAATTCATTATTCATCACAAATAAAATTCTTCTTCTTCTTCCTCTTGAAAAAAGCTTTCTGGCTTTTTGTGATGTGATGAAATAAAGTGAGAAATTGAAAACAAAAGAGAGAAAAATTCCTACTTCATCATCCTTATCTATTCTAGCCACTTAGATTAGGGTGTTTTCTTTGCTAATACTTGATTAGTGAAGCAAGAGCTTGGGTTTGAGATTTTTCAAGGTAGATCATCTTAGTAGTTGAAGATTGGAAGCAAGCTTGCATCTTTCTCTTCATGGAGCCTCTCAAGAGTCCGGGTACTCGATGATCGAAGCGAAGGGACATCAACACGGAGCTTATGAAGTGAAGGAACGGACTACAAAGGTTGTAATCCCCAACTCTTAGAAATAAAGTTGTTTACTTGTA
This sequence comes from Agapanthus africanus, assembly GCA_030015575.1. NCBI lineage: Eukaryota > Viridiplantae > Streptophyta > Magnoliopsida > Asparagales > Amaryllidaceae > Agapanthus > Agapanthus africanus. Next base: position 335,618,694 of record CM057337.1, on the reverse strand, counting down.
TTGTTTACCCTAATTCTCAAGTTAAGATCTTGGTTAGGGTTACATAGCACCCCAAATTTTTATAAAATGGCATGTGTGATGCCTGGCTAAACCTTGTTGTCGTACTATACAACCCTACAGTTTTACGACAGGGTTCTATCACATACGTGTACTTGTGCGCATATGAAGTTCGGGCGGACAATACTGGTGGCCTTTGGTTTAAGCCGGATCCTGGTATTTGATTATTGGATTAGTTTTGTCTCATTATATTCTTGTTTCTTGGGATACGGATGCGGGTATGTATGTTAGTTGTATGTATGCCCTAGAGGCTAGTATTGTACAGATGATGTATATTATATTGGATGCTTGGACATATATAGAGATGACTTTCTTGCTCGATATGATAGTATGCTATCTGGTTGCTCTTTATCTTAACATGTATACTAGTCTCTTTATATTGTCTTATAGTTACATGTTGGTAAAGCCCTTAGGATGTGTACTTGACTACCTGGACTATGATGAGGATCATACTAGTGGGGACATGGTAGTCCATAAGTACATCCTTCAAGGTCCCTAGTCATGGGTGTATCGAGACGGGGCATCAATATACCAGTGTAGACTAGCGTATACGCTTCTCGACCCATGAGATGGGCGATGGATGATCCCATATCCATTGGTGTTTGACATCAGAGATGGTATACGGGTGCTCAGTGGAGACTGGGTACACAGGATGGACTCGCCGAGAACTCCCAGATGGTATTATATCTCACGTCAGATGGCAGTTCTCAGGTGACACTTGTGCAGATTAGTCTGTAGACCCGAGATCGTCATAGAGTCTTGTGTGATTCCCACTGTGCTTTGATTTCCACCTTACCACATCCATGAGGGCATGCAAAATGGTGGTTTTTGGGTATAGTCCCAAGTCACATGGAGGCAATGAGCGATAGGAGGGGTTTCTTCTCTCCCGGTATTGGGGGTTAATGTTGCACTGTGCTCGATTGGCCGTAACAGGGAAGTCCCTGGCCAGGGCTGATTCAGAGATTTGCTGGCAAGTGTTAGCAGTAGTTTCTCGACCCGTTATGAGCCTCATATCGGCACGACTTATCGGTTATTGGGGTCTGACGTTTACCACCCCTAGACCTTATATGCGACATATCAGACGAGGAGACCGGACTGTACGGGAAGTGTTGCCGATTGGCTCGACGGGAGTTGTAGCAGGTTCGCTTGTTTTCTTCTGATCGCTTAATACCCGGGTGGCCGTTATGTTTAGTTGACCGCTTGCGGCTTGGGGGTGCTTGATATGATCATCACCCACTGCCGGCGTATTGACGAGTCTTAGAGTCCCACAATGGAGTTTCCTAGTCCAGGCGAAACGTTGTGGTGCTCGTAAGCGATATGCGCATGGACCCGATTAAAATGCGCGTATAGGATACCGTATATTGATCGGGCGGCTTGCTTTTGGTGGGGTCATATGTGATATGGCCGGATTGATAAATCAAGTGTTGATTTATCATTTAACCATTAGCTTCTCACTAGAAATCCTATCTTGTTTCTTTTGGATGTATGCATGCATGTATGCATTCATTCTTGTTCATGCACATTTGGATGTGCATGGACACATGCATACATACATCATTCTATCATGGTTGCTTATACAATGAGAATGGTGGCAATATAAGAATCACACCATGGTCTTTATATGGATTATTATTGCTTTTGAATTAAAACAAAAAGGAAAAGAAAAAGGGTTAAATCATAGAATGTTTCTACACTCTTCTTTACCTTACCATGCTTACCTAACATTTAACCCTTGGTTTATTTTCCTTTTGTGTTTTTAACTCAAATACAATAATATCTTTATAATTAACCATGGTTTGAAATGAGAGATGGAAAATATATATACTTAAATTTTTCAGTTTTCTTATGAGAGTTTTTTTCTCTTCTTCTCAAAAAGCTATCATCTTCATCAACCTTGATCTCTTGCTCTCTAAACTTTTCAAGTGAGCAATATACTTATCAAGTTAGGATTTTGAAGTGAGAAAGAGAACCACAACACCATTCTACACAAGTCTAGCCCACTTGTTTGGAGTGTTAGCTTCATTTCGTTCTCTTGATCGGGTGAAGTTGCAAGCTTGGACAAAGCGGACTCCGGGTGGATCATCGGTGACCTAGAGGAGTTCAAGCGGAGCTTTTTCAAACCCCAAGTAGCCAAGGAGTCTAGCGTAGGGAGCTACAAAGGTTGTACTCTCTAAACCGTAGCTTTTCTTTCATATGATGATATGCAAGTTTTAGAAACCCTAATTTTCTAGGAACGATCCGATGTTTGTTAACTTAGCACCTTAAAGACTCCACCTTTGGTACATGTGATGCTTCCAAACCCTTCATGAGGTGCTAGGTAAACCTTTCATTGGTATCAGAGCCGACCTAGAACATTAGGCGATAATTTTACGAAGTAAAAAAATCCGATCGAACCAAAATACCACATTACGGGACCTTCTCTGGACTTTTTTGAAAACTGATGTTTTTCAGAATTAAAAATATGCAAAAATTACAGTAGGTAAATCTAAGAATAACTGTAAAAAATGATGCAATGAACAGTTCTTTTCACCGCGGAACCGCGGCAATAGCCTGCTTAGGCCGCGGTTCCGCGGCCGTACGGATGCCTCATTGTGTAGTTTTTATACAGTAACTATTTTATCTGCTTGTATATTCTTTTGGGGTATTTTTAATCTGAATTTATTACTGTTTTATCTGGAGATGGTTCTGGACTCGCCGATTCGATCGGAATATTGATTTCGTGTCTTTTCCGGATAAATTAGAAAGTATTGAAGTGTTTGAACGAGTATCATTTGCTCACTTTTCACGGGGTTTAAATATTTTGGAGATACGTGCAAGTTTTGTGGTGGACCCTCTAGAAGACAACAAACCTTAACTCGATTATGTGACCGTCTTGAACTGCCCTTTGAACCTTAGGGTTTGGGGCAGTACGGCGTGCCACATGTGAGGCGTTGGCTTGACCCTTCTACGGCTGGACCGCTACTACTGTGTCACACTCCGGGTTTTTGAACTTCGCTCAAGTGTTGGGCTTTAGGGAATCTTGGGTATTTGAACATTCGTTCGAAAACATTAATACTGTCTACTTATCTGGAATGCGATGCAATATGTGGAATTCATATAGCTAGATATGAAATACGAAATATGTGATATTTCGCATTTACGATGTCTAAAGAGAATGTGGATTCCAGATATTGCAGTTTTACACTTTCTTTTCTGTGACCGTAAGTGTAGTATGTCGATGTCGCCGGTTTCGTTGCTATACATCAACGATAATTAGGGTACGCATACTTACTTACGTTGATGATATGTGATATTATATGTTGCTGAGATATGATGTGTAGGATTGTCGCGATTGAATAGCCGGGGGTTTTATGTGAGATGAGAGTTTTAGATTTTCATTCATGTAAATTCAAATTTAATGTAATATTCTTTTATTTGGGGCACTTCCGGGTTGAGGTCGATGCCACCAGTGTTGTATATTATTTTCTTTTCCGCATTAGGATGGACCCAAGGAGGGGAGCACAGGTGACCGGGTTCTGGGGTTCAGTGGGAGGCCATCTCGAGGAGTCGAGACCGGGTCTCCTAAACTCCAGAATTGGTAGGGTCGCTTGCCGCTCTCGTAGGGGTCCAGGGTGTGGGCTTGGCTATTCATCGCGACTGTGGAATCCGTATTTTCTATTGTTGGCTAAATACTAAATACGGACGTCCTAGTATATCCCACATTATATCTATGTTTCTGCTGCGATATCTGTGATGTGATCATTAGATATGTTCTGTGATGGATACATTATATAGTATATATGATATATTATATAGACGTTACTTATGTTTTGCACCCGCACTAGCCCTGCCCTGCTCTGTCGTTAGTTACCTAACCTAACGGTGCACGAGGGGACATCAAGGCGAATGCGGATGGCATAAGTGTACGTCGTATTTATCTGTGATGTTTAGGTGACTTAAATGATGGGACTTCATTAATGTGATTAATGAAAGAAAAGAAACTTAAAAGATGTTGTAGAATCAAATTTTAAGATAAAAAGGGTAGCTACAGTATTGCTTTGCATAGCGGTATATATGCCTGCACCTTATTCGATGGGGAAAGAGCCGAGATCCCTTCACCGGGAATGACCTCTTTAGCAAAACTGGCAGATGCTACAACACTCGGTTTGACTTTTGACTGCTTTTTGGAGTTTTGCATTGCACAGCGATATATATGATATATCCCGCACCTTATTCGATGAGGAAAGAGCCGAGATCCCTTCACCGGGAGTGACCTCTTTAGCAAAACTAATAAAAGCCTCAAAATCACTCCATTTCAAAATTCACATGATTCTACGACGATATCAAGTTCATTACGCAATAGGTTTTCAGAAAAACCTGTCGTAGCCCTCCGTCATTTCAGATAAGGACTAGTTAGTATTCGTGCTACGTTTGTTGACTATGTTAAGGCGTAGTGTGCGGTAGCTAATTAGTACTTATCTGCTAAAACATGAGATGTGATTGGATTAGGGTAGTTGTACGACTTTGTTGACTATGTTAAGGGTCGTGCAGGTGGGTTTAATTCAATCGGGAAATGACGGGTTGAACTTGGCTAGTAATATGATTTGTTGACTATGTTAAGGTCATAAATTCCTAGGGGCAAAATATTATCGGGAATTTCAAGTGTTGAAATTTGCAATGAGATTGCATACCTTCTATGAGATAGTTGGATCCCGATACCCACTGCGAGTAATTGTTACTCCCGGAAGAGTTTTACACAGGACAATTAGTCGATCAAGTAGGTGTCTAGAAAGGTGTCAACGGGGTTACGCCTCTGGGAAAATGAGGTTTACTTTAATTAGGTCCGTGCGAAAGTACGGGGAACCTCCCTCAAAGTACCGACACTGGCCTGGCTGAAAGATCGGCGAAGTTGTAGGGTGTAATTAATCCCGGCTAGTCTTTCCTTTTAAGGTTTGAAGGAAGATTTGATAAAAAAACAGTGGGAGCCATCCTGATTAGATAAGATAATAACCAATCTGATCTTGCAAGAGCATACGCTAAAGTGTTTTCTTCTCTCTCTCTCCAGGTAGAGACCATATCATGCCTTAATAAAGATAATAATATGAATTTATTGACCGAACCCGCATGTTATACTGTGCTGGGGAACGTTGGTTCCGTTCTATCTTATAAGAGTTATAGGACTGAACAGAACATAGGGGAATACCAGGATTCCCATGCCACCCGAATGAAGAAAGTACATGATGATGCATTTTCTTCGGGTGTGTTCGTTATAGAGAACTGTTTCTCCATTTGCCGTCCTGGGTATTAGATACCGGGTCAGGATCCCATATATGTAATCAGTTACATGGGCTTAAGAAAGGTAGAGAACTTGGAGAAGGTGATAAAGCCATAAGGGTTGGAAATGGTGCAATTTTTCCAGCTAAGACCGTCGGGGAGTATCACCTTGTATTACCAACTGGTAATACATTGATTCTGAACGAATGCTATTACATGCCGAACCTGATATGCAACATTATATCAGTTTCTTTGTTGAGTAAAGAAGGATATAATTTTGTATTACAGGATAATGTTATGAACATTTTCCTTAACCAAAAGTTGGTTGGATCAGGCACGTTGTGCAATGGCATTTATGTTCTAAATCAATCAACAGTTTTGAGTATAACAAACACACACAAGAGGAAGAGTTCAGAACTGAACGAATCCTTCTTGTGGCATTGTAGACTAGGTCACATCAATGTGACACGACTAGCTAAGTTGCATAAGGATGGATATTTGAAACCGTTCGAATTTTCATCTTATAACACTTGCCAGTCATGTCTCAAAGGGAAGATGACCAAAACTCCGTTTACGGGACACGGAGAAAGAGTTACCAAACTCTTGGGACTAATACATAGTGATGTATGCGGTCCAATGTCTACACATGCCAGGGATGGTTCTTCGTACTTCATTACATTCACTGACGATCTCTCTAGATTTGGATATGTGTTCCTGATGAAACACAAATCAGAAGCTTTTGAGAAATTTAGAGAATATAAACAAGAAGTCGAGAACCAAACCGGAAAAATATTAAAATCCTACGATCTGATCGAGGAGGTGAATACTTGAGCAATGAATTCCTGGACTTCCTAAAAGAGAATGGGATTCTCTCTCAGCTGACTCCTCCATATACACCACAGCACAACAGTGTATCGGAATGGAGGAATCGCACCCTATTAGATATGGTGCGCTCAATGATGAGTACAACTGAGTTACCTATTTCCTTCTGGGGTTATGCGCTTGGGACAGCAGCATACCTATTGAATCAAGTTCCGTCTAAATCTGTACCTACCACACCATATGAGATATGGAGTGGGAAGAGACCATATTTTAAACGAGTTAAGATATGGGGTTGTCCGGCCTATGTCAAAAGGCAAAATCCAGACAAACTCGAGGCACGGTCAGTTCTTTGCAAGTTTATGGGATATCCTAAGAATTCCCAAGGATATTTTTTCTACCACGCTGAAGAACAAAAAGTGTTTGTTTCTCAATATGCCACCTTTTTGGAAAAGGAATTTCTTGCAAAAGAAATTAGTGGCAAAGTGGTGGAGCTGGAAGAGGTTCCAGATACACAAACTGCAACTGAAGATTTAGTGGAACCCGAGGATTCGGTAGTTCCCAACGAACCTCAGCCTATCCGCCGATCTAGTAGGGTTCCTCGCCAACCTGAGAGATACTACGGTTTTCTCATGGACGGTGGGAGCGAGGATTGCATCATGGAGGATGATGACCCAACTAGCTTCGAGCAGGCCATCACGAGTGGGGAGTTAGTGAAATGGCTGGATGCAATGCGGTCCGAGATGGAATCCACGTACACCAACAAAGTATGGACTTTGGAAGTTGCTCCTGAAGGGGTAAAACCCATTGGGAGCAAGTGGATCTTCAAGAAAAAACTTGGTGTAGATGGGAAAGTGGAGACTTTCAAAGCTAGACTTGTAGCAAAGGGTTTTCGTCAAAGACCAGGTATGGACTATGACGAGACCTTTTCTCCAGTACCTATGCTTAAATCCATCCGGATCATGCTTGCCATCGCTGTATATCATGATTATGAAATCTGGAAAATGGATGTTAAGACCGCCTTTCTAAACGGTGATTTAGAAGAGTGCGTATACATGACTCAGCCAGAGGGCTTCGTAGATAGTGGGAGCAGCGGGAAGGTGTGCAAGCTGCTTAAATCCATTTATGGATTAAAACAAGTATCGCGGAGTTGGAACATCTGCTTTGACGTCGTTATCAAAGAGTTTGATTTCGTTAAAAACGTAGATGAACCTTGTATCTACAAGAAGGTGACAGAGAGTAAGGTTGTCTTCCTCGTATTGTACGTGGATGACATACTCTTGATAGGAAGTGATATTCCTATGCTGCAATCGGTCAAGCTCTTCTTATCACAAAGATTCTCGATGAAAGATCTTGGTGATGCCTCCTGCATATTGGGAATTAGGATCTATAGAGATAGATCCAAACGGATATTGGGATTGTCCCAATCCAGGTACATTGACACCATACTAAAGAGGTTTAGTATGGAAGAATCCAAGCGTGGGAACTTACCCACGATCTCTGGAGTCATTCTCTCCAAAGAGATGTCTCCTAAGACTGATTTGGAGAGAGCTCGCATGCAAGGGATACCCTATGCTTCGGCTGTAGGCTCTATCATGTACGCGATGCTATGTACCAGACCCGATGTAGCATACTCACTAAGTGTAGTGAGCAGGTATCAAGCTGATCCTGGAAAGAGTCACTGGACAGCTGTGAAGAGCATTCTCAAGTACTTACGAAGGACTAAGGAGATGCTCTTGGTGTATGGTAACGGAGAACTCCAAGTGGAGTCCTTTACCGATTCGAGCTTCCAGAGTGATAAGGACGACTCTAAGTCGCAGTCGGGATTTGTCTTTACCCTTTACGGAGGGGCGGTTAGCTGGAAGAGTTCCAAGCAGGAAACTGTAGTAGACTCGACGATGGAGGCTGAATACATCGCTGCCAACGATGCTGCCAAAGAGGCTGTCTGGATCAAGAAGTTCATTACTGAACTTGGAGTGGTTCCATCCATTGAGCATCCAATACCTTTATATTGCGATAACAATGGAGCGGTGGCTTTGGCCAAGGAATCCAGGTCCCATCAGCGATCCAGGCATATTCTGAGGCGGTATCACCTGATCCGGGAGATAGTTGATCGCCGGGAGATCGAGGTCAGGAGGGTTGACACGAAGAATAACACAGCGGATCCACTCACGAAGGCCATTCCCCAGACACAGTTTGAGAGACTCTTCGGGATGCTTGGTATGCGATACTACAGCAGCTGGCCCTAGTGCAAGTGGGAGATTGTTAGTTGTATGTATGCCCTAGAGGCCAGTATTGTACAGATGATGTATATTATATTGGATGCTTGGACATATATAGAGATGACTTTCTTGCTCGATATGATAGTATGCTATCTGGTTGCTCTTTATCTTAACATGTATACTAGTCTCTTTATACTGTCTTATAGTTACATGTTGGTAAAGCCCTTAGGATGTGTACTTGACTACCTAGAATATGATGAGGATCATACTAGTGGGGACATGGTAGTCCATAAGTACATCCTTCAAGGTCCCTAGTCGTGGGTGTATCGAGATGGGGCATCGATATACCAGTGTAGACTAGCGTATACGCTTCTCGACCCATGAGATGGGCGATGGATGATCCCATATCCATTGGTGTTTGACATCAGAGATGGTATACGGGTGCTTAGTGGAGACTGGGTACACTGGACGGACTCGCCGAGAACTCCCAGATGGTATTATATCTCACGTCAGATGGCAGTTCTCAGGTAACACTTGTGCAGGTTAGTCTGTAGACCCTAGATCGTCATAGAGTCTTGTGTGATTCCCACTGTGCTTTGATTTCCACCTTACCACGTCTATGAGGGCATGCAAAATGGTGGTTTTTGGGTACAGTCCCAAGTCACATGGAGGCAATGAGCGATAGGAGGGGTTTCGTCTCTCCCGGTATTGGGGGTTGATGTTGCACTGTGCTCGATTGGCCGTAACAGGGAAGTCCCTGGCCAGGGCTGATTCAGAGATTTTCTGGTAAGTGTTACCAGTAGTTTCTCGACCCGTTATGAGCCTCATATCGGCACGACTTATCGGTTATTGGGGTCTGACATTTACCACCCCTAGACTTGATATGCGACATATCAGACGAGGAGACCGGACTGTACGGGAAGTGTTGCCGATTGGCTCGACGGGAGTTGTAGCAGGTTCGCTTGTTTTCTTCTGATCGTTCAATACCCGTGTGGCCGTTACGTTTAGCTGACCGCTTGCGGCTTGGGGGTGCTTGATATGATCATCACCCACTGCCGGCGTATTGACGAGTCTTAGAGTCCCACAATGGAGTTTCCTAGTCCAGGCGAAACGTTATGGTGCGCGTATGCGATATGCGCATGGACCCGATTAAAATTCGCGTATAGGATACCATATATTGATCGGGCGGCTTGCTTTTGGTGGGGTCATATGTGATATGGCCGGATTGATAAATCAAGTGTTGATTTATCATTTAACTATTAGCTTCTCACTAGAAATCCTATCTTGTTTCTTTTGGATGTATGCATGCATGTATGCATTCATTCTTGTTCATGAACATTTGGATGTGCATGCACACATGCATACATACATCATTCTTTCATGGTTGCTTATACAATGAGAATGGTGGCAATATAAGAATCACACCATGGTCTTTATATGGATTATTATTGCTTTTGAATTAAAACAAAAAGGAAAAGAAAAAGGGTTAAATCATAGAATGTTTCTACACTCTTCTTTACCTTACCATGCTTACCTACCTTTTAACCCTTGGTTTATTTTCCTTTTGTGTTTTTAACTCAAATACAATAATATCTTTATAATTAACCATGGTTTGAAATGAGAGATGGAAAATATATATACTTAAATTTTTCATTTTTCTTATGAGAGTTTTTTTCTCTTCTTCTCAAAAAGCCATCATCTTCATCAACCTTGATCTCTTGCTCTCTAAACTTTTCAAGTGAGCAATATACTCATCAAGTTAGGATTTTGAAGTGAGAAAGAGAACCACAATACCATTCTACACAAGTCTAGCCCACTTGTTTGGAGTGTTAGCTTCATTTCGTTCTCTTGATCGGGTGAAGTTGCAAGCTTGGACAAAGCGGACTCCGGGTGGATCATCGGTGGCCTAGAGGAGTTCAAGCGGAGCTTTTTCAAACCCTAAGTAGCCAAGGAGTCTCGCGTAGGGAGCTACAAAGGTTGTACTCTCTAAACCCTAGCTTTTCTTTCATATGATGATACGCATGTTTTAGAAACCCTAATTTTCTAGGAACGATCCGATGTTTGTTAACTTAGCACCATAAAGACTCCACCTTTGGTACATGTGATGCTTCCAAACCCTTCATGAGGTGCTAGGTAAGCATTTCAATGTATATACGGATGAGAGGGGTATTCATGTAATTTGGACAAGATTACAACATGGAGAATGACACCTCAAATTAGGGTTTTTCTTTATTAGTAAAATCTTTTTGAGGTGGAAGAAAGGAGAGGAAACTTTGTGGTATTTTAGTGAAATGGATTAGGGTTTCACTTTGACTTTCTTGGACTCATTTGGCATTTGTTGACTTAGATATTTGTTAGATATTTGTGTGATATTTTCCTTTGGTTTAAATGCCAAAACTCTAGCTTATTTCACTAATTCTTTTTCAAGAGAAAAAAACTACAAATACTTTTCTTACTCTCGTTTCCTCAAGCTTTCTCCTTCTCATTTTCAAACCCTAACCATCTCATGAGTGTTAGTTATATGTATGCCCTAGAGGCCATTACTGTACATACGATGTATTTTGTAGTGGATGCTAGGACATATATAAGGAGGACTTTCTTGCTCGACATGATAGTATGCTATCTGGTTGTTCTTTATCTTAACATGTACTCTGATTGTCTCTATGTTACATGTTGATAAAGCCCTTAGGATATGTACTCGACTACTGGGACTATGATGAGATCGTACTAATGGGGCCACGGTAGTCGACGAGTACATCCTATAACTGTTCCTAGTCGAGGGTGTATCGAGACAGGGCATCGATACACCAGAGTAGACAGCGTATACGCATCTTGACCCATATGATGGGCGATGGATGATCCCATATCCATCGGTGTTTGACATCAAGGATGGTGTACGGGAGCTCAGTGGAGACTGGGTACACTGGACGGGCTCGCCGAGAACTCCTAGATGGTATTATACCTCACGTCAGATGGCAGTTCTCCGGTGACACTGGTACAGAGTAGTCTATTGACCCGAGATCGTTATAGAGTCTAGTGTGATTCCTACTGTGCTTTGATTTCCATCATACCATGTCCAAGAGGGCGTGCAAAAAGGTGGCTTTTGGGTACATTCCCGAATCACATGGAGGCAATGAGCGATAGGAGGGGATTCGTCTCTCCCGGTATAGGGAGTTGATGTTGTGATGTGTTCGATTGGCTATAACCAGAAATACCTGGCCAGGGTTGCTGAGATTTACTGGTAAGTGTTAACAGTAATTTCTCGAACTGTTATAGACCTCAAATCGACACGACTTATCAAGCTACTGGGGACTGACGTTTACCACCCCTAGGCGAGATATGCGACATATCAGACGACGAGACCGGACTGTACGGGAGTGTTACTGTTTGGATTCACAGGAGAATGTACAGGCTTGCTTGTTGATCTTCTGAGCGCTCAATACCTGGGTAGCTGTTACGTTTAGCTGACTGCTTGCAGCTTGTGGGTGTTTGATATGATCATCACCTACTGCCAGCGTATTGACGATTCTTTAGAGTCCTATACAGAGGTTTCTTGGCTCATGCAAAACGGAGTAGGAGCACATATGTGATATGTGCGGGACCGAGAATAATACGATATGACATACCGTATTCTATTCTCGCGATATTTGATATCAGCCGCGTCATCGGATCAAGTGTTGATTCGATGAATCGCTACGGATAAATATTAGTCGGTTATATGCGATATAGCCGGATTGTCGGATCAAATTTTGATTCGATAATTTAATATATAATAATATATATGATATATTAAATTACATTAACTAATATTTGCTCACTAAAAGATTATTTTTCTCACTCGGGTAATACATTGATATATATGCGATATATGTTAAATGTATTATTTTATTTTGTTACAATAAATATTGTATATGTGATATATAATATTATAACATGTTATAATTATTAATGCAACATATTTAGTGGAGTTTAAACAAGATTAGGGTTTGATTTGGGTTAATGTATTCTAGATGTTTCTAGATGGTTTTACTTTGTCATTTGCTAAGATATTATGATAGATATTTCTTTGTGACTCACCCTTTAACCCAACCCAAACCCTAACCCTAGTAAACTCTCTACATTAGTTAATACAACCATGGTTGCATAAATGATTATGATAACTTTTTATTATTCATCACAAATGAATTTTATCATCTTCTTCCTTGAGTTATTCATTGAAAAAGCTTTCTAGCTTTTTCTAAGTGATGATAAATGAGTAGAAAAAGATTATAAAAGAGAGCAAAAATCCTACTTCATCATCTTCATCTTCCCTTGCCATTTAGATGAGGGTGTTCACTTCATATTATGAGTGTTAGCTTGTGTTAACGAAACTTCAAGGTAGATCATCTTTATATCGATGATCGGAATCAAGGCTGCATCTTTCTCTTCGTGGAGCCTCTCGAGAGTCCGGAACACGATGATCACAGCGAAGGGACTTCAACACGGAGCTTTAGAAGTAAAGGACCGGATCTACAAAGGTTGTAATCCTTCTCACTTAGTGTTAAAGAGTTTAATATACTTGTTTTCGCCTAAACCCTAGTTTAAAGATCCGGTTTCGGCTTGTTCGGCACGGCTAAAATTTTAATCGGGCATGGTTGATGCCTCATAGACCCTTGTGCGCATGCCCAGCAACCCTACAGTGGTATCAGAGCCAAGCTAGAGCTTTAGGCGAAGTCTAAACGAAGTTTAAAGTCCGATCGAACCCGGAAAACCCGATAAAACCCTTTCTCTGGAAATTTTTCAAAACTGTGATTTTTTCCATATTAAAAATACTCAAAAAATTCAGCAGGGTATTTTAGGAATTATTGTGAAACCCGACCCCCTAAATCACCCAAAGCGCCGCGGAATCGCGCCCAAACCCTGGTATTGGCGGCGGTTCCGCGGCAAGAAGTGATGATTGAGGGATAGGGTTTGCACAGAAACAACCGTTGGTACTTCCTGATTCTTCTGAGAATTTTTAATTCTACTCAAGTGTTGAGTTTTCTGGGTTGTATTGGGCACTCATTGTTTCGATCGGATATTATAACTTTGTTTTGTTTGTCCGGGTAATTTTTAGAACGTGTTAAAAAGTTCGAATGGATATCAATAACTCACTTTTTCTCCTGTCGGAAAATTTTCAAAAGTTGGATTTTTTCTCGTGTTTGAAACTTTCGTAAAGTCATGCAAGTAACGCGGTGGACCCTCTAGAAGACAACAAACCTTAACTTGATTATGTGACCGTCTTGAACTGTCTCTGAACCTTAGGGTTTGTGGCAGTACGACGTGCCACATGTGAGGCGTTGGCTTGACCTTTCTACGGCTGGACCATTGGTACTGTGGCATGTGATGGTTGTTTTTAAACTGATTTCAAGTGTTGAGATATATTGGGGAAAACTTGGGTGTTTGATTATTCGATCGGAATGTTTAACACTGTCTATTTATCTGGAATGTGATACAATATTTGGAATCCACAAGTAGTTATGAGATAACTAATTTGAATGTTATAAATTTAACAATTTAGTCTCAGATGATCGGTTGCCACCGAATTTTGATGTGATCAAAAGTCCGTCGTAATCACGTAGCGTACGCGGATACTCGCCGGTAAACTTAATAGACAGCCACACCCCATAGCCCCGACCAAGTGACTGTAGGAGAATCCCGTAGCCAAAAGCATCCGTTCGGGTGCTCGCGGCAGCGGTGTTCCGCCTTAGTGCACTTCGTCGACGGCATCCGGAGGTACGGCCTTCTACTAAAGTTTGCGACGAGCATTCGATCAAAATATCGGGAATCTTGTTGAATTGCCCGACTTGATATTGAAAAGTGTTTTCGATAATGAGACTAAAATGCGGGGTTTATAAATGTTAGGCATGCGATGTCTAAGGAATTCATTTGGCTAGGCATATGATGTCTAAGATGGTTGCGGATTCCAACTGTTGTAGTTTTACACTTTCTTTTCTGTGAACGTAAGTGTTATATGTGATATCGCCGGTTTCGTTGCTATATGTCAACGACAATTGGGATACACATGTTTACTTACGTTGATGACATGTGATATTATGTGTTGCTGTGATATGTTGTATTGGATCGTCGCGTTTGAATAGTTGGGGGTTTTATATGAGATGAGAGTTTTTTCTTTCTCATTCATGTAAAATTCATTTGTATGTAATATTCTTTTATTGGGGCACTTCCGGGTTGAGGTTGATGTCACCATTGTATATTATTTACTTTTCCGCATTAGGTAGACCCAAGGCGGGGAGCACAAGTAACCGGGTTTTGGGGTCCAGTGGGAAACCATCTCGAGGAGTCGAGACCGGGTCTCTTAACCCTAGAATTGGCAGTGTTGCTTGCCGCTCTCGTAGGGGTCTAGGGATGTGGGTTTGGCTATTCATCGCGACCGTGGAATCCGTGTTTTATACAGGCTCGTATTGAAAACACGGACATCCTAGTATATCCAATATTTCATATATGTTCTTCTGCTGCAATGTTCTGTGATGAGATTATATTACTGCCTGAGACGAATGTTTATATTATATATATGAGATATATGTTATATTGCAGATTTCGTTTCAAATGTGATACTTGCGAAGCATAATAAAATGGGACTTCATTAATGAGATTAATGAAAATAAAAGAAACCTAAGATGTTGTAGAAACTTGTTTAAAAACTGGTATCACTAGTTCTTGCTTTGCATAGCGGTGTTCCTTGTAGAACATCCAGCACCTTATTCGATAAGGAAAGAGCCGAGATCCCTTCACCGGGAGTGACCTCTTTAGCGAAACTAGCAGATGCTACAAACTCGGTTTGTCTTTTGATTGCTTCTATAGTTCTTTCTTTGCACAGCGATATTTGTGAAATATCCTGCACCTTATTCGATGAGGAAAGGGCCAACGATCCCTTCACCGGGAGTGACCCCTTTAGCAAAACTAGAAAAGCCTAAAAAACACTCCATTTAAAATCACTCGATTCTACAGCGATATCAAGTTCATTACCCAAAGGGTTTTCTTAAAAACCTGTCGTAGCCCTCCGTCATTTCAGATAAGCACCGTTTAGTATTCGTGCTGCGTTTGTTGGCCTTTGTCAAGGCGTAGTGTGCGGTAGCTGAATAGTACTTATCTGCTTATGCATATAATGCAGATTGGATTAGGGTAGTCGTGCGTCCTTGTTGGCCTTTGTCAAGGGCCGTGCGGGTGGGTTTAATTCAATCAGGAAATGACGGGTTGAACTTGACTAGCAGCCTATGGTTTATTGGCCTTTGTCAAGGTCATAGGAGGCTTGGGGCAAAATATTATTGGGAATTTCAAGTGTTGAAATTTGCAATGAGATTGCATACCTTCTATGAGATAGTTGGATCCCGATACCCGCTGCGAGTAAGAGTTACTTCTGGGAGAGTTTTACACATTACAATTAGCCGATCAAGTAGGTGTCTAGAAAGGTGTTAACGGGGTTATGCCTCTGGGAAAATGAGGTTTACTTTGATTAGGTTCGTGCGAAAGCACGGGGGACCTCCCTCAAAGTACCGACACTGGACTGTCTGAAAGATTGGCGAACTTGTAGCTTATAATTAATCCGGGCTAGTCTTTCCTTTTAGGGTTTGAAGGAAGATTTGACTAAAACAGTGGGAGACATCCTGATTAGATATATTAGATAACCAATCTAATCTTGCAAGAGCATACGCTGAGTGTTTTCTTCTCTCTCTCTCAAGGTAGCGACCATATCACGCCTTAATCAAGATAATAATACGGATGTATTGACCGAACCCGCTTGTTATACTGAGCTGGGAAATGTTGGTCCCGCTCCAACTTATAATTGTTATAAGACAGAGCAGGAAATAGGGGATTACCAGAATTCCCGTGCCGCCCAAACGAAAAAAGTGCATACGGATGCATCATCTTCGGGTGTGTTCATTACAGAGAACTGTTTTTTAGTATCCTTTACGTCCTGGGTATGAGATACCGGATCAGGATCCCGCATATGTAATTTGTTACATGGGCTACAGAAAGGTAGAGAACTGAAAACGGGTGATAAGTTTCATGAGACAGAAAATGGTGCAAGTGTTGCAGCCAAGTCTGTTGGTCACTATCACCCTGTATTACCTGAATACATTGATTCTGAATGAATGTTATTAGATACCGAACCTGATATACAACATCATATCAGTCTCTTTATTACTAAAGAAATAATACAATTTTGTATTGTTGGATAATGTTTTGAACATTTCCTATATCAAGATTTGATCGGTTCAGGCACGTTATCTAAAAGCATTGACGTTCTAAATCAAACTACAGTTCTTAGTATATGGAACATACACAAGAGGAAGAGTTCAGAAATGAACGAATCCTTCTTGAGGCATTGTAGACTAGGTCATATCAATGTGACCCGACTAGCTGAAGTTATATTAAGATGCATATTTAAATTTGTTTGAATTTACATCTTGTGAAACTTGCCAGTCATGTCACAAAGATAAGATGACCACAACTCTGTTTATTGGAAACAGAGAAAGAATTAGTGAACTTTTGGGATTGATACATACTGATGTATGAAAGTCTCCTGTCTACACATGCTAAGACCGGTTCTTTGTACTTCATTACATTCTCTGATGATCTCTCAAGATTCAGACATTTGTTCCTGTTGAAACACAAGTCCGAAACTTTTGAGATATTCACAGAATATGAATTAAAAGTAGAGAACCAAAAATGGGTATAAGTATTATGTCCTTTGATGTGATCAAGGAGGAGAATACTTGAGCACGGAATTCCTGGACTATTCTAAAGGAGAATGAAATTCTCTCTCGGCATTACGCCTCCGTATAAACCATAGCACGATGGTATATCGGGGCGGAGCAAAAGCACCCTATGTGATATGGTGTGCTCTATAATGAGTACTACTGAGTTTCCTATTTCCTTTTGGTAGTTATGCACTTGAGAAGCTGCATACCTATTGAATAGGGTTCAAATCAAATCAGTTGCCTACCACATCATATGTGATATGGAAAGGGAAGAGCCCATATCTTAAGTTTGTTAAGATTTGGGGTTGTCCGGTGTCACGACCCGAAAGTACGGAACATGACCGGCACATAAACTACGAACGTCTCGAGGCGTACGTAATCTAAGTAAACCGAAAACCCAGAAATCCAAACCAAGAAAGATGTAGAGTGCAGGAAAAACCAACTTAAAGCAAGTAGTTTCAATAGCATAAGCCGAATTAGGCGGTTTTAAAAACATCAAAAATTTTCCGAAAATTTCGGCAGAGTCTCCTTTGTAAATACTGGCCCCCAAATGGGATACAACATGAATAGTATACGAAATCAATAAAAAGGCATCCCCAAGCGGGAGCTAGCTCTTCGTCAATCGACGGTCACAACCACACAAGCAATATAATATACAACGCCAAGGGTGAGAATCAAAATTCAAAAGGAAACTCAAAAACCATAAGAAAACCACAGAAATACAACGCGCGACTCTAAGGTCGAAAGAATAAACATCACTGGTCACTATCTCAAATAAATACATGTTTGGTTGATGGAACTTCTAGATACAACAGAATAATAATATACAAGATATAAAATGGGGATACGATACAAGTAAACCCACCTACTAGCAAATCACCCGAAGGAAACTATGCCCGCAAGCCGTAAAGAAACCTGTACGGCAAACCTGCAAGAAACTGGGGCACAACTGGGGTGAGTTGCTAACTCGTGAATAGAAAAATATCTACGCACAGAAATCGCATAAATAACACAACCTAGGTCAATGATCATAATATATCCTCAAATATAAGAATAACACGTAGCCTATAACAAGGTTAGGGTAAATATCTAACCCGAGTGTAATCTCGTGTGCCCGTGTCAGTGCCTCAAGTAGCAATATATCATATGAATGAGGTATGAATGCATGAAAACAGAATACATGTAAATGAAGAACCGTTTTCATAATTTAGTGAGATTTCCTTTGTATTTTTAAAATGAGGTATCATAATGAAATCAGCATAAAACAGTGCCTAGCATCGGCATAAAACGTAATCCCAATATCTCGATATCTCTGTATCACAGTCTCTGTACCTCAATATCTCGAAATCTCAATGTCTCAATCACAATATCTAGGGCGCCGTCAGTCCAGACCGGCCCCTACCATCCATCTCAAGACCACGACGGTATCCTCCGGATATCCGACGCGTCGGGTAAAATCACTGGTAGGTGGTGCTCCCCTGCCATGCTCACATCGTCATCATCACGCGTTGCCCCGGGGTACCTTACCGGGTCCACCATGTACCCGAAACGGTTCATCCGTCTCCTCGAATCGGGTCTCAAAATCCATCAGCAAACTCATGGTGGACGACTCATACATCATGGGAAAAACCGCACTTTTTATTTAAAAAGAGAGAAATCAGTTTATATAAGTTTTGCGGTTTTCCCCCCAAATCCAGAAAATTTCATGGAAATCCGAATCCAAATCATCAATAGCATGTAAAAACCATGAATATAGGCATAACAATGAATAAGAGTATGCATGAAGTGACAAGTAATAACTACAATGTTAAGCTGGCATATAAGGCAGGCACACTAATATCATGTCAAATTACTAACTAACAAGCTAAGTCAAGCAATAATATTTTCTAAGGTGTACGTGACATGGAAATTACCGATGAAGATGTGTGTGAGCCGGCAAGTAAGTTTACGTGGTACATACGCATCATCGGTAATGGTGCTGGTGTCCTAACAATATGATATCAACATTGCAATAAGAAATTATAACATAAGTATGCGATGCGAAGCGAACCACAATAATAAGCGAGAGCTGAATACTAGACGCAACTGTAACTAACCTGCATTAATCTAATATAAGTCCTACAAATGGTGCCTTTTGAAATAACACGAATCATGGGGTTTTGAAAATAGGGGCTACGGTGTTTTTATGAAAAGATACGTCTTTTGAAATATCCGTAGGATCCCTTGGGCTGTCTTTTAAAATACCCACGATTCGTTAGTTTTTGAAATAGGTAAGAATCGAATCTAATCTAACAACTAAACTAAACTAAAGGGCTAAGCTAACAAGCTGGACTACAGGTAAGGAAACCGCCTAACATCTGAGTCGATCCATATACATACCTGTATATATATTAGTCGGTGATCCCGCCTCAATAATATCATATCCGATACCATATCTACAATCAGCCATCCCAAGTCAAGAGTGCGGATCAATCATCAAGATATAACTCGTACGTAAATCCGTCGTACGGCATCCCCAAATCTGGGTACGGGTCAATATCATATTCCTCACACCATTCCTCTGGTATCCTCTTTATTCAAGATCATAGTCTAGGGTACTGACCTATGTCTAGTACAATACTAATATCCTCAATATACTCATGATCTGACTACAGATCGACAATCTCGTACAAACCGATACCGTCAGCACATAGCATCATCAAGGGTATACATCGCCCGATACGGCCTAATATCAATATCCTAGCATATCATGCCTCATATCGCGATCACATGTCGACCATTTTATTTATAACACAATTCACCCGTATCGCCGCCCCAAGATCCGCTATAACACCAGGGCGTACCTTAAGTACGAATCCTGCCATATCACCGATATCACAACCACAAAACAAATCTCATCGACTCAGCTCAATCCCAAGTATCATCCTCAAATCCGTATGTGAACACATAGTCCCATACCCATGTGATCACATAACTTTAAAGAATCCCATGAGCACATATAAATAGGAATGTATGCAAGTATGTAGGTGTGTATGTGTAGTGCAACACTACCCTAGGGTTCGCAACACTAAAATAATCCAACACACCAATATCCATCCTAAACATCGTTATTAATTCCAAATAATATATAATAAATTATTGGTGCGTATACGCATCCGTATACACCACCACGGACT
Source organism: Agapanthus africanus (assembly GCA_030015575.1). NCBI lineage: Eukaryota > Viridiplantae > Streptophyta > Magnoliopsida > Asparagales > Amaryllidaceae > Agapanthus > Agapanthus africanus. The sequence goes on along the minus strand of CM057337.1, from coordinate 335,598,423 downwards.
GCGGGGGTGCTATACGCCATCCACCCGACTTCTCCCCGTAGATATAAATCTACTCACCTGGTCCTCGTGCGCCGGTGCCGACGTCGCCACGTGCTTGCTTGTCGTCTCGAAGTCCACATGGGGTACCTACATATTATAACGCACTTTACCGCATTAAAATCCGACTCATGACCAAAACGACGCACGTATCCCACATAAGTCAAAACCTATGGTTGCTTTCGCAAATCGACCCAATAACTCTCGACATCGGCGTACAAACGCCAAACCATCGAGAAAACTCCCAACACACTCATTTGTACAATTACAAGCACTAATTATAATATAAAATAGCTTCAAATTCACAAAAACCCCAATTTCACTTAAAAAGTCATTTTTCCGAAAATCTAGTAAGCACAAATCACCGTTTTATTACAAAACTCGATATATAAACGATCCTAGCATCCACAATATTCACTAAATATCATACAAAAGTCATATAAACCATTCCTATAATTTATTCTCATCAATTTGCATAAATTCCAAAATCCTAGTTTGCAAAAATATCAATTTTTAACACCTTTTAAAGCAAAATTCACAATTCAACAATTAAGCTTGGTTTTGCATAACCTAAGATATTAAACCACTCATAATAATGTTAATGATGTCATAAAAACATAATTACATTTTTAACCCAATTATTTAACCAATTTTAAATAGCTAGTTAGCAAATTAGCGTAATTATCATAATTTTTAAACTAACAATTAACAACTAGCTACTAACTTTGTTTTACCAAGCCATAAGAGCCTAATACATTACACAACCATACACCAATTTCACAAAACCCTAACTTGCATTCAAACCCTTTCTTGAATTTTATAACTAACAAAATCCAACCCAAACTATACATGAAACACTAAATTAGCACTAATTTGAAGCCCAAAAAGCAAGTTAAACTCTTAGATTTGGTTTGTATAAAACACTAGATAGCAAAATAGAATAATTAACTTAATAATGGTGTGCTAAAAACCCTAGTTTAACTCAAACCATTCTCTTGAAGATCCTAGATGAAAATAGCACCAATATTAACACTAAAACAACTCATTTAAAGAAATCTAACCATAAGAATTTAAATGGTTAGAATTATACCTCTAGATCTAGAGATCTAGCAAGAAATTTTGACTCCAAAGATGGCCTCCTAGCATCCAAAATCCATGCAAGAAAGGTTAAGAAGAATGGATGAAGGATGGGCTTGAAATTGTGAAGTTTAAATGGAATTATGATGGAATTTTGATGAGTTTAGAAGAAAAATGAGAGGGGAAATTTTGGGGCTGTTTATTGCAGGAATTTCGGCTGAGGAGGGAGTGAGGAGAGGTGTGGGGGAGTTGTGGAAAAGAATCCAAGTCAAAGCCCCTCCCAAATTACCATAATACCCCCACCTACTTACTATATATAAAAACCTTATTTTAACCCATTTCTCACATGATTTAAGGTCAAAAAGAGGGAAATAAAATTCTTGGGCTGCTACAATAGTGTGGGGCCGGCCAAGGGGAGTGAGGGTGAGTGTGAGAGACTTTACAAAAAAAATTCTATGCAAAAAGACCCCCCACAATACCATATTTGCAAGTTTTAGTTCAAAATAACTATATTTTTGTTTTCCATAAAATAAATCAATTAAAACTTGAAATAAAATACTAAAAAATTATATTACAACTAGATTTTAATTAACATGATTTTAAAGATTAAAATTATCCCATTTAAATTTGTATTTATCGCTAATTTAATGTATTTTCTTACCGGCTTAAAATAATATTAAAATAATTAATTTCGGAAAAATTTTCAGAAAATTTGAAATTTCAGCAGTGGCTCAATAAACACCAAATACTAGCAATTACATAGCTAGAATATGTATATTTAATTTTATAATAAAGATATTTGCATTTTGAATTTTTACAGAAAACCCCCTTATTTTACCGTTTTTTCGAAATTTCACCGAAACGATTTTCAAAACGTTACAATCTTCCCCCCTTAAAGAAATTCGGTCCCCAAATTTAAATTAAAACTTCCCCCAAATACTAAAATATTTCAGCCAAAACAATCAAATTGCCGGGGCTCCGAAATCATAAATACATAAAACAAATCGTAGCGCAACGCATGCGCATGAAAAATGAGCATATAACTCAAATCAGAACTCCGTCAAGCATCCCGCAATCATCGGAGTCATGGGGAAGACATAAATACCAAATCCAAAGCAAAACCAATATGATATAACTCGAAACTATACATGTAAAATATATTCAGGTACTGTCCTCTGACTAGTCCTGCTCAGTACGAAAACACATAGCAATATCATAAAAACGTACTGCTCTATAAGAAAAATCAATCCCCAAAATATGCGTATGAATAATACGTGCGTCTTGTGCGCATGGAAATCAAAATCCAAATATGTGCCATACATATGCACAGAAACAACATCTAAGTGCATCGGGTGTGCACCAAAACATCTGTCATAGGCAACATGTGTGCCTGACAGCAAAATCAGGTGCATCTGACATGCACGAAAAATCTCGATTTAGTGCATCTGGTGTGCACCAAAATCACACTTCAAAACATGCGCCCAACATGCGCGAAAATCCAAATCAGGTGCATCCATCGTGCGCGAAATCATGTAATCCAATATCAAGTGCCGAATATGCGCAAAATCAAATCAGGTGCACAAGGTGCACAAAACAAATATCGAACATCACCATCGAAATCAAAGTCCAGGGCATCTAAATGCACAACATACGTAACACTGCACTGCAAGCATATATGAACTATACCGCGTGCAAAAACCAAATCGTGTGCGTATATACGCACAAAATCAACTCAAATGTCTAAAACCGTAAAATCGCAAACATGTGAAACCAAGCACGAAAACGATATCAAGTGCAACACTGTGCAAAGATCGTAAATCCTCAATCATCAAAATCAAATCATGCGAATCAATCACCCAAAACATCGAAATCAATAATGGCGGAATAGTACCGCTCAAGTGCATCCTCTAAGAATCTCGGACCAACTGTCGCGGTCACTAGTGTGACGTCTCGTCGATGATCATGAACTCTGGCCTGCTGGTGTGCGTAACACGACCACTCCTGGGTCCAAGTCTTCTCGTAATTTGTCCTAGAAAGGACCTGTCGAGGTCTCTCCCAAATCTCGCCTCTGCCGAACTGTCCGAAAGTCATCGTTCCTTACTAGATCTGTTCTCGTTCCAGAACGGCTGCATACTCATCACGACTCCTTCTGGAAGGTAAATCCAAGTACCATGCCTCGGCATGCGCATCGCATCTCTGATGTCGGCGGAGTGGAACGTCATCTCATCTAGATCTGGTACGAACCTCTTACTTCACTTTCCTCTAATGTCGTCTTCTTTGGACTCGTCTCGTCACGGCTGCATGGACTGAGCTCCAACGGCTATCCTTGTATCTGGAGTCTCCCAAGAAATGCATCTCACCACCTAGCATCCGAATTAAGTCGAGCCTTCCGATCGAGTCGTCAAAACCTCATAATCCCCCAAGAGCTCAACATTTTGGGCACAGTTTAATAGTATCGAGTACATACCATAGCATCGGTGGTCCAGCCGTAGAAGGGCAAACCCAAGCCTCACTAATGGCGCCGTAGAACTGCCGCAAACCCGAAGGTTCAAAGGCTTTCACATGGTCATTAAGTCGAGTTAGGGTTTCATTCTTCTAGAGGGACCATAGAATTGCCTGCATGTCTTTCCGACTACTTTAAACTTGGAATAATAGGTTTCTGACATTCGATCGTCTCTGTCGACTCCCAACGTCTCCGCGTGAAGTCGTCTCTAGCTGGAATCAATCTATCTGATGACCTCGCATCGGGGTAGAACGATCCACATGTCCTAGTCATTCATCCTCGATGACTAGCGACCTTCTATCATCTCTTAGTACAACTCGTTCTGCACTAACGTCAGCATCTGGGGCAATATCTCGTCGTTCGCAGCAATAACTGGCTCGCTCGTCTGCACGCTGAACAGTGCCTCGACCATCATGAATAAGCAACACACCAACGGTCATCAAATTCTGGCCGGCCTCTGTCAGTGGCCCAATCCTCTGATACTGATCGGCACGTCCGAGAAATCTCATAAAGGCGATCCGCTAAACGCTCGTGGCGTGGAAACACAGTAAAAAGACACATCTCCGCAATCGAGTGTCGCCGGAATTTTGCCCTGGTCAGTCCTCGTTCGTGACGAGCTCGTGCTGACCGCAACTCTAGCCGTAGCTCTCCCTGCCCGTAATCGTGGCAGCAAAACCATAACTGGTACTGATGAGGCTAGATCGGAATGAATATAATACTGAGCAAAGAAATGTACATCCTAAGGCTTCTTAAGTGGAGTAGCGTATCGTAAATATGCCGCGGAACATACCCACGGTACGTCACTCTACTTTAGTCACCTATTCCATCAAACAAGGGTCATCCTACGATCCGAAGGTAAAACCTAACGCTTTGATACCAACTTTGTCACGACCCGAAAGTACGGAACATGACCGGCACATAAACTACGAACGTCTCGAGGCGTACGTAATCTAAGTAAACCAAAAACCCAGAAATCCAAACCAAGAAAGATGTAGAGTGCAGGAAAAACCACCTTAAAGCAAGTAGTTTCAATAGCATAAGCCGAATTAGGCGGTTTTAAAAACATCAAAAATTTCCCGAAAATTTCAGCAGAGTCTCCTTTGTAAATACTGGCCCCCAAATGGGATACAACATGAATAGTATACGAAATCAATAAAAAGGCATCCCCAAGCGGGAGCTAGCACTTCGTCAATCGACGGTCACAACCACACAAGCAATATAATATACAACGCCAAGGGCGAGGATCAAAATTCAAAAGGAAACTCAAAAACCACAAGAAAACCACAGAAATACAATGCGCGACTCTAAGGTCGAAAGAATAAACATCACTGGTCTCTATCTCAAATAAATACATGTTTGGTTGATGGAACTTCGAGATACAACAGAATAATAATATACAAGATATAAAATGGGGGTACGATACAAGTAAACCCACCTACTAGCAAATCACCCGAAGGAAACTATGCCCGTAAGCTGTAAAGAAACCTGTACGGCAAACCTACAAGAAACTGGGGCACAACGGGGGTGAGTTGCCAACTCGTGAATAGAAAAATATCTACGCACAGAAATCGCATAAATAATGCAACCTAGGTTAATGATCATAATATATCCTCAAATATAAGAATAACACGTAGCCTATAACAAGGCTAGGGTAAATATCTAACCCGAGTGTAATCTCGTGTGCCCGTGTCAGTGCCTCAAGTAGCAATATATCATATGAATGAGGTATGAATGCATGAAAACAGAATACATGTAAATGAAGAACCGTTTTCATAATTTAGTGAGATTTCCTTTGTATTTTTAAAATGAGGTATCATAATGAAATCAGCATAAAACAGTGCCTAGCATCGGCACAAAACGTAATCCTAATATCTCGATATCTCTGTATCACAGTCTTTGTACCTCAATATCTTGAAATCTCAATGTCTCAATCACAATATCTAGGGCGCCGTCAGTCCAGACCGGCCCCTACCATCCATCTCAAGACCACGACGGTATCCTTCGGATATCCGACGCGTCGGGTAAAATCACCGGTAGGTAGTGCTCCCCTGCCAGGCTCACATCGTCATTATCACGCGCTTCTTGTCCCGGGGTACATTACCGGGTCCACCATGTACCCGAAACGGTTCATCCGTCTCCTCGAATCGGGTCTCGAAATCCATCAGCAAACTCATGGTGGACGACTCATACATCATCGGAAAAACCGCACTTTTTATTTAAAAAGAGAGAAATCAGTTTATATAAGTTTTACGGTTTTCCTCCCAAATCCAGAAAATTTCATGGAAATCCGAATCCAAATCATCAATAGCATGTAAAAACCATGAATATAGGCATAACAATGAATAACAGTATGCACGAAATGACAAGTAATAACTACAATGTTAAGCTGGCATATAAGGCAGGCACACTAATATCATGTCAAATTACTAACTAACAAGCTAAGTCAAGCAATAATATTTTCTAAGGTGTACGTGACATGGCAATTACCGATGAAGATGTGTGTGAGCCGGCAAGTAAGTGTACGTGGTACATACGCATCATCGGTAATGGTGCCGGTATCCTAACAATATGATATCAACATTGCAATAAGAAATTATAACATAAGTATGCGATGCGAAGCGAACCACAATAATAAGCGGGAGCTGAATACTAGACGCAACTGTAACTAACCTGCATTAATCTAATATAAGTCCTACAAATGGTGCCTTTTGAAATAACACGAATCATGGGGTTTTGAAAATAGGGTCTACGGTGTTTTTATGAAAAGATACGTCTTTTGAAATATCCGTAGGATCCCTTGGGCTGTCTTTTAAAATACCCACGATTCGTTAGTTTTTGAAATAGGTAAGAATCGAATCTAATCTAACAACTAAACTAAACTAAAGGGTTAAGCTAACAAGCTGGACTACAGGTAAGGAAACCGACTAATATCTGAGTCGATCCATATACATACCTGTATATATATTAGTCGGTGATCCCGCCTCAATAATATCATATCCGATACCATATCTACAATCAGCCATCCCAAGTCAAGAGTGCGGATCAATCATCAAGATATAGCTCGTACGTAAATCCGTCGTACGGCATCCCCAAATCTGGGTACGGGTCAATATCATATTCCTCACACCATTCCTCTGGTATCCTCTTTATTCAAGATCATAGTCTAGGGTACTGACCTATGTCTAGTACAATACTAATATCCTCAATATACTCATGATCTGACTACAGATCGACAATCTCGTACAAACCGATACCGTCAGCACATAGCATCATCAAGGGTATACATCGCCCGATACGGCCAAATATCAATATCCTAGCATATCATGCCTCATATCGTGATCACATGTCGACCATTTTATTTATAACACAATTCACCCGTATCGCCGCCTCAAGATCCGCTATAACACCAGGGCATACCTTAAGTACGAATCCTGCCATATCACCGATATCACAACCACAAAACAAATCTCATCGACTCAGCTCAATCCCAAGTATCATCCTCAAATCCGTATGTGAACACATAGTCCCATACCCATGTGATCACATAATTATAAAGAATCCCATGAGCACATATAAATAGGAATGTATGCAAGTATGTAGGTGTGTATGTGTAATGCAACACTACCATAGGGTTCGCAACACTAAAATAATCCAACACACCAATATCCATCCTAAACATCGTTATTAATCCCAAATAACATATAATAAATTGTTGGTGTGTATACGCATCCGTATACACCACCACGGACTGCGGGGGTGCTATACGCCATCCACCCGACTTCTCCCCGTAGATATAAATCTACTCACCTGGTCCTCGTTCGCCGGTGCCGACGTCGCCACGCGCTTGCTTATCGTCTTGAAGTCCACATGCGATACCTAAATATCATAACGCACCATACCGCATTAAAATCCGATTCATGACCAAAACAACGCACGAATCCCACATAGGTCAAAACCTATGGTTGCTTTCGCAAATCGACCCAAAAACCCTCGACGTCGGCGTACAAACGCCAAACCATCGAGAAAACTCCCAACACACTCATTTGTACAATTACAAGCACTAATTATAATATAAAATAGCTTCAAATTCACAAAAACCCCAATTTCACTTAAAAAGTCATTTTTCCGAAAATCTAGCAAGCACAAATCACCGTTTTAGTACAAAACTCGATGTATAAACAAATCTAGCATCCACAATATTCACTAAATATCATAACAAAGTCATATAAACCATTCCTATAATTTATTCTCATCAATTTGCATAAATTCCAAAATCCTAGTTTGCAAAAATTTCAATTTTTAACACCTTTTAAAGCAAAATTCACAATTCAACAATTAAGCTTGGTTTTGCATAACCTAAGATATTAAACCACTCATAATAATGTTAATGATGTCATAAAAACATAATTACATTTTTAACCCAATTATTTAACCAATTTTAAATAGCTAGTTAGCAAATTAGCGTAATTATCATAATTTTTAAACTAACAATTAACAACTAGCTACTAACTTTGTTTTAACAAGCCATAAGAGCCTAATACATTACACAACCATACACCAATTTCACAAAACCCTAACTTGCATTCAAACCCTTTCTTGAATTTTATAACTAACAAAATCCAACCCAAACTATACATGAAACACTAAATTAGCACTAATTTGAAGCCCAAAAAGCAAGTTAAACTCTTAGATTTGGTTTGTATAAAACACTAGATAGCAAAATAGAATAATTAACTTAATAATGGTGTGCTAAAAACCCTAGTTTAACTCAAACCATTCTCTTAAAGATCCTAGATGAAAATAGCACCAATATTAACACTAAAACAACTCATTTAAAGAAATCTAACCATAAGAATTTAAATGGTAAGAATTATACCTATAGATCTAGAGATCTAGCAAGAAATTTTGACTCCAAAGATGGCCTCCTAGCATCCAAAATCCATGCAAGAAAGGTTAAGAAGAATGGATGAAGGATGGGCTTGAAATTGTGAAGTTTAAATGGAATTATGATGGAATTTTGATGAGTTTAGAAGAAAAATGAGAGGGGAAATTTTGGGGCTGTTTATTGCAGGAATTTCGGCTGAGGAGGGAGTGGGGAGAGGTGTGGGGGTGTTGTGAAAAAGAATCCAAGTCAAAGTCCCTCCCAAATTACCATAATACCCCCACCTACTTACTATATATAAAAACCTTATTTTAACCTATTTCTCACATGATTTAAGGTCAAAAAGAGGGAAATAAAATTCTTGGGCTGCTACAATAGTGTGGGGCCGGCCAAGGGGAGTGAGAGTGAGTGTGAGAGACTTTACAAAAAAAATTCTATGCAAAAAGACCCCCCACAATACCATATTTGCAAGTTTTAGTTCAAAATAACTATATTTTTGTTTTCCATAAAATAAATCAATTAAAACTTGAAATAAAATACTAAAAAATTATATTACAACTTGATTTTAATTAACATGATTTTAAAGATTAAAATTAGCCCATTTAAATTTGTATTTATCGCTAATTTAATGTATTTTCTTACCGGCTTAAAATAATATTAAAATAATTAATTTCGGAAAAATTTTCAGAAAATTTGAAATTTCAGCAGTGGCTCAATAAACACCAAATACTAGCAATTACATAGCTAGAATATGTATATTTAATTTTATAATAAAGATATTTGCATTTTGACTTTTTACAGAAAACCCCCTTATTTTACCGTTTTTTCGAAATTTCACCGAAACGATTTTCAAAACGTTACATCCGGCCTATGTCTAAAAGCAAATTCCGAACAAGCTTGAGGCAAGGTCTGTTATGTAGAACTGGAAATGTTCCAGCTATATAAACTGCAGCTGATGATTTGGTAGAACGAAAGGATTCAATAGTTTCCAACGAACCTCAACCTCTCCACCGATCTAGTAGGGTTCCTCACCCACCTGAGAGATACTTCGGTTTCTCTATGAAAGTGGGAGCGAGGATTGCATCATGAGATGATGACCCAACTAGTTTCGAGCTGGCCATCAGGAGTGGGACTCTGTAAGAATGGCTGGATGCTTAGCGATCTGAGATGGAATCCTTATACACCAACAAAGTATGGACTTTTTATACACCAACAAAGTAAGGACTTTAGTTGCTTTATCTGAAGGGTTAAATCCCCATCAGGAGCAAGTATATCTTGAGAAGATTACCTGGTGTACATGGAAAAGTTGAGACTTTTAAAGCTATGCTTAAGTCCATCCAGATACTACTTGCCACGGCTACATACCATGACTACGATATCTGGCGGTTGGGTGTCATGACTGCTTTTCTAAATGATGTTTTAGAAAAGAGCGTCTATAAGTACACAGCCAGAGGGCTTCGTAGACAGTGGGAGCAGCGGAAACGTGTGCATGATGTTTTATATGATAAAATAGGTATCGCGGAGTTGGAACATCTGTTTTGATGTGGTAGTCAAAGAGTTTGACTTCATCAAAATGGTAGATGAACCTTGTATATACAAAAAGGTAGTAGGGAGTATGGTGGTGATCCTCGTAGAGTACGTGGATGACATACTCTTGATAGGGAAGGAGTTTCCTATGCTACGCTCGGTCAATCTCCGCTTATCACAAGGATTCTCCATATAGGATCAAAGTGATACCTCCTATATCCTGGGTTTTTGGATCATGAGATAGATCTAATTGGATGTTATGATTCTTACTAGTTGTAGTGAGATGGTATCAATTAATCCTGGGGAGAATCACTGGAAAGGTTCTAGGGTGATAAGAACGACTGAATGTCAGTCGCAGGCATTGTCTTTACCCTCAGTGGAGGGACGGTATGTTGGAAGAGTTCCAAGCAAGATACCGTGACATACTAGACGATTAAAGGCATGATACATCGTTTCTAAGGATACTACCAAAGAGGCAGTCTGGATATATAAGTTCATGAGATGAACTTCGTTTCTACCATTGTGTGACAATGGAATTGTGGCTTTAGCCAAAGAACTACCGTCCCATCAGAAATCCAGATATAATTCTTACGCAGTATCACCTGATCATGGAGATGGTTGATCTCCAGGGAGATCGAGGTTAGGAGAGTAGACACAGAGGACAACTGCGCGGATCCACTCACAAAGGCCTTTTTCCCAGTAGAGACTTTTATGGGATAGTTGAGTATGAGATACATCAACCATAGCTAATTGTTGGGTATGCGATACCACAACAGATGGCCCTAGTGCAAATGGGAGATTGTTAGTTATATGTATGCCCTAGAGGCCATTACTGTACATACGATGTATATTGTAGTGGATGCTAGGACATATATAGGGAGGACTTTCTTGCTCGACATGATAGTATGCTATCTGGTTGTTCTTTATCTTAACATGTACTCTGATTGTCTCTATGTTACATGTTGATAAAGCCCTTAGGATATGTACTCGACTACTGGGACTATGATGAGATCATACTAGTGGGGCCACGGTAGTCGACGAGTACATCCTATAACTGTTCCTAGTCAAGGGTGTATCGAGACAGGGCATCGATACACCAGAGTAGACTAGCGTATACGCATCTTGACCCATATGATGGGCGATAGATGATCCCATATCCATCAGTGTTTGACATCAAGGATGGTGTACGGGTGCTCGGTGGAGACTGGGTACACTGGACGGACTCGCCGAGAACTCCCAGATGGTATTATACCTCACGTCAGATGGCAGTTCTCCGATGACACTGGTACAGAGTAGTCTGTTGACCCGAGATCGCCATAAAGTCTTGTGTGATTCCCACTGTGCTTTGATTTCCATCATACCACGTCCAAGAGGGCGTGCAAAAAGGTGGCTTTTGGGTACAGTCCCGAATCACATGGAGGCAATGAGCGATAGGAGGGGATTCGTCTCTCCCGGTATAGGTAGTTGATGTTGTGCTGTGTTCGATTGGCTATAACCAGAAATCCCTGGCCAGGGTTACTGAGATTTACTAGTAAGTGTTAACAGTAATTTCTCAAACTGTTATAGACCTCAAATCGACACGACTTATCAAGCTACCGGGGTCTGACGTTTACCACCCCTAGGCGAGTTATGCGACATATCAGACGACGAGACCGGACTGTACATGAGTGTTACTGTTTGGATTCACAGGAGAATGTACAGGCTTACTTGTTGATCTTTTGAGCGCTCAATACCTGGGTAGCTGTTACGTTTAGCTGACCGCTTGCAGCTTGTGGGTGTTTGATATGATCATCACCTACTGCCGGCGTATTGACGATTCTTTAGAGTCCTACACAGAGGTTTCTTGGCTCATGCAAAACGGAGTAGGAGCACATATGTGATATGTGCGGGATCGAGGATAATACGATATGAGATAACGTATTCTATTCTCACGATATTTGATATCAGCCGTGTCATCGGATCAAGTTTTGATTCGATGAATCGGTACAGATAAATATTAGTCGGTTATATGCAATATAGCCGGATTGTCGGATCAAGTGTTGATTCGATAATTTAATGTATAATAATATATATGATATATTAAATTACATTAACTAATATTTTCTCACTAAAAGATTATTTTTCTCACTCGGGTAATACATTGATATATATGCGATATATGTTAAATGTATTATTTTATTTTGTTACAATAAATATTGTATATGTGATATTTAATATTGTAACATGTTATAATTATTAATGCAACATGTTTAGTGGAGTTTAAACAAGATTAGGGTTTGATTTGGGTTAATGTATTCTAGATGTTTCTAGATGGTTTTACTTTGTCATTTGCTAAGATATTATGATAGATATTTCTTTGTGACTCACCCTTTAACCCAACCCAAACCCTAACCCTAGTAAACTCTCTACATTGGTTACTACAACCATGGTTGATAAATGATTATGATAACTTTTTATTATTCATCACAAATGAATTTTATCATCTTCTTCCTTGAGTTATTCATTGAAAAAGCTTTCTAGCTTTTTCTAAGTGATGATAAATGAGTGAGAAAAAGATAATAAAAGAGAGCAAAAATCCTACTTCATCATCTTCATCTTCCCTTGCCATTTAGATGAGGGTGTTCACTTCATATTATGAGTGTTATCTTGTGTTAACGAAACTTCAAGGTAGATCATCTTTGTATCGAAGATCGGAAGCAAGACTGCATCTTTCTCTTCGTGGAGCCTCTCGAGAGTCCGGAACACGATGATCGCAACGAAGGGACTTCAACACGGAGCTTTAGAAGTAAAGGACCGGATCTACAAAGGTTGTAATCCCTCTCACTTAGTGTTAAAGAGTTTAACATGCTTGTTTTCGCCTAAACCCTAGTTTAAAGATCCGGCTTCGGGTTGTTCGGCACGGCTAAAATTTTAATCGGGCATGGTTGATGCCTCGTAGACCCTTGTGCGCGTGCACAGCAACCCTACAATGAGTTGAGAACCCTATGGTTTGTGAGACTACTAGATCCCTCATCGCTCTCTATACATCCTATGCTGCTTAGTTTAGCACACCAAGTGACCTAGTGGCCTCAAGTTAGAGGTTAAGCTCAAAGTTGGATCTCTCGGGTGGATCTTCTACGATTTGGAGAAGACGGCGAGGAGGTGAAATCAGTTCTAACTTCGAGGAGCTTACGACTTGGAGAAGGACAGAGAGGAGGTGAAGGACAGCGAGAACTTAAGGTATAACACTCACACATAATAGTTAAACCTGTTTGCTAGATTGTTAGTTAGGGTTTAGTATCGATCCTGGAGTTTAGTCGATGTTAAGAAACTTATAAAAATTGTTTTTTGCAAACTCCGCCTCCCCGCGAACATGTGGGGTGCGTGGCATCGACTTACAGAGAAGGTGGTTGAAGACCGAAGGACACGGATCAACTCGGTATAACCAATATAAACTTCTTCCTTGTTTGCTAATGTAGGGTTAATGGTAAATCCGGGCATCAGGTTCCGTTGGCACTAGTTTTTATAAATTTTAGTTCCGCATTTAGTCACGGATTGATGGCCGGGGCACTAGCAGAACCCGACATGGTATCCGAGCCAACCCATAAACACTAAACTAGTAGTAGATGATGCATAAATTTCAAAACTGAAAAACTATGATTTCAAAACCCACTCTCTATTCTGGAATTTTTTTTATCTATGAAATATTTTTAAACAATTTTAGAGTCTTAGTTATAACACGAGAATGATACAGAATGAAAATGAGGCATTTCCAAGAATTTTTGGCTGGCCACATTCCAAAAATTCCCGATCTCACCCGTTTTACTATTCATTCAGGGCCTCATTTTCATCCAGTGTCTGGGATTTTGTAAATTGGTGTTTTTGGTCTTGTTTGATTTCCCCATATTTCACTAAGTGTTGTCTTTGCTTTGAGGGGAACTTGGAAAGTTTCAAAACATGAAATTTTGCATCGTTTATTTCAGTACATACATTACAATCTGCGGGCGTGAATGTCATTAGCGCGGTACAATCCGTTTAACTGCTATATGTTCTTTTAGACGAGTTTGCGAACGTGACATTCACGTTGATGTTCTGTGTTGTAGCTGGATCGTCGTGGTGGATAGCTTGGGTACAATGGTAGTACAGTTTAGATTCATTTGTACATTTGATATTATGGGGCGACCGTCCGACTGCCGTCACTGCCTGTTTGTATATTATTTGTTTGGGGCACGACCGGGTTGAGGTCGATGTCACCCTTGTACATTTTTTCTTTTCTGTACTAGGATTATCCCGCGGTAGAGTGCACGAATAGCCAGGTTCTAGAGGGCAACGGACCTGCATCTCATGGCTTTGAAATGGAGGGGGCCTCACTTTAGAATTGACGGGCTATTCGTCACACTCGTAGGGGGTATAGGTTGACCCAAAGTGGGGTGCCCAAGTTACCGGATTCTGTGATGTGCTAGGTGGTCCATTCACATTGTTGATTGGAGTTGCCTCGCTTCTGGGATTGGCGGGTAACTTGTCGCACTCGTAGGGGTCTAGGTTTTTGTTGGCTATAGTGTCCTCAAGTCAATTATTGAATCGCATGCACACGATTGTGATGATTGAGGGAGGACCTATACCGGTAGAACAGTCTTACTCGAGATGATAGTATACTATCTGGTTTATCTTTATCATCATGTACAACATTATGTGGCATTACATGTTGATAGAGCCCATAGGATTCTTGCTTGACTACCAGCATTATGATGGCGATCATATAAGTGGGAGCTGGATGGTCTATAAGCACATCCTTAAATGTCCCTAGTCGTAGGAGTATCGAGACTAGGCATCGATACTCCGGAGTAGACTAGTGTATACTTATCCAGACCCTGACGAGGGGCGGTGGCCGGTCTCACAAGCCATTGGTGTCAGTTAGTCACCTAAGATAGTATATAGGTGCTTATTGGGTTATGAGTACACTGGACAGACTCGCCGGGAACCTGCTAGATGGTATTATACCTATTGTTAGATTGCAGTTTCCAGGTGACATGAGTACAGCTTAGTCTGTCGACCTGAGATCGTCATTTGTCTCGTGTGAGTTCCCACTGTACTTTGATTACTACCCTACCACGGTTCAAAGGAGTCGTGCAAATAGGTTTTAGTTGAGTACAGTCCCGAGCACATGGAGCCAGTGAGTGGATCGTCGGGGATTCGTCTCTCCCGGTATTGGGGGTTGATGTCGCGCAGTGTACGGGTGGCCATCACCAGAAATCCTTGGCCAAGGTACTCGAGAATTACTGATCTAGGATCAGTAGTTTCTCATATGGTGATGGGTTACATACCGACACGAATTATCATGTTATTAAGGGTCTGACTTTATCCACCCACTAGACTCAATATGCGATACTCTTAGACGAATAGACCGGACCGTGCGTAGATTGTCACTGTCAGGCTCAGTAGTGTAACACCTTAGAATGCGATTAGTGTTAATTAAGCGATAATGCCGGTTTTTAGTAAAAAGTTTACCAAAACAGTTTTCACATATTTTATAAAAATTAATTAATATTTTTTATGATTTATTTTGGGCTTGCACACACTTATGCATGTTAACCTAATGTTAATTAGGGTTAACCATGCTTAAGTAGCCATAGCACCTTAACCCCATTTCAATTAAGTGTATGTAATTATTTAAGTTATTTAATTTTTAAAATAAAAGGGTTTAAAATTGGTTGACATGAGAGAGAGAGAGAGAGAGAGAGTTGTTAATGGCATGATGAGGCATGTGGCAAGCATGGCTTGCATTTAATGAAGAGAGAGAAGGGGCATGGATCTCTCTAACCTCACCCCCTCATTTCACTTCACTACTGTCACACCCTCACTCTCTTCATCACTCACATTCTCTCATTCTCGTATTTTTCTTCATCTCTTTTCCCTCATCCCCTCAAACTGAAACCCTAACCCAAATCCTTACAAGCCCAAACAAAATCTTCACTAAACCCCACTAAAACCCTTCACAGGTCAAGATTAAGCCACTAAGATCACTTGGAGCATGGAAAGCTAGGATTTTTGAGCAAGTGTGGATAGGTAATGTTCCCTAACTGTTAATTAGGTTGTTATTATGTTGTTTTGCTTAGTAGTTGTGGTTTAGAACACTAAAGATATTGTTTTGAGCACATATTGTATTTTTAGTGTCTTTTTAGGGTCACTGTGATCTACTACGACCAAGAATTTTTACTGGAAAATCTAGCAAGTTAGTATTGTTTTACTATAGACCCTGAGTGTTCACCTGAAGTCCGAACCCCACCTGACCAAGTCGAACCGGCGAGATAGGGACGAAATCCGGCGAGCTCGGTTTTGTAGGGGACTGGGGGGTTGTGATTTTGTGGGTAACTGTCTGTGTGATATCCTAGGTGTTTGGTACTGCTAGATTTTTATGTAGTGACTGTAGGTAAAATCTGGGAGCACTTAGCTAAATTTAGGCGTTTCGGCAAAGTGCGTTACGATTGATCTGATGTAGTTTTAGTGTTTCGGATAGCTTGCTGTCCTGGGTTTGTTTTGATGATGTCGCCACACACGTTAGCCGCTAAGCGAACCCTTTTGTAGCTTAAGGGAAGATTCGTTAGTTGGCGTTGTGTTCATTTATTATTGCGTAGTTTGCTAAATCCACGCGTTATTGTGTTGTGTGTTAATAGGATCGCAGGCGGGGACTTCGGACACTGCGAAGAAAGGAAAGCAGGTGGTTGGATTTACCTAGCACGAGATCATTGGTGAGTAGATTTAATATCTATGGGGAAGTCGCCCGTATGATGTTAAGCGTCAGGGCTAGATATGATATTATAGCCGCATGTTTATATGCATACATGTTCATTATGCATGAGCTTCATTACATACCATTACATGTTGTGCCTTGACTTAGTACCTAGTGGACACTGCACCATTACTGACGGTTCATGTTGCACAAGCACTAAATTGTATGCTACACCCACACCGTCGGTAATTGCCATGACACACACAACCTATACACATATGTGGTATTGTATTGTTATTGACATTGAGACATTGATTCTTTTTGTATTGCGCATATGAAAGGCATCATGCATACATAACTACATGAACACATTTATATGATATTGCATTTGATTTTGTAGAAATTGGGAACCACATGATATATTTAAAAACTGGATTCATTTAAAAGAGCGGTTTTTCCTTGATATGCTCATATTACTATTCTATGTTGCATACATCATATTTCATGGATTTATGCATTGAGATACGGATTTCATATGATTTATGGATTCGAGAACCGTGGTATTATTTCAAGAAAGTATGCATTATTTTGAAAACTCGGTTTCTCTTGATATGATATTTCAGTGCATCCACCATGAGTTTTCTCGGTTCTGAGACTTGTGTTAGAAACCCGATTCGAGGAGCTGGATGATCCGTTTGTGGGTTCATGGTGGACCCGGTATGGTACCCCGGGGCAAGAAAAGGATGTTGTGCAGTAGAGGATGAGCTTGGCAGAGGGACTACTACCTACCGGTGATTGGTTGGACCTGGTGGTTATCTGGAGGATACCGACAAGAGTCAGGAGATGGATATGGGCCGATTCGGACTGACGGAGCCCGTAGGCCAATCCGGACTGACGGAGCCCGAGTTATGTGGATTTACGTGTCGATGTTGGACACGGTTTTTCATGATGTTTCGAGTGCGGATGTTGTGTTAGTTATATGTATGCCCTAGAGGACACTACTATACATGGGATGTATATTATAGTGGATGCTTGGACATATATAGGGAGTACTTTCTTTCTCGACATGATAGTATGCTATTTGGTTGCAGTTTGTCTTAACATGTTGACTTGTATACGTGATGATGTCTTGCCCTCACATGTTGACAAAGCCCTTAGGTTGTGTACTTGACTACCAGGACTATGATGGAGATCATACTAGTGGGGCCAAGGGTAGTCTACAAGTACACCCTTCAATTGTTCCTAGTCATGGGAGTATCGAGACAAGGCATCGATACTCCAGAGTAGACTAGCTTATACGCATCTTGACCCATATGATGGGCGATGGATGATCCCACATCCATTGGTGTTTGACATCAAAGATGGTGTACAGGTGGTCAGTGGAGACTGGGTACACTGGACGGACTCGCCGAGAACTCCTAGATGGTATTATACCTATCGTCAGATAGCAGTTCTCTGGTGACACTGGTAAAGGTTAGTCTGTCGACCAGGGATCGTCATAAAGTCTTGTGTGTCTCCCACTGTGCTTTGATTTCCACCCTACCACGGCTCTACTGAGTCATGCAAACAGGTGGATTTTGGGTGCAGTCCCGAGTCACATGGAGGCAATGAGCGATAGGAGGGGATTCGTCTCTCCCGGTATTTGGGGTTGATGTTGCGTTATGCTCGATTGTCCATAACATGAAATCCCTGGCCAGGGTTGTTGAGATTTACTGGTAAGTGTTATCAGTAGTTTCTCGAACTGTTATGGACCTTGCATCGGCATGACTTATCAGGCTATTGGGGTCTGACGTTTTACCACCCCCAGGCGATGATATGCGAGATATCTGACGAATAGACCGGACTGTACGGTAGTGTTACTAATTGGATTCGCAGGAGTACGGAAAGGCTTGCTTGTTGACCTTCTGATCGCTCAATACCCGGATGGCCGTTACGTTTAGCAGACCGCTTGCAGCTTGTGGGTGTTTGATATGATCATCACCTACTGCTGGCGTATTGACGAGTCTTTAGAGTCCTACACAGAGGTTTCCTGGTTCATGCAAAACGAAGTAGGAGCATATATATGATATATACGGGACTGAGATTAATGCGCATATGTGATCCGCATTCTGTTCTCGCGATATGTGATAACGGTCGGTTATATGTGATATAACTGGGTTATCGGATCAAGTGTTGATTCGATAAATTGTTGCATTTGGTATTAGTCGGTTGTATATGATATAGCCGGATTATCAAATCAAGTATTGATTTGATAATTTAATGTATAATTATATATATTTGATATATTAACTTATATTAACTAATATTTTCTCACTAAGTATTTCTTTTCTCACTTGTGTTCACTTAGTATATATGTGATATATATTAATGTACATTATTTTCTGTCATGCTAGATGCCACATGCAACATGGGTGTATGAGACTCACGCCATGGTTATGATAGTCCTTGGCAATTCATAAATTAGTGATAATTAGTCACATGGTTCAAGCTTGTAGAAGCTTGTGGAACCATTGACCAAGTCCACTCATTTGTTTTACATGAATATATTTATTAACCCAACCATTATTATTGACACATGGTTTATTCTCTACATGAGTTAGTGTATGACACTAACTCACCTATGGTTACTATTCTCACCTCATGAGTTCATTCTCTCCTCACTACTTCTTCTTCCTCTTCATGAGAGAAAAAACTTACTAGCTTTTTCTATGGTGAGAAAATAATGTGAGAAAAAGAAAACTAAAGAGAGCCCATTTCCTATTTCATCATCTTCTATTATTAGCCATTTAGTTTAGGGTATTTGCTTCACTAAACCCTAATTTAGTGAAGAGATAGCATGAGCTCGAGTCTCTTCGACGAAGATCATCTGCGGCCTCGAAGACTTCGAGCAAGCTTGTTCATTTCTCCAAGGGAACCCTTTCTAGAGTTCGAGAGATTACAACTCGCAGCGAAGGAACTACTACACGGAGCTTTTGAAGTGAAGGACCGGTCAACAAAGGTTGTATTTCTCATTCACTTAGATGTTAAGTTGTTAACATTGCTTGTTTGTTTAAATTTCTAGTTAAAGATTCTTGGTTAGAGTTATTTAGAATGGCAAAAATTTATAAACGGCATGGACGATACCTCCCGAAACCTTGTTGCCGTCCTAGGTATCCCTACATGTTGGGCACTCAGGTTCCATGAGATTTACAAATATGAGGGCCGATCAGAATGACGGCGTCTGAGGTATTGGGATTGGGGTGTCGTTGATGGACACCAGTTTTTCCACGATGATTATGATATGTTTTATCCCATACTCAGCATTCATTTGATATGCATTGCTTCATGTATTTATAGTACCTGATGGAGTACCTTGATCATGATTGTTGCATATCCATATTACCATATTTATGCTATCAAATTGCATGTGAAAGATTATCACTGTACGTGCATACCTACGATTATCTGTATAATGTTACTTACTATTCACGAGTTGGCAACTCACCCCCGTTGTGCCACAGTGTTTTGCAGGCTTGACCCTCAGAGTAGTCGCAGCAAGGCTCTTATTGTATCTTTTTTAGCGGATACCGCTACGGTTGGCTTTGAGCCTTTTTGCTATAGGTGGGTTCACGGTTATCCGTTTATGTTCATTGTATATCTCATTGTATCTAGTACTCTCTATATACCATTTCCATGTATTGACTTAGAGACGAGTTGTGAGGACGATATTGTATATTTTTGTGACTCTGGGTGTCGAGCTCGTGTGAGCCGGCCTTTATTATGTAGTTTTACCTCTTTATCTTGTTTTTCATTTATATTGTCTATTCCTTCGCTACGGCGTCTTATATATTCTTGTGGTGGTTGTTTCCGCCTGTGGGCATGATTTGCTCCCGTTTGGGGATGCTTTATTTATATCCTATGTTTGTACCCGTTTCGGGGCTAGTTTTTACAAAGGAGGTGCTGCCGAAATTTTTAAGAAAATAAACTTAAGCTTTAAGATTTTTACTTGAGATTTCCAAATGTTTTTAACAATGTTTTTATCGCTTACTAGTTTTGATGGTATAGATTTCTGGGTTTTCAGCTTACTTAAATTTACTTACTCTTGTTGACGTCACGTGGTTTAAGTGCCGGTCACGTGCCTATATTTTGGTCGTGACAAAGTTGGTATCAGAGCGCTAGGTTTTACCTTTCGGAGTGTAGGATGACCTTCGTATGATGGATTAGGTAGCTTAAGCAGAATGACGTAGCGTGTGTATGTTCTGCGGCATACTTACGACACGGTACCCCGCCTAAGTGACCTTAGGACTTGTTGGTTGAAATTCCTTCCGTGATTATATTCATCCTTGTGATTCGATTTCTATGTTCTTATCGAATCCTATTTTCATTTTCAGCCATTTTGCCGCCGAAGACTACGAGGGCGCAGAGAGCGGCAGCGAGAGCCAATGTCAGAGTAGGCTCGTCGGAGACGAGGACTGACCAGGGCGGTACGCCTGGTGTACAGGAGCAGGTTTATCCACCTTCACTGGATCGTATTACTAGGCTAGAGGCCGCTATGCAGGATTTGTGCCAGATGATGGGATCGTTGGTTGAGGCCAGTCGAGCGCAGCGATAGGAGGTTGTCCTACCTGCTACGGGGATCGCGATGGTGCCTACGGTTCAGGCAGTCGTACCTGCAGCTACGGAGGTTATCACCGTATCATTATCTGAGTTCATGAGGATGAAGCCTCCAGTTTTCACCGGCATTGATGCAGCTGAGGATCCCCAGTCGTTTATCGATAGGATGGCCAGGATCTGTCGTTCGTTGAGATGCTCTGACGCGAGATGGGTAGTGATCGCACGGTTTCAGCGTGTCGAGTTTTAAGAATTCTAAAGTTTAACTGCGATCAGGACGGTGTTGCTTTGCAGCTAGCTGCGATGAGCACGGGTCGATCTACAGGGAGACGGAGCATTTTTTTGTTCTTGTTATGACGAGTTAATGCGCGTGGACGGAAAGTTTGTATCTATCCTATGTGTATATATGAAAAAGCAATGGTTGTTAGGATTAGATAGTATAGTGTAAGTTAAGGATTTCCAGACTAAAATCCTTTGAGCCGAACTAGATCACTAAAGCTAGAACAATCGGCAACAACGTAGATTAGGGTGCTTAAGCACGGTATTTGTGAAACCAGCTTATTGACCCTTGTCCGTCCGTTCTTGTAGCTTGCTTTCGCCTCCGCCAATCCTAACGCAACTGGTCGCGGTTAGGATACATCGATACCTTGGTAGGGTAGGGTGCCTAACGGAGTGCTTGCGTAAGGTTTGGGCAGAGTTTAATAGAAAAGATCGGGAAAAGGAAATGAGAATCGAAAGCTTAACTTACAAAACCAATCATTTTCCTAACAACAATATTCACAACCATTCACAAAACAACAAAGAGAAAAGAAAAGAAAAGAATAACACCAATACAAGCAAGTAAGTGCAATGGAAATTAAAGTGCAAGTAAGTAAAGGATAAAATGAAAGTGCAAGTAAGTAAAGGGCAAGAATTAAAATTGCAAGAAAGTAAAGCATGAATATAAAAGAGCAAGATAAGATTAAAGAGAGAGAGAGACTAAGAACCCAAGAGTGCAAATGAAATCTTTATTATGTCCAAGATACAACCTTGAGATCAATAGCCAAATCTTAAACTTGCAAGATCATTGAAGAGGTTGCAAGATCAAGAGGAGGCAAGGAGCTCAAGGGATACAAGCTATGTACAAGATAAAAAAATGAAAAACAAAAAAGTTGTGAATGAAGAATGAAACAATGTAAGCACAAGCTAGGAACATTTCTCCTTGCTCACTGGTTCTGTATTTATAGGCTCAAAAGCAAAATAAACAAACAATAAAACTAAGACCACGTGGCAGCAAGGGATGGCCTGTACAAAACTGGGTCCCATTAGGCACTTTAAGGGCGACCTGCTCGGCCATATGGGCAATGTGCTCGGCCAAATTCCGAGGGATGATGCTTGTATTTGTTGTGATGGCTTGTGCTGTCCCCAATATCACATTGGTGCTGCTAGATTTCTCTAATTTAACCTGGTTTGCACTTTTGGATTTGGGGAGGAAACTTGATGCAGCATATCACACATAATCTTTAGCATTCAATGCACATTTAATGCACATCATTTCTCATGCCCACTTGCCTTGCATCATGGCAGCCCTAACCCTAGTCCATGCATCCAAGAGTTGTGTTCACACAAGCTATGTATTGGACTAAAATGTGTACACTTTATTTGTTTGCAAAATAACTGTTGGATATCGATCGGTTTCCAGTTCTGGATGCAATGTCGGCTCTCAAATGATATATCCATGATTTTAAGTGTATTTCCAATAATTTGTCACGGATACGTGTAATCTGTATTACTCAGCAGACAGTGGTTAATAGTACCGATATATACAAAAATAGATAATGAATGAGCGGTATTAAAATGCAATATTCTGGTATGAACAAATACCCCCAAACTTATCTTCTGCTCGTCCCGAGCAAAACAAAATCCTAGCCTCACTTTCGCAGGGAACGTGATTGCACTGAGCTCGTGCAACAAGCCGTTAAACCTCTAGATGCCCCTAGTAGGAGGAGTGTTGTCTCCTGAGGGTTTTCAACGGATTACACCCAAAAAATCACGTCATGTTAGTTTCATAAGTTAACGTCGATTCTACTCCTATAGTTTAGTATCTATGTTAGAAATTCTATCATCCTAAGTTAGAAATATCCAACCCTTATGTTTCACACCTCTAATTTGTTCAACACTAGATCCTATACGTTTTACAGTTTAGAAAGATCTCGGTCTCTCCTGAGTTTTCCTTCTATAGTGCGGTCTCCGATCAGGGATGTTTATCAACTTTATGGAAAACATAAGTCTTATTCTTTATTTCTATCATTCATCTAAACATCGATTGTATACCCCTACGTGTGTGTAAATTATTCACCCCTATACTTAAGAATTCAATTCAAGTTATAGTACCCTTACCCTAATACCTAATACTACTTCTTTTCATTTATGATGGCGGTGTTGCTCACACACCTTTCATGCGACTATTAATGTTTCTTGAGGCACTAACAGCCGATTACTGAATGTGTGGGCTTAAAGCGTAAATAGCAGTTTTCAGGTCTTGACTTTATTTATTTATTTTTCTTTTCTTTATTTTTCTTTTTCAAGACCGGATTTTTTTTTTCAATGTTGTTTTTTGGTGTTTAGCTTTAAATACCGTTTTTTCTTTCATACTAGGTTTTCAGGTAAGAGTATTTCTAGGTATCCTCTACTATCCCAAGTTTCAAGGTACCTGTATGTGCAGTTTGTAGGGTATATACATTCTATGTTTGGACTTAAGAACAGAAACTATTTTTCAGCAAAGCTTCAATACTTTCCCTTCATCTCGACTTAATTCAAGAACTGAACTCAAGATTACCTACATCTATAAAAAAAACTGTAAGGACGTATAATTACCAAGGTTAAACAGAAGGAGGGTTATTTTTAAGGGTTTAAATTCCTAAGCCTATGATTTAGTTATTTCTAACGTATCAACTAAACTTTTTGAATAAAAATCTAAGTTACCCTATTAGCTAACTTGACGACAAAGTTTTATATTTTTGTAAAAATTTTCGATTTTTATGGGTTTTAATAAGGTATGCAAATGCAAAATATACATATGAATGCGAAGGTAGAAAGCTTACCGAACACACCCCCATACTTAAACGTGACAGTGCCCTCATTGTCAGGCTACACCAAGAGGGTCAAAATTGTTGGCGCTTTCTAAAAGAAATATATACAAAGCAAACCAAAAATATATACAAAAAAAAGGTTCCCCCCAAACTTAAGTGAAACAGTGTTTCCACTGTTTAAGCGTTGAAGTTCAAGATTAGGGGGAAAGAACAATATCAATCTATACAAGGCCTTACACAGGCCAAAAGTGAGCACCGACCATTCAAAAATCTTATCGCTATTATATGCAGGTTGGTGAAAGAATACGGTGAGAAAAGAAATGGAGAATACGCGAGACCGTATGCAGATAGATGCAGGATACGGTCTCGGTATATAAGGAGAAGAATGGCGGAGGGGAGAAAGAAGCGGAATACGAACTTGAGGGTAAAAATGGAGTGAATAAATTAGCACAATTTGTGATGACCGATGTGTAAAAAGCGATTGTACTAATCTATCAACCCAACGAGAAATGGGGTCAAATCCCTCAAGATTCGTGAGAAACCATGGGTAAGCCGAACTTGGTAAACCAGACAATGGAAATGGATGTGATACGGTTACTTGCAAGGTCGGAACGATGGAAAGGATGGAGGGGAGTGATTGAGGAAGGTTATCGGTTAAAGGTTTAGGAGGGTGTACACAGTCAATGAAAGGGATAGGATGAATTGGAAAATCCAACTCATCAACTAAAACTGGTTCATCCTCAAAAATTTTCTCAATATTCTCCTCAAAATTCAGCTTATCCATGCATTTATCATCAAAATCCAGACGCATGTGAAGTTCGAGATAAACAGTTAATGACTCGGGATGATGAATTGGAGATAAAAACTCATCCAAAGCTGCGGGTTCATCATCCAAAATATTCCCATCGTCAATATCCTCAATCAAGTGAAAATCAAATTTCTCAGACACCTCATCAAAAGCATGGATTTCAATCAATTTAGGTTTTAAGATGGAGGTGTAGAGGTCAGAAAGTTTAGGATTAGTTTCACTTGGTAAGGTCCCTTCACAATCGGGTAAATCAAACACTACAAAGTTGCACAACTCAATAAACATTTTATCTTCAATTGATAATTCATTTAGGACACATGATAGACATTCAAAACCGGAGTTGTGGGATTCAATTTGGGACGGCTAAGTTTGATTTGGAAGGGTGTACAGCTCACTCTCTCCACTCAAATTCTCAACCTGTCCTACCGCCTCATTATACATTGGAAAATGTGGAGCTAGTTGGAAACTAGCTACCGGGTCACTAGGTTGTATGAGGGCGGCCATGGACGCATTCAAATCCATCATCTGTTGGTACGATGCTACCCGAAAGTCTTCTAACGACTGTTCCAGACTAGACATGGGTTGTGAAGGGGTTTCAGCACAAGATTCAAAGTTGTTTGGATATTGGAAACTCCCAAAAGGCGGTTCAGAAGCAATATCTAGGGAAGGTGTAAAAGTCATGTAGGATTGATAGGAATTGAATGGTTGGACATGAGTAGGATCAACATTATGATAAGAAGGTGGTTGGAACTGTTGATCAAAAGAAGTTGAAGTGGTGAAAGGAGTGAAAGATCGGTTACGAGATTGTTCAATACGTTCAGCAATAGACATAGGTCTTAGAGTTACAACAGGACTCTCAAAAGCGGTATCAACGTAAGAAGGTGGGGTAGGTTGAAACGGTTGATACAAGGTGGATTGCGGAGTCCAATTGTTCGTCCTAAACGCTTCTATCCGATCTTTCAAAGAGATTTTTGGCATGGATGGATCGTTCGAAGTTTGACCAAAGTAAGAACCGTAAGAAGTAATGTTTGGTTGTGGGTACCAAAGTTCGGCAAGAGTTTTTCTAGGTGGTGTACCCATGATATGAAGAGAGAAAGGAGAGGAAAAAGAATGTGATTTTTTTTAATTTTATTTTTAAGTCATTCATTAACAAATGAATGAAATATACACACAAAAAGAATCTGGACAAAAACAATCACGACAAAAAAATACCACGTACCTAATCGGTCTAGGGTTCACCTAGGTCAACTAGACCTGCTCAAGAACTTGATTGTTGAAGTAAAACTATGTCGAGAAACAGGCTCAAGATATACTGATCATGAGGCCAGTTAAGTGCAGAGATAAGGGGAGGTTTTTCGATGCTTTCACGAAGGTCCGTAATTAAATAACCCTTTCTCTTTTGGCAGTTTCGCCGTGAACACTTTCCTAGACACCCCGTGAACGATATACCGTTAAGCGGTGTTCTAAACACAATTAACTTCTCCAAGTGAACGCGAAGTCCTTAAAGGCTTAAAGTCTAATTTCTTTTAAATTTTTTGCGGGTAAACGTTATGCTCAATTCGTGATTTGTGGGCCACGGAAAAGGGGACGAAATCCTTTACCGTATGTTATGAGGTTTACTTGCCCTTAAATCCGTATTAATGGATGCAATGCGCAAATCAATGAAAAATTTTGTTCAAAACATCATACAATCTTTTTTTATATTAAGCTCGGCACTACAACAAATACGGGTTAGTCAAGTTTGGCGTTTGAAAGCGAACTTGAAATGAATCCTGCAAAGATATTATATTGGATGCGTCGGATTTGAGAAGAAGGTGTTAGGAAAATATGTACCGATAAATTTTCGGGTTAAGAAATCCCCGTTGAAGTTAAATCCAAATAGCTTGGAAAGTTCGCTTGCGCGGGTCAAACTACGCAGATCTTTAGCACTGTACTTTGCAATCACCTTAGCCTTGAATGTACACTTTGCTCCCCACGATCGCAGTTCGCAAATCTGCAAAAATCTGAATGTCGGAAAAACGGATTTTAGTGCGAAAAAGCGATATGAATGCCCAAATACCTGCACACACAAAATTATAAAAAACAAACAATAAAAATGGGACAAAAACAGAACACTGGAGCACAGAAGAAAGTTTTGGAGCAAATGGAGGTGAAGGGGCCGGCGAGCTCGGATTTGGAGGGGATGTCGCCGGTTCAACTTAGTAGTTTGGGCTCCAAATTTCTTCTATGATCACAATGTTCTACTAGTGCCTCACTGGTATTGTTTATCTTTTTTGTTGAGATCCAGAGTGCTAGCAGGTAAGAAATCCAGAAAGAAAAAATTGTTATCAAAGTTATTTTTTTGTTTTGGTTTTCAAATTTTGAAATTTTTAGTTTGTTTTTAGAAAAGTGTTAGATGGCTATTAACAAGATTAACCCAAAATAACAAGAATAAAAGACGTTACCGTCTTCCCGGCAATGACGCCATTTGATCGCATGCTTTCGGCGTGTCGAGTTTTAGGAATTCTAAAGTTTAACCATGATCAGGACGGTGTAACTTTGCAACTAGCCGCGATGAGCACGGGTTGATCCACAGGGAGACGGGGCATTTTTTTTGTTCTTGTTATGACGAGTTAATGCGTGTGGGCGGAAAGTGTTGCGCCACGGCAGCGCCCCGGCCGTCTATCCGAGGCCAAAATGCGGAATCAAAATTTTTCTTAACTTTAAACTGGCGCTACCGCGGACAATATACCCGGATCGTAACCATTAACTGATACTAGCTAACAAGAGAAAGGGTAAGAGATATACCGAGTGATCCGAGTCCTCCGGTCTTCTCGTCGTCGTCCCGATCTCCCGCGGAAACTTCGGTCGTCGCATCCTTGCCGGAAGGGCACCACATCGTCTGCATCTTTTACGGGCTCCCACCTCAATACCGAGGCAACTCGGGCACGAAGCTGGCAAGTCGACGTGCCCAAGATTTGCTGTAGAATGTGTAGTGCTTAGTCTCTTTGGGGTTAAGTTGCCTTGATGGAGGAATGAGGTTGAGAAAATGAACTTTTCAAGTGGAGCAAGAATGTGTGTAGCAAGAAGTGTGATATGAACAAATTATCCTCATCAAAAATGAAACCCTCTCATTTTTCCCCTCTCCAAAAATTGTGGCCGGCCTTGCTCATTTGGAAATGGTGGAGAGAATGAAACATAATACAAAGGGAGGTGAGTGTAGGAAAAAGGTGGAGGGTGACCACATCCAAAGAAAACCTCACATCATTAACCAAATCAATCTCTTCACAATAACCATCATGAATAAAGCAAGTGATGTAAAGAGAATAAAATGATGATGGTCATATCATAATCCCACATATGCAAGAAACCCCTTCCGCAAATGTAATTTGCAAAACTGCAAATTACCCCCTCCATCGGAAAAGTCCGGCCGGGAAAGAACAAAGGAAAACCGGCCGGAACGGAATGCAAACTGGCAACTCCAGAAAACTGGTCCCGTAATAAATTACAGGAAAACCCCGATACTGTGCATACACACCCGCATCTGTATTCCGACCGGATACAAATGCAATGAGACAAAATCTACACTGTACTAAACTAGGATCCGTCTTAAAACAAAGCCGGCTAGTAAGATCCGTCCGATCCTGATCCGTGCAATACCGCACGTATCAGATCGAACCCTGCCATATATACATACGACCACTGGTACATACCGTCCGATCCTGATCCGTGCAATACCGCACGTATCTGATCGGACCTTGCCATATCTCCATACGGCCTCTACAGCGTTTCGCCCGAAAACTTGAGTAACTGAAAGTGTGGTGGACTCTAAAGACTCGTCAATACTATGGTTGTGGATTTAACCACTAGCACGTCAGAGGTATAAGCCAATACGTGACGGCCCACCAGCTATTGACCAAAAGGGACGTCGATGAGCGAACCCATCCTGACACCCTACTGAGCCTGTCAGTGACAATATCCGTACAGTCCGGTCCGTTCGTCTATGAGCATCGCATGTCGGGCCTAGGGGGTTGGTAAAAGTCAGACCCCCAAAAGCGGTACAAGTCGTGTCGGAGTGTAGCCCAGAATGCCCTGAGATACTACTGGAATACCTACCAGTAAATCACCTGCCTCGGCCGAGGGCTTTGCGTAATGGCTCTCCTAGACACAGCGCGACCTCACCCCCAATATCGGGAGAGACGAACCCCTGAAGATCCGCTCACTGCCTCCATGTGGCTCGGGACTGTACCCAACTAAAACCTGTTTGCACAACTCATTTGAGCCGTGGTAGGGTAGTAATCAAAGTACAGTGGGAACTCACACGAGACAAATGACGATCTCAGGTCGATGAACTAACCTGTACACATGTCACCAGGGAACTGCTATCTGACGTCAGGTATAAGACCAACTAGCATGTTCCCGGCTAGTCCTGTCCGGTGTACTCATAACCCAATGAGCACCTGTATACATCTTAGGTGAACCAACTGACACCAGTGGCTTGTGAGACCGGCCACCGCCCCTCGTCGGGGTCTCGACTGTATACACTAGTCTACTCTGGAGAATCGATGCCCTGTCTCGAAACTCCTACAACTAGGGACCTTTTAAGGATGTGCTTATAGACTACCAGCTCTCACGTATATGATCGCCCTCATACTGCTGGCAGTCAAGCAAGAATCCTAGGGGCTCTATCAGCGTGTAATAGCGACCTGTAAGGTCACCTGAAGCAGTACACGATGATAAAGGTAAACCAGATAGCATACTATCATCTCGAGTAAGACTGTCCTACCGGGATAGGTCCTCCCTCAATCATTGCAATCACGTGCCTGTGATCCAATAATTGACTCTGAGGGCACTATCTCCAACAATCTCCCACTTGCACTCAAGGCTAATTATTGCGATGTCGCATACTCACAGCCCGTGTGATACCGAACACCCAACTCCTCTACTAGTCAGTCTCACAAAGCTCGTTTGCGAAACTATTGCGTTCGAGGAATAGCCTCAGTGAGTGGATCCGCTGTGATGATTCTTTCTATGTCTCTCTATATCTCAAGTTCGCAGAGAAAAACATCTCCCGAAATGAGCAATACCTGTCTTAGAGTATGTCTGGATATCTGATGGGACCTAGCTCATAAATGAACTCCAAATCCAAACTTCTTAGACTGTATCGATGACTGAACTTAATCAGTACCCAGCGCCATGCCTCCCTCAGTATTGCCTTGGACCACCTGTCCAAAATACTGCCCCTCGTCAGAAGGAGAAAATATAACTCTGACAGCCACTCTGCCATCCATGTCACCTTGGAAGCGTGGAATGATAACTGTCTCCTAAAAGAGGCTGCCGTTATTAAATTCCTAGAACATTCACTTATGTTCTAAAACTGCTTCCGATTGTTTCTCCAGGATTGGATCAATATCAACTTATTGCACCTACTGCAAGAACAACATCTGGCGTGGTACTTGACATCTCATGATTGACTCAATTGCCTAAGCAAGTGATCTGCCAATCATGCACATCCCTCTCTACTTTAGTCTATAAGACACCTTTAGAGAGGGTGACTCCATCACCTGCTGGTACACTACCGTGTCAGGAGTCTTCCATTCTAAATACTCATAGAATGCTGTCAAAGTACCCAGATTGGGAAACCACCCAAATCTAGATCTAAAACCATAGATCTAGTAACCAGAATGTCTGATATAATATCCAAGTCCTGTGTGGAGAAACCACTGTGTGACAACCAAAGTATAACCGATCGTAGTATAGGAATATCACTTCCTACTCTGTGTATGTCATCCAAATACCAGGACATCACACCCTACTACCTTCTTAACAGATCCATCCCTTATTCTGATGAAGTCAAACCTATGACTGTCATCAGAAATAGATGATCTATCTCCGCTATATTTGCTTTAGTCTATAAATAGACATAACCCTGATGTCCACCAATGCTTCCGCTGCTCCCACTGACTACGACAACCCTCTGGCAGAGTCATATAGACGCGCACTTCTAAAGCTAGTTTAGAACGACGCTATACTCATCCTCCTGCCGGGTCTCGCAGCCTGGAACAACAACAATGGCAAGTGTGGGTAAACAAGAACTTCCCTGTCACCGTCCTTGAGGCTACCGGAGTGCCTCTCGGGTGCCTGAAGTTACCCACCTTATCCGCGGAGTGGCCAATGGAATGTCAAATCAGATTGAATCTTTAGGTTCCTTATCAAATCTTCAGTAATCGTTTGCGGTTCTGGAATCGCTTCCAGTTCTACCATACTCCCACTACTGTTTTCTGAAAAATAACCATTTCTTTTTAAAATGTGGCGAGTTAAGAACAATATCACTATTGATCTTCCAGATGGTAGAAAGTCAACCCTCGTCATAGCCTGGGTCAACCCACAAACAGCCATTACAGAAACGCGCCTTGAATTGTCCAGTGTCTGGTTTTAATCATAAGCCGGACAACTCCCCGTACCTTAACATCGTTAAGATATGAACTGTTCTATACCCAATATAGAACCAGAGGCACTGATTTAATTGAACCAGATTCAAATTATGCAGCTGTCTCCAGTGCATGTCAACTAAATGGAAGGAGGCCGATCAGCGTTACCCAACTTAGGAATGCTTCCAATTATGAGTAACCTAAAAGAGAAGCAAGTTCTCATTACTATCAACTGAATACCATACACAAGTATCTACATCTTCGATCACCTTGAAGAATCCCGATACTTGCAATACCTGGTTCTCTACTCTATTCTTATACCAATAACTCCTCAAAAACCCAGACCCTGTGTTTCTACGAAACACATGTCTAAGAATTAGAGTAGTTAAAAGTAAACAGAATATAGTATGAGGACCAACCCCACTGTCCTAATGGACACTGGACAATATACAATACTCTGTATAAGTCCCTGAGTCTAACAACTCATTCACTGTGTGTCGTAGGTTGAAAACTGTACTATGGTTAAGAAGAATTACACCGCTGTTCAATGCTCCTTACCTAACCATCCACTGATATATGTAAATGTCATAGACATAATTTCAAAAGGTATATCTCACTCTATAAAAATAGACGTACAGATATATCAATTTGAAATTGGTGCATAACAACGGATATTCAAAACCAAATATTTGCCGACCGGCAAACAGCCCATGTGATCTCCTCAAATATCACCGATTACAACGAATCCCGATATAATGAGGATGATCACCCTATTCCCAATAACTTACTCCCACTCATCATCTGTAAAACCATACAGATGTGAGAATCAAACCTGGTAAATACATACACTGGAGCAAGTGTCTAATCAGGAAATCAGTTTTCTTTTAATAGTACACAGTTGAACTGAAACATTGAAATGTTTCGATAGGGTATCCTGGTATTCCTAGTAATGCCTCTACCATTATCCAGATTCACAACTGTAACCGTATATCTCTTTGCCATCTGTCCAAATCCCTTTATATGTCTTTAGTCATTACCGTCTGCACACCCCCTTAGGCCAAATGGTTTTCTTCCTTCCCTACCGTTCGGCACCAGCCTATGGTTTGGAAGAAGACTATCCAATAAGCATAATGGGTGTACTGTCCTAATCCTAGGAGCACTCGCAATGCGAGAGAAGGTGAAGATAAAAGACAACCGAATAAACCTTATTCCTATTTCTCCTGGACCAGAATCCATCCCCGAACTGGAACAAGTTCCTTTCGAGTTCGTATATAACCATACGATGGAGTATCCAAATAAACTTTGGGTCTTCGTAGTAATACGGAGTGTCCTGGAGAAATACAAAGGTGATTTAGGTTTGGCGAAGATATACTCGGTTTGGTCGTGAATAGCAGTCGCAATTTACTTTGCCCTCTTACTAATCCCTTGCTTTGTCTTAACTTAATACCTTCTGTACACCATCGTTATGCTAATTGGTTTTCTTCATTCCCCACCGTTCGGCACCTGCCTATGGTTTGGAAGAAGACTATCCAATTTGCGTAATAGGTGTACTATCTTCTAAACCAAGGAGTACTCGCAATGAGAGAAGGTGAAAAGAAAAGACAACTGAATAATCCTATTCGTTTTCTCCAGAACCAGAAACCATCCTCGAAGTCCTTCGAGTTCGTATATAACCATACGATGGTTTTGTCCAATGGAAGTGGACGTTCGTAGTAATACGGAGTGTCCTGGAGAAAAGGGTAAAAGTAGGAGTGGCAATGAGGTTTGCAACTCTGACAATCCAAAAGCCAGTGTTAAGAAGGTTCGGTCAACTTGGTCACTGAGTCATAGTCTAGGGTCGGGTCAATGGTCGCTGCCAAAGAGAGAGAGAAATGAAACACTCAGCGTGCACTCTAACCTAGATCAGAATGGTTATCACTTTATCTAATCTGGAAACCTCCCACTGTACCGTCAAATTCTCCTCCAAACCTGAAAGAAGAACTAGTCGGGATCACCCGAGGAGTAAACCAACTCATCAGCAGGAATCGGGATCCAACTATCATCGCATGATAACTTGACGGAATCCACTCAAGTCACCACACTCCAGAAGGTATGCGCATATCTGGCAAGTTTCAGTTCTTTTGAAACTCCCGATGTGTGTTTTTACCCCTAGGACCCAAGTGACCTTGACACAGTCAACAAATCAAAGAGTCCTAGTCAAGTTCAACCCGTCATTATCCTGGATTGCATTAAACCCACTCGTACGAGCCCTTGACACAGTCAACAAGGCCGCACGACTGTCCTAACCAATCCCATTAATATGCTACAAACAAACACTACTTAGCTACCGCACACTACGCCTTGACACAGTCAACAAACACAGCACGAATACTAAGTAATATTTGTAAGAAATGACGGAGGGCTACGTCTAGTTTTTGGCGAAAAACCTTTAACGTAATGAACTTGATATCGTTGAAGGAACTACATAGCCTTTTTAGAAAATATAGTGACGAAAACCTTTACTAAAGAGGTCACTCCCGGTGAAGGGATCTCGGCTCTTTCCCCGTAGAATGAGGTGCAGGATATTCCAACTGAATACCACGATGCAAAGCAAAAGTAATCGGCTATAGTGAAGTTAATACCCTGACGCAAACTTCTGTCCAAGGGGTCACTCCCGGTGAAGGGATCTCGGCCCTTGCCTCGTCGACTGAGGAGCAGGATATTCCAAATGAATACCACGATGCAAAACAAAAGTGAACGTCCTTGCAATAACAGCTTTTTTGAAAAATTTTCCAACAACATCAGAATAGGTTTGTTTAGCTTGCATTGATCCGAATCAACGCAGTCCCATCAACTGATCACACCACAAAGAACGAAAATATACTGATGTACGTATATGCCATCCGCATTCGCCACTGGGTCCCGTCATTACCCGTTAGGTTAGCTAACTAACGACAGAGGATGTAAAACATATACAACATCTACTAATATATATACCAATATATTATATTTCGCTCAAGGCGTGATAAAATGCAACATCACAGAAATATGCAGCATCACAGAACAAAACATATATCTGGAAGCCCCGGGTTTCACAGAGCCGCTGCTGAAACCCGACGTTCCCCTGGTCGTATGGATAGCCTGTGCAATGAAAACCTAGACCCCTACGGGCGCGGCAAGTCACCCGCCAAAACCTGAAGCGAGGCAGCCCCCTTCAGCAACGTGAATGGACCAGCCAGCACTTTACGGAATCCGGTAACTCGGGCACCCCTCCTGGGTCAACCTGTACCCCCTACGAGTGCGGTGAATAGCCCGCCAATCCTGGAGTGAAGCCCCCTCCGTCCCAATGCCATGAGATGCGGGCTTGTTGCCCTCCAGAACCCGGCTATCCGTGCACCCCACCGCGGGGCAATCCTAGTACAGAAAGTAAAATATACATACACCGGGTACATCGACCGCAACCAGGTCGTGCCCCAAAAGAATAATACAAACAGGCAGTGACGGCAGTCCACATGTCGGACGCTCGCCCCGCAATATCAAATGTACATAATACAACAAAACTGTACTAGCATTGCATCCAGGCTATCCCCCACGACCGATCCGCAACAACACAGCATAAACATAGAACATCAGCGTAAATGTCACGTTCGCAAATCCGTCTAACCAGGCTATAGCAGTTAGACAGGATTTACCGATCGAGTGATATTCACGGTCGCAGATATAATGTAAATACTGTGAAATAATGTGTTTAAAATATCCAATCGATCAAAAATTAACAAGTGGGCCCCCAAGTAATACTGTAGCACTCACAGAAATTCTGGACCCAATTTTAATATTCCAAAACCCCTATCTTAAGCCCAAAAGCCCACTGCAAAAAATTGGTGGAATGATACACTATTCCTGCGGCGGAACCGCGGCAAAAGAGGGGTCATTGCCGCGGTTCCGCGGTCCTATGGAATGATCAAGCTACCAAATTTTTTGCAGTGTTCTTAGGAATCTCTGTACATCATTCTGCAATCACCTGAAAAATTTTTCGAGCCCGGAAAAAATCGACAGAAAACTGATGCATGCAAAACGCGGATTTTGGAATTTTGGTCGATCGAATAATTAAAAAGCTAGGCAGGGTTAATGGCGTAGCTCTGATACCATGTTGCGCCACGGCAGCGCCCCGGCCGTCTATCCGAGGCCAAAATGCGGAATCAAAATTTTTCTTAACTTTAAACTGGCGCTACCGCGGACAATATACCCGGATCGTAACCATTAACCGATACTAGATAACAAGAGAAAGGGTGAGAGATATACCGAGTGATCCGAGTCCTCCGGTCTTCTCGTCGTCGTCCCGATCTCCCGCGGAAACTTCGGTCGTCGCATCCTTGCCGGAAGGGCACCACATCGTCTGCATCTTTTACGGGCTCCCACCTCAATACCGAGGCAACTCGGGCACGAAGCTGGCAAGTCGACGTGCCCAAGATTTGCTGTAGAATGTGTAGTGCTTAGTCTCTTTGGGGTTAAGTTGCCTTGATGGAGGAATGAGGTTGAGAAAATGAACTTTTCAAGTGGAGCAAGAATGTGTGTAGCAAGAAGTGTGATATGAACAAATTATCCTCATCAAAAATGAAACCCTCTCATTTTTCCCCTCTCCAAAAATTGTGGCCGGCCTTGCTCATTTGGAAATGGTGGAGAGAATGAAACATAATACAAAGGGAGGTGAGTGTAGGAAAAAGGTGGAGGGTGACCACATCCAAAGAAAACCTCACATCATTAACCAAATCAATCTCTTCACAATAACCATCATGAATAAAGCAAGTGATGTAAAGAGAATAAAATGATGATGGTCATATCATAATCCCACATATGCAAGAAACCCCTTCCCCAAATGTAATTTGCAAAACTGCAAATTACCCCCTCCATCGGAAAAGTCCGGCCGGGAAAGAACAAAGGAAAACCGGCCGGAACGGAATGCAAACTGGAAACTCCAGAAAACTGGTCCCGTAATAAATTACAGGAAAACCCCGATACTGTGCATACACACCCGCATCTGTATTCCGACCGGATACAAATGCAATGAGACAAAATCTACACTGTACTAAACTAGGATCCGTCTTAAAACAAAGCCGGCTAGTAAGATCCGTCCGATCCTGATCCGTGCAATACCGCACGTATCAGATCGAACCCTGCCATATATACATACGGCCACTGGTACATACCGTCCGATCCTGATCCATGCAATACCGCACGTATCTGATCGGACCTTGCCATATCTCCATACGGCCTCTACAGCGTTTCGCCCGAAAGCTTGAGTAACTGAAAGTGTGGTGGACTCTAAAGACTCGTCAATACTATGGTTGTGGATTTAACCACTAGCACATCAGAGGTATAAGCCAATACGTGACGGGCCACCAGCTATTGACCAAAAGGGACGTCGATGAGCGAACTCATCCTGACACCCTACTGAGCCTGTCAGTGACAATATCCGTACAGTCCGGTCCGTTCGTCTATGAGCATCGCATGTCGGGCCTAGGGGGTTGATAAAAGTCAGACCCCCAAAAGCGGTACAAGTCGTGTCGGAGTGTAGCCCAGAATGCCCTGAGATACTACTGGAATACCTACCAGTAAATCTCCTGCCTCGGCCGAGGGCTTTGCGTAATGGCTCTCCTAGACACAGCGCGACCTCACCCCCAATACCGGGAGAGACGAACCCCTGAAGATCCGCTCACTGCCTCCATGTGGCTCGGGACTGTACCCAACTAAAACCTGTTTGCATAACTCATTTGAGCCGTGGTAGGGTAGTAATCAAAGTACAGTGGGAACTCACACGAGACAAATGACGATCTCAGGTCGATGAACTAACCTGTACACATGTCACCAGGGAACTGCTATCTGACGTCAGGTATAAGACCAACTAGCATGTTCCCGGCGAGTCCTGTCCGGTGTACTCATAACCCAATGAGCACCTGTATACATCTTAGGTGAACCAACTGACACCAGTGGCTTGTGTGACCGGCCACCGCCCCTCGTCGGGGTCTCGACTGTATACACTAGTCTACTCTGGAGAATCGATGCCCTGTCTCGAAACTCCTACAACTAGGGACCTTTTAAGGATG
Source organism: Agapanthus africanus (assembly GCA_030015575.1). Lineage (NCBI taxonomy): Eukaryota > Viridiplantae > Streptophyta > Magnoliopsida > Asparagales > Amaryllidaceae > Agapanthus > Agapanthus africanus. Next base: position 335,560,727 of record CM057337.1, on the reverse strand, counting down.
TGCTTATAGACCACCAGCTCTCACGTATATGATCGCCCTCATACTGCTGGCAGTCAAGCAAGAATCCTAGGGGCTCTATCAGCGTGTAATAGCGACCTGTAAGGTCACCTGAAGCAGTACACGATGATAAAGGTATACCAGATAGCATACTATCATCTCGAGTAAGACTGTCCTACCGGGATAGGTCCTCCCTCAATCATTGCAATCACGTGCCTGTGATCCAATAATTGACTCTGAGGGCACTATCTCCAACAGAAAGTTCGTATCTATCCTATGTGTATTTATGCAAAAGCAACGGTTGTTACAATTAGATAGTATAGTGTAAGTTAAGGATTTCCGTACTAAAATCCTTTGAGCCGAATTTGATCACTAAAGCTAGAACAATCAGCAACAACGTGGATTAGGGTGCTTAAGCACGGTATTTGTGAAATCCGGCTTATTGACCCTTGTCCGTCCGTTCTTGTCGCTTGCTTTCGCCTCCGGCCAATTCGAGCGCAACCGGTCGCGGTTAGGATACACAGATACCTTGGTAGGGTAGGGTGCCTAACGGAGCGCTTGCCCAAGGTTTGGGCGGAGTTTAATGGAAAAGATCGAGAAAAGGAAATGAGAAACGAGCTTAACTTACAAAACCAATCTTTTTCCTAACAACAATATTCACAACCATTCACAAAACAACAAAGAGAAAGAACAATTGAAAAGAGAAAAGAAAAGAGAAGAAAAGAATAACACCAATACAAGAAAGTAAGTGCAATGGAAATTAAAGTGCAAGTAAGTAAAGGCAAGAATGAAAGTGCAAGTAAGTAAAGGGCATGATTAAAATTGCAAGAAAGTAAAGTATGAATATAAAAGAGCGAGATAAGAATAAAGAGAGAGAGAGACTAAGAACCCAAGAGTGCAAATGAAATATTTATTATGTCCAAGATTCAACATTGAGATCAATAGCCAAATCTTAAACTTGTAAGCTCATTGAAGAGGTTGCAAGATCAAAAGGAGGCAAGGAGCTCATGGGATACAAGCTATATACAAGATAACAAAATGAAAAACAAAAGAGTTATGAATGAAGAATGAAACAATATAAGGAAAAGGTAAGACCCTTTCTCCTTGCTCACTGGTTCTGTATTTATAGGCTCAAAAGTAAAATAAACAAACAATAAAACTAAGACCACGTGGCAGCAAGGGAGGGCCTGTACAAAACCGGGGCCCATTGGGCACTGTACGGCCAGCCTGCTCGGCCATATGGGCAATGTGCTCGGCCAAATTCCGAGGGATGATGCTCGTATTTGCTGTGATGGCTTATGTTGTCCCCAATATCACATTGGTGCTGCTAAATTTCTCTAATTTAACCTGGTTTGCACTCTTGGATTTGGGGGGAAACTTGATGCAACATATCACACATATTTTTTAGCATTCAATGCACATTTAATGCACATCACTTCTCTTGCCCACTTGCCTTGCATCATGGCAGCCCTTGAAGGGTTCCTAGGCACACACTAGAGGTCTCACAAGGTATCAACCATGCCAATTTCAAATTTTACGGTGCCGAGAAACCCTAGTCTAGATCGTTAACTAGAATTTTAGGCGAAACAAATGCGAATAGTAACAACTTAACTAAAAGAACGGAAATACAACCTTTGTAGATCCGGTCCTCCACCTCCATAGCTCCGCAATGAAGTCTCCTCGCTGTCCAAATGGAATCCCGGGCTCTAGCGTCGGCTTCATCGGAAAAATGGGCGGGCTAGGTCGTCGACTTCGATGCCGAAGATGATCTACGTCGAGGCATCACAAGATCAAGCTCCCACTTCACCAAGTCATGAAACTTGTGAAGAAAACACCCTATACTACTTGGCAAGAGGTAGAGGATGAAGAAATAGGAAGTAGGTTCACTTTAGAATTGGATTTCTCACTCATTTTCTCAAGTTGCCATTAATGGAGGCAAGCTTCATCTTGAAGAAGAAGAAGAAGATGATGAAGTATATTATGATAAGTATTATTTCAAAAAGAAAATAAAATGAATACTTATCATAATCAAACTATGGTCAAGTGTAGAGAATGAACTAGGGTTAAGTGGAATGGTTAGGGTTAAGCATGAGACAAAATGGTCCCTTAGTCAAAGCTTCAAGAAGCTTCAATATACAAACAAACAAAGCCACCATTTTCCCTTTTTCTTTTCCAAAATAAAATAAATGAAATAAATAAATAAATGAATAAGAAAATGAAAACCCTAACCATTATACAACCATGGTTTAATCTTTACACAAACCCTAGTGAGCATGTATCATCAAACATGATACAATCAAGCGCACAAAAGTATATCATATATACAACTTGTGAACTTCAAGTGAGAAAATCCATTTAAAATGAACCAATACTAGTTAATGTAAATTAATATATCATATATATAATTATACATTAATTCATTAAATCAACACTTGATTTAACGATCCGGTCATATCGCATATAACCGACTAATATCAATAGTAACAACTTATCGAATCAACACTTGATCCGATAACCCGGCTATACCGCATATAACCGATCAATGTTACAAATCGCGAGAATCAAATACAGTATCACATACTGGTATTATTCTCGGTCCCGCACATATCTCATATGCGCTCCTATTTCGTTTCGCTTGAGCCAGGAAACCTCTGTGTAGGACTCTAAAGACTCGTCAATACGCCGGCAGCAGATGATGATCATATTAAACACCCACAAGCCGCTAGCGGTCTGCTAAACGTAACGGCCACCCGGGTATTGAGCGATCAGAAGATCGACGAGCAAGCCCGCTCACACTCCTATGAATCCAACCAGTAACACATACCGTACAGTCCGGTCTCGTCGTCTGATATGTCGCATATCTCGCCTAGGGGTGGTAAACGTCAGACCCCAATAGCTCGATAAGTCGTGTCGATATGAGGTCTATAACAATTCGAGAAACTACTGGTAACACTAACCAGTAAATCTCAGCAACCCTGGCCAGGGATTTCTGGTTATAGCCAATCGAACACAGTGCAACATCAACTCCCTATACCGGGAGAGACGAATCCCCTACTATCGCTCATTGCCTCCATGTGATTCGGGACTGTACCCAAAAACCACCGTTTTGCACGCCCTCTTGGACGTGGTAAGGTGGAAATCAAAGCACAGTGGGAACCACACAAGACTCTATGACGATCTCGGGTCAACAAACTACTCTGTACCAGTGTCACCAGAGAACTGCCATCTGACGTGAGGTATAATACCATCTGGGAGTTCTCGACGAGTCCGTCCAGTGTACCCAGTCTCCACTGAGCACCCGTATATCATCTCTGATGTCAAACACCAATGGATATGGGATCATCCATCGCCCATCTGTATGGGTCGAGTAGGTATACGCTAGTCTACTCTGGTATATCGATGCCCCGTCTCGATATACCCACGACTAGGGACTTTGAAGGATGTACTTATGGACTACCATGTCCCCACTAGTATGATCCGCATCATAGTCCAGGTAGTCAAGTACACATCCTAAGGGCTTTACCAACATGTAACAGAGAGACAATCAGTGTACACGTTAAGGTAAAGAGTAACCAGATAGTGTACTATCATGTCGAGCAAGAAAGTCCTCCCTATATATGTCCCAGCATCCACTACAATATACATTCTATGTATAGTAATGGCCCCTAGGGCATACATATAACTAACAGTCTCCCACTTGCACTAGGGCCATCTGATAGCAGTGGTTGCAGTATTTCATACTCAACCATCCCATAAAAGTCTCTCTCTGGGAAAAAGGCCTTTGTGAGTGGATCCGCCGTGTTGTCCTCTGAGTCTGCTCTCCTTACCTTGATCACCCTGGAGATCAACCATCTCCATGGTCAGGTGACACTGCCTTAGAATATGTCTGGATCACTGATGGGACCGGCGTTCCTTGGCATAAGCCACAACTCCATTGTCACACAATGGGAGGAACAAAGTTCATCTCATGAACCAATATACATCCAGACTGCCTCTTTGGTAGCATCTTAAGTAGCGATGTATCCTGCCTTTATCGTCTAGTATGCCACGGTATCTTGCTTGGAACTCTTCCAACATACCGTCCCTTTACTGAGGGTAAAGACAATGCCTGTGACTGACATTCAGTCGTCTTTATCACCCTGGAACCTTTCCAGTGATTCTCCCCAGGATCGATTGATACCAACTCACTACAACTAGTGAGTATCCTAATATCCAATTAGATCTATCTCATATATCCAAAACCCAGGATTTTAAAAGGTATCATTTTGATCCTATATTGAGAATCATTGTGATAAGCGGAGATTGATCGAGCGTAGCATAAGAAACTCCTTCCCTATCAAGAGTATGTCATCCACTTACTCTACGAGGATCGTCACCATACTCCCTACTACCTTTTTTTTATACAAGGTTCATCTACCATTTTGATGATGTCAAACTCTTTGACTAATCCATCAAAACAGATGTTCCAACTCCGCGATTCCTGCTTTAATCTGTAAAGCAACTTGCACACGTTTCCGCTGCTCCCACTGTTTACGAAGCCCTCTGGCTGTGTACTTACAGACGTTCTCTTCTAAAACATCATTTAGAAAAGCTGTCATGACACCCAACCACCAGATATCGTAGTCATGGTATGTAGCCGTGGCAAGTAGGATCTGGGTAGACTTAAGCATAGATCCTTAGAAAAGGTTTCAACATAATCCATATCTGGTTGATGACGAAAACCTTTAACAAGTCTAGCTTTGAAAGTCTCAACTTTTCCATGCACACCGAGTAATCTTCTCAAGATATACTTGCTCCTGATGGTGATTTAACCCTTCAGATATAGCAACCAAAGTCCATACTTTGTTGGTGTATAAGGATTCCATCTCAGATCGCTAAGCATCCAACCATTCTTACAGAGTCCCACTCCTGATGGCCAGCTCGAAACTAGTTGGGTCATCATCTCATGAAGCAATCCTCGCTCCCACTGTCATAGAGAAACCGAAGTATCTCTCAGGTGGGTGAGGAACCCTACTAGATCGGCGGAGAGGCTGAGGTTCGTTGGTAACTATTGAATCCTTTGGTTTTATCAAATCATCTGCTTTAGTTTGTATAGCTGGAACCTTTCCAGTTGTACATAACAGACCTTGCCTCGAGCTTATTCGGATTTTGCTTTTAGACATAGGCCGGACAACCCCAAATCTTAACTAACTTAAGATATGGGCTCTTCCCTTTCCATATCACATATGAAGTGGTAGGCAACTGATTTGATTTGAACCCTATTCAATAGGTATGCAGCTTCTCAAGTGCATAACTCCCAAAAGGAAATAGGTAACTCAGTAGTACTCATCATAGAGCACACCTTATCATATAGGATGTTATTGCTCCGCTCCGATATACCATCGTGCTATGGTGTATACGGAGGAGTAATGCTGAGAGAGAATCTCATTCTCCTTTAGAATAATCCAGGATTTTCGTGCTCAAGTATTCTCCTCCTTGATCACATCAAAGGACATAATACTTATACCCTTATTTTGGTTCTCTACTTCCAACTTATATTCTGTGAATATCTCAAAAGCTTCGGACTTGTGTTTCAACAGGAACATATGTCTGAATCTTGAGAGATCATCATAGAACGTAATGAAGTATAAAGAACCGGTCTTGCCATGTGTAGACAGGGGATCTACATACATCAACATGTATTAATCCCAAGAGTTTACTAACTCTTTCTCTGTTTCCAATAAACAGAGCTGTGGTCATCTTATCTCTGTGACATGACTGGCGAGTTTCACAAGATGTAAATTCAAACTGTTTTAAATATGCATCTTTATGTAACTCTAGCTAGTCGGGTCACATTGATCTGACCTAGTCTGCAATACCTCAAGAAGGATTCGTTCATTTCTGAACTCTTCCTCTTTTGTGTGTTCCATATACTAAAGAACTGTAGTTTGATTTAGAACATCAATACTTTTAGATAACATGCCTGAACTGATCAACTTTTGATATAGGAAATGTTCAAAACATTATCCAACAATACAAAATTTTATCATTTCTTTACTAATAAAGAGATTGATATGATTTTGTATATCAGGTTCGGTATCTAATAACATTCGTTCAGAATCAATGTATTGGTAATACAGGGTGACAGTGACCAACAGACTTGGCTGCAACACTTGCCCCGTTTTCTGCCTCATGAAACTTATCACCCGTTCTCAGTTCTCTACCTTTCTGTAGCCCTATGTAACAGATTACATATCTAGGATCCTGATCTGGTATCACATACCCAGGACGTAAAGGATACTGAGAAACAGTTCTCTGTAATGAACACACCCGAAGATGATGCATCAACATGCACTTTCTTCGTTTGGGCGGCACGGGAATTCTGGTAATCCCCAATTTCCTGCTCGGTCTTATAACAATTATAAAGTGGAGCGGGACCAACGTTCCCCAGCTCAGTATAACAAGCGGGTTCGGTCAATAATCCGTATTATTATCTTGATTAAGGCGTGACATGGTCGCTACCTAGAGAGAGAAAGAAGAAAACACTCAGCGTGCGCTCTTGCAAGATCAGATTGGTTATTATTTTATCTAATCAGGATGGCTCCCACTGTTTTTTATCAAATCTTCCTTCAAACCCTAAAAGGAAAGACTAGCCGGGATTAATTACACACTACAAGTTCGCCAATCTTTCAGCCAGGCCAGTGTCGGTACTTTGAGGGAGGTTCCCCGTGCTCTCGCACGAACCTAATTAATGTAAACTTCGTTTTCCCAGAGGCGTAACCCCGTTGACACCTTTCTAGACACCTACTTGATCGGCTAATTGTAATGTGTAAAACTCTCCCAGGAGTAACAATTACTCGCAGTGGGTATCGGGATCCAACTATCTCATAGAAGGTATGCAATCTCATTGCAAATTTCAACACTTGAAATTCCAGATAATATTTTGCCCCTAGCGTCCTATGACCTTGACGCAGGCCAACAAACCATAGTCCGCTAGTCAAGTTCAACCCGTCATTTCCTAATTGAATTAAACCCATCCGCACGACCCTTGACGCAGGCCAACAAAGTCGCACGACTACCCTAATCCAATCTGCATCATATGCATAAGCAGATAAATACTAGTTAGCTACCGCACACTACGCCTTGACGCAGGCCAACAAACGTAGCACGAATACTAACTACCACTTATCTGAAATGACGGAGGGCTACGACAGGTTTTTCTGAAAACCTATTGAGTAATGAACTTGATATCATTGTAGAATCAAATGATTTTAAAATGGAGTGTTTTTTTAGGCTTTTCTAGTTTTGCTAAAGGAGTCACTCCCGGTGAAGGGATGGTCGGTCCTTTCCTCGTTGAATGAGGTGCGGGATATATCATATATATCACTGTGCAAAGCAAAAACTCCTAAAAGCAATCAAAAGACAAACCGAGGGTTGTAGCATCTGCCAGTTATTGCTAAAGGAGTCACTCCCGGTGAAGGGATCTCGGTCCTTTCCTCATCGAATAAGGTGCAGGATATATCATATATACCGCTGTGCAAAGCAAGAACTGTAGCTACCTGTTTTATTTTGAAATTCGATTCTACAACATCTTTAGGTTTCTTTGTCTTTCATTAATCTCATTAATGAAGTCCCATCATTTAAATACCTAAACATCACAGATAAATACGACGTACACTTATGCCATCCGCATTCGCCTCGATGTCCCCTCGTGCACCGTTAGGTTAGGTAACTAACGGCAGAGCGGGGCAGGGCTAGCGCGAGTGCAAAACATAAGTAACGTCTATATAATATATCATATATACTATATACTGTATCTATCACAGAACATATCACATGATCACATCACAGATATCGCAGCAGAAAAAAAACATATGAAATATTGGATATACTAGGACGTCCGTGTTTTCAATACGAGCCAGTATAAAACACGGATTCCACGGTCGTGATGAATAGCCAAACCCACACCCCTAGACCCCTACGAGAGCGGCAAGCAACCCTACCAATTCTAGAGTTAGGAGACCCGGACTCGACTCCTCGAGTTGGTCTCCCACTAGACTCCAGAACCCGGTTACTTGTGCTCCCCTCCTTGGGTCTATCCTAGTGCGGAAAAGTAAATAATATACAAAGGGTGACATCTTCCGCAACCTGGAAGTGCCCCAATAAAAGAATATTACATACAAGTTTTTATATGAATGAAAATGAAAAACACTCATCTCACATAAAAACCCCGGCTATTCAAACACGACAATCCAATATTACATATCCAGCAACACATAACATCACATGTCATCAACGTAAGTAAATATGCCCATCCCAATTGTCGTTGACATATAGCAACGAAACCGGCAATAACACATATTACATTTACGGTCACTGAAAAGAAAGTGTAAAACTACAACAGTTGGAATCCGCAACCTACATAGACATCGCATGCCTAATCAAATGAATTCCTTAGACATCGCATGCCTAACAATTATAAACCCCGCATTTTAGTCTCAAAATCGAAAACTCTTTTCAATATCAAGTCGGGCAATTCAACAAGATTCCCGATATCCTGATCGAATACTCGTCGCAAACTTTAGTAGACGGCCGCACCCCCGACGCCATCGACGAAGTGCACCAAGGCGGAACACCGCTACCGCGAGCACCCGAACGGATGCTTTCGGCGATGGGGTTCTCCTACAGTCACTTGGTCGGGGCTATGGAGTGAGGCTGTCTATTAAGTTTACCCGGCGAGTATCCGCGTACGCTACGTGATTGCGACGGACTTTTGATCACATCAAAATTCCGTGGCAACCGATCAAGTGAGACTAAACTGCTATGTTTATAACATTCATTCAGTTATCTCATAACTGTTTGTGAATTCCAATTATTGTATCACATTCCGGATAAATAGAAAATGTTAAACTTTCCGATCGAACATTCGAACACCCAAGTTTTTCCGAAACAGCTCAACTCATGAAATAAGTTCAAAGACATTCACTTCGTGTCTCAGTACCAACGGTCCAGCCGTAGAAGGGTCAAGCCAACGCCTCACATGTGGCACGCCGTACTGCCCCAAACCCGAAGGTTCAAAGGGCAGTTCAAGACGGTCACATAATCGAGTTAAGGTTTGTTGTCTTCTAGAGGGACCATCGCGTTACTTGCACTACTTAGAACGTCGTTAAACCATGAAAAGATCCAACACTTGGAAATTTTCCGGCAGGGGAAAAAGTGGGTATTTATATCCGGTCGAACTTTTTAACATATTCAAAAATATCCGGAAAGCCACACAGACAAAATTTGATAATCCGATCAAATCTTTGATTCCCAATACAACCCCAGAATACTCAACTGTAAAGTATACATTAAAATTACCCAGAAAACACAGGAGTTAATCATTGACATTACTGTGCAAAGTGGGGTGAAAATATCAACTAGATGGCCGCGGAACCGCCGCGTTACGTGGGGTAACGCCGCGGTTCCGCCGCGGGTTGACGGAGTTAGGACTCCGTTTTGCACAGTAATTCATAAAAAACCCTGCTGAATTTTCTGCATATTTTTAATATTGAAAAATCCAGATTTTTAAAAATTGGACAGAGAGCATTTTGAGTGTTAGGGTTTCGGTTCGTTCGGATTTCAAACGTCGTCTACACTTCGCCTAAGGCTCTAGCTAGGCTCTTACACCACTGAAGGGTTCCTAGGCACACACTAGAGGTCTCACAAGGCATCAACCATGCCAATTTCAAATTTTACGGTGCCGAGAAACGCTAGTCTAGATCGTTAACTAGAATTTTAGGCGAAACAAATGCGAATAGTTAACAACTTAACTAAAAGACGGAAATACAACCTTTGTAGATCCGGTCCTCCACTTCCATAGCTCCGCAATGAAGTCTCCTCGCTGTACAAATGGAATCCCGGGCTCTAGCGTCGGCTTCATCGGAAAAATGGGCGGGCTAGGTCGTCGACTTCGATGCCGAAGATGATCTACGTCGAGGCATCACAAGATCAAGCTCCCACTTCACCAAGTCATGAAACTTGTGAAGAAAACACCCTATACTACTTGGCAAGAGGTAGAGGATGAAGAAATAGGAAGTGGGTTCACTTTAGAATTGGATTTCTCACTCATTTTCTCAAGTTGCCATTGATGGAGGCAAGCTTCATCTTGAAGAAGATGAAGAAGATGATGAAGTATATTATGATAAGTATTATTTCAAAAAGAAAATAAAATGAATACTTATCATAATCAAACCATGGTCAAGTGTAGAGAATGAACTAGGGTTAAGTGGAATGGTTAGGGTTAAGCATGAGACAAAATGGTCAATTAGTCAAAGCTTCATGAAGCTTCAATATACAAACAAACAAAGCCACCATTTTCCCTTTTTCTTTTCCAAAATGAAATAAATAAATAAATGAATAAGAAAATGAAAACCCTAACCATTACACAACCATGGTTTAATCTTTACACAAACCCTAGTGAGCATGTATCATCAAACATGATACAATCAAGTGCACAAAAGTATATCACATATACAACTTGTGAACTTCAAGTGAGAAAATCCATTTAAAATGAACCAATACTAGTTAATGTAAATTAATATATCATATATATAATTATACATTAATTCATTAAATCAACACTTGATTTAACGATCCGGTCATATCGCATATTACCGACTAATATCAATAGTAACAACTTATCGAATCAACACTTGATCCGATAACCCGGCTATACCGCATATAACCGATCAATGTTACAAATCGCGAGAATCAAATACAGTATCACATACTGGTATTATTCTCGGTCCCGCACATATCTCATATGCGCTCCTATTTCGTTTCGCTTGAGCCAGGAAACCTCTGTGTAGGACTCTAAAGACTCGTCAATACGCCGGCAGCAGATGATGATCATATCAAACACCCACAAGCCGCAAGCGGTCTGCTAAACGTAACGGCCACCCGGGTATTGAGCGATCAGAAGATCGACGAGCAAGCCCGCTGACACTCCTGTGAATCCAACCAGTAACACTTACCGTACAGTCCGGTCTCGTCGTCTGATATATCGGATATCTCGCCTAGGGGTGGTAAATGTCAGACCCCAATAGCTCGATAAGTCGTGTCGATATGAGGTCTATAACAATTCGAGAAACTACTGGTAACACTTACCAGTAAATCTCAGCAACCCTGGCCAGGGATTTCCGGTTATAGCCAATCGAACACAGTGCAACATCAACTCCCTATACCGGGAGAGACGAATCCCCTCCTATCGCTCATTGCCTCCATGTGATTCGGGACTGTACCCAAAAACCACCATTTTGCACGCCCTCTTGGACGTGGTAAGGTGGAAATCAAAGCACAGTGGGAACCACACAAGACTCTATGACGATCTCGGGTCAACAGACTACTCTGTACCAGTGTCACCAGAGAACTGCCATCTGACGTGAGGTATAATACCATCTGGGAGTTCTCGGCGAGTCCGTCCAGTGTACCCAGTCTCCACTGAGCACCCGTATATCATATCTGATGTCAAACACCAATGGATATGGGATCATCCATCGCCCATCTGTATGGGTCGAGTAGGTATACGCTAGTCTACTCTGGTATATCGATGCCCCGTCTCGATATACCTACGACTAGGGACTTTGAAGGATGTACTTATGGACTACCATGTTCCCACTAGTATGATCCGCATCATAGTCCAGGTAGTCAAGTACACATCCTAAGGGCTTTACCAACATGTAACAGAGAGACAATCAGTGTACACGTTAAGGTAAAGAGTAACCAGATAGCGTACTATCATGTCGAGCAAGAAAGTCCTCCCTATATATGTCCCAGCATCCACTACAATATACATCCTATGTATAGTAATGGCCCCTAGGGCATACATATAACTAACAGCCCTAACCCTAGTCCAAGCATCTAAGAGTTGTGTTCACACAAGCTATGTGTTGGACCAAAATGTGTACACTTTATTTGTTTACAAAATAACTCTTGGATATCGATCGGTTTCTAGTTCTGGATGTAGTGTCGACTCTCAAATGATATATCCGTGATTTTAAGTGTATTTCCAGTATTTTGTCACGGATACCTATAATCTGTATTACTGAGCAGACACTGGTTAATAGTACTGATATATAAAAAATAGATAATGAATGAGCGGTATTAAAATGCAATATTCTGGTATGAACAGGTAGAGTTTGCGAGTTTTCGTCTGGAGGGTCTTGCCCAGACCGGGTGGGAGTCTTTAGAAAGGGGCAGAGCTGCAGGTCTTTCTCCTATGACCTGGGCTGAGTTCGTGACGGTGTTTCTTGCCTGTTTTCTTCCGCAAAGCGTCAGGGAAGCTTGAGCTCGCAGTTTTGAGTCATTACGCCAGACTCCGGGTATGACGATGGCAGAGTACGATGTTCAGTTTACCCAGCTATCTGTGTATACTCCATATTTGGTTGACACCGAGAAGATGCGGATCAAGAGATTTGTACGAGCCTGCTTACCCAGTTGCTCTTCGCTGTCAGTGTTGGATATAGTGCCCTCAGAGTCAATTATTGGATCACAGGCACGTGATTGCAATGATTGAGGGAGGACCTATGCCGGTGGGACAGTCTTACTCAAGATGATAGTATGCTATCTGGTTTACCTTTATCATCGTGTAATGCTTTAGGTGACCCTACAGGTCACTATTGCACGCTGATAGAGCCCCTAGGATTTTTTCTTGACTGCCAGCAGTATGAGGGCGATCATATAAGTGGGAGCTGGGGTCTATAAGCACATCCTTAAAAGGTCCCTAGTCATGGGAGTTTCGAGACAGGGTATCGATACTCCAGAGTAGACTAGTGTATACAGTCGAGACCCTGATGAGGGGCAGTGGTCGGTCTCACAAGCCACTGGTGTCAGTTGGTTCACCTAAGATGTATACAGGTGCTCATTGGGTTATGAGTACACCGGACAGGACTCACCGGGAACCTGCTAGTTGGTATTATACCTGACGTCAGATAGCAGTTCCCTGGTGACATGTGTACAGGTTAGTTCATCGACCTGAGATCGTCATTTGTCTCGTGTGAGTTCCTGTTGGAGATAGTGCCCTCAGAGTCAATTATTGGATCACAGGCATGTGATTGCAATGATCGAGGGAGGACCTATTCCGGTAGGACAGTCTTACTCAAGATGATGGTATGCTATCTGGTTTACCTTTATCATCGTGTACTGCTTTAGGTGACCTTATATGTCACTATTGCACGTTGATAAAGCCCCAAGGATTCTTTCTTGACTGCCAGCAGTATTGTGGGCGATCATATACGTGGGAGCTGGTAGTCTATAAGCATATCCTTAAAAGGTCCCTAGTCGTGGGAGTTTCGAGACAGGGCATCGATACTCCAGAGTAGACTAGTGTATACATTCGAGACCCCGACGAGGGGTGGTGGCCGGTCTCACAAGCCACTGGTGTCAGTTGGTTCACCTAAGATGTATACAGGTGCTCATTGGGTTATGAGTAAACCGGACAGGACTCGCCGGGAACATGCTAGTTGGTCTTATACCTGACGTCAGATAGCAGTTCCCTGGTGACATGTGTACAGGTTAGTTCATCGACCTGAGGATCTTCATTTGTCTCGTATGAGTTCCCACTGTACTTTGATTACTACCCTACCACGCTCAAAGGAAACGTGCAAACAGGTTTTAGTTGGGTACAGTCCCAAGCCACATGGAGGCAGTGAGCGGATCTTCAGGGGTTCTTCTCTCCCGGTATTAGGGGTGAGGTCGCGCTGTGTCTAGGAGAGCCTTTACACGAAGTCCTTGGCCAAGGCAGGAGATTTACTGGTAGGTATTCCAGTAGTATCTCAGGGTGTTCTGGGCTACACTCCGACACGACTTGTACCGCTTTTGGGGGTCTGACTTTTACCAACCCCCTAGGCCCGCCATGCGATACTCATAGACGAACAGACCGGACTGTACGGATATTGTCACTGACAGGCTCAGTAGGGTGTCAGGATGAGTTCGCTCATCGACGTCCCTTTTGGTCAATAGCTGGTAGCCCGTCACGTATGGCTAATACCTCTGACGTGCTAGTGGTTAAATCCACAGCCATAGTATTGACGAGTCTTTAGAGTCCCCAACATTCAGTTACTCAAGTTTCGGGCAAAACGCTGTAGAGGCCATATGGAGATATGGCAGGGTTCGATCAGATACGTGCGGTATTGCACGGATCAGGATCGGACGGTTAGTACTAGAGGCCATATGGAGATATAGCAGGGTTCGATCAGATACGTGCGGTATTGCACGGATTAGGATTAGACGGTTAGTACTAGAGGCCGTATGGATATAAGGCAGGGTTCGATCAGATACGTACGGTATTGCACAGATCAAGATCGGACGGATAATTCTAGCGGGCTTTGGTTTAAGACGGATCCTAGTATAGTACAGTGTAGATTTTGTCTCATTGCATTTGTATTTCGGTCGGAATACAAATGCGGGTATGTATATACAGTAGCGGGGTTTTCCTGTAATTTATTACGGGATCAGTTGTTTGGAGTTGCCCGTTTGTTTTCCGTTTCAGCCATATTTCTTTGTATCTTTCATTGGCTGAAGATTGGTTGAGGAGGGCTTATTTGCATTTGTGCAAATAAGCATTTGTGGAGGGTGGTCTTTGCCTATTCTTGTGTCATGATGATTCTTCCACCCTTGACTTTCTTGAGTTCATGATGGCATGACTTTTATGATTGTGATGGGTTATGATGAGGTTGGTGGAGTGTTGTTTTTGATTGGTGATGATTTCTTCTCACGATCACACATCTTTCCCTCTTGCATTATTGTGTGGCTCCCACATTCTTTTTCTCTCAACTCATCTCTTTGATTTCCTCATGTGCATGGCCGGCCAAAGGGGGAGGGGCTGTCCAAATTGTGGGTGTGGGATTTTTGTTCTTTTGGCTTTGCTAAAAATCCCCAAAGTTCCATCTCCATTAGCTTATCTCATTCCTCCACTCAAAGGGCAACTTCCATAAACCCCAAATGAGACATAGAGCACTACAACGTATTCTACAGCAAATCTTGGGCACGTCGGCTCGCCAACTTCGTGCCCGAGTTCTCTCGGTCCAGAGGTGGGATCCCGTAAAAGAAGCCGGCGACGTGGTGCCCTTTCGGCGACGAGGTGGAGACCGAAGATTCCGCGAGGAGATCGGGACGACGACGAGAAGACCGAAGGATATGGATCGCTCGGTATATTTCTCTACCCTTCTCTAGATAGCTAGGACTAGTTTAATAGCACGATCCGGGTTTATAGTGCGCGGTGGTGCCGGTTTTAAAAGTTAAAGAAAAGCATCGCTTCCGCATTCCGGCGTCGGATTGACGGCCGGGGCGCCGCCGTGCACTTACAGTGGTATCAGAGCCTCGCCATTAATCTAGTCTACCTTGGTCTAATGTGTTTACTCTTTCGATCGAACAAAATTCCAAAACCCGTATTTTTCCTAGCATCAGTTTCTGTCGAATTTTTTTTGGCTCCAAAATTTCTTCAGGTAGTTGAAGAATGATGTGCAGGAAATTCTAAGACATCTGTGAAAATTTGGTAGAGTGATACTGTAGAACCACCGCGGAACCGCGGCCAAAACCCCCTTGCCGCTGCGGTTCCGCCGCATTTCAGTGAGTTCACTGCACCAATTTTCCACAGTGATCTTTTTACAGAGAAATTGGGGTTTTGGAACATTCTTTTTGGGCCTAGAATTTCTTTAAGTGCTACAGTAGTGCTTGGGGGCCCACTTGGGTAAATTTGATCGATCGAATATTTTAAGAACATTAGTTCACAGTGTTTACATTATATCTGCGACCGTGAATGTCAATTGATCGGAAAATCCTGTCTAACTGCTATAGCCCGGTTAGACGGATTTGCGAACGTGACATTCACGTTGATGTTCTGTGTATTGCTGTGTTGTTGCGGATTGGTCGTTGGGGATAGCCTGGATGCAATGGTAGTACAGATTTGGTTGTATTATGTACATTTGATATTGCGGGACGAGCGTCCGACATGTGGACAGCCATCACTGCCTGATTGTATATTATTCTTTTGGGGCATGACCAGGTCGAAGTCGATGTACCCATTGTATGTATATTTTACTTTCTGTACTAGGATTACCCCAAGGTGGGGTGCACGGATAGCCGGGTTCTAGAGGGCAACAAGCCCGCATCTCATGGCATTGAGACGGAAGGGGCTTCACTCTAGAATTGGCGGGCTATTCGCCGCACTCGTAGGGGGTACAGGTTGACCCAGGAGGGGTGCCCAAGTTACCGGATTCCGTGAAGTGCTGGGTGGTCCATTCACGTTGCTGAAGGGGGCTGCCTCGCTTCAGGTTTTGGTGGGTAACTTGCCGCGCCCGTAGGGGTCTAGGATTTCATTACACAGGCTATCCTCACGACCAGGGGAACGTCAGGTTTCAGTAGTGGCTCTGTGAAAACCGGGGATCCCAGATATCTGTATTGTTCTGTGATGCTGTACATTTCTGTGATGTTGCATTTTATCGCGCCTTGAGGAAATATTATACATTGATATATATACTACTAGATGTTGTATATGTTTTGCATCCGCGCTAGTCCAGTCCCCGCTCTGTCGTTAGTTAAGTAACCTAACGGGTAATGATGGGACCCAGTGGCGAATGCGGATGGCATATACGTACATCATTATTTTCGTTCTTTATTGGTGTGATCAATTGATGGAACTGCGTTGATTCGAATCAATGCAAGTTAAAAACAAACCTATTCTGATGTTGTTGGAACACTTTTCAAAAAGCTGTTATTGCAAGGACGTTCTCTTTTGTTTTGCATCGTGGTATTCAGTTGGAATATCCTGCTCCTCAGTTGACGAAGCAAGGGCCGAGATCCCTTCATCCGGAGTGACCCCTTGGACAAAAAGTTTGCGTCAGGGCAATAACTTCACTATAGCCGATTACTTTTGCTTTGCATCGTGGTATTCAGTTGGAATATCCTGCACCTCATTCTACGGGGAAAGAGCCGAGATCCCTTCACCGGGAGTGACCTCTTTAGCGAAGGTTTTCGTCACTATATTTTCATAAAAGCTATCCAGTTCCTTCAACGATATCAAGTTCATTACGTTAAAGGTTTTCGTCAGAAACCATTCGTGGCCCTCCATCATTTCGGTTAAATATTCGGTAGTATTCAAGCTATGTATTCTGACCTCACGCCAAGGCATAGTGATTGGTAGCTACCGGATATTTATCTGTTGCATGGATTGATGCGTTGGTTTGGGACAGTCGTACTACTATTTTGGCCTACGTCAAGGGTATGTACGGGTGGGTTCAAATTAACCTGGATAATGATGGGCAGAACTTGACATGTGACTTATGATATTTTGACCTCACGCCAAGGTCATAAGAGCATGGGGCAAAAATCCATATCGGGAGTTTCTAAAGAAACTGAAACTTGCCAGATATGCGCATACCTTCTGGAGTGTGATGACGTGAGCGGATTCCGTCACGTTATCATGCGATGATAGTTGGATCCCGATTCCCACTGGTGAGTTAGTTTACTCCTCGGGTGATCCCGACTAATTCTTTTTTCAGGTTTGGAGGAGAATTTGACGGTACAGTGGGAGGTTTCCTGATTAGATAAATTGGTAACCATTCTGATCTAGGTTAGAGTGCACGCTGAGTGTTTCTTTTCTCTCTCTCTTTGGAAGCGACCATTTACCCGACCCTAAGACTATGACTCAGTGACCAAGTTGACCGAACCTTCTTAAACACTGGCTTTTGGATTGTCAGAGTTGCAAACCTCATTGCCACTCCTACTTTTACCCTTTTCTCCAGGACACCCCGTATTACTACGAACGTCCACTTCCATTGGACAAAACCATCGTATGGTTATACAAACTCGAAGGAATTTATTCGAGGATGGTTTTCGGTTCTGGAGAAAACGAATAGGACTATTCAGTTGTCTTTTCCTTTTACCTTCTCTCAGGTTACGAGTACTCCTTGGTTTAGGAGATAGTACACCTATTACGCAAATTGGATGGTCTTTTTCCAAACCATAGGCAGGTGCCGACCGGTAGGGAATGAAGAAAACCAATTAGCCTAACGATGGTGTACAGAAGATATACAGTAAAGACATATCAAGGGATTAGTAAGAGGGCAAAGTAAATTGCGACTTCTATTCACGACCAAACCAAGTATTTCTTCGCCAATCCTAAATCACCTTTGTATTTCTCCAGGACACTCCGTATCACTACGAAGATTCACAGTTTATTGGATACTCCATCGTATGGTTATATACGAACTCGAAAGGAACTTGTTCCAGTTCGGGGATGGATTCTGGTTCAGGAGAAATAGGAATAAGGTTTATTCGGTTGTCTTTTATCTTCACCTTCTCTCATTGCGAGTGTTCCTAGGATTAGGACAGTACACCCATTATGCTTATTGGATAGTCTTCTTCCAAACCATAGGCTGGTGCCGAACGGTAGGGAAGGAAGAAAACCATTTGGCCTAAAGGGGTGTACAGAAGGTAATGACTAAAGATATATAATGGGATTCGGAAAGATGGCAAAGAATTACACGGTTACAGTTGCGAATCTAGATAATGGAAGAGGCATTACTAGGAATACCGGGATACCCCATCGAAACATTTCAATGTTTCAGTTTCACTCTGTACTGTTAAAGGAAAAAAAACTGATTTCCCGATTAGATACTTACTCCAGGGTATGTATTTACCAGGTATGATTCTCACATCTGTATGGTTTTACAGATGATGAGTGGGAGTATGTTATTGGGATTTGGGTGATCATCCTCATTATATCGGGATTCGTTGTAATCGGTGATATTTGAGGAAATCGCCTGGGCTGTTTGCCGGTCGGCAAATATTTAGTTTTGAATATCCGCTGTTATGCACCAATTTCAAATTGATATACCTATACGTCTATTTTCATAGAGTGAGATATACCTTTTTGAAATTATGTCTATGAAATTTACCTATATCAGTGGATGGTTAGGTAAGGAGCATTAAACAGCGGTGTAATTCTTCATAACCATAAGTACAGTTTTCAACCTGCGACACACAGGGAGTGAGTCATTAGACTCAAGGGACTTATACAGAGTATTGTATGTTGTCCAGCGTCCATGAGGACAGAGGGGTTGGTTCTCGTACTATATTCGGTTAACTTATGACTTCTCTAGTTTTTAGACAGGTGTTTCGTAGAAACACAGGGTCCAAGTTTTGAGAAGTTATTGGTATATGAATAAAGTAGAGAACCAGGTGTTGCAAGTATCGGGATTCTTCAAGGTGATCGAAGGTGTAGATACTTGTGTAGGGTATTCAGTTGATAGTAATGATTAAGAGAACTTGCTTCTTTTTCAGGTTACTCATAATTGGAAGCATTCCTAAGTTGAGTAACGCTGATCGGCCTCCTTCCATTTAGTTGACATGCACTGGAGACAGCTGCATGATTTGAATCTGGTTCAATTAAATCAGTGCCTCTGGTTCTATATTGGATATAGAACAGTTCATATTTTAACGATGTTAAGGTACGGGGAGTTGTCCGGCCTATGCTTAAAACCAGACTCTGGATAACTCAAGGCACGTTTCTGTAATGGATGTTTGTGGGTTGACCCAGGCTATGACGAGGGTTGACTTTCTGCCATCTGGAAGATCAATAGTGATATTGTTCTAGACTCGCCACAGTTTTATTAAAAATGGATTTTTTCAGAAAACAGTAGTGGGAGTATGGTAGAACTGGAAGTGATTCCAGAACCACAAACGATTACTGATGATTTGATAGGAACCTAAAGATTCAATCTGGTTTGACATTCCATTGGCCACTCCGCAGATAAGGTGGGTAACTTCAGGCACTCGAGAGGTACTCCGGTAGCCTCAAGGACGGTGACAGGGAAGTTCTTGTTTACGCAGACTTGCCATAGCTGTTGTTCCAGATTGTGAGACCCGGCAGGAGGATGAGTATAGCGTCGTTCTAAACTGGCTTTAGAAGTGTACGTCTATATGACTCTGCCAGAGGGTTGTCGTGGTCAGTAGGAGTAGCGGAAGCATGGTGGACATGTGGCTTATGTCTATTTATAGACTAACCAGCTATAGCGGAGATAGATCATCTATTTCTGACGTGACAGTCATAGGTTTGACTTCGTCAGAATAGGGGATGGATCTGTTAAGAAGGTAGTAGGGTGTGATGTCCTGGTATTTGGATGACATACACAGAGTAGGAAGTGATGTTCCTATATTACGATCGGTTATACTTTGGTCGTCACACAGTGGTTTCTCCACATGGGACTTAGACATTATATCAGACATACTGGTTACTAGATCTATGGTTTTAGATCTAGATTTGGGTGGTTTCCCAATTAGGGTACTTAGACAGCATTCTAAGAGTATTTAGAATGGACGATTCCTGGCACGGTAGTGTACCTGCAGGTAATGGAGTCACCCTCTCTAAAGGTGTCTTATAGACTAAAGGGGAGAGGGATGTACATGATTGGCAGATCACTTGCTCAGGCAATTGAGTCAATCATGAGATGTCAAGTGCCATACCAGATGTTGTTCTTGCACTAGATGCAATAAGTTGACATTGATCCTATCCTGGAGAAACATTCGGAAGCAGTTTTAAAACATAAGTGGATGTTCTAGGGATATGATAACGACAGCCTTTTTAGGAGACGGTTATCATTCCAGGCTTCCAAGGTGACCTGGACGACAAGGAGATTGTCAGAGTTATAGTTTTCCTTCTGACGAGAGGCAGTATTTTGGACAGGTGGTCCAAGGCAATACCGAGGGAGGCATGGCGCAGGATACTGATTAAGTTCAGTTGACGATACAGTCTAAGAAGTTTGGATTTGGAGTTCATTTATGAGCTAGGTCCCATCAGACATCCAGACACATTCTAAGACAGGTATTGCTCATTTCGGGAGATGGGTTTCTCCGTGAACTTGAGATATAGAGAGACATAGAAAAAAACATCAAGGCGGATCCACTTACTGAGGCTATTCCACGAACGCAATAGTTTCGCAAACAGGTTTTGTGAGACTGACTAGTAGAGGAGTTGGGTGTTCGGTATCACACGGGCTGTGAGTATGCGACATCGCAATAATTAGCCTTGAGTGCAAGTGGGAGATTGTTGGAGATAGTGCCCTCAGAGTCAATTATTGGATCACAGGCACGTGATTGCAATGATTGAGGGAGGACCTATTCCGGTAGGACAGTCTTACTCAAGATGATAGTATGCTATATGGTTTACCTTTATCATCGTGTACTGCTTTAGGTGACCTTACATGTTACTATTGCACGTTGATAGAGCCCCTAGGATTCTTTCTTGACTGCCAGCAGTATGAGGGCGATCATATACGTGGGAGCTGGTAGTCTATAAGCATATCCTTAAAAGGTCCCTAGTCGTGGGAGTTTCGAGACAGGGCATCGATACTCCAGAGTAGACTAGTGTATACAGTCGAGACCCCGACGAGGGGCGGTGGCCGGTCTCACAAGCCACTAGTGTCAGTTGGTTCACCTAAGATGTATACAGGTGCTCATTGGGTTATGAGTACACCGGACAGGACTCGCCGGGAACATGCTAGTTGGTCTTATACCTGACGTCAGATAGCAGTTCCCTGGTGACATATGTACAAGTTAGTTCATCGACCTGAGGATCGTCATTTGTCTCGTGTGAGTTCCCACTGTACTTTGATTACTACCCTACCACGCTTAAAGGAGACGTGTAAATAGGTTTTAGTTGGGTATAGTCCCGAGCCACATGGAGGCAGTAAGCGGATCTTCAGGAGTTCGTCTCTCCCGGTATTGGGGGTGAGGTCGCGCTGTGTCCAGGAGAGCCCTTACACGAAGTCCTTGGCCAAGGCAGGAGATTTACTGGTAGGTATTCCATTAGTATCTCAGGGTGTTCTGGGCTACACTCCGACACGACTTGTACCGCTTTTAGGGGTCTGACTTTTACCAACCCCCTAGGCCTGCCATGCGATGCTCATAGACGAAGGACCGGACTGTACGGATATTGTCACTGACAGGCTCAGTAGGGTGTCAGGATGAGTTCGTTCATCGACGTCCCTTTTGGTCAATAGCTGGTAGCCCGTCACGTATGGCTAATGCCTCTGACGTGCTAGTGGTTAAATCCACAGCCATAGTATTGACGAGTCTTTAGAGTCCCCCACATTCAGTTACTCAAGTTTCGGGCAAAACGCTATAGAGGCCATATGGAGATATGGCAGGGTTCAATCGGATACGTGCGGTATTGCACGGATCAGGATCGGACGGTTAGTACTAGAGGCCATATGGAGATATGGCAGGGTTCGATCAGATACGTGCGGTATTGCACGGATCAGGATCGGACGGTTAGTACTAGAGGCCGTATGGATATATGGCAGGGTTCGATCAGATACGTGCGGTATTGCACGGATCAGGATCGGACGGATAATACTAGCGGGCTTTGGTTTAAGCCGGATCCTAGTATAGTACAGTGTAGACTTTGTCTCATTGCTTTTGTATTTCGGTCGGAATACAAATGCGGGTATGTATATACAGTAGCGGGGTTTTCCTGTAATTTATTACGGGATCAGTTGTTTGGAGTTGCCAGTTTGTTTTCCGTTTCAGCCATATTTCTTTGTATCTTTCATTTGCTGAAGATTGGTGGAGGAGGGCTTATTTGCATTTGTGCAAATAAGCATTTGTGGAGGGTGGTCTTTGCCTATTCTTGTGTCATGATGATTCTTCCACCCTTGAATTTCTTGAGTTCATGATGGCATGACTTTTGTGATAGTGATGGGTTTTGATGAGGTTGGTGGTGTGTTGTTTTTGATTGGTGATGATTTCTTCTCATGATCACACATCTTTCCCTCTTGCATTATTGTGTGGCTCCCTCATTCTTTTTCTCTCAACTCATCTCTTTGATTTCCTCATGTGCATGACCGGCCAAAGGGGGAGGGGCTGTCCAAATTGTGGGTGTGGGATTTTTGTTCTTTTGGCTTTGCTAAAAATCCCCAAAGTTCCATCTCCATTAGCTTATCTCATTCCTTCACTCAAAGGGCAACTTCCATAAACCCCAAATGAGACATAGAGCACTACACGTATTCTACAGCAAACCTTGGGCACGTCGGCTCTCCAACTTCATGCCCGAGTTGCCTCGGTCCAGAGGTGGGAGCCCATAAAAGAAGCCGGCGACGTGGTGCCCTTCCGGCGACGAGGTGGAGACCGGAGATTCCGCGGGGAGATCGGGATGACGACGAGAAGACCGAAAGACACGGATCGCTCGGTATATTTCTCTACCCCTTCTCTAGATAGCTACGACTAGTTTAATGGCACGATCCGGGTTTATAGTGCGCGGTGGTGCCGGTTTTAAAAATTAAAGAAAAGCATCGCTTCCGCATTCCGGCGTCGGATTGACGGCCGGGGCGCCGCCGTGCACTTACAGTTCCCACTGTACTTAGATTACTACCCTACCACGCTCAAAGGAGACGTGCAAACAGGTTTTACTTGGGTACAGCCCCGAGCCATATGGAGGCAGTGAGCGGATCTGCAGGGGTTCGTCTCTCCTGGTATTGGGGGTGAAGTCGCGCTGTGTCTAGGAGAGCCAGTACATGAAAAGTCCTTAGCCAAGGCAGGAAATTTACTGGTAGGTATTCCAGTAGTATCTCAGGGTGTTCTGGGCTACACTCCGACATGACTTGTACCGCTTTTAGGGGTCTGACTTTTACCAACCCCCTAGGCCCACCATGCGATGCTCATTGACGAACGGACCGGACTGTACGGATATTGTCACTGACAGGCTCTGTAGGGTGTCAGCATGAGTTCGCTCACAGACGTCCCTTTTGGTCAATACATGGTAGCTCGTTACGTATAGGCTAATACCTCTGACGTGCTAGTGGTTAAATCCACAACCAAGGTGTTGACGAGTCTTTAGAGTCCCCCACAGACCAGTTTCTCAAGTTTCGGGTGAAACGCTGTAGAGGCCGTATGGAGATATGGCAGGGTTCGATCAGATGCGTGCGGTATTGCACGGATCGTGATCGGACGGATTTTACTAGCGGGCTTTGGTTTAAGCCGGATCCTAGTATTAGACAGTGTAGATTTTGTCTCTTTGCATTTGTGTTCAGTGGGAATACAAATACGGGCATGTATATGCAGTCGTGGGGTTTTCCTGTAATTTATTACGGGATCAGTTTTCTGAAGTTGCCAGTTTGCATTCCGTTCCGGCCAGTTTTCCTTTGTTCCTTCACGGCCGGATTTTTTCGATGGAGGGGTAATTTGCTAGTGTGCAAATTATCATTTGTGGAGGGGGTTATTAGTAATTTGTGGCTTCATGATCATGAGATTCTTTTTAAATCAACTCTTTTTCATTAATGAGAAAGGATTTGTGATGAGAGTTGATTTGCATTTTATGTGAGGTTTTCTTTTGGATGTGGTCACCTCTTTTATTTCCTACACTCACCTCCCTTCATGTTTGATTCTTTTTTTCCTCCATCATTTTGAGATAAGGGGCCGGCCACTTGAGGGGTGAGGAGAGAGAGGTTCATTTTTATGTGTGGTAATTTCTCATCTCATTCCTTGCTAAAAATGATAGCACCATTTTCCTCCAATGCTTTTTCTCTCTTCTCCATCATCAAAGGCAACTTCACAACCCCAAAGAGACAAACCTTTCTACACTACTTTACTTCAACCTTGGATGCATCGGCTAGCCAACTTCGCGCCCGAGTTCCCTCGGTCCAGAGGTGGGAGCCCGTAAAAGAACCCGGCGATGCGGTGCCCGTTCCGACGAGGAGGCGACGATCGGGGATTCCGCGAGGAGATCGGAGTGGAGGCGAAGACCGAAGGACACGGATCGCTTGGTATAGCTTCTCTACTCCTTTTCTTGTTTGCTAGAAGTTAGGTTAATGGCCCGATCCGGGTTAAAAGTGTGCGGTGGTGCCGGT
This sequence comes from Agapanthus africanus, assembly GCA_030015575.1. NCBI lineage: Eukaryota > Viridiplantae > Streptophyta > Magnoliopsida > Asparagales > Amaryllidaceae > Agapanthus > Agapanthus africanus. The sequence goes on along the minus strand of CM057337.1, from coordinate 335,535,867 downwards.
TTGCAAGTTTCGCAAAGTTTTTCGTTTCCGCATTTCCGGCGTCAGATTGACGGCCGGGACGCCGCCGTGCACTTACATTGGTATCAGAGCCACGCCATTAATCTTGTCTAGCTTGCTCTAGTATGATTAATGACTCGATCGAACAAAAATCCGAAAAACCGTATTTCGTGTGCATCAGGTTTCTTTCGAAATTTTTTGGGCTCTAAAAATTTTTCAGGTTGTTGCAGAAATACATGCAGAGAATTCTAAGAGTTCTGGAAAAATTTGGTCACCTGGTTTTACTGTGCCACCGTGGAACCGTGGCCAAACCCATGCTTGGGCCGCGGTTCCGCCGCCACTTAGACTCCTTGCTGCACCAATTTTTTCCAGAGGGTCTTATACTGTGAAATGGGGTTTTTGGAATATTCTTTTTGGGCCCAGTTTTTCTGTGAGTGCTACAGTAGTGCTTGGGGCCCACTTCGGTAAATTTGATCGATCGAGAATTTTAAACATGTTATTTTACAGTATTTACATTATATCTGCGACCGTGAATGTCATTTGATCGGTAAATCCTGTCTAACTGCTATAGCCCTTTTAGACGGATTTGCGAACGTGACATTCACGTCGATGTTCTGTATTGTGCTGTGATGTTACGGATTGGTCGTGGGGGATAGCCTAGATGCAATGGTAGTACAGTTTTGTTTTATATGTACATTTGATGTTGCGGGACGAGCATCCGACATGTGGACTGCCGTCACTGCCTGTTTGTATATTATTCTTTTGGGGCACGACCGGGTCGAGGTCGATGTACCCGTTGTATGTATATTTTATTTTCTGTACTAGGATTATCCCGTGGAGGGGTGCACGGGTAGCCGGGTTCTAGAGGGCAACGAGCCCGCATCTCATGGCGTTGAGACGGAGGGGGCTTTACTCTAGAATTGGCGGGTTATTCGCCGCACTCGTAGGGGGTACAGGTTGACCCAGGAGGGGTGCCCAAGTTACCGGATTCCGTGAAGTGCTGGGTAGACCATTCACGTTGCTGAAGGGGGCTGCCTCGCTTCAGGTTTTGGCAGGTAACTTGCCGCGCCCGTAGGGGTCTAGGATTTCATTGCACAGGCTATCCACACGACCAGGGGAATGTCGGGTTTCAGTAGCGGCTCTGTGAAACCTGGGGATCCCAGATATCTGTATTGTTCTGTGATGCTTATTACATTTCTGTGATGTTGCATTTTTATCACGCCTTGAGCGAATATTATATATTGATATATATATACTAGTAGATGTTGTATATGTTTGGCATCCGCGCTAGTCCAGTCCCCGCTCTGTCGTTAGTTAAGTAACCTAACGGGTGATGACGGGACCCAGTGGCGAATGCGGATGGCATATACATACATCATTATTTTCGTTCTTTTGTGGTGTGATCAATTGATGGGACTGCGTTGATTCGGATCAATGCAAGATAAACAAACCTATTCTGATGTTGTTGGAACATTTTTCAAAAAGCTGTATTGCAAGGGCGTTCTCTTTTGTTTTGCACAGTGGTATTCGGTTATGAATATCCAGCTCCTCAGTCGACGAGGCAAGGGCCGAGATCCCTTCACCGGGAGTGACCCCTTGGACAGAAGTTTGCGTCAGGGAAATAACTTCACTATAGTCGTTTACTTTTGCTTTGCATCGTGGTATTCAGTTGGAATATCCTGCACCTCATTCCACGGGGAAAGAGCCGAGATCCCTTCACCAGGAGTGACCTCTTTAGCAAAGGTTTTCGCAACTATATTTTTAAAAGCTATCCAGTTCCTTCAACAATATCAAGTTCATTACGTTAATGGTTTTCGCCAGAAACCATTCGTACCCCTCCGTCGTTTCAGACGGGTAGCACATAGTATTCATGCTATGTTTGTTGACCTTCGTCAAGGCATAGTATATGGTAGCTGCTTGTTACCTTTCTGCTGCATAGATAGATGCGTTGGTTTGGGACAGTCGTATAGCCTTGTTGACCTTCGTCAAGGGCTTGTACGGGTGGGTTCAAATTAACCTGGATAATGACGGGTAGAACTTGACATGTGACTTATGATTTGTTGACCTTCGTTAAGGTCATAAGAGCATGGGGCAAAAATCACATCGGGAGTTTCTAAAGAAACTGAAACATGCCAGATATGCGCATACCTTCTGGAGTGTGATAACGTGAGCGGATTCCGTCACGTTATCATGCGATGATAGTTGGATCCCAATTCCCACTGATGAGTTGGTTTACTCCTCGGGTGATCCCGATTAATTCTTCTTTCAGGTTTGGGAAAGAATTTGACGTTACAGTGGGAGGTTTCCTGATTAGATAAAGTGATAACCATTCTGATCTAGGCTAGAGTGCACGCTGAGTGTTTCTTTTCTCTCTCTTTTTGGCAGCGACCATTGACCCGACCCTTGACTATGACTCAGTGATCAAAATTGACCGAACCTTATTAAACACTGGCTTTTGGATTGTCAGAGTTGCAAACCTCATTGCCACTCCTACTTTTACCCTTTTCTCCAGGACACCCCGTATTACTACGAACGTCCACTTCCATTGGACAAAACCATCGTATGGTTATATACGAACTCGAAGGAATTTATTCGAGGATGGTTTCCGGTTCTGGAGAAAACTTATAGGACTATTCAGTTGTCTTTTCCTTTTACCTTCTCTCAGGTTGCGAGTACTCCTTGGTTTAGGAGATAGTACACCTATTACGCAAATTGGATAGACTTCTTCCAAACCTTAGGCTGGTGCCGAACGGTAGGGAATGAAGAAAACCAATTAGCCCAACGATGGTATATAGAAGGTATTATGTTAAGACATATCAAGGGATTAATAAGAGGTCACAGTAAATTGCGACTGCTATTCACGACCAAACCAAGTATTTCTTCGCCAATCCTAAATCACCTTTGTATTTCTCCAGGACACTCCGTATCACTATGAAGATCCACAGTTTATTGGATACTCCATCGTATGGTTATATACGAACTCGAAAGGAACTTGTTCCAGTTCGGGGATGGATTCTGGTTCAGGAGAAACAGGAATAAGGTTTATTCGGTTGTCTTTTATCTTCACATTCTCTCGCATTGCGAGTGCTCCTAGGATTAGGACAGTACACCCATTATGCTTATTGGATAGTCTTCTTCCAAACCATAGGCTGGTGCCGAACGGTAGGGAAGGAAGAAAACCATTTGGCCTAAAGGGGTGTACAGAAGGTAACGACTAAAGACATATAAAGGGATTTGGAGAGGTGGAAAAGAATTATACGGTTACAGTTGTGAATCTGGATAATGGAAGAGGCATTACTAGGAATACCCGGATACCCCATCGAAACATTTCAATGTTTCAGTTTCACTGTGTACTGTTAAAAGAAAACTGATTTCCCAATTAGACACTTGCTCCAGAGTATGTATTTACCAGATATGATTCTCACATCTGTATGGTTTTACAGATGATAAGTGGGAGTGAGTTATTGGGAATTAGGTGATCGTCCTCATTATATCGGAATTCGTTGTAATTGGTGATATTTGAGGAAGTCACCTGGGTTGTTTGCCGGACGGCAAATATTTGGTTTTGAATATCCGTTGTTGTACACCAATTTCAAATTGATATATCTGTACGTCTATTTCTATAGAGTGAGATATACCTTTTTGAAATTATGTCTATGACATTTACCTATATCAGTGGATGGTTATGTAAGGAGCATTGAACAGCGGTGTAATTCTTCTTAACCATAACTACAGTTTTCAACCTACGACGCACAGTAAATGAGTCACTATACTCAGGGGACTTATACAGAGTATTGTATATTGTCCAGTGTCCATTAAGACAGAGGGGTTGGTACTCGTACTATATTCTGTTTACTTATGACTTCTCTAGTTCTTAGACATGTGTTTCGTAGAAATGCAGGTTCTGAGTTTTGAGAAGTTATTGGTATAAGAGTAATGTAGAGAACCAGGTATTGCAAGTATCAGGATTCTTCAAGGTGATCGAAGATGTAGATACTTGTGTGTGGTATTCAGTTGATAGTAATGATTAAGAGAACTTGCTTTTCTTTCAGGTTACTCATAATTGGAAGCAATCCTAAGTTGAGTAACGCTGATCGGCCTCCTTCCATTCAGTTGACATGCACTGGAGACAGATGCATAATTAAATCAGTGCCTCTGTTTCTATATTGGATATAGAACAGTTCATATCTTGACATTGTTAAGGTACGGGGAGTTGTCCGGCTTATGCTTAAAACCAGACTCTGGATAACTCAAGGCACGTTTCTGTAATGGTTGTTTGTGGGTTGATCCAGGCTATGACGAGGGTTGATTTTCTACCATCTGGAAGATCAATAGTGATATTGTTCTTGACTCGCCACAGTTTTAATAAAAGTGGATTTTTTTTCAGAAAACAGTAGTGGGGGTATGGTAGAACTGGAAGTGATTCCAGAACCGCAAACGATTACTGAAGATTTGATAAGAACCTAAAGATTCAATCTGGTTTGACATTCCATTAGCCACTCCGCAGATATGGTGGGTAACCTCAGGCACTCGAGAGGTACTTCGGTATGCTCAAGGACGGTGACAGGGAGGTTCTTGTTTACCCAGACTTGCCATTGCTGTTGTTCCAGACTATGAGATCCGGCAGGAGGATGAGTATAGCGTCATTCTAAACTAGCTTTAGAAGTGTACGTCTATATGACTCTGCCAGAGGGTTGTCGTAGTCAGTGGGAGCAGCGGAAGCATTGGTGGACAGGTGGCTTATGTCTGTTTATAGACTAAAGCAGATATAGCGGATACAGATCATCTATTTCTGACGTGACAGTCATAGGTTTGACTTCATCAGAATAGGGGATGGATCTGTTAAGAAGGTAGTAGGGTGTGATGTCCTGGTATTTGGATGACATACACAGAGTAGGAAGTGAGATTCCTATACTACGATCGGTTATACTTTGGTTGTCACACAGTGGTTTCTCCAGATATGATATTAATCCTGTCCTGGAAAAACATTCGGAAGCAGTTTTAGAACATAAGTGGATGTTCTAGGGATATGATAACGACGGCCTCATTCGGGAGACAGTTATCATTCCAGGCTTCCAAGGTGACATAGATGACAGAGTGGTTGTCAGAGTTATAGTTTTCCCTCTGACGAGGGGCAGTATTTTGGACAGGTGGTCCAGGCGGATACTGAGAGAAGGATGGCGCAGGATACTGATTAAGTTCAGTCGACTATACAGTCTAAGAAGTTTGGATTTGGAGTTCATTTGTGAACTTGGTCCCATCTGACATCCAAACATATTCTAAGACAGGTATTACTCATTTCGGGAGATGGCTTTCTCCGCGAACTTGAGATAAAGAGAGACATAGAAAGAAACATCACAGCGGATCCACTCACTGAGGCTATTCCTCGAACGCAATAGTTTCACAAACGAGCTTTGTGAGACTGACTAGTAGAGGAGTTGGGTGTTCGGTATCACACGGGCTGTGAGTATGCGACATCGTAATAATTAGCCTTGAGTGCAAGTGGGAGATTATTGGATATAGTGCCCTCAGAGTCAATTATTGGATCATAGGCACGTGATTGCAATGATTGAGAGAGGACCTATGTCGGTGGGACAGTCTTACTCAAGATGATAGTATGCTATCTGGTTTATCTTTATCATCGTGTACTGCTTTAGGTGACCCTACAGGTCACTATTGCACGTTGATAGAGCCCCTAGGATCTTGCTTGATTACCAGCAGTGTGAGGGCGATCATATAAGTGGGAGCTGGGGTCTATAAGCGCATCCTTAAAAGGTCCCTAGTCGTGGGAGTTTCGAGACAGGGCATCGATACTCTGGAGTAGACTAGTGTATACAGTCGAGACCCCGATGAGGGGTGGTGGCCGGTCTCACAAGCCACTGGTGTCAGTTGGTTCACCTAAGATGTATACAGGTGCTCATTGGGTTATGAGTACACCGGACAGGACTCGCCGGGAACCTGCTAGTTGGTATTATACCTGACGTCAGATAGCAGTTCCCTGGTGACATGTGTACAGGTTAGTTCATCGACCTGAGATCGTCATTTGTCTTGTGTGAATTCCCACTGTACTTAGATTACTACCCTACCACGCTCAAAGGAGACGTGCAAACAAGTTTTAGTTGGGTACAGTCCTGAGCCACATGGAGGCAGTGAGCGGATCTGCAGGGGTTCGTCTCTCCCGGTATTGGGGGTGAGGTCGCGCTGTGTCTAGGAGAGCCAGTACATGAAAAGTCCTTGGCCAAGGCAGGAGATTTACTGGTAGGTATTCCAGTAGTATCTCAGGGTGTTCTGGGCTACACTCCGACACGACTTGTACCGCTTTTGGGGGTCTGACTTCTACTAACCCCCTGGGCCCGCCATGCGATGCTCATAGGGGAACGGACTGGACTGTACGGATATTGTCACTGACAGGCTCAGTAGGGTGTCAGCATGAGTTCGCTCATAGACATACCTTTTGGTCAATACCTGGTAGCTCGTTACGTATAGGCTAATACCTCTGACGTGCTAGTGGTTAAATCCACAACCATGGTGTTGACGAGTCTTTAGAGTCCCCCACAAACCAGTTTCTCAAGTTTCGGGCGAAACACTGTAGAGGCCGTATGGAGATATGGCAGGGTTCGATCAGATGCGTGCGGTATTGCATGGATCGTGATCGGACGGATTTTACTAGCGGGCTTTGGTTTAAGCCGGATCCTAGTATTAAACAGTGTAAATTTTGTCTCTTTGCATTTGTGTTCAGTGGGAATACAAATGCGGGCATGTATATGCAGTCGCAGGGTTTTCCTGTAATTTATTACGGGATCAGTTTTCTGAAGTTGCCAGTTTGCATTCCGTTCCGGCCAGTTTTCCTTTGTTCCTTCACGGTCGGATTTTTTCGATGGAGGGGTAATTTGCTAGTGTGCAAATTATCATTTATGGAGGGGGTTATTAGTTATTTGTGGCTTCATGATCATGAGATTCTTTTTAAATCAACTCTTTTTCATTAATGAGAAAGGATTTGTGATAAGAGTTCATTTGCATTTTGATGTGAGGTTTGCTTTTGGATGTGGTCACCTCTTTTATTTCCTACACTCACCTCCCTTCATGTTTTATTCTTTTTTTCCTCCATCATTTTGAGATAAGGGGTCGGCCGCTTGAGGTGTGAGGAGAGAGAGGTTCATTTTTATGTGTGGTAATTTCTCATCTCATTCCTTGCTAAAAATGAGAGCACCATTTTCCTCTAAAGCTTTTTCTCTCTTCTCCATCATCAAAGGCAACTTCATAACCCCAAAGAGACAAACCTTTCTACACTACTCTACTTCAACCTTGGACGCGTCGGCTAGCCAACTTCGCGCCCGAGTTGCCTCGGTCCAGAGGTGGGAGCCCGTAAAAGAACCCGGCGATGTGGTGCCCGTTCCGACGAGGAGGCGACGACCGGGGATTCCGCGAGGAGATCGGAGTGGAGGCGAAGACCGAAGGACACGGATCACTTGGTATAGCTTCTCTACTCCTTTTCTTGTTTGCTAAAAGTTAGGTTAATGGCCCGATCCGGGTTAAAAGTGCGCGGTGGTGCCGGTTTGCAAGTTTCGCAAAGTTTTTCATTTTCGCATTTCCGGTGTCGGATTGCCGGCCGGGGCGCCGCCGTGCACTTACAGTCAGCGCCCATTATTGTGACAAATATGCAGCCGCAGTGGACGCAACCCTATTGGTTGAGGAGCGTCTTTCCGAGACTTTGGTCGTTCCGGAACCGAAGAGGGTTCATACTGGTGTATCAGCCCGGAGGCAGATATTAAGACACCGCGACAGATTTCGTTCAGGTCGTGGGAGTAGCAGATGCTTGGGACGAGGTCAGTTATTTAGCTTTTATCCCCAGGAGGGTCAGCAGTCATCGTCTTGATGTTTCCGGTGTGGGAGTTTTTATTAACGCGTCAGGGATTGTACTGAGCCACATGAGGATGAGGCAACCGTACCGCATGTTACCTTACCACCTTCTCCACCTCAGAGAGCTGTCACGCCCCGAAAGTACGGAACATGACTGGCACTTAAACTACGAAACATCTCGAGGTGTACGTAATCTAAGCAAGCCGAAAACCCAGAAATCCAAACCAAGAAAAGTAGTAGACTGAAGGAAAACCAATTTAAAATCAAGTAGTTTTAATAGCATAAGCCGAGTTATGCGGCTTTAAAAACGTCAAGTATTTCCTGAAAATTTCGGCAGAGCCTCCTTTGTAAATACTGGCTCCCAAACGGGATACAACATGAATAGTATACAAAATCAATAAAAAGGCATCCCCAAGCAGGAGCTAGCTCTTCGTCAATCGACGGTCACAACCACACAAGAAAAATAATATACAACGCCGAGGGCGAGGATCAAAACTCAAAAGGAAACGCAAAACAACAAGAAATCCACAGAAATACAACGCGCGACTCTAAGGTCGAAAGAATAACATCACTGGTCTCTATCTCAAAAATAAATACATGTTTGGTTGATGGAACTTATAGATACAACAGAATAATGATATACAAGATATATAATGGGCGTACGATACAAGTAAACCCACCTACTAGCAAGTCACCCGGAAATGGGAAGCAGTGCCAGCAAAGCCGTAATGAAACCTGTACGGCAAAACCTGCAAGAAACTGGGGCACAACGGGGGTGAGTTGCCAACTCGTGAATAGAATACGTCTACGAACAGGAATCGCATGTATGACGCAATCCTAGGTCATACGATCAATATATATCCTCAAATAAAACCAGCAGTCTATAACAATGACTAGGGTAAATATCTAACCCGAGTATAATCTCATGTGCCCGTGTCAGTGCCTCAGGTAGCAATATATCATGAATGAGGTATGAATGCATGAAAACAGATTACATGTAAATGAAGAAACTATTTTCATAATTTAGTGAGATTTCCTTTGTATTTTTAAAATGATGTATCATAAATGAAATCAGCATCAACAGTGTCTAGCATCGACACAAAACATAAATCTCAAAGTCTCAAAACCTCAGGCTCCGGCTATCCGGACTGGCCTGTATTATCAAATCTCAGTACCTCAATATCTCGAAATCTTAATGTCTCAATCTCAATAACTAGGGCGCCGTCAGTCCAGACCGGCCCCTACCATCCATCTCAAGACCACGACGTTATCCTCCGGATATCCGACGCGTCGAGTAATATCATCGGTCGGTAGTGCTCCTCTGCCAGGCTCAACGTCAACAACACGGCCTTCTCGCCCCGGGGTACCGCACCGGGCCCACCATGTACCCGAAACGGTTCATCCAACTCCTCGAATCGAGTCTCGAAATCCATCAGCAAACTCATAGTGGACGACTCATACATCATGGGAAAACCGCATTTTTATTTAAAAAGAGAGAAAGCAGTTTATATATGTTTTGCGGTTTTCCTCCAAATCCAGAAAATATCATGGAAATCCGAATCATTAATAGCATGTAAAACCATGAATATAAGCATGAGAATGAATAACAGTATGCATGAAGCGACAAGTAATAACTACAATATCTAAGCTGGCATATAAGGTATGTACACTAATATTATGTCAAAGTACTGGCTATCAAGCTAAGTTAAGCAATAATATTTTCTAAGGTGTACGTGACATGGCAATTACCAATGAAGATGTGTGTGAGCCGGCAAGTAAGTGTATGTGGTACATACGCATCATCGGTAATGGTGCTGGTGTCCTAACAGCATAATGTCAACAATGCAATATGAAATAACAATGTAAATATGCAATGCGGAGCGAGCAACTAAAATGAGCGGGAGCTAAATATTAAACAATGGTGCCATTTGAAATAACATGAATCGCGGGGTTTTGAAAATAGGGGCTACGGTGGTTTTTAAGAAAGGATACGTCTTTTGAAATATCCGTAGATCCCTTGACCTGTCTTTTAAAATACCCACGATCCGCTAGTTTTGAAATAGGTAGGAGTCTAATCTAATCTAACAACTACACTAAACTATACGGCTGAACTAACAAGCTGAACTACAGGTAAGGAAACCGCCTATCATCTGAGTCGATACATATACATACCTGTATATGTATAGTCGGTGATCCTGCCTCAATAATATCGCATCCGATACCATATCTATAATCAGGCATCCCAAGTCAAGAGTGCGGATCGATCATCAATATAGCTCGTACGTAAATCCGTTGTACGGCATCCCAAATCTGGGTACGGGTCAATATCACATTCATCATACTATTCACCTGGTATCCTCTTTATCAAATATCATGATCGGGGTACTGATCTAAGTCTATTACAATACTGATACCGCCTAAGTATGCATGCACGTGTGTGAAACACTACGTCAAGACCCGTTACAACGTCATGTCGTATCTCAAATACGAACCCTGCTATATCACCGATCTCACGGCGTCAAATCAAATCTCATCGACTCATCTTAAATCCCAAGTACATCCTCATATCCATGCATGTGTATATGAATGTACATATGCATAGTCCCATACCCACGCATATATACATATATACACATCCCAATCGGCGCACAAGAAAGTAATGTATGCAAGTCTGTGTGTGCGTATGTGGGTCTAACAACTACTCTAGGTTTTCGCAACTAACCCAAAGGTAAACCATGAACACATAAACATAACATGAATAAACATTCTCGTATCATAAAACACCTATATAAACATATATATAAGCTACACTACGGACTGCGGGGGTGCTATACGCCATCTACCCGACTTCTCCCCGTAGATATAAATCTACTCACCTGGTCCTCGCTAGCCGGTGCCGACGGCGCCACGCGCTTGCTTGTCGTCTCGAAGTCCACATGGGTTACCTACATATCATAACGTACCGTGTCGTATTAAAATCCGCCTCATGACCCAAAACGACACGTGAATCCCACATAGGTCAAAACCTATGGTTGCTTTCACAAATCAACCCAAAAACCCTCGAAGTCGGCGTACAAACACCAAACCATCGAGAACAACCCAAACACACTCATTTGTACAATTACAAGCACTAATTATAATATAAAATAGCTTAAAACTCACAAAAACCTCAAACTCGCTTTAAAAGCTATTTTTCCGAAAATCTAGCAAGAAAAATTAACCGTTTTAGTACAAAACTCGATGTATAAACGAATCTACCGGCCACAATATTCACTAAATATCATAACAAAGTCATATAAACCATTCCTATAATTTATTCTCATCAATTTCCATAAATTCCAAAATTCTAGTTTACAATATACCCAAATTTAACAATTTTATAGCAAAAATGCACAAACAACAATTTAGCTTGGATTTTCATGAACTAAAGTATTAAACTATATTTTATAATATTAATGAAGTCATGAAAAACCTAATCACATTTTTAAACCCAATATTTAAACAATTTTTAAAAACCTAGTTAGCAATTTAGCAAAATTATCACCATTTTAATTGAACAAATTAGCAAGTAGCAACCAACTTAGATTTTGCATACAATTACATGTTAATCTCCTCATTACAGCCATAAACTAATGATAAAACCCTAATTAAATTCAAACCCTAGTCTTGAATTTCCTAAAATTGCAATAAAACCCAATTAAACATCAAATTTGTTAACATAGAAGCAATTAAACAACAATATATGAATAAGGTTTAAATTATACCTCATGATCATGGATCAATCATGAAATCTAGCCTCTCAAAATGCTCTCTTTTCGCCACAATCCATGCTTGTTAGGCTAAGCTAAAATGGGTAAGGGTTGGATTTGGATTTTGGGATTTTTTTGATGGATTTTGAGGCAATTTTGAAGCATTTTTTGAAGAGAAATTAGAGGAGAAAAGGGGGAGGGGGCTGCTGCTGGAAAGGGCCGGCCAAATGCAGGTGAGGGAGAGGAGAGAGGGGGTGTGGTGTGAGGTATGTTGAGGGAAAAGTCCAAGTCAACAAAAGGTCAACTCTTTTATCCATTCTCATTTCTTTCCTTTTCCTTTCTTTCTTTTCTTTTCTTTGAAATTCAAGTGGGGAAAAAGGGTGGGGGCTGCTGAATTCAGCCAAGGGGAGAAGTAAATGGGGGGTGTGAGTGTGGGTATGGGTGTGGGGTGATGGAAAATAATAAATACAATACCCCAAACATCCATTTACACAAAAAAAGCCTTTTTCTTCGATATTTTCTAAACCGTTTTGGCAAACGATTTCATTTCAAAAATGTAAGGTTTTGAAAATCGTTTCGGTGAAATTTCGAAAAAACGGTAAAATAAGGGAGTTTTCTGTAAAAAGTCAAAATGCAAATATATTTATTATAAAATTAAATATACATATTCTAGCTATGTAATTGCTAGTATTTGGTGTTTATTGTGCCACTGGTGAAATTTCAAATTTTCTGAAAAAAATATTATTTTAAGCCGTCACTAATACATTTAATTAGGGAAAATTACAAATTGGAATTAGTTGAAACAAATTTTGTGCAGCATAAAACATTAAATAAAATTTTATCATGTGGTTTTTGAAATGAAATCGTTTGCCAAAACGGTTTAGAAAATATAGAAGAAAAATGCCTTTTTTCGGTGAAATTAGTGTTAATGGGAATTGGGGTATCGCATTTAACTTTTTCCCTCACCCACACTCACCCATACCCTCTCTCCCCTCTCCAAATCAGCAGCCCCTAGTGCCCCCTCATTTTCTCACTTGAATGGCTAAAAGAAAAGAAATGAAAAGAAATGAGAAGAAAGGGTATATATATATAAGTATTGGTTCGGTTGACTTGGACTTCCTTTGACTTGGACTTTTCTACCCACTCTCACTCCCACACCCACACCCCCTCACCCCTTCAATTTTCGGCCAGAATTGCAACAGCCCTCCCCTCTCCAAATCCTCACATTCTTCACCTCTAAAATCCACAAAATTTCTTCAAAATCCACATAAAAACATCACTAATCTCAAATCCAACCTTGACCCATTATTTCTTTGCCCATGCTAGCTTGAATCCTTGGAGTAAGATGGCATTTTGGGGGCTATGTTTTGGCAAGTGTGGATCTCATTTCAAACTAGTTTAAGGTATAACCCCTTTTCCAAATGATACTTGTTTTAGTCTACGTTTTTAATTAAGTGTTTAATTAAGTTTTGATTGCAAGCTTGGAAATCAAGAAAGGTTTTGATTTAATGTTAGTATTTTGATCTATAGATTATGGTTGTAATGGGTAGCTTACCATCTTAGGATTTGAAGAATGTAAACTAGTAGTTAGATTGCAAATTGTTACATGAAAAATTGTTAAAATTGCATGATTGTGCAAACTAGGTTTTAAGGAATTTTGAATATATTGAGTGAAAAATCTAGTGAATATTTTTGTGACCTAATTAAGTTATTTGGTGAATATTGTGGCCACTAAAATTGTTAAAACAAGATTAGTAGTTAGTTGTTAATGGTTAGTGTAAAAAAATTGTGTTAATTATGCTAATTTGCTAACTAGGCTTTTGAAATTGGTTAAATAATTGGGATTAAAAATGTGGAAATTGTTTGTATAACTTATTTAAGATATTTAATAAGTATTATGGCCGCTACATTTGTTTAAACATCATGTTTTGTACAAAAACGGCGAATTGTGCTTGCTAGATTTTCGGAAAAATGACTTTTTAAGAGAAATTGGGGTTTTTGTGAGTTTTAACCTATTTTATATTAAAATTAGTGTTCGTGAATGTGCAAATGAGTGTATTTAGGTTTTTCTGGATGGTCTGACGTTTGTACATCGACATTGAGAGTTGGTTTGGCTGTTCTTGCATGCGTAGGCGATAGATTTTGACCTATGCGTGATACGCGTGCCGATTTGATTTTCGTATGCCGTTTCGATTTCGAATTTGGTTTTAATACGATACGGTGCGTTATGATATGTAGGTACCCCATGTGTACTTCGAGACGACAAGCAAGCGCATGGCGATGTCGGCACCGGCGAGCGAGGACCAGGTGAGTAGATTTATATCTACGGGGAGAAGTCGGGTGGATGGCGTATAGCACCCCCGCAGTCCGTAGTGGTGTATACGGATGCGTATACACACCAACAATTATTAAATGTTATTTTGGATTAATAACGATGTTTAGGATGGATATTGGTGTGTTGGATTATTTTAGTGTTGCGAACCCTAGGGTAGTGTTGCACTAGACATACACACATACATACTTGCATACATTCCTATTTATATGTGCTCATATGTGTTCACATGGGTATGGGACTATGTGTTCACATACGGATTTGAGGATGATACTTGGGATTGAGATGAGTCGATGAGATTTGAGTCGAGGCCGTGAGATCGGTGATATGGCAGGGTTCGTATTTGATATACGACCTGATGTTTTAGCGGGTCCTTTGACGTAGTTTTCACACACGTACATGCATACTTAGGTGGTATCAGTATTGTACTAGACAGAGATCAGTACCTGGATTAGGATCTTTGATAAAGAAGATACCAGATGAATAATGTGATGAACATGATATTAACCTGTACCCAGATTTGGGGATGCCGTACGACGGATTTACGTACGAGCTATATATTGATGATTGATCCACACTCTTGACTTGGGATGTCTGATTATAGATATGGTATCGGATATGATATTATTGAGGCAGGATCACCGACTATATATATACAGGTATGTATACGTATCGACTTAGATGTTAGGCGGTTTCCTTACCTGTAGTTCAGCTTGTTAGTTCAATCGTATAGTTTAGTGTAGTTGTTAGATTAGATTAGACTCCTACCTATTTCAAAACTAACGAATCGTAGGTATTTTAAAAGACAGGTCAAGGGATTCTACGGATATTTCAAAAGGCGTATATTTTCTTAAAAACACCGTAGCCCTTATTTTCAAAACACCGCGATTCGTGTTATTTCAAAAGGCACTATTGTAGGACTTATATTAGGGTAATGCAGTTTAGTTATCGTTGTGTCTAGTATTCAGCTCCCGCATATTATTGCTATTGCTCCGCATCGCATACGTATTGAAATCCATACGCATATTTTTGATATCATGCTGTTAGGACACCATCACCATTACCGATGATGCGTATGTACCACGTATACTTACTTGCCGGCTCACACACATCTTCATCGGTAATTGCCATGTCACGCACACCTTAGAAAATATTATTTCCTAATGTAGCTTGTTAACTAGTAGTTTTAACATAATGATTAGTTGCTTGCCTTATATGCTAGTTTAGACATTGTAGTTGTTACTTGTCACTTCATGCATACTGTATTCATTATATGCCGCATTCATGGATGCTCATACTTATATTCATGGTTTTACATGCTATTGATGATTCGAATTTCCATGATACTTTCTGGATTTGGAGGAAAACCGCAAAACATATATAAACTGCTTTCTCTCTTTTTAAATAAAAATGCGGTTTTCCCATGATGTATGAGTCATCCACCATGAGTTTACTGATGGATTTCGAGACCCGATTCGAGGAGGCGGATGAACCGTTTCGGGTACATGGTGGGCCCAGTAAGGTACCCCGGGGCAAGAAGCTCGTGGTGATGACGATGAGCCTGGCAGGGGGAGACTACCTACCGGTAATTTTACCCGACGCGTCGGATATCCGGAGGATACCGTCGTGGTCTTGAGATGGATGGTAGGGGCCGGTCTGGACTGACGGCGCCCTAGATATTGTGATTGAGACATTGAGATTTCGAGATATTGAGGTACAGAGACTGTGATACAGAGATATAGAGATATTGGGATTACGTTTTGTGCCGATACTAGGCACTGTTTTATGCTGATTTCATTATGATACCTCATTTTAAAAATACAAAGGAAATCTCACTAAATTATGAAAACAATTTCTTCATTTACATGTATTCTGTTTTCATGCATTCATACCTCATTCATATGATATATTTCTACCTGAGGCACTGACACGGGCACATGAGATCACACTTGGGTTAGATATTACCCTAGCCATTGTTATAGGCTGCATGTTATTCATATATTTGAGGATATATTATGATCGTTGACCTAGGTTGCGTTATTTATGCGATTTCTGTGCGTAGATGTTTTTCTATTCACGAGTTGGCAACTCACCCCCGTTGTGCCCCAGTTTCTTGCAGGTTTGCCGTACAGGTTTCATTACGGCTTGCGGGCATAGTTTCCTTCGGGTGATTTGCTAGTAGGTGGGTTTACTTGTATCGTACCCCCCATTATATAACTTGTATATTATTACTCTGTTGTATCTAGAAGTTCCATCAAACAAACATGTATTTATTCTTTGAGATAGAGACCAGTGATGTTATTCTTTCGACCTTAGAGTCGCGCGTTTTATTTCTTGTAGTTTTGAGTTTCCTTTTGAGTTTTTGATCCTCGCCGTTGGCGTTGTATATTATATTGCTTGTGTGGTTATGACCGTCGATTGACAAAGAGCTAGCTCCCGCTTGGGGATGCCATTTATTGATTTCGTTTACTATTCATGTTGTATCCCGTTTGGGAGCCAATATTTACAAAAGAGACTCTGCCAAAATTTTCGGGAAATATTGATGTTTTTTTTTTAAAACCGCATAATTCGGCTTATGCTATTAAAACTACTTGTTTAAATTGGTTTTCCTTCACTCTACTACTTTTCTTGGTTTGCATTTCTGGGTTTTCGGCTTACTTAGATTACGTACGCCTCGAGACGTTCGTAGTTTAAGTGCCGGTCACATTCCGTACTTTCGGGACGTGACAAAGTTGGTATCAGAGCGTTAGGTTTTACCTTCGGAGCGTAGGATGACCCTTGGTTGATGGAATAAGTGACTAAAGTAAAGTGACGTACCGTGGGTATGTTCCGCGGCATACTTACGATACGCCACTCCACTTAAGAAGCCTTAGGATGTACATTTCTTTGTTCAGTATTATTTTCATTCCTGATCTAGCCTCATCGGTACCAGTTATGGTTTTGCTGCCACGATTACGGGCAGGGAGAGCTACGGCTAGAGTTGCGGTCAGCAGGAGCTCGTCACGAACGAGGACTGACCAGGGCAAAATTCCGGCGACACACGATTGCGGAGATGTGTCTTTTTACTGTGTTTCTGCGCCACGAGCGTTTGGCGGATCGCCTTTATGAGGTTACTCGGATGTGCTGATCGACACTAGAGGATTGAGCCAATGACAGAGGCCAGCCAGATTTTGATGACCGTTGGTGTATTTCTTATTCATGATGGTCGAGGCACTGTTCAGCGTGCAGACGAGCGAGCCAGCTATTGCTGCGAACGACGAGATATCGCCCCAGATGTTGGAGCTATTGCAGTACGAGTTGTACTAAGAGATGATAGAAGGTCGCTAGTCACCGAGGATGAATGACTTGGACATGTGGTTCGTTCGCTACCCCGATACGAGGTCATCAGATAGATTGATTCCAGCTAGTGACGACTTCACGCGGAGACGTTGAGAGTCGACAGAGACGATCGAATGTCAGAAACCTATTATTCCAAGTTTATAGTAGTCGGAAAGACATGCAGGCAATTCTATGGTCCTTCTAGAAGAATGAAACCCTAACTCGACATAATGACCGTGTGAAAGCCTTTGAACCTTCGGGTTTGCGGCAGTTCCACGGCGCCATTAGTGAGGCTTGGGTTTGCCCTTCTACGGCTGGACCACCGATGCTGTGGTATGTACTCGATACTATTAAACTGTGCCCAAGATGTTGAACCCTTGGGGGATTATGAGGTTTTGACAATCGATTGGATGGTTCGACTTAATTCGGATGCTAGGTGGTGAGATGCATTTCTTGGGAGACTCCCGATACGAGGATAGCCGTTGGAGCTCAGTCCATGCAGCCACGACGAGACGAGTCCGAAGCGGTCGACATTAGAGAAAATTGGAGTAAGAGATTCGTACAAGATCTGGATATGATGATGTTCCCCTCCACCGACATCAGAGATGCGATACGCATGCCGAGGCATTGTACTGGGATGTACCTTCCAGAAGGAGTCGTGATGAGTATGAAGCCGTTCCGGAACAGGAAACAAATATAGTAAAGGACGATGACTTCCGGACAGTTCGGCAGAGACGAGATTTGGGATAGACCTCGACAGGACTTTTCTGGAATAAATTACGAGAAGACTCGGACCCAGGAGTGGTCATGTTACGCACACCAGCAGGCCAGGTTTCAGGATCGTCGACGTGATATGCTTTGAGTGATCAGGACAGTTGGCCAGAGATTCTTGGAGGATGTGCTTGAGCGGGACTATTCCTCCATACTTGATTTTGCGTATTTTGGGCGATCTATTCGCATGATTGATTTTGATGATTGAGTTTCATGATATTTGTCTTCATGGACCATGGTCGCACCTGCTTTTGCACGGTTGTTGCACTTGATATCGTTTTCGTGCCTTAGTTTCTCATGTTTGTGATTATATGGATTTCATACAGGGGAGTTGATTTTGTGCGCATATACGCACACGATTTGGTTTTTGCACTCGGTATGATTCATATATGCTTGCAGTGCAGTGATAAGCATTTTGTGCACTTAGATGCCCTGGACTTCGATTTCGATTGTGATACTCGATATTTGTTTTGTGTACCTTGTGCACCTGATTTGATTTTGCGCATGTTCGGTGCTTGATATTGGATTTCATGATTTCGTGCATGATGGATGCCCCTGGTTTTGGGTTTTCGCGCATGTTGAGCGCATGTCTTGAGATGCGATTTTGGTGCACACCAGATGCACTAAATCGAGATTTTTTCGTACATGTCAGATGCACCTGGTTTTGCTGTCAGGCACACACGTTGCCTACGACAGATGCTTTGTGCACACCCGATGCACTTAGATCTTGTTTCTGTGCACTTATATGGCACGTATATGGATTTTGATTGTCGTGCGCACCAGACGCACGTAGTATTCATACGCGTATTTTGGGATTGATTTCTTATAGAGCAGTACGTTTTTTTCATGATAATTGCGATGTGTTTTCGTACTAAGCAGGACTAGTCAGAGGACAGTACCTGAATGTATTTTGCATGCATTGATAGCTATTGAAGGGAATTCCAAAAAGCGAGCTATAGTCTCAGTATTTACCTACGTGTCTGATATGACGCGAAACGTTTAAAATAAGGAAAACCCTTCTAAATTGTTTCTCAAAACGGCGGAACGTACATTTCAAACAAAGGTATATATGTATATAGTTATTTTCTTATGATAGACGTCCGCCACTGTGCAGTGTTATGTGCATTGCACAGCAACTTAAAGGATTTGGCATGCATTTCCTCCTGATATTTACATGTATAGTTCTGATTTACAGCATATCGGTCTTGCTTGAGATTTGGCATTCATGTCTTCACCTTGACTCCGATGATTGCGGGATACTTGACGGAGTTTTGATTTTGAGTTATCTACTCATTACTCATGCGCATGCATTGCGCCATGATGCGTTTATGTATTTATGATTTCGGAGCCCCGGCGATTTGATAGTTTGGGCTGAATTATTTGAGTATTTGGGGGGTGGGGTTAATTTAAATTCGGGGACCGAATTTCTTTAAGGGGGGAAGATTGTAACGTTTTGAAAATCGTTTCGGTGAAATTTCGAAAAAACGGTAAAATAAGGGGGTTTTCTGTAAAAAGTCAAAATGCAAATATATTTATTATAAAATTAAATATACATATTCTAGCTATGTAATTGCTAGTATTTGGTATTTATTGAGCCACTGGTGAAATTTCAAATTTTCTGAAAAAAATATTATTTTAATATTATTTTAAGCCGTCACTAATACATTTAATTAGGGAAAATTACAAATTGAAATGAGTTGAAACAAATTTTGTGCAACATAAAACATTAAATAAAATTTTATCATGTGGTTTTTGAAATGAAATCGTTTGCCAAAACGGTTTAGAAAATATCGAAGAAAAACGCTTTTTTCTTCGAAATTAGTGTTAATGGGAATTGGGGTATAGCATTTAACTTTTTCCCTCACCCACACTCACCCACACCCTCTCTCCCTTCTCCAAATCAGCAGCCCCTAGTGCCCCCTCATTTTCTTACTTGAATGGCTAAAAGAAAAGAAATGAAAAGAAATGAGAAGAAAGGGTATATATATATAAGTATTGGTTGGGTTGACTTGGACTTCCTATGACTTGGACTTTTCTACCCACTCTCACTCCCACACCCACACCCCCTCACCCCTTCAATTTTCGGCCAGAATTGCAACAGCCCTCCCCTCTCCAAATCCTCACATTCTTCACCTCTAAAATCCACAAAATTTCTTCAAAATCCACATAAAAACATCACTAATCTCAAATCCAACCTTGACCCATTATTTCTTTGCCCATGCTAGCTTGAATCCTTGGAGTAAGATGGCATTTTGGGGGCTATGTTTTGGCAAGTGTGGATCTCATTTCAAACTAGTTTAAGGTATAACCCCTTTTCCAAATGATACTTGTTTTAGTCTACGTTTTTAATTAAGTGTTTAATTAAGTTTTGATTGCAAGCTTGGAAATCAAGAAAGGTTTTGATTTAATGTTAGTATTTTGATCTATAGATTATGGTTGTAATGGGTAGCTTACCATCTTAGGATTTGAAGAATGTAAACTAGTAGTTAGATTGCAAATTGTTACATGAAAAATTGTTAAAATTGCATGATTGTGCAAACTAGGTTTTAAGGAATTTTGAATATATTGAGTGAAAAATCTAGTGAATATTTTTGTGACCTAATTAAGTTATTTGGTGAATATTGTGGCCACTAAAATTGTTAAAACAAGATTAGTAGTTAGTTGTTAATGGTTAGTTTAAAAAAAATTGTGTTAATTATGCTAATTTGCTAACTAGGCTTTTAAAATTGGTTAAATAATTGGGATTAAAAATGTGGAAATTGTTTGTATAACTTATTTAAGATATTTAATAAGTATTATGGCCGCTACATTTGTTTAAACATCATGTTTTGTACAAAAACGGCGAATTGTGCTTGCTAGATTTTCGGAAAAATGACTTTTTAAGTGAAATTGGGGTTTTTGTGAGTTTTAACCTATTTTATATTAAAATTAGTGTTCGTGAATGTGCAAATGAGTGTATTTAGGTTTTTCTCGATGGTCTGACGTTTGTACATCGACATTGAGAGTTGGTTTGGCTGTTCTTGCATGCGTAGGCGATAGGTTTTGACCTATGCGTGATACGCGTGCCGATTTGATTTTCGTATGCCGTTTCGATTTCGAATTTGGTTTTAATGCGATACGGTGCGTTATGATATGTAGGTACCCCATGTGTACTTCGAGACGACAAGCAAGCGCTTGGCGACGTCGGCACCGGCGAGCGAGGACCAGGTGAGTAGATTTATATCTACGCGGAGTAGTTGGGTGGATGGCGTATAGCACCCCCGCAGTCCGTAGTGGTGTATACGGATGCGTATACACACCAACAATTATTAAATGTTATTTTGGATTAATAACGATGTTTAGGATGGATATTGGTGTGTTGGATTATTTTAGTGTTGCGAACCCTAGGGTAGTGTTGCACTAGACATACACACATACATACTTGCATACATTCCTATTTATATGTGCTCATGGGATTCTTTATAGTTATGTGTTCACATGGGTATGGGACTATGTGTTCACATACGGATTTGAGGATGATACTTGGGATTGAGATGAGTCGATGAGATTTGAGTCGAGGCCGTGAGATCGGTGATATGGCAGGGTTCGTATTTGATATACGACCTGATGTTTTAGCGGGTCCTTTGACGTAGTTTTCACACACGTACATGCATACTTAGGTGGTATCAGTATTGTACTAGACAGAGATCAGTACCTGGATTAGGATCTTTGATAAAGAAGATACCAGATGAATAATGTGATGAACATGATATTGACCCGTACCCAGATTTGGGGATGCCGTACGACGGATTTACGTACGAGCTATATATTGATGATTGATCCACACTCTTGACTTGGGATGTCTGATTATAGATATGGTATCGGATATGATATTATTGAGGCGGGATCACCGACTATATATATACAGGTATGTATACATATCGACTCAGATGTTAGGCGGTTTCCTTACCTGTAGTTCAGCTTGTTAGTTCAACCGTATAGTTTAGTGTAGTTGTTAGATTAGATTAGACTCCTACCTATTTCAAAACTAACGAATCGTGGGTATTTTAAAAGACAGGTCAAGGGATTCTACGGATATTTCAAAAGGCGTATCTTTTCTTAAAAACACCGTAGCCCTTATTTTCAAAACACCGCGATTCGTGTTATTTCAAAAGGCACTATTGCAGGACTTATATTAGGGTAATGCAGTTTAGTTATCGTTGTGTCTAGTATTCAGCTCCCGCATATTATTGCTATTGCTCCGCATCGCATACGTATTGAAATTCATATTTCATTATTGATATCATGCTGTTAGGACACCATCACCATTACCGATGATGCGTATGTACCACGTACACTTACTTGCCGGCTCACACACATCTTCATCGGTAATTGCCATGTCACGCACACCTTAGAAAATATTATTGCCTAGTGTAGCTTGTTAACTAGTAGTTTTAACATGATGATTAGTTGCTTGCCTTATATGCTAGTTTAGACATTGTAGTTGTTACTTGTCACTTCATGCATACTGTTATTCATTATATGCCGCATTCATGGATGCTCATGCTTATATTCATGGTTTTACATGCTATTGATGATTCGAATTTCCATGATACTTTCTGGATTTGGAGGAAAACCGCAAAACATATATAAACTGCTTTCTCTCTTTTTAAATAAAAATGCGGTTTTCCCATGATGTATGAGTCGTCCACCATGAGTTTACTGATGGATTTCGAGACCCGATTCGAGGAGGCGGATGAACCGTTTCGGGTACATGGTGGGCCCGGTAAGGTACCCCGGGGCAAGAAGCTCGTGGTGATGACGATGAGCCTGGCAGGGGGAGACTACCTACCGGTGATTTTACCCGACGCGTCGGATATCCGGAGGATACCGTCGTGGTCTTGAGATGGATGGTAGGGGCCGGTCTGGACTGACGACGCCCTAGATATTGTGATTGAGACATTGAGATTTCGAGATATTGAGGTACAGAGACTGTGATACAGAGATATCGAGATATTGGGATTACGTTTTGTGCCGATGCTAGGCACTGTTTTATGCTGATTTCATTATGATACCTCATTTTAACCTCATTCATATGATATATTGCTACCTGAGGCACTGACACGGGCACATGAGATCACACTCGGGTTAGATATTACCCTAGCCATTGTTATAGGCCGCATGTTATTCATATATTTGAGGATATATTATGATCGTTGACCTAGCTTGCGTTATTTATGCGATTTCTGTGCGTAGATGTTTTTCTATTCACGAGTTGGCAACTCACCCCCGTTGTGCCCCAGTTTCTTGCAGGTTTGCCGTACAGGTTTCATTACGGCTTGCGGGCATAGTTTCCTTCGGTTGATTTGCTAGTAGGTGGGTTTACTTGTATCGTACCCCCCATTATATAACTTGTATATTATTACTCTGTTGTATCTAGAAGTTCCATCAACCAAACATGTATTTATTATTTGAGATAGAGACCAGTGATGTTATTCTTTCGACCTTAGAGTCGCGCGTTTTATTTCTTGTAGTTTTGAGTTTCCTTTTGAGTTTTTGATCCTCGCCGTTGGCGTTGTATATTATATTGCTTGTGTGGTTGTGACCGTCGATTGACGAAGAGCTAGCTCCCGCTTGGGGATGCCTTTTATTGATTTCGTATACTATTCATGTTGTATCCCGTTTGGGAGCCAGTATTTACAAAAGAGACTCTGCCGAAATTTTCGGGAAATATTGATGTTTTTTTAAAAACCGCATAATTCGGCTTATGCTATTAAAACTACTTGTTTAAATTGGTTTTCCTTCACTCTACTACTTTTCTTGGTTTGCATTTCTGGGTTTTCGGCTTACTTAGATTACGTACGCCTCGAGACGTTCGTAGTTTAAGTGCCGGTCACATTCCGTACTTTCGGGACGTGACAAGAAACCACATGATAAAATTTTATTTAATGTTTTATGATGCACAAAATTTGTTTCAACTCATTCCAATTTGTAATTTTCCCTAATTAAATGTATTAGTGACGGCTTAAAATAATATTAAAATAATTAATTTCGGAAAAATTTTCAGAAAATTTAAAATTTTACCAGTCGCTCAATAAACACCAAATACTAGCAATTACATAGCTAGAATATGTATATTTAATTTTATAATAAACATATTTGCATTTTGACTTTTTACAGAAAACCCCCTTATTTTACCGTTTTTTTTCGAAATTTCACCGAAACGATTTTCAAAACGTTACAATCTTCCCCCCTTCAGGAAATTCGGTCCCCGAATTTAAATTAAAACTCCTCCCCCAAATACTAAAATATTTCAGCCAAAACCATCAAATCACCGGGGCTCCGAAATCGTAGATACATAAACGCATCATAGCGCAATGCATGCGCAAGTAATGAGTAGATAACTCGAAATCAAAACTCCGTCAAGCATCCCGGAATCATCGGAGTCAAGGTGAAGACACGAATGCCAAATCTCAAGCAAGACCGTTATGTTATAAATCAGAACTATACATGTAAATATCAGGAGGAAATGCATGCTAAATCCTTTAAGTTGCTGTGCATTGCACATAACACTGCACAGTGGCGGACGTCTATCATAAGAAAATAACTATATACATATATACCTTTGTTTGAAATGTACGTTCCGCCGTTTTGGGAAACAATTTAGAAGGGTTTTCCTTGTTTTAAACGTTTCGCGTCATATCAGACACGTAGGTAAATACTGAGACTATAGCTCGCTTTTTGGAATTCCCTTCAATAGCTATCAATGCATGCAAATTACATTCAGGTACTGTCCTCTGACTAGTCCTGCTTAGTACGAAAACACATCGCAATTATTATAAAAAAACGTACTGCTCTATAAGAAATCAATCCCAAAATACGCGTATGAATACTACGTGCGTCTGGTGCGCACGACAATCAAAATCCATATACGTGCCATACAAGTGCACAGAAACAAGATCTAAGTGCATCGGGTGTGCACAAAGCATCTGTCGTAGGCAACGTGTGTGCCTGACAGCAAAATAAGGTGCATCTGACATGCACGAAGAATCTCGATTTAGTGCATCTAGTGTGCACCAAAATTGCACCTCATAACATGCGCCCAACATGAGCGAAAATCCAAATCAGGTGCATCCATCGTGCACGAAATCATGAAATCCAATATCAAGCGCCGAATATGCGCAAAATCAAATCAGGTGCACAAAACAAATATCGAGTATCACAATCGAAATCGAAGTCCAGTGCATCTAAGTGCACAAAAGGCGTATCACTGCACTGCAAGCATATATAAACTATACAGAGTGCAGGAACCAAATCGTGTGCGTGCATACGCACAAAATCAACTCAAATGTCTAAAACCGTAAAATCACAAACATGTGAAACCAAAGCACGAAAACGATATCAAGTGCAACACTGTGCAAAGATCGTAAATCCTCAATCATCAAAATCAAATCATGCGAATAAATCACCCAAAACATCGAAATCAATAATGGCGGAATAGTACCGCTCAAGCGCATCCTCTAAGAATCTCGGGCCAACTGTCGCGGTCACTAGTAGGACGTCTCATCGATGATCATGAACTCTGGCCTGCTGGTGTGCGTAACAATGACCACTCCTGGGTCAAGGTCTTCACTATGAATTACCAATCTCTCGGTCCATCGGCTCATCGGCCCTGTCAGATGTGCTAACGGGGATGATTCCGTTCTGGCACTTCTCTGGTCATCTCTCGGTCAATCATCGTGACCACTCGTAAGACAGCATATCACTGGCGTCGGCCTCTGGCTCTCTGAATGTACGTGACACATCTGATCCTGGGTGCAAGTATCATTGCAGCAGTGTCCTGAAAGGAATCCTGCTTACGGTCTCTTCCATGTCTCGTCTCTGCCAACTGTCCGGAAGTCATCGTCCTTTCCTATATCTGCATCTTGCTCTGGAACGACTGCATACTCATCGCGACTCCTTCTGGAAGGTAAATCCAAGTACCATGCCTCGGCATACGCATCGCATCTCTGATGTCGGCGGAGTGGAACGTCATCTCATCTAGATCTGGTACGAACCACTTACTTCACTTTTCTCTAATGTCGTCTGCTTTGGACTCGTCTCGTCGCGGCTGCATGGACTGAGCTCCAACGGCTATCCTCGTATCTGGAGTCTCCCAAGAAATGCATCTCACCACCTAGCATCCGAATTAAGTCGAGCCATCCGATCGAGTCGTCAAAACCTCATAATCCCCCAAGAGCTCAACATCTTGGGCACAGTTTAATAGTATCGAGTACATACCACAGCATCGGTGGTCCAGCCGTAGAAGGGCAAACCCAAGCCTCACTAATGGCGCCGTAGAACTGCCGCAAACCCGAAGGTTCACAGGCTTTCACACGGTCATTAAGTCGAGTTAGGGTTTCATTCTTCTAGAGGGACCATAGAATTGCCTGCATGTCTTTCCGACTACTTTAAACTTGGAATAATAGGTTTCTGACATTCGATCGTCTCTGTCGACTCCCAACGTCTCCGCGTGAAGTCGTCTCTAGCTGGAATCAATCTATCTGATGACCTATCATCGGGTAGGCGAACGAACCACATGTCCTAGTCATTCATCTTCGGGTGACTAGCGACCTTCTATCATCTCTTAGTACAACCTATACTGCAATAGCTCCAACATTTGGGGTGATATCTCGTCGCTCGCAGCAATAGCTGGCTCGCTCATCTGCACGCTGAACAGTGCCTCGACCATCATGAATAAGCAATACACCAACGGTCATCAAAATCTGGCTGGCCTCTATCATTGGCTCAATCCTCTAGTGTCGATAAGCACATCCGAGTAACCTCAAAAAGGCAATCCGCCAAACGCTCGTGGCGCGGAAACACAGTAAAAACACACATCTCCGCAATCGTGTGTCGCCGGAATTTCGCCCTGGTCAGTCCTCGTTCGTGACGAGCTCGTGCTGACCACAACTCTAGCTGTAGCTCTCCCTGCCCGTAATCGTGGCAGCAAAACCATAACTGGTACTGATGAGGCTAGATCGGAATGAATATAATATTGAGCAAAGAAATGTACATCCTAAGGCTTCTTAAGTGGAGTAGCGTATCGTAAGTATGCCGCGGAACATACCTACGGTACGTCACTCTACTTTAGTCACCTATTCCATCAACCAAGGGTCATCCTACGCTCCAAAAGTAAAACCTAACGCTTTGATACCAACTTTGTCACGCCCCGAAAGTACGGAACATGACCGGCACATAAACTACGAAACTTCTCGAGGCGTACGTAATTTAAGTAAGCCGAAAACCCAGAAATTCAAACCAAGAAAAGTAGTAGAGTGAAGGAAAACCAATTTAAAATCAAGTAGTTTTAGTAGCATAAGCCGAGTTATGCGGTTTTAAAGACATCAAGTATTTCCTGAAAATTTCAGCAGAGTCTCCTTTGTAAACACTGGCTCCTAAACGGGATACAACATGAATAGTATACGAAATCAATAAAAAGGCATTCCCAAGGGGAGCTAGCTCTTCGTCAATCGACGGTCACAACCACACAAGAAAAATAATATACAACGCCGAGGGCGAGGATCAAAACTCAAAAGGAAACGCAAAACAACAAGAAATCCACAGAAATACAACGCGCGACTCTAAGGTCGAAAGAATAACATCACTGGTCTCTATCTCAAAAATAAATACATGTTTGGTTGATGGAACTTCTAGATACAACAGAATAATGATATACAAGATATATAATGTGGGTACGATACAAGTAAACCCACCTACTAGCAAGTCACCCGGAAATGGGAAGCAGTGCCAGCAAAGCCGTAATGAAACATGTACGGCAAAACCTGTAAGAAACAGGGGCACAACGGGGGTGAGTTGCCAACTCGTGAGTAGAATACATCTACGAATAGGAATCGCATGTATGACGCAATCCTAGGTCATACGATCAATATTTATCCTCAAATAAAACCAGCAGTCTATAACAATGACTAGGGTAAATATCTAACCCGAGTATAATCTCATGTGCCCGTGTCAGTGCCTCAGGTAGCAATATATCATGAATGAGGTATGAATGCATGAAAATAGATTACATGTAAATGAAGAAACTGTTTTCATAATTTAGTGAGATTTCCTTTGTATTTTTAAATGAGGTATCATAAATGAAATCAGTATCAACAGTGTCTAGCATCGACACAAACATAAATCTCAAAGTCTCGAAACCTCAGGCTCCGGCTATCCAGACTGGCCTGTATCATCAAATCTCAGTACCTCAATATCTCGAAATCTCAATGTTTCAATCTCAATATCTAGGGCGCCGTCAGTCCAGACCGGCCCCTACCATCCATCTCAAGACCACGACGGTATCCTCCGGATATCCGACGCGTCGGGTAATATCACCGGTTGCTAGTGCTCCCCTGCCAGGCTCAACGTCAACAACACGTCCTTCTCGCCCCGGGGTACCGCACCGGGCCCACCATGTACCCGAAACGGTTCATCCAACTCCTCGAATCGGGTCTCGAAATCCATCTGCAAACTCATGGTGGACGACTCATACATCATGGGAAACCGCATTTTTATTTAAAAATAGAGAAAGCGGTTTATATATGTTTTGCGGTTTTCCTCCAAATCCATAAAATATCATGGAAATCCGAATCATCAATAGCATGTAAAACCATGAATATAAGCATAAGAATGAATAACAGTATGCATGAAGCAACAAGTAATAACTACAATATCTAAGCTGGCATATAAGGTATGTACACTAATATTATGTCAAACTACTGGCTATCAAGCTAAGTTAAGCAATAATATTTTCTAAGGTGTACGTGACATGGCAATTACCGATGAAGATGTGTGTGAGCCGGCAAGTAAGTGTATGTGGTACATACGCATCATCGGTAATGGTGCTGGTGTCCTAACAGCATAATGTCAACAATGCAATATGAAATAACAATGTAAATATGCGATGCGGAGCGAGCAACTAAAATGAGCGGGAGCTAAATATTTAACAATGGTGCCATTTGAAATAACACGAATCGCGGGGTTTTGAAAATAGAGGCTACGGTGGTTTTTAAGAAAGGATACGTCTTTTAAAATATCCGTAGATCCCTTGACCTGTCTTTTAAAATACCCACGATCCGCTAGTTTTGAAATAGGTAGGAGTCTAATCTAATCTAACAACTACACTAAACTATACGGCTGAACTAACAAGCTGAACTACATGTAAGGAAACCGCCTATCATCTGAGTCGATACATATACATACCTGTATATGTATAGTCGGTGATCCTGCCTCAATAATATCGCATCCGATACCATATCTATAATCAGGCATCCCAAGTCAAGAGTGCGGATCGATCATCAATATAGCTCGTATGTAAATCCGTCGTACGACATCCCAAATCTGGGTACGGATCAATATCACA
This sequence comes from Agapanthus africanus, assembly GCA_030015575.1. Classification (NCBI taxonomy): domain Eukaryota; kingdom Viridiplantae; phylum Streptophyta; class Magnoliopsida; order Asparagales; family Amaryllidaceae; genus Agapanthus; species Agapanthus africanus. The sequence goes on along the minus strand of CM057337.1, from coordinate 335,506,457 downwards.
TTCATCATACTATTCACCTGGTATCCTCTTTATCAAATATCATGATCGGGGTACTGATCTACGTCTAGTACAATAATGATACCACCTAAGTATGCATGCACGTGTGTGAAACACTACGTCAAGACCCGTTACAACGTCATGTCGTATCTCAAATACGAACCCTGCTATATCACCGATCTCACGGCCTCAAATCAAATCTCATCGACTCATCTTAAATCCCAAGTACATCCTCATATCCATGCATGTGTATATGAATGTACATATGCATAGTCCCATACCCACGCATATATACACATCCCAATCGGCGCACAAGAAAGTAATGTATGCAAGTCTGTGTGTGCGTATGTGGGTATAACAACTACTCTAGGTTTTCGCAACTAACCCAAAGGTAAACCATGAACAAATAAACATAACATAAATAAACATTCTCGTATCATAAAACACCTATATAAACATATATATAAGCTACACTACGGACTGCGGGGGTGCTATACGCCATCCACCCGACTTCTCCCCGTAGATATAAATCTACTCACCTGGTCCTCGCTAGCCGGTGCCGACGTCGCCACGCGCTTGCTTGTCGTCTCGAAGTCCACATGGGTTACCTACATATCATAACGTACCGTGTCGTATTAAAATCCGACTCATGACCCAAAACGACACGTGAATCCCACATAGGTCAAAACCTATGGTTGCTTTCACAAATCAACCCAAAAACCCTCGAAGTCGGCATACAAACGCCAAACCATCGAGAACAACCCAAACACACTCATTTGTATAATTACAAGCACTAATTATAATATAAAATAGCTTAAAACTCACAAAAACCTCAAACTCGCTTTAAAAGCTATTTTTCCGAAAATCTAGCAAGCAAAATTAACCGTTTTAGTACAAAACTCGATGTATAAACGAATTTAGCGGCCACAATATTCACTAAATATCATAACAAAGTCATATAAACCATTCCTATAATTTATTCTCATCAATTTCCATAAATTCCAAAATTCTAGTTTACAATATACCCAAATTTAACAATTTTATAGCAAAAATGCACAAACAACAACTTAGCTTGGATTTTCATGAACTAAAGTATTAAACTATATTTTATAATGTTAATGAAGTCATGAAAAACCTAATCACATTTTTAAACCCAATATTTAAACAATTTTTTAAAACCTAGTTAGCAATTTAGCAAAATTATCACCATTTTAATTTAACAAATTAGCAAGTAGCAACCAACTTAGATTTTGCATACAATTACATGTTAATCTCCTCATTACAAGCGTAAACTAATGATAAAAACCCTAATTAAATTCAAACCCTAGTATTGAATTTCCTAAAATTGCAATAAAACCCAATTAAACATCAAATTTGTTAACATAGAAGCAATTAAACAACAATATATGAATAAGGTTTAAATTATACCTCATGATCATGGATCAATCATGAAATCTAGCCTCTCAAAATGCTCTCTTTTCACCACAATCCATGCTTGTTAGGCTAAGCTAAAATGGGTAAGGGTTGGATTTGGATTTTGGGATTTTTTTGATGGATTTTGAGGCAATTTTGAAGCATTTTTTGAAGAGAAATGAGAGGAGAAAAGGGGGAGGGGGCTGCTGCTGGAAAGGGCCGGCCAAATGCAGGTAGGGGAGAGGAGAGAGGGGGTGTGGTGTGAGGTATGGTGAGGGAAAAGTCCAAGTCAACAAAAAGTCAACTCTTTTATCCATTCTCATTTCTTTCCTTTTCCTTTCTTTCTTTTCTTTTCTTTGAAATTCAAGTGGGGAAAAAGGGTGGGGGCTGCTGAATTCAGCCAAGGGGAGAAGTAAATGGGGGTGTGTGAGTGTGGGTATGGGTGTGGGGTGATGGAAAATGATAAATACAATACCCAAAACATCTATTTACACAAAAAAGCCTTTTTCTTCGATATTTTCTAAACCGTTTTGGCAAACGATTTCATTTCAAAAACCACATGATAAAATTTTATTTAATGTTTTATGATGCACAAAATTTGTTTCAACTCATTCCAATTTGTAATTTTCCCTAATTAAATGTATTAGTGACGGCTTAAAATAATATTAAAATAATTAATTTCGGAAAATTTTCAGAAAATTTGAAATTTCACCAGTGGCTCAATAAACACCAAATACTAGCAATTACATAGCTAGAATATGTATATTTAATTTTATAATAAAGATATTTGCATTTTGAATTTTTACAGAAAACCCCCTTATTTTACCCTTTTTTTTCGAAATTTCACCGAAACGATTTTCAAAACATTACAAGAGTGTTGCCTCTTGCTCCTGTTGTTGCTCCGCGTCAGACTTATGCTCAGAGAGGTCATGGTCACGAAGGGTTTTTTCAGAGATGATGGGGTGGCAGAGGCGGAGGACATCCAGTTGCCGGTAGAGGGCAGGCATGAGTATTTGCTTTAACTCATCAGGACGCGCAGGCGTCCAATGCAGTGGTTTCATGTACTCTTTCAGTATGTTCGTTCAATGCACACGTTTTGTTTGATTCGGCATCTACGCACTCATATGTTTATACACACTTCATGCCGAGGTTGGGCCGAGAGTCGTGTTTGCTAGATCAGCCGCTTGTTGTGACTACTCCTGTTAGCGAGTCGTTTGTTGCGCGACACGTGTTTCGGTCGTGTGCCGTCCATATTAGAGATAGAGATTCGTCCGTCGACTTGATCCTTCTTATGATGTTGGACTTCTACGTTCTCCTTCGCATGGACCAGTTAGCTACTTGCTACGCGTCTGTGGACTGCCGTGAGAAGACAGTCAGGTTTTGTTTTCCCGACGAGTCAGTTCTTATTGTGTAGGGGGACCGTGGTGCCGCCCCTCATATTTTGATTTCTGCCCTTTGCACTAGTCGGCTTTGAGGAGAGGATGTCGGGGATTCTTAGCTTTCATTCATGCTACCGAAGCCACGATAGATTTGTTGGATCGGGTTCCTATTGTGAGAGAGTTTCCCGACATTTTTCCCAATGAATTACGAGGATTGCCGCTAGAGCGTGAGATTGAGTTTTGCATTGATTTGATCCCCGGCATGGGGCTTATTTCTATACCGCCTTACCGGATGACCCCGGTAGAGCTTAAAGAGCTTAAGGATCAGTTGCAAGAGTTGCTTGATAAGGGACTTGCACGTCCGAGTGTTTCGCCTTGAGGAGCTCCTGTTCTGTTCGTTAAAAAGAAGGACAGCAGTTTGAGGTTGTGCATTGATTATCATCAATTGAACCGAGTTACGGTACGGAATAGGTATCCTTTACCTCACATTGACGATTTGTTTGATCAGCTCCAGGGTGCGGGACATTTTTCTAAGATTGATTTGAGATCAGGTTATCATCAGTTGCGGGTTCGGAATAATGACAATCCGAAGACTGCTTTTCATACGTGCTACAGGAATTATGAGTTTTTGGTGATGTCGTTCGGACTCACCAATGCCCCAGCAGGGTTCATGGATTTGATGAACCAGATTTTCAGGCCGTTCCTCGACCAGTTTATTATTGTGTTTATTGATGACATTCTGGTTTATTCCAAGAGTCGAGAGGAGCATGAGCAGCACTTGAGGATTGCTTTGCAGACATTGAGAGAGCACCAGCTATTTTCTAAATTCTCAAAGTGTGCCTTCTGGCTTAATAGTGTTGACTTCCTAGGTCATGTGGTTACGGGAGACGGTATTCGTGTGGACCCGAGGAAGATCTAGGCAATACATCTTTGGCCCAAAGCTGTATCAGTGACAGAGGTCCGCAGCTTTTTGGGCTTAGCCGGTTATTACCGCTGTTTCATGCAGGACTTCTCAAGTATCGCTGCACCGCTGACCGGACTGACCAGTAAGGGGGTTCCTTTTCTATGGATTGAGGCATGCGAGCAGAGTTTTCAGCAGTTGAAGACTCGGTTGACGACTGCACCGGTTTTATCTTTGCCTTCTGGATCGGACAGTTTTGTCGTTTACTGTGATGCTTCTCGAGTGGGGCTCGGTTGTGTATTGATGTAGCATGATAGAGTTATCACTTATGCTTCCCGGCAGTTGAAGAAGCACGAGAATTATCCCACTCATGATCTTGAGATGGCCACGGTGGTCTTTGCGCTTAAGATTTGAAGACACTACTTGTACGGGGAGTCGTGTCAGATTTTTACAGACCGCTAGAGCTTAAAGTACATCTTCCAACAGTGGGATCTAAATTTGAGACAGTGCCGTTGGATGGAGCTTATGACGGGTTACGATTGTGAGATCCTTTATCACCCGGGCAAGGTGAATGTGGTAGCTAATGCTTTGAGTCGTAGGCCCGGGGGTAGCTTGACCCAGTTGAGCGCAGTTCAGAGACAGTCTTCTGCGGATTGGCAGATCTTGTGAGACAACAGAGTAAAGTTTGAGTTCACTTCCACTGGGGGACAGTTTGCTCACATCCGCGCCCGTCCACTTCTACTTGATCGTATTCGTGAGGCACACCCCACCGATGCCCGTTTATCTGAGATTCTTGAGCATGTTCGGCAGGGTATAGATTCGGAGTTCTTGATTGATAACAAGGGTGTGCTACGTTTTGGGACATGTTTGTGTGTACCTGATACCGATGGGTTGAGACGTGAGATCCTAGAGCAGCCACATCAGTTAGCTTATAGTGTTCACCCAGGTTCCACCAAGATGTATCGTGACTTGAAAGATATCTACTGGTGGGCAGGGATGAAGAGTGGTGTTCCGGATTTCGTTTCGAGGTGCCTGACTTGTCAGCAAGTCAAGGCTGAGCATCAGAGACCGACAAGAGAGTTGCAGCCTTTACCCGTTCCGGAGTAGAAATAGGAATAGATCTCCATGGATTTCGTTGTGGGTCTCCCCAGGTCCAGTCGAGGGTATGACTCCATTTGGGTGATTGTTGACCGGTTGAAGAAAGCGACTCACTTCCTTTCAGTGAAGACCACTTTCGGTTATGCTTAGTATGCTCAGTTGTACATTGATGAGATTGTACATTTTCACGGTGTTCCCATATGCATCGTATCCGACAGGGGCACCCAGTTCATTAGCCGTCTTTGGCAGAAGCTTCAGGAAGCTTTAGGTACCCGATTGAGTTTTAGCACCGCTTTCCATCCGCAGACCGATGGTCAGTCAGAGCAGACTATACAAACTCTAGAGGATATGCTTCGTGCGTGCTTGATTTTGGTACAGTTGGGATCGTCACTTGCCATTGATAGAGTTCTCCTACAACAACAGTTATCAGGAGACGATTCAGATGGCACCTTTTGAGGCTTTGTATGGTAGAAAGTGTCGATCGCCAGTCTGTTGGACCGAACTCAGCGAGAGCAGGATTTTGGGACCCTAGCTAGTTCAAAAGACTGCGGAGAAAATTCAGTTGATTCAGGATGAGATGAAAGCAGCCCAGTGCAGACAGAAGTCTTGTGCCGACCGTCGTCGTCGCAGGCTCGAGTTCGCAATGGGGGATCATGTATTCCTACGGATTTCTCCGATGAAGGGCGTGATGAGATTTGGGAAGAAAGGGAAGCTTAGTCCCAGATTTGTAGGTCCTTTTGAGATCCTTGAGCGAGTTGGTACCGTTGCCTATCGTTTGGCACTTCCGCCCAGTTTTCTGGATGTTCACCCCGTATTCCATGTGTCGATACTTCACAAGTACCTTCATAACCCTTTTCACATGACTCAGCATCAGACCGTTCAGCTAGAGCGCGATCTTTCGTTCACCGAGCAACCGGTAGTTATATTGGATTGGAAGGTGAAGAAACTTTGGTCAAAGGTCTTGCCATCTGTGAAGGTTCTTTGGCGTGGCCCGAATAGTGAAGAGGTCACTTGGGAGGCCGAGAGCGAGATGCGAAAGAAATTCTCTCATCTCTTTGAAGGTACGCATAGTAAGATTTTTAAATTCAGGGATGAATTTCTTTAAGGGGGAAGATTGTAACACCTTAGAATGCAATTAGTGTTAATTAAGCGATAATGCAGCTTTTTAGTAATGAGTTTACCAAAATAGTTTTCGTGTATTTTATAAAAATTAATTAATATTTTTTATGATTTATTTTGGGCTTGCACACACTTGTGCATATTAACCTAGGGTTAATTAGGGTTAACCATGGCACCTTAACCCCATTTCAATTAAGTGTATGTAATTATTTAAGTTATTTAGTTTTAAAAATAAAGGCTGGTGACATCGCTATCAAAGATACTACCAAAGAGGCAGTTTGGGTGTATATTGGTTCATAAGATGAACTAGGTTCCAACCATTGTGTGACAATGGAAGTGTGGCTTTGGCCCAGGAACCCTGGTCCCATCAGTGACCCAGACATATTCTGAGGCGGTATCACTTGATCATGGAGATAGTTGATCTCCAGCGTGATCGAGGTTAGGAGAGTAGACTCAGAGGACAACACGGCGGATCCACTCACAAAGGCCTTTTCCCAGAGAGAGACTCATATGGGATGGTTGAGTATGAGATACTACAACCACTGCTACACATGGCCCTAGTGCAAGTGGGAAGTTATTTAGTTATATGTATGCCCTAAAGGCCATTTCTGTACATGAGATGTATATTGTAGTGGATGCTGGGACATATATAGGTAGGACTTTCTTGCTCGACATGATAGTACGCTATCTGGTTGCTCTTTATCTTAACATGTATACTTGTAGTCTCTCTAATACATGTTGATAAAGCCCTTAGGATGTGTGCTCGACTTCCAGGACTATGATGTAGATCATACTAGTGGGGCCTAGATAGTCAATGAGTACATCCTTCAATGTTCCTAGTCGTGGGAATATCGAGACGGGGCATCGATATTCCAGAGTAGACTAGCGTATTTCTTCTCGATCCATGTGATAGGCGATGGATGATCCCATATCCATTGGTATTTGACATCAGAGACGGTATGCGGGTGCTCAGTGGAGACTGGGTACACTGAACGGACTCGCCGAGAACTCCTAGATGGTATTATACCTCACGTCAGATGGCAGTTCTCTGGTGACACTGGTACAGCTTAGTCTGTTGACCCGAGATCGTCATAGAGTCTTCTGTGTCTCCTACTGTGCTTTTATTTCCACCCTACCACGGCTCTACTGAGTCATGCAAACAGGTGGTTTTGGGTACAGTCCCCATTCACATGGAGGCAATGAGCGATAGGAGGGGATTCTTCTCTCCCGGTATTGGGGGTTGATGTTGCGCTATGCTCGACTGGCCATAACTGGAAATCCCTGGCCAGGGTTGCATTGATTTACTGGTAAGTGTTATCAGTAGTTTCATGCTTGTTATGGACCTTACATCGGCATGACTTACAAGCTACTGGGGTCTGACGTTTACCACCCCTAGGCGAGATATGCGATATATCAGACGAACAGACCGGACTGTGCGGTAAGTGTTACTGGTTGGATTCACAGGAGTGTGAGAAAGCTTGCTCGTTGATCTTCTGATCGCTCAATATCCGGGTGGCCGTTACGTTTAGCAGACCGCTTGCGGCTTGTGGGTGATTGATATGATCACCACCTACTGCCGGCGTATTGACGAGTCTTTAGAGTCCTACACAGGGGTTTCCTGGCTCAAGCGAAATGATATAGGAGCGCATATGAGATATGTGCGGGACCGAGAATAATACCAGTATGTGATACTGTATTCTATTCTCGCGAGTTGTATCATCGGACGGTTATATGAGATATAGCCGGGTAACCGAATTAAGTGTTGATTCGATACATTGATACACTAGATATTAGTCGGTTATATGCAATATGACCGGATCGTTAAATCAAGTGTTGATTTAATGATTTAATGTATAATTATATATTTGATATATTACTTTACATTAACTAGTATTGGTTCACTTAAGATTGATTTTCTCACTTGAATGTGCACATTGTTTATATGTGATATATGCAAGTGTACATGTTTTATCATGCTTGATGATACATACAAGTTGTGTGTATGAGACTTAAACCAAATCAAGGTTAAATTAGGGTTTACTAATTTCCTAACAAATAACAAAAGAGGTGAGACTTTGGTCAAAGTTATCAAGCTTCATGAAGCTTGAAGAAATTTTGACAAAGTCAAATCTTTTGTCATTTCCTTAGGATATTAGTTAACCCAACCCTTAACCTAATACTTTGGTTAATTCTCTACATGAGTTATGCATGAGGGCTTAACTCAACCATGGTGCCATAATTAAAAGGATAAGTTTCATTCTTTATTCATTATTCTTATCATTATTCTTTCTTCTTCTTCTTCTTCAAGAAGAAGAAAGCTTGCTACCTCTAATGGTGCCATGAGAAAAAGTGTGAGAAATCGAAATCGAAAGTGAACCCACTTCATATTTCTTCATCCTCTACCACTTGCCAAGTAGTATAGGGTGTTCTCTTCACAAAGTTTTTGACCAAGTGAAGGAATAGCTTGAGTTTGAGTCTCCCCGATGCAGATCATCTTCGGCCTCGAAGTCAACGACCTAGCCCTCTCATTTCTCCAATGAAACTAACGCTAGGATCCGGGATCCCGATGATCGCAGCGAAGGGACGTCAACACGGAGCTTTAGAAGTGAAGGACCGAATCTACAAAGGTTGTAATCCCTTTCACTTATTTGTAAAGTTGTTTGCTTGTATGTTTTTCGCCTTACCTCTAGTTAACGATCTTGCATAGAGTTGTTAGGCACATAAAATTTGATTTTGGCATGGTCGATGCCTTGTAGAACCTCATGAGTGTGCCTAGGAACCCTACAGTGGTATCAGAGCCTAGCTAGAGCTTTAGGCGAAGTGTAGAAGAAGTTAGAAACCCGATCGAACCCCGAAACCCTAATCGATACCCTTCTTTGTACAATTTTTGAAACTGTGGAATTTTCCAAATTAAAAATATCCAAAAAATTCAGCAGGGTTTTCTAGGAGTTACTGTGAAGCACGTGACCTTAAATCAATAAATAAGCCGCGTAACCGCAGCGCCACCCTGGCTTTAGCGGCGGTTCCGCGGCCATAATGTTAAATTAGGGCACGTGCTTTGCACAGTAATCCCCGTCTGTAATGCCTGTATTTTATGGGAATTTTTAATTTATTCTCAACAGTTAAGTTTTCTGGGTTGTTTTGGGGACTCGTTGTTTCGATCGGATTGTTTAACTTTTTTTTTATGTTTTTCCAGGTAATTTTAGAACATTTTAAATTTTTCGACCGGATATCAATATCTCACATTTTCCCCTGCCGGAAAAATTCCAAGTGTTCGATTTTTCCATAGTTTAAGAACTTCTAAGTAGTACAAGTAACGCGATGGACCCTCTAGAAGACAACAAACCTTAACTCGATTATGTGACCGTCTTGAACTGCCTTTTGAACCTTAGGGTTTGGGGCAGTATGGAGTGCCACATGTGAGGCGTTGGCTTGACCCTTCTACGGCTGGACCGTTGGTACTGTGGCATGAAGTGGATGTTTTTAAACTTATTTCATGTGTTCAGCTTTTCGGGAAAACTTGGGTGTTTGATTGTTCGATCGGAAAGTTTAACATTGTCTATTTATCTGGAATGTGATACAATATTTGGAATCCACAAATAGTTATGAGATAACTGATTTGAATGTTATAAATCTAGCAGTTTAGTCTCACTTGATCGGTTGCCACGGAATTTTGATGTGATCAAAAGTCCGTCGCAATCACGTTGCGTACGCGGATACTCGCCGGTAAACTTATTAGATAGCCACGCCCCATAGCCCCGACCAAGTGACTGTAGGAGAACCCCGTCGCCGAAAGCATCCATTCAGGTGCTCGCGGCAGCGGCGTTCCACCTTAGTGCACTTCGTCGATGGTATCGGGGGTGCGGCCGTCTACTAAAGTTTGCGACGAGCATTCGTTCAGGATGTCGGGAATCTTGTTGTATTGCCCGACTTGATATTGAAAAGAGTTTTTGATAATGAGACTAAAATGCAGGATTTGTAATTGTTAGGCATGCGATGTCTAAGGAGGTTGCGGATTCCAACTGTTGTAGTTTTACACTTTCTTTTCTGCGACCATAAGTGTAATATGTGATATCGCCGGTTTCGTTGCTATATGTCAACGACAATTGGAATGGGCATATTTACTTACGTTTATGACATGTGATGTTATGTGTTGCTGGATATGTTATATTGGATCGTCGTGTTTGAATAGCCAAGATTTTTTTATGTGAGATGAGAGTTTTTCATTTTCATTCATGTAAAAAACTTGTATGTAATATTCTTTTATTGGGACACTTCCGGGTTGAGGATGATGTCACCATTGTATATTATTTACTTTTCCGCATTAGGATAGACCTAAGGAGGGGAGCACAAGTAACCGGGTTCTAAGGTCCAGTAGGAGACCGTCTCGAGGAGTCGAGTCCGAGTCTCCTAACTCTAGAATTGGTAGGGTTGCTTGCCTCTCTCGTAAGGGTCTAGGGATGTGGGATTGGCTATTCATCACGACCGTGGAATCCGTATTTTATACAGGCTCAAAATAAAACACGGACGTCCTAGTATATCCAATATTTCATATGATATTTTCTGCTGCGTTATCTGTGATGTGATCATGTGATTTGTTCAGATAGATATTGTATATAGTATATATGATATATTATATAGACGTTGCTTATGTTTTACACCCGCGCTAGCCCTGCCTCGCTCTGCCGTTAGTTACCTAACCTAACGGTGCAGACGGGACATCGAGGCGAATGCGGATGGCATAACCGTACGTTGTATTTATCTGTGATGTTTAGGTGGACTTAAATGATGGGACATTCATTAATGAGATTAATGAAAGAAAATAAACCTAATTGATGTTGTGGAATCGAATTTTCAAAAACAGGTAGTTACAGTTCTTGCTTTGCATCACGGTGTTCCTTGTAGAACATCCTGCACTTTATTCGATAAGGAAATGGCCGAGATCCCTTCACCGGGAGTGACCCCTTTAGTAATAACTGGCAGATGCTACAACCCTCGGTTTGTCTTTTGATTGCTTTTATAGTTTCTTGCTTTGCATAGTGGTATTGTGAATATCCTGCACCTCATTCGACGAGGAAAGAGCCGAGATCCCTTCACCGGGAGTGACCTCTTTAGCGAAACTAGTAAAAGCCTCAAAAACACTCCATTTAAAAACCATTTGATTCCGCAACGAGATCAAGTTCAAAGCGTTAAAGGTTTTCTTAAAAACCATCCGCAACCTCCGTCATTTTAGGAAGTAGAGTACTTAGTATTCGTGCTGTGTTTGTTGACCATAGTCAAGGCACAGTGTACGGTAGCTAAGTGATGTCTTCCTATACCGCATATGATGCGATTAGTTAGGACAGTCATGTGGCTTTGTTGACCTTAGCCAAGGGTGTAACACCTGAGTTTAGGGTTAGTAGTAATTGTATGTTAATGTGGGGTTTTTGGTAAAAAGTTTACCAAAACGGGATTCTAGTAATTTATCTGATTTTATGGTTATTTTTGTAGAATTTTATCTCGACCACACACACTTGTGCACGTTAACTAGGGTTAAGATTAGGGTTTGCCATATAATTGAGTTTGTGGGTTAACTATGTTTAAGTTAATCATGGTGGGTTAGGTCCTTGGTTAAGTTAATTGAGTTGTTTAGAACTAATTAGTTTAAATTGAGGATGGTTGGCTTTGACCATGGGTATTTAGAGAGTTTTAAGGTTGACTTAGAGAGAGAGAGAGGGATATGATGTTGTCATGATGGTTTAAGGTTAAGTCACATCACCTCATTTCAAAACTAATTCACATCTCTCTCACTCACACAACTAAGATCAGCCTAGCCACCAAATCAGCAGCACTTCAACCCAAATTTTATCCTATCAACCACCCCAAGCCAGCCCTATTGCTGCTACAGAAGCTGATGATTCACCATCAGCCATTCTCAGCTCATTTCAGCACATCAGTTCTCCACAAAGCAGCACATTAACTGCTGCACAAACAGCCACTTCAGCCCCTAACATCATTACAAACAGCCCCAACCTTAAAACCCTCTCTCACACACTCACATCAGCCCACTTCCAGCTCAATTCAGCCTCCAAACCTGCATCATAGCATCAGCTTAGCTGTTACAATCAGCATTAGCCTATTATATCAGAACATCATCAGCAGCAGCTGCTACATCAGCCCCAACTCTTTACATAACCCCTCCCCCACACCACATAACCCTTCCCTTAACACTTCCTCAACCCTTGCCACTAGCAACACCTGAAACCAACACAAAATAACATAACACCACAACAGGCAACAGCAACAGCAACATTTCAGCCAAACAACAGCATCAGCTTCAGCAACAGTGAAGCTCAGCTCATTTCCAGCCATGCTTTGCAGCACCCACTCCCTTCTTCTTCTCCTTCTCCTTGTTTGCAAGGTTCCTAGGGGGTATAATTCCTTAACTCTTTCCATATTGCTTAGACCATGTGTTTGTTTATCTAGTTTAGTGTTTAATGGAGTTTTAGTGCTAGAATTTTGTCGTGATGCTAGATCTAGTTACATTAGAGTGCTTGTAGCTTAATGAGACCTTTTTGGTGTTAATTAGTCTGTGTTAGCGTAGTAGTGTCATTAAAATTGGATGGATGTCCCTAAATTACTAAAATTATGGTTATCTAGCTTAGTTGGTGTTTAGTTCATGCTTTAGTGGTAATTTTCGGTAAAATAAGAGAATTTTTGAAAAATAATGATTGTGAGGGTTAGAGTAGCCCTATTAGGTACTGTTGAGACCATTTAACCAGAGATTTGCCCCAGATTTCTTAGATATACCCAATTTATCCGACTTGGCGTAATTTGGCAGTTTTAGCGACGTTTTTAGCCTTTCTGAGATCTGCTTTTGACCCGACCCACTCAGGTAAAAATTGTGAAGACTGTAGCATGGTGAGATTAGCAGAAACACACACATAGAGCACAGGGACCCACCACACATTCGAGGCCGCCGGTTTAATCATTCTGGCCGCAAATTGCGGCCAGAGTAAGGGGTGGGGTGTGGGGATTTTGGGTGTAGGGTCATTCTGGGTAGGTTAGTCTGTTAGTACCTGCAACTTTTCAAGTTGGGCCCAGCGGTAAATTCTGGAGCTATTTGCGTGTTTCCGATGTTTTAAAGTCTCGTGCGACGCGCGTGATACGCGTGGTTCTGTGGCGCGCTGCGCGACACAGCGTGTTAGTTTAGGTTCTGGTGGATTTATGCGCGTCGTGTCGTGTCGTGTGCACGCGCGTTTAGTTTAACGCACGCGTATCCTTTTTATCGATATATCGGGTTTTGCAGGATTTTTCCTTATATGGTGACTTTTGTAAATTCTAGGTTCGCCGGCGGGGACTTCAAGCGCAGCGGAGAAAGGAAAGCAGGTGGTCGGACACACCTAGCGCGAGATCACGGGTGAGTAGATTTAACATCTCCTGGGGACGATCGTTTGGATGGCGCGAGTCGCCCGATAGATTTAGTAAACTCGGAAATAGTAAACTTGATATTACTTGTGATATTATGATAAGAATTCTTGCATGATAATTGCTGGAGTTAGGATCTATATGATGTTCCATATACGCAGACTCATTGTAGGACACATGCACCATTACCAGGTTTTATATGCAGCACGAGCACTATTCATGTGGACACACACACCCTGGTAATTGCTATGTCACGACACTAGATAACCATAAATCTGAAACATGTTAATTGCTTAGAACTGCGATATTGCATTAAATATTTAAAATGAAATCATAAGTACTGCTATCGTCATGCATAGGTATCATTGTATCATTTGCTCATGCCTAGTATAAATCATACACTGTAAATTGATACCATGGGCATTCATAATCATTGATATATGCATCCATGATGATTTCATGAGATTTATGATATTTCTGGATTTCGGGGAAAGCCGCAAGATTTCAAACTTATAACCTTTTAAAATATAAAGTTGCGGTTTTCTAATGATGTAAAGTGTCGTCCACCATGAGTTTGCTGTGGTTTTCAAGACCCGTTTCGAGGAGGTGGATGAACCGTCTCGGGTACATGGTGGGCCCGGTACGGTATCCGGGGCAAGAAGATCGCAGGAGATGGCGTTGAGCCTGGCAAGGGACGGATTACCTACCGGTGACTTTATTTGGCACGGCGGATATCCAGAGGATACCGACCGTGGCCGCTAGATTGAGATATGGATATTTGATATCGATCAGCCGGATGGCTGAGGCCAGAGATACTTGGCATGGATATATGAGATTTAGACAGTTTTGAGGTGTCGTTGCTGGACACGGATTTTATTGATTTCATAGACATTATGCTAATGTTTAAAATAAGTTTCAAAACAAAGGAAAGAACAATTTTTATACCTACATTGAGATCTTGAGTTGACTCATATAGCATACATACATGATAGTATTTCATGTGGCATACATACCTGCCATTACATCCACGTGACATTATACTTGTTAGTACACTGATGATGCATACATACCTGCTAGTGCATACAGCCATACCTGTCCTAGGGATACTAGGATACTTGTGTACATGCATACGATAGCCTTAGTAGATATTATTTATTACTCACGAGCTGGCAACTCACCCCCGTTGTGCCACAGCTTTTCTGCAGGTCCATTCCGTCAGCACTGTAGCGGCGGATACGTTTGCCTCTTTTGCTCTTTTTGCCTGGACTCGAGGCTTTTGCTCATAGGTGGGTTATTATCATTTTGTACCACCTTATATATTCATTGTATCTAGAACACTCCATCTACTGCTACTATTATTTCAGTTGTACCTGTCTTATTTGGATTACTGTATATTGACTTAGGGACGAGGTTGTGAGATTTGGGGATTTATGTTATGTTATATCTGGAGTCGAGCTCTTTTGAGTCGACATGTTATTCTTATGCTTCATGCTTATTCTTGCACAGTGTTATTTTACATTGCAAGAGATTTGTGACCGCCTTGAGGCGAAGAGCTAGCTCCCGCTTGGGGATGCCATATTCATGTATTCGTTTATATTCTGCTTTGCACCCGTTTGGGGCTGATTTTACAAAGGAAATTCTGCAGGAATTTTGGAAAAAGGAAAGTTATTTTAAAAGGGGAACTTGATGTGGTTAAATGGAGTAAAATGCTTTAAATAATTTGGTTTTCCTTCACTCTAAAATTTTAATTGGGCTTGTATTCTGGGCTTCGGCTTACTTAGTTTATGGACGCCTTGAGACATTTCGTAACTTAAGTGCCGGTCGCGTTCCGTACTTTGCGGGTCATGACAAAGTTGGTATCAGAGCGATAGGTTTCACCTTTCCGAGTGTAGGATGACCCTTAGTAGATGGAGTAAGTGACTAAAGCAGGGTAGCGTAGCGTACGTATGTCCGCGGCATACTTGCGATGCGGTACTCCGCCTAGGTGACTTTAGGATATACTTGCTTGAAATTCCTTCTTCAATTCCGTGTATCCTTCGATTCTATTGCACCGTTCTTATTGGCCTGTTTCCTGTACCAGTCACTATGCCGCAGAGGGCTACCAGAGCACAGAGGGCTGCCGCCCGAGACGAGATTCGAGCTGTCTCGTCCGAGACTAGGACTGAGCAGGGTGGTATGCCTACGCCGCACGGACAGACGGATCCACCTTCCCCAGGCCGTATGGACAGACTTGAGTCCGGTATGGAGGAGTTGCGACAGATGATGGGGAGTATGCAGGAGCTACGTCAGATGGTAGGATCCTTAGTTGCGGCCGGTCGTGCACCAAGGCCGTAGGACGTACCTACTACCTCCCAGACTACTATGATACCTGCTCCTACTACTACCACCGTGACCATCCCGGTTTCACTACAGGAGTTCATGAGGCTGAGACCTCCAGTTTTCACGGGTACCGATGCAGCAGAGGACCCGCAGACGTTCCTTGACAGCTTGGCCAGGATCTTCCGTTCTCTGAGATATTCTGATGATCGCTGGGTAGAGCTTGTGAGTTTCTGACTAGAGGGTCTCGCACAGATATGGTGGGAGTCGGTTCTGAGGGGTCGAGCCGCAGCTCTACCACCCATGACCTGGACCGAGTTCACAGCAGTCTTTTTAGCTCGTTTCCTTCCGGAGAGCGTTCGTGACGCCAGAGCTCGTAGTTTAGAGGCCTTGATCAAGACACCTGGGATGACGGTGTCTGAGTATGACGTCCGGTTTACACAGTTGTCCCGATATGCTTCGTATCTGGTGGATACCGAAGCAAAGAGGGTGAAGAGGTTCATACAGGGACTGGATGCCCAGCTATATCTTGCCATTGGCGCCCAGCATCTCGATACCTATTCAGCAGCTATGGATACGGCATTGCGGATGGAGGCACGTATTTCAGCGACTTCGGCTGTTCCCGGGCCGAAGAGGATTCGTACCGGCACGCCAGATCAGAGGCAGCATGCCAGATTCCTTCCGAGAGATAGGGCCGGCAGAGGGTGTAGGGTTCCTAGGCACACTAATAAGGTCTCACAAGGCATCAACCATGCCAATTTCAAATTTTTCCGGTGCCGAGAAACCCTAATACGGATCGTTGACTAGAGTTTAAGCGAAAACGATAACTAGTTACCAACTTAACTAAGAATGAACCGAAGATACAACCTTTGTAGATCCGGTCCTCCACCTCCATAGCTCCGTGATGATGTCTCCTCGCTGCGATCATCGGATCCCGGGCTCTAGCGTCGGCTTCATCGGAGAAATGGGCAGGCTAGGTCATCGACTTCGATGCCGAAGATAATCTACGTCGAGGCAACACAAGATCAAGCTCCAACTTCACCAAGCCATGAAACATGTGAAGAAAACAACCCTATACTACTTGGCAAGTGGTAGAGGATGAAGAAATAGGAAGTGGGTTCACTTTAGAATTGGATTTCTCACACTTTTTCTCAAGTTGCCATTGATGGAAGCAAGGTTTTCTTCTTTTGTTCAAGAAGAAGAAGAAGAAGATAATATGATAAGTATTTCCAAAATGGAAAATAATATGATACTTATCATATTGCAACCATGGTTATGTGTAGAGAGTAAACTAAGGTAAGGTGAATGGTTAGGTTAGGCATGAAACAAAAATGGTAGACTTTTTCAAAGCTTCATGAAGCTTCAATGTAAAACAAAAGTAGCAACCATTTCATTTCTTGCCAAAATGAAATAAATAAATAAATTAAACAAAACCCTAACCATTTACTTAACCAAGGTTTAAACTAAACATACAAACTTGCATGTATCATCAAATATGATACAATCAAGTGCACAAAAAATATATCACATATACAATGTGCACATCAAGTGAGAAAATCCATCTTAAGTGAACCAATACTAGTTAATGCAAAGTAATATATCAAATATATAATTATACATTAAATCATTAAATCAACACTTGATTTAACGATCCGGTCATATCGCATATAACCGACTAATATCTAATGTATCGGCTTAACGAATAAATCCTTGATTCGATAACTAGGTTATATCACATACAACCATTCGATACATTCATCGCGAGAATAGAATACGGTATCACATACACGCATCATTCTCGGTCCTGCACATATCTCATATGCGCTCCTATTTCGTTTCGCTTGAGCCAGGAAACCTCTTTGTAGAACTCTAAAGACTCATCGATACGCCGGCAGCAGGTGATGATCATATCAAACACCCACAAGCCGCAAGCGGTCTGCTAAATGTAACGGCCACCCGGGTATTGAGCGATCAGAAGATCGACGAGCAAGCCCGCTCATACTCCTGTGAATCCAACCAGTAACACTTACCGCACAGTCCAGTCTGTTCGTCTGATATGTCGCATATCTCGCCTAGGGGTGGTAAACGTCAGACCCCAGTAGCTCGATAAGTCGTGTCGATATGAGGTCTATAACAGTTCGAGAAACTACTGGTAACACTTACCAGTAAATCTCAGCAACCCTGGCCAGGGATTTCTGGTTATAGCCAATCGAACACAGCGCAACATCAACTCCCTATATCGGGAGAAACGAATCCCCTCCTATCGCTCATTGCCTCCATGTGATTCGGGACTGTACCTAAAAACCACCGTTTTGCACGCCCTGTTGGACGTGGTAAGGTGGAAATCAAAGCACAGTGGGAACCACACAAGACTCTATGACGATCTCGGGTCAATAGACTACTCTGTACCAGTGTCACCAGAGAACTTCCATCTGACGTAAGGTATAACACCATCTGGGAGTACTCGGCGAGTCCGTCCAGTGTACCCAGTCTCCACTGAGCACCCGTATATCATCTCCGATGTCAAACACCAATGGATATGGGATCATCCATCGCCCATCCGTATGGGTCGAGAAGGTATACGCTAGTCTACTCTGGTATATCGATGCCCCGTCTCGATACACCCACGACTAGGGACCTTGAAGGATGTACTTATGGACTACCATGTCCTTACTAGTATGATCCGCATCATAGTCCAGATAGTCAAGTACACATCCTAAGGGCTTTACCAACATGTAACAGAGAGACAATCAGTGTACACGTTAAGATAAAGAGTAACCAGATAGCATACTATCATGTCAAGCAAGAAAGTCCTCCCTATATATGTCCAAGCATCCACTACAATATACATCCTATGTATAGTAATGGCCTCTAGGACATACATATAACTAACAATCTCCCACTTGCACTAGGGCCATCTGTAGCAGTGGTTGCAGTATCTTATACTCAGCCATCCCATAAAAGTCTCTCTCTGGGAAAAGGCCTTTGTGAGTGGATCCGCCGTGTTGTCCTCTGAGTCTACTCTCCTAACCTCGATCACCTTGGAGATCAACCATCTCCACGATCAGGTGACACCGCCTTAGAATATGTCTGGATCACTGATGGGACGGACGTTCCTTGGCATAAGCCACAACTCCATTATCACACAATGGAAGGAACTAAGTTCATCTCATGAACTAATACACATCCAGACTGCCTCTTTGGTAGCATCTTAAGTAGCGATGTATCCAGCCTTTATCGTCTAGTATGCCACGGTATCTAGCTTGGAACTCTTCCAACATACCGTCCCTTTACTAAGGGTAAAGACAATGCCTGTGACTGACTTTCAGTCATCCTTATCACCCTGGAACCCTTCCAGTGATTCTCCCCAGGACCAATTGATACCATCTCACTACAACTAGTGAGTATCTTAATATCCAATTAGATCTATCTCATAGATCCAAAACCCAGGATTTAGGAGGTATCACTTTGATCCTTTATGGAGAATCATTGTGATAAGCGGAGATTGACCGAGCGTAGCATAGGAAACTCCTTCCCTATCAAGAGTATGTCATCCACGTACTCTACGATGATCACTACCATACTCCCTACTACCTTTTTGTATATACAAGGTTCATCTACCATTTTGATGATGTCAAACTGTTTGACTAACTCATCAAAACAGATGTTCCAACTCCGCGATGCCTGCTTCATCACATAAAACATCTTGCACGCGTTTCCGCTGCTCCCACTATTTACGAAGCCCTCTGGCTGTGTACTTATAGACATTCTCTTCTAAAACATCACTTAGAAAAGCAGTCATGACACCCAACCACCAGATATCGTAGTCATGGTATGTAGCCGTGGCAAGTAGGATCTGGATGGACTTAAGCATAGCCACCGGAAAAAGGTTTCATCATTTTCCACGCCTGGTCGATGACGAAAACCTTTAACAAGTCTAGCTTTGAAAGTCTCAACCTTTCCATCTACACCAAGTAATCTTCTCAAGATATACTTGCTCCTGATGGGGATTTAACCCTTCAGATATAGCAACCAAAGTCCATACTTTGTTGGTGTATAAGGATTCCATCTCAGATCGCTAAGCATCCAGCCATTCTAACAGAGTCACACTCCTGATGGCCAGCTCGAAACTAGTTGGGTCATCATCTCATGATGCAATCCTCGCTCCCACTGTCATCGAGAAACCGAAGTATCTCTCAGGTGGGTGAGGAACCCTACTAGATCGGCGGAGAGGCTGAGGTTCGTTGGTCTCTACTGAATCCTTTGGTTCTACCAAATCATCTGCTGTAGTTTGTATAGCTGGAACCTTTCCAGTTCTACATAACTGACCTTGCCTCGAGCTTGTCCGGATTTTGCTTTTAGACATAGGCTGGACAACCCCAAATCTTAACTAACTTAAGATATGGGCTCTTTCCTTTCCATATCATATATGAAGTGGTAGGCAACTGATTTGATTTGAACCCTATTCAATAGATATGCAGCTTCTCAAGTGCATAACTCCCAAAAGGAAATAGGTAACTCAGTAGTACTCATCATAGAGCACACCTTATCATATAGGGTGTGATTGCTCAGCCCCGATATACCATCGTGCTATGGTGTATACGGAGGAGTAATGCTGAGAGAGAATCTCATTCTCCTTTAGAAAAGTCCAAGAATTCCGTGCTCAAGTATTCTCCTCCTTGATCACATCAAAGGACATAATACTTATACCCGTTTTGGTTCTCTACTTCTAACTTATATTCTATGAATATCTCAAAAGGTTCGGACTTGTGTTTCAACAGGAACATATGTCTGAATCTTGAGAGATTATCAGAGAATGTAATGAAATACAAAGAACCAGTCTTAGCATATGTAGACAGGGGACCTACATACATCAACATGTATCATCCCATGAGTTCACTAACTCTTTCTCTGTTTCCAGTAAACAGAGCTATGGTCATCGTATCTTTGTGACATGACTGGCAAGTTTCATAAGATGTAAATTCAAACAGATTTAAATATGCATCTAAATGTAACTTCAGCTAGTCAGGTCGCATTAATATGACCTAGTCTACAATACCTTAAGAAAAATTCGTTCATTTCTGAACTCATCGTCTTGTGTGTGTTCTGTATACTAAGAACTGTAGTTTGATTTAGAACATCAACGCTTTTAGATAACGTGCCTGAACCGATCAACCTTTGATATAGGAAAAATTCAAAACATTATCCAACAATACAAAATTTTATCATTTCTTTACTAATAAAGAGACCGATATGATTTTGTATATCAGGTTCGGTATCTAATAGCATTTATTCAGAATCAATGTATTGGTAATACAGGGTGACAGTGACCAACAGACTTGGCTGCAACACTTGCCCCATTTTCTGTCTCATGAAACTTATCACCCGTTCTCAGTTTTTCTACCTTTCTGCAGCCCTATATAACAGATTACATATCTGGGATCCTGATCCGGTATCATATACCCAGGATGCGGAGGATACTGAGAAACAGTTCTTTGTAATGAACACACCCGAAGATGATGCATCCGCATGCACTCTCTTCGTTTGGGCGGCACGGGAATTCTGGTAATCCCCTAATTCCTGCTCTGTCTTATAACAATTATAAGTTGGAGCGGGACCAACGTTCCCCAGCTCAGTATAACAAGCGGGTTCGGTCAATATTCCGTATTATTATCTTGATTAAGGCATGAAATGGTCGCTACCTGGAGAGAGAGAAGAAAACACTCAGCGTGCGCTCTTGCAAGATCAGATTGGTTATTATTTTATCTAATCAAGATGGCTCCCATTGTTTTTATCAAATCTTCCTTCAAACCCTAAAAGGAAAGACTAGCCGGGATTAATTACACGCTACAAGTTCGCCAACCTTTCAGCCAGGCCAGTGTCGGTACTTTGAGGGAGGTCCCCTTCGCTTTCGCACGAACCTAATTACAGTAAACCTCGTTTTCCCAGAGGCGTAACCCCGTTGACACCTTTCTAGACACCAACTTGATCGGCTAATTGTAATGTGTAAAACTCTCCCAAGAGTAACAATTACTCGCAGTGGGTATCGGGATCCAACTATCTCATAGAAGGTATGCAATCTCATTGCAAATTTCAACACTTGAAATTCCCGATAATTTTGCCCCTAGCGTCCTATGACCTTGACGCAGGCCAACAAACCATAGTGCGTTAGTCAAGTTCAACCCGTCATTTCCTGATTGAATTAAACCCACCCGCACGACCCTTGACGCAGGCCAACAAAGTCGCACGACTACCCTAATCCAATCTGCATCATATGCATAAGCAGATAAATACTAGTTAGCTACCGCACACTGCGCCTTGACGCAGGCCAACAAACGTAGCATGAATACTAACTACTACTTATTTGAAATGACGGAGGGCTATGACAGGTTTTTCTGAAAACCTATTGCGTAATGAACTTGATATCGTTGTAGAATCAAATGATTTTAAAATGGAGTGCTTTTGAGGCTTTTCTAGTTTTGCTAAAGGGCTCACTCCCGGTGAAGAGATCGTCGGCCCTTTCCTCATCGAATGAGGTGCGGGATATATCATATATATCACTGTGAAAAGCAGAAACTATAGAAGCTATCAAAAGACAAACCGAATGTGTAGCATCTTCCAGTTATTGCTAAACGGGTCACTCCCGGTGAAGGGATCGTCGGCCCTTTCCTCGTCGAATGAGGTGCAGGATATATCATATATACCGCTGTGAAAAGCAAGAACTGTAGCTACCTGTTTTATTTTTGAAATTCAATTCTACAATATCTTTAGGTTTCTTTTATTTCATTAATCACATTAATGAAGTCCCATCATTTAAATACCTAAACATCACAGATAAATACGACGTACACTTATGCCATCCGCATTCGCCTCGATGTCCCCTCGTGCACCATTAGGTTAGGTAACTAACGGCAGAGCGGGGCAGGGCTAGCGCGGGTGTAAAACATAAGTAACGTCTATATAATATATCATATATACTATATACTGTATCTATCACAGAACATCACATGATCACATCATAGATATCGCAGCAGAAGAAACATATGAAATATTGGATATACTAGGACGTCCGTGTTTTTAATACGAGCCAGTATAAAACAGGGATTCCACGGTCGCGATGAATAGCCAAACCCACACCCCTAGACCTCTACGAGAGCGGCAAGCAACCCTACCAATTCTAGAGTTAGGAGACCCGGACTCGACTCCTCGAGTTGGTCTCCCACTGGACTCCAGAACCCGGTTACTTGTGCTCCCCTCCTTGGGTCTATCCTAGTGCGGAAAAGTAAATAATATACAAAAGGTGACATCTTCCGCAACCTGGAAGTGCCCCAATAAAAGAATATTACATACAAGTTTTTACATGAATGAAAAGGAAAAACACTCATCTCACATAAAAAAACCCCGGCTATTCAAACACGACAATCCAATATAACATATCCAGCAACACATAACATCACATGTCATCAACGTAAGTAAATATGCACATCCCAATTGTCGTTGACATATAGCAACGAAACCGGCGATATCACATATTACACTTACGGTCACAGAAAAGAAAGTGTAAAACTACAACAGTTGGAATCTGCAACCTCTTTAGACATCGCATGCCTAATCAAATGAATTCCTTAGACATCGCATGCCTAACAATTATAAACCCCACATTTTAGTTTCATTATCAAAAACTCTTTTCAATATCAAGTCGGGCAATTCAACAGGATTCCCGGCATTTTGATCGAATGCTCGTCACAAACTTTAGTAGGCGGCCGCACCCCCGATACCGTCGACGAAGTGCACTAAGGCGGAACACCGCTACCACGAGCACGCGAACGGATGCTTTCGGCGATGGGGTTCTCCTACAGTCACTTGGTCGGGGCTATGGGGTGAGGCTGTCTATTAAGTTTACCCGGCGAGTATCCGCGTACGCTACGTGATTGCGACGGACTTTTGATCACATCAAAATTCCGTGGAAACCGATCAATTGAGACTAAACCGCTAGATTTATAACATTCATTCAGTTATCTCATAACTACTTGTGAATTCCAAGTATTGTATCCCATTCCAGATAAATAGAAAATATTAAACTTTCCGATCGAACAATCAAACACCAAAGTTTTCCCGAAACAGATCAACACACGAAACAAGTTTAAAAACATCCAGTTCATGCCTCAGTACCAAAGGTCCAGCCGTAGAAGGGTCAAGCCAACGGCTCACATGTGGCACGCCGTACTGCCCCAAACCTGAAGGTTCAAAAGTCAGTTCAAGACGGTCACATAATCGAGTTAAGGTTTGTTGTCTTCTAGAGGGACCATCGCGTTACTTGCACTACTTAGAACGTGATTAAACTACGGAAATATCCAACACTTGGAAATTTCCCGGCAGGGGAAAAAGTGGGTATTTATATCCGGTCGAACTTTTTAACATATTCAATAATTATCCGGAAAAACACAGACAAAGTTTGATAATCCGATCAAATCCATGAACTCCCAATACAACCCAGAAAACTCAACTCTTGAGTGCAAATTAAAAATTCCCATAAAACTCAGCACCTGAAGAAACAAATTACTGTGCAAAAATAAAAGGCTGATCTCATCATATTGCCGCGGAACCGCCGCAGAAGCCAAGCTTCTGCCGCGGTTCCGCCGCATTTTGGCCGTATCTCTTGGTCAATTTTGCACCGTAATTCATAGAATTTCCTGCTGAATTTTTAAAGAATTTTTAATCTGGAAAAAACCCAGTTTTGAAAAAATGTCCAGAGAGGTTGAAAAATTGGGGTTTCGGGTTCGATCGGGTTTCTAACATCGTCTACGCATCGCCTAAGGCTCTAGCTAGGCTCTGATACCACTGTAGGGTTCCTAGGAACACTAATTAGGTCTCACAAGGCATCAACCGTGCCAATTTCAAATTTTTTCGGTGCCGAGAAACCCTAATACGGATCGTTGACTAAAGTTTAAGCGAAAACGATAACTAGTTAACAACATAACTAAGAATGAACCGAAAATACAACCTTTGTAGATTCGGTCCTCCACCTCCATAGCTCCGTGATGATGTCTCCTCGCTGCGATCATCGGATCCCGGGCTCTAGCTTCGGCTTCATCGGAGAAATGGGCGGGCTAGGTCATCGACTTCGATGCCGAAGATGATCTACGTCGAGACAATACAAGATAAAGCTCCAACTTCACCAAGCCATGAAACTTGTGAAGAAAACACCCTATACTACTTGGCAAGTGGTAGAGGATGAAGAAATAGGAAGTGGGTTCACTTTAGAATTGGATTTCTCACTCTTTTTCTCAAGTTGCCATTGATGGAAGCAAGGTTTTCTTCTTTTGTTCAAGAAGAAGAAGAAGAAGATAATATGATAAGTATTTCCAAAATAGAAAATAATATGATACTTATCATATTGCAACCATGGTTATGTGTAGAGAGTAAACTAAGGTTAGGTGAATGGTTAGGTTAGGCATGAAACAAAAATGGTAGACTTTTTCAAAGCTTCATGAAGCTTCAATATAAAACAAAAGTAGCAACCATTTCATTTCTTGCCAAAATGAAATAAATAAATAAATGAATAAATAAATTAAACAAAACCCTAACCATTTACTTAACCAAGGTTTAAACTAAACATACAAACTTGCATGTATCATCAAATATGATACAATCAAGTGCACAAAAAATATATCACATATACAATGTGCACATCAAGTGAGAAAATCCATCTTAAGTGAACCAATACTAGTTAATGCAAAGTAATATATCAAATATATAATTATACATTAAATCATTAAATCAACACTTGAATTAACGATCCGGTCATATCGCATAAAACCGACTAATATCCAATGTATCGGCTTATCGAATCAATCCTTGATTCGATAACTTGGTTATATCACATACAACCATTCGATATATTCATCGCGAGAATAGAATACGGTATCACATACACGCATCATTCTCGGTCCTGCACATATCTCATATGCGCTCCTATTTTGTTTCGCTTGAGCCAGGAAACCTCTGTGTAGGACTCTAAAGACTCGTCAATACGCCGGCAGTAGGTGATGATCATATCAAACACCCACAAGCCGCAAGCGGTCTGCTAAACGTAACGGCCACCCGGGTATTGAGCGACTAGAAGATCGACGAGCAAGCCCGCTCATACTCCTGTGAATCCAACCAGTAACACTTACCGCACAGTCCGGTCTGTTCGTCTGATATGTCGCATATCTCGCCTAGAGGTGGTAAACGTCAGACCCCAGTAGCTCGATAAGTCGTGTCAATATGAGGTCTATAACAGTTCGAGAAACTACTGGTAACACTTACCAATAAATCTCAGCAACCCTGGCCAGGGATTTCCGGTTATTACCAATCGAACACAGCGCAACATCAACTCCCTATACCGGGAGAGACCAATCCCCTCCTATCGCTCATTGCCTCCATGTGATTCGGTACTGTACCCAAAAACCACCGTTTTTCATGCCCTCTTGGACGTGGTAAGGTGGAAATCAAAGCACAGTGGGAACCACACTAGACTCTATGACGATCTCGGGTCAACAGACTACTCTGTACCAGTGTCACCAGAGAACGACCATCTGACATAAGGTATAACACCATCTGGGAGTTCTCAGCGAGTCCGTCCAGTGTACCCAGTGTCCACTGAGCACCCGTATATCATCTCCGATGTCAAACACCAATGGATATGGGATCATCCATCGCCCATCTGTATAGGTCGAGAAGGTATACGCTAGTCTACTCTGGTATATTGATGCCCCGTCTCGATACACCCACGACTAGGGACCTTGAAGGATGTACTTATGGACTACCATGTCCCCACTAGTATGATCCGCATCATAGTCCAGGTAGTTAAGTACACATCCTAAGGGCTTTACCAACATGTAACAGAGAGACAATCAATGTACACGTTAAGATAAAGAGTAACCAGATAGCATACTATCATGTCGAGCAAGAAAGTCCTCCCTATATATGTCGAAGCATCCACTACAATATACATCCTATGT
The DNA here is from genome assembly GCA_030015575.1 of Agapanthus africanus. Classification (NCBI taxonomy): domain Eukaryota; kingdom Viridiplantae; phylum Streptophyta; class Magnoliopsida; order Asparagales; family Amaryllidaceae; genus Agapanthus; species Agapanthus africanus. The sequence goes on along the minus strand of CM057337.1, from coordinate 335,479,821 downwards.
ATAGTAATGGCCTCTAGGGCATACATATAACTAACAGAGGGTTCGGACGAGGTCAGTTGTATGGGTCGTATACACAGGGACAACAGTCGTCGCCAGGGTGCTTTGGGTGTGGGAGTCTGCACCATCGTGTTAGAGATTGGCCAGCGAGGCGACAGGGAGCGGCGACCGTTCTGCATGTGACTCTGCCTCCATCACCGCCCCCTCCTCAGAGAGCTCTACTTCCTGCCACAGGCGATGCTCTATGCCAGTTAAGTGCACCCTGAGGCCATGGGCGCGACGCACCGATCCAGAGAGGACGAGGATGCAGAGGCCGAGGCCAAGGTCAGCCCGCTATTTGAGGAGGTCAGGCCTGAGTTTTTGCGTTGACACCCTAGGATGCGCAGGCATCCAATGCCGTCGTGACAGGTACCCTATCAGTATGCTCTGTTGATGCACACGTGTTGTTTGATCCCGGATCCACGCACTCTTACGTTTCCACACACTTCGTGCCGAGTTTGGGTAGAGAGTCCGGTTTGCTTGATCAGCCACTTGTGGTGACCACTCCTGTGGGATAGTCATTTATTGCTAGGCACGTGTTCCGATCCTGTATCGTTCGTATTGACGAGCGAGAGCTGCCTGTCGACTTGATCCTTCTGGAGATGTTGGACTTTGACGTTCTTTTGGGTATGGATTGGTTAACCACGTGCTATGCGTCGGTGGACTGCCACGAGAAGACAGTTAGATTTTGTTTTCCCGGCGAGTCGGCTTTTGTTGTGCAGGGGGACCGTGGAGCCGCCCCTCACATATTGATTTCTTCTCTTCGCGTTGATCAGCTGTTGAGGAAGGGATGTCGGGGATTTCTAGCCTGTGTATGCGATACTAGAGCTACAGATGTTCTATTGGATCAGGTTCCGATTGCATGCGAGTTCCCCGATGTTTTCCCTGATGAGCTGCCAGGATTGCCACCTGAGCGCGATGTCGAGTTCTGTATTGATTTGATTCGTGGCTCGGGGCCTATTTCTATACCGCCTTATCGGATGGCCCCGGCCAAACTTAGAGAGTTGAAGGTTCAGCTGCAAGATTTGTTAGATAAGGGACTTATTCGGCCCAGCGTTTCTCCATGGGGTGCTCCGGGCCTGTTTGTCAAGAAGAAGGACGGAAGCTTGCGCTTATGTATCGACTACCGCCAGCTGAACAAGGTTACCGTGCGGAACAGATATCCGTTGCCGCGCATTGATGATTTGTTCGACCAGCTCCAGGGTGCAGGGTATTTTTCTAGGATCGACTTGCGATCGGGGTAACACCAGCTGCGATTCCGACAGGAGGATATACCGAAGACAGCCTTCCATACACGCTATGGCCACTATGAGTTTCTGGTGATGTCGTTCGGACTCACCAACGCCCCCGCGGCATTCATGGACTTGATGAACCGTACATTCAGGCCGTACCTTGATCTATTCATCATCGTGTTCATCGACGATATCTTGGTGTATTCCCGGAGCCGGGAGGAGCACGAGCAGCACCTACGGATTACGTTACAGACTCTGAGGGAGCACCAGCTGTTCGCGAAGTTCTCCAAGTGTGCATTCTGGATAGACAGCGTTGGATTCTTGGGTCACGTGATTACGAGAGATGGCATATCTGTGGACCCGAAGAAGATTGAGGCCGTTCAGCAGTGGCCCCGACCAACTTCGGTTACTGAGATCCGTAGTTTTCTAGGCCTGGCTGGCTACTACAGGCGATTCGTTCAGGATTTCTCCCGTATTGCTGCACCTTTGACCGGTTTGACCCAGAAGGGAGTTCCTTTCATTTGGACGGAGGAGTGCGAGCATAGCTTTCAGCAGCTACGGACTTGTTTGACTACGGCGCCGGTATTATCATTGCCTTCAGGATCAGGCGGATTCGTGGTCTATTGTGACGCTTCACGGGTGGGGTTAGGATGCGTATTGATGCAGCATGACAGGGTGATCGCGTATGCTTCGCGGCAATTGAAGAAACATGAACAGAACTACCCCACTCACGATTTGGAGATGGCTGCTGTGGTCTTTGCACTGAAGAAATGGCGACATTACCTATACGGCGAGTCGTGCCAGATATTCACTGACCACAAGAGCTTAAAATATATATTTCAGCAGCGAGACCTAAACCTCAGACAGCGTCGTTGGATGGAGCTGGTGAAAGACTATGACTGCGAGATCTTGTACCACCCGGGCAAGGCGAATGTAGTGGCGGATGCTTTGAGCAGGAGGCCCGGGGATAGTCTATCCTGTTTGCACGCATTACAGAGGCAGTCGTCAGCAGATTGGCAGATTTTATGCGACAGCCGAGTTGAGTTCGAATTCACTCCAACAGGGGGACAGCTTGCGCATGTTCATGCACGACCGCAGTTACTTAACCGCATTCGAGAGGCACAGCCTAGTGACGACCGTCTTTTAGAGATCATGGAGCGGATTAGGCAGGGCGGAGATTCCGAGTTCGTGATCGACGATCAGGGAGTACTACGATTCGGGACTCGATTGTGCGTGCCAGATTCGGAGGGACTGCGACGTGAGATTCTTGAGGAGGCGCATAGATCTACATACAGCGTTCATCCAGGTTCCACCAAGATGTACCGCGATTTGAGAAATGTCTATTGGTGGGACGGAATGATGAGGGATGTCACCAACTTCGTATCGAGATGCCTGACTTGTCAGCAAGTCAAGGTCGAGCACCAAAGGCCAGCAGGAGAGTTGCAGCCTTTTCCCATTCCAGAGTGGAAATGGGAGCAGATTTCGAAGGACTTCGTTGTGGGTCTACCCAGGACCAGTCGGGGGTACGACTCTATCTAGGTGATCGTGGATCGATTGACGAAAGTGTTAGATATAGTGCCCTTTAAGTCAATTATTGGATCGTAGGTACGTGATTGCAATGATTGAGGGAGGACCTATACCGATAAAACAGTCTTACTCGAGATGATAGTATGCTATCTGGTTTGTATTTATCATCATGATGGAGCCCATAGGATTCTTGTTTGACTACCAGCAGTATGATGGCGATCATATATGTGGGAGCTGAGGTCTATAAGCACATCCTTAAAGTGTCCCTAGTCATGGGAGTTTCGAGACAGGGCATCGATACTCCAGAGTAGACTAGTGTATACAGTCGAGACCCCGACGAGGGGCGGTGGCCGGTCTCACAAGCCACTCGTGTCAGTTGGATCACCTAAGATGTATATAGGTGCTCATTGGGTTATGAGTACACCGGACAGGACTCGCCGGGAATATGCTAGTTGGTATTATACATATCGTCAGATAGCAGTTCCCAGGTGACATATGTACAGGTTAGTTCATCGACCTGAGGTCGTCATTTGTCTTGTGTGAGTTCCCACTGTGCTTTGATTTATACCCTACCACGGGTCAAAGGAGTCGTGCAAACAGGTATATTTTAGGTACAGTCCCGAGCCACATTGGAGGCAAGTGAGCGGATCTTCGGGGATTCGTCTCTCCCGGTATTGGGAGTGAGATCGCGCTGTGTTTAGGAGAGCCATTAAACGAAATCCCTGGCTAGGGTAATCAAGATATACTGGTAGGTATACCAGTAGTATCTCAGGGTGTTCTGGACTGCTCTCTGACACGACTTATACAGCTGTTGGGGGTCTGACGTTTACCGGCCCCCTAGGCCGTATATGCGATACTCATAGACGAATGTTCCGGACTGTACGGTTATTGTCACTGTCAGGCTCAGTAGGGTTTATAGATGAGTTCGCTCGTCAGCTTCCCTTCCAATCAATACATAGGCAAAACGTTACGTACAGCTTGTACCTCTGACGTACTAGTGGTTATACCCAGTGCCATTGTATTGATGAGTCATTAGAGTCCCCCACAGACACTTTCCCAAGTTCGGGCGAAACGTTGTAGAGGCCGTATGGGTTTATGGCAAGGTTCGGAAAATGCACGTGCATTTTCGCACGTGTCAGTTTTCGGGCAGATAATACTGGTAGGCTTTGGTTTAAGCTGGAACCCAGTATTATACTGTGTAGATATAATATCTTTGTCTCAGTTTCATTTATATTCGGTCGTAATATAAATGCGGGTATGTTTATACTGATACGGGGTTATCCTGAAATTCGTTTCAGGATCACTTTTGAAAGTTGCCAGTTTCCAGTTTTCTATCAGCCGTATTTTGACTTTCGGTTAAATACGGATTTGTCTTTTCGTCTTGAGGGTGAGTCGTGCTTCTAGAAGGTTCTAGAAGTGGTGATTAGGTTTGTGACTCACTTGTTCATTAATGGTGCATTTATTGTGTTCATACTTTGTGTTCACACTTTGTGTTCACACACTAAATATTTTTCTTACTCTCACCCTCCCCTCTCCTACACTCACCTTCCCTCTCCTATATATTGTGGCCGTCCCTCTTTGTGAGGAGGGGGTTGTTCATTTGATTTCATGTGAGAAAAGATTATGATAACTTGTGTATGGAAATTTCCTAGTTCAATTTCCATTCACCCGATTCCAAATGGCAACTTCATTAACCGTTCGTCCATAGCCTTGGACGTAATGAGACAAAGTATTCTACTCATTCTCTACTTCATCTTGGTCGTCTCTTTTAGCAAACTTGACGATCGAGTTGGCTCGGTTCAGAGGCGGGAGCCCGTTTAAAGATCCGTCGACGTGGTGCCACCTGGACGACGAGACCGGAGATCGAGCAAGTTCGGATCAGTTGCAACATAGCGTGGGATGATGGTTGAAGACCGAAGGACTCGGATCATTTGGTATAACATTTCTACCCACTTTACAATTTGTTAGTTTAGCTTTAATGGACGATCCGGGATAAAGTACGCGATAGCGCCAGTCGTAAAAGTTTTGTTCCGCATATTGGCGTCTGTTAGACGGCCGGGGCGCCGCCGCATACTTACAGTGGTATCAGAGCCTCACCATTAAGCTATACTAACTTGTGCTAACGCGTTTAAAAGATCGATCGAACGGAATTTCCGAAATTACAATTTCCTGTACATGATGTTTCTGTCGATTTTTAAACTGTTCTAAAATTCATTTTGAGCATTTCAGAAAATCATGCAGGGTTTTTGGAGCAAACTGTGCAAATTTGGGCACGTGATCCCATTAAATCACCACGGAACCGCGGTCAAACCTAGGGTTTGACCGCGCTTCCGCGGCGGTTTAGTGGGATTGGTGCACCAAATTTTTCCTGGGGATTCTTCACAGGGAAATGTGGTTTCTGGTACTGTTATTTTGGGCCCATATTTTATTACTGTACACCAGATGCTTTTGGGGCCCACTTCGGGAAATTTAGTCGATCGAAATTTTAAACTTGTTATTTTTCAGTACTTTCATTATATCTCCGACCGGGAATGTCATTTGATCGGTAAACCGCGTCTGATTGCTATAGTTCTTTCAGACGGGTTTGCGAACGTGACATCGCGTTGATGTTCTGTGTTGTGCTGTAATGTTGCGGATTCGTCGTGGTGGATAGCAGGGTGCAATGATAGAGCTGTTTAAATTTATTTGTACATTTGATATTGCGGGGCGAGCGTCCAACATGTGGACTGCCGTCACTGCCTGTTTGTATAATATTCTTTTGGGGCACGACCAGGTTGCGGTCGATGTACCTATTGTACTATTTTTATTTCTGTACTAGGTTTACCCTGCGGTGGGGTGCACGAATAGCCGGGTTCTGGAGGGCAACGGGTTCGTATCTCATGGCATTGAGAGGCAAAGGGACCTCACTCTAGAATTGGCAGACTATTCGCCGCACTCGTAAGGGGTATAGGTTGACCCAAGGAGGGGTGCTCAATTTACCGGATTCCGTGAAGTGCCGGGTATTCCATTCACTATGTTGTGGGGACTACCTCGCTTCAGGTTTTGGCGGGTAACTTGCCGCACACGTAGGGGTCAAGGTTTCATTGCACAGGCTATCCATATGACCAGGGGAATGTCGGGTTTCAGTAGCGGTTCTGTGAAACCCGGGGATCCCAGATTATCTGTATTGTTCTGTGATGCTTATTACTTTTCTGTAATGTTGCTCATTATCACGGCTGGAGCGATTACTGTATATTAGTATATATACTATTAGATGTTGTATATGTTTTACACCCGCGCTAGTCCAGTCCCCGCTCTGTCGTTAGTTAAGTAACCTAACGAGTGATGACGGGACCCAGTGACGAATGCGGATGGCATATACGTACATTTTATTTTCGTTCTTTTATGGTGTGATTGATTGATGGGACTGCGTTGATTCTTATCAATGCGAGATAAAACAAACCTATATTTGATGTTGTTGGAACAAATTTTAAAATTATTACAAAGACGTTTCCTTTTGTTTTGCATAGCGGTATTCAGTTGGAATATCCTGTACCTCATTCTACGAGGAAAGAGCCGAGATCCCTTCACCAGGAGTGACTTCTTTAGCAAAAGATTTTCGCTACTATATATTTTTATAAAGCTATCAGGTTCCTTCAACGAGATCAAGTTCATTACGTTAAAGGTTTTTTGCCAAAAACCAGCCGTAATCCTCCGTCGTTTCTTATGGATGGTCAGTAGTATTCAAGCTATGTTTGTTGGCCTACGTCAAGACATAGTGTTTGGTAGCTGCTGGGTATTCATTAGTTGCATAGATAGATGCATTAGTTTAAGTCAGACGTACACCTTGTTGGCCTACGTCAAGGGCTTATACGATGACTTAAGTTGATCAGGACAACGACGGGTAGAACTTGACATGTTGCTTATGATTTGTTGGCTTACGTCAAGGTCATAAGAGCATGGGATAAAAATTACATCGGGAGTTTCAAACATACAAGAAACTTGCCAGGCTAGCGCATACCTTCTGGAGTGTGATGACTTGAGTGGCTTCCATCAAGTTGTTATGCGATGATAGTTGGATCCTGATTCTCACTGATGAGTTGGTTTACTCTTCGGGTGACCCCGACTAATTCTTCTTTCAGGTTTGGAGGAGAGTTTGAGATAACAGTGGGAGGTTTCCTTATTAGATAAAAGTGATAACCATTCTGATCTAGGTTAGAGTGCACGCAGAGTGTTTCTTTTCTCTCTCTCTCTCTTTTGGCAGCGACCTTTGACCGACCCTTGACTACAACTCATTGACCAAAGTTGACCGAACCTTCTTATAATACTGGCTTTTGGATTGTCTATAGTTACATAAGTCATTGTCGCTCCTTCTTTTACCCTTTGTATTTCTCAGAACAACCCGTATTACTATGGATATCCACTTCCATTGGATAGATTCATCGTATGGTTATATACGAACTCGAAGGGACTCCTCCGATGATGGATCCAGGTTCAGGAGAAATAGAATTGGTTTATTCAATTGTCTTTTATTATCGCCTTCTCTCAGGTTGCGAGTACTCCTAGGTTAAGGAGAGTACACCTATTACGCTTATTGGATAGTCTTATTCCAAACCATAGGCAGGTGCCGAAAGGTAGGGAATGAAGAAAACCAATTAGCCTAAGTAGTGTGTACAGAAGGTAATAACTAAAGACAAAATAAAGGAATTAGAAAGAGGGCAAAGTAAATTGCGACTATTAACATTCACGACCAAATCACGTATTCCATCGCCATTCCTACTTCACCTTTTATTTCTTCAGAACAACCCGTATTACTACGGGCATCCAATTCCATTGGATAAATCCATCGTATGATTATATACGAACTCGAAGGATATTTTTTCGAGGATGGATTCCGGTTCAGGAGAAATAGGAATAAGGTTTATTCAGTTGTCTTTTATCATCACCTTCTCTCAAGTTGCGTGTACTCCTAGGTTTAGGAGGGTACACCTATTATGCTTACTGGATATTCTTCTTCCAAACCATAGGCTAGTGCTGAACGGTAGGAAAGGAAGAAAACCATTTAGCCTAATGATGGTGTACAGAAGGTAACGACTAAAAACAAATAAAGGAAATTGGAAAGGTGACAGGGAAATATACGGTTAAAGTCACGAATTGGATTATGGAAAAGGCATTACTAGGAATACTAGGAAACCCCTAGAAAACATATTTATGTTTCATATTCACTGTGCATTGTTAATAGAAAACTGATTTCCCGATTGGATACTTACTCCAGGTTATGTATTTACCAGGTTACATTCTCACATCTATATGAGAATACAGATGTTGAGTTGGAGCAAGTTATTGGAAATTAGGTGATCATCCTCATTATATCGGAATTCGTTATAATTAGTGATATTTGAGGAAATCGCCTATGTACATTTTTCAACCTACGATGCATATGTTTTGAGTTATTTAACTCAGCGGACTTATACAGAGTTGTGTATGTTGTCCAGTGTCCGTCAGGACAAAGGGGTTGGTCCTCGTACTATATTCTGTTTACTTGTAACTTCTCTAGTTTTTAGACAAGTGTTTCGTAGAAATACAATGTCTAAGTTTTGAGAAGTTGTGGGTATAGGAATAAAGTAGAGAACCAAGTGTCACAAGTATCGGGATTCTTCAAAGAAATCGAAGATGTAGATTCTTATGATTAGTATTCAGTTGATAGTAATGGTTTTGAGAAACTTGTTTCTCTTTCAGGTTACTCATAATTGGATGTATTCCTAAGTTGAGTAATGCTGATTAGCCTTTCTCCATTAAGATGATATGCACTGGAGACAGCTGCATAATTTGAATCCGGTTCCAATTAAAATGGTGCCAAAGTTTCTATATTGGATATAGAACGATTCATATCTTAACGATGTTAAGGTAAGGGGAGTTGTCCAGCTTATGCTTAAAACCAGACATGGATAACTCAAGGCACGTTTCTGTAATGGCAGTTTGCGGGTTGACCTTAGCTTCGACGAGGGTTGATTTTCTACCATCTGGAAGATCAATAGTGATATTGTTCTTGACTCGCCACAGTTTTATTAAAATGGTTTTTTCAGAAAACAGAAGTGGGAGTATGGTAAAACTGGAAGTGATTCCAGAACCACAAACGATTACGGAAAATTTAATAGGACCTATATATTTAATCAGGTTTGACATTCCATTAGCCACTCCACAGACATGGTGGGTAACCTCAGACACCTGAGAGGTACTCCGGTAGCCTCAAGGACGGTGACAGGGAGGTTCTTGTTTACCCAGACTTGACACTATTGTTGTTCCAGACTATGAGACCCGGCAGGAGGATATGTGTAGCGTCGTTCTAAACTAGTTTTAGAAGTGTACGTATATATTATTCAGCCAGAGAGTTATCGTAGTCAGTGGGAGAAGCGGAAGCATAGTGGACAAGTAGCTAGTGTCTATTTATAGACTTGAGCGGAAATAGCGGAGATAGATCATCTGAATTTTGATGTGACAGTCATGAGTTTGACTTCATCAGAATAAGGTTGGATCTGTTAAGAAAGTAGTAGGGTGTGATGTCCTGGTATTTGGATGACATAACACAGAGTAGGAAGTAAAATTCCTATACTACGATCAGGTTGTACTTTGGTCATCACACAGTTGTTTCTCCACAAAAGATATGGATATAATATCTGACATTCTGGTTACTAGATCTATGGTTTGAGAACTAGATTTGGGTAGTTTCCCAATGTGGGTACTTTGACAGTATTCTAATAGTATTTTAGAATAAATGACTCCTGGTATGGTGGTGTACCTGCAGGTGATAGAGTCACCCTCTCTAAAGGTGTCTTACAGACTAAAAAGGAGAGGGACGTGCATGATTGGCAGATCACTTGCTTAGGCAATTGAGTCAATCGTGAGATGTCAAGTACCACATCAGATGTTGTTGCACTAGCTGCGATAAGTTTATATTAATCCAATCCTGAAGAAACATACAGAAGCAGTTTTAGAACATAAGTGAATGTTCTACGGATTTGATGACGTCGGTCTCCTTCGGGAGACGGTTATCATCCCAGGCTTCAAAGGTGACATGGATAACAGAGTGATTGTCAGAGTTATAGTTTTTCCTCAGATGAGGGACAGTATTATGGACAGATGGTCCAAAAGGAGACTGTGGGAGGCATAGTGCGCAACACTGATTATTTTCAGTGATCGGTACAGTCTAAGAAGTTTGGATTTGGAGTTCATTTATGAACTAGGTCCCATCAGATATCCAAACATATTCTAAGACAGGTATTACTCAATTCGGGAGATAGTTTTCTCCGCGAAGTTGAGATATAGAGAGATACAGAAAGAAACACCGAAGCAGATCTACTCACTGAGGCTATTTCTCGAATACAATAGTTTTGCAAACGAGATTTATGAAACTGATTAGTAGAGGAGTTGGATGCTCGGTATCACACGAGCTGTAAGTACACGACATCGCAATAATTAGCCTTAAGTGCAAGTGGGAGATTGTTGGATATAGTGCCCTCTAAGTCAATTATTGGATCGCAGGTACGCGATTGCAATGATTGAGGGATGACCTATACCGATAAAACAGTCTTACTCGAGATGATAGTATGCTATCTGGTTTGTCTTTATCATCATGATGGAGCCCATAGGATTCTTGTTTGACTACCAGCAGTATGATGGCGATCATATATGTGGGAGCTGAGGTCTATAAGCACATCCTTAAAGTGTCCCTAGTCATGGGAGTTTCGAGACAGGGCATCGATACTCCAGAGTAGACTAGTGTATACAGTCGAGACCCCGACGAGGGGCGGTGGCCGGTCTCACAAGCCACTCGTGTCAGTTGGATCACCTAAGATGTATATAGGTGCTCATTGGGTTATGAGTACACCGGACAGGACTCGCCGGGAATATGCTAGTTGGTATTATACATATTGTCAGATAGCAGTTCCGTGGTGACATGTGTACAAGTTAGTTCATCGACCTGAGGTCGTCATTTGTCTTGTGTGAGTTCCCACTGTGCTTTGATTTATACCCTACCACGGGTCAAAGGAGTCGTGCAAACAGGTATATTTTGGGTACAGTCCCGAGCCACATTGGAGGCAAGTGAGCGGATCTTCGGGGATTCGTCTCTCCCGATATTGGGAGTGAGATCGCGCTGTGTTTAGGAGAGCCATTACACGAAATCCCTGGCCAGGGTAATCAAGATATACTGGTAGGTATACCAGTAGTATCTCAGGTTGTTCTGGACTGCTCTCTGACATGACTTATACAGCTGTTGGGGGTCTGACGTTTACCGGCCCCCTAGGCCGTATATGCGATACTCATAGACGAATGTTCCGGACTGTACGGTTATTGTCACTGTCAGGCTCAGTAGGGTTTATAGATGAGTTCTCTCGTCAGCTTCCCTTCCAATTAATACATAGGCAAAACGTTACGTACAGCCTGTACCTCTGACGTACTAATGGTTATACCTAGTGCCATTGTATTGATGAGTCATTAGAGTCCCCACAGACACTTTCCCAAGTTCGGACGAAACGTTGTAGAGGCCGTATGGGTTTATGGCAAGGTTTGGAAAATGCACGTGCATTTTCGCACGTGTTAGTTTTCGGGCAGATAATACTGGTAGGCTTTGGTTTAAGCCGGAACCCAGTATTATACTGTGTAGATATAATATCTTTGTCTCAGTTGCATTTATATTCGGTCGTAATATAAATGCGGGTATGTTTATACTGATACGGGGTTATCCTGAAATTCATTTCAGGATCACTTTTGAAAGTTGCCAGTTTCCAGTTTTCTATCAGCCGTATTTTGACATTCGGTTAAATACGGATTTGTCTTTTCGTCTTGAGGGTGAGTCATGCTTCTAGAAGGTTCTAGAAGTGGTGATTAGGCTTGTGACTCACTTGTTCATTAATGGTGCATTTATTGTGTTCATACTTTGTGTTCACACTATGTGTTCACACTTTGTGTTCACACACTAGATATTTTCCTTACTCTCACCCTCCCCTCTCCTACACTCACCCTCCCTCTCCTATATATTGTGGCCGGCCCTCTTTGTAAGGAGGGGGTTGTTCATTTGATTTCATGTGAGAAAAGATTATGATAACTTGTGTATGGAAATTTCCTAGTTCAATTTCCATTCACCCGATTCCAAATGGCAACTTCATTAACCGTTCGTCCATAGCCTTGGACGTAACGAGACAAAGTATTCTACTCATTCTCTACTTCATCTTGGTCGTCTCTTTTAGTAAACTTGACGATCGAGTTGCCTCAGTTCAGAGGCGGGAGCCCGTTTAAAGATCCGTCGACGTGGTGCCACCTGGACGACGAGACCGGAGATCGAGCAAGTTCGGATCAGTTGCAACATAGCGTGGGATGATGGTTGAAGACCGAAGGACTCAGATCATTTGGTATAACATTTCTACCCACTTTACAATTTGTTAGTTTAACTTTAATGGACGATCCGGGATAAAGTACGCGATAGCGCCAGTCGTAAAAGTTTTGTTCCGCATATTGGCGTCTGTTAGACGGCCGGGGCGCCGCCGCATACTTACAGAAAGCGGCTCACTTCCTGCCAGTAAAGACCACTTTCAGCTTCGCTCAGTATGCCCAGCTCTACATCGACGAGATCGTGCGGTTGCATGGCGTACCGACTTGTATCATGTCGGATCGAGGCACCCAGTTTACTAGCCGACTATGGCAGAGACTTCACGAGGCATTGGGCACTCGTTTGAGTTTCAGCACAGCATTTCATCCGGAGACCGACGGACAGTCAGAGCGGACCATTCAGACTCTCGAGGACATGCTCAGAGCGTGCGTTTTGGACTTCGGCAGTAGATGGGATCGGCAGTTACCTCTAGTGGAGTTCTCCTATAACAACAGTTTCCAGGACACTATTCAGATGGCACCTTTCGAGGCGTTGTATGGGAAGAGATGTAGATTGCCCGTCTGTTGGACTGAGCTGAGCGAGAGCAGTATTTTTTGGCCGCAGTTCATGCAGGAGACGACCGAGAAAGTGCAGTTGATTCGAGACCGGATGAAAGCAGCTCAGAGCAGGCATAAATCGTATGCGGACAGGCACCGTCGCAGATTAGAGTTCGCAGTTGGCGATCATGTTTTTCTGAGGGTCTCTCCGATGAAGGGCGTGATGCGATTTGGGCGGAAGGGGAAGCTTAGCCCTAAATTCGTAGGTCCCTTCGAGATCCTTGAGCGTGTCGGCGCAGTTGCATATCGTTTGGCTCTTCCACCCAGCTTTTTAGATGTTCACCCCGTCTTCCACGTGTCGATGCTACGCAGATATCTTCATGACCCTTCCCACACGATTCAGCATCAGACAGTTCAGCTTGAGCCTGACTTTCGTTCACCGTGCAGCCAGTTGAGATTTTGGATCGGCAGGTGAAGAAACTTCGATCAAAGGTCCTGCCGTCTGTGAAAGTTCTTTGGCACAGCCCGAATGGTGTGGAGGTCACCTGGGAGGCTGAGGGAGAGATGCGGAAGAAATTCCCCCATCTTTTTGAAGGTACGCGTAGTTGCATATCTTAAAATTCGGGGATGAATTTTCTTAAGGGGGGAAGACTGTAACACCTGAGTTTAGGGTTAGTAGTAATTGTGTGTTAATGTGGGGTTTTTGGTAAAAAGTTTACCAAAACGGGATTCTAGTAATTTATCTGATTTTATAGTTATTTTTGTAGAATTTTATCTCGACCACACACACTTGTGCACGTTAACTAGGGTTAAGATTAGGGTTTGCCATATAATTGAGTTTGTGGGTTAACTATGTTTAAGTTAACCATGGTGGGTTGGGTCCTTGGTTAAGTTAATTGAGTTGTTTAGAACTAATTAGTTTAAATTGAGGATGGTTGGCTTTGACCATGGGTATTTAGAGAGTTTTAAGGTTGACTTAGAAAGAGAGAGGGGGATGTGATGTTGTCATGATGGTTTAAGTTTAAGTCACATCACCTCATTTCAAAACTAATTCACATCTCTCTCACTCACACAACTAAGATCAGCCTAGCCACCAAATCAGCAGCACTTCAACCTAAATTTTATCCTATCAACCACCCCAAGCCAGCCCTATTGCTGCTACAGCAGCTGATGATTCACCATCAGCCATTCTCAGCTCATTTCAGCACATCAGTACTTCACAAAGCAGCACATTAACTGCTGCACAAACAGCCACTTCGGCCCCTAACATCATTACAAACAGCCCCAACCTTAAAACCCTCTCTCACACACTCACATCAGCCCACTTCCAGCTCAATTCAGCCTCCAAACCTGCATCATAGCATCAGCTTAGCTGTTACAATCAGCATTAGCCTATTGTATCAGAACATCAGCAGTAACAGCTGTTACATCAGCCCCAACTCTTTACATAACCCCTCCTCCACACCATACAACCCCTCCCTTAACACTTCCTCAACCCTTGCCACTAGCAACACCTGAAACCAACACAAAATAACACAACACCACACCAGGCAACAACAACAGCAACATTTCAGCCAAACAACAGCATCGGCTTCAGCAACAGTGAAGCTCAGCTCATTTCCAGCTAAACTTTGCAGCACCCACTCCCTTCTTCTTCTCCTTCTCCTTCTTTGCAAGGTTCCTAAGGGGTATAATTCCTTAACTCTTTCCATATTGCTTAGATCATGTGTTTGTTTAGCTAGTTTAGTGTTTAATAGAGTTTTAGTGCTAGAATTTTGTCGTGATGCTAGATCTAGTTACATTAGAGTGCTTGTAGCTTAATGAGACCTTTTTGGTGTTAATTAGTCTGTGTTAGCGTAGTAGTGTCGTTAAAATTGGACGGATGACCCTAAATTACTAAAATTATGGTTATCTAGCTTAGTTGGTGTTTAGTTCATGCTTTAGTGGTAATTTTGGGTAAAATAAGAGAATTTTTACAAAATAATGATTGTGAGGGTTAGAGTAGCCCTATTAGGTACTGTTGAGACCATTTAACCAGAGATTTGCCCCAGATTTCTTAGATATACCCAATTTATCCGACTTGGCGTAATTTGGCAGTTTTAGCGACTTTTTTAGCCTTTCTGATATCTGCTTTTGACCCGACTCACTCAAGTAAAAATTGTGAAGACTGTAGCATGGTGAGATTAGCAGAAACACACACACAGAGCATGGGGACCCACCTCACCTTCGAGGCCGTCGGTTTAATCATTCTGGCCGCAAATTGCGGCCAGAGTAGGGGGTGGGGTGTGGGGATTTTAGGTGTAGGGTCATTCTGGGTAGGTTAGTCTGTTAGTACCTGCAAATTTTCAAGTTGGGCCCAGAGGCAAATTCTGGAGCTATTTGCGTGTTTCCGATGTTTTAAAGTTTCGTGCGACACGCGCATGATACGCGTGGTTCTGTGGCGCGCTGCGCGACACAGCGTGTTAGTTTAGGTTCTGGTGGACTTGTGCGCGTCGTGTCGTGTCGTGTGCACGCGCGTTTAGTTTCACGCACGCGTATCCTTTTTATCGATATATCGCGTTTTGCAGGATTTTTCTTATATGGTGACTTTTGTAAATTCTAGGTTCGCCGGCGGGGACTTCAAGCGCAGCGGAGAAAGGAAAGCAGGTGGTCGGACACACCTAGCACGGGATCACGGGTGAGTAGATTTAACATCTACGGGGACGATCGTTTGGATGGCGCGAGTCGCCCGATAGATTTAGTAAACTCGAAAATAGTAAACTTGATATTACTTATGACATTATGATAAGAATTCTTGCATGATAATTGCTGCAGTTAGGATCTATATGATGTTCCATATACGCAGACTCATTGTAGGACACATGCACCATTACCAGGTTTTATATGCAGCACGAGCACTATTCATGTGGACACACACACCCTGGTAATTGCTATGTCACGACACTAGATAACCATAAATCTGAAACATGTTAATTGCTTAGAACTGCGATATTGCATTAAATATTTAAAATGAAATCATAAGTATTGCTATCCTCATGCATAGGTATCATTGTATCATTTGCTCATGCCTAGTATAAATCATACACTGTAAATTGATACCATAGGCATTCATAATCATTGACATATGTATCCATGATGATTTTATGAGATTTATGATATTTCTGGATTTCGGGGAAAGCCGCAAGATTTCAAACTTATAACCTTTTAAAATATAAAGTTGCGGTTTTCTAGTGATGTAAAGTGTCGTCCACCATGAGTTTGCTGTGGCTTTCGAGAGCCATTTCGAGGAGGTGGATGAACCATCTCGGGTACATGGTGGGCCCGGTACGGTACCCCGGGGCAAGAAGATCGCAGGAGATGGCGTTGAGCCTGGCAGGGGACGGATTACCTACCGGTGACTTCATTTAGCACGGCGGATATCCAGAAGATACCGACCGTGGCCGCAAGATTGAGATATGGATATTTGATATGGATCAGCCGGATGGCTGAGGCCAGAGATACTTGGCATGGATATATGAGATTTAGACAGTTTTGAGGTGTCGTTGCTGGACACGGATTTTATTGATTTCATGGACATTATGCTGATGTTTAAAATAAGTTTCAAAACAAAGAAAGGAACAATTCTTATACCTACATTGAGATCTTGAGTTGACTCATATAGCATACATACATGATAGTATTTCATGTGGCATACATACCTGTCATTACATCCATGTGACATTATACTTGTTTGTACACTGATGATGCATACATACCTGCTAGTGCATACAGCCATACCTGTCCTAGGGATGCTAGGATACTTGTGTACATGCATACGATAGCATTAGTAGATGTTATTTATTACTCACGAGCTGGCAACTCACTCTCGTTATGCCACAGCTTTTCTGCGGGTCCATTCCGTCAGCACTGTAGCGGTGGATACGTTTGCCTCTTTTGCTCTTTTTGCCTGGACTCAAGGCTTTTGCTCATAGGTGGGTTATTATCATTTTGTAGCACCTTATATATTCATTGTATCTAGAACACTCCATCTACTGCTACTATTATTTTAGTTGTACCTGTCTTATTTGGATTACTGTATATTGACTTAGAGACCAGGTTGTGAGACTTGGGGATTTATGTTATGTTATATCTGGAGTCGAGCTCTCTTGAGTCGACATGTTATTCTTATGCTTCATGCTTATTCTTGCACATTGTTATTTTACTTGCAAGAGATTTGTGACCGCCTTGAGGCGAAGAGCTAGCCCCCGCTTGGGGATGCCATATTCATGTATTCGTTTATATTCTGCTTTGCACCCGTTTGGGGCTGATTTTACAAAGGAAATTCTGCAGGAATTTTGGAAAAAGGAAAGTTATTTTAAAAGGGGAACTTGATGTGGTTAAATAGAGTAAAATGCTTTAAATAATATGGTTTTCCTTCACTCTAAAATTTTAATTGGGTTTGTATTTTGGGCTTCGGCTTACTTAGTTTACGGACGCCTTGAGACGTTTCGTAACTTAAGTGCTGGTCGCGTTCCGTACATTGCGGGTCGTGATAAAGGGTCATGTGGGTGGGTCTAATTAATCATGAAATGGCGGGTAGAACTTGATTAGTGCTTATGATTTATTGACCTTAGCCAAGGTCATAGGTGCTAGGGGTAAAAACCATTATCGGGAGTTTCAAGTGTTGAAATTTGCAATGAGATTGCATACCTTTTATATGATAGTTGGATCCTGATACCCACTGCGAGTAATTGTTACTTCTAGGAGAGTTTTGCACTTTACAATTAGCCGATCAAGTAGGTGTCTAGAAAGGTGTCAACGGGGTTACGCCCCTAGGAAAACGAGGTTTATTTTAATTAGGTCCGTGCGAAAGCACGGGGAACCTCCCTCAAAGTACCGGCACTGGCCCGGCTGAAAGATTGGCGCACTTGTAGAGTGTAATTAATCCCGGCTAGTCTTTCCTTTTAGGGTTTAAAGGAAGATTTGATAAAAACAGTGGGAGCCATTCTGATTAGATAAAATATATAACCAGTCTAATCTTGCAAGAGCGCACGCAGAGTGTTTTCTTCTCTCTCTCTCCAGGTAGCGACCATGTCACGCCTTAATCAAGATAATAATATGGATGTATTGACCGAACCCGCTTGTTATACTGAGCTGGGGAACGTTGGTCCCGCTCCAACTTATAATTGTTATAAGACCGAGCAGGAATTAGGGGAATACCAGGATTCCCATGCCGCCCAAACGAAGAAAGTGCATGAGATGCATCTCCTTCGGATGCGTTCATTACAAAGAACTATTTCTCAGCATCCTCTGCATCCTGGGTACTTGATATCGGATCAGGATCCCAGATATGTGATCTGTTACATGGGCTACAGAAATGTAGAGAACCGAAAACGGGTGATAAGTTTCATGAGACAGAAAACGGTGCAAGTGTTGCAGCCAAGTCTGTTGGTCACTATCACCCTTTATTTCCAAATACATTGATTCTGAATGAATGTTATTAGATACCGAACCTGATATACAACATCATATCAGTCTCTTTATTTACTAAAGAAGGATATAATTTTGTATTGTTGGATAATGTTTTGAGCATTTACTATATTAATAGTTGATCGGTTCAGGCACGTTATCTAAAAGCTTATACATTCTAAATCAAACTACAGTTCCTTACGTATAGAACGCACATAAGAGGAAGAGTTCAGAAATGAACGAATCCTTCTTAAGGTATTGTAGACTAGGTCATATCACTGTGACCCGACTAGCTAAAGTTACATTTAGATGCATATTTAAATCAGTTTGAATTTACATCTTATGAAACTTGCCAGTCATGTCACAAAGATAAGATGACCATCGCTCTGTTTACTGGAAACAGAGAAAGAGTTAGTGAACTCTTGGGACTGATACATAATGATGTATAAAGGTCCCCAGTCTACATATACCAGGACTGGTTCTTTGTACTTCATTACATTCACTGATGATCTCTTTAGATTCAGACATATGTTCCTGTTGAAACACAAGTCTGAAACTTTTGAGATAATCACCGAATATAAGTTAGAAGTAGAGAACCAATATGGGTATAAGTATTATGTCCTATGATAAGATCAGGGAGGAGAATACTTGTGCATTGAATTCCTGGACTATTCTAAAGGAGAATGAGATTCTATCTCAGTATTACTCCTCTAAATACACCACAGCACAACGGTGTATCGGGGCGGAGCAATCGCACCATATTAGATATGGTGTGCTCTATGATGAGTATTACTGAGTTACCTGTTTCCTTTTGGGGGTTATGCACTTAAGAAGCTGCATACCTATTGAATTAGGTTCGAATCAGATCACTGCCTACCACTCCATATAAGATATGGTATGGGAAGAGCCTATCTCTTAAGTAAATTAAGATTTGGGATTGTCCGGCCTATGCCAAAAGAAAAATCCGGACAAGATCGAGGCAAGGTCAGTTCTATAGAACTGGAAGGAGTTCCAGCTATACAAACTGCAGCTGATGATTTGATAGAACCAAAGGATTCGATAGTCTCCGACGAACCTCAGGCTCTCCGCCGATCTGGTAGGGTTCTTCATCCGCCTGAGAGATACTTTGGTTTCTCAATGACAGTGGGAGCGAGGATTGCATCATGAGATGATGACCCAACTAGTTTCGAGTAGGCCATCAAGAGTAAGGACTTTGTAAGAATGGCTGGATGCTTAGCGATCTGAGATGGAATCCATGTACACCAACAAAGTATGGACTTTGGTTGCAAGATCTGAAGGGTTAAATCCCCATCAGAAGCAAGTATATCTTGAGAAGATTACTTGGTGTAGATGGAAAAGTTAAGACTTTCAAAGCAAGACTTATTAAAGGTTTTCGTTATCGACCAGGCGTGGATAATGATGAAACCTTTTCCAGTGCCTATACTTAAGTCCATCCGGATCCTACTTGCCATTGCTGCATACCATGACCGTGATATCTGGTGGTTGGGTGTCATGACTGCTTTTCTAAATATTGATTTAGAAGAGAGCGTCTATAAGTACACAGCCAGAGGGCTTCGTAAACAGTGGGAGCAGTGGAAACATGTGTAAGTTGTTTGACAGATTAAAGCAGGCATCGCGGAGTTGGAATGTCTGTTTTGATGTGGTAGTCAAAGTGTTTGACTTCATCAAAATGGTAGATGAACCTTGTATATACAAAAGGGTAGTAGGGAGTATGGTGGTGATCCTCGTATTGTGCGTGGATAACATACTCTTGATAGGAAAAGAGTTTCCTATGCTACGTTCTGTCAATCTCCTCTTATCACATGGATTCTCCATATAGGATCAAAGTGATACCTATTAAATCCTAGGTTTTATATCTATGAGATAGATCTAAATGGATATTAGGATTCTCACTAGGTGTAATAAGATGGTATCAATGGATCCTGGGGAGAATCACTGGAAAAGTTCCAGGGTGATAAGGACGACTGAATGTTAGTCGCAGGCATTGTCTTTACCCTCAGTGGAGGGATGGTATGTTTGAAGAGTTCCAAGCTAGATACCGTGGCAAACTAGACGATAAAGGCTGGTGACATCGCTATCAAAGATACTACAAAGAGGCAGTTTGGGTGTATATTGGTTCATAAGATGAACTAGGTTCCAACCATTGTGTGACAATGGAAGTGTGGCTTTGGCCCAGGAACCCTGGTCCCATCAGTGTTCCAGACATATTATGAGGCAGCATCACTTGATCATGGAGATAGTTGATCTCCAGCGTGATCGAGGTTAGGAGAGTAGACTCAGAGGACAACACGGCGGATCCACTCACAAAGGCCTTTTCCCAGAGAGAGACTCATATGGGATGGTTGAGTATGAGATACTACAACCACTGCTACAGATGGCCCTAGTGCAAGTGGGAGATTGTTAGTTATATGTATGCCCTAGAGGCATTACTGTACATGAGATGTATATTGTAGTGGATGCTGGGACATATATAGGTAGGACATTCTTGCTCGACATGATAGTACGCTATCTGGTTGCTCTTTATCTTAACATGTATACTTGCAGTCTCTCTAATACATGTTGATAAAGCCCTTAGGATGTGTGCTCGACTTCCAAGACTATGATGTGGATCATACTAGTGGGGCCTGAGTAGTCAATGAGTACATCCTTCAATGTTCCTAGTCGCGAGAATATCGAGACGGGGTATCGATATTCCAGAGTAGACTAGCGTATATCTTCTCGATCCATATGATGCGCGATGGATGATCCTATATCCATTGGTGTTTGACATCAGAGACGGTATGCGGGTGCTCAGTGGTGACTGGGTACACTGAACGGACTCGCCGAGAACTCTTAGATGGTATTATACCTCACGTCAGATGGCAGTTCTCTGGTGACACTGGTACAGCTTAGTCTGTTGACCCGAGATCGTCATAGAGTCTTGTGTGTCTCCCACTGTGCTTTGATTTCCACCCTACCACGGCTCTACTGAGTCATTCAAACTGGTGGTTTTTGGGTACAGTCCCGATTCACATGGAGGCAATGAGCGATAGGAGGGGATTCGTATCTCCCGGTATTGGGGGTTGATGTTGCGCTATGCTCGACTGGCCATAATTGGAAATCCCTGGCCAGGGTTGCACTGATTTACTGGCAAGTGTTATCAGTAGTTTCATGCTTGTTATGGACCTTACATCGGCATGACTTATCAAGCTACTTGGGTCTGACGTTTACCACCCCTAGGCGAGATATGCGACATATCAGACGAACAGACCAGACTGTGTGGTAAGTGTTACTGGTTGGATTCACAGGAGTGTGAGCAAGCTTGCTCATTGATCTTCTAATCGCTCAATACCCGGTTGGCCGTTACGTTTAGCAGACCGCTTGCGGCTTGTGGGTGATTGATATGATCACCGCCTACTGCCGGCGTATTGACGAGTCTTTAGAGTCCTACACAGGGGTTTCCTGGCTCAAGCGAAACGATATAGGAGCGCATATGAGATATGTGTGCGACCAAGAATAATACCAGTATGTGATACTGTATTCTATTCTCGCGATTCGTATCATCGGACGGTTATATGAGATATAGCCGGGTTACCGAATCAAGTGTTGATTCGATACATTGATACACTAGATATTAGTCGGTTATATGCAATATGACCGGATCGTTAAATCAAGTGTTGATTTAATGATTTAATGTATAATTATATATTTGATATATTACTTTACATTAACTAGTATTGGTTCACTTAAGATTGATTTTCTTACTTGAATGTGCACATTGTTTATATGTGATATATGCAAGTGTACATGTTTGTATCATGCTTGATGATACATACAAGTTATGTGTATGAGACTTAAACCAAATCAAGATTAAATTAGGGTTTACTAATTTCCTAACAAATAACAAAAGAGGTGAGACTTTGGTCAAAGTTATCAAGCTTCATGAAGCTTGAAGAAATTTTGACAAAGTCAAATCTTTTGTCATTTCCTTAGGATATTAGTTAACCCAACCCTTAACCTAATACTTTGGTTAATTCTCTACATGAGTTAAGCATGAGGGCTTAACACCATGGTGCCATAATTAAAAGGATAAGTTTCATTCTTTATTCATTATTCTTATCATTATTCTTTCTTCTTCTTCTTCTTCAAGAAGAAGAAAGCTTGCTACCTCTAATGGTGCCATGAGAAAAATTGTGAGAAATCCAAATCCAAAGTGGACCCACTTCCTATTTCTTCATCCTCTACCACTTGCCAAGTAGTATAGGGTGTTCTCTTCATAAGGTTTTTGACCAAGTGAAGGAATAGCTTGAGTTTGAGTCTCCCCGACGTAGATCATCTTCGGCCTCGAAGTCAACGACCTAGCCCGCTCATTTCTCCGATGAAACCAACGCTAGGGTCCGGGATCCCGATGATCGCAGCGAAGGGACGTCAACACGGAGCTTTAGAAGTGAAGGACCGGATCTACAAAGGTTGTAATCCCTTTCACTTATTAGTAAAGTTGTTTGCTTGTATGTTTTTCGCCTTACCTCTAGTTAACGATCTTGCATAGAGTTGTTAGGAACATAAAATTTGATTTTGGCATGGTCGGTGCCTTGTAGAACCTCATGAGTGTGCCTAGGAACCCTACAGTTTTAGTGTTTCCGGTAGCTTGCTGTCGTGAGTTTGTTTTGATGATGTCACCATACATGTTAGCCGCTAAGAGAACCCTTTTATACCATAATGGAATCGATTCGTTAATTGGCGTTGTGTTTGTTAATTATTGTGTAGTTTGCTAAATCCACGCATTATTGTGTTATCTGTTAATAGGATCGCAGGCGGTGACTTTGGACGCTGCGAAAAAAGGAAAGCGGGTGGTTGGATTTACCTAGCTCGAGATCATTGGTGAGTAGATTTAACATCTACGGGGAAATCGCCCGTATGGCGTTAAGCGTCATGGCTAGATATGATGTTATAGCCGCATGTTTATATGCATACATGTTGATTGTTCATGAGCTTCATTACATATCATTACTTGTTGTGCTTTGACTTAGTACCTAGTGGACACTGCACCATTACTGACGGTTCATGTTGCACGAGTACTAAATTGTATGCTAAACCCACACTGTCAGTAATTTCCATGACACACACAAGCTATACACATATGTGGTATTGTATTGTTATTGATATTGAGACATTGATTCTTTTTCTATTGCGCATATAAAAGGCATCGTGCATACATAACTACATGAACACATTTATATCATATTGCATTTAATTTTGTAGAAATTGGGAACCACATGATATATTTAAAAACTAGATTCATTTAAAAGAGCGGTTTTCCCTTGATATGCTCATATTACTATTCTATGTTGCATACATCATATTTCATGGATTTACGCATTGAGATACAGATTTCATATGATTTATGGATTTGAGAACCATGGTATTATTTCAAGAAAGTATGCATTATTTTGAAAACCCGGTTTCTCTTGATATGATATTTCAGTGCGTCCACCATGAGTTTTCTCGGTTCTGAGACTTGTGTTAGAAACCCGATTCGAGGAGCTGGATGATCCATTTGCGGGTTCATGGTGGACCCGGTATGGTACCCCGGGGCAAGAAAGAGATGTTGTGCAGTAGAGGATGAGCCTGGCAGAGGGACTACTACCTACCGGTGATTGGTTGGACCTGGCGGTTATCCATAGGATACCGACCGGAGTCGTGAGATGGTTATGGGCCGATCCGGACTGACGGAGCCCGTGGGCCGATCCGGACTGACAGAGCTCGAGTTATGTGGATTTATGTATCGATGTTGGACATGGTTTTTCATGATGTTTTGAATGCCGATGTTGGGCACTCAGGTTCCATGAGATTTATAGATATGAGAGCCGATCAGAGTGATGGCGCCTGAGGTGTTATAATTTAGGGTGTCGTTGATGGACACCGGTTTTTCCATGATGATGATTCATTGATGATGATATGTTTTATCCCATACTCAGCATTCATTGATATGCATTGCTTCATGTATTTGTAGTACATGATGGAGTACCTTGATCATGATTGTTGCATATCCATATTACCATATTTATGCTATCAGATTACATGTGATAGATTATCGTTGTACGTGCATACCTGTGATTATTTGTATGATGTTACTTACTATTCACGAGTTGGCAACTCACCCCCATTATGCCACAGTGTTTTGCAGGCTTGACCCTCAGAGTAGTCGTGGCAGGGCTCTTATTGTATCTTTTTCAGCAGATACCGCTACGGTTGGCTTTATGCCTTTTTGCTATAGGTGGGTTCACGGTTATCCGTTTATGTTCATTGTATATCTCATTGTATCTAATACTCTCCATCTACCATTTCCATATATTAACTTAGAGACGAGTTGTGAAGACGATATTGTATATTTTTGTGATTCTGGGTGTCGAGCTCGTGTGAGCCGGCCTTTCTTATGTAGTTTAACCTCTTTATGTTGTTTTTCATTTATATTGTATATTCCTTCGCTACGGCATCGTATATATGCTTGTGGTGGTTTTTTCCGCCTGTGGGCGTGATTTGCTCCTATTTGAGGATGCTTTATTTATATCCTATATTTGTATCCGTTTCGGGGCTAGTTTTTACAAAGGAGGTGTTGCCGAAATTTTTCAGAAAATAAACTTAAGCTTTAAGATTTTTACTTAAGATTTCCAAATGTTATTAACAATGTTTTTATCACTTACTACTTTTGATGGTTTAGATTTCTGGGTTTTCGGCTTACTTAAATTGTGTTACGCCTGTTGACGTCATGCGGTTTAAGTGCCGGTCACGTGCCTAAATTTAGGTCGTGACATGTAGGGGTATGGATGAGTTTGCTCGTCGGCCTTCCTTTCGCTCAATACCTGGGTAGCCGTTACGTACAGCTAGTGCCGCTGTCGTGCTTGTGGTTAAACCCACTTTCAGCGTATTGACGAGTCATTAGAGTCCCACACAGAGGTTTTTCATGGTTCAGGCGATATGGTGTAGATGACGTATATTTGTACATACAGGTGTCCGATTAAAATATGTGTACAGGCTGCACAGACTTTAATCGGACGGTTAATAATACTAGCGGCTTCGGAGTTAGACAGATTATTAAATCAGGTTTTGATTTAATAAATGTATGTATATATATATATTCTACTATTATTGTTCACTATTCATTTTCTCTCTTGGCTATTCGTATTTTTGTATGAATACGCGTATATGTATTTTGATACGTGTACCGGGAAGTATTCCATATTTATACGGAATAGCTTCTAGAAGATGGCCACCTCATTATTGATTTTCTTTTTAGAAAATCATTTTGGAAATGAGGTGGAGGGGTGAGTTGGCATGAGCATGGGTCATAGCATGTAGAGAGGTATGGCATGGATTTGTTTAATGGAAATTGAGGAGATAGTTATCCATGGTTGAATTATTGTGGCCATTATTCCTTACATGCCATGCCATCTATTATTGACTTGATTCATTTTTCACTTGTTTTTCTTGACTTGCTTCATGGCTTCATTCTCTTTCTCACTTGGAGAAAACACATAGCCATTTCTTGAGTTGCACATGCCATTGTTTCCTCACCTCCATTATCCTTCTTCTTGGATTGCTCATTTGAGCATGTCACATGAGAGAAAAGAAAGTGAGACATTCCTACACCTCCACTCTCCATTGCTAGCAACCTTGGAGCATCGGTTGCCTTGCTAGGCAAGGCTGGAGCTTGCGCCGTTTCCCTCGGGTGGATCCTCATGGATGGAGGAAGACCGGCAACCAAATTCTATCCGCGACCACTAGGAGCTTGGGATGATTGTTGAAGACCTGAAGGACACGATCCGTTTTGTATAACCATCTAACTCCTAGTTTTACATATTTCTTGTATAGGGTTTAGGGAAGATCCGGGTATCGGGTTGTGGTAGCGCCAGTTTTTGTAAATTTTTGTTCCGTATTTGGCCAAGGTTTGATGGCCGGGGCGCTGTCGTAACCCAACAGTTTTCATTGCACGGGCTATCCATACGACAGGGAACGTCGTGTCTCATTTGCGGCTCAAGTGAAACCCGGGGCTCCAGGATTATCCACCACTCTGTGATGCTTGGCTGTGATTCTGAGATGTTTCTTTATATCATGCCTGGGATGTTTGCTATATATACACACACACACACACACACACACACACACACATACATACATACTAGTAGATGTTGTATTTGTTTTGCACCCACGCTAGTCCAGCTCCCGCTCTATCGTTAGTTAAGTAACCTAATGGGTGATGATAGGGCCCAGTGGCGAATGCGGATGGCATATACGTATATTTTATTTTTATTCCTTTTCTGTTGTATGATATGTTTAATTGATGGGACTGCATTGATTCTGATCAATGCAAGGAAAAAGAAACCTATTTGATTTTGGTGGAACCAAGTTTTTGGAAAACAGACATTACAGACGTTTTCTTTTGCTTTGCAAAGTGGTATTCGATTGGGAATATCCTGCACCTCATTCGACGAGGCAAGGGCAAAGATCCCTTCATCGGGAGTGACCCCTTAGGCAGAAGTTTGCTTCAACGTAATAACTTCACTATAATTGATTTTTTTGCTTTGCATCGTGGTATTCGATTAGGAATATCCTGCACCTCATTTGACGAGGAAAGAGCCGAGATCCCTTCACCGGAAGTGACCTCTTTAACAAAAGTTTGCGCCACTATATATTTGAAAAAACACTTGGATTCTTTCAACGATATTAAGTTCGTTACGTTAAAGGTTTTTCGCCAAAAACCAGTCGTAGCCCTCCATCATTTCTTACAGGTATTACTTAGTATTCATGCTGTGTATGTTAATCTCTGTCAAGGCACAATGCTTGGTAGCTGGGTAATGCTTGTGTGTTGCATAGATATGCAATTATTTAGGACAGTTGCACGGTCATGTTGACCTCTGTCAAGGGCTCGTGCGGGTGGGTCTAAGTTAATCCAGGACAATGACGGGTTGAACTTGACTTGCGACATATGATATGTTGACCTCTGTCAAGGTTATAAGCTGCTTGGGGAAAAAATTGTTAGTGATATGTATGCCCTAGAGGCCATTACTATACATACGATGTATATTGTAGTGGATGCTTGGACATATATATGGAGAACTTTCTTGCTCGACATGATAGTATGCTATCTGGTTGCTCTTTATCTTAATATGTACACTGATTGTCTCTATGTTACATATTGATAAAGCCCTTTAGATGAGTACTTGACTACCAGGATTATGATGCAGATCATACTAGTGGGGACAGTGTAGCCGCTAAGTACGTCCTTCAAATGTTCCTAGTCGTAGGTGTATCCAGACAGAGCATCAATATACCAGAGTAGACTAGCGTATAGCTTCTCGACCCATGTAGATGGGCGATGGATGATCCCATATCCATTGGTGTTTGACATCAGAGTCAGTATACGGGTGCTCGGTGGAGACTGGGTACACTGGACAGACTCACCGAGAACTCCCAGATGGTATTATACCTTACGTCAGATGGCAGTTATCTGGTGACACTGGTACAGGTTAGTCTGTAGACCCGAGATCGTTATAGAGTCTTGTGTGATTCCCACTGTGCTTTGATTTCCACCTTACCACGTTCAAGTGAACGTGCAAAACGGTGGCTTTTGGGTACAGTCCCGAATCACATGGAGGCATTGAGCGATAGGAGGGGTTTCGTCTCTCCCGGTATTAGGAGTTGATATGTCTCTCCCGGTATTAGGAGTTGATGTTGCGCTGTGCTCGATTGGCTATAACAGGAAGTCCTTGGTCAGGGCTGCTTTAGAGATATACTGGTAAGTGTTATCAGTAGTTTCTTGACCCGTTATGAGCCTCATATCGACATGACTTATCGAGTTACTGGGGTCTGACGTTTA
Source organism: Agapanthus africanus (assembly GCA_030015575.1). NCBI lineage: Eukaryota > Viridiplantae > Streptophyta > Magnoliopsida > Asparagales > Amaryllidaceae > Agapanthus > Agapanthus africanus. The sequence goes on along the minus strand of CM057337.1, from coordinate 335,451,798 downwards.
CCACCCCTAGACGAGATATGCGACATATCAGGCGAAGAGACCGGACTGTATGGTAGTGTTACTGATTGGATTCACAGGAGTACGAGCAGGCTTGCTTGTTGAACTTCTGATCGCTCCATACCCAGGTGGCCGTTATATTTAGCAGACCGCTTGCGGCTTGTGGGTGTTTGATATGATCATCACCTGCTGCCGGCGTATTGACGAGTCTTTAGAGTCCTACACAGAGGTTTCCTTGCTCAAGCGAAACGGAGTAGGAGCACATATGTGATATGTGCGGGACAGAGATTGATATGAGTATGTGATACCGTATTGTATTCTCACGATATGTGACATTGGTCGGTTGTATGCGATATAACCGGGTTATCGGATCAAGTGTTGATTCGATAAGTTGTTACACATGATATTAGTCGGTTATATGTGATATGGCCGGATTATTAAATCAAGAGTTGATTTGATAATCTAATGTATAATTATATATTAGATATATTACATTATATTGACTAGTATTAGCTCACTTATGATTCTTTTCTCACTTGGTTTGTGCACATTGTATATATGTGATATATGCAAGTGTACATTATTTTGTGTCATGCTTGATGATACATAGCAAGATGGGTGTATGAGACTTAAACCATGCTAGGGTTAAATTAGGGTTTTATTTATTTCGTAAGTTATAACAAAAGAGAGAAGACTTGGTCAATGTTGTCAAGCTTGGATGAAGCTTGTAGAAACATCGACAAAGTCCACTCTTTTGTCATTCCTTAGGATATTAGTTAACCCAACCCTTAACCTTAGCCCTTGGTTTACGCTACATGAGTTAGGCATGAGGGCTTAACTCACCCATGGTTGCAATAATTCATTTGGATGAATTCATATGAAGAGTTCTTTCTTCTTCTTCTTCTTCGTCAAAAAGCTTTCAAGCTTCAATGGAGGTATGAGAAAAATGTGAGAAAATCAAATCTAAAGTGAGCCCACTTCCTACTTCATCATCCTCTACTACTTGCCATTTAGTATAGGGTGTTTGCTTCACTAATTTCACAATTAGTGAAGAGATAGCTTGGGTTAGTGTCTCCTCGACGTAGATCATCTTCGGCCTCGAAGACACCGAAGCAAGCATGTTCGTTTCTTCATGTGAACCTCTCAAGAGTCCGGAGTACATGTTCATATCAGATTTTTGCATTTTCATACCGCCCAATTTTTATCACATTGCATATCGGTAGATACTCTTGAGCCGTGTTTGCTAGTCAATTGCAGGATACAGGTTCTCGGTTCTAAAACGGTGAAATTCATGGAAAACACGACAAAATCCGGGTTCCTGCCAACCACAGATAAAACACGGTCTCCGCTCTTCATCCATATGTTGCCAGATACCAGTTTAGGAAGACAGAATGTCAAATCAATGTCACTCTCATGCACAAGGCTCAATGGTAGCACAAAATCCAAGAGATCTACGCGGAGCTCGAGGCAATCATGAAAAAATCTTGACAAAAAGTCCACCTTTCCCTCAACAGAAATTCTGGAATAATCGTGGAGCCAAATTGAGAAAATATATGTACCAGAATAATGTAGACATCAGATCAGGCCAGCACCAAAAGTTGGAGGGCCCAACTCTTCCAAAGGGCCGCGGATCCGCGGCCAAAGTGGGGTCCAGGCCGCGGATCCGCGGCCATTCTGGCGCCAAAGACAGAAAGTTTCCAGGGGTAGGATGGTCTTTTCAGATGGGTTCTGGTGGTTGCCCTAGGGTTTCATTTCTTGGCCTATAAATAGCCCAGAACTTTGTGAAGGAAAGGGTCCATTCTTGTATTTTCTTTTTCTAGGATTTAGTTTACATGTTCTTCTTCTTCTCATCTCTTCTCCATTAAACTTGTAGTGAGCTTTGTGAGGGAGGAATGGTAAATAAAGAAGATCATTTTATTATCATGCTTGTCTTGCTCTTTCTTTACTTGTTGTAATTTTAATTGTTAAGTAGTTGTTGTTATTTCCTTGTTGTTTCTTTCTTCTCTCTTTTCTTTATCATTCATACGACAATGATACTTACGCTCGATCCTCGCCAAGGTGAGGTCGCAAACGGTTAGTCGTATTCTTCAAATCTCCTTCTTTCTATCTTCCTCTTTTGTTTTGTTTTGTTCTTCCTTATCATGATGTGTGAGTAGTTAATACGTGTTAGGGTAGGATAAGGGATGTTTGAGAGAAGGAAATCTCTCTCACTCTTTCCTTGCCCAACAGCTTAAATCGACTCCCGTTAATTGAACCACAATCCGCTCCTTACGGCACCCTATCCTACATGATAGCGGTGATTCCGTAGTGAGACCGGTTGTGGTTGAATTAACCGGAGGTTATGGCTAAGAGCCAAGAACGGACGGACAAGCACCAAAAGGAAGACTTATGCGTTGGAAAGCCTAGCTTATACTCGCAAAGTCCTTCCTAGTCGTGCTAATCCCCGTTGTTGCCGATTACCGTAACACCGATATTAAGAGGGGCAACGAAAGATGTGGAGACTCCTAACTCAAACTAACCTAATCCTAACCCTAACATGCTCTCTTTAAATATCAACTCAACACTTAGATAACTACAAACAAAATCTGAACAACCGGACTTAACTCGTCGAAAAACACATAGAAAAAGATTCCCATCTCCCTGCGGACGACCCGTACTCAACCGGCTAGCTACGTGCGAAACCGTCTTGATTGCGGTATTTAAACTAGAACTTGAACACGAACGTAACCTGTCAATCAAATGGCGCCGTTGCCGGGGAGACGGTAGTTTATTTCCTTGTGTAATTTCGGGTTAATTTGTAAGTATAAAAAAAAAAATGAAAAAAATATATACTTTGTAAAAAAATCATCTTGTTATTTTTGATTAGCTTTTGTGCAAGTGTGTAGGAAAATACAAGGTTCGAGTTCAGTGGCCAAGACGTTGAAAATACGGAGTTCAAGTACAGTGCCAAAGACGTGGGAAGATAGACCCACATTTCGCGGCTACACCGCGACGGACAAAATGAACCATCCGGTCTACTGTAAAAATCTGGAGCAGATACAGTGAGCAAATCAGAATTCTACACATCCAGACAACCAGAGGAGACACAGACCAGCATCTCCACAAAATTTCAAAGCCCAAGCCCACTATATTGCCGTGGAACCGCGGCCTTAGCACATGGTTGGCTGCGGATCCGCGGCCAATTAGTGGCTTCAGGGTCCCATTTTCTTTCTGGTGGGTCTTTCTCTTCTCTCCACTCCTCTGAACTCTACTGAACTGTGTTTTCTGCAGCCTTCTTTGCGCAAACTCTTCTCCCCCTTCCAATAAACTGTTCTTGTGCAGGATTCTTTGCGCCGCAAATAAAAATTGTTTGCAGTTGATTTGTTACTGTTTTGCATTCTTTAATACGGACTTATAGGGCTTGAAACCAATCCAGATTGGGTGGGGATTTCATCACCCTTCCCAGGACCCCAAAAAATCACTAAAGCATATGCATTGTCCATTGTAAATTAAAAAATACTAGACTTCAGCCCTAAGGACTTCGCGCTCATTAGGAGAAGATAAACCGTGTTTAGAACCTCGCTTAACCGTATATTGATTACGGGGTGTCTAGGAAAGTGTTAAAGGCGCAACCGCCGAAAGAGAAAGGGTTATTTAATTAAGGAACTTCGCGAAAGCGTTGGACAACCTCCCCTTATCTCTGCACTTACCTGGCCCCGTGATCGGTGTATTTTTAAGCCTGTTTCTCGACACTGTTTAACTTCAAAAATCAAGTTCAGGAGCAGGTCTAATAGACCTAGGTTACCCTAGATCTAGGTGTGATTGTGCATATCTTGTTTGTGATTGCTTAAGCCGTATTTCCGTACATATTTCTGTAAATCTCTTTCTAAAAACAAAAAAAAAAGAAAAAAAATCAAAAACTTTTATAAAAACTTGCCCTTTTGTCGCCAAATCCATTTTCACCCACCACCCATCGCCTTTCTCCATTGACGTTTTCTTACCCTCACCTTCTCCGCTTTGACTACACTAAACTCGTTTAGTGTATGTCCGCTTGGACTCGGGACACTAGCGCCCGTCTAGTCCGCGTTACGTTAGTCGCGACCGACTACGCGATCGACTCCGAAGTCGATACTCCATCCACTCCTCTTTCACCCCTTCCTTTGCCGGCCAACTCCGACGTTGACCGGAATTCTGTTCATACATCTTCACCTTCACCTTCACCTTCACCAACCTCTTCTTCCGCGATGTCGGGATTTAATCCGAACATCTCTTTGACCACCGCTGGATTGGCTCCACCTCCTACGGAGACCAATCTCCCACCACCTCCGTCTGTTGTAGCGCCGCAGCGAATTGCGCTCCAGGATCGTTTCTACCCCATCCGTTCTGCACTTCCCACCTGCCTTTCTCTTCCTCCGGCCAATGGGGACAACTTTGAAATTAAGCCCCATTTCATCAACATGCTTCCATGTTTTCATGGGCTTGAATCTGAAGATGCCTATATCTTCATTAACAAATTTCAAAACGTCTGTGCCATGATGAAAACAACCCAGCTGTCGGACGATGCTATACGTCTACGGGTCATTCCGTTCACTTTATGCGATCTCGCTGAAAAATAGCTGTATAGCACCGCTTCCCACTCAATCACCAGCTGGGACGAGTTTGTTAAAGCGTTTCTGAAAAAATTCTATCCAAATCATAAGACCGCAAGAATTCGAAATGAGATCAACCAATTCTCCCAGCTTCCTTCTGAACCCTTCTGGAAGTGCTTTGACCGATACAAAGACCTTCTTGTTCAGTGTCCTCACCACGGTATAGAGAAATGGCAACTCTGCCAAACCTTATACGAGGGACTGAACCCAGCAACGAAACAGTTGCTGGAAACCATCTGTCAGGGCCACTTCCTATCCAAATCTGACGAGGAAGCGTGGCAGTTCTTTGACGATCTTGCGGAGCAAACGCTACAGTGGGAGAGCACCAGACCGACTTCTTCTTCTTCTACCTCCACTTCTACCGGTCAGTCTAGGGTAGGAATCCACCAACTCGATGTCTCTATTGCGATGAAAGCTGAAATGGCTGCAATAACACGAAAGCTTGAAGCGATAGAGAGCAAATTTTCTGCTCCTGCCCCCATACCTGTTCTCCCCCTTCGTACCATCTGCGCTTGTTGTTCCGATCCTTCCCACTTGACCGAAGAGTGTCCTTACAATCCACCCTCGCAAGGACAGGATCAGGTTAATGCTGCCTTCCAGCAAAGACCGAGGAATGATCCATACTCTTCCACCTATAATCCCGGTTGGAGGAACCACCCCAATTTCGCCTGGAATCAGAATCAGAATCAATTCCAGGGAAACAATTTCCAAAGGGCCCCTCCGCCGCCACAACAAGCGCAGCAACAAACTCAACACCAATATCAGCAGCCCTTCCAACCCCAGCCTTTCCAAAACCAGACGAACAACTTTGCACCGAACAACTCTTTTCCACCAAACAATTTTGTTCCGTCAAACAACGATAAGGTTTCCTCACTCGAGCGAAGTCTGGAGGCGTTTGTTAAACCGTCGACTCAATCCACCGCCAACATCCAGTCTTCGATTCAATCCTTAGTGCAACACACTGCCGCACACGGGCAAAGCATCAAAACTATCGAGGCCCAGATTGCACAGCTGAACGCGGCCTTGAGCGAGCGAGAAAAGGGGAAGCTCCCGTCCCAGCCACTTCCAAATCCCGGTCACCCACATAATGCACATGTTTCTCTTGAACAACAAAACCATAATGTGAGTGCCGTGACCACACTGAGATCGGGGAGGATGCTGCAAAACAACATTGGAAAACGGATCAACGATGACACCCCGGCCGCTTCTTCTTCTTCTTCTTCTTCTTCGTCTTCTGAGCCTATTCTCCATTCTTCAACAGGCTCTCCTTCCTCTTCTTCTGCTCTGAACGGACCCACTTCTCACTCCACGAAAACACCTATTCTGGGATCCGTTCCAACTCCAAAATCTCCTCCTCCAGCATTAGACTCAACCAATTTTCAAAATGTTCCATTTCCAAACCGGTTGAGGTCTAACAAACAAAATCCACAAATGGAGAAGATTTTGGAGTTATTCAAGCAAGTTAACATTAACATTCCTCTTTTAGATGCTGTCCAACAAGTCCCATCTTACGCGAAAATCTTAAAGGACTTGTGCACGAAAAAGAGGAAGTCTCAGGTACCCAAGAAAGTTTTCTTGGCTAGTGCTGTGAGTGATGCCCTTACCCAATCTTTACCACAAAAACGGAAGGACCCTGGCTATCCTACGATTTCAATTACTATTGGGGATAAGAACATCAACCGCGCAATATTAGATCTTGGTGCCAGTGTTAACTTGCTTCCGTATTCAGTATACGAGAAATTAGGCGTCGGAGAGCTGAAACCCACACACTGCACTCTCCAGATGGCCGACCGATCGATCACCCATCCTAGGGGTGAGCTAGAGGATGTGTTAATAAGAGTCGGGGACTTCATATTCCCCGTCGACTTCATTGTCTTAGATACACAGCCTGTAGCTAACCCCTGGAATCAAATTCCGGTGATACTCGGTCGTCCATTTCTCGCAACCTCAAATGCTGTGATCAATTGTCGCAATGGTTCAATGAACCTCTCTTTTGGAAATATGACGATTGAACTCAACATTTTTAGGTTGGGGAATCAGCCCGCCGAACCTAATGCTCATATACTGGACGTCTGCTCGATCCAGGAGATCACCCCAGAAGAGTGTGAATTCGAGGAGTTTCTGTTTGATCACGATAATCTCGACGCCACTAGTGCGTTTCTCTTCGAACCTGCTGCTGTTTCTGCGCCCGACAACGAATACGAGTGTTTCACGTTCTTGAACGATCTTAGCCGCGCACAACCCGAGTTTGAATCTTTCGACTTTCCGGATGAGTTACTTGAACCATCCAACTCGGTTGCTTACACTCGCTTTGAACCTTTGCTGGAGTCCTTTGAGTTCGAGACCTTTGCACCAGTCTTGCCTTCCATCATTTCACCTCCAACGCTCGAACTCAAGCCTTTGCCGTCTCACCTCAAGTATGCTTACTTAGGTGAGAACGAGACCCTTCCTGTCATCATCTCGGCTTCTCTAGCTCCCGAGCAAGAGAAAGCCCTTCTCGCGGTCTTGCACGGCAACAGGCAAGCTTTTGGCTGGTCCATGGCGGACATCAAGGGGATTAGTCCCCTGATCGTTGAGCATCACATTCATCTGATGGATGATGCCAAACCAGCCCGGGATCCACAAAGACGTCTTAATCCAGTCATGAAGGAGGCTGTGAAGAAGGAGATCGTCAAATGTCTAGATAGTGGTATCATTTACCCTATCTCTGATAGCCAGTGGGTTAGCCCCATTCATGTTGTCCCCAAGAAGTCGGGCATCACGGTCATAACCAACGAGGCGAACGAGTTAATCCCTACTCGCACCCAAACTGGGTGGCGAGTTTGCATTGATTACAGAAAACTCAACGCCGCAACGCGGAAAGACCACTTTCCGCTACCCTTCATTGACCAGATGCTTGAACGATTGGCCGGACATGAGTACTATTGTTTTCTTGATGGCTACTCTGGCTATAATCAAATTCCCATCGCCGAAAAAGACCAGGACAAGACCACTTTCACTTGTCCTTTCGGCACGTTTGCATATCGACGCATGCCCTTTGGGTTATGCAATGCGCCCGCTACCTTCCAGCGGTGTATGATGGGAATTTTCTCTGACATGGTGGAAAAATTTCTGGAGATTTTTATGGATGACTTCTCCATCTTCGGCGACTCCTTTGACGAGTGTTTGCTGCATCTTGACGCTGTCCTTACTCGATGTAAGGACAAGAATCTCATTTTGAACTGGGAGAAATGCCACTTCATGATGCGCGAAGGTATTGTCTTAGGACATATCATCTCGCAAAATGGCATAGAGGTTGACAAAGCAAAGATTGAAGTCATTTCCAATCTGCCTCCTCCCCGATGCGTCAGAGATATCCGAGCCTTCCTTGGCCATGCCGGTTTTTATAGACGGTTTATCAAGGACTTTAGCAAGATTGCTAGGCCCTTGACTCTTTTGCTGGCCAAGGATACGCCTTTCGACTTCAACTCGAGCTGTGTGACTGCCTTCGAGTCACTGAAACGCTCACTCACTTCTGCTCCCGTTCTTTCCTCACCTGACTGGACGCACCCATTCGAGATTATGTGCGATGCATCCGACTTTGCCATCGGTGCTGTCCTTGGACAGCACATCAACAAGATGCCGCACGTAATCTATTATGCGAGCCGAACCCTGAACGACGCACAACTCAATTATACAACAACTGAGAAGGAATTCTTGGCTGTTGTATTTGCCTTAGAAAAGTTCAGGCCCTACCTCATCGGCTCTCCAGTCATTGTCTACACTGACCATTCTGCTCTGCGCCATCTTTTTGCGAAGAAAGATGCAAAATCTAGGTTAATACGTTGGATCCTCTTGCTTCAAGAGTTTGACCTTGTCATTAAGGACAAACGAGGATGTGAAAACGTAGTTGCCGACCATCTCTCACGACTTCCTTTTTCGCCTTCGCTTCCAATTCCGATCAACGACGTTTTCCCGGATGAACAACTCTTGACGGTATCGTGCGAACCCTGGTTCGCAGATATTGTGAACTATTTGGCCACGGGATTACTACCGACTGAATGGTCGAGTCAGGACAGACTTCGCTTCTTATCCCAAGTAAAACACTTTTACTGGGACGAACCCTACTTGTTCAAGTACTGTCCCGACCAGATTATTCGTCGGTGTGTCCCTGATGAGGAATTCAAGAGTGTGCTGTCATTTTGCCACAATCAAGCGTGTGGCGGGCATTTTGGGCCCAGAAAGACAGCTGAGAAGATCTTGCAATGTGGTTTCTACTGGCCACAACTCTTCAAAGACGCTCATGACTATTGCAAGACTTACTCCCGGTGCCAACACATGGGCCGGATATCCCGGAGGAACGAGATGCCGCTCCAACCGATCTTGGTTGTGGAGATTTTCGATGTTTGGGGGATAGACTTCATGGGGCCGTTTCCCAGCTGTTTTGGGAACTTGTACATCCTTCTAGCTGTTGATTACGTCTCTAAATGGGTCGAGGCTGTGCGTAGCCGGACTAACGACAACAAGGTTGTCGTTAGGTTCCTTAAAGAAAACATTTTCTCCCGGTTTGGGCACCCCCGAGCGATCATTAGCGACAATGGAAGTCATTTCTGCAATAGGACTTTCGAGGCCTTGATGCGGAAATACTCCATTAATCATAAGCTTTCTATGCCCTACCACCCCCAGACCTGCGGGCAGGCCGAAGTTTCAAATCGGCAAATCAAGCAGATACTGGAGAAGACGGTTTCCAAGAACCGTAAGGATTGGTCTCTGAAACTCACTGATGCCCTTTGGGCATTTAGAACCGCTTATAAGACCGACCTTGGCATGTCTCCCTATCGGCTTGTGTACGGAAAAGCCTGCCACCTTCCTGTCGAAATCGAGCATCGCGCATTTTGGGCGATAAAGGAGCTGAATCTGTCTCTTGAGGACGCGGGCAGCCATCGGAAGCTGCAGCTGAACGAACTATGCGAGCTTAGGGATGAGGCTTACGACAACGCGGTTGTCGTTAAGAATCGAACGAAGGTGTTTCACGATAAACACCTTTTGCGCAAAACCTTCGTACCTGGTCAGCAGGTATTGCTTTACGACACCCGACTTCACTTCCATCCTGGAAAGCTCAGATCTCGCTGGAAAGGGCCGTATTTTGTGCGGAGTGTGTATCCGCAGGGCGCTGTGGATTTGGAGAATCCCAAGGACGGTTCCCTTTTTAAAGTGAACGGACACCGATGCAAACCGTACCTTAGCGCCGAACCAACAGAGGAGCTCCTGTTCTTACAGGAGCCGGTTTACCCTGAGTGATCTTTCTCTGCCTACCTCCAAACTTCGGTTATCCAGCCAAGAACAGTGGACACTGTTCCAAATAAGTTTGGGGGTATGTACAAACCATTTTGTATATATTTGTGTATATTCTTTTTCTTTTCTTTAAAAACAAAAACAAATAAAAATTTGTGTATCGTTAACCGACAATTTTGACCCTTCAAATGATCTCTTCATGCAACGACAGTGAGGACACTGTCCAGTTTAAGTTTGGGGGTACGCTCGGTACGCATTTCTTACCTTCGCATTCATATGTATATTTTGCATCTGCATATTAAAGCCATAAAATCCATAAAAATTTGAAAATTTTCTAAAAATATTAAAAAAAAATTTGTCAAGTTAGCTTGTGGAAGAACTCTGATTCAACATTCGACGGTTTTTGTTTGAAAAAATAGGAATAACTAAATCTTATGTTTGGATTTTGAAAACCTGAAAGATAATTCTCCTTTGAAGTTAACTATAGCTGATATACGTCTTTACATCACACTACACGTGTCGTAAGATTTTGGGAATTAGATGACAAGACTTTCATGTTTAAACTTTTAAACAGATAAATGATTTTCTGAGGATCAAATAGGTTTGTTCTGAAATAAGTAATGTCAAGAATAGTTTATGAAGTAAAGCGAATATGAAGGAATGTTATTGATGCCGTAATTGGAGCTAAGTCAGAAAAATAACCCATCTAAAACTTGATTGGAATGATTACACACCAAACTCACTAAACACGTCTTTTATCCAAAAAAATATTTGAACTGCCGGTTATATCTCCGTTCGTATCAAATCATCTGATTTTTACGCCAAACTGTCTTTTGTTTTTGGACCTAGGTAACTTGAGTAATTAAGTCCGCTGGGGTGTTTCTCACCTAATGCCCTAAAACCAACTGGTTTGGGTGCATTGGCCCAAAGCTCGCTAAGAAGCCTAGAAAGTCCAGTTTTAAAACAAAGTCAAGCAAGTGTTCTCTCCGAGTTAAAATTCCTAACGGTTCTTTGTGTGAGAATAATCTTGATAAAAGACAGGCTTTTATAAAAATTTTAACGGAGATATGAAGGTTTTACTCTTTGATAAAGACTATTGCACGTTCACAGAGGTGTGTATGAAATGAAAACAAGAAAAAGGTGGAGTGAAAAATACGACTTAGTTTCCTGTTAAGGAAGATAGAAATTCTGAAGTTGAAACCTTACTGGAAAATGAAACTTGAAAAATTCTTAACTCTTTATAAAACTTATGTGATCCTTTTAAAATTGTTATCTGGGCTTTATTGTGCGACATGATGACTTTTATCGATCCTTCTGGAACTTAACGACACTATTTGCACTGCACGTAAAGACATATAAAATCTGTAGTTAAATAAGAAGCGAGGGGTGAAAAATAAAGGTTCGATAGTCTGGACTTAGGATTATAGAATTTTTATTTTCTAAAAACAAAACTTTAGGGTTTGAAACTTAGTCATTTTTACAAACCAACTTGACCGGATTTTGTGGGTAGTATCCGCTGAAAACCCTCAGGAGACAACACTCCTCCTACTAGGGACACCTAGAGGTTTAACGGCCTGTTGCACATGCTCAGTGCAATCGCGTTCCCTGCGAAAGTGAGGTTAGGAAATTTTTTGTGAATAAATGGGCTTTGCTCGGGACGAGCAAATGATAAGTTTGGGGGTATTTGTTCATATCAGATTTTTGCATTTTCATACCGCCCAATTTTTATCACATTGCATATCGGTAGATACTCTTGAGCTGTGTTTGCTAGTCAATTGCAGGATACAGGTTCTCAGTTCTAAAACGGTGAAATTCATGGAAAACACGACAAAATCCGGGTTCCTGCCAACCACAGATAAAACACGGTCTCCGCTCTTCATCCGTATGTTGCCAGATACCAGTTTAGGAAGACAGAATGTCAAATCAATGTCACTCTCATGCACAAGGCTCAATGGTAGCACAAAATCCAAGAGATCTACGCGGAGCTCGAGGCAATCATGAAAAAATCTTGACAAAAAGTCCACCTTTCCCTCAACAGAAATTCTGGAAAAATCGTGGAGCCAAATTGAGAAAATATATGTACCAGAATAATGTAGTCATCAGATCAGACCAGCACCAAAAGTTGGAGGGCCCAACTCTTCCAAAGGGCCGTGGATCCGCGGCCAAAGTGGGGTCCAGGCCGCGGATCCGCGGCCATTCTGGCACCAAAGACAGAAAGTTTCCAGGGGTAGGATGGTCTTTTTAGATTGGTTCTGGTGGTTGCCCTAGGGTTTCATTTCTTGGCCTATAAATAGCCCAGAACTTTGTGAAGGAAAGGGTCCATTCTTGTATTTTCTTTTTCTAGGATTTAGTTTACATGTTCTTCTTCTTCTCATCTCTTCTCCATTAAACTTGTAGTGAGCTTTGTGAGGGAGGAATGGTAAATAAAGAAGATCATTTTATTATCATGCTTGTCTTGCTCTTTCTTTACTTGTTGTAATTTTAATTGTTAAGTAGTTGTTGTTATTTCCTTGTTGTTTCTTTCTTCTCTCTTTTCTTTATCATTCATACGACAATGATACTTACGCTCGATCCTCGCCAAGGTGAGGTCGCAAACAGTTAGTCGTATTCTTCTAATCTCCTTCTTTCTATCTTCCTCTTTTGTTTTGTTTTGTTCTTCCTTATCATGATGTGTGAGTAGTTAATACGTGTTAGGGTAGGATAGGGGAAGTTTGAGAGAAGGAAATCTCTCTCACTCTTTCCTTGCCCAACAGCTTAAATCGACTCCCGTTAATTGAACCACAATCCGCTCCTTACGGCATCCTATCCTACATGATAGCGGTGATTCCGTAGTGAGACCGGTTGTGGTTGAATTAACCGGAGGTTATGGCTAAGAGCCAAGAACGGACGGACAAGCACCAAAAGGAAGACTTATGCGTTGGAAAGCCTAGCTTATACTCGCAAAGTCCTTCCTAGTCGTGCTAATCCCCGTTGTTGCCGATTACCGTAACACCGATATTAAGAGGGGCAACGAAAGATGTGGAGACTCCTAACTCAAACTAACCTAATCCTAACCCTAACATGCTCTCTTTAAATATCAACTCAACACTTAGATAACTACAAACAAAATCTGAACAACCGGACTTAACTCGTCGAAAACACATAGAAAAAGATTCTCATCTCCCTGCGGACGACCCGTACTCAACCGGCTAGCTACGTGCGAAACCGTCTTGATTGCGGTATTTAAACTAGAACTTGAACACGAACGTAACCTGTCAATCAGTTCACGATCACAGCAAAGGGACTACTATACGGAGCTATTGAAGTGGAAGAACGATCTACAAAGGTTGTATTCCTTGCTCACTAGACTTGCAAAGTGTTTGCATTTTATATTCCGTCGATTTCTAGTTAACGATTCTAAGTTAGGGTTAGCTAAAACGACAAAAAATTGAATTTAGCATGGATGATGCCTCCCGAAACCTCGTTGCCGTCTTAGGTAACCCTGCAATGGTATTAGAGCCATGCTACAAATTTATACGAATTTTATGAAGATTACGAAACCAAAATACTGCGAAACTTGCAACGCTTAAACCTGCTCTCTGTTGAATTTGAAAAGTTGTCAAAAATTTTTTTAAACAAGTACAGAGTGCTATATGGGATATAAAATGAATACTGACAAAATTTAAGGCATTTTAGAGAAAAAGTGTCCGGCCCCATATACCTAGATCTCGGCCAAATCCGAGTTGTCCCCCCTGAAATTTTGTTTGTGTTCCAGAGAATGGGTTTTGGTGTTTCAGTTTTGTTTATTTTTTCTAATTTTGCATGTGATGTAATCTTACACTATAAGCAATTCGGAGTGTTTCGTATTCTTAGTTTTAACATTATTTCAGGTTATTCACATATTGTTTAGACGAAGTTAAAAAGTTCGATCGAATGTCAAAAACCCAATTTTCCAAGTTTAACGTATTTGGAAAAATATGTAAGTGATTCTGTGGACCCTCTAAAAGAACGAAACCTTAACTCGATTATATGACCGTCAGAACTGCCACTAAACCCTAGGGTTTGTGGTAGTTCGGCGTTGTCACATGTGAGGCGTTGGTTTGACCCTTCTACGGCTGGTTCATAGGTACCGTGGCATCTTCTGGGTATTATTGAATTGTGCTCAAGTGTTGAGCTGTCAGGAAATTGTGGGATTTTGATGAATCGATCAAAAAGTTTAACGTCATCCGGATATTATGTGATGGAATGCAATATTTGGAATCCACAAGTAGTTATGAGATAACTAGTTTGAATTTTATAAATCTAGCGGTTTAGTCTCATTTGATCGGTTGCCACGGGATTTTGATATGATCAAAAGTCCGTCGCAATCACGCAGCGTACGCGGATACTTGCTGGGTAAACTTAATAGATAGCCACGCCCCATAGCCCCGACAAAGTGACTGTAGGAGAACCCCATCGCCAAAAGCATCCGTTCGGGTGCTCGCGGCAGCTGTGTTCCACCTTAGTGCACTTCGTCGACGGCATCGGGGGGTGCGGCCGTCTACTAAAGTTTCCGACGAGCATTCGATCAGGATGTCAGGAATCTTGTTGAATTGCCCGACTAGATATTGAAATTTTTTTTCAAGATCGAGACTAAAATGCGGTGTTTATAATTGTTAGGCATGCGATGTCTAAGGAATTCATTTGGTTAGGCATGTGATGTCTAAGGTGGTTGCGGATTTCAACTGTTGCAGTTTTTCACTTTCTTTTCTGGGACCGGAAGTGTAATATATGGTGTATCACCAGTTTTGTTGCTATATGCCAATGACAATTGGGATACGCATATTTACTTACGTTGATGACATGTGATGTTATGTGTTGCTGGGATATGTTATATTGGATCGTCGTGTTTTGAATAGCCGGGGGTTTTATGTGAGATGAGAGTTTTTCATTTTCATTCATGTAAAATTCATTGTATGTAATATTCTTTTATTAGGGCACTTCCGGGTTGAGGATGATGTCACCATTGTATATTATTTACTTTTCCGCATTAGGATAGACCCAAGGCGGGGAGCACAATTAACCGGGTTCTGGAGTCCAATGGGAGACCATCTCGAAGAGTCGAGACCGGGTCTCCTAACTCTAGAATTGGTAGGGTTGCTTGTCGCTCTCGTAGGGGTCTAGGGATATAAGTTTGGCTATTCATCGCAACCATGGAATCTGTGTTTTATACAGGCTTAATTTTAAAAACGGAAATCCTCGTATATCCAATATTTCATATGTTGTGTTCTGCTGCGATATCTGTGATGTGATCATTTGATATATTGATGAGATGAATACAGGATATAGTATATGTGATATATTATATAGACGTTGCTTATATTTTACACCCGCACTAGCACTGCCCCGCTCTGCCGTTAGTTACCTAACCTAACGGTGCACGAGAGGACATCGAGGTGAATGCGGATGGCATAAGCGTACGTTGTATTTATCTATGATGTTTAGGTAACTTAAAATGATGAGACTTCATTAATGAGATTAATGAAAGAAAATAAACCTAAAGATGTTGTGGAATCGAATTTTCAAAAACAGGTAGCTCTAGTTGTTGCTTTGCATAGCGGTGTTCCTTATAGAACATCCAGCACCTTATTCGATAAGGAAAGAGCCGAGATCCCTTCACCGGGAGTGACCTCTTTAGCAATAACTGGCAGATGCTAAAACCCTCGGTTTGTCTTTTGATTGCTTTTATAGTTTTTGCTTTACATAGTGGTATTATGAATATCCTGCATCTCATTCGATGAGAAAAGAGCCGACGATCCCTTCACCGGGAGTGATCTCTTTAGCGAAACTAGTAAAAGCCTCAAAAACACTCCATTTTAAATCATTTGATTCTATAACAATATCAAGTTCATTACCCAAAGGGTTTTCCTAAAAACCTGTCGTAGCTCTCCGTCATTTCAGATAAGTACTAGTTAGTATTCGTGCTACGTTTGTTGACCTTAGCCAAGGCATAGTGTGCGGTAGCTGATTAGTGCTTATCTGCAATACATATGATGCGATTGAGTTAGGGTAGTCGTGCGACTTTGTTGACCTTAGCCAAGGGTCGTGCGGGTGGGTTTAATTCAATCGGGAAATGACAGGTTGAACTTGACTAGCGCTTATAATTTGTTGACCTTAGCCAAGGTCATAAGTTGCTAGGGGTAAAATATTATCGGGAATTTCAAGTGTTGAAATTTGCAATGAGATTGCATGCCTCCTATGAGATAGTTGGATCCCAATACCCACTGCGAGTAAGA
Source organism: Agapanthus africanus (assembly GCA_030015575.1). Taxonomy (NCBI): domain Eukaryota; kingdom Viridiplantae; phylum Streptophyta; class Magnoliopsida; order Asparagales; family Amaryllidaceae; genus Agapanthus; species Agapanthus africanus. The sequence continues at coordinate 335,435,645 of CM057337.1, read as the reverse complement.
GTTACTTCTGGGAGAGTTTTACACATTACAATTAGCCGATCAAATAAGTGTTTAGAAAGGTGTCAATGGGGTTACGCCCCTGGGAAAACGAGGTTTATTTTAATTAGGTCCGTGCGAAAGCACGGGGAACCTCCATCAAAGTACCGACACTGGCCTGGCTGAAAGATTGGCGAACTTTTAGGGTGTAATTAATCCTGGCTAGTCTTTCCTTTTAGGGTTTGAAGGAAGATTTGACTAAAACAGTGGGAGCCATCCTGATTAGATATATTAATAACCAATCTAATCTTGCAAGAGTATACGCTGAGTGTTTTCTTCTCTCTCTCTCTAGGTAGCGACCATGTCACTCCTTAATCAAGATAATATTATGGATGTATTGACCGAACCCGCTTGTTATACTGAGCTGGGGAACGTTGGTCCCGCTCCAACTTATAATTTTTATAAGACCGAGCAGGAAATAGGGGATTACCAGAATTCCCGTGCCGCCCAAACGAAGAAAGTGCATGATGATGCATCTTCTTTGGGTGTGTTCATTACCAAGAACTACTTCTCAGTATCCTTTACGTCCTAGGTATGAGATACCGGATCAGGATCCCATATATGTAATCTGTTACATGGGCTACAGATAGGTAGAGAACTGAGAATGGGTGATAAGTTTTAAGGGTTTGAACGGTGCAATTGTTGTAGCCAGGTTTGTTGGCAGTTATCACAGTGTATTACTAAATACATTGATCCTGAACGAATGTTATTAGATACCCAACCTGATATACAACATCATATCAATCTCTTTATTAAGTAAAGAAGGATATAATTTTGTATTGTTGGATAATGTTTTGAACATTTCCTATATCAAGAGTTGATCGGTTCAGGCACGTTATCTAAAAGAATATACGTTCTAAATCAAACTACAGTTCTTAACGTACAGAACACACACAAGAGGAAGAGTTCATAAATGAACAAATCCTTCGTGAGGTATTGTAGACTAGGTCATATCAATGCGACCTAACTAGCTGAAGATACATAAAGATGCATATTTAAATCAGTTTGAATTTACATCTTGTCAAACTTGCCAGTCATGTCACAATAATAAGATGACCATAACTCTGTTTATTGGAAACAGAGAAAGAGTTTGTGAACTCTTGGGATTGATACATGATGATGTATGTAGTCCCCTGTCTACACATACCAGGACTGGTTCTTTATACTTCATTACATTCACTGATGATCTCTTAAGATTCGAACATATGTTCCTGTTGAAACATAAGTCTGAAACTTTTGAGAAATTCAAAGAATATAAATCAGAAGTAGAGAACCAAAACGGGTATAAGTATTATGTCCTTTGATGTGATCAAGGAGAAGAATACTTGAGCACGGAATTCGTGGACTATTCTAAAGGAGAATGAGATTCTCTCTCAGCATTACTCCTCCGTATACACCACAACTCGTCGTTGTATCAGGGCGGAGCAATCACACCCTATATGATATGGTGTGCTCTATGATGAGTGCTACTGAGTTACCTATTTCCTTTTGGGGTTATGCGCTTGATGATGATGCATACCTATTGAATAGGGTTCCAACCAAATCAGGTGCCTACCACTCCATATGAGATATGGTATGGGAAGAGCCCATCTCTTATGTAAGTTAAGATTTGGGGTTGTCCGGCCTATGTCAAAAGCATGATCCGGACAAGCTCGAGGCAATGTCAGTTCTGTGGAAGTTTGTTGGATATCCCAAGCATTCGCAAGAGAATATCTTCTACCACACTGAGGAGCAAAAGGTGTTTTGTTTCTCGGCATGCCACCTTTTAGAAAGGAAATTCTTGTGAAGAAATTAGTGGTCATAAGGTAGAGCTGGAAGGAGTTCCAGCTATACAAACTACAGCTGATGATTTGGTAGAACCAGATGATTCAATAGTTCCCGACGGACCTCAGCCTCTCCGCCGATCTGGTAGGGTTCCTCATCCGCTTGAGAGATACTTCGGTTTCTCTATGACAGTAGGAGCGAGAATTGCATTATGAGATGATGACCTAACTAATTTCGAGCAGGCCATCAGGAGTGGGGACTCTGTGAGAATGGCTGGATGCTAAGAGATCTGAGATGGAATCCATACACACCAACAAAGTATGGACTTTGGTTGCTTTATCTGAAGCGTTAAATCCCCATCAGAAGAAAGTATATCTTGAGAAGATTACTTGGTGTAGATGGAAAAGTTCAAACTTTCAAAGCTAGACTTATTGCAAAAGGTTCTCGTCATCGACCAGGTGTGGATAATAATGAAACCTTTTCTAGTGCATATGCTTAAGACCATCCGGATCCTACTTGCCACTGCTACATACAATAACTACGATATCTGGCGGTTGGGTGTCATGACAGCTTTTCTAGATAGTGATTTAGAAGAGAGCGTCTATAAGTACACAGCCAGAGGGCTTCGTACATAGTGGGAGCAGTGGAAACGTATGCAAGTTGCTTTATGGGTTAAAGCAGGTATCGCAGAGTTGGAACTTCTGTTTTGATGTGGTAGTCAAAGAGTTTGACTTCATCAAAATGGTAGATGAACCTTGTATATACAAAAGGGTAGTAGGGAGTATGATAATGATCCTCGTATTGTACATGGATGCCATACTCTTCATAAGGAAGGAGTTTCCTATGCTACGCTCGGTCAATCTCCTCTTATCACAAGGATTCTCCATATAGGATCAAGGTGATACCTCCTAAATCCTAGGTTTCGGATCTATAAGATAGATCTAAGTGGATGTTAGGATTCTCACTAGGTGTAGTGAGATGGTATCAATCGATCCTTGGGAGAATCACTGGATAGCTTCCAGGGTAGTAAGGTCGACTGAATGTCAGCCACAGGCATTGTCTTTACCCTCAGTGGAGGGATGGTATGTTGGAAGAGTTCCAAGCTAGATACCGTGACAAACTAGACGATTAAAGGATGGATACATCGCTACCTACGATGCTACCAAAGAAGCAGTCAGGGTGTATATAAGTTCATGAGATGAACTTTGTTCCTACCATTGTGTGACAATGGAGTTATGGCTTTGGCCAAGGAACCCCCGTCCCATCAGTGATCCAGACATATTCTTAGGCAGTATCACCTGATCAAGGAGATGGATGATCTCCAGGGAGATCGAGGTTAGGAGAGTAGACACAGAAGACAACAATGCGGATCCACTCACAAAGGCCTATTTTCCAGTAGAGACTTTTATGGGATGGTTGAGTATGAGATACATCAACCACTGCTGATTGTTGGGTATGAGATACTACAACAGATGGCCCTAGTGCAAGTAGGAGATTGTTAGTGATATGTATGCCCTAGAGGGCATTACTGTACATACGATGTATATTGTAGTGGATTCTTGGACATATATATGGAGGACTTTCTTGCTCGACATGATAGTATGCTATCTGCTTGCTCTTTATCTTAACATGTACACTGATTGTCTCTATGTTACATGTTGATAAAGCCCTTAGGATGAGTACTTGACTACCAGGATTATGATGCAGATCATACTAGTGGGGACAGTGTAGTCGCTAAGTACATCCTTCAAATGTTTCTAGTCGTAGGTGTATCAAGACAGGACATCGATATACCAGAGTAGACTAGCATATAGCTTCTCGACCCATGTAGATGGGCGATGGATGATCCCATATCCATTGGTGTTTGACATCAGAGACAGTATACATGTGCTCGGTGGAGACTGGGTACACGGGATGGACTCGCCGAGAACTCACTGATGGTATTATACCTTACGTCAGATGGCAGTTCTCTGGTGACACTGGTACTGGTTAGTCTGTATACCCGAGATCGTCATAGAATCTTGTGTGATTCCCACTGTACTTTGATTTCCACCTTACCACGTTCAAGAGAACGTGCAAAACGGTGGCTTTTGGGTACAGTCCCGAATCACATGGAGGCAATGAGCGATAGTAGGGGTTTCGTCTCTTCCGGTATTGGGAGTTGATGTTGCGTTGTGCTCGATTGGCTATAATAGGAAGTCCCTGGCCAGGCCTGCTTTAGAGATATACTGGTAAGTGTTATCAGTAGTTTCTCGACCCGTTATGAGCCTCATATCGACACGACTTATCGAGTTACTGGGGTCTGACGTTTACCACCCCTAGACAAGATATGCGACATATCAGACGAAGAGACCGGACTGTACGGTAGTGTTACTGATTGGATTCACAGGAGTACGAGTAGGCTTGCTTGTTGATCTTCTGATCGCTCGATACCCTGGGGCCGTTATGTTTAGCAGACCGCTTGCGGCTTGTGGGTGTTTGATATAATCATCACCTGCTGCTGGCGTATTGACGAGTCTTTAGAGTCCTACACAGAGCTTTCCTGGCTCAAGTGAAACGGAGTAGGAGCATATATGTGATATGTGTGGGGCCGAGATTAATTCAAGTATGTGATAACGCATTGTATTCTCACGATATGTGACATTGGTCGGTTGTATGTGATATAATCGGGTTATCAGATCAAGTGTTGATTCGATAAGTTGTTACACATGATATTTGTCGGTTATATGTGATATAGCCGGATTATTAAATCAAGAGTTGATTTGAAAATTTGATGTATAATTATATATTAGATATATTACCTTACATTAACTAGTATTAGCTCACTTATGATTCTTTTCTCACTTGGTTTGTGCACATTGTGTATATGCGATATATGCAAGTGTATATTATTTTGTGTCATGCTTGATGATACATAGCAAGATGGGTGTATGAAACTTAAACCATGCTAGGGTTAAGTTAGGGTTTTATTTATTTCTTAAGTTATAACAAAAGAGAGAAGACTTGGTGAATGTTGTCAAGCTTAGATGAAGCTTGTAGAAACATTGACAAAGTCCACTCTTTTGTCATTCCTTAGGATATTAGTTAACCCAACCCTTAACCTTAGTCCTTGGTTTATTCTCTATATGAGTTAGGCATGAAGGCTTAACTCACCCATGGTTGCAATAATTCATTTGGATGAATTCATATGATGAGTTCTTTCTTCTTCTTCTTCCTCAAAAAGCTTTCTAGCTTTAATGGAGGTATGAGAAAAAATGTGAGAAAATCAAATCTAAAGTGAGCCCACTTCCTACTTCATCATCCTCTACTACTTACCATTTAGTATAGGGTGTTTGCTTCACTAATTTCATAATTAGTGAAGAGATAGCTTGGGTTAGTGTCTCCTCGACGTAGATCATCTTCGACCTCGAAGACATCGAAGCAAGCATGTTCATTTCTTCATGAGAGCCTCTCTAGAGTCCGAAGTTCACGATCGCAGCGAAGGGACTACTACACAGAGCTATTGAAGTGAAGGAACGGTCTACAAAGGTTGTATTCCTTTCTCACTAAACTTGCAAAGTGTTTGCATTTTATATTCCGTCGATTTCTAGTTAACGATTCTAGGTTATTGTTAGCTAAAACGGTAAAAATTTGAATTTGGCATGGACGATACCTCCCGAAACCTCGCTGTCATCTTAGGTAACCCAACCAAAATCACATCAGGAGTTTCAAACATACAGGAAACTTACCAGGAATGCGCATACCTTCTGGAGTGTGATAACTTGAGTGGGTTCCATCAAGTTATCATGCGATGATAGTTGGATCCCGATTCCTACTGATGAGTAGGATTACTCCTCGGGTGATTTTAGATGATCCCGACTAATTCTCCTTTTGGGTTTGGAGGAGAATTCGAGGAAACAGTGGAAGGAATCCTAATTAGATAAAGTGATTAACCATTCTGATTTAGGTTAGAGTGCACGCTGAGTGTTTCTTTTCTCTCTCTCTTTAGCAGCGTCCATGGCCCGACCCTAGACTAAAACTCATGAACCAAGTTAACCGAACCTTCTTAAAACGCATTGGCTTTTTGGATTGTCAGAGTCGCATATATCATTGCCGCTCCTACTTTTACCCTTTGCATTTCTCCAGGACATTCCGTATCACTACGAAGATCCGCATTTATTGGATATTACCATCGTATAATTACATACGAACTTGAAAAAACTTGTTTCAGATTCGAGAATGGTTGTCGGGTTTGAAGAAATATTATATAACTATTTAGTTGTCTTTTCCCTTTACCTTCTCTCAGGTTGCGAGAGCTCCCAGTATTAGGAGAGTACACCTATTACGCTTATTGGATAGTCTTCTTCCAAACCATAGGCCGGTGCCGAAGGGTAGGAAAGGAAGAAAACCAATTAGCCTAAGTGTGGTGTACAAAAAGTAATGAGTAAAGACATATAAAGGGATTTGAAAGAGGGCAAAGTAAATTGCGACTGTTATCATTCACGATGAAACTACGTATATCATCGCCACTCCTACTTTACCTTTGCATTTCTCCGGAATATTCCATATCACTACGAAGATCTACATTTATTGGATATGCCATCGTATAGTTATATACGAACTCGATGGAACTTGTTCCAGTTCAAGGATTGTTTCCGGTTCAGGAGAAATCGAATAGGATTATTCGAGTTTTCTTTTATTTTTTACCTTCTCTCAGGTTGCGAGGGCTCCTAGGATTAGGAGGGTACACCTATTACGCTTATTGGATAGTCTTCTTCCAAACCATAGGCTGGTGCTGAAAGATAAGGAAGGAAGAAAACCATTTAGCCTAAGGGTGGTGTACAGAAGGAAATAAGTAAAGACAAATAAAGGGATTGGAGAGATGGCGAGGAAATATACGGTTACAGTCATGAATTTGGATAGTGGAAGAGGCATTACTAGGAATACCCGGATACCCCTTCGAAACATTTTCATGTTTCAGTTTTACTGTGAGTTGTTAATTAAAAACTGATTTCCCAATTAGATTCTTCATGGTATGTATTTACCATATTTGATTCACACATTTGTATGGTATTACAGATGATGAGTGGGAGTAAGATATTAGGAATTAGGTGATTATATCCTCATTATATCGGAATTCGTTATAATTGGTGATATTTGAGGAAATCACCTAGGTTTTTGCTTGACGGCAAATATTTGGTTTTGAATATCCGATTATTATGCACCAATTTCAAACTGATATATATGTACGTTTATTTTATAAAGTGAGATATAACTTTTTGAAATTATGTCTATGACATTTACCTATATCAGTTGATGATTGGGTAAGGAGCATTCAACAGCGGTGTAATTCTTCTTAACTGTAATATAGTTTTCAACCCACGACGCACAGGGTTTAAGTTATTAAACTCAGGGGACTTATACAAAGTATTGTATGTTCTCCGGTTTCCATTAGGAAAAAGAGGTTGGTACCCATACTATATTCCATTTACTCATGACTTCTCTAGTTTTAGACAAGTATTTCGTTGAAATACAAGGTCCAAGTTTTGAGAAGTTATAGGTATAAGAATAAAGTAGAGAACCATATGTTGCAAAGTATTAGGATTCTTCAAGGTGATCGAAGATGTAGATACTTGTGCTAGGTATTTCGTTGATAGTAATGATTTTCAGAACTTGCTTCTTTTTCAGGTTACTCATATGTGGATGCACTCCTAGATGAGTAATGCTGCTTAGCCTCATTATTGGATATAGTGCCCTCAGAGTCAATTATTGGATCACAGGCACGTGATTGCAACGATTGAGGGAGGACCTATACCGGTAGGACAGTCTTACTTAAGATGATAGTATGCTATCTGGTTTATCTTTATCATCGTATACTGCTTTAGGTGACCTTATAGGTCGCTATTACACATTGATGGAGCCCTTAGGATTCTTACTTGACTACCAGCAGTATGATGGTGATCATATACGTAGGAGCTGGTAGTCTATAAGCACATCCTTAAAATGGTCCCTAGTCGTGGGAGTTTCGAGACTGGGCATCGATACTGTTAGTTATATGTATGCCCTAGAGGCTATTACTGTACATTGGATGTATATAGTAGTGGATGCTGGGACATATATAGGTAGGACTTTCTTGCTCGACATGATAGTACGCTATCTGGTTGCTCTTTATCTTAACATGTACACTTTCTGTCTCTCTATTACATGTTGATAAAGCCCTTAGGATGTGTACTCGACTTCCAGGACTATGATGCAGATCATACTAGTGGGGCCTTGGTAGTCCATGAGTACATCCTTCAATGTTCCTAGTCGTGGGAATATCGAGACGGGGCATCGATATTTCAGAGTAGACTAGCATATATCTTCTCGACCCATGTGATGGGCGATGGATGATCCCATATCCATTGGTGTTTGACATCAGAGATGGTATGCGGGTGCTCAGTGGAGACTGGGTACACTGAACGGACTCGCCGAGAACTCCCAGATGGTATTATACCTCACGTCAGATGGCAGTTCTCTGGTTGACCCGAGATCGTCATAGAGTCTTGTGTGTCTCCCACTGTGCTTTGATTTCCACCCTACCACGGCTCTACTGAGTCGTGCAAACAGGTGGTTTTGGGTACAGTCCCGATTCACATGGAGGCAATGAGTGATAGGAGGGGATTCGTCTCTCCCGGTATTGGGGGTTGATGTTGCGCTATGCTCGACTGGCCATAATAGGAAATCCCTGGCTAGGGTTGTAGTGATCTACTGGTAAGTGTTATCAGTAGTTTCACACATGTTATGGACCTCACGTCAGCATGACTTATCAAGCTATTGGGTCTGACGTTTACCACCCTAGGCGAGATATGCGACATATCAGACGAACAGACCGGACTGTACGGTAAGTGTTACTGGTTGGATTCACAGGTGTAACGTTTTGAAAATCGTTTCGGTGAAATTTCGAAAAAACGGTAAAATAAGGGGGTTTTCTGTAAAAAGTCAAAATGCAAATATCTTTATTATAAAATTAAATATACATATTCTAACTATGTAATTGCTAGTATTTGGTGTTTATTGATCCACTGCTGAAATTTCAAATTTTCTAAATTTTTTTCCGAAATTAATTATTTTAATATTATTTTAACCCGGTAAGAAAATACATTAAATTAGCGATAAATACAAATTTAAATGGGCTAATTTTAATCTTTAAAATCATGTTAATTAAAATCTAGTTGTAATATAATTTTTTAGTATTTTATTTCAAGTTTTAATTGATTTATTTTATGGAAAACAAAAATATAGTTATTTTGAACTAAAACTTGCAAATATGGTATTGTGGTGGGTCTTTTTGCATCGAATTTTTTTGTAAAGTCTCTCACACTCACCCTCACTCCCCTTGGCCGGCCCCACACTATTATAACAGCCCAAGAATTTTATTTCCCTCTTTTTGACCTTAAATCATGTGAGAAATGGGTTAAAATAAGGTTTTTATATATAGTAAAGTAGGTGGGGGTATTATGGTAATTTGGGAGGGGCTTTGACTTGTATTCTTTTCCACAACTCCCCCACACCTCTCCCCACTCCCTCCTCAGCAGAAATTCCTGCAATAAACAGCCCCAAAATTTCCCCTCTAATTTTTCTTCTAAACTCATCAAAATTCCATTTAAACTTCACAATTTCAAGCCCATCCTTCATCCATTCTTCTTAACCTTTCTTGCATGGATTTTGGATGCTAGGAGGCCATTTTTGGAGTCAAAATTTCTTGCTAGATCTCTAGATCTAGAGGTATAATTCTTACCCATTTAAATTCTTATGGTTAGATTTCTTTAAATGAGTTGTTTTAGTGTTAATATTGGTGCTATTTTTATCTAGGATCTTCAAGAGAATGGTTTGAGTTAAACTAGGGTTTTTAGCACACCATTATTAAGTTAATTATTCTATTTTGCTATCTAGTGTTTTATACAAACCAAATCTAAGAGTTTAACTTGCTTTTTAGGCTTCAAATTAGTGCTAATTTAGTGTTTCATGTATAGTTTGGGTTGGATTTTGTTAGTTATAAAATTCAAGAAAGGGTTTGAATGCAAGTTAGGGTTTTGTGAAATTGGTGTATGGTTGTGTAATGTATTAGGCTCTTATGGCTTGTTAAAACAAAGTTAGTAGCAAGTTGTTAATTGTTAGTTTAAAAATTATGATAATTACGCTAATTTGCTAACTAGCTATTTAAAATTGGTTAAATAATTGGGTTAAAAATGTAATTATGTTTTTATGACATTATTAACATTATTATGAGTGGTTTAATATCTTAGGTTATGCAAAACCAAGCTTAATTGTTGAATTGTGAATTTTGCTTTAAAAGGTGTTAAAAATTGATATTTTTGCAAACTAGAATTTTGGAATTTATGCAAATTGATGAGAATAAATTATAGGAATGGTTTATATGACTTTGTTATAATATTTAGTAAATATTGTGGATGCTAGGTTCGTTTATACATCGAGTTTTGTACTAAAACGGTGATTTGTGCTTGCTAAATTTTCGGAAAAATGACTATTTAAGTGAAATTGGGTTTTTTGTGAATTTGAAGCTATTTTATATTATAATTAGTGCTTGTAATTGTACAAATGAGTGTGTTGGGAGTTTTCTCGATGGTTTGGCGTTTGTACGCCGACGTCGAGGGTTTTTGGGTCGATTTGTGAAAGCAACCGTAGGTTTTGACCTATGTGGGATTCGTGCGTCGTTTTGGTCATGAGTCGGATTTTAATGCGGTATGGTGCGTTATGATATGTAGGTACCCCATGTAGACTTCGAAACGACAAGAAAGCGCATGGTGACGTCGGCACCGGCGAACGAGGACCAGGTGAGTAGATTTATATCTACGGGGAGAAGTCGGGTGGATGGCGTATAGCACCCCCGCAGTCCGTGGTGGTGTATACGGATGCGTATACACACCAACAATTTATTATATGTTATTTGGGATTAATAACGATGTTTAGGATGGATATTGGTGTGTTGGATTATTTTAGTGTTGCGAACCCTAGGGTAGTGTTGCACTACACATACACACCTACATACTTGCATACATTCCTATTTATATGTGCTCATGGGATTCTTTATAGTTATGTGATCACATGGGTATGGGACTACGTGTTCACATACGGATTTGAGGATGATACTTGGGATTGAGCTGAGTCGATGAGATTTGTTTTGTGGTTGTGATATCGGTGATATGGCAGGATTCGTACTTAAGGTACGCCCTGGTGTTATAGCGGATCTTGGGGCGGCGATACGGGTGAATAGTGTTATAAATAAAATGGTCGACATGTGAATGTGATATGAGGCATGATATGCTAGGATATTGATATTAGGCCGTATCGGGCGATGTATACCCTTGATGATGCTATGTGCTGACGGTATCAGTTTGTACGAGATTGTCGATCTGTAGTCAGATCATGAGTATATTGAGGATATTAGTATTGTACTAGACATAGGTCAGTACCCTAGACTATGATCTTGAATAAAGAGGATACCAGAGGAATGGTGTGAGGAATATAATATTGACCCGTACCCAGATTTGGGGATACCGTACGACGGATTTACGTACGAGCTATATCTTGATGATTGATCCGCACTCTTGACTTGGGATGGCTGATTGTAGATATGGTATCGGATATGATATTATTGAGGCGGGATCACCGACTAATATATATACAGGTATGTATATGGATCGACTCAGATATTAGGCGGTTTCCTTACCTGTAGTCCAGCTTGTTAGCTTAGCCCTTTAGTTTAGTTTAGTTGTTAGATTAGATTCGATTCTTACCTATTTCCAAAACTAACGAATCGTGCGTATTTTAAAAGACAGCCCAAGGGATCCTACGGATATTTCAAAAGACGTATCTTTTCATAAAAACACCGTAGCCCCTATTTTCAAAACCCTATGATTCGTGTTATTTCAAAAGGCACCATTTGTAGGACTTATATTAGATTAATGCAGGTTAGTTACAGTTGCGTCTAGTATTCAGCTCCCGCTTATTATTGTGGTTCGCTTCGCATCGCATACTTATGTTATAATTTATTATTGCAATGTTGATATCATATTGTTAGGACACCAGCACCATTACCAATGATACGTATGTACCACGTACACTTACTTGCCGGCTCACACACATCTTCATCGGTAATTGCCATGTCACGTACACCTTAGAAAATATTATTGCTTGACTTAGCTTGTTAGTTAGTAATTTGACATGATATTAGTGTGCCTGCCTTATATGCCAGCTTAATATTGTAGTTATTACTTGTCACTTCATGCATACTGTTATTCATTGTTATGCCTATATTCATGGTTTTTACATGCTATTGATGATTTGGATTCGGATTTCCATGAAATTTTCTGGATTTGGGGGGAAAACCGCAAAACTTATATAAACTGATTTCTCTCTTTTTAAATAAAAAGTGCGGTTTTTCCCATGATGTATGAGTCGTCCACCATGAGTTTGCTGATGGATTTCGAGACCCGATTCGAGGAGACGGATGAACCGTTTCGGGTACATGGTGGACCCGGTAAGGTACCCCGGGGCAAGAAGCGCGTGATGATGATGATGTGAGCCTGGCAGGGGAGCACTACCTATCGGTGATTTTACCCGACGCGTCGGATATCCGGAGGATACCGTCGTGGTCTTGAGATGGATGGTAGGGGCCGGTCTGGACTGACGGCGCCCTAGATATTATGATTGAGACATTGAGATTTCGAGATATTGAGGTACAGAGACTGTGATACAGAGATATCGAGATATTGGGATTACGTTTTGTGCCGATGCTAGGCATTGTTTTATGCTGATTTCATTATGATACCGCATTTTAAAAATACAAAGGAAATCTCACTAAATTATGAAAACGGTTCTTTATTTACATGTATTCTGTTTTCATGCATTCATACCTCATTAATATGATATATTGCTACCTGAGGCACTGACACGGGCACATGAGATCACACTCGGGTTAGATATTACCCTAGCCATTGTTATAGGCTGCATGTTATTCATATATTTGAGGATATATTATGATCATTGACCTAGGTTGCGTTATTTATACGATTTCTGTGCGTAGATGTTTTTCTATTCACGAGTTGGCAACTCACCCCCGTTGTGCCCCAGTTCTTGCAGCTTTGCCGTACAGGTTTCATTACGGCTTTGCTGGCACTGCTCCTTTCAGGTGATTTGCTAGTAGGTGGGTTTATTGTATCATACCCATCAGTATACATTGTATATTATTATTCAGTTGTATCTAAAGTTCCATCAACCAAACATGTATTTATTTGAGATAGAGAACAGTGATGTTTATTCTTTCGACCTTAGAGTCGCGCATTGTATTTCTGTGGTTTTCTTGTGGTTTTAGAGTTTCCTTTTGAATTTTGATCCTCGCCCTTGGCGTTGTATATTATATTGCTTGTGTGGTTGTGACCGTCGATTAACGAAGAGCTAGCTCCCGCTTGGGGATGCATTTTTATTGATTTCGTATACTATTCATGTTGTATCCCATTTGGGGGCCAGTATTTACAAAGGAGACTCTGCCGAAATTTTCGGGAAATTTTTGATGTTTTTAAAACCGCCTAATTTGTCTTATGCTATTGAAACTACTTGCTTTAAGTTGGTTTTTCCTGCACTCTACATCTTTCTTGGTTTGGATTTCTGGGTTTTCGGTTTACTTAGATTACGTACGCCTCGAGACGTTCGTAGTTTAAGTGCCGGTCATGTTCCGTACTTTCGGGTCGTGACAAAGTTGGTATCAGAGCGTTAGGTTTTACCTTCGGAGCGTAGGATGACCCTTGGTTGATGGAATAGGTGACTAAAGTAGAGTGACGTACCATGGATATGTTCCGCGGCATATTTACGATACGCTACTCCACTTAAGAAGCCTTAGGATGTACATTTCTTTGCTCGGTATTATATTCATTCCGATCTAGCCTCATCAGTACCAGTTATGGTTTTGCTGCCACGATTACGGGCAGGGAGAGCTACGGCTAGAGTTGCGGTCAGCACGAGCTCATCACGAACGAGGACTGACCAGGGCGAAATTCCGGCGACACTCGATTGCGGAGATGTGTCTTTTTACTGTGTTTCCGCGCCATGAGCATTTGGCGGATCGCCTTTATGAGATTTCTCGGACGTGCCGATCAATATCAGAGGATTAGGCCACTGACAGAGGCCAGCCAGATTTTGATGACCGTTGGTGTGTTGCTTATTCATGATGGTCGAGGCACTGTTCAGCGTGCAGACGAGCGAGCCAGTTATTGTTGCGAACGACAAGATTTTGCCCCAGATGCTGGCGTTAGTGCAGAACGAGTTGTACTAAGAGATGATAGAAGGTCGCTAGTCATCGAGGATGAATGACTAGGACATGTGGATCGTTCGCCTACCCCGATGCGAGGTCATCAGATAGATTGATTCCAGCTAGAGACGACTTCACGCGGAGACGTTGGGAGTCGACAGAGACGATCGAATGTCAGAAACCTATTATTCCAAGTTTAAAGTAGTCGAAAAGACATGCAGGCAATTCTATGGTCCCTCTAGAAGAATGAAACCCTAACTCGACTTAATGACCGTATGAAAGCCTTTGAACCTTCGGGTTTGCGGCAGTTCTACGGCGCCATTAGTGAGGCTTGGGTTTGCCCTTCTACGGCTGGACCACCGATGCTGTGGTATATACTCGATACTATTAAACTGTGCCCAAGATGTTGAGCTCTTGGGGGATTATGAGGTTTTGACGACTAGATCGGATGGCTCGACTTAATTCGGATGCTAGGTGGTGAGATGCATTTCTTGGGAGACTCCAGATACGAGGATAGCCGTTGGAGCTCAGTCCATGCAGCCGCGACGAGACGAGTCCAAAGAAGACGACATTAGAGGAAAGTGAAGTAAGAGGTTCGTACCAGATCTAGATGAGATGACGTTCCACTCCGCCGACATCAGAGATGCGATGCGCATGCCGAGGCATGGTACTTGGATTTACCTTCCAGAAGGAGTCGTGATGAGTATGCAGCCATTCTGGAACGAGAACAGATCTAGTAAGGAACGATGACTTTCAGACAGTTCGGCAGAGGCGAGATTTGGGAGAGATGTCACGACCCGAAAGTATGGAACGTGACCGGCACTTAGATTACGAAGCGTCTAGAGGCACCACGTAACCTAAGTAAGCCGAAGCCCAGAAATCTAAACCATAAAAGAAGAAGAAGAAGAAAAAGAAAACAAGTTTAAAAGCATCAGTAAATTTTCTCAAAAATTTCGGCAGAGTCTCTTCTGTAAAAACTGGCCCCCAAACGGGTACAAAAAGTATAATATACATAAACAATAAAAAACATCCCCAAACGGGAGCTAGCATCAACGCCAACAGGCGGAAACAACCACAATAAGCACAATAATATACAACGCCAATAGGCGAGGCTCAAAACTCAAAAGAAAACAAAACCACCAGATTAGAATAATACATGCGCGACTCTAAGGTCAAAATAAAAGACTGGTCCAATAAACTTATCAAGTAATACAAATATGGTTGATAGAGCTTACTAGATACAAATGAAAGAATAAAAGTATAATGGTGGTTCGGATACAAGTGAACCAACCTACCGTGCAAGTCACCCTGAAAGAATAGATGTGCCAGCAAGCTGCCAGGGAGACCTGTACATCGAACCTGTAATAAAATTTGGCACAACGGGGGTGAGTTGCCAACTCGTGAGTAGAAGACATCTACGAAAAGAAATCGAATGCACGACGCTATCCTAGGTCATAATAATACACTACTATATCCCAAACATCTAGTAATAGCATGGTAATACTACGTGTAAGTGCAGATACTCCGTGTTCGTGTCAGTGCCTCATATAATACTATGTCATATGAAATGAAATGCATGCACCATGAATGTAAAGTAACAAATCCTGAAATCCAGATATATATGTATAAGAACTCTTTAGCTGTTATCATAGTAAAGTGTGTATAAGCATCTGAAATCTCAACAATGAAATCCATGGAAATCCGTGTCAAACATCGACACAACACATGTAATCTCAAGTCTCAATATGTCGGGCTCCGTCAGTCCGGATCGGCCCATACCATCAAATCTCACGACAACAGTCGGTATCCTCCGGATATCCGCCGCGCCAGACATCACCGGTAGGTAGTCTTCCCCTGCCAGGCTCATCGTCTACAACTCGATCTTCTTGTCCCGGGGTACCATACCGGGCCCACCATGTACCCGAGACGGTTCATCCACTCCTCGAATCGGGTCTCGAAATCCAACAGAAAACATGAAATCTCATGGTGGACGACACATACATCACGAGAAAACCGCATCTTATTTTAAAAAGAGAGGAGGAGAGAGAGAGAGAGAAGGTTTTATAATTTCTTGCGGTTTTCCCCAAAAATCCAGAAATCTCATAGAAATCCAAATCTTAAAATCATGAGTAAGTATATGATAAGTGTCGGCATATGCCCATAATACTGCAGGATAACATGAAAATATGAATGCATGAATGTCTAAGCAATAAATATCATGTCTGTACTAATGTCAGAGAATAATCACAATGTTATATCGGTCTAGTTGTTAACTGATTCTATCCATAAAAGACAATATGGTCTAAAGTGTACGTGACATAGCAATTACCGATGATGATGTGTGTGAGCCGGCAAATAAGTGTGCGTGGGATATGCGCATCATCGGTAATAGTGCTGGTGTCCTAACAGGTAAAGTTTATACTGATTATAGCAACATATAAAAGAACATGCACCATGATGATTACAGTATGAATGCAAGACAGATGTGCATTATCCACCCCTCTGCGACATACGAGAACAACGATCACTATATGAATCGAACCTAAACTAGTGTCCATCTAACCTCCTAAGGAACTTAACCTAAGAAACTAGTCATTAAGAAACAAGAGTCTACCTAGATCTGAATCAATATCTCTAATAGTCGGTGATCTGGCCTCAATAGCATCACGTACGTAGTACGGCTTCCTCGAATCAAGAGTGCGGATCAATCATCATATTTATGCCTCGTACGGTGAAATCCATCGTACGGCATCCCAATATCGGAGTACGGGTCAAGTATCTCCTAGGTGTCTCATCATTCGTATAATGTCGTCACCAACACATCTCATGATTAAGGTACTAAACTGTAATCGCCTACATCAATCATATATCATTGCCCTCATAATATGCATCATTAGTTTATCCTCAGAAATATCCTGTCATATGTATCATATCGTAATCAAGTCATACATATCCCATATCGTGATCAATCACAAGTTATAGTCCGGGTACTATTTTAGAGTCCCATGTACCTCAATATCATCACTACCCCTTATAATTTAAATATACATGTTCATTATCTCATTCTCTAATGATCCGCTAACACTTTAATACGACTGTATAGTCAAGAATCACGGCATCAAGCCCAGTTATACTGTTTCATCATACCTCAGATATCATATCACATCAATGAATCCCATATACGTGTTGTGTATATATATACACCTATACCTAGTTTTATATATATACACATATATACGTATACGCCATGTCAAGTTTTAGTGTGTGCGTGTGTGTTTCTATCAGGAACCTACGAACCTCTCCCAAAGTATTCATCCTCAGGTATGGTTTTCCTAAATCAGTCTAGTCCCGCCTAGGGTCATTACTAGGGTCCTGCTCAGTAAGAATCTAGGGTCACATCGGGTTTCCTAATGTCAATAAGTACTATTCCTATTCTACGTTGCGGGGGTGCTAAACGCCATCCACCCGACTTCCCCCCGTAGATATGCATCTACTCACCTGGTCCATGTCCGCCGAAGACAGTGTCGCCATCCTCCTCTGTATCGCCCGCAGTCCACGTGAGGGGTACCTAGACGCAAACATATAAATAGCATCGCAAACTGAATCACATACGAAAGTCAAACGATACAAGGAACAAGCATAGGTTAAAACCTATGTCCCGTCCACGCAAAAGCACCAAATATCGCTTGATATCGGCGTACAAACTCCGATGGATCGAGATAAACATTAACAAATAACTCGTAGTTTTAAAACACAATACTTATATTATAAAACATGATTAAATCCATCGAAACCCTAAAATCCATCAAACCGTCCAATTTCGTAAAAACCGAAATTGCCAATTTACCGTTTTTCATCAAAACTTGACATTTAAATGAAACCAAAGGTCATAAAACTCATTAAATAGCATAACTAGACTATACAAACTATTACTATATTTTTATTACACATATTTGTAGTAATTTGAAATTTCTAGTTTGCATCCTTTAACAATTTTCAACATTTTTCAAGAAAAATACCACAATTCCACCTCAAAATATGATTTTGCATAAATTAATGACTTAAACCACAATTTATGATGATAATGATATAATGAAACCATAATTATATTTTTAATCTCATTTATATAGGAATTTCTAAAATCTAGTTTACAAAATAATAGCATTTTATTACTATTTTCCAATTATCAAAGTAATCTAGTAATCAAACTAAGTTTTTCTTTCCATTAACATGCTAATATTCTCACTAAAACTACAATCTAATGATAGCAACTTAAATTGGAATTTTATATTACCTGCAAACACATTTTAGAAAAATCTAGTTAGCTAAATAGTTTAATTAAAACAATTTCGATAAACAATTTATTATACCACAACCATGCAAGAATTTTCCACTCTAAAAGATGTTAAACTAGCTATTATAACCCTAATTAATTAATAAAAACCACCTCTTGAATTTGCAAACCCTAACTTGAATTTTAAAATTTACAACTAGAATTAATATAATAAATCTAATTATGCTTTAAAAGAACATTTAATAGAAATAATTCAAAAGAGAAAGATTTATACCTCCACAATCTCATGTCCAAACTTGAAAATGAGCCTCAAAAATACATGCTTTCCCACTCCAAAATCCATGTAAAGAAGAGTAGAGAATAAAGGGTATGAAATAATTAGGATTTTGTGAATTTTTTGTTGAATTTTTGATGTAATTTGATGGATTTTTGTACAAAAATGAGGTGGGAAATGGGGGGCTGCCATGGAGTGATGGCCGGCCATGAGAGGGAGTGAGGGAGAGAAGGAAATGAGTAAGGAAAAGTGTAGAAGTTTCAAGAGAAGAAATATCACTTAAAGGTCTTTTCATGCTTTTATTTATTTATTTATTTATTCCTTCACTATAGCAACTCAAGAAAACTCTAGAAAATAGGAAAAATTTGCAAATAAATTTTTCATGATACATACTAAATTATAACATGCCATGGTTCATTTTTACAAATTAAAACTATTCAAATTTGTAATTTACACTATTTTAGTGTAAAAATAAAGCTTATGTTAATATTTAAAATAATTAATTTAGCAATAATATTTAATTAAACTAAAAATTTATAAGTGGCTAAATAAACACTATTTACTAGTAATTACATAATTAATTAGGTATTTTTGAATTTATAATGAAAAACAATCGCGGTTTGGTTTTACGAAAAATACATTTTGCTTTACCGAAATTCATAAAATTCACTTAAACAATTTTATTTATTTAATTATTTTTAAAACGTTACAATCTTTCCCCATTTAAGAAATTCGGTCCCCGAATTTAAATTAAAACTCCCCCTCCAAATACTAAAACGTTTAGCAAAACATTCAAATCGTCGGGGCTCCGAAATCATCAATACATAACAAAAATCAACTCCGTCAAGCATGACGCAATCATCAGAGATATGGCGATAATAAAATTTCAAAACTCAATATGAAAACCATCATAATATACATCAATCTATAACTTATATATAGTTCGCATCCTAGTAAAATTGCCGAATCATCATAATAAAGAAGCATACAAAAAAAAACCCTCTTGAAAATCGCCGTGCAATGCACGTGTCACGGCATAAGTAACGGACGTTTAATTTAAAAAAAAAACTATATATATATATATATATATATATCGTTTATTTAACATACACGTCCCTCCTGGTTACTAAATCAATAATAATAATTAGGAAAACATACTGATCAAATTAAAATCAACCCCAATCACATCAATAAAATGTCATGTGCGTCCGGTGCGCACTGAAATCGAAACCAATTACAGATACCATGAATACCCACAAAACAAAACTAAGTGCAACAGGTGTGCACCAAAAACATCTGTCAAGTGCAACGGGCGTGCACGACACAATATCAGGTGCATCTAATCTGCACAAAACCCCGATTTAGTGCATCTGGTGTGCACAAAATCGCATCAAGTGCGCCAAGTATGCGCAAGAATCCTAATCAGGTGCATATAGTGCACGAAAACATACATTGAATATCAAAATCGAAATCACAGTACAAAAATGCATGAAAACTAGGTCGAAACATATGTAAAAATCATGTGCAACCCCTATGCACGAAATCAATCAAAAATCCCAAAATATATATAAAACCAAATCAAGTGTACTGGGTGTGTACTAAACAACATCAATACAACTGATATATGAAACACAAATATAATGAAGGTACACACATGAAATACCAATCGTAGAACAAAATCCTCAAAATACAAAAATCCAATAAATGAAAATATGAAATTCAAATCACTAAATCACAATTGTAAACACTATCGTCAATGTGCGCCTCTTTCCTCTGATGTCGACTGCTTCGAACTCGTTCTTTCATAGGTGTGCTGACTGCGCTACCAACGGCAATACTCATGTCTAGAGTCTCCCACATAGTCGATCCCTTCACTTGATATCCGGACTACATTAAACTTTTCGAATGATCCATCAAAATCCCATAATTCCCTGAGAGCTCAACATTCAAGTACAGTTTAAAAATATCCGGTACATACCCCAGCATCGATGATCCAGCCGTAGAAGGGCAAACCCAAGCCTCACTAATGGCACCGCGGAACTGCCGTAAACCCTAAGGTTCAAGGGCATTCTCGTGGTCATTATGTCGAGTTAGGGTTTCATTCTTCTAGAGGGTCCATCGAAATACCTGCATGTTCTTCTGAATACCTTAAACTTGGGAAAATGGTTTTCTGATAATCGTTCGAACCCTTTAACTTCATCCGGACGGCATGTGAATACCCTTCGTCCGCACGCTAAGCAATGCTTCAATCCTCAAGAATAACCAATACTCTAATGGTTATCGCATTTGAGAAGCAGCTCCCTCTGCCCGTGCGTCCGTGGTAACAGAACCACCCTCCGACATCGATGAAGATAGATCAAAGGAACGAATGAAATACGGTGCAAACAAATGTACATCCTAAGGCTCCTTAAGCAGAGTAGCGTATCGTAAGTATGCCGCGGACCATACCCACGGTACGTTACTCTACCTAAACTGCCTACTCCATCAACCAAGGGTCACCTAGACTTATACAAGGTTAAACCTAGCGCTCTGATACCAACTTTGTCACGACCCGAAAGTATGGAACGTGACCGGCACTTAGATTACGAAGCGTCTAGAGGCGCCACGTAACCTAAGTAAGCCGAAGCCCAGAAATCTAAACCATAAAAGAAGAAGAAGAAGAAAAAGAAAACAAGTTTAAAAGCATCAGTAAATTTTCTCAAAAATTTCGGCAGAGTCTCCTCTGTAAAAACTGGCCCCCAAATGGGTACAACAAGTATAATATACATAAACAATAAAAAGCATCCCCAAACGGGAGCTAGCATCAACGCCAACAGGCGGAAATAACCACAATAAGCACAATAATATACAACGCCAATAAGCGAGACTTAAAACTCAAAAGAAAACAAAACCACCAGATCAGAATAATACATGCGCGACTCTAAGGTCGAAATAAAAGACTGGTCCAATAAACTTATCAAGTAATACAAATATGGTTGATGGAGCTTACTAGATACAAATGAAAGAATAAAAGTACAATGGTGGTTCGGATACAAGTGAACCAACCTACCGTGCAAGTCACCCTGAAAGAATAGATGTGCCAGCAAGCTGCCAGGGAGACCTGTACATCGAACCTGTAATAAAATTTGGCACAACGGGGGTGAGTTGCCAACTCGTGAGTAGAAGACATCTACGAAAAGAAATCGAATGCACGACGCTATCCTAGGTCATAATAATACACTACTATATCCCAAACATCTAGTAATAGCAGGGTAATACTACGTGTAAGTGCAGATACTCCGTGTTCGTGTCAGTGCCTCATATAATACTATGTCATATGAAATGAAATGCATGCACCATGAATGTAAAGTAACAAATCCTGAAATCCAGATATATATGTAGGGTTCCTAGGCACACTAGTGAAGGCTCACAAGGCATCAACCATGCCAATTTCTAAATTTAACGGTGCCGAGAAACCCGACTACGGACCGTTGGCTAGAAATCTAGGCGAAACTAGAAAGTAGTTAACAACTTAACTAATGGGAAACGGAAATACAACCTTTGTAGATCCGGTGCTCCACCTCCATAGCTCCGCAACGAAGTTCCTTTGCTGTCCAAAAAGAATCCGGGCTCTAGCGTCGGCTTCATCGGAGAATAGGCGAGCTAGGTCGTCGATGTCCATGCCGAAGATGATCTACGTCGAGGCATCGCTAGATCAAGCTCCACCTTCACCTTGCCATGAAAACTTGTGAAGGAAACACACTCTACTACTTGGCAAGAGGTAGAGGATGAAGAAATAGGAAGTGGGTAGACTTTAGAATTGGATTTCTCACTCATTTCCATCAATCACCATTGATGGAGCTTGCTTTCTTCAAGTGAAGAAAGGAAGAAGAAGAAGAATAATGTTATGATAAGAATAAGAATAATGGAAAATAAAATCTATTCTTATCATAATCACACCATGCTTAAGTGTAGAGAGAGGACCATGGTTAGGTGTAGTGGTTAGGGTTAAGCATGAGACAAAATGGTCACTTTATTCAAACCTTCATGAATGTTCATGAAAGAAACAAAAATAAAAGCCACCATTTTATCTTTATGCATTATATTTTCCAAAGAAATAAATGAATAAATAAATGTATACGAAAAACAAAACCCTAACCATTTAAATAACCATGGATCAATCTTTAACACAAACCAAGTAAGCATGCATCATCAAACATGATACAATCATGTGCACAAAACTATATCGAATATATAATGTGCACATCCGAGCGAGAAAATCCAATTAAAGTGAACCGATACTAGTTAATGCAAAGTAATATATCAAATATATAATTATGCATTAAATCATTAAATCAACACTTGATTTAACGATCCGGTCATATCGTAGATAACCGACTAGTATCCAATGTATCGGTTTATTGAATCAATCCTTGATTCGATAATTAGGGTATATCGCATATAACCTAATCGATATATTTATCGCGAGAATATAATACGGTATCACAAACACGCATTACTCTCGGTCCCGCACATATCTCATATGCGCTCCTATTTCGTTTCGCTTGAGCCAGGAAACCTCTGTGTAGGACTCTAAAGACTCGTCAATACGCCGGCAGCAGGTGATGATCATATCAAACACCCACAAGCCGCAAGCGGTCTGCTAAACGTAACGGCCACCCGGGTATTGAGCGATCTGAAGATCGACGAGCAAGCCCGCTCACACTCCAGTGAATCCAACCAGTAACACTACCGTACAGTCCGGTCTGATCGTCTGATATGTCGCATATCTCGCCTAGGGGTGGTAAACGTCAGACCCCAATACCTCGATAAGTCGTGTCGATATGAGGTCTATAACTATTCGAGAAACTACTGGTAACACTTACCAGTAAATCTCAGCAACCCTGGCCAGGGATTTCCTGTTATAGCCAATCGAGCACAGCGCAACATCAACTCCCTATACCGGGAGAGACGAATCCCCTCCTATCGCTCATTGTCTCCATGTGACTCGGGACTGTACCCAAAAACCACCGTTTTGCACGCCCTCTTGGACGTGGTAAGATGGAAATCAAAGCACAGTGGGAACCACACAAGACTCTATGACGATCTCGGGTCAACAGACTACTCTGTACCAGTGTCACCAGAGAACTGCCATCTGACGTGAGGTATAATACCATCTGGGAGTTCTCGGCGAGTCCGTCCAGTGTACCCAGTCTCCACTGAGCACCCGTATATCATCTCTGATGTCAAACACCAATGGATATGGGATCATCCATCGCCCATCTGTATGGGTCGAGAAGGTATACGCTAGTCTACTCTGGTATATCGATGCCCCGTCTCGATACACCCACGACTAGGGACTTTGAAGGATGTACTTATGGACTACCATGTCCTCACTAGTATGATCCGCATCATAGTCCAGGTAGTCAAGCACACATCCTAAGGGCTTTACCAACATGTAACAGAGAGACAATCAGTATACACGTTAAGGTAAAGAGCAACCAGATAGCATACTATCATGTCGAGCAAGAAAGTCCTCCCTATATATGTCCAAGCATCCACTACAGTATACATCCTATGTATAGTAATGGCCTCTAGGGCATACATATAACTAACAATCTCCCACTTGCACTAGGGCCATCTGATAGCAGTGATTGTAGTATCTCATACTCAACCATCCCCTAAAAATCTCTCTCTGGGAACAGGCCTTTGTGAGTGGATCCGCTGTGTTGTCCTCTGAGTCTACTCTCCTAACCTCTATCCCTTGGAGATCAAGCATCTCCATGATCAGGTAATACTGCCTTAGAATATGTCTGGATCACTGATGGGACGGGCGTTCCTTGGCATAAGCCACAACTCCATTGTCACACAATGGGAGGAACCAAGTTCATCTCATGAACTAATATACACCCAGACAGCCTCTTTGGTAGCATCTTAAGTAGCGATGTATTCAGCCTTTATCTTCTAGTATGTCACGGTATCTAGCTTGGAACTCTTCCAACATACCGTCCCTTTACTGAGGGTAAAGACAATGCCTGTGACTGACTTTCAGTCGTCTTTATCACCCTGGAACCCTTCCAGTGATTCTCCCCAGGATCGATTGATACCATCTCACTACAACTAGTGAGAATCCTAACATCCATTTAGATCTATCTCATAAATCCAAAATCCAGGATTTAGGAGGTATCACTTTGATCCTATATGGAGAATTATGGTGATAAGCGGAGATTGACCGAGCGTAGCATAGGAAACTCTTTCCTCATCAAAAGTATGTCATCCACGTACTCTACGAGGATCGCCACCATACTCTCTACTACCTGCTTGTTTATACAAGGTTCATCTACCATTTTGATGATGTCAAACTCTTTGACTAATTCATCAAAACAGATTTCCCATCTCCGCGATGCCTGCTTTATCTTATAAAGTATCTTGCACACGTTTCCGCTGCTCCCACTGTCTACGAAGCCCTCTGGCTGTGTACTTATAGACGCTCTTTTCCAAAATATCATTTAGAAAAGCAGTCATGACACCCAACCACCAGATATCGTAGTCATGGTATGTAGCCGTGGTAAGTAGGATCTGGATGGACTTAAGCATAGGTACTGGAAAAGGTTTCATCATTATCCACACCTGGTCAATGATGCACACTTTTAACAAGTCTAGCTTTGAAAGTCTCAACCTTTCCATCTACACCAAGTAATCTTCTCAAGATAAACTTGCTCCTGATGGGGATTTAACCCTTCAGATATAGCAACCAAAGTCCATACTTTGTTGGTGTACATGGATTCTATCTCAGATCACTAAGCATCCAGCCATTCTTACAGAGTCTTACTCCTGATGGCCAGCTCGAAACTAGTTGGGTCATCATCTCATGATGCAGTCCTCGCTCCCACTGTCATAGAGAAACCGAAGTATCTCTCACGTGGGTGAGGAACCCTACTAGATCGGTGGAGAGGCTGAGGTTCGTTGGAGTCTACTGAATCCTTTGGTTCTACCAAATCATCTGCTGTTGTTTGTATAGCTGGAACCTTTCCAGTTGTACATAACAGATCTTGCCTCGAGCTTGTCCGGATTTTTCTTTTCAGACATAGGCTGGACAACCCCAAATCTCAACTAACTTGAGAGATGGGCTCTTCCCTTATCATATCAAATATGAAGTGGTAGGCAACTGATTTGATTTGAACCCTATTCAATAGGTAAGCAGCTTCTCAAGTGCATAACTCCCAATAAGGAAACAGGTAACTCAGTATTACTCATCATAGAGCACACCTTATCATATAGGGTGTGATTGCTCCACCCCGATTTACCATCGTGCTATGGTGTATACGGAGGAGTAATGCTGAGAGAGAATCTCATTCTCCTTTAGAATAATCCAGGATTTCCGTGCTTAAGTATTCTCCTCCTCGATCTCATCAAAGGACATAATACTTATACCCGTATTTTGGTTCTCTACTTCTCGCTTATATTCTGTGAATATCTCAAAAGGTTCGGACTCATGTTTCAACAGGAACATATGACTGAATCTTGAGAGATTATCAGAGAATATAATGAAGTATAAAGAACCAGTCCTGGCATGTGTAGACAGGAGACATTACATACATCATCATGTATCAGTCCCAAGAGTTCATTAACTCTTTCTCTGTTTCCAATAAACAGAGCTGGTGTCATTATATCTTTGTGACATGACTAGCGAGTTTCACAAGATGTAAATTCAAACTGATTTAAATATGCATCTACATGTAACTACTGCCAGTCGGGTCGCATAGATATGACCTAGTCTACAATGCCTCAAGAAGGATTTGTTCATTTCTGAACTCTTCCTCATGTGTGTGTTCCGTATACTAAGAACTGTAGTTTGATTTAGAAGATCAATGCTTTTAGATAACGTGCCTGAACCGATCAACTTTTGATATAGGAAATGTTCAAAACATTATCCATCAATACAAAATTATATCCTTTCTTTTCTACCAAAGAGAGTGATATGATTTGGTATATCAGGTTCGGTATCTAATAACATTCGTTCAGAATCAATGTATTGTAATACAGGGTGACAGTGACCAACAGACTTGGCTGCAACTCTTGCCCCGTTTTCTGCCTCATGAAACTTATCACCCATTCTCAGTTTTTCTACCCTTTTGTAGCCCTATGTAACAGATTACATATCTGGGATCCTGATCCGGTATCATATACCAGGATGCGGAGGATACTGAGAAAAAGTTCTGTATAATGAACACACCCGAAGATGATGCATCAGCATGCACTCTCTTCGTTTGGGCGGCACGAGAAATCTAGTATTCCCCAATTTCCTGCTCTGTCTTATAACATTTATAAGTTGGAGCGGGACCAACGTTCCCCAGCTCAGTATAACAAGCGGGTTCGGTCAATAATCCGTTTTATTATCTTGATTAAGGCGTGATATGGTCGCTACCTGGAGAGAGAGAGAAGAAAACACTCAGCGTGCGCTCTTGCAAGAATAGATTGGTTATTATTTTATCTAATCAGGATGGCTCCCACTGCTTTTTATCAAATCTTCCGTCAAACCCTAAAAGGAAAGACTAGCCGGGATTAATTACACACTACAAGTTCGCCAATCTTTCAGCCAGGCCAGTGTCGGTACTTTGAGGGAGGTCCCCCGTGCTTTCGGACGAACCTAATTAATGTAAACCTCGTTTTCCCAGAGGCGTAACCCCGTTGACACCTTTCTAGACACCTACTTGATCGGCTAATTGTAATGTATAAAACTCTCCCAGGAGTAACTCTTACTCGCAGCGGGAATCGGGATCCAACTATCTCATAGAAGGTATGCAATCTCATTGCAAATTTCAACACTTGAAATTCCCGATAATATTTTGCCCCTAGCGTCCTATGACCTTGACGCAGGCCAACAAACCATAGTCTGCTAGTCAAGTTCAACCCGTCATTTCCTGATTGAATTAAACCCACCCGCACGACCCTTGACGCAGGCCAACAAAGTCGCACGACTACCCTAATCCAATCACATCATATGCTTATGCAGATAAGCACCAGTTAGCTACCGCACACTACGCCTTGACGCAGGCCAACAAACGTAGCACGAATACTAACTACTACTTATCTGAAATGATGGAGCGCTACGACAGGTTTTTTTGAAAACCTATTACGTAATGAACTTGATATCGTTGTAGAATCAAATGATTTTAAAAAATGGAGTGCTTTTGAGGCTTTTCTAGTTTTGCTAAAGGAGTCACTCCCGGTGAAGGGATCGTCGGTCCTTTCCTCGTCGAATGAGGTGCGGGATATATCATATTTATCACTGTGCAAAGCAAAAACTCTTAAAAGCAATCAAAAGACAAACCGAGTGTGTAGCATCTGCCAGTTATTGCTAAAGGAGTCACTCCCGGTGAAGGGATCTCGGTCCTTTCCTCATCGAATAAGGTGCAGGATATATCACATATACCTCTGTGCAAAGCAAGAACTGTAGCTACCTGTTTTATTTTGTAATTCGATTCTACAACATCTTAGGTTTCTTTTATTTCATTAATCACATTAATGAGGTCCCATCATTTAAGTACCTAAGCATCACAGATAAATACGACGTACACTTATGCCATCCGCATTCGCCTCGATGTCCCCTCGTGCACCGTTAGGTTAGGTAACTAACGGCAGAGCGGGGCAGGGCTAGCACGGGTGTAAAACATAAGTAACGTCTATATATTATATCTGGTTGAACTTTACCTAACAATATATGTATAAGAACTCTTTAGATGTTATCATAGTAAAGTGTGTATAAGCATCTGAAATCTCAACAATGAAATCTATGGAAATCCGTGTCAAGCATCGACACAACACATGTAATCTCAAGTCTCAATATGTCGGGCTCCGTCAGTCCGGATCGGCCTATACCATCAAATCTCACGACAACGGTCGGTATCCTCCGGATATCCGCCGCGCCAGACATCACCGGTAGGTAGTCTTCCCCTGCCAGGCTCATCGTCTACAACTCGATCTTCTTGCCCTGGGGTACCATACCGGGCCCACCATGTACCCGAGACGGTTCATCCACTCCTCGAATCGGGTCTCGAAATCCAACAGAAAACATGAAATCTCATGGTGGACGACACATACATCACGAGAAAACCGCATCTTATTTTAAAAAGAGAGGAGGAGAGAGAGAGAGAGAAGTATTTATAATTTCTTGCGGTTTTCCCCAAAAATCCAGAAATCTCATAGAAATCCAAATCTTAAAATCATGAGTAAGTATATGATAAGTGTCGGCATATGCCCATAATACTGCAGGATAACATGAAAATATGAATGCATGAATGTCTAAGCAATAAATATCATGTCTGTACTAATGTCAGAGAATAATCATAATGTTATATCGGTCTAGTTGTTAACTGATTCTATCCATAAAAGACAATATGATCTAAAGTGTACGTGACATAGCAATTACCGATGATGTGTGTGTGAGCCGGCAAATAAGTGTGCGTGGGATATGCGCATCATCGGTAATAGTGCTGGTGTCCTAACAGGTAAAGTTTATACTGATTATAGCAACATATAAAAGAACATGCACCATGATGATTACAGTATGAATGCAAGACAGATGTGCATTATCCACCCCTCTGCGACATACGAGAACAACTATCACTATATGAATCGAACCTAAACTAGTGTCCATCTAACCTCCTAAGGAACTTAACCTAAGAAACTAGTCATTAAGAAACAAGAGTCTACCTAGGTCTGAATCAATATCTCTAATAGTCGGCGATCCGGCCTCAATAGCGTCACGTACGTAGTACGGCTTCCTCGAATCAAGAGTGCGGATCAATCATCATATTTATGCCTCGTACGGTGAAATCCATCGTACGGCATCCCAATATCGGAGTACGGGTCAAGTATCTCCTAGGTGTCTCATCATTCGTATAATGTCATCACCAACACATCTCATGATTAAGGTACTAAACTGTAATCGCCTACATCAATCATATATCATTGCCCTCATAATATGCATCATTAGTTTATCCTCAGAAATATCCTGTCATATGTATCATATCGTAATCAAGTCTTACATATCCCATATCGTGATCAATCACAAGTTATAGTCCGGGTACTATTTTAGAGTCCCATGTACCTCAATATCATCACTACCCCTTATAATTTAAATATACATGTTCATTATCTCATTCTCTAATGATCCGCTAACACTTTAATACGACTGTATAGTCAAGAATCACGGCATCAAGCCCAGTTATACTGTTTCATCATACCTCAGATATCATATCACATCAATGAATCCCATATACGTGTTGTGTATATATATACACCTATACCTAGTTTTATATATATACACACATATACGTATACGCCATGTCAAGGTTTAGTGTCTGCGTGTGTGTTTCTATCAGGAACCTACGAACCTCTCCCAAAGTATTAATCCTCAGGTATGGTTTTCCTAAATCAGTCTAGTCCCTCCTAGGGTCATTACTAGGGTCCTGCTCAGTAAGAATCTAGGGTCACATCGGGTTTCCTAATGTCAATAAGTACTATTCCTATTCTACGTTGCGGGGGTGCTAAACACCATCCACCCGACTTCCCCCCGTAGATATGCATTTACTCACCTGGTCCATGTCTGCCGAAGACAGTGTCGCCATCCTCCTCTTTATCGCCCGCAGTCCACGTGAGGGGTACCTAGACGCAAACATATAAATAGCATCGTAAACTGAATCACATACGAAAGTCAAACGATACAAGGAACAAGCATAGGTTAAAACCTATGTCCCGTCCACGCAAAAGCACCAAATATCGCTCGATATCGGCGTACAAACTCCGATGGATCGAGATAAACATTAACAAATAACTCGTAGTTTTAAAACACATTACTTATATTATAAAACATGATTAAATCCATCGAAACCCTAAAATCCATCAAACCGTCCAATTTCGTAAAAACCGAAATTGCCAATTTACCGTTTTTCATCAAAACTTGACATTTAAATGAAACCAAAGGTCATAAAACTCATTAAATAGCATAACTAGACTATACAAATTATTACTATATTTTTATTACACATATTTGTAGTAATTTGAAATTTCTAGTTTGCATCCTTTAACAATTTTCAACATTTTTCAAGAAAAATACCACAATTCCACCTCAAAACATGATTTTGCATAAATTAATGACTTAAACCACAATTTATGATGATAATGATATAATGAAACCATAATTATATTTTTAATCTCATTTATATAGGAATTTCTAAAATCTAGTTTACAAAATAATAGCATTTTATTACTATTTTCCAATTATCAAAGTAATCTAGTGATCAAACTAACTTTTTCTTTCCATTAACATGCTAATATTCTCACTAAAACTACAATCTAATGATAGCAACTTAAATTGGAATTTTATATTACCCACAAACACATTTTAGAAAAATCTAGTTAGCTAAATAGTTTAATTAAAACAATTTCGATAAACAATTTATTATACCATAACCATGCAAGAATTTTCCACTCTAAAAGATGTTAAACTAGCTATTATAACCCTAATTAATTAATAAAAACCACCTCTTGAATTTGCAAACCCTAACTTGAATTTTAAAATTTACAACTAGAATTAATATAATAAATCTAATTATGCTTTAAAAGAACATTTAATAGAAATAATTCAAAAGAGAAAGATTTATACCTCCACAATCTCATGTCCAAACTTGAAAATGAGCCTAAAAAATACATGCTTTCCCACTCCAAAATCCATGTAAAGAAGAGTAGAGAATAAAGGGTATGAAATAATTAGGATTTTGTGTATTTTTTGTTGAATTTTTGATGTAATTTGATGGATTTTTGTACAAAGATGAGGTGGGAAATGGGGGGGGGGCTGCCATGGAGTGATGGCCGGCCATGAGAGGGAGTGAGGGAGAGAAGGAAATGAGTAAGGAAAAGTGTAGAAGTTTCAAGAGAAGAAATATCACTTAAAGGTCTTTTCATGCTTTTATTTATTTATTTATTTATTCCTTCACTATAGCAACTCAAGAAAACTCTAGAAAATAGGAAAAATTTGCAAATAAATTTTGCATGATACATACTAAATTCTAACATGCCATGGTTCATTTTTACAAATTAAAACCATTCAAATTTGTAATTTACACCATTTTAGTGTAAAAATAAAGCTTATGTTAATATTTAAAATAATTAATTTAGGAAAAATATTTAATTAAACTAAAAATTTATAAGTGGCTAAATAAACACTATTTACTAGTAATTACATAATTAAATAGGTATTTTTGAATTTATAATGAAAAACAATCGCGGTTTGGTTTTACGAAAAATACATTTTGCTTTACCGAAATTCATAAAATTCACTTAAACAATTTTATTTATTTAATTATTTATTTAATTATTTTTAAAACGTTACAAGAGACCTCGACAGGACCTTTCTGGGACAAATTACGAGAAGACTTGGACCCAGGAGTGGTCGTGTTACGCACACCAGCAGGCCAGAGTTCATGATCATCGACGAGACGTCCCACTAGTGACCGCGACAGTTGGTCCGAGATTCTTAGAGGATGCACTTGAGCGGTACTATTCCGCCATTATTGATTTCGATGTTTTGGGTGATTGATTCGCATGATTTGATTTTGATGATTGAGGATTTACGATCTTTGCACAGTGTTGTACTTGATATCGTTTTAGTGCTTGGTTTCACATGTTTGCGATTTTACGGTTTTAGACATTTGAGTTGATTTTGTGCGTATATACGCACACGATTTAGTTTTTGCACGCGGTATAGTTCATATATGCTTGCAGTGCAGTATTACGTATGTTGTACATTTAGATGCCCTAGACTTTGATTTCGATGGTGATGTTCGATATTTGTTTTGTGCACCTTGTGCACCTGATTTGATTTTGCGCATATTCGGCACTTGATATTGGATTTCATGATTTCGTGCACGATGGATGCACCTGATTTGGATTTTCACGCATGTTGGGCGCATGTTTTGAAGTGTGATTTTGGTGCACACCAGATGCACTAAATCGAGATTTTTCGTGCATGTCAGATGCACCTGATTTTGCTGTCAGGCACACATGTTGCCTATGACAGATGTTTCGTGCACACCCGATGCACTTAGATGTTGTTTCTGTGCATATGTATGCCACATATTTGGATTTTGATTTCCGTGCGCACAAGACGCACGTAGTATTCATACGCATATTTTGGAGATTGATTTTTCTTATAGAGCAGTACGTTTTTATGATATTGCTATGTGTTTTCGTACTGAGCAGGACTAGTCAGAGGACAGTACCTGAATATATTTTACATGTATAGTTTCGAGTTATAACATATTGGTTTTGCTTTGGATTTGGTATTGATGTCTTCCCCATGACTCCGATGATTGCGGGATGCTTGACGGAGTTCTGATTTGAGTTTATGCTCATTTTTCATGCGCATGCGTTGCGCTACGATTTGTTTTATGTATTTATGATTTCGGAGCCCCGGCGATTTGATGGTTTTGCCTGAAATAATTTAGTATTTGGGGGAAGTTTTAATTTAAATTCGGGGACCGAATTTCTTTAAGGGGGGAAGATTGTAACGTTTTGAAAATCGTTTCGGTGAAATTTCGAAAAAACGGTAAAATAAGGGGGTTTTCTGTAAAAAGTCAAAATACAAATATCATTATTATAAAATTAAATATACATATTCTAGCTATGTAATTACTAGTATTTGGTGTTTATTGAGCCACTACTGAAATTTCAAATTTTCTGAAATTTTTTCCGAAATTAATTATTTTAATATTATTTTAACCCGGTAAGAAAATATATTAAATTAGCGATAAATACAAATTTAAATGGGCTAATTTTAATCTTTAAAATCATGTTAATTAAAATCTAGTTGTAATATAATTTTTTATTATTTTATTTCAACTTTTAATTGATTTATTTTATGGAAAACAAAAATATAGTTATTTTGAACTAAAACTTGCAAATATGGTATTGTGGGGGGTCTTTTTGCATAGAATTTTTTTGTAAAGTCTCTCACACTCACCCTCACTCCCCTTGGCCGGCCCCACACTATTGTAGCAGCCCAAGAATTTTATTTCCCTCTTTTTGACCTTAAATCATGTGAGAAATGAGTTAAAATAAGGTTTTTATATGTAGTAAAGTAGGTGGGGGTATTATGGTAATTTGGGAGGGGCTTTGACTTGTATTCTTTTCCACAACTCCCCCACACCTCTCCCCACTCCCTCCTCAGCCGAAATTCCTGCAATAAACAGCCCCAAAATTTCCTCTCTCATTTTTCTTCTAAACTCATCAAAATTCCATCAAAATTCCATTTAAACTTCAAAATTTCAAGCCCATCCTTCATCCATTCTTCTTAACCTTTCTTGCATGGATTTTGGATGCTAGGAGGCCATTTTTGGAGTCAAAATTTCTTGCTAGATCTCTAGATCTAGAGGTATAATTCTTACCCATTTAAATTCTTATGGTTAGATTTCTTTAAATGAGTTGTTTTAGTGTTAATATTGGTGCTATTTTCATCTAGGATCTTCAAGAGAATGGTTTGAGTTAAACTAGGGTTTTTAGCACACCATTATTAAGTTAATTATTCTATTTTGCTATCTAGTGTTTTATACAAACCAAATCTAAGAGTTTAACTTGCTTTTTAGGCTTCAAATTAGTGCTAATTTAGTGTTTCATGTATAGTTTGGGTTGGATTTTGTTAGTTATAAAATTCAAGAAAGGGTTTGAATGCAAGTTAGGGTTTTGTGAAATTGGTGTATGGTTGTGTAATGTATTATGCTCTTATGGCTTGTTAAAACAAAGTTAGTAGCTAGTTGTTAATTGTTAGTTTAAAAATTATGATAATTACGCTAATTTGCTAACTAGCTATTTAAAATTGGTTAAATAATTGGGTTAAAAATGTAATTATGTTTTTATGACATCATTAACATTATTATGAGTGGTTTAATATCTTAGGTTATGCAAAACCAAGCTTAATTGTTGAATTGTGAATTTTGCTTTAAAAGGTGTTAAAAATTGATATTTTTGCAAACTAGAATTTTGGAATTTATGCAAATTGATGAGAATAAATTATAGGAATGGTTTATATGACTTTGTTATGATATTTAGTGAATATTGTGGATGCTAGGTTCGTTTATACATCGAGTTTTGTACTAAAACGGTGATTTGTGCTTTCTAGATTTTCGGAAAAATGACTTTTTAAGTGAAATTGGGGTTTTTGTGAATTTGAAGCTATTTTATATTATAATTAGTGCTTGTAATTGTACAAATGAGTGTGTTGGGAGTTTTCTCGATGGTTTGGCGTTTGTACGCCGACGTCGAGAGTTTTTGGGTCGATTTGCGAAAGCAACCGTAGGTTTTGACCTATGTGGGATTCGTGCGTCGTTTTGGTCATGAGTCGGATTTTAATGCGGTATGGTGCGTTATGATTTGTAGGTACCCCATGTGGACTTCAAGACGACAAGAAAGCGCGTGGCGACGTCGGCACCGACGAACGAGGACCAGGTGAGTAGATTTATATCTACGGGGAGAAGTCGGGTGGATGGCGTATAGCACCCCCGCAGTCCGTGGTGTTGTATACGGATGCGTATACACACCAACAATTTATTATATGTTATTTGGGATTAATAACGATGTTTATGATGGATATTGGTGTGTTGGATTATTTTAGTGTTGCGAACCCTAGGGTAGTGTTGCACTACACATACACACCTACATACTTGCATACATTCCTATTTATATGTGCTCATGGGATTCTTTATAGTTATGTGATCACATGGGTATGGGACAATGTGTTCACATACGGATTTGAGGATGATACTTGGGATTGAGCTGAGTCGATGAGATTTGTTTTGTGGTTGTGATATCGGTGATATGGCAGGATTCGTACTTAAGGTACGCCCTGGTGTTATAGCGGATCTTGGGGCGGCGATACGGGTGAATAGTGTTATAAATAAAATGGTCGACGTGTGATCGTGATATGAGGCATGATATGCTAGGATATTGATATTAGGCCGTATCGGGCGATGTATACCCTTGATGATGCTATGTGCTGACGGTATCGGTTTGTACGAGATTGTCGATCTGTAGTCAGATCATGAGTATATTGAGGATATTAGTATTGTACTAGACATAGGTCAGTACCCTAGACTATGATCTTGAATAAAGAGGATACCAGAGGAATGGTGTGAGGAATATGATATTGACCCGTACCCAGATTTGGGGATGCCGTACGACGGATTTACGTACGAGCTATATCTTGATGATTGATTCGCACTCTTGACTTGGGATGGCTGATTGTAGATATGGTATCGGATATGATATTATTGAGGCGGGATCACCGACTAATATATATACATGTATGTATATGGATCGACTCAGATGTTAGGCGGTTTCCTTATCTGTAGTCCAGCTTGTTAGCTTAGCCCTTTAGTTTAGTTTAGTTGTTAGATTAGATTCGATTCTTACCTATTTCAAAAACTAACGAATCGTGGGTATTTTAAAAGACAGCCCAAGGGAACCTACGGATATTTCAAAAGACGTATCTTTTCATAAAAACACCGTAGCCCCTATTTTCAAAACCCCATGATTCGTGTTATTTTAAAAGGCACCATTTGTAGGACTTATATTAGATTAATGCAGGTTAGTTACAGTTGCGTCTAGTATTCAGCTCCCGCTTATTATTGTGGTTCGCTTCGCATCGCATACTTATGTTATAATTTCTTATTGCAATGTTGATATCATATTGTTAGGACACCAGCACCATTACCGATGATGCGTATGTACCACGTACGCTTACTTGCCGGCTCACACACATCTTCATCGGTAATTGCCATGTCACGTACACCATAGAAAATATTATTGCTTGACTTAGCTTGTTAGTTAGTAATTTGACATGATATTAGTGTGCCTGCCTTATATGCCAGCTTAACATTGTAGTTATTACTTGTCACTTCATGCATACTGTTATTCATTGTTATGCCTATATTCATGGTTTTTACATGCTATTGATGATTTGGATTCGGATTTCCATGAAATTTTCTGGATTTGGGGGGAAAACCGCAAAACTTATATAAACTGATTTCTCTCTTTTTAAATAAAAAGTGTGGTTTTTCCCATGATGTATGAGTCGTCCACCATGAGTTTGCTGATGGATTTCGAGACCCGATTCGAGGAGACGGATGAACCGTTTCGGGTACATGGTGGACCCGGTAAGATACCCCGGGGCAAGAAGCGCGTGATGATGACGATGTGAGCCTGGCAGGGGAGCACTACCTACCGGTGATTTTACCCGACGCGTCGGATATCCGGAGGATACCGTCGTGGTCTTGAGATGGATGGTAGGGGCCAGTCTGGACTGACGGCGCCCTAGATATTGTGATTGAGACATTGAGATTTCGAGATATTGAGGTACAGAGACTGTGATACAGAGATATCGAGATATTGGGATTACGTTTTGTGCCGATGCTATGCACTGTTTTATGCTGATTTTATTATGATACCTCATTTTAAAAATACAAAGGAAATCTCACTAAATTATGAAAACGGTTCTTCATTTACATGTATTCTGTTTTCATGCATTCATACCTCATTCATATAATATATTGCTACCTGAGGCACTGACACGGGCACATGAGATCACACTCGGGTTAGATATTACCCTAGCCATTGTTATAGGCTGCATGTTATTCATATATTTGAGGATATATTATGATCATTGACCTAGGTTGCGTTATTTATACGATTTCTGTGCGTAGATGTTTTTCTATTCACGAGTTGGCAACTCACCCCCGTTGTGCCCCAGTTCTTGCAGCTTTGCCGTACAGGTTTCATTACGGCTTTGCTGGCACTGCTCCTTTCAGGTGATTTGCTAGTAGGTGGGTTTATTGTATCATACCCATCAGTATACATTGTATATTATTATTCAGTTGTATCTAGAAGTTCCATCAACCAAACATGTATTTATTTGAGATAGAGACCAGTGATGTTTATTCTTTCGACCTTAGAGTCGCGCGTTGTATTTCTGTGGTTTTCTTGTGGTTTTTGTAAGTCCACGTTGCGACCTCCGGTTCTTACGGGGAGGCGGAAACGGTATAAAAGTCAAATTTTTAGCGCATGGGGCAACATGGACTAACAAAGTCGGGATCTTTTCCTAAACTAGAACTAGCAAACTTGCTAAAGAGAGTTAGCTACTCGGAAAGATGGTTATACCTAAACTTGAACTCCTTCTTCTTCAAACTTTGTAGAGGTTGATGGTTCTCTTCTCGTCGCCTTCTTCCGTCGAAGATGGATCCACCTGAGGGTTCAACCTTCGGGCTCTTTCTCGAACTTTGAGCGAACTAGAATCTCCGGCTTGCTAAACCCTTGATCCTAGAGTGAGTAGAGAGTGTCTAAGGGGTGCTTTTCTTTTAAGGAGAGGGATTCTCAACACATGAGAAGGATTCTCCTTTGGCTAGAGGAAGAAGAAGATGAAGTGAGGAGAGAGAATGATTATGATAGAATGAGCTCTTTTCTTTTGCAACCATAACTAAAAGAAAAGGAATTATCTAATTAATAATAATAATTGAAATGAGAATAGTTGATGGTTGTTTTGGAAAAAGAAAAGGAATTATCTAATTAATAATAATAATTGAAATGAGAATAGTTGATGGTTGTTTTGGAATGACCACTATCATACTTTCAATAAATGAGTGTAAGCAAGAATCAAGGAGAATCCTTACAAAGCATGATGGTGGTCAACATTCAACCATGGTCAACAAGTCAACCATGGTCAACAAGTCAACAAAATCAACCATAACAATATTTCATTTAATTACTATTATTATTTGATATTTCATAAATCTATTAGGGTTTGGAAAATGACGACTGTCAACTGTGCATACGCACCCGTTCCGAAACCCTAATGAAATACCTCATCCTCCGCCTCTAGCAATTGTACATACACACCTGCATTCTCGTTCCGAGGAACAAGAATACCAAGATATAAAAGCAACCCCAAAACATATACCAGTATCTGGCTCAAACCAGAGCCCGCCAGTATATTCCGTCCGGACTCCAAACGTGCACAAGTGCGCGGATGAGAACGAACCCTGCCGCAAAACCATGCGACCTCTACTCTGTTTTGCCCAGAGGCGAATACCCTCTGTGTGGGACTCTAAAGACTCGACACTACGCTGGCAGTGGGTTTAACCACAGACCGCAAGCGGCACTAGCTGTGCGTAACGGTCCCTAGGAAGATGCCGACAAGAAGGCTGACGAGGTGAACCCCATCTGAACTCCTACTGAGTCTGAATGTGACATTCTCCGTACAGTCCGGTCTATTCGTCTGATACATCGCATGTCGGGCTTAGGGGGCGGTAAAACGTCAGTCCCCCAATAGCGGTACAAGTCATGTCGGAGTGAAGCCCAAAACACCCTGAGATAACACTGGAAGCCTACCAGTATATCTCGCTTGCCCTGGCCAGGGACTACTCGTGTAATGGCTCTCCTAGACACTGCGCGATGTCAACCCCCAATACCGGGAGAGACGAATCCTGTGTAACCGTCACTGCCTCCAAGTGCTTCGGGACTGCACCCAACCACTACCTGTTTGCACGACTCCTTTGAGCCGTGGTAGGGTAGTAGTCAAAGTACAGTGGGAACACACTCGAGGCGAAGTGCCAGTGTCAAGTCAGCGGACTAAGCTGTACTCATGTCACCTGGGAACTGATAACTGACGATAGGTATAATACCAACCTGTCAGTTCCCGACGAGTCCTGTCCAGTGTACTCGTAACCCAACGAGCACCCGTATACTATCTCCAGTACGACGTACTGATGGCTGTGGGACAGACCATCTCCCACACTGGGATGAGAAGCGCATACGCCAGTCTACTCCGGAGTATCGATGCCCTGTCTCGATAGTCCTGCGACTAGGGACCTGTATAAGGATGTGCTTATAGACTACCCAGCCCCCACTAGTGTGACTGCCATCACAACGTTAGTAATCAAGCAAAGATCCTAAGGGCTCCACTAATGCGTATAGGTGATATCGCAAAATAAACACATGTACACATTGAAGTAGAAACAAACCAAGTAGCATACTAATATATTGAGCAAGATTGTTTATACAAGGTGAATATCCCAAGCTTCCATTAAGTAATATAAAAACTAGTATGATACAGTAATGGCCTCTAGGGAATATACACTAACAATCTCCCACTTGCACTAAGGCCATGTACTGGCGTATCGAAGACCTATCATCTCGATCAGCCGCTCGAACTGAGTCTGGGGTAGGGCCTTGGTGAATGGATCTGCAGTGTTTTCTTCTGAAGCAACCCTCCGAACCTCGATCTCCTTGCGATCCACGATCTCCCTGATTAGGTGATACCGCCTCAAGATGTGCCTGGATCTCTGATGGGACCTGGGTTCCTTCGCTAAAGCTATAGCCCCGTTGTTGTCGCAATACAGAGGTATTGGGTCAACAATGGACGGAACCACCTGAAGTTCTTTCAAGAACTTCCTTATCCAGACAGCTTCTTTTACGGCATCAGATGCAGCGATGTATTCCGCTTCCATCGTCGAGTCTGCAACGGTTTCCTGTTTGGAACTCTTCCAACATACCGCCCCTCCATTGAGGGTAAAGACAAAACCCGACATGGACTTGGAATCATCCTTGTCACTCTGGAAGCTGGAGTCAGCAAAGGCCTCGATCTGGAGGTCTTTTCCGCCATACACCAAGAACATCTCCTTAGTCCTTCTCAGGTACTTGAGAATGTTCTTTACTGCTATCCAGTGTTTCTCCCCAGGGTTTGACTAATACCGGCTTACTACACTCAGTGCATAAGCTACATCCGGTCTGGTACACAACATCGCATACATTATAGAGCCTACCGCAGAAGCGTAGGGTATAATAGACATGCGATCCCTCTCCAAATCAGTCTTGGGAGACATCTCTTTAGAGAGGGTGATCCCGTGACAAGCCGGTAGGTTACCGCGCTTGGAATCTTCCATACTGAATCTTTTCAATACGGTGTCGATGTACCTGGACTGTGCAAGTCCTAATATCCTCTTGGATCTATCATGATGGATCCGGATCCCCAGGATGTACGAAGCATCACCCAGGTCTTTCATGGAGAACCTTTGTGACAAGAACCCTTTGACAGATTGTAGCATAGGAACGTCATTTCCTATTAAGAGAATGTCATCCA
The DNA here is from genome assembly GCA_030015575.1 of Agapanthus africanus. Lineage (NCBI taxonomy): Eukaryota > Viridiplantae > Streptophyta > Magnoliopsida > Asparagales > Amaryllidaceae > Agapanthus > Agapanthus africanus. The sequence goes on along the minus strand of CM057337.1, from coordinate 335,394,820 downwards.
CGTATAAAACGAGGAATACTACAGTTCTCGCTACAAATCTACTATAGATGCATGGTTCATCTGGATTTTTGATAAAGCCAAATTCCTTGACCGTCTCATCAAAACAGATGTTCCAACTCCGCGATGCCTGCTTTAGTCCATAAATGGACTTAAGCAACTTGCACACCTTTCCGCTGCTCCCACTCTGAATGAAACCCTCTGGCTGATCCATATAGACACACTCCTCTAAATTTCCATTTAGAAAAGCGGTTTTTACGTCCATCTGCCAAATCTCATAATCGTGGAAGGCAGCAATGGCAAGAAGGATCCGAATGGATTTCAGCATAGCCACTGGAGAAAAGGTTTCGTCATAGTCCAAGCCAGGTCTTTGACGGAAACCCTTTGCTACAAGTCTAGCTTTATAGGTCTCAACCTGTCCATCTACACCAATCTTCCTTTTGAAGATCCACTTGCATCCTACGGGTTTTACCCCGTCTGGAGCAATGTCCAACGTCCATACTTTGTTGGTGTACATGGACTCCATTTCGGTCCGCATTGCATCCAGCCATTTTACCGAGTCAACGCTCTGAACGGCCTGCTGGAAGCTAGTAGGCTCATCATAGTCTATGATGCAATCCTCTCTATCCCCGTCTATGAGAAAACCGTAGTATCTCTCGGGCGGATGAGACTGCCTACTACTCCTGCGGAGTGGCGTAGGAATGTCCTGTTCTTTCGAACCCTCTGGTTCCACTAAGCTTTCAGTAATAGTCTGAGGTTCTGGAATTTCTTCCAGTTCTACTGTGCTCCCACTTATCTGGTTTTCCAAAAACTCAGTTTCCAAGAAGTAGGCATGACGAGAAACAAGAACTTTTTGTTCCTCTTCACAGTAGAAGAAATATCCCTTGGAGTTCTTTGGATATCCCACAAACTTGCACTGTACTGAGCGTGCCTCGAGCTTGTCCGCATGCTGCTTTTTAACAAAAGCTGGACATCCCCAAGTCTTAATGTGACTGAGATGGGGCCTCTTTCCACACCACATCTCATATGGTGTAGTAGGCACAGTCTTAGTAGGAACTCGGTTCAAAAGGTACGCTGCTGATTCTAGCGCATACCCGCAGAATGATCACGGTAACTCAGCGTTACTCATCATGGACCGTACCATATCCAATAGGGTTCGGTTCCGTCTCTCCGATACACCGTTGTGTTGCGGAGTGTATGGAGGAGTAAGCTGAGAGAGAATTCCATTCTTTTTTAAGTAATTCAGGAACTCGGCACTTAAGTATTCTCCACCTCGATCCGATCTTAGAATCTTGATACTTTTGTCGGTCTGTTTTTCCACTTCATTCTTATATTCCTGGAACTTTTCAAAAGCTTCGGACTTATGTTTCATTAAGAAGACATAACCGTATCTTGAAAAATCATCCGTAAAAGTAATGAAGTAAGAATAACCGCTTCGAGCATGTGTAGACATTGGACCGCACACATCGCTGTGTACGAGTCCCAAGAGCTCGCTCGCTCTTACTCCGTGTCCAGTGAACGGAGTCTTTGTCATCTTTCCTTTGAGACAGGATTGACAAGTGGCATATGATTGACATTCGAACGGATCCAAATATCCTTCTTTATGTAACTTAGTCAACCTTCTCTCATTGATGTGTCCCAGTCTACAATGCCATAAGAAAGTCTGATTGATATCTGGAGACTTTCTTTTGTGTGTATTCTGGACATTGAAAATCTGTGGTTGGTTTAATACGTATATACCATTGCTCAGTGTACCTGACCCAATCAGAACTTGATTAAGGTGAATGTTTACAACATTACTTACAAACGCAAATTCATAACCTTCTTTAGAAACCAAAGATACAGAAATGATATTACAAGTTGCGTTGGGTACAAAAAAGCAATTACGCAAAACCAAAACATGCCCATCTGACATTCCCAGGTGATAGTCCCCCACGGCTTTAGCATCCATGCTAGCTCCGTTCGCAACTCTGAGGGTCATGTCACCTGCCTTCAAAAACCTACGGTTTCTCAACGCCTGCAAAGAATTACAGATATGAGATCCTGATCCGGTATCCAATACCCAGGAAGTAGAGTTTATAGAAAGACAGTTCTCAATAACATACACACCTGAAGCTGAAGCCGCAACCTTCTTCAGTTCCTGTGTCCTGGCTTTCCAAGCCCTGCAATCTTTCTTCCAGTGTCCACTCTTATGACAATAGAAGCATTCTTCCTTTCCAACAAGCTTCCCCGCAATCTTTGTTGCCTTTTCCTTTCCCTTCACACCCACTTTACTAACACCGCCTCTTGGTTTGGCAGGGGCTTTCTTCCTCTTTCCCTTGGCTTTCGCCTTGGACCTAGAGGAAGAAGATCCTCCTACAAACAAAGCGGGTGTTTCCCTACCCTTCTGTAGGGTGCCCTCTGCGCTCCTCAGCATGTTGAGGAGTTCTGAAAGTTCAACTTCCTTTTCTTGTAAGTTGAAGTTCAGTATAAACTGGGCGTAAGTGGATGGAAGGGACTGGAGAATTAAATCCGTATAGAGTTCACTGTCCAACGTGGTCCCAAGTTCCGCGAGCTCCTCAGTGTAGCCAATCATCTTAAGCACGTGGTCCGCTACCGATGATCCGACGGCAAACTTTGTCGAAAATAACTTCTTCGACACTTCGTATCTTGCGATACGAGACTGCTCTCCATACAGTTCTTTTGTATGGAGAAATATGGACTCTAAGTCCATATTCTCGTGCCTCCTCTGGTGATCGTTGTCCATAGAGGCAAGCACGAGGCACCTGGCCTTCGCGCAATCAATCTTCCAAGTCTTACGGATTTCCTTATCCGCGACGCTGGAGGTGGGACCTGGGACGGGGGGAGCTTTGGTGGTAAGAAGATACCCCAGCTTGTCGTAAGTGATTGCCATTTTGACATTCCTGAGCCAATCTTTGTAGTTTGTCCCTGTCAGTATGTTTTTATCTAGAAGTAACTTAAGTCCAGTCATTTCGATTTGGTCGCTGCAGGGGGAGAGAAGAAACACTTAGCACGATGCTCTTGCAAGTTTAGAATGGTTTTTAATTTATCTAAACAGGATGGCTCCCACTGTCTCTCGAATCCCTCCTCAAACCACAAAGGAAGAATTAGCCGGGATCAATCCCACCGCACAATACTTGCTTAACCGTTCAGCCAGGCCAGTGTCGGTACTTCGAGGGAGGTTTTCCAACGCTTTCGCGAAGTTCCTTAATTTAAGAACCTCTTTTCCCTGGGGGCGTAGCCCCGCTAACACCTTTCTAGGCACCTACTAGGTTTATAGCATTGATCGTTTAGTGAGAAATTTCCCGAGGAGTAGCATATACTCACAGTAGGATCGGGATCCAAATATCATCGCGTGATGAAACTGAAGAAATCCTACCAGAATCATCACACTCCAAATGGTATGCAAATCTAGCAAGTTTCAGTACTTATGAAACTCCCGATGTGGATTTTTGCCCCATGCTCTTATGACCTTGACTTTGGCCAACAAATCATAAGTCACATGTCAAGTTCTTCCCGTCGTTCTCCAGGTTAATTTGAATCCACCCGTACATACCCTTGACTTTGGCCAACAAGGCAGTACGACTGTTTCAAATCAACGCATCTATCTATGCTGCACATGAATATCCAATAGCTACCAATCACTATGCCTTGACTTTGGCCAACAAACACAGCTTAAATACTATTGACTATTCATGTGAAACAACGGAGGGCTACGAATGGTTTTGGTAAAACCGTGAACGTAGTGAACTTGATATAATCGATGGAACGAGATAGCTTTTAGAAGGAGTGGCTCAAGCTCCGCATTTAAAAGTTAGTTTTGAAAAGAACCGAGTGGTTTTTCGAAAGTGTTCCAACGACTTTAACTTGGTTTATTATCTTGCATTAGTTCTTTTAATGCGTGATATTCTTGCATTAGTTCTTTTAATGCGTCCCATCAATTAATCCTACCATTGCAGAAAACAACCAAAATATGACGTACGCTTATGCCATTCGCATTCGCCACGGGGTCCCGTCATCACTCGTTAGGTTACTTAACTAACGACAGAGCGGGGGCTGGGCTAGCACGGCTGTAAAACATAAGCAACGCCTAAATATAAAGCAATGATAGACATTACAGATCACAGATGAATACATTGGATATACTAGCAATCCGCAATCCGTTCGAGCCTGCAACGAAAAGCGGATTACACGGTCGCGGTGAATAGCAAATACCCCACCCAAGACCCCTACGGGTGCGGCAAACTACCCGCCAAGAACCCGGTAGTTTGTGCACCCCTCCATGGGTCTATCCTAGGAGCAAAAACAGTAAAAAGAATTATACAATGACGGCAACAACCCCGACCCGGTTGTGCGGCCATACAAATAATATTATTACATCAATTTACATTTACAAATGAATGAAAGAAAAACAAAAGCTCATCTCACATCCACCCCGGCTATTCACCCGCGACAGTCCAACACATTCATATACACATTCCAATATCAAACACAGATCACAGAGATGTATAACCCCAACTAATCGACTTATAGCGATTAGCCGACGTTCAATACATGCAAATATCACAGATATAACCATCATAGTCAAAGTGCAGTGAAGTTCGGAAAAAAATACGGAATTATAGGACCCCAAAAGTAAATTTCTGTTCTGGAAAATCTGGGCACTTATAACATATTTTAAAAATCCCAAAACCAACACAGAGACACACTGCATGAAACCCGATCACCAGAAGACTCTAAACGGCGGCGGATCCGCGGCGCTAAGAATAGGTGAGGCCGCGGATCCGCGGCGGTTTGAATGAATTAGGGGATCGTTTTTCTTGGGTGTTCACACAAAACCCTGAGCCGAATTTAGGTGTATAACAAATCTTGTTTTGACCAGAAAAAATTTTAACAGAAACTAGGGTTTTGCAAAAGTTTGGTTTTTGGATTTTTTCGGTTCCGAACTTCGTTACACTTCACTACCAAGCTAGTTTAAGTTTAGTTAGGCTCTGATACCACTGTAAGTCCACGTTGCGACCCCCGGTTCTTACGGGGAGGCGGAAACGGTATAAAAGTCAAATTTTTAGCGCATGGGGCAACATGGACTAACAAAGTCGGGATCTTTTCCTAAACTAGAACTAGCAAACTTGCTAAAGAGAGTTAGCTACTCGGAAAGATGGTTATACCTAAACTTGAACTCCTTCTTCTTCAAACTTTGTAGAGGTTGATGGTTCTCTTCTCGTCGCCTTCTTCCGTCGAAGATGGATCCACCTGAGGGTTCAACCTTCAGGCTCTTTCTCGAACTTTGAGCGAACTAGAATCTCCGGCTTGCTAAACCCTTGATCCTTGAGTGAGTAGAGAGTGTCTAAGGGGTGCTTTTCTTTTAAGGAGAGGGATTCTCAACACATGAGAAGGATTCTCCTTTGGCTAGAGGACGAAGAAGATGAAGTGAGGAGAGAGAATGATTATGATAGAATGAGCTCTTTTCTTTTGCAACCATAACTAAAAGAAAAGGAATTATCTAATTAATAATAATAATTGAAATGAGAATAGTTGATGGTTGTTTTGGAATGACCACTATCATACTTTCAATAAATGAGTGTAAGCAAGAATCAAGGAGAATCCTTACAAAGCATGATGGTGGTCAACATTCAACCATGGTCAACAAGTCAACCATGGTCAACAAGTCAACAAAATCAACCATAACAATATTTCATTTAATTACTATTATTAATTGATATTTCATAAATCTATTAGGGTTTGGAAAATGACGACTGTCAACTGTGCATACGCACCCGTTCCGAAACCCTAATGAAATACCTCATCCTTCGCCTCAAGCAATTGTGCATACACACCTGCATTCTCATTCCGAGGAACAAGAATACCAAGATATAAAAGCAACCACAAAACATATACCAGTATCTGGCTCAAACCAGAGCCCGCCAGTATATTCCGTCCAGACTCCAAACGTGCATAAGTGCGCGAATGAGAACGGACCCTGCCGCAAAACCATGCGACCTCTACTCTGTTTTGCCCAGAGGCGAATACCCTCTGTGTGGGACTCTAAAGACTCGACACTACGCTGGCAGTGGGTTTAACCACAGACCGCAAGCGGCACTAGCTGTGCGTAACGGTCCCCAGGTAGATGCCGACAAGAAGGCTGACGAGGTGAACCCCATCTGAACTCCTACTGAGTCTGAATGTGACATTCTCCGTACAGTCCGGTCTGTTCGTCTGATACATCGCATGTCGGGCCTAGGGGGCGGTAAAACGTCAGTCCCCCAATAGCGGTACAAGTCGTGTCGGAGTGAAGCCCAAAACACCCTGAGATAACACTGGAAGCCTACCAGTATATCTCGCTTGCCCTGGCCAGGGACTACTCGTGTAATGGCTCTCCTAGACACTGCGCGATGTCAACCCCCAATACCGGGAGAGACGAATCCTGTGTAACCGTCACTGCCTCCAAGTGCTTCGGGACTGCACCCAACCACTACCTGTTTGCACGACTCCTTTGAGCCGTGGTAGGGTAGTAGTCAAAGTACAGTGGGAACACACTCGAGGCGAAGTGCCAGTGTCAAGTCAGCGGACTAAGCTGTACTCATGTCACCTGGGAACTGATAACTGACGATAGGTATAATACCAACCTGTCAGTTCCCGACGAGTCCTGTCCAGTGTACTCGTAACCCAACGAGCACCCGTATACTATCTCCAGTACGACGTACTGATGGCTGTGGGACAGACCATCTCCAACACTGGGATGAGAAGCGCATACGCCAGTCTACTCCGGAGTATCGATGCCCTGTCTCGATAGTCCTGCGACTAGGGACCTGTATAAGGATGTGCTTATAGACTACCCAGCCCCCACTAGTGTGACTGCCATCACAACGCTGGTAATCAAGCAAAGATCCTAAGGGCTCCACTAATGCGTATAGGTGATATCGCAAAATAAACACATGTACACATTGAAGTAGAAACAAACCAAGTAGCATACTACTATATTGAGCAAGATTGTTTATACAAGGTGAATATCCCAAGCTTCTATTAAGTAATATACAAACTAGTATGATACAGTAATGGCCTCTAGGGCATATACACTAACAGTTTTTGAGTTTCCTTTTGAATTTTGATCCTCGCCCTTGGCGTTGTATATTATATTGCTTGTGTGGTTGTGACCGTCGATTGACGAAGAGCTAGCTCCCGCTTGGGGATGCCTTTTTATTGATTTCGTATACAATTCATGTTGTATCCCATTTGGGGGCCAGTATTTACAAAGGAGACTCTGCCGAAATTTTTGGGAAATTTTTGATGTTTTTAAAACCGCCTAATTCGTCTTATGCTATTGAAATTACTCGCTTTAAGTTGGTTTTTCCTGCACTCTACATCTTTCTTGGTTTGGATTTATGGTTTTTCGGTTTACTTAGATTACGTACGCCTCGAGACGTTCGTAGTTTAAGTGCCGGTCATGTTCCGTACTTTCGGGTCGTGACAACAGGAGTGTGAGCGGGCTTGCTCGTCGATCTTCTGATCGCTCAATACCCGGGTGGCCGTTACGTTTAGCAGACCGCTTGCAGCTTGTGGGTGTTTGATATGAACATCACCTGCTGCCGGCGTATTGACGAGTCTTTAGAGTACTACATAGAGGTTTCCTGGCTCAAGCGAAACGAAATAGGAGCGCATATGAGATATGTGCGGGACCGAGAATAATGCGTGTATGTGATACCGTATTCTATTCTCGCGATGAATGTATTGAATGGTTGTATGTGATATAACCTAGTTATCGAATCGAGGATTGATTCGATAAGCCGATACATTAGATATTAGTCGGTTATATGCGATATGACCGGATCGTTAAATAAAGTATTGATTTAATGATTTAATGCATAATTATATATTTGATATATTAGTTTGCATTAACTAGTATTTGTTCACTTTAAATGGATTTTCTCACTGGAAATACACAAGTTGTATATGTGATATACTTTTGTGCACTTGTTTGTATCATGTTTGATGATACATGCAAACTTGGGTTTGTGTAAAGAATTAAACCATGGTTATGTTAATGGTTAGGGTTTTGATTTACTTACTTATTCATTTATTTATTTATACATTAATTCATTTTAGGCAAAAATGAAATGGTGGCTTAGTTTGTTTTGTTGTTGAAGCTTCATGAAGATTTGACTAAGTGACCATTTTGTCTTCATGTCCTAACCCTAACCATTCAACTAAACCCTAGTTAGTTCTCTACACTTAACCATGGTTGTAAATATGATAAGTATTATTTTATTTCCTATTTTTTAAATTCTTATCATAATTCTTTTTCTTCTTCTTCTTCTTCTTGAACAAAGAAGAAAACCTAGCTTCCATCAATGGCAACTTGAGAAAAAGAGTGAGAAATCCAATTCTAAAGTGAACCCACTTCCTATTTCTTCATCCTCTATCACTTGCCAAGTAGTATAGGGTGTTTTCATCACAAGTTTCATGACTTGGTGAAGTTGGAGTTTGATCTTGAGTTGCCTCGACGTAGATCATCTTCGGCATCGAAGTCGCCGACCTAGCCCGATCTTTTCTCCGATGAAACCACCATGAGAGTCTTGGATTCCGATAGGTACAGCGGAGAGACGTCAACACGGAGCTATGGAGGTGGAGGACCGGATCTACAAAGGTTGTAATCACTTTCCTATTAGTTAAAGTTGTTAACTCGCATTGCATCGCCTCATTATCTAGTTAACGATCCATATTAGGGTTTGTAGGCACATGAAAAATTTGAATTGGGCATGTTTGATCACTTGTGAGACCTCATTAGTATGCCCAGGAACCCTACAGTGGTATTAGAGCCTAGCTAGAGCCTTAGGCGATGTGTAGACGGAGTTAGAAGTCCGATCGAACCGAAACCCTAATTCAAATTTGCTCTCTGTACATTTTTCCAAAACTGGGTTTTTTCCAGATTAAAAATTCTTAAAAAATTCAGCAGGAAGATCTAAGAATTATGGTGCAAAATGGGCTCCTGAATCATCTAAACCGCCGCGGAACAGCGGCAGAAGCATGGCTTCTGCGGCGGTTCCGCGGCCGTATGGTCACATTGCCCAATAATTTTTGCACAGTAATTCCTATATTTTGGTTCTGGATTTTCTGTGATTTTTTAAATATCACTCAAGAATTGAGTTTTCTGGGTTGTATTGGGAGTTCGTAAATTCGATCGGATTATCAAACTTTGTCTATGTGTTTTTCCGGGTAATTTTAGAATATGTTAAAAAGTTCGACCAGATATAAATACCCACTTTTTCCTCTGCCGGGAAATTTCCAATTGTTGGATTTTCCCATAGTGTAATGACGTTCCAAGTAGTGCAAGTAACGCGATGGTCCCTCTAGAAGACAACAAACCTTAACTCGATTATGTGACCGTCTTGAACTGCCCTTTGAACCTTAGGGTTTGTGGCAGTACGGCGTGCCACATATGAGGCGTTGGCTTGACCCTTCTACGGCTGGACTGTTGGTACTGAGGCATGAACTGAATGTTTTTAAACTTATATCATGTGTTGAGCTGTATCGGGAAAACATGGGTGTTCGATTGTTTGATCGGAAAGTTTAACATTTTCTATTTATCCGGAATGTGATACAATATTTGGAATCCACAGGTAGTTATGAGATAACTGAATGAATATTATAAACATAGCAGTTTAGTCTCACTTGATCGGTTTGTTAGTTATATGTATGCCCTAGAGGCCATTACTATACATAGGATGTATATTGTAGTGGATGCTGGGACATATATAGGGAGGACTTTCTTGCTCGACATGATAGTATGCTATCTGGTTGCTCTTTACCTTAACGTGTATACTGATTGTCTCTCTGTTACATGTTGGTAAAGCCCTTAGGATCTGTACTTGACTACCTGGACTATGATGCGGATCATACTAGTGGGGACATGGTAGTCTATAAGTACATCCTTCAAAGTCCCTAGTCGTGGGTGTATCGAGACGGGGCATCGATATACCAGAGTAGACTAGCGTGTACCTTCTCGACCCATACAGATGGGCGATGGATGATCCCATATCCATCGGTGTTTGACATCAGAGGAGATATACGGGTGCTCAGTAGAGACTTGGTACACTGGACGGACTCGCCGAGAACTCCCAGATGGTATTATACCTCACGTCAGATGGCAGTTCTCTGGTGACACTGGTACAGAGTAGTCTGTTGACCCGAGATCGTCATAGAGTCTTGTGTGGTTCCCACTGTGCTTTGATTTCCATCTTACCACGTCCAAGAGGGCGTGCAAAACGGTGGTTTTTGGGTACAGTCCCGAGTCACATGGAGGCAATGAGCGATAGGAGGGGATTCGTCTCTCCCGGTATATGGGGGTTGATGTTGCGCTGTGTTCGATTGGCTATAACAGGAAATCCCTGGCCAGGGTTGCTGAGATTTACTGGTAAGTGTTACCAGTAGTTTCTCGAACAGTTATAGACCTCATATCGACACGACTTATTGAGCTACTGGGGTCTGACGTTTACCACCCCTAGGCGAGATATGCGACATATCAGACGATCAGACCGGACTGTACGGTAGTGTTACTGGTCGGATTCACTGGAGTGTGAGCGGGCTTGCTCGTCGATCTTCAGATCGCTCAATACCCGGGTGGCCGTTACGTTTAGCAGACCGCTTGCGGCTTGTGGATGTTTGATATGATCATCATCCGCTGCCGGCGTATTGACGAGTCTTTAGAGTCCTACACAGAGGTTTCCTGGCTCAAGCGAAACGAAATAGGAGCGCATATGAGATATGTGCGGGACCGAGAATAATGCGTGTATGTGATACCGTATTCTATTCTCGCGATATATATATCGAATGGTTGTATGCGATATAACCTAGTTATCGATTCAAGCATTGATTCGATAAGCCGATATATTAGATACCAGTCGGTTATGTGCGCATGACCGGATCATTGAATCAAGTGTTGATTTAATTATTTAATGTATAATTATATATTTGATATATTATTTTACATTAACTAGTATCGGTTCACTTTAGACGGATTTTCTCACTTGGTTCGTGCGCATTGCATATGCGATATGTTTTTGTGCACTTGATTGTATCATGTTTGATGATGCAAGTCAAGCTAGGGTTCAAGTGTAAAGATTAAACCTTGGTTAATGAAATGGTTAGGGTTTATTATTCATTATTCATTTATCTTATTTAATTATCTTTTTATTTTTGATAAATGAATAAAAGAAAAGAGAAAAGAATGGTTGCTAGATTTGGAGTTTAGTTGAAACTTCATGAAGATTTGATAAAGTCAACCATACTTATCTCAACCTTAACCCTAACCATTCTCACTAACCATGATTCATTCTCTACACTTGACCATGGTTAGAATTATGATAAGAATTCATTTTCTTTTCATTTTCTATTAACTTATCATAATATCTTTCTTCTTCTTCTTCATTCTTCAAGTGAAGAAAAGCAAAGTCCATCAATGGTGATTGTTGGATATGAGTGAGAAATCCAATTCTAAAGTTAACCCAATTCCTATTTCTTCATCCTCTACCTCTTGCCAAGTAGTAGAGTGTGTTTCCTTCACAAGATTTTAGGGTTTGGTGAAGGTGGAGCTTGATTCATCGATGCCTCGACGTAGATCATCTTCGGCATGGACATCGACGACCTAGCTTGCCCATTCTCCGACGAAGTCGACTCTAGAGCCCGGATTTGATTTGGACAGCGGAGATGACCTCGTTGCGGAGCCGTGGAGGTGGATATCCGGATCTACAAAGGTTGTAATTTCCGTATCTCTTTAGTTAACTGTTAACTAGTTCTTGTTCGCCTAGATATCTAGCAAACGATCCGTACTTTAGGGTTTGTAGGCACCATAATATTTGAAATTGCCATGGTTGATGGCTTGGGAGACCTCACTAGATTGCCTAGGAACCCTGCAGTGGTATCAGAGCCTAGCTAGAGCCTTAGGCGATCCCCGGACGGAATTAGAAACCCGATCGAACCAAAATCCCATTGCAAAATTGCTCTCTGTACTTTTTTCAAAACTGTTGATTTTTGGCAATTAAAAATATCCAGAAAAACAAGAAGGCTTTTTTAAGAATTACTGTGAAATTTGGTACCCTAATTCCACAAAAGCGCGGCGGAAGCGCCGCACAAAGGGGGTTTGCGCGGCGGAAGGGCCGCAAATAAGAAGCCGACACGTGTAAAATTTCACTGTAACTCGTAAAATTCAATGCTCATTTTCCTGGAATATTTAAACTGAACTCAAGAGTTGAGTTGTTCTGAGTTGTTTTGGGAATCATTGTTTCGATCGGAAAGTCTAATTCTGTCCATGTGTTTTCCGGATAAATTTTAGAATATGTTAAAAAGTTCGACCGGATATAAATACCCGATTTTTCCCCTGTCGGGAAATTTCCAAGTGTTGGATTTTTCCGTAGTTTAACGACGTTCTAAGTAGTGCAAGTAACGCGATGGACCCTCTAGAAGACAACAAACCTTAACTCGATTATGTGACCGTCTTGAACTGCCCTTTGAACCTTCGGGTTTGGGGCAGTACGGCGTGCCACATGTGAGGCGTTGGCTTGACCCTTCTACGGCTGGACCGTTGGTACTGAGGCACGAACGGAATGTTGTTATACTTGTTTCATGTGTTGATCAGTATCGGGAAAACTTGGGTGTTCGATTGTTCGATCGAAAAGTTTAACATTTTCTGTTTATCTGGAATGGGATACAATAATTGGAATTCACAATAAGTTATGTGATAACTAAATGAATGTTGTAAATCTAGCAGTTTAGTCTCACTTGATCGGTTGCCACGGAATTTTGATGTGATCAAAAGTCCGTCGCAATCACGTAGCGTACGCGGATACTCGCCGGGTAAACTTAATAGACAGCCTCGCTCCATAGCCCCGACCAAGTGACTGTAGGAGAACCCCGTCGCCGAAAGCATCCGTTCGGGTGCTCGCGGTAGCGGTGTTCCGCCTTGGTGCACTTCGTCGACGGTATCGGGGGTGCAGCCGTCTACTGAAGTTTGCGACGAGCATTCGATCAGGATGTCGGGAATCTTGTTGAATTACCCGACTTGGTATTGAAAAGTGTTTTCGATAATGAGACTAAAATGCGGGGTTTATAATTGTTAGGCATGCGATGTCTAAGTAATTCATTTTGTCAGGCATGCGATGTCTGAGGAGGTTGCGGATTCCAACTGTTGTAGTTTTACACTTTCTTTTCTGTGACCGTAAGTGTAATATGTGATATCGCCGGTTTCGTTGCTATATGTCAACGACAATTGGGATGGACATATTTACTTACGTTGATGACATGTGATGTTATGTGTTGCTGGATATGTTATATTGGATCGTCGTGTTTGAATAGCCGGGGTTTTTTATGTGAGATGAGTGTTTTTCTTTTTCATTCATGTAAAAACTTGTATGTAATATTCTTTTATTGGGGCGCTTCCAGGTTGCGGGAGTTGTCACCTGTTGTATATTATTTACTTTTCCGCACTAGGATAGACCCAAGGAGGAGGGCACAAGTAACCGGGTTCTGGAGTCCAGTGGGAGACCAACTCGAGGAGTCGGGTCCGGGTCTTCTAACTCTAGAATTGGTAGGGTTGCTTGCCGCTCTCGTAGGGGTCTAGGGGTGTGGGTTTGGCTATTCATCACGACCGTGGAATCCGTGTTTTATACTGGCTCGTATTGAAAACACGGACGTCCTAGTATATCCAATATTTCATATGATTCTTCTGCTGCGATATCTGTGATGAGATCATGTGATGTTTCTGTGATGGATATAGTATATAGTATATATGATATATTATATAGACGTTACTTATGTTTTACACCCGCGCTAGCCCTGCCCTGCTCTGCCGTTAGTTACCTAACCTAACGGTGCACGAGGGGACATCGAGGCGAATGCGGATGGCATAAGTGTACGTCATATCTATCTGTGATGTTTAGGTACATAAATGATGGGACTTCATTAATGTGATTAATGAAATAAAAGAAACCTAAGATGTTGTAGAATCGAATTTCAAAATAAAACAGGTAGCTACAGTTCTTGCTTTGCACAGCGGTATATGTGATATATCCTGCACCTTATTCGATGAGGAAAGGACCGAGATCCCTTCACCGGGAGTGACTCCTTTAGCAATAACTGGCAGATGCTACACACTCGGTTTGTCTTTTGATTGCTTTTAAGAGTTTTTGTTTTGCACAGTGATATATGTGATATATCCCGCACCTCATTCGACGAGGAAAGGACCGACGATCCCTTCACCGGGAGTGACTCCTTTAGCAAAACTAGAAAAGCCTCAAAAGCACTCCATTTCAAAATCATTCGATCCTACAACGATATCAAGTTCATTACGCAATAGGTTTTCAGAAAAACCTGTCGTAGCCCTCCGTCATTTCAGATAAGTTGTATATAGTATTCGTGCTGCATTTGTTGGCTTTCGTCAAGGTGCAGTGTGCGGTAGCTATATGCTGCTTATCTGCTAGCATACGATGCGATTGGATTAGGGTAGTCGTGCGGCTTTGTTGGCTTTCGTCAAGGGTCGTGCGGGTGGGTTTAATTCGATCAAGAAATGTACGGGTTGAACTTGACTAGCGGGCTATGGTTTGTTGGCTTTCGTCAAGGTCATAGCACGTTAGGGGCAAAATATTATCGGGAATTTCAAGTGTTGAAATTTGCAATGAGATTGCATACCTTCTATGAGATAGTTGGATCCCGATACCCGCTGCGAGTAAGAGTTACTCCTGGGAGAGTTTTATACATTACAATTAGCCGATCAAGTAGGTGTCTAGAAAGGTGTCAACGAGGTTATGCCTCTGGGAAAACGAGGTTTACATTAATTAGGTTCGTGCGAAAGCACGGGGGACCTCCCTCAAAGTACCGACACTGGCCTGGCTGAAAGATTGGCGAACTTGTAGTGTGTAATTAATCCCGGCTAGTCTTTCCTTTTAGGGTTTGAAGGAAGATTTGATAAAAAGCAGTGGGAGCCATCCTGATTAGATAAAATAATAACCAATCTATTCTTGACAGAGCGCACGCTGAGTGTTTTCTTCTCTCTCTCTCCAGGTAGCGACCATATCACGCCTTAATCAAGATAATAATACGGATTATTGACCGAACCCGCTTGTTATACTGAGCTGGGGAACGTTGGTCCCGCTCCAACTTATAATTGTTATAAGACAGAGCAGGAAATTGGGGAATACCAGATTTCCCGTGCCGCCCAAACGAAGAGAGTGCATGCTGATGCATCATCTTCGGGTTTGTTCATTATACAGAACTGTTTCTCAGTATCCTTTACGTCCTGGGTATATGATACCGGATCAGGATCCCAGATATGTAAACTGTTACATAGGGCTACAGAAAGGTAGAGAACTGAGAACGGGTGATAAGTTTCATGAGGCAGAAAACGGGGCAAATGTTGCATCCAAGTCTGTCGGTCACTGTCACCCTGTATTACCTGAATACATTGATTCCGAACGAATGTTATTAGATACCGAACCTGATATACAAAATCATATCACTCTCTTTATTAGTAAAGAAACGATAAAATTTTGTATTGTTGGATAATGTTTTGAACATTTCCTATATCAAAAGTTGATCGGTTCAGGCACGTTATCTAAAAGCGTTGATGTTCTAAATCAAACTACAGTTCTTAGTATACGGATCACACACAAGAGGAAGAGTTCAGAAATGAACGAATTCTTCTTGAGGCATTGTAGACTAGGTCAGATCAATGTGACCCGACTAGCTAGAGTTACATATAGATGCATATTTAAATCAGTTTGAATTTACATCTTGTGAAACTCGCCAGTCATGTCACAAAGGTAAGATGACCATAGCTCTGTTTATTGGAAACAGAGAAAGAGTTAGTAAACTCTTGGGATGATACATGTTGATGTATGTAGGTCCTCTGTCTACACATACCAAAACCGGTTCTTTATACTTCATTACGTTCTCTGATGATCTCTTTAGATTCAGACCTATGTTCCTGTTGAAACACAAGTCCGAACCTTTTGAGATATTCACAGAATATAAGTTAGAAGTAGAGAACCAAAATAAGGGTATAAGTATTATGTCCTTTGATGAGATCAAGGAGGAGAATACTTGTGCATGGAATTCCTGAACTATTCTAAAGGAGAATGAGATTCTCTCTCAGCATTACTCCTCCATATACACCATAGCACGATGGTATATCGGGGCGGAGCAATCACACCCTATATGATATGGTGTGCTCTATGATGAGTATTACTGAGTTACCTTTTTCCTTAGGGGGTTATGCACTTGAGAAGCTGCATACCTATTGAATAGGGTTCGAATCAAATCAATGCCTACCACTTCATATGTGATATGAAAAGCGAAGAGCCCATGTCTTAAGTTAGTTAAGATTTGGGGTTGTCCGGCCTATGTCTAAAAGCAAAATCCGGACAAGCTCGAGGCAAGGTCAGTTATGTACAACTGGAAAGGTTCCAGCTATACTAACTACAGCTGATGATTTGAAAGAACCAAAGGATTCGATAGTTACCAACGAACCTCAGCCTCTCCGCCGATCTAGTAGGGTTCCTCACCCACCTGAGAGATACTTCTGTTTCTCTATGACAGTGGGAGCGAGGATTGCATCATGAGATGATGACCCAACTAGTTTCGAGCTGGCCATCAGGAGTAAGACTCTGTAAGAATGGCTGGATGTTTAGCGATCTGAGATGGAATCCTTATACGCCAACAAAGTATGGACTTTGGTTGCTATATCTGAAGGGTTAAATCCCCATCAGGAGCAAGTATATCTTGAGAAGACTACTTGGTGTAGATGGAAAAGTTGAGACTTTCAAAGCTAGACTCGTTAGAGGTTTTCGTCATTGACCAGGCATGGATAATAATGAAACCTTTTCAAGTAGCTATGCTTAAGTCCATCCAGATCCTACTTGTCACGTCTACATACCATGACTGCGATATCTGGTGGTTGGGTGTCTTGACTGCTTTTCTAAATAATGATTTAGAAGAGTGCGTCTGTAAGTACACAGCCAGAGGGCTTCGTAGACAGTGGGAGCAGCGGAAACGTGTGCAAGATGCTTTATAGGATAAAGCAGGCATCGCGGAGTTGGAACGTCTGTTTTGATGAAGTAGTCAAAGAGTTTGACATCATCAAAATGGTAGATGAACCTTGTATAAACAAAAAGGTAGTAGGGAGTATGGTGATGATCCTCGTAGAGTACGTGGATGACATACTCTTGATAAGAAAAGAGTTTCTTATGCTACGCTCGATCAATCTCCGCTTATCACAATGATTCTCCACATAGGATTAAAGTGATACCTACTAAATCCTGGATTTTGGATCTATGAGATAGATCTAAATGGATGTTAGGATACTCACTAATTGTAGTGAGACGGTATCAACCGATCCTGAGGAGAATCACTGGAATGGTTCCAGGGTGATAAAGACGACTGAGTGTCAGTCACAGGCATTGTCTTTACCCTCAGTAAAGGGACGGTATGTTGGAAGAGTTCCAAGCTAGATACCGTGGCATACTAGACGATAAAGGCAGGATACATCGCTACTTAAGATGCTACCAAAGAGGCTGTTTGGGTGTATATAGGTTCATGAGATGAACTATGTTCCTCCCATTGTGTGACAATGGAGTTGTGGCTTATGCCAAGGAACGCCGGTCCCATCAGTGATCCAGACTTATTCTAAGGCAGCATCGCCTGATCATGGAGATGGTTGATCTCCAGGGTGATCGAGGTTAGGAGAGTAGACTCAAAGGACAACACAGCGGATCCACTCACAAAGGCCTGTTCCCAGAGAGAGACTTTTATGGGATGGTTGAGTATGAGATACTTCAAACCACTGCTACAGATGGCCCTAGTGCAAGTGGGAGATAAATATGTATGCCCTAGAGGCCATTACTATACATAGGATGTATATTGTAGTGGATGCTGGGACATATATAGGGAGGACTTTCTTGCTCGACATGATAGTATGCTATCTGGTTGCTCTTTACCTTAACGTGTATACTGATTGTCTCTCTGTTACATGTTGGTAAAGCCCTTAGGATCTGTACTTGACTACCTGGACTATGATGCGGATCATACTAGTGGGGACATGGTAGTCTATAAGTACATCCTTCAAAGTCCCTAGTCGTGGGTGTATCGAGACGGGGCATCGATATACCAGAGTAGACTAGCGTGTACCTTCTCGACCCATACAGATGGGCGATGGATGATCCCATATCCATCGGTGTTTGACATCAGAGGAGATATACGGGTGCTCAGTAGAGACTGGGTACACTGGACGGACTCGCCGAGAACTCCCAGATGGTATTATACCTCACGTCAGATGGCAGTTCTCTGGTGACACTGGTACAGAGTAGTCTGTTGACCCGAGATCGTCATAGAGTCTTGTGTGGTTCCCACTGTGCTTTGATTTCCATCTTACCACGTCCAAGAGGGCGTGCAAAACGGTGGTTTTTGGGTACAGTCCCGAGTCACATGGAGGCAATGAGCGATAGGAGGGGATTCGTCTCTCCCGGTATATGGGGGTTGATGTTGCGCTGTGTTCGATTGGCTATAACAGGAAATCCCTGGCCAGGGTTGCTGAGATTTACTGGTAAGTGTTACCAGTAGTTTCTCGAACAGTTATAGACCTCATATCGACACGACTTATTGAGCTACTGGGGTCTGACGTTTACCACCCCTAGGCGAGATATGCGACATATCAGACGATCAGACCGGACTGTACGGTAGTGTTACTGGTCGGATTCACTGGAGTGTGAGCGGGCTTGCTCGTCGATCTTCAGATCGCTCAATACCCGGGTGGCCGTTACGTTTAGCAGACCGCTTGCGGCTTGTGGATGTTTGATATGATCATCATCCGCTGCCGGCGTATTGACGAGTCTTTAGAGTCCTACACAGAGGTTTCCTGGCTCAAGCGAAACGAAATAGGAGCGCATATGAGATATGTGCGGGACCGAGAATAATGCGTGTATGTGATACCGTATTCTATTCTCGCGATATATATATCGAATGGTTGTATGCGATATAACCTAGTTATCGATTCAAGCATTGATTCGATAAGCCAATATATTAGATACCAGTCGGTTATGTGCGCATGACCGGATCATTGAATCAAGTGTTGATTTAATGATTTAATGTATAATTATATATTTGATATATTACTTTACATTAACTAGTATCGGTTCACTTTAGACGGATTTTCTCACTTGGTTCGTGCGCATTGCATATGCGATATGTTTTTGTGCACTTGATTGTATCATGTTTGATGATGCAAGTCAAGCTAGGGTTCAAGTGTAAAGATTAAACCTTGGTTAATGAAATGGTTAGGGTTTATTATTCATTATTCATTTATCTTATTTAATTATCTTTTTATTTTTGATAAATGAATAAAAGAAAAGAGAAAAGAATGGTTGCTAGATTTGGAGTTTAGTTGAAACTTCATGAAGATTTGATAAAGTCAACCATACTTATCTCAACCTTAACCCTAACCATTCTCACTAACCATGATTCATTCTCTACACTTGACCATGGTTAGAATTATGATAAGAATTCATTTTCTTTTCATTTTCTATTAACTTATCATAATATCTTTCTTCTTCTTCTTCATTCTTCAAGTGAAGAAAAGCAAAGTCCATCAATGGTGATTGTTGGATATGAGTGAGAAATCCAATTCTAAAGTTAACCCAATTCCTATTTCTTCATCCTCTACCTCTTGCCAAGTAGTAGAGTGTGTTTCCTTCACAAGATTTTAGGGTTTGGTGAAGGTGGAGCTTGATTCATCGATGCCTCGACGTAGATCATCTTCGGCATGGACATCGACGACCTAGCTTGCCCATTCTCCGACGAAGTCGACTCTAGAGCCCGGATTTGATTTGGACAGCGGAGATGACCTCGTTGCGGAGCCGTGGAGGTGGATATCCGGATCTACAAAGGTTGTAATTTCCGTATCTCTTTAGTTAACTGTTAACTAGTTCTTGTTCGCCTAGATATCTAGCAAACGATCCGTACTTTAGGGTTTGTAGGCACCATAATATTTGAAATTGCCATGGTTGATGGCTTGGGAGACCTCACTAGAGTGCCTAGGAACCCTGCACGGTTGCCACGGAATTTTGATGTGATCAAAAGTCCGTCGCAATCACGTAGCGTACGCGGATACTCGCCGGGTAAACTTAATAGACTGCTACACCCCATAGCCCCGACCAAGTGACTGTAGGAGAACCCCGTCGCCGAAAGCATCTGTTCGGGTGCTCGAAGCAGCGGTGTTCCGCCTTGGTGCACTTCGTTGACGGTATCAGGGGTGCGGCCGTCTACTAAAGTTTGCGACGAGCATTCGATTAGGATGTCGGGAATCTTGTTGAATTTCCCGACTTGATATTGAAAAGAGTTTTCGAAAATGAGACTAAAATGCGGGGTTTATAATTGTTAGGCATGCGATGTCTAAGTATTTCATTTGATTAGGCATGCGATGTCTAAAGAGGTTGCGGATTCCAACTGTTGTAGTTTTACACTTTCTTTTCTGTGACCGTAAGTGTAATATGTGATATCGCCGGTTTCGTTGCTATATGTCAACGACAATTGGGATGCGCATATTTACTTACGTTGATGACATGTGATGTTATGTGTTGCTGGATATGTTATATTGGATCGTCGTGTTCGAATAGCCGGGGGTTTTTATGCGAGATGAGTGTTTTTCATTTTCATTCATGTAAAAACTTATATGTAATATTCTTTTATTGGGGCACTTCCAGGTTGCGGATGATGTCACCATTTGTATATTATTTACTTTTCCTCATTAGGATAGACCCAAGGAGGGTAGCACAAGTAACCGGGTTCTAGTGTCCAGTGGGAGACCATCTCGAGGAGTCGAGTCCAGGTCTCCTAACCCTAGAATTGGTAGGGTTGCTTGCCGCTCTCGTAGGGGTCTAGGGATGTGGGATTGGCTATTCATCACGACCGTGGAATCCGTGTTTTATACTGGCTCGTATTAAAAACACGGATGTCCTAGTATATCCAATATTTCGTATGATATTTTCTGTTGCGTTATCTGTGATGTGATCATGTGATATGTTCAGATAGATATTATATATAGTATATATGATATATTATATAGACGTTGCTTATGTTTTACACCCGCGCTAGCCCTGCCTCATTCTGGCGTTAGTTACCTAACCTAACGGTGCAGACGGGACATCGAGGCGAATGCGGATGGCATAAGCGTACGTTATATTTATCTGTGATGTTTAGGTGGACTTAAATGATGGGATATTCATTAATGAGATTAATGAAAGAAAATAAACCTAATTGATGTTGTGGAATCGAATTTCAAAATAAAACAGGTAGCTACAGTTCTTGCTTTGTATCGCGGTGTTCATTATAGAACATCCTGCACCTTATTCGATGAGGAAAGGACCGAGATCCCTTCACCGGGAGTGACTCCTTTAGCAATAACTGGCAGATGCTACACACTCGGTTTGTCTTTTGATTGCTTCTATAGTTTCTGCTTTGCACAGTGATATATATGATATATCCCGCACCTCATTCGACGAGGAAAGGGCTGACGATCCCTTCACCGGGAGTGACCCCTTTAGCAAAACTAGAAAAGCCTCAAAAACATTCCATTTAAAAACCATTTGATTCCGCAACGAGATCAAGTTCAAAGCGTTAAAGGTTTTCTTAAAAACCATTCGCAACCCTCCGTCATTTTAGGAAGTAGAGTACTTAGTATTCGTGCTACGTTTGTCGATCATAGCCGAGGCATAGTGTGCGGTAGCTAAGTGATGTCTTCCTACACAGCATATGATGCGATTAGTTAGGACAGTCATGTGGCTTTGTTGACTTTAGCTAAGGGTCATGTGGGCGGGTCTAATTAATCGCGAAATGACGGTAGAACTTGACTAGTATCTATGATTTGTTGACCTTAGCCAAGGTCATAGGTGCTAGGGGTAAAAACCATTATCGGGAGTTTCAAGTGTTGAAATTTGCAATTAGATTGCATACCTTCTATGTGATAGTTGGATCCCGATACCCACTGCGAGTAATTGTTACTCCTGGGAGAGTTTTGCAATTTACAATTAGCCGACCAAGTAGGTGTCTAGAAAGGTGTCAACGGGGTTACGCCTCTGGGAAAACGAGGTTTACTGTAATTAGGTCCGTGCGAAAGCACGGGGAACCTCTCTCAAAGTACCGACACTGGCCTGGCTGAAAGATTGGCGAACTTGTAGAGTGTAATTAATCCCGGCTAGTCTTTCCTTTTAGGGTTTGAAAGAAGATTTGATAAAAACAGTGGGAGCCATCCTGATTAGATAAAATAAATAACCAATCTAATCTTGCAAGAGCGCACGCAGAGTGTTTTCTTCTCTCTCTCTCCAGGTAGCGACCATATCACGCCTTAATCAAGATAATAATATGGATGTATTGACCGAACCCGCTTGTTATACTGAGCTGGGGAACGTTGGTCCCGCTCCAACTTATAAGTGTTATAAGACAGAGCAGGAAGTAGGGAAATACCAGAATTCCCATGCCGCCCAAACGAAGAAAGTGCATGAGATGCATCTCCTTCGGGTGTGTTCATTACAAAGAACTGTTTCTCAGTATCCTCTGCATCCTGGGTATTTGATACTGGATCAGGATCCCAGATATGTAATCTGTTACATAGGGCTACAAAAGGGTAGAAAACTGAGAACGGGTGATAAGTTTCTTGTGACAGAAAACGGGGCAAGTGTTTCAGCCAAGTCTGTTGGTCACTGTCATCCTGTGTTACCAATACATTGATTCTGAACAAATACTATTAGATACCGAACCTGATATACAAAATCATATCAGTCTCTTTATTAGTAAAGAAATGATAAAATTTTGTATTGATGGATAATGTTTTGAACATTTCCTATATCAAAAATTGATCGGTTCAGGCACGTTATCTAAAAGCATTGATGTTCTAAATCAAACTACAGTTCCTAGTATACAGAACACACACAAGAGGAAGAGTTCAGAAATGAACGAATCATTCTTGCGGCATTGTAGACTAGGTCATATCAATGCGACCCGACTGGCTGAAGTTACAAAATAGATGCATATTTAAATCAGTTTGAATTTACATCTTGTGAAACTTGCCAGTCACGTCACAAAGATTGGATGACCATAGCTCTGCTTATTAGGAACAGAGAAAGAGTTAATGAACTCTTGGGACTGATACATGATGATGTATGTAAGGTCTCCTGTCTACACATGCCAGGACTGGTTCTTTATACTTCATTACGTTCTCTGATAATCTCTCAAGATTCAGACATATGTTCCTGTTGAAACACAAGTCCGAACCTTTTGAGATATTCACAGAATATAAGCTAGAAGTAGAGAACCAATACGGGTATATGTATTATGTCCTATGATAAGATCAGGGAGGAGAATACTTAAGCATGGCATTCCTGGAGTATTCTAAAAGAAAACGAGATTCTCTCTCAGTATTACTCCTCTGAATACACCACAGCACAACGGTGTATCGGGGCGGAGCAATCGCACAATAAAAGATATGGTGTGCTCTATGATGAGTATTACTGAGTTACCTATTTCCTTTTGGGGTTGTGCACTTGAGAAGCTGCATACCTATTGAATTAGGTTCGAATCAAATTAGTGCCTACCACTCCATATGAGATATGGTATGGGAAGAGCCTATCTCTTAAGTAAGTTAAGATTTAGGATTGTCCGGCCTATGTCTAAAGCAAAATCCAGACAAGATCGAGGCAAGGTCAGTTCTGTAGAATTGGAAAGGTTCCAGCTATACAAAACTGCAGCTGATGATTTGACAGAACCAAAGGATTCAATAGTCCCTGACGAACCTCAGCCTCTCCACCGAACTAGCAGGGTTTCTCATCCGCTTGAGAGATACTTCCGTTTCTCGATGACAGTGGGAGCGAGGATTGCATCATGAGATGATGACCCAACTAGATTCGAGCAGGTCATCGAGAGTAGGGACTCTGTAAGGATGGCTGGATGCTTAGCGATCTGAGATGGAATCCACATACACCAACAAAGTATGGACTTTGGTTGCGATATCTGAAGGGTTAAATCCCCATCAGGAGCAAGTATATCTAGAGAAGATTACTTGGTGTAGATAGAAAAGTTGAGACTTTCAAAGCTAGACTTGTTAAAGGTTTTCGTCATCAACCAGGCATGGATAATGATGAAACCTCTTCCAGGGACTATGCTTAAGTCCATCCAGATCCTACTTACCATTGCTACATACCATGACTACGATATCTTGTGGTTGAATGTCATGACTACTTTTCTAAATACTGATTTAGAAGAGAACGTCAATAAGTACACAGCCAGAGGGCTTCGTAAACAGTGGGAGCAGCGGAAACATGTGCAAGTTGCTTTACATAATAAAGCAGGCATCGCGGAGTTGGAACGTCTGTTTTGATGTGATAGTCAAAGTGTTTGACTTCATCAAAATGGTAGATGAACCTTGTATAAACAAAACGGTAGTGGAGAGTAAGGTGGTTATCCTCGTATTGTACGTGGATAACATACTCTTGATAGGAAAAGAGTTTCCTATACTACGCTCGGTCAATCTCCACTTATCACAAGGATTCTCCAATAGGATCAAAGTGATACCTCCTAAATCCTGGGTTTTGGATCTATGAGATAGATCTAATTGGATGTTAAGATTCTCACTAACTATAGTGAGATAGTATCAGTTGATCCTGGGGAGAATCACTGGAAACGTTCCAGGGTGATAAGGACAACTGAGTGTCAGTCGCAGGCATTGTCTTTGCCCTTGGTAAAGGGACGGTATGTTGGAAGAGTTCTAACCTAGATACCGTGGCAAACTAGACGATAAAGACTGGTAACATCGCTATTAAAGATACTACCAAAGAGGCAGTTTGGGTGTATATTGGTTCATAAGATGAACTAGGTTCCCACCATTGTGTGACAATGGAAGTGTGGCTTTGGCCCAGGAACCCCGGTCCCATCAGTGACCCAGACATATTCTGAGGCAGCATCACCTGATCATGGAGATAGATGATCTCCAGGGTGATCGAGATTAGGAGAGTAGACTCAGAGGACAACACGGCGGATCCACTCACAAAGGCCTTTTCCCAAAGAGAGACTTTTAAGGGATGGTTGAGTATTAGATACTACAACTACTGCTACAGATGGCCCTAGTGCAAGTAGGAGATTGTTAGTTATATGTATGCCCTAGAGGCCATTACTGTACATTGGATGTATATAGTAGTGGATGCTGGGACATATATAGGTAGGACTTTCTTGCTCGACATGATAGTACGCTATCTGGTTGCTCTTTATCTTAACATGTACACTTTCTGTCTCTCTGTTACATGTTGATAAAGCCCTTAGGATGTGTACTCAACTTCCAGGACTATGATGCAGATCATACTAGTGGGGCCTGGGTAGTCCATGAGTACATCCTTCATTGTTTCTAGTCATGGGAATATCGAGACGGGGCATCGATATTCCAGAGTAGACTAGCGTATATCTTCTCGATCCATGTGATTGGCGATGGATGATCCCATATCCATTGGTGTTTGACATCAGAGATGGTATGCGGGTGCTCAGTGGAGACTGGGTACACTAAACGGACTCGCCGAGAACTCCCAGATGGTATTATACCCCACGTCAGATGGCAGTTCTCTGGTGACACTGGTACAGCTTAGTCTGTTGACCCGAGATCGTCATAGAGTCTTGTATGTCTCCCACTGTGCTTTGATTTCCACCCTACCACGGCTCTACTGAGTCATGCAAACAGGTGGCTTTTGGGTACAGTCCCGATTCACATGGAGGCAATGAGCGATAGGAGGGGATTCGTCTCTCCCGGTATTGGGGGTTGATGTTGCGCTATGCTCGAGTGGCCATAACAGGAAATCCCTGGCCAGGGTTTCAGTGATCTACTGGTAAGTGTTATCAATAGTTTCACACATGTTATAGACCTCATGTCAGCATGACTTATCAAGCTATTGGGGTCTGACGTTTACCACCCCTAGGCGAGATATGCGACATATCAGACGAACAGACCGGACTGTACGGTAAGTGTTACTGGTTGGATTCACAGGAGTGTGAGCGGGCTTGCTCGTCGATCTTCTGATCGCTCAATACCCGGGTGGCCGTTACATTCAGCAGACCGCTTGCGGCTTGTGGGTGTTTGATATGATCATCACCTACTGCCGGCGTATTGACGAGTCTTTAGAGTCCTACACAGAGGTTTCCTGGCTCAAGCAAAACGAAATAGGAGCGCATATGAAATATGTGCAGGACCAAGAATAATGCGTGTATGTGATACCGTATTCTATTCTCCCGATGAATGTATCGAATGGTTGCATGTGATATAACCTAGTTATCGAATCGAGGATTGATTCGATAAGCCGATACATTGGATATTAGTCGGTTATATGCGATATGACCGGATCGTTAAATCAAGTATTGATTTAATGATTTAATGCATAATTATATATTTGATATATTAGTTTGCATTAACTAGTATTTGTTCACTTTAAATGGATTTTCTTACTTGAAATACACAAGTTGTTTATGTGATATACTTTTGTGCACTTGTTTGTATCATGTTTGATGATACATGCAAACTTGGGTTTGTGTAAAGAATTAAATCATGGTTATGTTAATGGTTATGGTTTTGATTTACTTACTTATTCATTTATTTATTTATTCATTAATTCATTTTGGGCAAAAATGAAATGGTGGCTTAGATTGTTTTGTTGTTGAAGCTTCATGAAGTTTTGACTAAGTGACCATTTTGTCTTCATGTCCTAACCCTAACCATTCAACTAAACCCTAGTTAGTTCTCTACACTTAACCATGGTTGTAAATATGATAAGTATCATTTTATTTCCTATTTTTTAAATTCTTATCATAATTCTTTTTCTTCTTCTTCTTCTTTTTCTTGAACAAAGAAGAAAACCTTGCTTCCATCAATGGCAACTTGAGAAAAAGAGTGAGAAATCCAATTCTAAAGTGAACCCACTTCCTATTTCTTCATCCTCTACCACTTGCCAAGTAGTATAGGGTGTTTTCTTCACAAGTTTCATGACTTGGTGAAGTTGGAGTTTGATCTTCAGTTGCCTCGACGTAGATCATCTTCGGCATCGAAGTCGATGACCTAGCCCGATCTTTTCTCCGATGAAACCACCATGAGAGTCTTGGATTCCGATGGGTACAGCGGAGAGACGTCAAAACGGAGCTATGGAGGTGGAGTACCGGATCTACAAAGGTTGTAATCACTTTCCTCTTAGTTAAAGTTGTTAACTCGCATTGCATCGCCTCATTATCTAGTTAACGATCCGTATTAGGGTTTGTAGGCACATGAAAAATTTGAATTGGGCATGTTTGATCACTTGTGAGACCTCATTAGTGTGCCTAGGAACCCTACAGATACTCCATTAGTAGACTAGTGTATACAGTCGAAACCCCGACGAGGGGCGGTGGCCGGTCTCACAAGCCATTGGTGTCAGTTAGATCACCCATGATATATACAGGTGCTCATTTGGTTATGAGTACACCGGACAGGACTCGCCGGAAACATGCTAGTTGGTATTATACCTGACGTCAGATAGCAGTTCTCTGGTGACATGTGGACAGGTTTGTTCATCGATCTAAGATCGTCATTTGTCTCGTGTGAGTTCCCATTGTGCTTTGATTACTACCCTACCACGGCTCAAAGGAGTCGTGCAAATAGGTTTTAGTTGGGTACAGTCCCGAGCCACATGGAGGCAGTGAGCGGATCGGCAGAGGTTTCGTCTCTCCCGGTATTGGGGGTGAGATCACGCTGTGTCTAGGAGAGCCATTACATGAAGTTCTTGGCCAAGGTAGGAGATTTACTGGTAGGTATTCCAGTAGTATCTCAGGGTGTTCTGGGATACACTCCGACACGACTTGTACCGCTTTTAGGGGTCTGACTTTTACCAACCCCCTAGGCCCGCCATGCGATGCTCATAGACGAACGGACCGGACTGTACGGATATTGTCACTGACAGGCTCAGTAGGGTGTCAGGTTGAGCTCGCTCATCGACCTCCCTTTTGGTCAATACCTGGTAGCCCGTTACGTACGGCTAGTACCTCTGATGTGCTAGTTGTAGGGTTCCTAGGCACACTCAAGAGGTTCCCTTGCTAGAGCCTTAGGCGAAGTGTAGACGATGTTAAAAATCCGATCGAGTCACGAAACCCTAACCAAGACCACTCTCTGTACTTTTTTCTGAATTAAAACCCTAATCATTTACCTAAACTTGGTTCAAAGCATACACACACCCAAGTTTGCATGTATCATCAAACATGATACAAACTAGTGCACAAAACTATATCATATATACATTGTGCACATCAAGTGAGAAAATCCATCTTAAGTGAACAAATACTAGTTAATGTAAAGTAATATATCAAATATATAATTATACATTAAATCATTAAATCAACACTTGATTTAATGATCCGGTCATATAGCATATAACCGACTAATATCAAGTGTATCAATGTATCGAATCAACACTTGATTCGGTAACCCGGCTATATCATATATAACCGTCCAATAATACAAATCGCGAGAATAGAATACAGCTGTAGGGTTCCTAGGCACCCTAATGAGGTCTCACAAGGCATCAACCATGCCAATTTCAAAAAATCTAGGTGCCGAGAAACCCTAGAACGGATCGTTGGCTAGATTTCTAGGCGAAAAAAAAACTAGTTAACACTTAACTAAGAGAATACGAAAATACAACCTTTGTAGATCCGGTGCTCCACCTCCATAGCTCCGCAATGAAGTCCTCTTGCTGTCCAAAACAAATTCCGGGCTCTAGCGTCGGCTTCATCGGAGAATAGGCGAGCTAGGTCGTCGATGTCCATGCCGAAGATGATCTACGTCGAAGCATCGCTAGATCAAGCTCTCACTTCACCAAGTCAAGAAACTTGTGAAGAAAACACACTCTACTACTTGGCAAGAGGTAGAGGATGAAGAAATAGGAAGTGGGTAGACTTTAGAATTGGATTTCTCACTTGTTTTCATCAATCACCATTGATGAAGTAAGCTTCTTCATGTGATGAAGAAGAAGAAGAAGAAAGAAATGAATATGATAAGTTATTTAAAAAAGAAAAGAAAATGAAAACTTATCATAATGTAAACCATGGTCAAGTGTAGAGATTAAACTAGGGTTAGTGGGAATGGTTAGGGTTAAGGATGAGATAAGAATGGTTGACTTGATCAAAGCTTCAAGAAGCTTCAACATGAAACAAAATTAGCCACCATTCTTTTCTCTTTATCTTTTCCAAAAGAATAAACAAATAAATGAATAAATAAATAATGGGAGAATAAACAAAACCCTAACCACTCTCACAACCATGGTTTAATCTTCACACAAATCCAAGTTAACATGTATCATCAAACATGATACAATCATTTGCACAAAATGTATATCACATATACAACTTGTACACCAAGTGAGAAAATCCATTTAAATTGAACCAATACCAGTTAATGCAAAGTAATATATCAAATATATAATTATGCATTAAATCATTAAATCAACACTTGATTTAACGATCCGGTTATGACGCACACAACCGACTGGTATCATTAGTAACAACTTATCGAATCAACACTTGATCCGATAACCCGGCTATATCGCATATAACCGATCAATGTCACATCGCGAGAATCGAACACAGTATCACATACTGGTATTATTCTCGGTCCCGCACATATCTCATATGTGCTCCTATTTCGTTTCGCTTGAGCCAGGAAACCTCTGTGTAGGACTCTAAAGACTCGTCAATACGCCGGCAGCAGATGATGATCATATCAAACACCCACAAGCCGCAAGCGGTCTGCTAAACGTAACGGCCACCCGGGTATTGAGCGATCTGAAGATCAACGAGCAAGCCCGCTCACACTCCAGTGAATCCAACCAGTAACACTACCGTACAGTCCGGTCTGATCGTCTGATATGTCGCATATCTCGCCTAGGGGTGGTTAACGTCAGACCCCAATAGCTCGATAAGTCGTGTCGATATGAGGTCTATAACTATTCGAGAAACTACTGGTAACACTTACCAGTAAATCTCAGCAACCCTGGCCAGGGATTTTCTGTTATAGCCAATCGAACACAGCGCAACATCAACCCCTTATACCGGGAGAGACGAATCCCCTCCTATCGCTCATTGCCTCCATGTGATTCGGGACTATACCCAAAAACCACCGTTTTGCACACCCTCTTGGACGTGGTAAGATGGAAATCAAAGCACAGTGGGAACCACACAAGACTCTATGACGATCTCGGGTCAACAGACTACTCTGTACCAGTGTCACCAGAGAACTGCCATCTGACGTGAGGTATAATACCATCTGGGAGTTCTCGGCGAGTCCGTCCAGTGTACCCAGTCTCTACTGAGCACCCGTATATCATCTCTGATGTCAAACACCAATGGATATGGGATCATCCATCGCCCATCTATATGGGTCGAGAAGGTATACGCTAGTCTACTCTGGTATATCGATGCCCCGTCTCGATACACCCTCGACTAGGGACTTTGAAGGATGTACTTATGGACTACCATGTCCCCACTAGTATGATCCGCATCATAGTCCAGGTAGTCAAGCACACATCCTAAGGGCTTTACCAACATGTAACAGAGAGACAATCAGTATACACGTTAAGGTAAAGTTCAACCAGATAGCATACTATCATGTCGAGCAAGAAAGTCCTTCCTATATATGTCCCAGCATCCACTACAATATACATCCTATGTACAGTAATGGCCTCTAGGGCATACATATAACTAACAATCTCCCACTTGCACTAGGGCCATCTGTAGCAGTGGTTGTAGTATCTCATACTCAACCATCCCATAAAAATCTCTTTCTGGGAACAGGCCTTTGTGAGTGGATCCGCTGTGTTGTCCTCTGAATCTACTCTCCTAACCTCGATCACCCTGGAGATCAACTATCTCCATGATCAGGTAATACTGCCTTAGAATATGTCTGGATCACTGATGGGACGGACGTTCCTTGGCATAAGCCACAGCTCCATTGTCTCACAATGGCAGGAACGAAGTTCATCTCATGAACTAATATACATCCAGACTACCTCTTTGGAAGCATCTCAAATAGCGATGTAACCAGCCTTTATCGTCTAGTATGTCACGGTATCTAGTTTGGAACTCTTCCAACATACCGTCCCTTTACTAAGGGTAAAGACAATGCCTGTGACTGACACTCAGTCGTCTTTATCACCCTGGAACACTTCCAGTGATTCTCCCCAGGATCGAATGATACCATCTCACAACAACCAGTGAGAATCCTAACATCCATTTAGATCTATCTCATAGATCCAAAACCAGGATTTAGGAGGTATCACTTTGATCCTATGTGGAGAATCATTGTGATAAGCGGAGATTGATCGAGCCTAGCATAGGAAACTCTTTCCCTATCAAGAGTATGTCATCCACGTACTCTACGAGGATCACCACCATACTCCCTACTACCTTTTTGTTTATACAAGGTTCATCTACCATTTTGATGATGTCAACTTCTTTGACTAATCCATCAAAACAGATGTTCCAACTCCGCGATGCCTGCTTTATCCTATAATGCATCTTGCACACGTTTCCGCTGCTCCCACTGTCTACGAAGCCCTCTGGCTGTGTACTTATAGACGTACTCTTCTAAAACATCATTTAGAAAAGCAGTCATGACACCCAACCACCAGATATCGTAGTCATGGTATGTAGCCGTGACAAGTAGGATCTGGATGGACTTAAGCATAGTTTCTTGAAAAAGTTTCATCATTATCCACGCCTGGTCGATGACGAAAACCTTTAACAAGTCTAGCTTTGAAAGTCTCAACCTTTCCATATACACCAAGTAATCTTCTCAAGATATACTTGCTCCTGATGGGGATTTAACCCTTCAGATATAGCAACCAAAGTCCATACTTTGTTGGTGTATAAGGATTCCATCTCAGATCGATAAACATCCAGCCATTCTTATAGAGTCCCACTCCTGATGGCCAGCTCGAAACTAGTTGGGTCATCATCTCATGATGTAATCCTCGCTCCCACTGTCATAGAGAAACCGAAGTATCTCTCAGGTGGGTGAGGAACCCTACTAGATCGGCGGAGAGGCTGAGGTTCGTTGGAATCTACTGAATCCTTTGGTTCTACCAAATCATCTGCTGTAGTTTGTATAGCTGGAACCTTTCCAGTTCTACATTACAGACCTTGCCTCGAGCTTGTCCGGATTTTGCTTTTAAACATAGGCCGAACAACCCCAAATCTTAACTAACTTAAGAAATGGGCTCTTCCTTTTCCATATCACATATGAAGTGGTAGGCAACTGATTTGATTGGAACCCTATTCAATAGGTATGCAACTTCATAAGTGCATAACTCCCAAAAGGAAAAAGGTAACTCAGTAGTACTCATCATAGAGCACACCATATCAGATAGAGTGTATCTGCTCCGCCCCGACATATCATCATGCAATGGTGTATACGGAGGAGTAATGCTGAGAGAGAATCTCATTCTCCTTTAGAATAGTCCAGGAATTCCGTGCTCAAGTATTCTCCTCCCTGATCACATCAAAGGACATAATACTTGTACCCTTATTGGTTCTCTACTTCTAACTTATATTCTGTGAATATCTCAAAAGGTTCAGACTTGTGTTTCAACAGGAACATATGTCTGAATCTTGAGAGATTATCAGAGAACGTAATGAAGTAAAAGAACCGGTCTTGGCATGTGTAGACAGGGGACCTACATACATCAACATGTATCATCCCAAGAGTTCACTAACTCTTTCTCTGTTACCAATAAACAGAGCTGTGGTCATCTTATCTTTGTGACATGACTGGCAAGTTTCACAAGATGTAAATTCAAACTAATTTAAATATGCATCTTTCTGTAACTTCAGCTAGTCGGGTCACATTGATATGACCTAGTCTACAATGCCTCAAGAAGGATTCGTTCATTTCTGAACTCTTCCTCTTGTGTGTGTTCTGTATACTAAGAACTGTAGTTTGATTTAGAACATCAATACTTTTAGATAACGTGCCTGAACCGATCAACTTTTGATATAGGAAATGTTCAAAACATTATCCAACAATACAAAATTTTATCATTTCTTTACTAATAAAGAGACTGATATGATTTTGTATATCAGGTTCGGTATCTAATAACATTCGTTCAGAATCAATGTATTGGTAATACAGGGTGACAGTGACCAACAGACTTGGCTGCAACACTTGCCCCGTTTTCTGCCTCATGAAACTTATCACCCGTTCTCAGTTCTCTACCTTTCTGCATCCCTATGTAACAGATTACATATCTGGGATCCTGATCTGGTATCACATACCCAGGACGTAAAGGATACTGAGAAACAGTTCTCTGTAATGAACACACCCGAAGATGATGCATCAGCATGCACTCTCTTCGTTTGGGCGGCACGGGAATTCTGGTAATCCCCAATTTCCTGCTCTGTCTTATAACAATTATAAGTTGGAGCGGGACCAACGTTCCCCAGCTCAGTATAACAAGCGGGTTCGGTCAATATTCCATATTATTATCTTGATTAAGGCGTGATATGGTCGCTACCTGGAGAGAGAGAGAAGAAAATACTCAGCGTGCACTCTTGCAAGAATAGATTGGTTATTATTTTATCTAATCAGGATGGCTCCCACTGCTTTTTATCAAATCTTCCTTCAAACCCTAAAAGGAAAGACTAGCCGGGATTAATTACACACTACAAGTTCGCCAATCTTTCAGCCAGGCCAGTGTCGGTACTTTGAGGGAGGTCCCCCTGCTTTCGCACGAACCTAATTAATGTAAACCTCGTTTTCCCAGAGGCGTAACCCCGTTGACACCTTTCTAGACACCTACTTGATCGGCTAATTGTAATGTGTAAAACTCTCCCAGGAGTAACTCTTACTCGCAGCGGGTATCGGGATCCAACTATCTCATAGAAGGTATGCAATCTCATTGCAAATTTCAACACTTGAAATTCCCGATAATATTTTGCCCCTAGCAGCTATATGACCTTAACATAGTCAACAAATCATAAGTGCTAGTCAAGTTCAACCCATCATTTCCTGATTGAATTAAACCCACCCGCACGACCCTTAACATAGTCAACAAAGTCGCACGACTACCCTAATCCAATCACATCATATGCTTATGCAGATAAGCACTAATTAGCTACCGCACACTACGCCTTAACATAGTCAACAAACGTAGCACGAATACTAACTAGTACTTATCTGAAATGACGGAGGGCTACGACAGGTTTTTCTGAAAACCTATTGCGTAATGAACTTGATATCGTTGTAGGATCGAATGAATTTTGAAATGGAGTGTTTTTGAGGCTTTTCTAGTTTTGCTAAAGGAGTCACTCCCGGTGAAGGGATCGTCGGTCCTTTCCTCGTCGAATGAGGTGCGGGATATATCATATATATCACTGTGCAAAGCAAAAACTCTTAAAAGCAATCAAAAGACAAACCGAGTGTGTAGCATCTGCCAGTTATTGCTAAAGGAGTCACTCCCGGTGAAGGGATCTCGGTCCTTTCCTCATCGAATAAGGTGCAGGATATATCACATATACCTCTGTGCAAAGCAAGAACTGTAGCTACCTGTTTTATTTTGAAATTCGATTCTACAACATCTTAGGTTTCTTTTACTTTCATTAATCACATTAATGAAGTCCCATCATTTAATTACCTAAACATCACAGATAAATACGACGTACACTTATGCCATCCGCATTCGCCTCGATGTCCCCTCGTGCACCGTTAGGTTAGGTAACTAACGGCAGAGCGGGGCAGGGCTAGCGCGGGTGTAAAACATAAGTAACATCTATATAATATATCATATATACTATATACTGCATCTATCACAGAACATCACATGATCACATCACAGATATCGCAGCAGAAGAAACATATGAAACATTGGATGTACTAGGACGTCCGTGTTTTCAATACGAGCCAGTATAAAACACGGATTCCACGGTTGTGATGAATAGCCAAACCCACACCCCTAGACCCCTACGAGAGCGGCAAGCAACCCTACCAGTTCTAGAGTTAGGAGACCCGGACTCGACTTCTCGAGTTGGTCTCCCACTGGACTCCAGAACCCGGCTACTTGTGCCCTTCTCCTTGGGTCTATCCTAGTGCGGAAAAGAAAATAATATACAAACGGTGACATCTTCCGCAACCTGAAAGTGCCACAATAAAAGAATATTACATACAAGTTTTTACATGAATGAAAATGAAAAACACTCATCTCACATAAAAAACCCCGGCTATTCAAACACGACGATCCAATATAACATATCCAGCAACACATAACATCACATGTCATCAACGTAAGTAAATATGCGCATCCCAATTGTTGTTGACATATAGCAACGAAACCGGCGATATCACATATTACACTTACGGTCACAGAAAAGAAAGTGTAAAACTACAACAGTTGGAATCCGCAACCTCCTCAGACATCGCATGCCTGACCAAATGAATTCTTTAGACATCGCATGCCTAACAATTATAAACCCCGCATTTTAGTCTCAAAATCGAAAACACTTTTCAATATCAAGTCGGGCAATTCAACAAGATTCCCGACATCCTGATCGAATGCTCGTCGCAAACTTCAGTAGACGGCCGCACCCCTGATACCGTCAACGAAGTGCACCAAGGCGGAACACCGCTGCCGCGAGCACCCGAACGGATGATTTCGGCGACGGGGTTCTCCTACAGTCACTTGGTCGGGGCTATGGAGCGAGGCTGTCTATTAAGTTTACCCGGCGAGTATCCGCGTACGCTACGTGATTGCGACGGACTTTTGATCGCATCAAAATTCCGTGGCAACCGATCAAGTGAGACTAAAGTGCTATGTTTATAACATTCATTCAGTTATCACATAACTTTTGTGAATTCCAATTATTGTATCCCATTCCAGATAAACAGAAAATGTTAAACTTTTCGATCGAACAATCGAACACCCAAGTTTTCCCGATACAGCTCAACACATGAAATAAGTCTAACAACATTCCGTTCGTGCCTCAGTACCAACGGTCCAGCCGTAGAAGGGTCAAGCCAACGCCTCACATGTGGCACGCCGTACTGCCTCAAACCCGAAGGTTCAAAGGGCAGTTCAAGACGGTCACATAATCGAGTTAAGGTTTGTTGTCTTCTAGAGGGACCATCGCGTTACTTGCACTACTTAGAACGTCGTTAAACTACGGAAAAATCCAACACTTGGAAATTTCCCGACAGGGGAAAAGTTGGGTATTTATATCCGGTCGAACTTTTTAACATATTCTAAAATTTATCCGGAAAGCCACATAGACAAAATTTGATACTCCGATCAAAACTCCGAATCCCCAAAACAACTCCAGAAAATTCAACACTTGAATAAATTTTAAAAATACCCAGAAACACCAGAAATAATATATAAGAATTACTGTGCAGATAAAAGTGACTGAAGAGTCAAACCTGCCGCGGAACCGCCGCATTAAGCATGCATATGCGGCGGTTCCGCCGCACTATTAACGATTCAGAGCCCCCATTTTAAACAGTAATTCTTAGATTATTTTACTGAGTTTTCTGAATATTTTTAATCTGGAAAAATCCCAGTTTTTCAAAATTGTCCAGAGAGCAAATTTGGGTTTGGGTTTTCGGGTCGTTCGGACTTCAAACTCCGTCTAGACTTCGCCTAAGGCTCTAGCTAGGCTCTGATACCACTGTAGGGTTCCTAGGCACCCTAATGAGGTCTCACAAGGCATCAACCATGCCAATTTCAAAAAATCTAGGTGCCGAGAAACCCTAGAACGGATCGTTGGCTAGATTTCTAGGCGAAAAAGAAACTAGTTAAAACTTAACTAAGAGAATACGGAAATACAACCTTTGTAGATCCGGTGCTCCACCTCCATAGCTCCGCAATGAAGTCCTCTCGCTGTCCAAAACAAATTCCGGGCTCTAGCATCGGCTTCATCGGAGAATAGGCGAGCTAGGTCGTCGATGTCCATGCCGAAGATGATCTACGTCGAAGCATCGCTAGATCAAGCTCTCACTTCACCAAGTCAAGAAACTTGTGAAGAAAACACACTCTACTACTTGGCAAGAGGTAGAGGATGAAGAAATAGAAAGTGGGTAGACTTTAGAATTGGATTTCTCACTTGTTTTCATCAATCACCATTGATGAAGTAAGCTTCTTCATGTGATGAAGAAGAAGAAGAAGAAAGAAATGAATATGATAAGTTATTTAAAAAAGAAAAGAAAATGAAAACTTATCATAATGTAAACCATGGTCAAGTGTAGAGATTAAACTAGGGTTAGTGGGAATGGTTAGGGTTAAGGATGAGATAAGAATGGTTGACTTGATCAAAGCTTCAAGAAGCTTCAACATGAAACAAAATTAGCCACCATTCTTTTCTCTTTATCTTTTCCAAAAGAATAAACAAATAAATGAATAAATAAATAATGGGAGAATAAACAAAACCCTAACCACTCTCACAACCATGGTTTAATCTTCACACAAATCCAAGTTAACATGTATCATCAAACATGATACAATCATTTGCACAAAAAGTATATCACATATACAACTTGTACACCAAGTGAGAAAATCCATTTAAAGTGAACCAATACCAGTTAATGCAAAGTAATATATCAAATATATAATTATGCATTAAATCATTAAATCAACACTTGATTTAACGATCCGGTCATGACGCACACAACCGACTGGTATCATTAGTAACAACTTATCGAATCAACACTTGATCCGATAACCCGGCTATATCGCATATAACCGACCAATGTCACATCGCGAGAATCGAACACAGTATCACATACTGGTATTATTCTCGGTCCCACACATATCTCATATGCGCTCCTATTTCGTTTCGCTTGAGCCAGGAAACCTCTGTGTAGGACTCTAAAGACTCGTCAATACGCCGGCAGCAGATGATGATCATATCAAACACCCACAAGCCGCAAGCGGTCTGCTAAACGTAATGGCCACCCGGGTATTGAGCGATCTGAAGATCGACGAGCAAGCCCGCTCACACTCCAGTGAATCCAACCAGTAACACTACCGTACAGTCCGGTCTGATCGTCTGATATGTCGCATATCTCGCCTAGGGGTGGTTAACGTCAGACCCCAATAGCTCGATAAGTCGTGTCGATATGAGGTCTATAACTATTCGAGAAACTACTGGTAACACTTACCAGTAAATCTCAGCAACCCTGGCCAGGGATTTCCTGTTATAGCCAATCGAACACAGCGCAACATCAACCCCCTATACCGGGAGAGACGAATCCCCTCCTATCGCTTATTGCCTCCATGTGATTCGGGACTGTACCCAAAAACCACCGTTTTGCACGCCCTCTTGGACGTGGTAAGATGGAAATCAAAGCACAGTGGGAACCACACAAGACTCTATGACGATCTCGGGTCAACAGACTACTCTGTACCAGTGTCACCAGAGAACTGCCATCTGACGTGAGGTATAATACCATCTGGGAGTTCTCGGCGAGTCCGTCCAGTGTACCCAGTCTCTACTGAGCACCCGTATATCATCTCTGATGTCAAACACCAATGGATATGGGATCATCCATCGCCCATCTGTATGGGTCGAGAAGGTATACGCTAGTCTACTCTGGTATATCGATGCCCCGTCTCGATACACCCTCGACTAGGGACTTTGAAGGATGTACTTATGGACTACCATGTCCCCACTAGTATGATCCGCATCATAGTCCAGGTAGTCAAGCACACATCCTAAGGGCTTTACCAACATGTAACAGAGAGACAATCAGTATACACGTTAAGGTAAAGTTCAACCAGATAGCATACTATCATGTCGAGCAAGAAAGTCCTCCCTATATATGTCCCAGCATCCACTACAATATACATCCTATGTACAGTAATGGCCTCTAGGGCATACATATAACTAACAAGTATCACATACTGGTATTATTCTCGGTCCCGCAGATATCTCATATGCGCTCCTATTTCGTTTCGCTTGAGCCAGGAAACCTCTGTGTAAGACTCTAAAGACTCGTCAATACGCCGGCAGCAGGTGATGATCATATCAAACACCCACAAGCCGCAAGCGGTCTGCTAAACGTAACGGCCATCCGGGTATTGAGCGATCAGAAGATCAACGAGCAAGCCCGCTCACACTCCTGTGAATCCAACCAGTAACACTTACCGTACAGTCCGGTCATGTTCGTCTGACATGTCGCATATCTTGCCTAGGGGTGGTAAACGTCAGACCCCAATAGCTCGATTAGTCTTGTCGATATGAGGTCTATAACAGTTCGAGAAACTACTGGTAACACTTACCAGTAAATCTCAGCAACCCTGGCCAGGGATTTCCGGTTATAGCCAATCGAACACAGTGCAACATCAACTCCCTATACCGGGAGAGACGAATCCCCTCCTATTGCTCATTGCCTCCATGTGATTCGGGACTGTACCCAAAAACCACCGTTTTGCACGCCCTCTTGGACGTGGTAAGGTGGAAATCAAAGCACAGTGGGAATCACACAAGACTCTATGACGATCTCGGGTCAACAGACTACTCTGTACCAGTGTCACCAGAGAACTGCCATCTGACGTAAGGTATAATACCATCTGGGAGTTCTCGCCGAGTCCGTCCAGTGTACCCAGTCTCCACTGAGCACCCGTATATCATCTCTGATGTGAAACACCAATAGATATGGGATCATCCATCGCCCATCTGTATGGGTCGAGAAGGTATACGCTAGTCTACTCTGGTATATCGATGCCCCGTCTCGATACACCCACGACTAGGGACCTTGAAGGATGTACTTATGGACTACCATGTCCCCACTAGTATGATCCGCATCATAGTCCAGGTAGTCAAGTACACATCCTAAGGGCTTTACCAACATGTAACAGAGAGACAATCAATGTACACGTTAAGGTAAAGA
Source organism: Agapanthus africanus (assembly GCA_030015575.1). Lineage (NCBI taxonomy): Eukaryota > Viridiplantae > Streptophyta > Magnoliopsida > Asparagales > Amaryllidaceae > Agapanthus > Agapanthus africanus. The sequence continues at coordinate 335,354,865 of CM057337.1, read as the reverse complement.
GCAACCAGATAGCATACTATCATGTCGAGCAAGAAAGTCCTCCCTATATATGTCCAAGTATCCACTACAATATATATCCTATGTATAGTAATGGCCTCTAGGGCATACATATAACTAACACTAGTGGTTAAATCCACAGCCAAAGTATTGACGAGTCTTTAGAGTCCCCCACAGACAGTTTTCAAGTTTTGGGCGAAACGTTGTAGAGGCCGTATGATATATGGCAGGGTCCGATCATATACGTGCAGTAGTGCACGGATCATGATCGGACGGATCATACTAGTGGGCTTTGGTTTAAGCCGGATCATAGTATTAGATTTGTTGGATTACTTTAGTCTCATCACATTCGCATTCAGTCGGAATGTGGATGCAGGTATGTACATACAGGTGAGGGGTATCCTTGTGATCCGTCACGAGTTAATTTAGATGTTGCCGTATCTTTTTATTGTTGCAAATATTTAGATTAATGTTTGTAAATGGAAATTGTGAGCTAAATGTCATGATAAGGAGCATTTATTGTGACACATGCACAAGTGGTGACTCATGGTCTCTTTCTTTATGCATGTGTCACATTTGAGATTGATTTGTGAGTTGATATGAGAGGAAGAAAGAGAAAGGGCAGCCATGAGGTTGTGGGTGAGCTCTTGTATTCCTCATTCTTGCTCTCATATTATCATATCAACAAGAAAAGAAAAGCCCATCCTCTTCTTCTTCTTCCTCTAGCTCATAATCTCCATTAATGGCAACACCTTTAACCTCCATCCAAATCAATGGATGAAAAAGAAAAAGTGATCACAAACATTCTCTACAATACCCTGGACACGTCGGCTAGCACACTTCGTGCCCGAGTTGCTTCGGACGAAGCTGGAGCCCGTAAAAAGACTCGAAGATGTGGTGCCTTTTCCGACGAGGAGATCGAGACCGGAGATGCCGCGAGGAGCTTGGGATGGTGGCCAAAGACCGAAAGACACGGATCGATCGGTATAGCTTTCCAACCCTTTCTCTAGTTGCTTGTTGTAGGTTAATGGTTCGATCCGGGTTTTAAGAATACGATAGTCTCGGTTTCTAGTTTGAAAAAGTTTCGTTTCCGCATTTTGGCCTCGGACAGACGGCCGGGACGCTACCGTAGACTTACATGGTATCAGAGCCACGCCATTAACCTTTACTAGCTTACTCTAACGTGTTTAGAACTTCGATCGGACGAAATTTCCAAAAACTGCATTTCCAATCATGAAGTTTCTGTCGAATTTTTTTTATCGTCGAAAAATTATTTTGAGCATTGTAGAAATTCAGGCAGGGTTTTCTAAGAACACTACAGAAAATTGGTTGCCTGATATCACTGCAGCGCGGCGGAACCGCTGCCGTACCCACGTTTTGGCCGCGGATCCGCCGCATTACTGTAGCCACAGTGCACGAAATTTTCTGAGGCGGTCTCTGACTTGGAAATGTGGTTTCTGGTATTTTTTTGTTTGGGCCCAGATTTTTCTGAGTACTGGGTATTGTACTTGGGGCCCACTTCGGGAAATTTTGTCGATCTAAAATTTTAAACATGTTATTTCACAGTATTTACATTATATCTGCGACCGTGAATGTCATTTGATTGGTAAATCCTGTCTAATTGCTATAGTTCTTTTAGACGGATTTGTGAACGTGACATTCACGTTGATATTCTGTGTTGTGCTGTGTGTTGCGGATTTGTCGTGGTGGATATCCTGGATGCAATGGCTGTACAGTTTGGTTGTATTTGTAAATTTGATATTGCGGGGCGAGCGTCCGACATGTGGACTGCCGTCACTGCCTGTTTGTATATTATTCTTTTGGGGCACGACCGGGCTGAGGTCGATGTACCCGTTGTATATATTTTTACTTTCTATACTAGGATTACCCTGCGGAGGGGTGCACGGGTAGCCGGGTTCTAGAGGGCAACGGGTCCGCATCTCATGGCTTTGAGACGGAGGGGGCTTCACTCTAGAATTGGCCGGCTATTCGCCGCACTCGTAGGGGGTACAGGTTGACCCGAGGAGGGGTGCTCAAGTTACCGGATTCCGTGAAGTGCTGGGTTATCTATTCACGTTGTTGAAGGAGGCTGCCTCGCTTCAGGTTTTGGCGGATAACTTGCTGCGCCTGTAGGGGTCTATGATTTCATTGCATAGGCTATCCACACGACCAGGGGAACGTCGGGTTTCAATAGCGGCTCTATGAAACCCGGGGATCCCAGATTATCTGTAATGTTCTGTGATGCTTATTACATTTCTGTGATGTTGCATTTTATCATGCCTTGAGCGAATATTATATATTGATATATATACTAGTAGATATTGTATATGTTTTACACCTGCGCTAGTCTAGTCCCCGCTCTATCGTTAGTTAAGTAACCTAACAGGTGATGATGGGACCCAGTGGCGAATGCGGATGGCATATACGTACATCATATTTTCATTCTTTTGTGGTGTGATTAATTGATGGGACTGCATTGATTCGGATCAATGCAAGCTAAACAAACCTATTCTGATGTTGTTGGAACATTTTTCAAAAAAAGTTGTTATTGCAAGGACGTTCTCTTTTGTTTTTCACAGTGGTATTCGGTTATGAATATCCAGCACCTCAGTCGACGAGGCAAGGGCCGAGATCCATTCACCGGGAGTGACCCCTTGGATAAAAGTTTGCGTCAGGATAATAACTTCACTATAATCGATTATTTTTGCTTTGCATCGTGGTATTCAGTTGGCATATCCTGCACCTCATTCTACGGGGAAAGAGCCGAGATCCCTTCACCGGGAGTGACATCTTTAGCAAAGGTTTTCGCCACTATATTTTTATAAAAAGCTATCCGGTTCTTTCAACGATATCAAGTTCATTACGTTAAAGGTTTTTCGCCAAAAACCATTCGTAGCCCTCCCTCATTTCAGAGAGGAAGCACTTAGTATTCATGCTATGTATGTTGGCCTTCGTCAAGGCATAGTGTATGGTAGCTATTTGTTACTTTTCTGCTGCATAGATAGATGCGTTGGTTTGGGACAGTCGTACTACTATTTTGGCCTTCGTCAAGGGTATGTACGGGTGGGTTCAAATTAACCTGGACAATGACGGGTAGAACTTGACATGTGACTTATGATATGTTGGCCTTCGTCAAGGTCGTAAGAGCATGGGGTAAAAATCACATCGGGAGTTTCTAAAGAAACTGAAACTTGCCAGATATGCGCATACCTTCTGGAGAGTGATAACGTGAGTGGATTCCATCACATTATCATGCGATGATAGTTGGATCCCGATTCCCACTGATGAGTTGGTTTACTCCTCGGGTGATCCCGACTAATTCTTCTTTCAGGTTTGGAGGAGAATTTGAGGATACAGTGGGAGGTTTCCTGATTAGATAAATTGATAACAATTCTGATCTAGGTTAGAGTGCACGCTGAGTGTTTCTTTTCTCTCTCTCTTTGGCAGCGACCATGACCAGACCATTGACTATGAATCAATGACCAAGTTAACCGAACTTTCTTAAAACACTGGCTTTTGGATTGTCAGAGTTGCATACCTCATTGCCACCCCTACTTTTACCCTTTTCTCCAAAACACCCCATAATACTACAAACATCCACTTCCATTGGATAAAACCATCGTATGGTTATATACGAACTCGAAGGAACCTGTTCCAGATTCGAGGATGGTTTCCGGTTCTGGAGAAAATGAATAGGACTGTTCAGTTGTCTTTTCTTTTTACCTTGTATCAGGTTGCAAGTGCTCCTTGGATTAGGACGGTACACCTGTTACGCTAATTGGATAGTCTTCATCCAAACCATAGGCAGGTGCCGAACGATAGGGAATGAAGAAAACCATTTAGCCTAAAAGGTGTACAGAAGGTATTAAGTAAAGAAAAATAAAGGGATTAGTAACAGGGCAAAGTAAACTGCGACTGATATTCACAACTAAACCAAGTATTTCATCGCCACTCCTACTTCACCTTTGTATTTCTCCAGGACACTCCATATCACTACGAAGATCCACGGTTAGTTGGATACTCCATCGTATGGTTATATACGAACTCGAAGGAATTTGTTCCGGTTCGGGGATGGATTCTGGTTCAGGAGAAATAGGAATAAGGTTTTATTCAGTTGTCTTTCATCTTTACCTTCTCGCGGGTTGCGAGTACTCTTAGGATCAGGGGAGTACACCCATTATGCTTATTGGATAGTCTTCTTCCAAACTATAGGCTGGTGCCGAACGGTAGGGAAGGAAGAAAACCATTTAGCCTAAAAGGGTGTACAGAAGGTAATGACTAAAGACATATAAAGGGATTTGGAGAGATGGCAAAGAATTATACGGTTGCAGTTGTGAATTTGATAATGGAAGAGGCATTACTAAGAATACCCGGATACACCTTCGAAACATTTATATGTTTCTGTTTCACTTTGTATTGTTAAAAGAAAATTGATTTCCCAATTAGTCCTTGCTCCAGGGTATGTATTTACTAGGTTTGATTCTCACATCTGTATGGTTTTACAGATGATGAGTGGGAGTAAGTTATTGGGAATTGGGTGATCATCCTCATTATATCGGGATTCGTTGTAATTGGTGATATTTGAGGAAGTCGCCTGGGTTGTTTGCCGGACGGCAAATATTTGGTTTTGAATATCCGTTGTTATACACCAATTTCAAATTGATATATCTGTACGTTTATTTTTATAAAGTGAGATATAACTTTTTGAAATTATGTCCATGACATTTACCTATACCAGTGGATGGTTAGGTATGGAGCATTAAATAGCGGTGTAATTCTTCTTAACCATAAGTACAGTTTTCAACCTACGACACACAGCGAATGAGTTATTAGACTCAGGGGACTTATATAGAGTATTGTATTTTGTCCAATGTCCATGAAGACAGAGGGGTTGGTACACGTACTATATTCTGTTTACTTGTGACTTCTCTAGTTCTTAGACATGTGTTTCGTAGAAATGCAAGGTCTAAGTTTTGAGAAGTTATAGGTATAAGAATAAAGTAGAGAACCAGGCGTTGCAAGTATCAGGATTCTTCAAGGTGATCGAAGATGTAGATACTTGTGTATAGTATTCAGTTAATAGTAATGATTAAGAGAACTTGCTTCTCTTTCAGATTACTCATAATTGGAAGCACTCCTAAGTTGAGTAATGCTGATCGGCCTTTTTCCATTTAGTTGACATGCACTAGAGACAGCTGCATGATATGAATCTGGTTCCAATTAAATCAGTGTCTCTATTTCTATATTGGATATAGAATAGTTCATATCTTAACAATGTTAAGGTACAGGGAGTTGTCCGGCTTATGCTCAAAACCAGACTCTGGATAACGCAAGGCACGTTTCTGTAATGGCTGTTTGGGGGTTGACCCAGGCTATGACGAGGGTTGACTTTCTACCATCTGGAAGATCAATAGTGATATTGTTCTTGACTCGCCACATTTTTAGTAAAATGGATTTTTTCATAAAACAGTAGTGGGAGTATGGTAGAACTGGAAGTGATTCCAGAACCACAAACGATTGCTGAAAATTTGATAAGAACCTAAAGATTCAATCTGGTTTGACATTCCATTAGCCACTCCGCAGATATGGTGGGTAACCTCAGGCACTCGAGAGGTACTTCGGTATGCTCAAAGACGGTGACAAGGAGGTTCTTGTTTACCCAGAGTTGCCATTGCTATTGTTCCGCCATTGCTATTGTTCCAGACTGTGAGACCCGGCTGGAGGATGAGTGTAGCGTCGTTCTAAACTAGCTTTAGAAGTGCACGTGTATATGATTTTGCCAGAGGGTAGTCGTGGTCAATGGGAGCAGCGGAAGCATGGTAGACAAGTAGCTTATGTCTATTTATGGACTAAAGCAGATATAGCGGAGATAGATCATCTATTTCTGATGTGACAGTCATACGTTTGACTTCATCAGAATTGGGGATGGATCTGTTAAGAAGGCAGTAGGGTGTGATGTCCTGGTATTTGGATGACATGCATAGAGTATGAAGTAAAATTCCTATACTACGATCGGTTATACTTTGGTTGTCACACAGTGGTTTCTCCACATAAGACATGGATATTATATCAGATACTCTGGTTACTAGATCTATGGTTTTAGATCTAGATTTGGGTAGTTTCCCAATATGGGTACTTAGACAGCATTCTAAAGGTGTTTTAGAATGGACGACTCCTGGCACGGTAGTGTACCTGCAGGTGATGGAGTCACCCTCTCTAAAGGTGTCTTACAGACTAATGGGGAGAGGGATGTGCATAATTGGCAAATCACTTGCTTAGGGAATGAGTCAATCATGAGATGTCAAGTACCACACCAGACGTTGTATTTTGCACTAGATGCAATAAGTTGATATTAATCCTATCCTGGAGAAACGTTCGGAAGCAGATTTAGAACATAAGTGGATGTTCTAGTGATATGATAACAACAGCCTCTTTTAGGTGACGGTTATCATTCTAGGCTTCTAAGGTGACCTGGATGGCAGAGTGTCTGTCAGAGTTATAGTTTTCCCTCTGACGAGGGGCAGTATTTTGGACAGGTGGTCCAAGCGGATACTGATGGAGGTGTGGCGCAGGATACTGATTAAGTTCAGTTGACGATACAGTCTAAGAAGTTTGGATTTGGAGTTCATTTATGAACTAGGTCCCATCAGATATCCAGACATATTCTAAGACAGGTATTGCTCATTTCGGGAGATGGTTTTCTCCGCGAACTTGAGATAAAGAGAGACATAGAAAGAAACATCAAGGCGGATCCACTCACTGAGGCTATTCCTCGAACGCAATAATTTCGCAAACGGGCTTTGTGAGACTGATTAGTAGAGGAGTTGGGTGTTCGGTATCACACGGGCAGTGAGTATGCGACATCGCAATAATTAGCCTTGAGTGCAAGTGGGAGATTGTTGGATATAGTGCCCTCAGAGTCAATTATTGGATCACAGGCACGTGATTGCGATGATTAAGGGAGGACCTATACCGGTAGGACAGTCTTACTCAAGATGATAGTATGCTATCTGGTTTATCTTTATCATCGTTTACTGCTTTATGTGACCTTATAGGTCGCTATTACACATTGATAGAGCCCTTAGGATTCTTGCTTGACTACCAGCAGTATGATGGCGATCATATACGTGGGAGCTGGTAGTCTATAAGCACATCCTTAAAGTGGTCCCTAGTTGTGGGAGTTTCGAGACTGGGCATTGATACTCCATTAATAGACTAGTGTATATAGTCGAGACCCCGATGAGGGGCGGTGGCCGGTCTCACAAGCCATTTGTGTCAGTTGGATCCCCTAAGATATATACAGGTGCTCATTGGGTTATGAGTACACCGGACAGGACTCGCCGGGAACAAGCTAGTTGGTATTATACCTAACATCAGATAGCAGTTCCCTGGTGACATGTGTACAGGTTAGTTCATCGACCTGAGATCGTCATTTGTCTCGTGTGAGTTCCTATTGTGCTTTGATTACTACCCTACCACGGCTCAAAAGAGTCATGCAAACAGGTTTTAGTTGGGTACAGTCCCGAGCCACATGGAGGCAGTGAGCGGATCGTCAGGGGTTTCGTCTCTCCCGGTATTGGGAGTGAGATCTCGCTGTGTCTAGGAGAGCCATTACACGAAGTCTTTGGCCAAGGCCGGAGATTTACTGGTAGGTATTCCGGTAGTATCTCATGGTGTTCTGGGCTACACTCCGACACGACTTGTACCGCTTTTGGGGGTCTGACTTTTACCAACCCCCTAGGCCCACCATGCGATGCTCATAGAAGAATGGACCGGATTGTACGGATATTGTCACTGACAGGCTCAGTTGGGTGTCAGGATGAGTTCGCTCATCGACCTCCTTTTTGGTCAATACCTGGTAACCCATTACGTACAGCTAGTACCTCTGACGTGCTTATGGTTAAATCCACAGCCAAAGTATTAGCGAGTCTTTAGAGTCCCCCACAGACAGTTTTCAAGTTTCGGGCGAAACGTTGTCAAGGCCGTATGATATATGGCAGGGTCCGATCATATACGTGCAGTAGTTCATGGATCATGATCGGACGGATCATACTAGTGGGCTTTGGTTTAAGCCGGATCCTAGTATTAGATTTGTTGGATTACTTTAGTCTCATCGCATTCGCATTCAGTCGGAATGTGGATGCAGGTATGTATATACAGGTGAAGGGTATTCTTGTGATCCGTCACGAGTTTACATTAGATGTTGCCGTATCTTTTTATTGTTGCAAACATTTGGATTAATGTTTGTAAATGGAAATTGTGAGCTAAATGTCATGATAAGGAGCATTTATTGTGACACATGCACAAGTGGTGACTCATGGTCTCTTTCTTTGTGCATGTGTCACATTTGAGATTGATTTGTGAGTTAATATGAGAGGAAGAAAGAGAAAGGGCGGCTATGAGGTTGTGGGTGAGCTCTTGTATTTCTCATTCTTGCTCTCATATTATCATATCAACAAGAAAAGAAAAGCTCATCCTCTTCTTCTTCCTCTAGCTCATAATCTCCATTAATGGAAACACCTCTAACCTCCATCCAAATCAATGGATGCAAAAGACGAAGTGATCACAAACATTCTCTACAACACCTTGGACACGTCGGCTAGCACACTTCGTGCCCGAGTTGCTTCGGACGAAGCGGGAGCCCGTAAAAAGACTCGAAGATGTGGTGCCCTTTCCGACGAGGAGATCGAGACCGGAGATGCCGCGAGGAGCTTGGGATAGTGGCCAAAGACTGAAGGACACAGATCGATCGGTATATCATCCCAACCCTTTCTCTAGTTTCTAGTTGTAGGTTAATGGTTCGATCCGGGTTTTAAGCATACGATAGCGCCGGTTTCTAGTTTGAAAAAGTTTTCGTTTCCGCATTTTGGCCTCGGACAGACGGCCGGGGCGCTACCGTAGACTTACACTCATTCCACTTAGTTGACATGCACTGGAGACAGCTGCATGATTTGAATCCGGTTTCAATTAAATTAGTGCCTCTGTTTCTATATTGTATATAGAACGGTTCATATCTTAATGATGTTAAGGTATATGGAGTTGTCCGGCTTATACTTAAAATTAGACTCTGGATAAACTCTAGGCACGTTTCAGTAATGGCAGTTTGTGGGTTATCCTGGGCTATGAAGAGGGTTAACTTTCTACCATATGGAAAATCAATAGATATATTGTTTTTGACTTGCCACAGTTTTAGTAAAATGGATTCCTTTTAGAAAACATTAGTGGGAGTATGGTAGAACTGGAAGTGATTCCAGAACCATAATCGATTCCTAAAAATTTATAGAACCTGAAGATTCAATTGGTTTTGACATTCCATTAGTCACTCCGCAGATATGGTGGGTAACCTCAGGCACTAGAGAGGTACTTCGGCCTTCTCAGAAACAGTGACAGGGAGGTTCTTGTTTACCCAGACTTGCCATTGCTGCTATTCTAGACTATGAGACCCGGCAGGAGGATGAGTATAACGTCGTTCTAAACTAGCTTTAGAAGTGCATGTATATATGACTCTGCCAAAGGGTTGTTGTAGTCAGTGGGAGCAGCGGAAGCATAGTGGGCAAATAGCTTATGTCTATTTATATACTAAAGCAGATATAGCAGAGATAGATAATCTATTTTTGATGTGACAATCATAGGCTTTGTGTTGGGTTAGCCTAGCACCTCATGAAGGGTTTGGAAGCATCACATGTACCAAAGATTGAATTTTTAGGGTGCTAAGTTAACAAACAAAGAATCGTTCCTAGAAAAATTAGGGTTTCAAAAACTTGCATATCATCTCATGAAAGAAAAGCTAGGGTTTTGAGAGTACAACCTTTGTAGCTCCCTACGCTAGACTCCTCGGCTACTTGGGGTTTGGAAAAGGTCCGCTTCAACTCCTCTAGGTCACCGATGATCCACCCAGAGTCCGCTTTGTCCAAGCTAGCAACTTCGCAAGATCAAGAATGAAAAATGAAGCTAACACTCTAAACAAGTGGGCAAGACTTATGTAGAATGATGTTGTGGTGGCTTTTCTCACTTTAAAATCTTAACTTGATGAGTATTTTGCTCACTTGAAAAATCTAGAGAGCAATGGAAGAAGGAGGAAGAAGATGGTGGCCTTTTTTTAAATAAGAGAGAAGAAAAAACCATCTTCTAGAAAAAAGAAAATATATCTATATATATTTTATATCTCTCATCTCAAATCATGGTTGATCAAATAGGATATTATTGAACTTGAGTTAAAACCCAAAAGGAAAAGTAATCCATGGTTAAATGGTGGGTGAGCATGGTTAGGTCAAGAAGAGTGTAGAAAGCTTCCATGAATTATCCTTTTCTTTTCTTTTGTTTTAAATCAAATTCAATAGTAATTTATATATAAATCAAACCATGGTGTGAGTCTTATATTGCCACTATTTTCATGTATGTACAACCATGAAGGATGTATGTATGTATGTATGTGTGTATGTACATCCATATGTGCATTAATCTATAAAGAAAGCATACATGCATGCATACATCCATCAAACACAAGAAAGGATTTCAAGTGAGAAGCTAATGGTTAAATGATAAATTAACACTTGATTTATCAATTCGGTCATATCACATACGACCCTACAAAAAAAAACAAGCCGCCCGTTCAATATACGGTATCCCATACGCGCATTTTAACCGGGTCCATGCGCATATCGCATACGCGCACCACAACGTTTCGCCTGGACTAGGTAACTCCTTTGTGGGACTCTAAGACTCGTCAATACGCCAGCAGTGGGTGATGATCATATCAAGCACCCCCAAGCCGCAAGAGGTCAGCTAAATGTAACGGCCACCCGGGTATTGAACGATCAGAAGAGAACAAGCGAACCTGCTACAACTCCCGTCGAGCCAACAGGCAACACTACCGTGCAGTCCGGTCTCTTCGTCTGATATGTCGCATATCAAGTCTAGGGGTGGTAAACGTCAGACCCCAATAACCGATAAGTCGTGCCGATGTGAGGCTCATAACGGGTCGAGAAACTACTGGTAACACTTACCAGTAAATCTCTAATCAGCCCTGGCCAGGGACTTCCTTGTTATGTCCAACCGAGCACAGTGCAACATCAACCCCCAATACCGGGAGAGACGAAACCCCTCCTATCGCTCATTGCCTCCATGTGACTTGAGACTGTACCCACCGTTTTGCATGACCTCATGGACGAGGTAATGTGGAAATCAAAGCACAGTGGGAATCACACAAGACTCTATGACGATCTCGGGTCTACAGACTAACCTGCACAAGTGTCACCTGAGAACTGCCATCTGACGTGAGGTATAATACCATCTGGGAGTTCTCGGTGAGTCCGTCCAGTGTACCCAGTCTCCACTGAGCACCCGTATACCATCTCTGATGTCAAACACCAATGGATATGGGATCATCCATCGCCCATCTCATGGGTCGAGAAGCGTATACGTTAGTCTACACTGGTATATCGATGCCTCGTCTCGATATACCCATGACTAGGGACCTTGAAGGATGTACTTATGGACTACCATGTCCCCACTAGTATGATCCGCATCATAGTCCAGGTAGTCAACTACACATCCTAAGGGCTTTACCAACATGTAACTATAAGACAGTATAAAGAGACTAGTATACATGTTAAGATAAAGAGCAACCAGATAGCATACTATCATACGAGCAAGAAAGTCATCTCTATATATGTCCAAGCATCCAATATAATATACATCATCTGTATAATACTGGCTTCTAGGGCATACATACAACTAACAATCTCCCACTTGCACTAGGGCCAGCTGCTGTAGTATCGCATACCGAGCATCCCGAAGAGTCTCTCAAACTGTATCTGGGGAATGGCCTTCGTGAGTGGATCCGCTGTGTTATTCTTCGTGTCAACCCTCCTGACCTCGATCTCCCGGCGATCAACTATCTCCCGGATCAGGTGATACCGCCTCAGAATATGCCTGGATCGCTGATGGGACCTGGGTTCCTTGGCCAAAGCCACCGCTCCATTGTTATAGCAATTCAAAGGTATTGGATGCTCAATGGATGGAACCACTCCAAGTTCAGTAATGAACTTCTTGATCCAGACAACCTCTTTGGCAGCATCGTTGGCAGCGATGTATTCAGCCTCCATCGTCGAGTCTGCCACGGTTTCCTGCTTGGAACTCTTCCAGCTAACCGCCCCTCCGTAAAGGGTAAAGACAAATCCCGACTGCGACTTAGAATCGTCCTTATCACTCTGGAAGCTCGAATCGGTAAAGGACTCCACTTGGAGTTCTCCGTTACGATACACCAAGAGCATCTCTTTAGTCCTTCGTAAGTACTTGAGAATGCTCTTCACAGCTGTTCAGTGACTCTCTCCAGGATTAGCTTGATACCTACTCACTACACTTAGTGAGTATGCTACATCGGGTCTGGTACATAGCATCGCGTACATGATAGAGCCTACAACCGAAGCATAGGGTATCCCTTGCATGCGAGCTCTCTCCAAATCATTCTTGGGAGACATCTCTTTGGAGAGAGTGACTCCAAAGATCGTAGGTAAGTTCCCACGCTTGGATTCTTCCATACTAAACCTCTTTAGTATGGTGTCAATGTACCTGGATTGGGACAATCCCAATATCCGTTTGGATCTCTCTCTATAGATCCTTATTCCCAATATGCAGGAGGCAGCACCAAGATCTTTCATTGAGAATCTTTGTGATAAGAAGAGCTTGACCGATTGCAGCATAGGAATGTCATTTCCTATCAAGAGTATGTCGTCCACGTACAATACAAGGAAGACAACTTTACTCTCTGCCACCTTCTTGTCGATACAAGGTTCATCTACGTTTTTGACAAATCAAACTCTTTGATAACGACGTCAAAGCAGATGTTCCAGCTCCGCGATGCTTGCTTTAATCCATAAATGGATTTAAGCAGCTTGCACACCTTCCCGCTGCTCCCACTATCTACGAAGCCCTCTGGCTGAGTCATGTACACGCACTCTTCTAAATCACCGTTTAGAAAGGCGGTCTTAACATCCATTTGCCAGATTTTGTAATCATGATATGCAGCGATGGCAAGCATGATCCGGATGGATTTAAGCATAGCCACTGGAGAAAAGGTTTCGTCGGAGTCCGTCTTTGACGAAAACCCTTTGCAACAAGTCTAGCTTTGAAAGTCTCCACTTTCCCATCTACACCAAGTTTTTTCTTGAAGATCCACTTGCTCCCAATGGGTTTTACCCCTTCAGGAGCAACTTCCAAAGTCCATACTTTGTTGGTGTACATGGATTCCATCTCGGACCGCATTGCATCCAGCCATTTCACTGAGTCCCCACTCGTGATGGCCTGCTCGAAGCTAGTTGGGTCATCATCCTCCATGATGCAATCTCGCTCCCACCATCCATGAGAAAACTGTAGTATCTCTCAGGTTGGCGAGGAACCCTACTAGATCGGAGGAGTGGCTGGGGTTCATCGGGAACTACCGAATCCTCTGGTTCTTCCAAATCTTCTGTTGTGGTTTGTACAGCTGGAACCTCTTCCAGTTCTACCTCAGAGCCACTAATCTCTTTTGCAAGAAATTCATTTTCTAAAAAGGTGGCGTGTTGAGCAACAAATACTCTTTGTTCCTCACTGTGGTGGAAGATATAGCCTCGCGAATGCTTGGGATATCCAACAAACTTACACAAAACAGATCTTGCCTCGAGTTTGTCCGGATTTTTTCTTTTGACATAGGCCGAGAAACCCCATATCTTAATAAAATTAAGATATGGTCTCTTCCCCTCCCATATCTCATATGGGGTGGTAGGCACAGATTTGGTAGGAACCCTATTCAGTAGGTATGCTGCTGTCTCCAGTGCATATCCCCAGAAGGAAATATGTAACTCAGCTACACTCATCATTGAGCGCACCATATCTAATAGGGTGCGGTTCCTCCGTTCCGATACACCGTTGTGCTGTGGTGTATATGGAGGAGTTAGCTGAGAGAGAATCCCATTCTCTTTTAGGAAGTCCAGGAATTCATTGCTCAAGTATTCACCTCCTCGATCAGATCGTAGGATTTTAATACTTTTCCCGGTTTGGTTCTCGACTTCTTGTTTATATTCTCTAAATTTCTCAAAATCTTCTGATTTGTGTTTCATCAAGAACACATATCCGAATCTAGAGAGATCGTCAGTGAATGTAATAAAGTACGAAGAACCATCCCTGGCATGTGTAGACATGGGACCGCATACATCACTATGTATCAGTCCCAAGAGTTCGGTAACTCTTTCTCCGTGTCCCGTAAACGGTGTTTTGGTCATCTTGCCTTTGAGACATGACTGACAAGTGTCATAAGATGAAAATTCAAACGGATTTAAATATCCATCCTTATGCAACTTAGCTAGCCGTGTCGCATTGATGTGACACAGTCTACAATGCCACATGAAGTATTCGTTCAGTTATGAACTCTTCCTCTTGTGTGTGTTTGTTATGCTCCTGTAGATTGATTTAGAATATAAATGTCATTGCACAACGTGCCTGATCCAACCAACTTTTGGTTACGGAAAATGTTCATAACATTATCCTCTAATACAAAATTATATCCCTCTTTACTCAACAAACAAACCGATATAATGTTGCATATCAGGTTCGGCATGTAATAGCATTCGTTCAGAATCAATGTATTACCAGTTGGTAATACAAGGTGATATTCCCCGACGGTTTTAGCTGCAACAATTGCACTATTTCCAACCCATATGTCTTTATCACCTTCTCCAAGTTCTCTACCTTTCTTAAGCCCATGTAACTGATTACAAATATGGGATCCTGACCCGGTATCTAATACCCAGGACGTAGGGCAAATGGAGAAACAGTTCTCTGTAACGAACACACCCGAAGAAAATGCATCATCATGTCCTTTCTTCATTCGGGTGGCATGGGAATCCTGGTATTCCCCTATGTCCTGTTCAGTCCTATAACTCTTATAAGATAGAACGGAACCAACGTTCCCCAGCACAGTATAACATGCGGGTTCGGTCAATACATCCATATTATTATCTTTATTAAGGCATGACATGGTCGCTACCTGGAGAGAGAGAGAAGAAAAACACTTTAGCGTATGCTCTTTCAAGATCAGATTGGTTATTTTCTTAACTAATCAGGATGGCTCCCAATGTTTTTATCAAATCTTCCTTCAAACCCTAAAAGGAAAGACTAGCCGGGATTAATTACACCCTACAACTTCGCCGATCTTTCAGCCAAGCCAGCTTCGGTACTTTGAGGGAGGTTCCCCGTGCTTTCGCACGGACCTAATTAAAGTAAACCTCGTTTTCCCAGAGGCGTATCCCCGTTGACGCCTTTCTAGACACCTACTTGATCGGCTAATTGTCCTGTGTAAAACTCTCCCGGGAGTAACAATTACTCGCAGTGGGTATTGGGATCCAACTATCTCATAGAAGGCATGCAATCTCATTGCAAATCTCAACACTTGAAATTCCCGATAATATTTTGCCCCAAGCATCCCATGACCTTAACGGAGGTCAACAAACCATAGGGTGCAAGTCAAGTTCAACCCGTCATTTCTTGATTGAATCAAACCCACCCGCACGACCCTTGACGGAAGTCAACAAGGTCGTACGACTACCCTAATCCAATCTGCATCATATGCATAAGCAGATAAATACTAGTTAGCTACCGCACACTACGCCTTGACGGAGGTCAACAAACGTAGCACGAATACTAAGCAGGACTTATCTGAAATGACGGAGGGCTACGACAGGTTTTTCTGAAAACCTATTGCGTAATGAACTTGATATCGTCGTAGAATCATGTGAATTTGAAATGGAGTGATTTTGAGGCTTTTATTAGTTTTGCTAAAGAGGTCACTCCCGGTGAAGGGATCTCGGCTCTTTCCTTATGAAATAAGGTGCAGGATATATCATATACATCGCTATGCAAAGCAAAACTCCAAAAGCAGTCAAAAGTCAAACCGAGTGTTATAGCATCTGCCAGTTTTGCTAAAGAGGTCACTCCCGGTGAAGGGATCTCGGCTCTTTCCCCATCGAATAAGGTGCAGGGTATATCATATATACCGCTATGCAAAGCAAAACTGTAGCTACCCTTTTATTTGAAAATTTGATTCTACAACATCTTTTAGGTTTCTTTACTTTCATTAATCACATTAATGAAGTCCCATCATTTAAGTCACCTAAACATCACAGATAAATACGACGTACACTTATTCCATCCGCATTCGCCTCGATGTCCCCTCGTGCACCGTTAGGTTAAGTAACTAACGACAGGGCAGGGCAGGGCTAGTGCGGGTGTAAAGCATAAGTAACGTCTATATAATATATCATATATACTATATATTGTATGCATCACAACATATCAAATGATCACATCACAGATATTGCAGCAGAAACATAGATATAATGTGGGATATACTAGGACGTCCGTATTTAGTATTTAGCTAACAATAGAAAATACGGATTCCACAGTCGCGATGAATAGCCAAGCCCACACCCTGGACCCCTACGAGAGCAGCAAGCGACCCTACCAATTCTGGAGTTTAGGAGACCCGGTCTCGACTCCTCGAGATGGCCTCCCGCTGAACCCCAGAACCCGGTCACCTGTGCTCCCCTCCTTGGGTCCATCCTAATGCGGAAAAGTAAATAATATACAACACTGGTGGCATCGACCTCAACCCGGAAATGCCCCAAATAAAAGAATATTACATTACATTTAAATTTACATGAATGAAAATATAAAACTCTTATCTCACATAAAAACCCCCGGCTATTCAATTGCGACAATCCTGCACATCATATCTCAGCAACACATAATATCATATATCATCAACGTAAGTAAGTATGCATACCCCAATTGTCGTTGATGTATAGCAACGAAACCGGCGATATCGACATACTACACTTACGGTCACAGAAAAGAAAGTGTAAAACTGCAATATCTAGAATCCACATTCTCTTTAGACATCGTAAATGCGAAATATCACATATTTCGTATTTCATATCTAGCTATATGAATTCCATATATTGCATCACATTCCAGATAAATAGACGGTATTAAAGTTTTCGAACGAATAATCAAATACTCAAAATTCCCTAAAGCTCAATAGTTGAGCGGAGTTCAAAAACCCGGAGTGTGACACAGTAGTAGCGGTACAGCCGTAGAAGGGTCAAGCCAACGCCTCACATGGGGCACGCCGTACTGCCCCAAACCCTAAGGTTCAAAAGGCAGTTCAAGACGGTCACATAATCGAGTTAAGGTTTGTTGTCTTCTAGAGGGTCCACCACAAACAAACTTGCACGTATTTCCGAAAGATTTAAACCCCGTGAAAAAGTGAGTAAATGATACTCGTTCGAACAATTCAACACTTTCTAAATTACCCGGAAAGAAACACGAAATCAAAATTCCGATCGAATCACAGACTCCAAAACAATCTCCAGAACATACAGCACTAAATTCATATTAAAAATACCCCATAAATTATACAAGCAGACAAACTAATTACTGTACAAAAACGACGCAGAGACTCATCAGTACGGCCGCGGAACCGCGGCCCAAGAGGGCTATTGCCACGGTTCCGCGGTGGAAGGTACTGTTCATGGGTTCGTTTTTCACAGTATTGCTTATATTTTCCTGCCGTATTTTTTAAGTATTTTTAATTATGAAAAACAACAGTTTTGAAAAAATATCCAGAGAGTGTCCCAAAAAGCCGTATTTTGTTTCGATCGGGGTTTTGACTTCACTAAATGTCGCCTAATATTATAGGTCGGCTCTGATACCAATGTTGGGTTAGCCTAGCACCTCATGAAAGGTTTGGAAGCATCACATGTACCAAAGATTGAATTTTTAGGGTGCTAAGTTAACAAACAAAGAATTGTTCCTAGAAAAATTAGGGTTTCAAAAACTTGCATATCATCTCATGAAAGAAAAGCTAGGGTTTTGAGAGCACAACCTTTGTATCTCCCTACGCTAGACTCCTCAGCTACTTGGGGTTTGGAAAAGGTCCGCTTGAACTCCTCTAGGTCACCGATGATCCACCCGGAGTCCGCTTTGTCCAAGCTAGCAACTTCGCAAGATCAAGAATGAAAAATGAAGCTAACACTCTAAACAAGTGGGCAAGACTTGTGTAGAATGATGTTGTGGTGGCTTTTCTCACTTCAAAATCCTAACTTGATGAGTATTTTGCTCACTTGAAAAATCTAGAGAGTAATGGAAGAAGGAGGAAGAAGATGGTGGCCTTTTTTTGAATAAGAGAGAGGAAAAACTATCTTCTAGAAAAAAGAAAATATATCTATATATATTTTATATCTCTCATCTCAAACCATGGTTGATTAAATAGGATATTATTGAACTTGATTTAAAACCCAAAAGGAAAAGTAATCCATGGTTAAATGGTGGGTGAGCATGGTTAGGTCAAGAAGAGTGTAGAAAGCTGTCACGTCCCGAAAGTACGGAACATAACCGGCACTTAAACTACGAACGTCTCGAGGCGTACGTAATCTAAGTAAACCGAAAACCCAGAAATCCAAACCAAGAAAATAGTATAGTGCAGGAAAAAAACAACTTAAAGCAAGTAATTTCAATAGCATAAGCCGAATTATGCGGTTTTTAAAACATCAAAATTTTACTGAAAATTTCGGCAGAGTCTCCTTTGTAAATACTGGCTCCCAAACGGGATACAACATGAATAGTATACGAAATCAATAAAAGGCATCCCCAAGCGGGAGCTAGCTCTTCGTCAATCGACGGTCACAACCACACAAGCAAAATAATATACAACGCCAACGGCGAGAATCAAAAACTCAAAAGGAAACTCAAAACCACCAGAAAAATAACGAGCGACTCTAAGGTCGAAAGAATAACCAACGCTGGTCTCTATCTCAAAAAAAATACATGTTTGGTTGATGGAATTTACTAGATACAACTGAATAATATCATACAAGGTAAATAATTGGGGTATGATACAAGTAAACCCACCTACTAGCAAATCACCCGAATGAAACTATGCCCGCAAAGCCGTAAGGAAACCGGTACGGCAAACCTACAAGAAACTGGGGCACAACGGGGGTGAGTTGCCAACTCGTGAATAGAAAAACATCTACGCACAGAAATCGCATAAATAACGCAATCCTAGGTCAATGATCATAATATATCCTCAAAATAAGTAAATAACATGCAGCCTATAACAAGGCTAGGGTAAATATCTAACCCGAGTGTAATCTCATGTGCCCGTGTCAGTGCCTCAAGTAGCAATATATCATATGAATGAGGTATGAATGCATGAAACAGAATACATGTAAATGAAGAAACTGTTTTCATAAATTAGTGAGATTTCCTTCGTATTTTTAAACTGAGGTATCATAATGAAATCAGTATCAACAGTGTCTAGCATCGACACAAAACATAAATCTCACTCTCTCGAAATATCAATGTCTCAATCTCAATATCTAGGGCGCCGTCAGTCCAGACCGGCCCCTACCATCCATCTCAAGACCACGACGGTATCCTCCGGATATCCGACGCTTCGGGTAATATCACCGGTAGGTAGTGCTCCCCAGCCAGGCTCAACGTCAACACCACATTCCTCTTGCCCCGGGGTACCATACCGGGCCCACCATGTACCCGTGACGGTTCCTCCACTCCTCGACACGGATCTCCAAAACCATAGCAAACTCATGGTGGACGACACTTTACATCACTAGAAAACCGCACATTTTATATTTTAAAAGATCATAAGTGGTAAATTTTGCGGCTTTCCCCGAAATCCAGAAATATCATAAATCTCAAGAAATCATCAAAAGTGCATATGTCAATGATAATGAACTAGGCATGAACAACTGAATAACAGTATGCATGAAGTGGTAGGTAATAACTACAATGTCTAATATGGCATATAGGGGAAGTACACTAATATCATGTCAACACTACTAGCTAACAATCTAAGTGAAGCAATTATATTCTCTAAAGTGTACGTGACATGGCAATTACCGATGAAGATGTGTGTGAGCCGGCAAGTAGGTGTACGTGGTACATACGCATCATCTGTAATGGTGCTGGTGTCCTGACAACATGATATCAATAATGGAACATGCAGCAAAATAAATATGCGAGGCAGAGCGAACAACAATAATGTGCGGGAGCTGAATACTAGACACAACGATAACTAATCTGCAATAATCTAATTTAAGTCCTACGAATGGTGCCTTTTGAAATAACACGAATCATGGGGTTTTGAAAATAGGGGCTACGGTGTTTTTATGAAAAGATACGTCGTTTTTGAAATATCCGTAGATTCCCTTGAGCTGTCTTTAAAAATGCCCACGATTCGTTAGTTTTTGAAATAGGTAAGAAGTCTAATCTAATCTAACAACTACACTAGACTATACGGCTGAACTAACAAGCTGAACTACAGGTAAGGAAACCGCCTATCATCTGAGTCGATATATATACATACCTGTATATGTATAGTCGGTGATCCCGCCTCAATAATATCATATCCGATACCATATCTATAATCAGGCATCCCAAGTCAAGAGTGCGGATCAATCATCAATATAGCTCGTACGTAAATCCGTCGTACGGCATCCCAATCTGGGTACAGGTCAATATCACATTCTTCATACTATTCACCTGGTATCCTCTTTATCAAATATCATGATCGGGGTACTGATCTACGTCTAGTACCATACTGATACCGCCTACGTATGCATGGACGTGTGTGAAACACTACGTCAAGGACCCACTACAACGTCATGTCGTATCTAAGATACGAACCCTGCTATATCACCGATCTCACGGTCTCAAATCAAATCTCATCGACTCATTATAAATCCCAAGTACTATCATCCTCAATCCGTATGTGAACACATAGTCCCATACCCATGTGAACACATAACTATATAATCCCGTATAAGCGCAAATGAAAGAAGAAAGTATGCAAGTATGGGTGTGTGTGTGCATGTGTGGTGCGACCACTACTCTAGGGTTTCGCGATACCAAATCATCCAAGAACACCAAATATCTATATCATCGATAATATCAAACAAATTATAGTCAATATATATATATATATATATGTGTGTATACATATTCGTATACATCACCACGAACTGCGGGGGTGCTATACGCCATCCACCCGACTTCTCCCCGTAGATATAAATCTACTCACCTGGTCCTCGCTCGCCGGTGCCGACGTCGCCACGCGCTTGCTTGCCGTCTCGAAGTCTACATGGGGTACCTACATATCACAACGTATCGTATCGCATAAAAACCCAATTCAAAATCGAAACGGCATACGAAAACTAAATCGGCACGCGTATCATGCATAGGTCAAAACCTATCGCCTACACATGCAAGAATAGTCAAACCAACCCTCGATGTCGATGTACGAACGTCAAACCATCGAGAAAAAAACCCAAACGCACCCCTTTGCGCATTCACAAACACTAATTATAATATGAAATAGGTTAGAATTCACAAAAACCTCAAACTCACTTTAAAAGCGATTTTTCCGAAAACCTAGTAAGCAAACTTTTCCATTTTTGTACAAAACTAAATGTTTTAATGATTTTAGTGGCTACAATGCTCACTAAATATCTTAACTAAGCCACCCAAACCATTACTAGATTTTAAACTTACTCATTTCCATAAATCCCAAAATTCTAGTTTGCAATTTAGCTTAAATAGTAAAATTCTAAAATACGATTTGCAAACTAGTTACTAGGTTTGATTTAACATGCCTTAATATGATAAATTACACAATTAAACCATGTTCAAATGATATACAACCCTAACTAGATTTAAATCTCACATATATATGCATTTCATAAAAACCTAGTTTACATAAAAGCTTATTTATTGCAAAATCTTAAATTAACAAATTGCAACTAGCAACTAGATTAGGTTTTACATTCCCACAAGATGATAATCTACACTTGATTATCCTATTAGTGATGGTTAAACCCAAATTAGCTTCAAACTATACTCTTGAATTCTCAAATTAGCAACAAGAGCAAAATTAACACTTTAACAACTTAGCCTTAAGAAATTAACTAACTAATTAAGCAAAAATGGTTAGAATTTATACCCAATGAATTGAAGATCCACAAGCACACACATAGCCTCCCAAATTGGAATCTTGTTCCCTAGATCCATGCAATTTTGGCTATAGAGAAATGGGTAGGAGTCGGATTTTGATTTTGTGAGGGTTTGTGTTGATTTTTTTGTTGATTTTTTGAAGGAAAATGGAGGTGAAGGAAGATGGATACTTGGAGAAAATGGGGGGGCTGTTTCAGGCCGAAAATGGGGAGGGTGAGGTGAGTGGGAGAGTGAGAGAGAGAGAGAGTGTTGGTTTCAAAGTCAAAGAAAAGTCAAAAGCCCATTCTTATACATTCTTTTATCCTTTCTTTTCCTTTTCTTTTCTTTTCTATGAAATTCAAGTGGGGACCAAAGAGGGGCTGCTGAATTCAGCCATGGGGATGAGTGAATGGGGGTGTGTGGGTGTGGGTACGGGTGTGGGGTGATGAAAAATGATAAATACAATACCCCAAACATCCATTTACGCTAAAAAAAAGCCTTTTTTCTTCAATAATTTCTAAACCGTTTTGGCAAATGATTTCGTTCCAAAAACCACATGATAAATTTTTATTTAATGTTTTATGATGCACAAAATTTGTTTCAACTCATTCCAATTTGTAATTTTCCCTAATTAAATGTATTAGTGACGGCTTAAAATAATAATAAAATAATATTTTTTTTTTCCAGAAAATTTGAAATTTCACCAGCGGCTCAATAAACACCAAATAATAGCAATTACATAGCTAGAATATGTATATTTAATTTTTATAATAAGACATTTGTATTTTGACTTTTTACAGAAAACCCCCTTATTTTACCGTTTTTTCGAAATTCCACCGAAACGATTTTCAAAACGTTACAATCTTCCCCCCTTAAAGAAATTCGGTCCCCGAATTTAAATTCAAACTCCCCCAAATACTAAAACATCTAAGAAAACCCATCAAGTCGTCGGGGCTCCGAAATTATAAATACATAAAACAAGTCGTAGCGCAGCGCATGCGCTTGAAAAATGAGTATATAACTCAAATCAAAACTCCTCCAAGCATCCCGCGATCATCGGAGTCGTGGAGAAGACATCAATGCCAAATCCAAATCAAAACCAATATGATATAACTCAAAACTATAAATGTAAATATCGAATCTATATCTGTAAGCATCTGAAGGAAATGCATGCCAAATCTCTTTAAGTCGCTGTGCAACGCGTATAACACTGCACAGTGGCGGACGTCTACCATAAGAAAATAACTATATACATATATACTTTTGTTTGAAATGTACGTTCCGCCGTTTTGGAAACAATTTAGAAGGGTCTCCTTGTTTTAAACATTTCGTGTCATATCAGACACGTAGGTAAATACTGAGGCTATAGCTCGCTTTTGGAAATCCCTTCAATAACTATCAATGCATGCAAAATGTATTCAGGTACTGTCCTCTGACTAGTCCTGCTCAGTACGAAAACACATAGCAATATCATAAAAACGTACTGCTCTATAAAAAATCAATCCCCAAAATATGCACATGAATGCTACGTGCGTCTGGTGCGCACGGAAATCAAAATCCATGAATGTGCCATACATGCGCACAGAAACAACACCTAAGTGCATCGGGTGTGCACGAAACATCTGTCGTAGGCAACATGTGTGCCTGACAGCAAAATCAGGTGCATCTAACATGCACGAAAAATCTCACTTTAGTGCATCTGGTGTGCACCAAAATCGCATCTCAAGACATGCGCTCAACATGCAAGAAAATCCAAATCAGGTGCATCCATCGCGCACGAAATCATGAAATCCAATATCAAGCGCCGAACGTGCGCAAAATCAATCAGGTGCACAAGGTGCACAAAACAAATATCGAGTATCATAATCGAAATCGAAGTCCAGTGCATCTAAGTGCACATAAGGCGTATCACTGCACTGCAAGCATATATAAACTATACCGAGTGCAGGAACGAAATCGTGTGCATGCATACGCACAAAACCAACTCAACTATTTAAAACCGTAATATCACAAACATGTGAAACTAAAGCACGAAAACGATATCAAGTGCAACACTGTGCAAAGGTCGTAAATCCCCAATCATCAAAATCAAATCATACGAATAAATCACCCAAAACATCGTAATCAATAATGGCGGAATAGAACTGCTCAAGCGCATCCTCTAAGAATCTCGGCAACTGTCGCGATCACTAGTGGGACGTCTCGTCAATGATCATGAACTCTGTCCTGCTGGCGTGCGTAACCATGACCACTCCTGGGTCAAGGTCTTCACTGTGAATTACCAATCTTTCGGTCCATCGGCTCATCGGCCCTGTCAGGTGTGCTAACGGGGACGATTCCGTTCTGGCACTCCTCTGGTCATCTCTTGGTCAATCATCGCGACCACTCGTGAGACAACATATCACTGGCGTCGGCCTCTGGCTCTCTGAATGTACGTGACACATCTGATCCTGGGTGCAAGTATCATTGCAGCAGTGTCCTGGAAGGAATCCTGCTCACGGTCTCTTCCATGTCTCGTCTTCTGCCAACTGTCCGGAAGTCATTGTCCTTTCCTATATCTGCATCTTGCTCTGTAACGGCTGCATACCCATCGCGACTCCTTCTGGAAGGTATATCCAGTACCATGCCTCGGCATGCGCATCGCCTCTCTGATGTCGGCGGAGTGGAACGTCATCTCATCTACATCTGGTGCGAACCTCTTACTTCACTTTTCTCTAATGTCGTCTGCTTTGGACTCGTCTCGTCGCGGCTGCATGGACTGAGCTCCAACGGCTATCCTTGTATCTGGAGTCTCCCAAGAATGCATCTCACCACCTAGCATCCGAATTAAGTCGAGTCATCCGATCGAGTCGTCAAAACCTCATAATCCCCCAAGAGCTCAACATCTTGGGCACAGTTTAATAGTATCGAGTACATACCACAGCATCGGTGGTCCAGCCGTAGAAGGGCAAACCCAAGCCTCACTAATGGCGCCGCAGAACTGCCGCAAACCCTAAGGTTCAAAGGCTTTCATACGGTCATTAAGTCGAGTTAGGGTTTCATTCTTCTAGAGGGACCATAGAATTGCCTGCATGTCTTTCCGAATACTTTAAACTTGGAATAGTAGGTTTCTGACATTCGATCGTCTCTGTCGACTCCCAACGTCTCCGCGTGAAGTCGTCTCTAGCTGGAATCAATCTATCTGATGACCTCGCATCGGGGTAAGAGAACGAACCACCTGTCCTAGTCATTCATCATCGGGTGACTAGCGACCTTCTATCATCTATTCGTACATCTCGCCCCGCCATAGTTCCAACATATGGGGCTATATCTCGTCGCTCGCAGCAACAACTGGCTCGCTCGTCTGCACGCTGAACAGTGCCTCAATCATCAGGAGTAAGCAACACACCAACGGTCATCAAAATCTGGCTGGCCTCTGTCAGTGGCTCAATCCTCTAGTGTCGATCAGCACATCCGAGTAACCTCATAAAGGCGATCCGCCAAACGCTCGCGGCGCGGAAACACAGTAAAAAGACACATCTCTGCAATCGTGTGTCGCCGGAATTTCATCCTGGTCAGTCCTCGTTCGTGACGAGCTTGTGCTGACCACAACTCTAGCCGTAGCTCTCCCTGCCGGTAACCGTAGCAGCAAGACTAAACTGGTACCGATGAGGCTAGATCAGGAAGGAATATAATACTGAACAAGGAAATGTACATCCTAAGGCTTCATAAGTGGAGTGGCGTGTCGTAAATATGCCGCGGAACATACCAACGGTACGTCACTCTACTTTAGTCACCTATTCCATCAACCAAGGGTCATCCTACGCTCCGAAGGTAAAACCTAACGCTCTGATACCAACTTTGTCACGTCCCGAAAGTACGGAACATGACCGGCACTTAAACTACGAACGTCTCGAGGCGTACGTAATCTAAGTAAACCGAAAACCCAGAAATCCAAACCAAGAAAATAGTAGAGTGCAGGAAAAAAACAACTTATAGCAAGTAATTTCAATAGCATAAGCCGAATTATGCGGTTTTTAAAACATCAAAATTTTACTGAAAATTTCGGCAGAGTCTCCTTTGTAAATACTGGCTCCCAAACGGGATACAACATGAATAGTATACAAAATCAATAAAAGGCATCCCCAAGCGGGAGCTAGCTCTTCGTCAATCGACGGTCACAACCACACAAGCAAAATAATATACAACGCCAACGGCGAGGATCAAAAACTCAAAAGGAAACTCAAAACCACCAGAAAAATAACGAGCGACTCTAAGGTCGAAAGAATAACCAACACTGGTCTCTATCTCAAAAAAAATACATGTTTGGTTGATGGAATTTACTAGATACAACTGAATAATATCATACAAGGTAAATAATGGGGGTATGATACAAGTAAACCCACCTACTAGCAAATCACCCGAATGAAACTATGCCCGCAAAGCCGTAAGGAAACCGGTACGGCAAACCTGCAAGAAACTGGGGCACAACGGGGGTGAGTTGCCAACTCGTGAATAGAAAAACATCTACGCACAAAAATCGCATAAATAACGCAATCCTAGGTCAATGATCATAATATATCCTCAAAATAAGTAAATAACATGCATCCTATAACAAGGCTAGGGTAAATATCTAACCCGAGTGTAATCTCATGTGCCCGTGTCAGTGCCTCAAGTAGCAATATATCATATGAATGAGGTATGAATGCATGAAACAGAATACATGTAAATGAAGAAACTGTTTTCATAAATTAGTGAGATTTCCTTCGTATTTTTAAACTGAGGTATCATAATGAAATCAGTATCAACAGTGTCTAGCATCGACACAAAACATAAATCTCACTCTCTCGAAATATCAATGTCTCAATCTCAATATCTAGGGCGCCGTAAGTCCAGACCGGCCCCTACCATCCATCTCAAGACCACGACGGTATCCTCCGGATATCCGACGCGTCGGGTAATATCACCGGTAGGTAGTGCTCCCCAGCCAGGCTCAACGTCAACACCACATTCCTCTTGCCCCGGGGTACCATACCGGGCCCACCATGTACCCGTGACGGTTCCTCCACTCCTCGACACGGATCTCCAAAACCACAGCAAACTCATGGTGGACGACACTTTACATCACTAGAAAACCGCACATTTTATATTTTAAAAGATCATAAGTTGTAAATTTTGCGGCTTTCCCCGAAATCCAGAAATATCATAAATCTCAAGAAATCATCACAAGTGCATATGTCAATGATAATGAACTAGGCATGAACAACTGAATAACAGTATGCATGAAGTGGTAGGTAATAACTACAATGTCTAATATGGCATATAGGGGAAGTACACTAATATCATGTCAACACTACTAGCTAACAATCTAAGTGAAGCAATTATATTCTCTAAAGTGTACGTGACATGGCAATTACCGATGAAGATGTGTGTGAGCCGGCAAGTAGGTGTACGTGGTACATACGCATCATCGGTAATGGTGCTGGTGTCCTGACAACATGATATCAATAATGGAACATGCAGCAAAATAAATATGCGAGGCAGACGAACAACAATAATGTGCGGGAGCTGAATACTAGACACAACGATAACTAATCTGCAATAATCTAATATAAGTCCTACGAATGGTGCCTTTTGAAATAACACGAATCATGGGGTTTTGAAAATAGGGGCTACGGTGTTTTTATGAAAAGATACGTCGTTTTTGAAATATCCGTAGATTCCCTTGAGCTGTCTTTAAAAATGCCAACGATTCGTTAGTTTTTGAAATAGGTAAGAAGTCTAATCTAATCTAACAACTACACTAGACTATACAGCTGAACTAACAAGCTGAACTACAGGTAAAGAAACCGCCTATCATCTGAGTCGATATATATACATACCTGTATATGTATAGTCGGTGATCCCGCCTCAATAATATCATATCCGATACCATATCTATAATCAGGCATCCCAAGTCAAGAGTGCGGATCAATCATCAATATAGCTCGTACGTAAATCCGTCGTACGGCATCCCAATCTGGGTACGGGTCAATATCACATTCTTCATACTATTCACCTGGTATCCTCTTTATCAAATATCATGATCGGGGTACTGATCTACGTCTAGTACCATACTGATACCGCCTACGTATGCATGGACGTGTGTGAAACACTACGTCAAGGACCCACTACAACGTCATGTCGTATCTAAGATACGAACCCTGCTATATCACCGATCTCACGGCCTCAAATCAAATCTCATCGACTCATTATAAATCCCAAGTACTATCATCCTCAATCCGTATGTCAACACATAGTCCCATACCCATGTGAACACATAACTATATAATCCCGTATAAGCGCAAATGAAAGAAGAAAGTATGCAAGTATGGGTGTGTGTGTGCATGTGTGGTGCGACCACTACTCTAGGGTTTCGCGATACCAAATCATCCAAGAACACCAAATATCTATATCATCGATAATATCAAACAAATTATAGTCAAAATATATATATATATATATATGTGTGTGTATACGTATTCGTATACATCACCACGAACTGCGGGGGTGCTATACGCCATCCACCCGACTTCTCCCCGTAGATATAAATCTACTCACCTGGTTCTCGCTCGCCGGTGCCGACGTCGCCACGCGCTTGCTTGCCGTCTCGAAGTCCACATGGGGTACCTACATATCACAACGTATCGTATCGCATAAAAACCCAATTCAAAATCGAAACGGCATACGAAAACTAAATCGGCACGCGTATCATGCATAGGTCAAAACCTATCGCCTACACATGCAAGAATAGTCAAACCAACCCTCGATGTCGATGTATGAACGTCAAACCATCGAGAAAAAAACCCAAACGCACCCCTTTGCGCATTCACAAACACTAATTATAATATGAAATAGGTTAGAATTCACAAAAACCTCAAACTCACTTTAAAAGCGATTTTTCCGAAAACCTAGTAAGCAAACTTTTCCATTTTTGTACAAAACTAAATGTTTTAATGATTTTAGTGGCTACAATGCTCACTAAATATCTTAACTAAGCCACCCAAACCATTACTAGATTTTAAACTTACTCATTTCCATAAATCCCAAAATTCTAGTTTGCAATTTAGCTTAAATAGTAAAATTCTAAAATACGATTTGCAAACTAGTTACTAGGTTTGATTTAACATGCCTTAATATGATAAATTACACACTTAAACCATGTTCAAATGATATACAACCCTAACTAGATTTAAATCTCACATATATATGCATTTCATAAAAACCTAGTTTACATAAAAGCTTATTTATTGCAAAATCTTAAATTAACAAATTGCAACTAGCAACTAGATTAGGTTTTACATTCCCACAAGATGATAATCTACACTTGATTATCCTATTAGTGATGGTTAAACCCAAATTAGCTTCAAACCATACTCTTGAATTCTCAAATTAGCAACAAGAGCAAAATTAACACTTTAACAACTTAGCCTTAAGAAATTAACTAACTAATTAAGCAAAAATGGTTAGAATTTATACCCAATGAATTGAAGATCCACAAGCACACACATAGCCTCCCAAATTGGAATCTTGTTCCCTAGATCCATGCAATTTTGGCTATAGAGAAATGGGTAGGAGTCGGATTTTGATTTTGTGAGGGTTTGTGTTGATTTTTTTGTTGATTTTTTGAAGGAAAATGGAGGTGAAGGAAGATGGATACTTGGAGAAAATGGGGGGGGCTGTTTCTGGCCGAAAATGGGGAGGGTGAGGTGAGTGGGAGAGTGAGAGAGAGAGAGTGTTGGTTTCAAAGTCAAAGAAAAGTCAAAAGCCCATTCTTATACATTCTTTTATCCTTTCTTTTCCTTTTCTTTTCTTTTCTATGAAATTCAAGTGGGGACCAAAGAGGGGCTGCTGAATTCAGCCATGGGGATGAGTGAATGGGGGTGTGTGGGTGTGGGTACGGATGTGGGGTGATGAAAAATGATAAATACAATTCCCCAAACATCCATTTACGCTAAAAAAAAGCCTTTTTTCTTCAATAATTTCTAAACCGTTTTGGCAAATGATTTCGTTCCAAAAACCACATGATAAATTTTTATTTAATGTTTTATGATGCACAAAATTTGTTTCAACTCATTCCAATTTGTAATTTTCCCTAATTAAATGTATTAGTGACGGCTTAAAATAATAATAAAATAATATTTTTTTTTTCAGAAAATTTAAAATTTCACCAGCGGCTCAATAAACACCAAATAATAGCAATTACATAGCTAGAATATGTATATTTAATTTTTATAATAAGATATTTGTATTTTGACTTTTTACAGAAAACCCCCTTATTTTACCGTTTTTTCGAAATTCCACCGAAACGATTTTCAAAACGTTATAAAAGCTTCCATGAATTATCCTTTTCTTTTCTTTTGTTTTAAATCAAATTCAATAATAATTTATATATAAATCAAACCATGGTGTGAGTCTTATATTGCCACCATTTTCATGTATGTACAACCATGAAGGATGTATGTATGTATGTATGTGTGTATGTACATCCATCTGTGCATTAATCTATAAAGAAAGCATACATGCATGCATACATCCATCAAACTCAAGAAAGGATTTCAAGTGAAAAGCTAATGGTTAAATGATAAATCAACACTTGATTTATCAATCCGGTCATATCACATACGACCCCACCAAAAAAAAGCCGCCCGATCAATATACGGTATCCCATACGTGCATTTTAACAGGGTCCATGCGCATATCGCATACGCGCACCACAACGTTGCGCCTAGACTAGGTAACTCCTTTGTGGGCTCTAAGACTCGTCAATACGCCGACAGTGGGTGATGATCATATCAAGCACCCCCAAGCCGCAAGCGGTCAGCTAAACGTAACGGCCACCCGGGTATTGAACGATCAGAAGAGAACAAGCGAAGCTACTACAACTCCCGTCAAGCCAACCGGCAACACTACCGTGCAGTCCGGTCTCTTCGTCTGATATGTCGCATATCAAGTCTAGGGGTGGTAAACGTCAGACCCCAATAACCGATAAGTCGTGCCGATGTGAGGCTCATAACGGGTCGAGAAACTACTGGTAACACTTACCAGTAAATCTCTAATCAGCCCTGGCCAGGGACTTCCCTGTTACGGCCAATCGAGCATAGTGCAACATCAACCCCCAATACCGGGAGAGACGAAACCCCTCCTATCGCTCATTGCCTCCATATGACTCGGGACTGTACCCACCGTTTTGCACGACCTCATGGACGTGGTAATGTGGAAATCAAAGCACAGTGGGAATCACACAAGACTCTATGACGATCTCGGGTCTACAGACTAACCTGCACAAGTGTCACCTGAGAACTGCCATCTGACGTGAGGTATAATACCATCTGGGAGTTCTCGGCGAGTCCGTCCAGTATACCCAGTCTCCACTGAGCACCCGTATACCATCTCTGATGTCAAACACCAATGCATATGGGATCATCCATCGCCCATCTCATGGGTCGAGAAGCGTATACGCTAGTCTACACTGGTATATCGATGCCCCGTCTCGATATACCCACGACTAGGGACCTTGAAGGATGTACTTATGGACTACCACG
Organism: Agapanthus africanus; assembly: GCA_030015575.1. NCBI lineage: Eukaryota > Viridiplantae > Streptophyta > Magnoliopsida > Asparagales > Amaryllidaceae > Agapanthus > Agapanthus africanus. The sequence goes on along the minus strand of CM057337.1, from coordinate 335,323,261 downwards.
TCCCCACTAGTATGATCCGCATCATAGTCCAGGTAGTCAAGTACACATCCTAAGGGCTTTACCAACATGTAACTATAAGACAGTATAAAGAGACTAGTATACATGTTAAGATAAAGAGCAACCAGATAGCATACTATCATATCAAGCAAGAAAGTCATCTCTATATATGTCCAAGCATCCAATATAACAATACTGGCCTCTAGGGCATACATACAACTAACACTTTGACTTCATCAGAATAGGAGATGGATCTGGTAAGAAGGTAGTAGGGTGTGATGTCCTGGTATTTGGGTAACATTCACTTTATAGGAAGTGAAATTCCTATACTACGATCGGTTATACTGTGGTTATCACAAAGTTGTTTCTCCACATAGGATATGGATATAATATCAGGGTTTCTGGTTACTAGATCTATGGTTTTAGATTTTGATTTGGGAAGTGTCCCAATTTGGGTACTTTGACACTATTCTAAAGGTATTTTAGAATGGACGACTTCTGGCATGGTGGTGTAGCTGCAGGTGATGGAGTCACCCTCTTTAAAGTATGTCATACGGACTAAAAGAGGAGTAGGATTTGCATGATTGGTATATCAGTTGCTTAGGCAATTGAGTCAATCATAAGATGCCATGTACCACACCAGATACTGTTTTTGCACAAGCTGCAATAAGTTTATATATTAATACAATCCGAGAAAAACGTTGGGAAGCAGTTAAGAACATAAGTGGATGTTCTTGGGATATGGTAATGGCAGCCTCCTTCGGTTGACGGTTATCATTTCAGGCTTCTAAAGTGACCTGGATGACAGAGCGACTGTCAGAGTTATAGTTTTTCCTCTTTTGAGAGACAGTATATTGGACAGGTTGTCTGTCACGACCCGAAAGGTACGGAATGTGACTGGTAGTTAGATTACGAAACGTCTCAAGGCGTACGTAATCTACGTAAGCCAAAGCCCAGAAATCAAAACCCATTTAAGCAATAGAGTGAAGGAGAACCAATTTATTGAAAACGATTTTAATCAAATAAGTCACATCAAGCTTTTTAAAAGAAACATCCATTTTTACGAAAATTTCGACAGAGTCTCCTTTGTAAATATTGGCCCCCAAACGGGTACAAAATAGGAATATATGAATAACATGAAATAAGGCATCTCCAAGCGGGAGCAAGCTCTTCGCCGAAGCGGACTCAAATCCTACGCAATGTAAATCATCAATGTGCGAAATAAGCATAAAAGGCACAAGTAATAAGCATCATGTCGGCTCAAGTGAGCTCAACCCAGAGAAATAACATAAAAATCCACAAATCTCACTGTCTCGTCTCTAGGTCAATATATATCAATACAAGTAGCAGGTACAGTAGATGGAGTACTCTAGATACAATGAATATAAAAGGTGGAAACAAAATAATATCACAACCCACCTACGAGCAAAAGTCTCAAGTCCGGGCAAAAGGAGCAAAAGGAGCAAGTGTGTCCGCCGCTACAATGCTGACGGAGTGGACCTGCAAAAAAGCTGTGGCACAATAGGGGTGAGTTGCCAACTCGTGAGTAATAAATAACATATATAGAGGCTATCGTAAGCATGCACGCAAAGTGTCATAACATCAACAATACAGATATGGCATGATATACTAGCAGATATGTATGCAGCATGAATCAATTTACAATACTAATCTGGCATGATATACTAGCATGTATGTATGCAACATGAATAAGTGTACAATACTAATCTGGCATGATGTACTAGCAGGTATGTGTGCAACATGCATCAAGTTCAATCCATGATCTGAATATGTTGATATAAGAATATAATTATTTTCATCTTAGAAAACTCTTTTAAAATATCAGCATAATATCAATAAAATCAACAGAAATCTGTGTCCTACATCGACACCTCAATCGACTATCTCAAAACTCATGTATCCATATCACAATTATCTCAGGCCCCAGCCGTCCGGCTGACCCATCTCAAAGTATCAATATCTTAATATTTCACGACCACGGTCGGTATCCTCTGGATATCCGCCGCACCAACAATCACCGGTAGGTAGTCTGCCCCTGCCAGGCTCATCGTCTAAACCTTGATCTTCTTGCCCTGAGGTACCTTACCAGGCCCACCATGTACCCGAGACGGTTCATCCAACTCCTCGAAACGGGTCTCGAAAACCAACAGAAAACCCATGGTGGACGACACATGCAACTTTCAATGTTTAAAATAATATCAGGTTTATTAAATCCTTGCGACTTTTCCCCAAAATCTCATAAATCTCAAGTGCTGAAATCCTCAAGAAAATCATCATAAGTGCACATGTCAATAATAATGAATGCCTATAGTATCAACAAGTCGAACTGCAATGTATGACTAATACGCTAGGCATGAACAAATGATGTAATGAGGTACATGCATATGACTAACAATCCTACATGTTCATCCTGAGGAATTTAAATTCATTAGCACAGATTTAAGCATCATATATGGTGAAATTGTTCTAGATTTCAAGTTATACAAGTTATCTAGTGTTGTGGCATAGCAATTACCAAAGCGTGTGTGTCCGCATGAATAGTGCTCGTGCTGCATAAAACCCTGGCAATGGTGCAAGTGTCCTATGAAATGAGTTCGCACATGTATGTAAATATATAGGATCGTGAGTGCAGCAAGATGTTTAATTAGGCACTATACTCATAAATTCTAGTACCACTAGAAGTCTTTTAAATTATCCGAACTATCGGGCGCCTTGCGCCATCCAAATAATTTTCCCCCGTAGATGTTACATCTCCTCACCCGTGATCTCGTGCAAGCCGGGTCCAACCACCGCTTTTCCCTTCCGCGCCGCGTCCGATGTCTCCGCGATCGACCCTAGAAATACACAGGCAATACACATAAGGATAAATCCTGCCAAAAATGCGATATAACGATCAAAGGAAAAAATCGCGTTAGAAGTTAAACGCATGTGTACTCGATACGTCAAAACGTGTGTAACCTCGCCAGAAACGACCCCGACTCGCTGTGTCACGCAGTGAACAACAAACCCAACACACAAAACGCACGTGTCGCATAGGTTAAAAAGTATCGAAAAAAGGTTTAGGTTCCAAATTTTGACTCGAGTGGAAATATAAAAAGTTGCATATACCCAAACCCTTAAATATACAGCAGACTCCCACAGCCCAAACCCTAACACCAGACACCCCCATCTGGCCGCAAATTGCGGCCAGAATGAATAAATTTGCGGCCAAAAAGTGGGCTGGGGGTCTCATGCTCTTTGTGTGTGATCTAGGTCAAGTGAGCATGCTCCAGTAAACTCAAATTTTTCCTGAAGCACTCGGGTCAACAGCAGATCTTAAAATGGCTAACAATTTACATTAAAACGCTATATAACACTAAAATGAAACAATATGGTATTTTTGTGAAATCTGGTGAAAAACTTGGTTTAGATGGCCTTAAAAACACTTAGTCAAGCTATATTAGCCATAAAAATTCTCACTTGGCCAAATCTCCACTCAAATCACCAAAACTAGCACTAAAATCACGTTAATCACTAAATTAGCTTAATAATCACATGCTTAGTCAAACAAAGAAGTTAAGCTTAAAAATTATTCCTCACTTGATCCTAGGGTGCAAGAAGAAGGAGAAGAAGAAGAGGAGGAGGAGGGAATTCTGCTGCTACTGCTACTGTTGCTATTGTTGTGTTGCTGTTGTTGCCGTTGCTAATGTTGTTGCTGCTGCTGATGCTGAAGCCGATGCTGCTGCTGCTGCTGTTGCTTCTGCTGCTGCTGTTATAGTTGTGTGTGTGTGTGTGTGAAAGTGAGAGGGAGAGAGATGTGAGAAAGAGTGAGAATGAGTGTTTGACAAAAGAGAAAAGAGAGGTGAGTGTCAACCCCCCTCTCTCTCATCATAACCTAGCATGGCTCAAGCCATCATTCTCTCTCTCTCTCTCTCTCTCTCTCTCTCTCTTTCCCCCATTCACAAGTCAACCCTTAACACAAATTATATTAAAAAAAACTAATACACTTAATTAATTCATATTAACCAAATTAAATGGGTTAGTCCACCATGGTTATATAAACATGGTTTAACCCCAAACTTAACCCTAGTTAACATGCATATGTGTGTACAGTCCAAAATAAATTCTAATAAAATATTCATAAATCCTGATAAAATATTTGAAAACCATTTTGGTAAACTTTTTACTAAATACCCCACATTAAAGCATAATAACCCCTAATCACATTCTAAGGTGTTACAATCTTCCCCCCTTAAAGAATTCGTCCCCGAATTTAAAATATAGCTACGCGTACCTTCAAAGAGATGAGGGAATTTCTTCAGCATCTCGCCCTCGGCCTCCCAAGTGATCTCTTCACCATTCGGGCTGCGCCAAAGAACCTTCACAGATGGCAAGACCTTTGATCGAAGTTTCTTCACCTGCCGATCCAATATCACTACTGGCTACTCAGTGAATGAAAGATCGCGCTCAAGCTGAACGGTCTGATGCTGAATCATGTAAGAAGGGTCATTAAGATATCTGCGAAGTATCGACACGTGGAATACGGGATGAACATCCGGAAAGCTGGGTAGAAGAACCAAACGATATGAAACTGCACCGACACGCTCGAGGATCTCGAAAGGACCTACAAATCTGGGACCAAGCTTTCCTTTTCGCCCAAATCTCATCACGCCCTTCATCGGAGAGACGCTCAGAAAAACGTGATTGCCAACTGCGAATTCTAGTCTGCGACGGCGTTTGTCCGCATACGATTTCTGCCTGCTCTGAGCCGTTCTCATCCGATCTCGAATCAACTGTACTTTCTCGGTCATCTCCTGCACGATCTGCGGCCCTAAAATACTGCTCTCGCTGAGCTCAGTCCAACAGACGGGCGATTTACATCTCCTCCTATACAAGGCCTCGAAAGGTGCCATCTTAATAGTGTCCTGGAAGCTATTGTTGTATGAGAACTCCATTAAGGGTAAATGATGATCCCATCTACCACCGAAGTATAAAACGCACGCTCTAAGCATGTCCTCGAGTGTCTTAATGGTCCGCCCTGACTGGCCATTGGTCTGCGGATGAAATGCTGTGTTGAAATTCAAATGGGTACCCAACGCCTCCTGAAGTCTCTGCCATAGTCGGCTAGTAAACTGGATGCCTCGGTCTGACACAATACAAGTCGGGACGCCATGCAACCGTACGATCTCGTCGATGTAAATCTGGGCATACAGAGCAAAACCGAAAGTGGTCTTCACTGGCAGGAAGTGAGCCGCTTTTGTCAATCGATCCACGATCACCCAAATGGAGTCATACCATCGACTGGTCCAGGGTAGACCCACACCGAAGTCCATAGAAATCTGCTCCCATTTCCACTCCGGAATGGGCAAAGGCTACAACTATCCAGCGGGCCTTTGGTGCTCGGCCTTGACTTGCTGACAAGTCAGGCATCTCGACACGAAGTCTGTGACGTCCCTCTTCATTCCGTCCCACCAATAAACATCTCTCAGATCGTGGTACATCTTGGTGGAACCTAGATGAACGCTATATATCGATCTATGTTCCTCCTCAAGAATCTCACGCCGCAGTCCCTCAGAATCTGGTATGCACAATCGAGTCCCAAATCGCAGTACCCCCTGATCATCGATCACGAACTCGAAATCTCTACCCTGCCTAATCTTCTCCATGATCTCTGAAAGACGGTCATCACTGGGCTGTGTGTTCATACCAAAATATTGCATTTTATACCGCCCATTCTTACGCTCGTTTGGTTATAGGCAGGTGCTTTTAATCAGTGTTTGCTACATATTTACAGGATACTGGTTCTTAGCTCTAAACAGTGAAATTCATAGAAAAGTACGTCAAATTCCGGATTACTGCCAACAATAGATAAAACACGGGTCTCCGCTCTCTATCCGTGTGTTGCCACACACCAGTTTAAGGGACAAAATGGCAAATCGATGTCATTTTCATGCACAAAGCTCAATGTCAACACAAGATCCAAGAAATCTACGCGGAGCTCGAGGAAATCATGGCAAAAGATCCACATCACATCAGCTTTTGATTTATTAAAATTCTGGAAGAATTGTGAAGAGCTTCTGAGACAAGTAGTATACCACACTGAAGAGGACCACCAACCAGGAAAACCCACCAAATTTCATGGCCCAACTCCCTCATACGGCCGTGGTTCCGCGGCATAAGCGCGCTTAGGCCGCGGAACCGCGGCCATGTGGGCTCCTCTCTCTGTCGTTTTCTGGGGGCAGTTTGGTACTTTCATTTTGGTCCTGATTGTTGCCCCATATTTCCAGTTCCCTGCCTATAAATACCCCAGTTCTGAGCCAAACCAAAGGGGTTCATTCTTATGCCTCTTTTTTGTTAGTTTTTAGTCTTCTTGTTCTTCTTCTTCTTCATTCTTTCCTCCATGAAAATGTAGTGAGAGCATTGAGTGGATGTTAAATGAAGATGAGGATTTTTGTATCATTCTTTTGCTTAGCTTCCCCCTTGAGCTCTCTACCTTAACTTGATCTTGTAACCTCTTAAGTGAGCTTGCAAGTTTAAGCTTTGGTCATTGATCTCAATGGGTTGTATCATTTTCTTCTCTCTTTTGTGCTTCATTTCACATGAGTTCTTTACCCTTCTCTTGATCTTGCAACCTCTTGATTGAGCTTGCAAGTTTAAAGGTTGGCTATTGATCCCATGGCTTATCCTGAGTTCTATGGTTCTTAGTGTTACTTTCTTGCTTATCACTTTCTTGCATTTTTCATTCTTGTCTTTTATTACTTGCAATTTATTACCATGCACTTTAATTACTTGCTTGTAATCTTTTCTTTTCTTTGTTTATCTTTTTGTTCTCTCTTTTTGGTTCGTTTTATGAATGGTTGTAATTATTGTTGTTAAGAATAAATACGATATTGTAAGTTAATGTTTCTTTGCTCATTTCCTTTTCCCGTTATTTTCCATTGAACTCCGTCCAAACGTTACGCAAGCGCTCCGTTAGGCACCCTACCCTACCAAGGTAACGGTGATTCCTAACCGCGACCGGTTGCGTTCGGTTTGGCCGGAGGCGAAAGCAAGAGACAAGAACGGAAGGACAAGGGTAAATAAGCCGGATTCCACGAATACCATGCTTAAATCCCCTAATCCACGTTGTTGCTAATTGCTCTAGCTTCAATTGGTCAAGACTCGGCTCAAATCTTTTGAGTGTGGATTTCTTTAGCTTACACTTTCGTATCTTTTTCTTAACAACTTTATATTTGCATATATCATATAGGTTAGATTGAACAAACATATACACATTCTTTATTGACTCGTCTAAAACTCGAACGGACATACAACCATCTCCCTGTGGATCGACCCGTGCTCAACCGGCTAGCTGCATAGCGACACCGTCCTGATCGCGGTTATAATTTTAGAACTTTGAACATCCGACACGCCAAAAGCGTGCGATCAAATGGCACCGTTGCCGGGGAGACGGTAATGTATTTTCTTTCTTGTTATTCGGGTTAATATTCTTTTTGTATATATTTATAAATATAAAAAAATCTCTTTGTTTTTTTTTTAATAATTTTTGTGAGCAAGTCTGCAGATTTTTGCGGATTTGCGAACTGTGATTGTGGGGAGCAAAGTATACATTCAAGACTAAGGTGATTGCAAAGTACAGTGCCAAAGATCCGGGTAGTTTGACCCGCGCAAGCGAACTTTTCAAGCTTACCGGATTTGATTCAACGGGGGTTTCCTAACCCAAAAACATAACGGTACGTACTTTACTAACACCTTCTTCTCAAATCCGACGCATCCAATATACTATTCTTTGCAGGATTCATTGCAAGTTCGCTAGCAAACGCTAAAAATTGACTGACCCGTATTTGTTGCAGTGCCGTGCTTAAACTAAAAAACGATTATTTGATTCTTTATAGAATTTTTATTGAATTGCGCATTGCATACATTAATACGGACTTAAGGGCAAGCGAACCCCACAACATACGGTAAAGGATTTCATCACCTTTTCCGTGGCCCACAAATCACGAACTTGAGCATAACGTTTACCCGCACAAAATTTAAAAGATACTAGACTTTAAGCCTTAAGGACTTCGCGCTCACTAGGAGAAGTTAACTGTGTTTAGAACCTCGCTTAACGGTATATTGTTTACGGGGTGTCTAGGAAAGTGTTAACGGCGAAACCACCAAATGATAAAGGGTTATTTAATTAAGGAACTTCGCGAAAGCGTTGGAAAACCTCCCCTTATCTCTGCACTTACCTGGCCTCGTGATCAGTGTATCTTGAGCCCGTTTCTCGACACAGTTTTACTTCGACAATCAAGTTCTGGAGCAGGTCTAGTTGACCTAGGTGAACCCTAGAACGATTAGGTGTATGGTATTTTTGTGTCGTGATTGTTTTTGTCCAGATTCTTTTTGTGTGTATATTTCATTCTTTTGTTAAAAACTAAAAAAAAAAATCACATTCTTTTTCCCCTCCTTTTCTCTTCCTTTCTTTCTTTCTCTCTTCATATCATGGGTACTCCACCTCGCAAAACTCTTGCCGAACTTTGGTACCCACAACCAGACTTTACTTCTTACGGTTCTTGCTTTGGCCGAACGTCGAACGATCCCTCCATGCCCAAAATCTCTTTGAAAGATCGGATGGACGCGTCTAGGACAAACACTTGCTCTCCGCAATCCACTTTGTATCAAACTTTTCAACCTCCCCTACCCTCTTATGTTGATACCCCTTTTGCAAGTCGTCCTTTGTCCGTCGCTGAACATATTGAACAAACTTGTAGCCGATCTTTCACTCCTTTCACCACTACAGATTCTTGGGATCAACAATTCCATTCACTTTCTTATCCAAATGTTGATCCTGCTCCTATCCAGCCATTCAATTCCTACCAGTCCTACCCGACTTTTGCACCTTCCCTAGACATTGCTTCTGAACCGCCATTTGGGAGTTTTCAGTATCCAAACAACTTTGAATCTTTTACTGAAACCCCTTCACAACCCATGTCTAGTCTGGAATAGTCTTTGGAAGACTTTAAGGTAGCGTCATACCTACAGATGATGGATTTGAATGCGTCCATGGCCGCCCTCATACAACCTAGTGACCCAGTAGCTAGTTTTCAACTAGCTCCAAATTTTCCAATGTATGAAGAGGCGGTAGGACAGGTTGAGAATTTGAGTGGAGAGAGTGATATGTACCCCCTTCCGAATCAAGCCTACCCGTTTCAACTTGAATCCCACAACTCTGGTTTTGAATGTCTATCTAGTGTTCCAAACGATTCATTGATTAAAGATAGAACAGATAATGAGTTGTGCGACTTTGTAGTGTTTGATTTGCCCGATTGTGAAGGGTCCTTTTCAAGTGAAACCACACCCAATCCTTTTGACCTCTACACCTCCACTCTAGAACCTGAATTGATTAATATCCATGCTTTTGTTGAGGTGTCTGAGAATATTGATTTTCACTTGATTGAGGATATTGACGCCGGGAATATTTTGGATGACGAACCTGTAGATTTGGCAGAGTTTTTCTCTCCAATTCATCATCCCGAGTCATTAAATGTTTTTCCCGAACCCCATACGCGTTTGGATTTTGAGGATAAATGCATGGATGGGATAAATTTTGAGGAGAATATTGAGGATAGTTTTGAAGATGAACCAGTTTTAATTGATGAGTCGGATTTTCCAATTCATCCTGTCCCTGTAATTGACTGTGTACACCCTTCTGAACCTTTAACTGATACCCCTCCTCAATCACTTCCCTCCATCCTTTCCTTCGTTCCGACATTGCAAGAAACCGTATCACTTTCATTTCATATGTCTGGTTTACCGAGTTCGGCGTACCCATGGTTTCTCACGAATCTTGAGGGATTTGACCCCATTTCTCGAAGGGTTAATATATTAGCACAATCGCTTTTCACACATCGGTCATCACAAATTGTGCTAATTTATTCGCTCCATTTCTACCCTCAAGTTCGTATTCTACTTCTTTCTCCCTTCCGCCATTCTTCTTCTCATATACCGAGACCGTCTCCCGCTTCTATCTCCATACGGTCTCGTGTATTCTCCATTTCTTTCCTCTTCACCTTCTTTCACCAACCCGCATCTTACAGAGATAGAATTTTTGAATGGTTGGTGTTAACTTTTGGCCTGTGTAAGGCCTTGTATAGCTTGATACTGTTTTCTTTCTCCCTAATCCTGAACTTCACTGCTTAAACACTGGAAACACCGTTTCACTTAAGTTTGGGGGGAAACCTTTTTTTGTATATATCTTTTTGGTTTTCTTTTTGTTTTGTATATAATTTGTTTCTAGGGAGCGCCGACAATTTTGACCCTCTTGGTGTAGCCTGACAGTGAGGGCACTGTCATGTTTAAGTTTGGGGGTGTGCTCGGTAAGCTTTCGTCCTTCGCATTCATTTGTATATTTTGCATTTGCATACCTTATTAAAAACCCACAAAAATTGAAAATTTTCCAAAAAAAATATAAAAACTTTGTCGTCAAGTTAGCTAATAGGGTAACTTAGATTTTTATTCTGAAAGTTTAGTTGATATGTTAGGAATAACTAAATTCTAGGCTTAGGAATTGAAAACCCTTAAAATAACCCTCATTCTGTCTAACTTTGGTAAGTATACGTCCTTATAGTTTTTTTTTGAGAAATAGGTAATCTTGAGTTCAGTTCTTGAGTTAAGTCAAGATGAAGGGAAAGTATTGAAGCTTTACTGGAGGATAAGTCTGAAAAATAGTTTCTTTTCTTGAGTTCAAATTTAGAAAGTATATACCCTTCAAACTGCACTTACACGCACCTTGAAACTTGAGATAGTAGAGGATACCTAGAAATACTCTTGCCTGAAAGCCTAGTATGAAAGAAAAAACGGTATTTAAAGCTAAACACCAAAAGAGCATATTGAAAAATATATCCGATCTTGAAAAAGAAAAAGAAAAATAGAATAAAGTCAAGACCTGGAAACTGATATTTACGTTTTAAAGTTCACACATTCAGTAATCGGCCGTTAGTGCCTCAAGAAACATTAATAGTCGCATGAAAGGTGTGTGAGCAAATCCGTCCATCCTTAATGAAAAGAAGTAGTATTAGGTATTAGGGCAAGGGTATTATAGCTTGAATTGAATTCTTGAGTGTAGGGGTGCAAATATACACACACGTAGGGGTATACAATCGATGTTTGGATAAAAGATAAAAATAAAGAATAAGACTTGTATTTTCTGTAAAGTTGTTAAAAATCCCGGAATTAAGACCGCGCTTTAGAAAGAAAACTCAGAAGATACCAACATCTTTCTAAACTTTTTTTTGGAACGTATAAGATATGAGGTTAAATAGAAAGGAGGTGTGAAGCATTAGGGTTGAATATTTCTAACTTAGGATAATAGAGTTTCTAACATAGATACTAAACTGTAGGAGTAGGATCGACGTTAACTTATGACACTAGCTTGATGGGATTTTGTGGGTGTATTCCGCTGAAAACCCTCAGGAGAAAACACTCTTCCTACTAGGAACACCTAGAGGTTTAACGGGTTGTTGCACGTGCTCAGTGCAATCGCGTTCCCTGCGAAAGTGCGGTTAGGACTTTTTTGTGAATAATTGGTTTTGCTCGGGACGAGCAAAAGTTAAGTTTGGGGGTATTTGTTCATACCAAAATATTGCATTTTATACCGTCCATTCTTACGCTCGTGTGGTTATAGGCAGGTGCTTTTAATCAGTGTTAGCTACATATATACAGGATACTGGTTCTCAGTTCTAAACAGTGAAATTCATAGAAAAGTACGTCAAATTCCGAATTACTGCCAACAACAGATAAAACGCAGGTCTCCGCTCTCTATCCGTGTGTTGCCACACACCAGTTTAAGGGACAAAATGGCAAATCGATGTCATTTTCATGCACAAAGCTCAATGTCAACACAAGATCCAAGAAATCTACGCGGAGCTCGAGGAAATCATGGCAAAAGATCCACATCACATCACCTTTTGATCTACTAAAATTCTGGAAGAATTGTGAAGAGCTTCTGAGAAAAGTACTATACCACACTGAAGAGGACCACTAACCAGGAAAACCCACCAAATTTCATGGCCCAACTCCCTCATACGGCCGCGGTTACACGGCATAAGCACGCTTAGGCCGCGGAACCGCGGCCATGTGGGCTCCTCTCTCTGTCGTTTTCTGGGGGCAGTTTGGTACTTTCATTTTGGTCCTGATTGTTGCCCTATATTTCCAGTTCCTTGCCTATAAATACCCCAGTTCTGAGCCAAACCAAAGGGGTTCATTCTTATGCCTCTTTTTTGTTAGTTTTTAGTCTTCTTCTTCTTCTTCTTCATTCTTTCCTCCATGAAAATGTAGTGAGAGCATTGAGTGGATGTTAAATGAAGATGAGGGTTTTTGTATCATTCTTTTGCTTAGCTTCCCCCTTGAGCTCTCTACCTTAACTTGATCTTGTAACCTCTTAAGTGAGCTTGCAAGTTTAAGCTTTGGTCATTGATCTCAAGGGGTTGTATCATTTTCTTCTCTCTTTTGTGCTTCATTTCACATGAGTTCTTTACCCTTTTCTTGATCTTGCAACCTCTTGATTGAGCTTGCAAGTTTAAGGGTTGGCTATTGATCCCATGGCTTGTCTTGAGTTCTATGGTTCTTAGTGTTACTTTCTTGCTTATCTCTTTCTTGCATTTTTCATTCTTGTCTTTTATTACTTGCAATTTATTACCATGCACTTTAATTACTTGCTTGTAATCTTTTCTTTTCTTTGTTTATCTTTTTGTTCTCTCGTTTTGGTTCGTTTTATGAATGGTTGTAATTATTGTTGTTAAGAATAAATACGATATTGTAAGTTAATGTTTCTTTGCTCATTTCCTTTTCCCGTTATTTTCCATTGAACTCCGCCCAAACGTTACGCAAGCGCTCCGTTAGGCACCCTACCCAACCAAGGTAACGGTGATTCCTAACCGCGACCGGATGCGTTCAGTTTGGCCGGAGGCGAAAGTAAGAGACAAGAACGGAAAGACAAGGGTAAATAAGCCGGATTCCACGAATACCGTGCTTAAATCCCCTAATCCACGTTGTTGCCAATTGCTCTAGCTTCAATTGGTCAAGACTCGGCTCAAAGGTTTTGAGTGTGGATTTCTTTAGCTTACACTTTCGTATCTTTTTCTTAACAACTTTATACTTGCATATATCACATAGGTTAGATTGAACAAAGATATACACATTCTTTATTGACTCGTCTAAAACTCGAACGGACATACAACCATCTCCCTGTGGATCGACCCGTGCTCAACCGGCTAGCTGCATAGCGACACCGTCCTGATCGCGGTTATAACTTTAGAATTTTGAACATCCGACACGTCAAAAGCGTGCGATCACTGTGCCCCGCGAATACGGTCAAGCAACTGCGAACACGCACGAATATGCGCAAGCTGTCCCCCGGTCGGAGTGAACTCGAACTCAACTCGGCTGTCGCATAAAATCTGCCAATCTGCTGACAACTACCTCTGTATGACACTCAAACAAGATAAACTACCTCCGGGCCTCCTGCTCAATGCATCAGCGACTATGTTCGCCTTGCCCGGATGGTAAAGGATCTCGCAATCATAGTCTTTCACCAGCTCCATCCAACGGCGTTGTCTCAAATTCAAGTCTCGCTGCTGAAATATGTACTTCAAGCTCTTGTGGTCCGTGAATATCTGGCATGACTCTCCGTATAGGTAATGTCTCTAGATCTTGAGTGCAAACACCACTACAGCCATCTCTAAATCATGCATAGGATAGTTCTGTTCATGCATCTTCAGCTGCCGAGAAGCATACGCGATAACCCTGTCATGCTGCATCAACACGCAACCTAGTCCCACTCGAGAAGCATCGCAATAAACCACGAATCCGCCCAATCCTGAAGGCAATGACAACACTGGTGCAGTAGTCAGACGAGTCTTCAACTGCTGGAAGCTATGCTCGCACGCCTCGGTCCAATCAAAAAAAACTCCCTTCCGGGTCAACCCGGTCAACGGTGCAGCGATACGGGAGAAGACCTGAACAAATCGTCGGTAGTAGCCAGCCAAGCCTAGAAAACTGCGGATCTCCATAACTGATGTCGGTCTGGGACAATGTTGAACGGCCTCGATCTTCTTCGGGTCCACACATATGCCATCTCTCATAATCACGTGAGCTAAGAAATCAACACTGTCAAGCCAAAATGCGCACTTGGAGAATTTCGCGAACAGCTGGTGCTCCCTTAAAGTCTGCAATGTGATCCGCAGGTGCTGCTCATGCTCCTCTCGACTCCGGGAATATACCAAAATGTCATCAATAAACACGATGATGAACAGATCTAGATACGGCCTGAAAATGCGGTTCATCAAATCCATAAACGCGGCTGGTGCATTGGTGAGTCCGAATGACATGACTAAAAACTCATAGTGCCCGTAACGTGTGCGAAAAGCCGTCCTCGAAATATCCTCCTGCCGCACCCGCAACTGATGGTAACCCGATCGCAAGTCAATCCTCGAAAAGTATCCCGTGCCCTGAAGCTGGTTGAACAAATCATCGATACGTGGTAAGAGATATATGTTCCGTATGGTAACCCTGTTCAGCTGGCGGTAATCAATGCACAAGCGCAAACTGCCGTCTTTCTTCTTGACGAATAGGACAGGAGCACCCCACGGAGATATACTAGGTCGAATAAGCCCTTTATCTAACAAATCCTGCAATTGATCCTTCAGCTCTCTAAGCTCCGCCGGGGCCATCCGATAAGGCGGTATGGAAATAGGCCCCAAGCTGGGAATCAAGTCAATGCAGAACTCAACATCGCGCTCAGGCGGTAACCCAGGCAGCTCGTCAGGGAAAACATCAGGGAACTCACACACAATCGGGACCTGGTCCAACGGAACCTCTGCAGCTCGAGTATCACAAACAGAAACTAAGAATCCCTGACATCCCTTCCGTAAGAGCTGACCGGCGCGAAGAGACGAAAACAAGCTGGGAAGGGTCACACTGTGGTCTCCCTGAATAACAAGGACTGGCTCCCCCAGAAAGCTAAATCTGACTGCCTTCTCACGGCAGTCCACAGATGCATAACAAGTGGCTAGCCAGTCCATACCCAGAAGCACATCAAAGTCCAACATATCAAGGAGAATCAAATCAACCGATGAATCCCTCTCCCCGATATTTAAACGGAACACAAACGAAACACAAAACGAGCGACAAACGACTCACCTACCGAAGTAATAACAAAAAGCGGATGATCTAACGGCGATGACTCACGGCCCAACATCGGTGCAAAGTGTGTAGATACAAATGAATGTGTGGAACCTGGGTCGAATAATACTCGCGCGTCGAAAGGACATACTGGCAAGGTACCTGTCACAACGGCATTGGATGCCTGCACATCCTGCGGGGCCAAAGTGAATACTCGGGCCTGTCCCCCACCAATAGCTGGTTGACTTCTTCCTCGGCCTCTGCCTCCTCATCCTCTCTGAACAGGACCGCCACGTCTACAGCCTCTGGGGTCGTCTAACTGACGTGGAGCACCACCGGGGGTAGGAAGTAGAGCTTTCTGAGGAGGTGGTGAAGGTGGTAAAGTCACGTGTGGAACTGTCTCCGCTCCCTGTCGTCTCACCATACAGTCCTTAATACGATAGTACGAACTCCCGCACCCAAAATATCCTGGCGACGCCTGTTGGCCCTGCGGATAAGAACCAAATAGCTGACCCCGTCCAACTCCTCTGCCACTACCATCTCTCGGAAAGAATCTGTCACGATGTCTCTGAGCTGGCATATCGGTACGAATCCTCTTCGGCCCAGAAACGGCCAAAGTCTCTTAAATGCGCGCCTCCATCCGTAAGGCCGTGTTCATAACAGCTGCATAAGTGTTGAAGTGCTGGGCGCCGATGGCAAGAAATAACTGGGTGTCAAGTCCCTGCATAAACCTCTTTACCCTCTTCTCTTTAGTATCAACCAAGTACGGAGCATATCCGGACAACTGCGTAAACTGGACATCATACTCGGACACTGTCATCCCTGGAGTCTTGCACAAAGCCTCAAAACTACGATCTCGAGTATCACGAACGCTCTCTGGAAGGAAACGGGCTAGAAATACAGCTGTGAACTCGACCCAAGTCATAGGAGGTAGACCTGCAGCTTGACCTCTCTCGACCGACTCACACCACGTCTGTGCAAGGCACTCCAGACGGAAACTCGTAAGCTCCACCCATCTATCGTCGAAACATCTGAGCGAACGGCAAATCCTAGCTAATTTTTAAAGGAATGTCTATGGATCCTCCGCTGCATCTGTGCCGGTGAAGACTGGGGGTCTCAACCTCATGAAATCCTGTAGTGATACTGGAATAGCCACGGTAGTAGTAGGAGCAACTGTCAGGGCAGCAGGTGTTAGTTATATGTATACCCTAGAGGCCATTACTGTATATACGATGTATATTGTAGTGGATGCTTGGACATATATAGAGAGGACTTTCTTGCTCGACATGATAGTATGCTATCTGGTTACACTTTATCTTAACATGTACTCTGATTGTCTCTATGTTACATATTGATAAAGACCTTAGGATAAGTACTTGACTACCAGGACTATGATACGGATCATACTAGTGGGGACAGTGTAGTCGCCAAGTACATCCTTCAAATGTTCCTAGTCGTGGGAGTACCGAGACAGGGCATCGATACTCCAGAGTAGACTAGCGTATGCGGTTCTTGACCCATATGATGGGCGATGGATGATACCATATCTATTGGTGTTTGACATCAAAAAAGGTATATGGGTGCTCAGTAGAGACTGGGTATACTGGACAGACTCGCCGAGAACTCCCAGATGGTATTATACCTCACGTCAGATGGCAGTTCTCTGGTGACACTGGTACAGGTTAGTCTGTAGACCCGAGATCGTTATAGAGTCTTGTGTGATTCCCACTGTGCTTTGATTTCCATCATACCACATCTAAGAGGGCGAGCAAAAAGGTGGCTTTTGGGTACAGTCCCGAATCATATGGAGGCAATGAGCGATAGGAGGGGATTCGTCTCTCCCGGTATAGGGAGTTGATGTTGCGCTGTGTTCGATTGGCTATAACTGGAAATCCCTGGCCAGGGTTGCTGAGATTTACTGGTAAGTGTTATCAGTAGTTTCTCGAACTGTTATAGACCTCATATCGACACGACTTATCAAGCTACTGGGGTCTGACGTATACCACCCCTAGGCGAGATATGCGACATATCAGACGAAGAGACCGGACTGTACGGGAGTGTTACTGATTGGATTCACAGGAGAATGTACAGGCTTGCTTTTTGATCTTCTAGTCGCTCAATACCTGGGTGGCTGTTACGTTTAGCTGACCGCTTGCAGCTTGTGGGTGTTTGATATGATCATCACCTACTGCCGGCGTATTGACGATTCTTTAGAGTCCTACACAGAGGTTTCTTGACTCAGGCAAAACGGAGTAGCAGCACATATATGATATGTGCGGGACCGAGAACAATACGTTTATGTGATACCGTATTAAATTCTCGCGATATGAGATATCGGCCGGGTATATGTGATATTGCCGGGTCATCGGATCAAGTGTTGATTCGATGAACTGATACAGATTATATTAGTCTGTTATTTTTGAAATAGCCGGATTATCGGATCAAGTGTTGATTCGATAATTTAATGTATAATTATATATTTGATATATTAAATTACATTAACTGATATAAGCTCACTAAAAGATTCTTTTCTCACTCGGGTAATAAATAGATATATATGCGATATATGTTAATTGTATTATTTTATTTTGTTACAATAAATATTGTATATGTGATATATAATATTGTAACATGATATGATTACTAATGCAACATATTTAGTGGAGATTAAACAAGGTTAGGGTTTGATTTGGGTTAGTTCTTTCTTGAACCTTCTAGAAGATTTCCTTTTGTTTCTTGCAAAGATATTATGATAGATATTTTGTGAGATATTTTCCTTACCCAAACCACACCCTTAACCCTAGTTAACTCTCTACATGGGTTAGCCTTCTCATATTCAATCATAGTTGCATTATTAATCATTATGATAATTTTCATTATTCATCACAAAAGGAATTTCCTTCTTCTTCTTCTTCCTTGAGCTTTGAGAAAGCTTTCTAGGTTTTCTTTATGTGATGATCTAGTGTGAGAAATAGAAAATAAATGAGTGCATAAATCCTACTTCATCATCCTAATCTATCCTAGCCATTTAGATTGGGGTGTTCACTTCATTTAGTGAGTGAGATCTTGTGTTAAAGAAACTTCATGGTAGATCATCTTAGTTATCGAAGATCGGAAGAAAGCATGCATCTTTCTCTTCGTGAAGCCTCTCTAGAGTCCGGGAACATGATGATCGCAGCGAAGGGACCTCAACACGGAGCTTTAGAAGTGAAGGACCGGACTACAAAGGTTGTAATCTGTAATACCCAGTTTTCCTTATACGACCAAATCCGTATTTCTTTTACCTATAAGATTTATTTGAAATTATTTATTTATTTATTTTCGAAATCCTATTAAACCCAGATCTTGTCTTCCTTCCCTCTGCCTCAGCCGTTTTCCTGTTAGTGAATTTAGAACCCAAGACTAAATCTTATTCATTTGATTTTCTCCCCCCCCCCCCCGCAGTCGTTTCAACCCAAAACCGTTAAACCCCTGGCCCGTTCCTTTTTCCTTAATTCTTTGTTTCTTAATTTTTACTCAACCCACTTCCCTTTTTAATAAACAAATTTTCCTTTCCCTTTCATATCACTGCAGCCGTCCCTAAGCCCACTGGAAACCATAAAAAGAATTTATTAAATTAAATTCCAGCCCGTTCCCATTTCAGATTATTTTCCCAGTTTCCTAAGCCCACTCCCTTTATTTTCCTATGAGATTTTTCCCCTAAATTCCTTAGCCCATACCCTATTTCTTCTAACCTATTTTCTCTGAGCCCACTGCCTATTTTCTTCCTTAATCTAAATATTATTCAGCCTGGCCCACTTCTCTTTTTTTTTCTCTTTAAACCCTTTGCTCTCCTTCAACCCGGCCCAGCATTCATCACCCTCTCCACACAATTTCTTTCGTCCCCTGGCCCAACACTCCCCAGCCCACTTCTTTCCCTCAAATAATTCTTTCCCTCATTTCTCTGTCCCGGCCCTCCTCCTTTTCATTTTATTTCAAATGTTACTCTGGCCCATTCCCACCAAGCCCGACTCCTGTTCATCTCCCCTTTAAATTCCAACGGTAAAATCCCTGTTCACGCGCGATTCCTGTTCCCCGCCGCCTCCTTCGCCCACGCCTGCGCCCACGTCGACGCGCGCGTTTTCCCCCACGACCCTCTCTCCTCTACCCACTACCCCTCTTCCTCACTCGCCCGCTCTCATCTCCTCACAACCCCCTCGACTCAAACTTCTTCCCCCCTCTCTCTCGATCCCTCGTTCTTCCCCACTCGTTCACCCCAGAAAACCCCTGTCTCGAGCCCCCGCCATCACCACCGGCGACCTCCATCACCGACCACCTCATTCCTTCCTCCACCTCACTCCCCTCTCGTTCTTCCCAAATCCCCGAGCACCCACTTCCTCTCTCCCAATTCACCATCCCCGAGCCGCCCCCGCACCATCGTTGTCGTCGTCGTCGTCATCATCATCGCCGCCGTCGCCTACTTCATCTCTTTCCCTCTCACTCTCTCTCTCTGTCTCTCACTCTCTAACTTCTCTCTCTCTCTCTGGCTCTCTGCAATTTCTCTCTCTCTCTCTCTCCAGTTCTCTCTCACTCTCTCTTTGTGTCTCTCTCACCCCTCTAATCCCTCCTCTCTCTTTCACTCTTTCACTCTAACTCTCTTTCCCTCTCTAACCCTGTCTCTCTTTCTCCCCCTCTACAACTTTCTCTCCGTATCCCTCGGCGTCTCTCCCCTGCTCCGGACCGCCAACGTCACTCTCCGCTGGCCAGAATAGATCGAGCACTCCGAGACGTTACCGCGGCCGAGCACTTGCATCCATCCCAATCGACGTTCGTCGCGCGTTCGTGACGCCGTTGCTACCGTGTGACCCGAGGCGCCCCCAGGCAAGTTTTTACTTGCTTACATACTATTTTACTTAAGTTATAATTGTTAAATGCCTAGATTATAAAGTTACGAGTTTAAAACTATCATGTGCTGTATCTGTTCGATGCTTGTTCCCTTAGGAAAACATTATCAAAATTGACGGAACTAAATAGTGTAGGTTGGCCCGTAGGGCTGTGAACATAGTGTGTGAATTTTGTTGAATGTTGTAATCGATAATGACTAACACGACTACCCCCAAGTTTAACCGTAAAGCTGAAATTCTTGCGTACCTGAAAACCGTTAAATTCATCATAAATCATACACATATTAGAATGGTGCGTTCGAGGGCTCAAATCGAAGCTAACTCGACGAACTTTAATCCTATATCAGTTTCCAGACATTTCTGTATTTAAACTGTGATGATATTCGGATCGGAGTGCGACTCTGGACTGCAGTCCAGAGTGACTCCAGTCTTTGCGGGCTGTTCCATACTGGATACCATAGGATTTCCTTAACTTGTAGGTTGCGGAACTCCACTGCTTATTGTAGATAACTCTGTTAGTTAGACAACGCATTTGGTTTCGTTCTGTTTCGTTACCGTTTGATATTTAATCTGTAATTTAATAGATCGGGACACATAACAGTCCCAGCAGAATCAGAATTGACATGTTGATATTAAACAGATTATAACTCCTAACGTACAGACGCGATTGAAGATACGTTTGTGGCGTTGAAAACTTTACTGAAAACCCTAGAATTCATCCAACTGTAGCATCGCTAAATTATGATCCCAACTGGGGTTAAAATGCGTTGCGAAATGGATTCCTGATTCTGAAATTGGATTTCCAGCCGCGAGCGCTTAAAATGAAATGGTTATAACTTTTGATCCTGGAACCCGATTGGCTTGAAACAAAATTCTAAGGATAGATAACTGAACATATTAAATACTACCTGTTTATCTTTCCGCTAAATTATATACATATGTTACATGATAAATCGTGCAAGTGATAGACTGATGTTTTTATGATCCCTTAATTGTGCTTATATACTGTTCATGCATCATATCATACCTATGTCATTGCAGTGATAACCTAGTGATATCGTGCATTCACCCAGTGTTAGATTTTAGTGATGATTGTGGCAAGTACGTCAGTGTTCGTGTATTCGTGATTAAGTGAAAGTGATACGTACTTGTGTACAATCAGTGACCATATTATTCTATTGCATTGTCGACGTCTGGGGGATGCGTGCACGTGTGACTAATAAGTGGAATGGGACATTTATGGAAGCGTTTGCACGGGTGTCACAGATAAGACACCAGACACTGCCATTTATCTTAGGTATTAGTCGGGACGTGCTTGATGGAGGTTCTGCCTCCAGTTCTCGCGCAGACTTGTCACGGATCGATTAGTATTTAGATTGATGGTTAGCGTTTGATGTAGACCTCGGGGTGTGGGGTAGTTCAAGTGTGAATTCAATAGAATCTCGGGAGTCCCATGCCGGCTTATATATATTTAGGGAGTTATATGGAGATTTACAGGGTATGAGCTATAGACACCGTGATACATTCGTTACATGTTGGGCCCGTGGTCCCTTGCCCTTGGGTTCTACCCTTGGGTGGAAGACACTCGCGAGTGGTTGACTCTCACACTTGGACTGACGATAGGCTTATTGACCTGTGCAGTGAGACTTAGAGACTGATAGGGTTACTGTCATTTACATTCCTTCTATACCGTGTTGACATTCGTGACATATTGTTATACTGCTTTACTTTTCCGCTGCATTGATTACTGCACATTCATTTTCATGCTGTTATTGATTTACTGTTATTCATATCCTTTACCACTGTTAGAACTGTTACTTGATTATATACATTATACTGCTATTGTGTCGCTCTGACGACCTGAGTATGCATGCTCAGTGTGAGGAGAAGATTTAGCTTGGACCAGAACTAGACGTGCATCACAGACTTCTTGACTCGCCTTCCCGAGTTACATTATTTTGTTCCACTTCAGGTCAGTCTTTACATCGTTTCTTTCAGTTACTGCATTTCTCATTACCTGTGCACTATTTACTGTTTACCATGAGAAACTAGAAGCCGAAGTGTGACTACGGCAGGACTTTTCCTTGACCGTAGGAGCATGGCTGGCCTTGTCTACCCCTCGTATTCCGTATTTTGGGAAGCGGAGCGTGACATAATCCTAAACTCTTAGTGTTAAAGTGTTTAACATGCTTTGTTTCGCCTAATCTCTAGTTTAAAGATCTTGGTTAGGGTTGTTCGGCACGTCTAAATTTTGAATCGGGCATGGTTGATGCCTTATAGAACCTTGTGAGAGTGCCTAGTAACCCTACAGTGGTATGAGAGCCAAGCTAGAGCTTTAGGCGAAGTCTAGGCGAAATTTAAAGTCCGATCGAACTCCGAATACCCGTAAAACCCTAGTTTCTGGAAATTTTTCAAAAATGTTGATTTTTTCATATTAAAAACACTCAAAAAAATCAGCAAGGTATTTTAGGAATTACTGTGAAAAACGAGCATTTAATACCATTAAAGCGCCGTGGAACCGCAGCCGTACCATGGCTTGAGCGGCGGTTCCGCGGCCAAACAGTAGAATCATGGCTTGCATTTTGCACAGTAATGTCCGTATGTAATTCTTGATTCTTCTGGAAAAATTTTAATTTACTCAAGTGTTGAGTTTTCTAGGTTGTATTGGGAGCTCATTGATTCGATCGGAAAGTTTAACTTCGTTTAAGTTTTTTTCGGATAATTTAAGAACGTGTTAAAAAGTTCGAACGGATATCAATAACTCACATTTTCCCCTGTCGGAAAATTTTCAAAAGTTGGATTTTTTCTCGAGTTTGAAACTTCCGGAAAGCCATGCAAGTAACGCGGTGGACCCTCTAGAAGAACACAAACCTTAACTCGATTATGTAACCGTTTGAACTGCCTCTAAACCTTAGGGTTTGGGGCAGTACGGCGTTGCCACATGTGAGGCGTTGGTTTGACCCTTCTAGGGCTGGACCATGGGTACTGTGGCATGTGATGGATATTTTTTAAACTCCGCTCAAGTGTTGAGCTATTTGGAAAATCTTGGGTGTTTGTTTATTCGATCGGAAAGTTTAACATTGTCTATTTATCTGGAATGTGATACAATATTTGGAATCCACAAGTAGTTATGAGATAACTAATTTGAATGTTATAAATCTAGCAATTCAGTCTCAGACGATCGGTTGCCACGGAATTTTGATGCGATCAAAAGTCCGTCGCAATCACGTAGCGTACGCGGATACTCGCCGGGTAAACTTAATAGATAGCCATGCCCCATAGCCCCGACCAAGTGACTGTAGGAGAACCCCGTCGCCAAAAGCATCCGTTCGGGTGCTCGCGGCAGCGGTGTTCCACCTTAGTGCACTTCGTCGACGGCATCCGGGTGCGGCCGTCTACTAAAGTTTGCGATGAGCATTCGATCAGGATGTCGGGAATCTTGTTGAATTGCCCGACTTGATATTGAAAAGAGTTTTCGATAATGAGACTAAAATGCGGGGTTTATAATTGTTAGGCATGCGATGTCTAAGGAATTCATTTGGTTAGGCATGCGATGTCTAAGGAGGTTGCGGATTCCAACTGTTGTAGTTTTACACTTTCTTTTCTTCGATCGTAAGTGTAATATGTGGTGTATCGCCCGCTTCGTTGCTATACATCAACGACAATCGGGATACACATACTTGCTTACGTTGATGATATGAGATATTATATGTTGCTGTGTATGTTATATTGGATCGTCGTTTCTGAATAGCCGGGGGGTTTATTTGAGATGAGAGTTTTTCTTTTTCATTCATGTAAAATTCATTTGTATGTAATATTCTTTTATTGGGGCACTTCCGGGCTGAGGATGATGTCACCATTGTATATTATTTACTTTTCCGCATTAGGTAGACCCAATGTGGGGAGCACAAGTAACCGGGTTCTAGGGTCCAGTGGGAGACCATCTCGAGGAGTCGAGACCGGGTCTCCTAACCCTAGAATTGGCAGTGTTGCTTGCCGCTCTTGTAGGGATCTAGGGATGTGGGTTTGGCTATTCATCACGACCGTGGAATCCGTGTTTTATACAGGCTCGTATTAAAACACGGACGTCCTAGTATATCAAATATTTCATATATGTTCTTCTGTTGCAATGTTCTGTGATGAGATCATATTACTGCCTGAGATGAATGTTTATATTATATATATGAGATATATGTTATATTGCAGATTTCGTTTTAAATGTGATGCTTGTGAAGCATAATAAAATGGGACTTCATTGATGAGATTAATGAAATAAAAGAAACCTAAAGATGTTGTAGAAACTTGTTTAAAAACTGGTAGCTCTAGTTCTTACTTTGCATAGCGGTGTTCCTTGTAGAACATCCAGCACCTTATTCGATAAGGAAAGAGCCGAGATCCCTTCACCCGGAGTGACCTCTTTAGCGAAACTAGCAGATGCTACAGACTCGGTTTGTTTTTTGATTGTTTTTATAGTTTTTGCTTTGCATAGTGACCTCTTTATAGTTTGGCCCTGTCAGCATATTTTTCTCTAAAAGTAACTTAAGTCCAGTCATTTTCAGGGTCGCTCCAAATAGGAGAGAGAGAAGAAAACTCTTTAGCATGATGCTCTTGCAAGTTTAGAGTGGTTTTTAGTTTATCTAAACTGGATGGCTCCCACTGTTTCTCGAATCCTTCCTCAAACCATAAAAGAAGAATTAGCCAGGACTATTCTCACCGTACAATTCTTGCTTAACCGTTCAGCCAGGCTAGTGTCGATACTTCGAGGGAGGTTTTCCAACGCTTTCGCGAAGTTCCTTAATTAAATAACCTCTTTTCTCTGGGGGCTTAACCCCGCTGACACCTTTCTTGACACCTACTTGGTTTATAGCATTGATCGTTAAGTGACGAATATCCTGATAAGTAGCATATACTCACAGTAGGATCGGGATCCAAATATCATTGCATGATAATATTGAAGGAATCCTACCAACATTCATCAAACTCCAAATGGTATGCAACTCTTTGCAAATTTCAGTTTCTTTAGAAATTCCCGATATATATTTTTCTGCCCCATGCTCTTATGACCTTGGCGTTAGGTCAAAATGTCATAAGTCACATGTCAAGTTCTACCCATCATTATCTTGTCAATTTGAACCCATCCGTATATATCCTTGACGTTCGGCCAAAATGATAATACGACTGTCCCAAACTAACTCATCTATCTATGCAACAAATGAATATCCAGTAGCTACCAAACACTATGCCTTGGCGTTAGGTCAAAATACATAGCTTGAATACTACTGAATACCCAGATGAAATGACGGAGGCCTACGAATGGTTTTGGCGAAACCGTGAACGTAGTGAACTTGATATAACCGAAGGAACCTGATAGCTTTTAAAAGGAGTGGTTAAAGCTCCGCATTTAAAAATATCTGTTTTTAAAATTAACCGAGTGGTTTCTTTTAAATTGTTCCAACGATTAAACTTTTTGGTTTATTTTCTTTGCATTATAAATAATGCGTCCCATCATTAACCTATCATTGTAGAAAACAACGAAAATACAACGTCCTCTTATGCCATCCGCATTCGCCACGGGGTCCCGTCATCACCCGTTAGGTTACTTAACTAACGACAGAGCGGGGGCTGGGCTAGCACGGGTGTAAAACATAAGTGATGTCTAAATAGCTATCATATATAGATATTGTACATTCGTCAGACGCAATAATAGGAATTCCAGATCACAGATGAACTTTATTGGATTTGCAAGCAATCCGTGTTTGTTTTGAGCCTGCAACAGAAGACGGATTACACAGTTGTGATGAATAGCCATTACCCCACCCAAGACCCCAACGGGTACAGCAAACTACCCACCCGGCAGTTTGTGCACCCCACCTTGGGTCTGTCCTAGGAGCAAAAAACAGTAAAATGAAATAATACAACGGTGGCTACAACCGCAACCTGGATGTGCCCCGCAAAATAATATTACAACAAATTACATTTACATCAAATGAATTAAATAATAACCCATCACATAACCCCGGCTATACATCACAACAGTCCAACACAGTTCATATACACAAACAGATAAAATCCATTACAGAAATGTGCAACCCCCTGCCAACCGACATACTAGCAGTTAGAGGAGGTTTACGAACACATTATACAAACACAGATATAATCCAACAAGCAAATACTGTATAATTTCGATCGATTAAACACTTTTAATTTTGCTCCAATACTTCTCTGTAAATCTGAAACCTGAGCAAAAATAAAAACTTCCAGAAAATACCAAATATCACAGAGAAGCAACACAGGAAAATTGGGTTCCTGAATCGCTAACTCGGCGGCGGAAGCGCGGCGGATCGGTGCGATCCGCCGCGGTTCCGCGGCGCTTTAGGCGATTCAGGGGCCCAAATTTCTTGGGTGTTCTTATACTGTCTTTTTAAGCTTTCTGAACCTCCCTGAAAAATTTTAGGACTTCATTTAAAATTCGACAGAAAACCATGATTTCGGGCTTTTCCGGTTTCGTTTTTTCCGTTCAAAATTCATACAAATTTGCAAGTAAGTTATTTATTGTTTAGCGAGGCTCTGATACCACTGTAAGTCGATGTACAACAACCCACGACTTGCGGGGAGGCGGAAATATGAAAAACGATCTTGTTTATATGCTAAACATCGACTAACCGCATGAATCGAAGCTAAACGATAACTAACAAGAAACATAGAAGTTCTATACTGCTATGTTTAGGGATTATACCTAACGAATCGTGTCCTTCGTCTTTGCGAACTCCACCTCCTCCTCGGCCTTCTCGAAGTAGTAGACGATCCACCCGAGAGCTTTACTCCAAGCTTAGCCTCTAAACTTGAGGCAACTAACTTTCTTCAAGTGCTAATCAAAGAAGCTAGGTGATATAGAGTGAGGGTTATGGTTTAATTAGTCTAACTAATCCTTGTACTCAACACATGAGAGGGGAGGATTAGGGTTTGAAGAGGGAGAGCTTGAGGAGAGAGAAGGTGAAGATAATAATGAAGTGAGAATAATGAGTAATGATAATATATATCAAGCATTTCTTTTTATCAAGAAAAGAAAATAAATCAATTTGACAACCATGCTTGATAATATCTAGTGATGATTCATCTCCATGAGTCATTAAGCATTTATGATGCATTAATGACATGGATGAATCATCCATATGACTCACTAATCACATTCATTGTATATGCCACCTAAACCTCCTTAGTCACCACCTTCTAGAAGCTTCTCGCGCAATTACGAGAATGCCCCTCTTTTCCGCAAAAATACGGAAAAACTTTAGACTGTATAAATCCAATAACCGGATACCAGTAACTGGCTTAAACCAAAGCCGACTGGTAAAAACTGTCCGAAAGTCGTACGTGCGTAAACACACGTATGCGTCCGAACCCTTGTCGTAAAACCATAAGACCTCTATATCGTTTCGCCTGGAGTAGGGAAACTCTCTGTGTGGGACTCTAGAGACTCGACTACTACGCTGGCAGTGGGTTTAACCACAGACCGCAAGCGGCACTAGCTGTACGTAACGGTCCCCAGGTAGATGTCGATAAGAAGGCCGATGAGGAAACCCATCCGAACTCCTACTGAGTCTGATGTGACAATCTCCGTACAGTCCGGTCAGTTCGTCTAAGACTATCGCATATCGGGCCTAGGGGGCGGCAAGCGTCAGTCCCCTAATAGCGGTATAAGTCGTGTCGGAGGGAAGCCCATTACACCCTGAGAAACTACTGAAACCTACCAGCAAATCTCGCTTGCCCTGGCCAGGGACTTTGCGTAATGGCTCTCTGACACAGCGCGATATCAACCCCTAATACCGGGAGAGACGAATCCTGTCTAACCGCCACTGCCTCCAAGTGCTCGGGACTGCACCCAACTGCTACCTATTTGCACGACTCCTTTGAGTCGTGGTAGGGTAGCAATCTAAGAACAGTGGGACACACTCAAGGCGAGGTAGCAGTGTCAAGTCTGCGGACTATGCTGTACTCATGTCACCTGGGAACTGTTCACTGACGACTGGTATAAAACCATCCAACAGTTCCCTGTGAGTCATGTCCGGTGTACCCGTAACCCAACGAGCACCTGCATACTATCTCCAGTACGACGTACTGACGGCTGTGGGACAGACCATCTCCCCAACTGAGATGAGAAGCGTACACACTAGTCTACTCCGGAGTATCGATGCCCTGTCTCGATAATCCAACGACTAGGGACCTAAATAAGGATGTGCTTGTAGACTACCCAGCTCCCACTAGTGTGACTGCCATCACAACGCTGGTAGTGAAGCAAGATCCTAAGAGCTCTATCAATACGTATACTCACATATTAAGATAGAAAAAACCAAATAGCATACTACCATGTTTAGCAAGACTGTTATATACATGTGAATATCCCAAGCTTCCATTAAGTAATATACAAACTAGTATGATATAATGGCCCCTAGGGCATATACACTAACAGTTCATTACGCAAAGGGTTTTCTTAAAAGCCCGTCGTAGCCCTCCGTCATTTCAGATAAGGACTGTTTAGTATTTGTGTTGCGTTTGTTGGCCTTTCTCAAGGCGTAGTGTGCGGTAGCTGAATAGTACTTATCTGCTTATGCATATAATGCAGATTGGATTAGGGTAGTCGTACGACCTTGTTGGCCTTTGTCAAGGGTCTTGCGGGTGGGTTTGATTCAATCAGGAAATGACGGGTTGAACTTGACTAGCAGCCTATGGTTTGTTGGCCTTTGTCAAGGTCATAGGAGGCTTGGGGTAAAATATTATTGGGAGTTTCAAGAGTTGAAATTTGCAATGAGATTGCATACCTTCTATGAGATAGTTGGATCCCGATACCCGCCGCGAGTAAGAGTTACTCCTGGAAAAGTTTTACACATTACAATTAGCCGATCAAGTAGGTGTCTAGAAAGGTGTTACGGGGTTACGCCCCTGAGAAAACGAGGTTTATTTTAATTAGGTCCGTGCAAAAGCATGGGGAACCTCCCTCAAAGTACCGGCACTGGCCTGGCTGAAAGATTGGCGAAGTTGTAGGGTGTAATTAATCCCGGCTAGTCTTTCCTTTTAGGGTTTGAAGGAAGATTTGACTAAAACAGTGGGAGCCATCCTGATTAGATAAATTGATAACCAATCTAATCTTGTAAAAGCGCACGCTGAGTGTTTTCTTCTCTCTCTCTCTCCAGGTAGCGACCATGTCACGCCTTAATCAAGATAAATAATACGGATGTATTGACCAAACCCGCTTGTTATACTACGCTAAGGAACGTTAGTCCCGCTCCAACTTAAAATTGTTATAAGACAGAGCAGGAAATTGGGGATTACCAGAATTCCCGTGCCTCCCAAATGAAGAAAGTGCATGCTGATGCATCTTCTTCGGGTGTGTTCATTACAGAGAACTGTTTCTCAGTATCCTTTACGTCCTGGGTATGAAATACCGGATCAGGATCCCGCATATGTCATCTGTTACATGGGCTACAGATAGGTAGAGAACTGAGAACGGGTGATAAAGTTTCAAGAGTTGGAAATGATGCAAGTGTTGCAGCCAAGACTGTTGGCAGTTATCACCCTGTATTACCAGAATACATTGATTCTGAACGAATGTTATTAGATACCGAACCTGATATACAACATCATATCAGTCTCTTTATAAGTAAAGAAGGATATAATTTTGTATTGTTGGATAATGTTTTGAACATTTCCTCTATCAAGAGTTGATCGGTTCAGGCACGTTATCTAAAAGCATAGATGTTCACAGTTCTTAGTGTACAGAACACACACTAGAGGAAGAGTTCAGAAATGAACGAATCCTTCTTGAGGTATTGTAGACTAGCTCATATCAATGTGATCCGACTAGCTGAAGTTACATTTAGATGCATATTTAAATTAGTTTGAATTTACATCTTGTGAAACTTTCTGGTCATGTCACAAAGATAAGATGACCATAGCTCTGTTAATTGGAAACTGAGAAAGAGTTACCGAACTCTTGGGATTGATACATGCTGATGTATGAAAGTCCCCTGTCTACACATGCCAAGACTGGTTCTTTGTACTTTATTATATTCACTGATTATCTCTCAAGATT
This sequence comes from Agapanthus africanus, assembly GCA_030015575.1. Lineage (NCBI taxonomy): Eukaryota > Viridiplantae > Streptophyta > Magnoliopsida > Asparagales > Amaryllidaceae > Agapanthus > Agapanthus africanus. Next base: position 335,293,123 of record CM057337.1, on the reverse strand, counting down.
CAGACATATGTTCCTGTTGAAACACAAGTCCAAAGCTTTTGAGATATTCACAGAATATAAGTTAGAAGTAGAGAACCAAAAACGGGTATAAGTATTATGTCCTTTGATGAGATCAAGGAGGAGAATACTTGAGCACGGAATTCCTGGACTATTCTAAAGGAGAATGAGATTCTCTCTCAGCATTACTCCTCCGCATGCACCACAGCACGTCGGTGTATCGGGGCGAAGCAAATACACCCTATTTGATATGGTGCGCTTTATGATGAGTACTACTGAGTTTTCTATTTCCTTTTAGGAGTTATGCACTTGAGAAGCTGCATACCTATTGAATTGGGTTCCAATCAAATCAGTTGCCTACCACTTCATATGTGATATGGAATGGGAAGAGCCCATATCTTAAGTATGTTAAGATTTGGGGTTGTCCAGCCTATGTCTAAAAGCATAATCCGGACAAGCTCGAGGCAAAGTCAGTTCTGTAGAAGTTTGTTGGATATCCCAAGCATTCGCAAGGGAATATCTTCTACATAACCGAGGAACAAAAGATGTTTTGTTTCTCAACATGCCACCTTTGTGAAAGGGAATTTCTTGTAAAGAAATTAGTGGTCATGAGGTAGAACTGGAAACAGTTCCAGCTATACAAACTGCAGCTGATGATATGGTAGAACCGAAGGATTCAATAGTTTCTAACAAACCTCAGCCTCTCCGCCGATCTAGTAGGGTTCCTCACCCACCTGAGAGATACTTCGGTTTCTCTATAACAGTGGGAGCGAGGATTGCATCATGAGATGATGACCCAACTTATTTCGAGCAGGCCATCAGGAGTGGGACTCTGTAAGAATGGCTGGATGCTTAGTGATCTGAGATGGAATCCTTATACACCAACAAAGTATGGACTTTGGTTGCTTTATCTGAAGGGTTAAATCCCCATCAGGAGAAAGTATATCTTGAAAAGATTACTTGGTGTACATGGAAAAGTTGAGAGGGCTTCGTAGACAGTGGGAGCAGCGGAAATGTATGGAGGACGTTTTATGTGATAAATCAGGCATCGCGGGGTTGGAACATCTGTTTTGATGTGGTAGTCAAAGAGTTTGACTTCATCAAAATGGTAGATGAACCTTGTATATACAAAAAGGCAGTAGAGAGTATGGTGGTGATCTTCGTAGAGTACGTGGATGACATACTCTTGATAGGGAAGGAGTTTCCTATGCTACGATCGGTCAATCTCCTCTTATCACAAGGATTCTCCATATAGGATCAAGATGATACCTCCTAAATCCTGGGTTATGGATCTATGAGATAGATCTAATTGGATGTTAGGATTCTCACTAGTTGTAGTGAGATGGTATCAATCGATCCTAGGGAGAATCACTGGAAAGGTTCGAGGGTGATAAGGACGACTGAATGTCAGTCGCAGGCATTGTCTTTACCCTCAGTAGAGGGACGGTATGTTGGAAGAGTTCCAAGCTAGATACCGTGACTTACTAGACGATAAAAGGAAAGATACATCGTTACCAAGGATGCTACCAAAGAGGCAGTCTGGATATATAAGTTCATGAGATGAACTTCGTTCCTACCATTGTGTGACAATGGAGTTGTGGCTTATGCCAAGGAACCCCCGTCCCATCAGAGATCCAGACATATTCTTAGGCAGTATCGTCTGATCATGGAGATGGTTGATCTCCAGGGAGATCGAGGTTAGGAGAGTAGACGCAGGGGACAACAGCGCGGATCCACTCACAAAGGCCTATTTCCCAGTAGAGACTTTTATGGGATGGTTGAGTATGAGATACTTCAACCACAGCTTATTGTTGGGTATGACATACTACAACAGATGGCCCTAGTGCAAGTGGGAGATTGTTAGTTATATGTATGCCCTAGAGGCCATTACTGTACATACGATGTATATTGTAGTGGATGCTTGGACATATATGGGGAGGACTTTCTTGCTCGACATGATATTATGCTATCTGGTTACACTTTATATTAACATGTACTCTGATTGTCTCTATATTACATGTTGATAAAGCCCTTAGGATGAGTACTTGACTACCAGGACTATGATGCGGATCATACTACTGGGGATAGTGTAGTCGCCAAGTACATCCTTCAAATGTTCCTAGTCGTAGGAGTACCGAGACAGGGCATCGATACTCCAGAGTAGACTAGCGTATGCGCTTCTTGGCCCATATGACGGGCGATGGATGATCCCATATCCATTGGTGTTTGACATCAGGGAAGGTATACGGGTGCTCAGTAGAGACTGGGTATACTGGACGGACTCGTCGAGAACTCCCAGATGGTATTATACCTCACGTCAGATGGCAGTTCTCTGGTGACACTGGTACAGGTTAGTCTGTAGACCCGAGATCGTCATAGAGTCTTGCGTGATTCCCACCGTGCTTTGATTTCCATCATACCACGTCCAAGAGGGCGTGCAAAAAGGTGTCTTTTGGGTACAGTCCCGAATCACATGGAGGTAATGAGCGATAGGAGTGGATTCGTCTCTCCCGGTATAGGGAGTTTATGTTGCGTTGTGTTCGATTGGCTATAACTGGAAATCCCTGGCCAGGGTTGCTGAGATTTACTGGTAAGTGTAATTAGTAGTTTCTTGAACTGTTATAGACCTCATATCGACACGACTTATCAAGCTACTGGGGTCTGACGTATACCACCCCTAGGAGAGATATGTGACATATCAGACGAAGAGACCGGACTGTACGGGAGTGTTACTGATTGGATTCACAGGAGAATGTACATGCTTTCTTGTTGATCTTCTGATCGCTCAATACCTGGGTGGCTGTTACGTTTAGCTGACCGCTTGCAGCTTGTGGGTGTTTGATATGATCATCACCTACTGCCGGCGTATTGACGATTCTTTAGAGTCCTACACAGAGGTTTCTTGGCTCGGGCAAAACGGAGTAGCAGCACATATATAATATGTGCAGGACCGAGAACAATACGTATATGTGATACCATATTAGATTCTCGCGATATGAGATATCGGCCGGGTATATGTGATATCGCCGGGTCATCGGATCAAGTGTTGATTCGATGAACTGATACAGATTATATTAGTCGGTTATTTATGAAATAGCCTGATTATCGGATCAAGTGTTGATTCGATAATTTAATGTATAATTATATATTTGATATATTAAATTACATTAACTGATATAAGCTCACTAAAAGATTCTTTTCTCACTCGGGTAATATATTGATATATATGCGATATATGTTAATTGTATTATTTTATTTTGTTACAATAAATATTGTATATGTGATATATAATATTGTAACATGATATGATTACTAATGCAACTTGTTTAGTGGTGATTAAACAAGGTTAGGGTTTGATTTGGATTAGTTCTTTCTTGAACCTTCTAGAAGGTTTCCTTTTGTTTCTTGCAAAGATATTATGATAGATATTTGTGAGATATTTTCCTTACCCAAACCACACCCTTAACCCTGGTTAACTCTCTACATGGGTTAGCCTTCTTATATTCAACCATGGTTGTATTATTAATCATTATGATAATTTTCATTATTCATCACAAAAGGAATTTCCTTCTTCTTCTTCTTCCTTGAGTTTTGAGAAAGCTTTCTAGGTTTTCTTTATGTGATGATTTAGTGTGAGAAATAGAAAATAAATGAGAGCATAAATCCTACTTCATCATCCTAATCTATCCTAGCCATTTAGATTAGGGTGTTCACTTCATTTAGTGAGTGAGAGCTTGTGTTGAAGAAACTTCAAGGTATATCATCTTAGTTATCGAAGATCGGAAGAAAGCTTGCATCTTTCTCTTCGTGAAGCCTCTCTAGAGTCCGGGAACATGATGATCGCAGCAAAGGGACCTCAATACGGAGCTTTAGAAGTGAAGGACCGGACAACAAAGGTTGTAATCCCAAACTCTTAGTGTTAAAGTGTTTAACATGCTTTGTTTCGCCTAATCTCTAGTTTAAAGATCTTGGTTAGGGTTGTTCGGCACGTCTAAATTTTGAATCGGGCATGGTTGATGCCTTATAGAACCTTGTGAGAGTGCCCAGTAACCCTACAGCAGGTACTATCATAGCCTGTGTTATGGTAGGTACGTCCTCCGATCTCGGTGCACGACTGGCCTCTACTAAGGATCCCACCATCTGTCGTAACTCCTGCATACCTCCCATCATCTGTCGTAACTCCTCCATACCAGACTCTAGCCTATCCATGTAGCCTGAGGAAGGCGGATCAGTCTGTCCCTGAGGGGTAGGTACACCGTCCTACTCGGTCCTCATCTCGGACGAGCCTACTCGGATCCCATCTCGAGCGGCAGCCCTCTGCGCCCTCGTAGCCTTCGGCGGTATAGTGGCTGGTACAGGAAACAAGATAATAAGAACAGTGCAAAAGAATCATAGGATACAAGGAATTGAAAAAGGAATTTCAAGCAAGTATATCCTAAAGTCACCTAGGCGGAGTACCGTATCGCAGTATGCCGCGGACATACACACAGTACGTTACTCTGCTTAAGTCACTTACTCCATCTACCAAGGGTCATCCTATACTCAGAAAGGTAAAACTTATCGCTCTGATACCAACTTTGTCACGACCCGAAAGGTACGGAACGTGACTGGCACTTAGATTACGAAACGTCTCAAGGCGTACGTAATCTAAGTAAGCCAAAGCCCAGAAATCAAAACCCATTTAAGCAATAGAATGAAGGAGAACCAATTTATTGAAAACGATTTTAATCAAATAAGTCACATCAAGCTTTTTAAAAGCAACATCCATTTTTCCGAAAATTTCGGCAGAGTCTCCTTTGTAAATATTGGCCCCCAAACGGGTACAAAATAGGAATATATGAATAACATGAAATAAGGTGTTCAGTTGATAAAACTGCACATTTAATATGACATTTTTCCTACTATTTCTATATAATAAAAGGTGTTTATTATAAATATGACACATATGAAGGTTTATCTGCAAAAATAATATTTTCATATGTTTATATATTATAATTAACATTATGTAGGAAAAAGTAAGCATATAATATCCATATAACATTTGGCCCATTTAAATATGCTTACCTTATTAAATATCTTTGACCAATTCTTAAAACTAAAATATCATGGCAAATGGTTAAAGATAATATCTCAATAAAAACAATTCTACTAACATCATTTATTGAGATAATTATGCAGGAATTATATCATGACTAAAATCAAGGAAATCCGAGTTGGCAAGATCAAATCTGGCGAAGATATTCAAGTAAATTGAAGAAACTAATTCTGGCAGAAATGTAGAAAAGATTTTCAAAGTCTAGATACTCAAAATATTACCAAGTGTTACAGATATGAAGCTACAAAAATTAGAGACCATGACCTCACCAAAAGGGGGCGAATCCACGGCCAAACCTATCCAATGGCCACGGTTCCGCCACGGATTTGAGGAGTTGAGGTATGGGATTTTGGTGGTTAGGATCCTAACAGCTAGTTTCCATATTAGGACACTAGGGTTATGGCTCTGTGACTATAAATAAGGACCGAGAGTCTCTTGGAAAAATCATCAAGCTGAAGAGATCACCAAGTCCACGACAGGCTCACGCATCCAGGCTGATAATCAACGGTTCATCTACCTCCTTAGAAGAGATCGAGAAGCAAAACTAGCATTTTGTAATCATTTTTTAAGGGAACAAAGTGTAAATGAATTTTTTTGATTAATAAAGTTAGTTGTTTTCTTATTTTATCTCTTTGTAGTTTTTAATATGATTTCTCTCTCCATCTCTTCTTCTCCTAACATACGCGAGTAATTCTTCGCTTATTAGGGTTCATGGGATTAGGCTAGGTTAATGGATGATGAAGATCCTTAAACTCTTTTTAAGTCCTATAAAGTTTATAAACTCTATCAAAAGAATAGTTAACATCCTAATTAGGCGCGCTATCAATTCATTGATAATCACGACCACGATTAGATATTTGATTAACAATTGTTTTGGTAAAGGCTAGAGATGAACGGAGATCCAAGTCGAGATAGGGTTAAGAGTGGGAACCCTTTTCCCTTCAGAAACCCTAATCTACATGCATCACTGTCGTTCTAGTTTTAAATATATTAAAAGATAAAATGAGTCATCTTTAATTAATCATCCATAACTACTAAATCCCAATGAACCCTACAAGCCCCTTTTTTTATATAAACCTACATCCGTAGCTAATCTAGATCTATATTTTGCATCCGTGTTTAACGTAGATCTAGAACCTACAATTATTCTTCACTACTATCTTTATTCTTCCTCTCTTTTTCAACACGCCTAAAGTAAGATTAAAAGATTCGACGTTTCCCAAAGGACGACCCGTACTCACCTCGGTCTAGCTACATGCGACACCGTTATTGTTTTCGGTTAACTACTACACATAAATCTAGATCAATCAAATGGCGTCGTTGCCGGGGATACGTGCGTAATTTTTTATTCTTACTATTTGCGTTGAATTCTTATTCGATTTATATCATAAAAACAAAACAAACTATATTTTGCATATTTAACGATAAGTGTGCGATTTTTGAGAGGGAATCTGGAGTCACAGACTTGAGAAAACAGAGATCCAGAGACATTCATCAAGATCCAGAGAAGGAAGGGAGGCCACGTAGCAAAAATCTTCTTTAGATCTTCCTAGTTGGCGGTGGAACCGCGGCAAAAAGAGTATATTGGCGGCGGAACCACGGCGCGTTACGGGATTTAGGGTTTCCAAATTCTCTGGTATCTTTTATATATCTTTCTCTCTCCTCTGAAATCCAATAAAATATCTTTTCTGCACGATTCTTTGCAAAATATCGCCGCTCAAAAAAAACTTTTTGCAAAGTTTTGTAATTGGTTTGTAGTGCATATTTTAATACGGACTTTAAGGGGCAAAGACCAAATTCAGATTAGGTGGGGACGTTATCACCCTTCCTAAGCCCCACAAATCACAAACCGAGCATCTGCATCAATCCTACATTAATTTAAAAAATATCTAGACAAGACTCTAAGGACTGTCACGCTCAATAAGGACAGAGGAATGTCGTGGGTAATCTATCGCTTATCCGCATTACTTTGTGGTGCCTAGGCAAGTGTGTCTAAAGCAAGTGGTTACTTAATTAGGCCCACTACTTACGTAGTGGAGAACCTCCCACTTACCTGGCACTTACCTGGCCACAAGAGTAGTAAAGAGATGGTAGAGGATTGATCCTGCGGCTTGTCCTTTGGAAGTCTAGGAGCGGTCTAGAGACTTGACCTAGGTAACCATAGTTCTAGGGTTGTTTGTGCATTTTTATGTGATTTGTCTAAGTCTGACACACTTTTCAAAACATACCATTTCTAAAAGTACACACGCTGCCACTTGCGCTAAACCCGCTTAGTGCATGCTTGGCTGGATACGGGATTCTAGTGCCCGTCTTGTCCGCGTTCCTGCTATCGACCCCAAAGTCGGTGCTTCTTCATCTTCTTTTCCCCCACCACACACCACATCAACCGAGATAGACGGTGCTCCATTACACTTTAACACTACGCTGCCACCGCCCGTAGGTGAGCAGAATCCACCGTGCATCTCTCTCCAAGAAAGATGTTATCCTATCCGTGGTCCACTTCCCACTTGCTTATCTATTCCACCAGCTAACGGGGATAATTTTGAAATTAAACCCCACCACATCAATCTTGTAACCCTTCGAAAATCGTTTAGGCAGTTTTTCGGTAATCGGCAAATTTTTCGGCTTTTTCCGTAAAAAGTCAAAATAGGTATTTTTCACTGTAGACCTAATTATACAAAATTTAGATAAGATATTACTATAATTTTGTCACTAAAATGTCACTTATAATTATCTAGTTAAATAAAAAAAATTCTTAATTAATTATTTTTTTTATCATTTTAAGCCTTTTTAAATACATTAAATTAGTTATAAATACAAATTTAATTAGGTAAATTTCATAATTAGGAGTCTTTATAAGCTAAAATATGGTGTTAATAAAATTATATCATGACTTGCAAACTTTTGGTTTTAGGGTGGGAAATTTAATGGAAAAATGATGTAAAATAAGGTTTTTTTTGTAAATTGTTGATATGAAAGCATTAAATGACAACATGGGGTGTTTATTGACCTAGAAACTTCTCCAAATTTCCCCACCTCCTCACCCTTACCTGCTGGCCGAGCTCACTGCAGAAAATCCCCTCTCTTCTCATTTCATTTTGCTTCATTTTTCATGTCAAAATTCATACAAAATCCACAAATTTCCATCTCCATTCAAAGCTAAACCCTAATCCACTCTCTCCTCACCCAAATTAGTTCAAAAACTTGATGAAAGGAGGCTTCTTGGTGACTTGATCAAGCTAGGGTTCAAGCTTGTCAGGTGAAGATTCTAATCTTTTTGTTAACTTGTAGTTTAAATATGCTAGAATTGAAATTTGAAGTATTAGTTTAGTAGTAAATATTTGTTTAGGAAAATCAAGAGAAGGATTTGATTTTAAATTAGGGTTTGTAGCATGGTGGTTGGATTTAAGTTAGGGTTTGGTTATCTAATTGATTGGAGTGGTTAATTGTGTAGTGTTATGCTCGCTAAATCGACAAAATTGCGATGTTTGTATCGAATCGGTAAGCAAATTGCTTACTAGATTTTTATAATAAATAGAATGCGATCAAATTGCGTTATGTTAGAGATATAATTAGCTTCGTATAGGACTATTAGAGTGCGCGAACGCGGGGTTTCGTCTAGTCGGGTTGTAGTTTTGTCGATTTCCCCGAAATGACGATTCTAGTTAAAGGTTAGCGATTTTCGTGTGTTTTCCCACGCACCGAGTGCATGCTATGTTTAATTCAAGAGTGTCGATAATTGTATATGGTGACTTGCATCGTTTTAGGTTTTGTAATCTTATGCTTGGTATTGTGCAAATATATGATCGGTCGGGGAAACATCGGACACGGCGCGTAAAGGCAAGGCGGTGGTCGGATCGGATTAGCGGGGATTTCAGGTGAGTAGATGTATTCATCTATGGGGGAATCATATGAATGGCGCGAGGCGCCCCCCTAGTTAGGATTACCCTACTTTGTGCAAGATTCATATTGTTAGCTAGCTTATCCATTCATTTACACTGCATACCCTTATAGCGAACAATATATTAGATTGCATGGACATTCATCTATACTTATGCGATATCACTTTGTAGGACACGAACACCATTACCATTGGCATCTGTTGCACGCGCACCATTCCTGTGACACACACGCCTTTGGTAATTGCCATGCCACGTGCACTATAGAACCTGTTTATCATAATATCGCCACTTGCATTCATACTTGATATATGAAATTGCATAGCATACGTATACCTCGCATCATCATCATATTTATATAGATTTCTAGCAAAATTCACATCGTATGCATTGATATCATAGACATTTATCATATATAACATGTGGACATTATGATTTTCTTGAGGATTTCAGTATTGCTGCAATTTCTGGATTTTTGGGGAAAACCGCAAGAATTTAACAAAACCTTATATTTATCATTTTTAAAACAAAGTTGCGGTTTTCTCGTGATGTATGTGGCGTCCACCATGAGTTTTCATGTTTTCTGTTGGATTTCGAGACCCAATTCGAGGAGTGGATGAACCGTCTCGGGTACATGGTGGGCCCGGTATGGTACCCCGGGGCAAGAAGATCGAGATGTAGACGATGAGCCTGGCAGGGGAAGACTACCTACCTGTGATGCCTGGCGCGGCGGATATCCGGAGGATACCGACCGTTGTCGTGAGATTGGATGATATGGGCCGATCCGGACTGACGGAGCCCGATATTGAGACAGATATGATTCCTATTTGGTGTCGATGCTTGACACGAGTTTTCTGATGATTTCGTGATGGTACTTAGCTATTATAGAGATATTCATTTTCTAAAGTTAAGAATTCAATACCCTTAGCATTTAAAACACTTAAAGATTTAGTAATGGCATTGCATACCTGTGCATGCATACTAGAGATATTATATCATATATGGACATGCATGTTGTGGTGCATTGCGTGCATTCTTACGATTGCCTTATTAGATGTTATAATTACTCACGAGCTGGCAACTCACCCCCGTTGTGCCACAGTGTCTTGCAGGTCGGACCCGTCAGTCTTGTAGCGGCGGGCTATCTTATCATCAGTTCCTTTTGCTCAGACTCGCGACATCGCCTGTAGGTGGGTTGCGAGCACACTTTATTTCTTTTTGCTTTATCATTGTATCTAGTATACTCCATCTCCCACTTTATATTGTATATGCGACCTAGTGATGAGACTGAGAGGTTTGTATTTTTGTGGTTTCTTTTGGGTCGAGCTCACTTGAGCCAACGTATGTTTTCTGGTATTTTGCATTTCTTTTATGCTCTTTTTCTTGATATTACTTATATATTGCATGTGGTTGTGATCCGCCTTGGGTGAAGAGCTAGCTCCCGCTTGGGGATGCCATTTTTATGATTATAGGTTTTTTATCTTGTTGTACCCATTTTGGGAGATAGAAAATACAGGGGAGACTCTGCCGAAATTTTCAGAAATTTATGATGTTTTTAAAAAGGGATTCTTGCAACTTAATTGATTTGAAAATCGTTTTCATTAAAGGTTTTCCTTCACTCTCTTTTGATTTTGGTTTAGATTTTTCTGGGCTTTGGCTGACTTAGGATACGTTACGCCTTTAGACGTCTCGTAATCTAAGTGCCAGTCACGTTCCGTACTTTCGGGTCGTGACAAAGTTGGTATCAGAGCGTAGGTTTTACCTTTCTGAGTGTAGGACGACCTTGGTAGATGGAGTAGGTGACTTAAGCAGAGTGGCGTAGCGTGGGTATGATCCGCGGCATACTTACGATACGATACTCCGCCTAAGTGACCTTAGGACATAATTGCTTGTATTTCCTTTCTTGATTCCTTGCATTCGTTGATTCAATTGCAATGTCCTTATCAGTCCCGTTTCTTATTCCAGCTTCGATGCCGCCAAAGACTACGAGAGCTCAGCGGGCTGCCGCTAGGGATGAGATTCGGGCGGGCCCGTCTGAGGCGAGGATCAAGCGGGATGATACGCCTGTCCCTCAGGGTCATATTGATCCGCCTTATCCTGACCGTATTGCCAGATTAGAGGCCGGCATGCAAGAGTTGCGGCAGATGATGGGATCTTTAGTTGAGTCCAGCCGGGCACAGAGATCCGAGGACGTTCCTTCCACCGCACAGACCACGATCGTACCTGCTGCACAGATGGTCACTCCTGCTGCTACTATGGAGACTATCCCTGTTTCACTACAGGAGTTGATAAGATTGAGACCTCCAGCTTTTACCGGTATAGATGCGACAGAGGACCCACAGGCATTTCTTGATAGGATGGCTCGGATTTGCCGTTCGTTGAGGTGTTCTGATGATAGATTGGTGGAGTTTGCGAGTTTTCGTCTGGAGGGTCTTGCCCAGACATGGTACGACTTAGTAGAGAGAGGCCGAGCTGCAGGTCTGCCTTCTATGACCTGGGATGAGTTTACAGCTGCATTTCTTGCCCGTTTTCTTCCGGAGAGTGTCCGAGATGCTCGAGCCCGTAGTTTTGAGTCTTTGCGCAAGACTCCTGGGATGACAATGTCGGAGTATGATATACAGTTTACCCAGTTGTCTCGACATGCTCCGTACCTAGTCGACACAGAAGAGAAGAGAATAAAGAGGTTCGTGCGAGGGCTTGATACACAGCTATTCCTTGCTATCGGCACCCAGCACTTTGATACATACGCTGCCGCGATGGATGCAGCCTTACTTTTAGAGGAGCGTATTTCTGAGACTCCGGTCGTTTTTGGGACGAAGAGGATCCGTACTGATACGCCAGCTCAGCGGCAGATGGGTAGACACCGCGATAGATTATTTCTGGGAGATGGTGGAGGTAGAGGATTGAGACGAGGTCAGTTATTTGGTTCATATCCACAGACCCAGCAGTCGTCTCCAGGATGTTTTCGGTGCGGGAGTCAGTACCACCGTATCAGAGACTGTACCATGGGACGCCAGGGCGCGGCGACAGTCCCGCATGTGACTTTACCACCCTCACCACCTTCTCAGAGAGCTTTACTTCCTACTCCTGATGATGCTTCACGCCAGCCAGATGCTTCTAGAGGCCGTGGGCGTGGCGGTCCGGTTCAGAGAGGACAAGGCGACAGAGGTAGAGGCAGAGGCCGAGGTAGAGGCAGAGGCCGAGGTAGAGGCAGAGGACAGCCAGCTATTAGTGGTGGGCAGGCCCGAGTGTTCGCGTTGACTCCTCAGGATGCACAGGCATCCAATGCCGTCGTGACAGGTACTCTGCCAGTATGTTCTTTTGATGCATGGGTATTATTTGATCCAGGCTCCACACATTCCTATGTTTCCACGTTTTTTGCACCGAGGTTGGGCCGAGAGTCTTCTTCGTTAGATCAGCCGCTTGTCGTTATTACCCCGGTAGGCGAGTCTTTTGTTGCCCATTTTGTGTACCGATCGTGTTTCGTTCGTATCGGGGAGAGAGATTCTTCAGTTGATTTGATTCTCCTCGATATGCTAGACTTTGACGTTCTTCTTGGTATGGACTGGCTAGCTACCTGTTATGCATCCGTGGACTGCCGTGAAAAAGCAGTCAGATTCAGTTTTCCTGGTGAGCCGGTTCTTATTATTCAGGGAGATCGTAGTGCTACCCTTCCCAGTTTGATTTCTTCTCTTCGCGCTGGTCAGCTCTTAAGGAAAGGGTGTCAGGGATTCTTAGCCTATATTTATGATACTAGCTCCACAGAGGTTCCGTTGGACCAGGTCACTGTTGTGAGAGAGTTTCCTGATGTATTCCCTGACGAGCTGCCTGGTCTGCCACCAGAGCGCGAGATTGAGTTCTGTATTGACTTGATCCCTGGCACGGGGCCTATCTCTATACCGCCTTATCGGATGGCCCCGGCGGAGCTGAGAGAGCTAAAGGATCAGTTACAGGACTTGCTGGACAAAGGGCTTATCCGACCGAGTGTGTCACCTTGGGGTGCTCCCGTCTTGTTTATTAAGAAGAAGGACGGAAGTATGCGTCTATGCATTGATTATCGTCAGCTGAACCGGGTTACTGTGCGGAACAGGTGTCCCCTACCCCGCATTGATGACTTATTTGATGAGCTCCAGGGTGCAGGGTTCTTCTCGAAGGTTGATTTACGGCCAGGTTATCACCAGTTGCGGGTTCGGAAGGAGGATATTCCGAAGGCCGCTTTTCGTACTCGATATGGTCATTACGAGTTCTTGGTGATGTCGTTTGGGCTCACCAATGCCCCGGTAGCATTTATAGATTTGATGAACCGCGTATTCAGGCCGTATCTCGACCAGTTCATTATTGTGTTCATTGACGACATCTTGGTTTATTCTCGGAGCCGGGAGGAGCATGAGCAGCACTTACGTATCACATTGCAGACTTTGAGGGAGCATCAGCTGTTCGCCAAATTCTCCAAGTGCGCATTCTGGCTAGACAGTGTCGACTTCTTGGGTCATGTGGTGACGAGAGATGGTATTTGTATGGACCCGAAGAAGATCGAGGCAGTTCAGCGTTGGCCTAGACCATTATCAGTTACAGAGGTTCGCAGCTTTCTAGGTCTGGCCGGCTATTATCGACGTTTTGTTCAGGATTTCTCCCGCATTGCTGCACCTTTGACCGGGTTGACCCGGAAGGGGGTTCCTTTTGATTGGACCCAGGCATGTGAGGATAGTTTCCAGGAGTTGAAGACTCGTCTGACTACTGCACCAGTGTTAGCATTGCCTTCAGGATCAGGCGGGTTCGTAGTATATTGTGATGCTTCTCGAGTGGGGCTGGGCTGTGTATTGATGCAGCACGATAGAGTTATCGCATATGCTTCTAGGCAGCTGAGGAAACACGAGCAGAACTACCCCACACATGATTTAGAGATGGCTGCAGTGGTATTTGCACTTAAGATCTGGAGACATTACCTATACGGTGAGTCGTGCCAGATATTCACTGACCACAAGAGTTTGAAGTATATCTTCCAGCAGCGAGATCTGAACCTGAGACAGCGCCGTTGGATGGAGCTGGTGAAGGATTATGACTGCGAGATTCTATACCATCCGGGCAAGGCGAATGTGATGGCAGATGCTTTGAGTAGGAGGCCCGGAGGTAGCTTATCTTGTTTGAGCGCAGTACAGATGCAGTCGACAGCGGATTGGCAGGTGTTATGTGATAGCAGAGTGCAGTTCGAGTTTACTCCTACAGGGGGACAGCTGGCCCATTTCAGAGCACGCCCACAGTTACTTGACCGTATCCGCGAGGCACAGTCCGGCGATGCCCGTATCTTAGAGATTATTGAGCAGATTCGGCAGGGCAGAGTTTCCGAGTTCGTGATGGATGATCAGGGCATACTTCGATTTGGAACTCGACTGTGCGTGCCAGATTCAGAGGGACTGAGGCATGATATTCTCGAGGAGGCACATAGATCAGTATACAGTGTGCATCCAGGTTCCACCAAGATGTACCGTGATTTGAGAGAGGTTTACTGGTGGGATGGGATGAAGAAGGATATTACAGACTTTGTGTCGAGATGCCTGACTTGTCAGCAAGTCAAGGCCAAGCACCAGAGGCCATCCGGCGAGTTACAGCCTTTGCCCATCCCTGAGTGGAAGTGGGAGCAGGTCTCCATGGACTTCATTGTGGGTCTACCCAGGACCCGTCGAGGGTATGACTCTATTTGGGTGATTGTGGATCGACTGACGAAAACGGCTCACTTTCTGCCAGTGAAGACCACTTTTGGATTTTCTCAGTACGCCTAGGTTTATATTGATGAGATAGTGCGACTGCATGGTGTTCCGACTTGCATCGTGTCCGACCGTGGCACCCAGTTTACCAGCCGATTGTGGCAGAAACTACAGGAAGCCTTGGGCACCCGATTGAGTTTTAGCACAGCCTTTCATCTGCAGACTGACGGTCAGTCGGAGCGTACTATTCAGAATCTTGAGGATATGCTCAGAGCTTGTGTTTTAGATTTCGGTGGTAGCTGGGATCGTCATTTTCCTTTGATCGAGTTTTCCTACAATAATAGCTTCCAGGAGACGATTCAGATGGCACCTTTTGAGGCTTTATATGGGAGGAGATGTCGATCGCCTGTATGTTGGACAGAGCTCAGGGAGAGCAGTATTTTGGGGCTGCAGATTGTACAGGAGACGACCGAGAAGATACAGCTGATTCAGGACAGGATGAGAGCGGCACAGAGCAGGCAGAAATCATATGCTGACAGGCGTCGTCGCCGACTCAAGTTCGCTGTTGGCGATCATGTTTTCCTGAAGGTCTCTCCGATGAAAGGTGTGATGAGATTTGGGCGAAAAGGGAAACTGAGTCCTAGATATGTTGGTCCTTTCGAGATCCTAGAGCGGGTTGGTCCAGTCGCTTATCGGTTAGCTCTTCCGCCTAGCTTCCCCGATGTTCACCCCGTATTCCATGTCTCGATGCTCCGCAAGTACCTTCATGATCCTTCCCAGGCGATTCAGCACCAGATGATCCAGCTGGAGCATGATCTTTCTTTCACTGAGCAGCCGGTGGTCATTTTGGATCGGCAGGTGAAGAAATTAAAGTCGAAGGTTATACCGTCCGTCAAGGTCCTTTGGCGTGGCCCGAACAGCGAGGAGGTCACCTGGGAGACCGAGGTCGAGATGAGGAAGAGATATCCCCATCTTTTTGAAGGTACGCGTAGTTAAATTCTAAATTCGGGGACCGAATTTCTTTAAGGGGGGAAGATTGTAACCCTTCGAAAATCGTTTAGGCAGTTTTTCGGTAATCGGCAAATTTTTCGGCTTTTTCCGTAAAAAGTCAAAATAGGTATTTTTCACTGTAGACCTAATTATACAAAATTTAGATAAGATATTACTATAATTTTGTCACTAAAATGTCACTTATAATTATCTAGTTAAATAAAAAAAAATTCATAATTAATTATTTTTTTTATTATTTTAAGCCTTTTTAAATACATTAAATTAGTGATAAATACAAATTTAATTAGGTAAATTTCATAATTAGGAGTCTTTATAAGCTAAAATATGGTGTTAATAAAATTATATCATGACTTGTAAACTTTTGGTTTTAGGGTGGGAAATTTAATGGAAAAATGATGTAAAATAAGGTTTTTTTTGTAAATTGTTGATATGAAAGCATTAAATGACAACATGGGGTGTTTATTGACCTAGAAACTTCTCCAAATTTCCCCACCTCCTCACCCTTACCTGCTGGCCGAGCTCACTGCAGAAAATCCCCTCTCTTCTCATTTCATTTTGCTTCATTTTTCATGTCAAAATTCATACAAAATCCACAAATTTCCATCTCCATTCAAAGCTAAACCCTAATCCACTCTCTCCTCACCCAAATTAGTTCAAAAACTTGATGAAAGGAGGCTTCTTGGTGACTTGATCAAGCTAGGGTTCAAGCTTGTGAGGTGAAGATTCTAATCTTTTTGTTAACTTGTAGTTTAAATATGCTAGAATTGAAATTTGAAGTATTAGTTTAGTAGTAAATGTTTGTTTAGGAAAATCAAGAGAAGGATTTGATTTTAAATTAGGGTTTGTAGCATGGTGGTTGGATTTAAGTTAGGGTTTGGTTATCTAATTGATTGGAGTGGTTAATTGTGTAGTGTTATGCTCGCTAAATCGACAAAATTGCGATGTTTGTATCGAATCGGTAAGCAAATTGCTTACTAGATTTTTATAATAAATAGAATGCGATCAAATTGCGTTATGTTAGCGATATAATTAGCTTCGTATAGGACTATTAGAGTGCGCGAACGCGAGGTTTCGTCTAGTCGGGTTGTAGTTTTGTCGATTTCCCCGAAATGACGATTCTAGTTAAAGGTTAGCGATTTTCGTGCGTTTTCCCGCGCACCGAGTGCATGCTATGTTTAATTCAAGAGTGTCGATAATTGTATATGGTGACTTGCATCGTTTTAGGTTTTGTAATCTTATTCTTGGTATTGTGCAAATATAGGATCGGTCGGGGAAACATCGGACACGGAGCGTAAAGGCAAGGCGGTGGTCGGATCGGATTAACGGGGATTTCAGGTGAGTAGATGTATTCATCTATGGGGGAATCGTCTGAATGGCACGAGGCGCCCCCCTAGTTAGGATTACCCTACTTAGTACAAGATTCATATTGTTAGCTAGCTTATCCATTCATGTACACTGCATACCCTTATAGCGAACAGTATATTAGATTGCATGGACATTCATCTATACTTATGCGATATCACTTTGAAGGACATGAACACCATTACCATTGGCATCTGTTGCACGCGCACCATTCATGTGACACACACGCCTTTGGTAATTGCCATACCACGTGCACTATAGAACCTGTTTATCATAATATCGCCACTTGCATTCATACTTGATATATGAAATTGCATAGCATACGTATACCTCGCATCATCATCATATTTATATAGATTTCTAGCAAAATTCACATCGTATGCATTGATATCATAGACATTTTGTAAGTGCACGGCGGCGCCCCGGCCGTCAATCCGACGGCCAAATGCGGAAGCGGTGAAAAACTTTAAATTTTGCGGACTTAGCAAACCGGCACCACCGCGCACTAAACACCCGGATCGGGCCATTAAACTAGATCTAGCTAACTATAAGACGGGTTAGAGATATACCGAGTGATCCGAGTCCTCCGGTCTTCTCGTCGTCGTCCCGATCTCCCGCGGAAACTCCGGTCGTCGCCTTTCGCCGGAAGGGCACAACGTAGCCGGATTCTTTTACGGGCTCCCACCTCTATACCGAGGCAACTCGGGCGTGAAGTTGGCTAGCCGACGCACCCAAGATTTGCTGTAGAATAATGTAGCAAGCGAGTCTCTTTGGGGTTTATGAGGAGTTGCCATGATGGAGAAATTGAGCATGCAAAGGAAATGAAAATGGAGCCTCTCTCAAAAATTGAGCTCGGCCACCAACACAAGAAAGAGCTCTCTGGAAAAATGAATGAAGTCTGCACCCTTTTGTGAATGAATGAATGAACTAATACCAAAGAAAGAAAATCAATCTCACAGCACACACACACACATCCCTTAATTAATTAATCAAGCCCCCACAAAACTTCCAGCACACTCATTTTCATTCATGTGAGTATATATTAATCATAACCACTAAAATTTAAAACCCCACTCCAATTTCCACAGTGGCCGGCCTACAATTCCAATCAAGCAGTGGCCGGCCCCACCACTAAACCCATACCTCCTCAAGTCAAGAATTAATGCAACATGGAGCCAAAAAAAAAGCAATCATATCAATCCTTTTTGCAAGAAACCCCCTCAACAAAATGTTAATTGCAAACTTGCAATTAACACCCTCCAACGAAAAGTCCGACCGGGAAGGAAAAAGAGAAAACCGGCCGGAACGGAATGCAAACTGGCAACCCCAGAAAACTGGTCCCATAATAAATTACAGGAAAACCCCGATACTGTGCATACACACCCGCATTTGTATTTCGACCGAAATACAAATGTAAAAAGACAAAACTACACTATCAAATACTAAGATCCGGCTTAAGCCAAAGCCGGCTAGTAAAAAACCGTCCGATCACCATCCGTGCAATACCGCACGTATCTGATCGAACCCTGCCATATCTCCATACGGCCTCTACAGCGTTTCGCCCGAAAGCTGAGTAACTGAAAGTGTGGGGGACTCTAAAGACTCGTCAATACAATGGCTGTGGATTTAACCACTAGCCCGTCAGAGGTATAAGCCAATACGTAACGGGCCACCAGCTATTGACTAAAAGGGACGTCGATGAGCGAACTCATCCTGACACCCTACTGAGCCTGTCAGTGACAATATCCGTGCAGTCCGGTCCGTTCGTCTATGAGTATCGCATGGCGGGCCTAGGGGGTTGGTAAAAGTCAGACCCCCAAAAGCGGTACAAGTCGTGTCGGAGTGTAGCCCAGAACACCCTGAGATACTACTGAAATACCTACCAGTAAATCTCCTTGCCTTGGCCAAGGACTTTGTGTAATGGCTCTCCTAGACACAGCACGACCTCACCCCCAATACCGAGAGAGACGAACCCCTGAAGATACGCTCACTGCCTCCATGTGGCTCGGGACTGTACCCAACTAAAACCTGTTTGCACGACTCCTTTGAGCCATGGTAGGGTAGTAATCAAAGTACAGTGGGAACTCACACGAGACAAATGACGATCCCCAGGTCGATGAACTAACCTGCACACATGTCACCAGGGAACTGCCATCTGACGTCTGGTATATGACCAACTAGCATGTTCCCGGCGAGTCCTGTTCGGTGTACTCATAACCCAATGAGCACCTGTATACATCTTAGGTGATTCAACTGACACCAGTGGCTTGTGAGACCGGCCACCGCCCCTCGTCGGGGTCTCGACTGTATACACTAGTCTACTAATGGAGTATCGATGCCCGGTCTCGAAACTCCCACGACTAGGGACCTTTTAAGGATATGCTTGTAGACCCCCAGCTCCCACTTATATGATCGCCCTCATACTGCTGGTGGTCAAGCAAGAATCCTAGGGGCTCTATCAACGTGTAATAGCGACGTGTCAGGTCACCTAAAGCAGTACACGATGATAAAGGTAAACCAGATAGCATACTATCATCTCGAGTAAGACTGTCCTACCGAGATAGGTCCTCCCTCAATCATTACAATCACGTACCTGTGACCTAATAATTGACTCTGAGGGCACTATCTCCAACAATCTCCCACTTGCACTCAAGGCTAATTATTGCGATGTCGCATACTCACAGCCCGTGTGATACCGAACACCCAACTCCTCTACTAGTCAGTCTCACAAAGCTCGTTTGCGAAACTATTGCGTTCGAGGAATAGCCTCAGTGAGTGGATCCGCTTTGTTGTTTCTTTCCATGTCTCTCTATATCTCATGTTCGCGGAGAAACCCATCTCCCGAAATGAGCAATACCTGTCTTAGAATATGTCTGGATGTCTGATGGGACATAGCTCATAATTGAACTCCAAATCCAAACTTCTTAGACTGTATCGTCAACTGAACTTAATCAGTATCCTGCGCGCCATGCCTCCCTCAGTATTGCCTTGGATCACCTGTCCAAAATACTGCCCCTCGTCAGAGGGAAAACTATAACTCTGACAACCTCCTTGTCGTCCATGTCACCTTGGAAGCCTGGAATGATAACCGTCTCCTGAATGAGGCTGTCGTTATCATATCCCTAGAACATCCACTTATGTTCTAAAACTGCTTCCGACTGTTTCTCCAGGATTGGATTAATGTCAACTTATTGCATCTAGTGTAAGAACAACATCTGGTGTGGTACTTGACATCTCATGATTGACTCAATTGCCTAAGCAAGTGATCTGCCAATCATGCACGTCCCTCTCCCCTTTAGTCTGTAAGACACCTTTGGAGAGGGTGACTCCATTACCTGCAGGTACACTACCATGCCAGGAGTCGTCCATCCTAAATACTCTTAGAATGCTGTCAAGTACCCTGATTGGGAAACCACCCAAATCTAGATCTAAAACCATAGATCCAGTAACCAGTATGTCAGATATAAAATCCATTTCCTTTGTGGAGAAACAACTGTGTGACAACCAAAGTATAACCGATCGTAGTGTAGGAGTTTCTTTTCCTACTCTGTGTATATCATCCAAATACCAGGATATCACACCCTACTACCTTCTCAACAGATCCATCCCCTATTCTGATGAAGTCAAACCCATGACTGTCACGTCAGAAATAGATGATCTATCTCCGCTACATCTGCTCTAGTCTATAAATAGACATAAGCAACCTGTCCACCAATGCTTCCGCTGCTCCCACTGACTACGACAACCCTCTGGCAGAGTCATATAGACGTACACTTCTAAAACTGGTTTAGAACGACGCTATACTCATCCTCCCGCCGGGTTTCGTAACCTGGAACAACAGCAATGGTAATTGTGGGTAAACAAGAACTTCCCTGTCACCGTCCTTGAGGCTACCGTAGTGCCTCTCGGGTGCCTGAAGTTACCCACCTTATCTGCGGGGTGGCCAATGGAATGTCAAATCAGATTGAATCTTTAGGTTCCTTATCAAATCTTCAGTAATCGTTTGCGGTTCTGGAATCACTTCCAGTTCTACCATACTCCCACTACTGTTTTCTGAAAAATAACCATTTCTTTTAAAATGTGGCGAGTTAAGAACAATATCACTATTGATCTTCCAGATGGTAGAAAATCAACCCTTGTCATAGCCTGGGTCAATCCACAAACAGCCATTACAGAAACGTGCCTTGAGTTATCCAGAGTCTGGTTTTAATCACAAGCTGGACAACTCCCCGTACCTTAACAATGTTAAGATATGAACTGTACTATATCCAATATAGAACCAGAGGCACTGATTTAATTGAACCAGATTCAAATCATGCAGCTGTCTCCAGTGCATGTCAACTAAATGGAGAGAGGCCGATCAGCGTTACTCAACTTAGGAATGCTTCCAATTATGAGTAACCTGAAAGAGAAGCAATTTCTCTTTATCATTACTATCAACTGAATACCATACACAAGTATCTACATCTTCGATCACCTTGAAGAATCCCGATACTTGCTACACCTGGTTCTCTACTCTATTCAAATACCTATAACTCCTCAAAACTTAGACCCTGTGTTTCTACGAAACACATGTCTAAGAACTAGAGAAGTTAAAAGTAAACAGAATATAGTATGAGGACCAACCCCTCTGTCCAAATGGACACTGGAAAACATACAATACTTTGTATAAGTCCGCTGAGTCTTACAACTCTTTCACTGTGTGTCGTAGGTTGAAAACTGTACTTATGGTTAAGAAGAATTACACCGCTGTTTAATGCTCCTTACCTAACCATCCACTGATATAGGTAAATGTCATCAACATAATATCAAAAGGTATATCTCACTCTATGAAAATAGACGTACAGATATATCAATTTGAAATTGGTGCACAACAGCGGATATTCAAAACCAAATATTTGCCGACCGGCAAACAGCCCAGGTGATCTCCTCAAATATCACCGATTACAACGAATCCCGATATAATGAGGATGATCACCCAATTCCCAATAACTTACTCCCACTCATCATCTGTAAAACTATACAGATGTGAGAATCATACCTGGTAAATACATACCCTGGAGTAAGTATCTAATCGGGAAATCAGTTTTCTTTTAACAGTACACAGTGAACTGAAACATTGAAATGTTTCGATGGGGTATCCTGGTATTCCTAGTAATGCCTCTACCATTATCCAGATTCACAACTATAACCGTATAATTCTTTGCCACCTCTCCAAATCCCTTCATATGTCTTTAGTCATTACCTTCTGTACACCCTTTTAGGCCAAATGGTTTTCTTCCTTCCCTACCGTTCGGCACCAGCCTATGGTTTGGAAGAAGACTATCCAAAAAGCATAAAGGGTGTACTGTCCTAATCTTAGGAGCACTCGTATCGCGAGAGAAGGTGAAGATAAAAGACACCTGAATGTACTTTATTCCTATTTCCCCTGAACCAGGATCCATCCCCGAACTGGAACAAGTTCCTTTCGAGTTCGTATATAACCATACGATGGATTATCCAATAAAATGGGATCTTCGTAGTGATACGGAGTGTCCTGGAGAAATACACAGGTGATTTAGGATTGGCGAAGAAATACTTGGTTTGGTCGTGAATAGCAGTCGCAATTTACTTTGCCCTCTTACTAATCCCTTGCTTTGTCTGAACTTAATACCTTCTGTACACCGTTTAGGCTAACTGGTTTTCTTCATTCCCTACCGGTCGACACCAGCCTATGGTTTGGAAGAAGACTATCCAATTTGCGTAATAGGTGTACTACTCCTAAACCAAGGAGTACTCGCAACCTGAGAGAAGGTGAAAAGAAAAGACAACTGAATAATCCTATCCGTTTTCTCCAGAACCAGAAACCATCCTCGAAGTCCTTCGAGTTCGTATATAACCATACGATGGTTTTGTCCAATGGAAGTGGACGTTCGTAGTAATACGGGGTGTCCTGGAGAAAAGGGTAAAGGTAGGAGTGGCAATGAGGTCTGCAACTCTGACAATCCAAAAGCCAGTGTTAAAGAAGGTTCGGTCAACTTGGTCACTGAGTCATAGTCTTAGGGTCGGGTCAATGGTCGCTGCCAAAGAGAGAGAGAAAAGAAACACTCAGCGTGCACTCTAACCTAGATCAGAATGGTTACCAATTTATCTAATCTGGAATCCTCCCACTGTACCTCAAATTCTCCTCCAAACCTGAAAGAAGAATTAGTCGGGGTTACCCGAGGAGTAAACTAACTCATCAGTGGGAATCGGGATCCAACTATCATTGCATGATAACGTGACGGAATCCGCTCACGCTATCACACTCCAGAAGGTATGCGCATATCTGGCAAGTTTCAGTTCTTTTGAAACTCCCGATGTGATTTCTGCCCCATGCTCTTATGACCTTGACTTTGGCCAACATATCATAAGTCACATGTCAAGTTCTGCCCGTCATTCTCCAGGTTAATTTGAATCCACCCGTACATACCCTTGACTTTGGCCAAAATGGCAGCACGACTGTCCCAAACCAACGCATCTATCTATGCTGCATATGAATAACCAACAGCTACCAAACACTGTGCCTTGACTTTGGCCAACATACACAGCTTGAATACTATTGACTACCCATATGAAACGACGGAGGGCTACGAATGGTTTCTGGCGAAAACCTTTAACGTAAAGAACTTGATATCGTTGAAGGAACTGATAGCTATTAAAAATATAGTGACGAAAACCATTGCTAAAGAGGTCACTCCCGGTGAAGGGATCTCGGCTCTTTCCCCGTAGAATGGGGTGCAGGATATTCCAAATGAATACCGCGATGCAAAGCAAAAGTAATCGGCTATAGTGAAGTTAATGCCCTGACGCAAACTTTTTGTCCAAGGGGTCACTCCCGGTGAAGGGATCTCGGCCCTTGCCTCGTCGACTGAGGAGCAGGATATTCCAACTGAATACCACGATGCAAAACAAAAGTGAACGTCCTTGCAATAACAGCTTTTTGAAAAGTGTTCCAACAACATCAGATTAGGTTTGTTTTAACTTGCATTGATCCGAATCAATGCAGTCCCATCAATTGATCACACCACAAAGAACGAAAATATACTGACGTACGTATATGCCATCCGCATTCGCCACTGGGTCCCGTCATCACTCGTTAAGTTAGCTTACTAACGACAGAGCGGGGACTGGACTAGCGCGGATGAAAAACATATACAACATCTACTAATATATATACCAATATATCATAATTCGCTCAAGGCGTGAATAGAAATGCAACATCACAGAGAATGAACAGCATCACAGAAACAATACAGATATCTGGGATCCCCGGGTTTCACAGAGCCGCTGAAACCCGACGTTCCCCTGGTCGTGTGGATAGCCTGTGCAATAAAATCCTAGACCCCTACGGGCGCGGCAAGTCAACCGCCAAAACCTGAAGCGAGGCAGCCCCCTTCAGCACCGTGAATGGACCACCCAGCACTTCACGGAATCCGGTAACTTGGGCACCCCTCCTGGGTCAACCTGTACCCCCTACGAGTGCGGCGAATAGCCCGCCAATCCTAGAGTGAAGCCCCCTTCCGTCTCAATGCCATGAGATGCGGGCTTGTTGCCTTCCAGAACCCGGCTATCCGTGCACCCCTCCGCGGGGTAATCCTAGTACAGAAAGTAAAATATACATACACCGGGTACATCGACCGCAACCAGGTCGTGCCCCAAAAGAATAATACAATCAGGCAGTGACGGCAGTCCACATGTCGGACGCTCGCCCCGCAAAATCAAATGTACATAATACAACCACAACTGTACTAGCATTGCATCCAGGCTATCCCCACGACCGATCCGCAACATCACAGCAAAAACAGAACATCAACGTGAAAGTCACGTTCGCAAATCCGTCTAACCGGGCTATAGCAGTTAGACCGGATTTACCGATCGAGTGACATTCACGGTCGCAGATATAATGTAAATACTGTGAAAAATGTGTTTAAGATTTTCCGATTGATCAAACAATTAACAAGTGGGCCCCAAAGAAAACTGTAGCACTCACAGAAACAATTGGCCCAATTTTAATATTCTAAAACCCATAATTTAAGCCCAGAAAGCCTCTGGAAAAAATGGTGCAGTGATTGCTACAGGACGCGGCGGAAGGGCGGCATAATGGGGGATAGTGCGGCGCTTCCGCGCTCCGACTATGGTATCACTTCATCAAATTTTTACAGAGTGCTTAGATTTTTCAGTACATCAATATTGTACAACCTGAAAAAATTTTCGACACTAAAAATTTCCAACAGAAAACTGATGCGACAAAATACGGGTTTTTGGACTTTTTGATCGATCGGAAATGCAAACACATTACACCAAGCTAGACTAAGTTAATGGCGAGGCTCTGATACCACTGTAAGTGCACGGCGGCGCCCCGGCCGTCAATCCGACGGCCAAATGCGGAAGCGGTGAAAAACTTTAAATTTTGCGGACTTAGCAAACCGGCACCACCGCGCACTAAACACCCGGATCGGGCCATTAAACTAGATCTAGCTAACTATAAGACGGGTTAGAGATATACCGAGTGATCCGAGTCCTCCGGTCTTCTCGTCGTCGTCCCGATCTCCCGCGGAAACTCCGGTCGTCGCCTTTCGCCGGAAGGGCACCACGTAGCCGGATTCTTTTACGGGCTCCCACCTCTATACCGAGGCAACTCGGGCATGAAGTTGGCTAGCCGACGCACCCAAGATTTGCTGTAGAATAATGTAGCAAGCGAGTCTCTTTGGGGTTTATGAGGAGTTGCCATGATGGAGAAATTGAGCATGCAAAGGAAATGAAAATGGAGCCTCTCTCAAAAATTGAGCTCGGCCACCAACACAAGAAAGAGCTCTCTGGAAAAATGAATGAAGTCTGCACCCTTTTGTGAATGAATGAATGAACTAATACCAAAGAAAGAAAATCAATCTCACAGCACACACACACACATCCCTTAATTAATTAATCAAGCCCCCACAAAACTTCCAGCACACTCATTTTCATTCATGTGAGTATATATTAATCATAACCACTAAAATTTAAAACCCCACTCCAATTTCCATAGTGGCCGGCCCACAATTCCAATCAAGCAGTGGCCGGCCCCACCACTAAACCCATACCTCCTCAAGTCAAGAATTAATGCAACATGGAGCCAAAAAAAAAAGCAATCATATCAATCCTTTTTGCAAGAAACCCCCTCAACAAAATGTTAATTGCAAACTTGCAATTAACACCCTCCAACGAAAAGTCCGACCGGGAAGGAAAAAGAGAAAACCGGCCGGAACGGAATGCAAACTGGCAACCCCAGAAAACTGGTCCCATAATAAATTACAGGAAAACCCCGATACTGTGCATACACACCCGCATTTGTATTTCGACCGAAATACAAATGTAAAAAGACAAAACTACACTATCAAATACTAAGATCCGGCTTAAGCCAAAGCCGGCTAGTAAAAAACCGTCCGATCACCATCCGTGCAATACCGCACGTATCTGATCGAACCCTGCCATATCTCCATACGGCCTCTACAGCGTTTCGCCCGAAAGCTGAGTAACTGAAAGTGTGGGGGACTCTAAAGACTCGTCAATACAATGGCTGTGGATTTAACCACTAGCCCGTCAGAGGTATAAGCCAATACGTAACGGGCCACCAGCTATTGACTAAAAGGGACGTCGATGAGCGAACTCATCCTGACACCCTACTGAGCCTGTCAGTGACAATATCCGTGCAGTCCGGTCCGTTCGTCTATGAGGATCGCATGGCGGGCCTAGGGGGTTGGTAAAAGTCAGACCCCCAAAAGCGGTACAAGTCGTGTCGGAGTGTAGCCCAGAACACCCTGAGATACTACTGGAATACCTACCAGTAAATCTCCTTGCCTTGGCCAAGGACTTTGTGTAATGGCTCTCCTAGACACAGCACGACCTCACCCCCAATACCGGGAGAGACGAACCCCTGAAGATACGCTCACTGCCTCCATGTGGCTCGGGACTGTACCCAACTAAAACCTGTTTGCACGACTCCTTTGAGCCGTGGTAGGGTAGTAATCAAAGTACAGTGGGAACTCACACGAGACAAATGACGATCCCCAGGTCGATGAACTAACCTGCACACATGTCACCAGGGAACTGCCATCTGACATCTGGTATATGACCAACTAGCATGTTCCCGGCGAGTCCTGTCCGGTGTACTCATAACCCAATGAGCACCTGTATACATCTTAGGTGATCCAACTGACACCAGTGGCTTGTGAGACCGGCCACCGCCCCTCGTCGGGGTCTCGACTGTATACACTAGTCTACTAATGGAGTATCGATGCCCGGTCTCGAAACTCCCACGACTAGGGACCTTTTAAGGATATGCTTGTAGACCCCCAGCTCCCACTTATATGATCGCCCTCATACTGCTGGTGGTCAAGCAAGAATCCTAGGGGCTCTATCAACGTGTAATAGCGACGTGTCAGGTCACCTAAAGCAGTACACGATGATAAAGGTAAACCAGATAGCATACTATCATCTCGAGTAAGACTGTCCTACCGGGATAGGTCCTCCCTCAATCATTACAATCACGTACCTGTGACCTAATAATTGACTCTGAGGGCACTATCTCCAACACATTTATCATATATAACATGTGGACATTATGATTTTCTTGAGGATTTCAGTATTGCTGCGATTTCTGGATTTTTGGGGAAAACCGCAAGAATTTAACAAAACCTTATATTTATCATTTTTAAAACAAAGTTGCGGTTTTCTCGTGATGTATGTGTCGTCCACCATGAGTTTTCATGTTTTCTGTTGGATTTCGAGACCCGATTCGAGGAGTGGATGAACCGTCTCGGGTACATGGTGGGCCCGGTATGGTACCCCGGGGCAAGAAGATCGAGATGTAGACGATGAGCCTGGCAGGGGAAGACTACCTACCGGTGATGTCTGACGCGGCGGATATCCGGAGGATACCGACCGTTGTCGTGAGATTGGATGATATGGGCCGATCCGGACTGACGGAGCCCGATATTGAGACAGATATGATTCCTATTTGGTGTCGATGCTTGACACGAGTTTTCAGAAGATTTCGTGATGGTACTTAGCTATTATACAGATATTCATTTTCTAAAGTTAAGAATTCAATACCCTTAGCATTTAAAACACTTAAAGATTTAGTAATGACATTGCATACCTGTGCATGCATACTAAAGATATTATATCATATATGGACATGCATGTTGTGGTGCATTGCGTGCATTCTTACGATTGCCTTATTAGATGTTATAATTACTCACGAGCTGGCAACTCACCCCCATTGTGCCACAGTGTCTTGCAGGTCGGACCCGTCAGTCGTGTAGCGGCGGGCTATCTTATCATCAGTTCCTTTTGCTCAGACTCGCGACATCGCCCGTAGGTGGGTTGCGAGCACACTTTATTTCTTTTTGCTTTATCATTGTATCTAGTATACTCCATCTCCCACTTTATATTGTATATGCGACCTAGTGATGAGACTGAGAGGTTTGTATATTTGTGGTTTCTTTTGGGTCGAGCTCACTTGAGCCGACGTGTGTTTTCTGGTATTTTGCATTTCTTTTATGCTCTTTTTCTTGATATTACTTATATATTGCATGTGGTTGTGATCCGCCTTGAGCGAAGAGCTAGCTCCCGCTTGGGGATGCCATTTTTATGATTACAGGTTTATTATCTTGTTGTACCCATTTTGGGGGATAGAAAATACAGGGGAGACTCTGCCGAAATTTTCAGAAATTTATGATGTTTTTAAAAAGGGATTCTTGCAACTTAATTGATTTGAAAATCGTTTTCATTAAAGGTTTTCCTTCACTCTCTTTTGATTTTGGTTTAGATTTTTCTGGGCTTTGGCTGACTTAGGATACGTTACGCCTTTAGACGTCTCGTAATCTAAGTGCCAGTCACGTTCCGTACTTTCGGGTCGTGACAAATCTGTTGCCCAAATTTCACGGGCTTGAATCTGACGACGCGTACGTTTTCATCACTAAATTCGAAAACGTATGCGCAATGATGGGTACTTCACAACTGACTGTGGATGCTATGCGCTTGCGTCTTCTCCCATTCACTCTGTGCGACTTGGCAGAAAAATGGCTTTATAATACTACCGCACACTCTATCACTAATTGGGATGAATTCGTAATAGCATTTCTTAAGAAGTTTTACCCAAACCATAAGACCGGCCGTGTTAGGAGCGAGATCAACCAGTTTACCCAGCTTCCCAATGAACCATTTTGGAAGTGCTTTGAACGTTTCAAGGATCTGCTTATCCAATGCCCTCATCATGGAATCAATAGATGGGATTTGTGCCGAATTATATATGAGGGCATTAATCCAGCGACAAAGCAGATGCTTGAAACAATGTGTCAATGCAATTTCATGTCTAAAGATGATGGTGAAGCTTGGAAATATCTAGAAGACCTCGTTGAAAACATTTTGCAGTGGGAAAGCGTAAGACCGCCTTCATCTAGGGGAGGTATTCATCAGCTCGATGTTTCCATCGCAGTAAAAGCCGAAATGGCAGCGATGCAGAAGAAACTCGACGCTATTGAGAACAAATTCTCATCAGTCTCCCTAAATCAGGTAACGCTTCCTAAGACCGTGTGTGGTTACTGTTCAGATCCTTCACACTTGACGGAAGAATGTTCTATGAATGCACCGTTTCAAGGTCACGAGCAAACTAATGCTGCTTTTCAGCAGCGACCTAGAAATGATCATTATTCTTCCACGTATAATCAAGGATGGATGAATCATCCTAACTTTGCTTGGAACCAAAACCAACCCCAAAATCAAAACCAGTTCCAAAGCAATTATCAAAGACCTCCTCCACAGCAACCACAACCACAAAGTCAGCACCCTTTTCAGTCACAAAATTTTCAAAATCCGGCCAACACTTCTTTACCGTAATTTGCCGGTACTGATAACTCTTCACTCGCATACACTTTGGATTTATTTATGAAACATACCATTCAAATGTCGGCTGATATGAAGTCTTCTATTGATACTATAAAGAAAGACTCCACCTCCCACGATGAGAGTATTAAATCAATCGAAAACCAAATTGCACAATTGAACGCCGCAATGAGTGCAAGAGAGAAAGGAAAACTCCCATCTCAACCCCTACCGAATCCTGGCCACTCACAAAATCATAACGTGAGTGTCGTTACTACGTTGGGATCAGGAAAAGTGCTGAATAACCGAGTGGGTGAGCAATTTGATGGTGTTAGTGATACAAATGAAACCCCAGCTTCTACTTCTTCCCCTAATTCGTCTAATCTCCCACCTTCTTCCGAGCCTATTCTCCGTTTTCCCTAAGGCTCAAACCCTCAGCCCACTTCCACAAATCTATCTAAAACAATCCCCACTCCAATTCTGGGATCCATTCCATCCTCACAATCTTCTCCAATATTGGACCCAACCCTTATTGATAAAGCACCTTATCCAAACAGGTTAAGGGGCAACAGACCAAGTCCACAAATGGAGAAAATTGTGGAAATTTTTAAGCAAGTTAACATAAACATTCCTCTCCTAGATGTTATTCAACAAGTTCCATCTTATGCGAAAATCCTAAAGGACTTGTGCACTAGGAAGAGAAAAGTTCAATGACCTAAAAAAGTTTTCCTTGCGAGTAATGTGAGCACTGCTTTTGTACAACAACTACCCAAGAAACGAAAGGACCCCGGAAGTCCTACAATTTCTATTTCTATTGGGGGTAAAAATATCAATCGTGCTCTACTCGATTTAGGTGCTAGTGTTAACTTGCTTCCATATTCTATTTATGAGCAATTAGGGATTGGAGAGTTAAAACCGGCGCATTGCACTCTTCAGATGGCCGATCGATCTATCACCCAACCTAGGGGTGAGCTAGAGGATGTGTTAATCAAAGTCGGGGAATTTATATTTCCTGTGGAATTTATTGTTATAGATACACAACCTGTAGCGAACCCACGAAACCAAATTCCGGTGATTTTAGGTCGACATTTTCTTGTGACTTCCAACGCTGTAATCAATTGCCGTAACGGCTCTATGAAACTATCCTTCGAGAATATGTTAATTGAGCTTAACATTTACAAGTTGGGAAGTGAACCCTCCGAACCCTATGCTCATGTGTGTTCTGTCGAAACAATAGATTCCGACAGCAGCGAAATTGAAGATCTTCACGATACTGATCTCGACTCCGCTATTACGTTGTTGTCCGGGTCAACATCTAACGCGGAATATTAACCTTTTATGGAGTCCGAGTATCATCATGTTCTTTCCGATGAGATTATTATTCGAGATATCGATGAAAGCTTTGAAGAAATTTTTGCTGAAGAACTCGCATTCTTAGAAAATACGGGTGGTGTGATGAATCAACCTCAACACAAAGAAGTTGAACCATCACCACTTCTTCTTATCGATAACAAGAATGCGAGTAATCCATCATCATTGTTTCGTCTCTACAAACCGAGACGTAAACCTTTTCCATTACACCTCTTATCTCCTCCCCACTTCTTCACATCAATAGGCGACATGTTCTTCCACCAACCTTGGTGTTTCATCGATAAATTTTTTGAATGGTTGGTATTGACTTTTGGTCTTTGCAAGGCTTTACTTTGACCAATAATTTTAACCCCCCTCCCCCCAAATAATTTTAAATGCTTAATATGATTTTACTTAAGTTTGGGGGGGATATTTTGGCTCTTGAAAGAAATTTTTTATAAGATTGTGAGCTAAAAATAAGTTTGGGGGAGGATTTCACTTTCATTATTTCTTGTCCCCTTTTTCCTCTCAAGTCTACAGGTTTTTGAGCTTAACGGATGACATCAGTGAGGACACTGCTGTAAACAGTTTTGGGGGAGGTTTGTAATTATTTACGCGTTACTTTGCATTACACTTTGCATAAGCACAAAAAAAAAATTGATGATAAAAGTTTGAAAGTGAAAATTTACATATGAAAGATAGGAATAGTTTGAGAAAAACAAGAAACTTAGATGTTTTCTTAAATGAAACTAGTAATAAGTAGTTATGAGCTGTTGTCCCAAGGGTTAGTAAGATGAAAGGAGTCACTAATCTGAGGATAAAAATAAGTCTGAAAAATAGTTCCTATTCTGAAAACCAAATATTTGAATGTTGATACCCTACATACGCACTTACACACGTCTTGAAGCTCGGGATAGTAGAGGATACCTTGAAATGCTCTTGTCTAAAAACCAAAGTATGAAGGAAATTATAAATGAATAAAATATAAAATGGTGAAGAAAAATAAACACTGGTTTTGTTATCACCAAGGCAGCAATAAAAAAATATAGCGAGGGTGCTTTATCACCTAGTGCCTTAGACCAACTGGTTTGGAAGCCACTGCGAAGCCTTAGGTGTTGCATGATGAAGAAAAGCACCTAATTAGCAAGCACGTGAGTAATCGGTCAGTTAGTACCTTAAGAAGTAGTAACGGTCGCATGAAAAATTTGCGAGCAAATCCATCCAAATATTCATCAAATTAAAAAGTACTGAGCTAGATGGACAAGAGTATGATAGCTTGAATTGAATTCTCTGAGTGTAGGGATGTTCTATACATACACGTAGGGGTATATGATCGATGTTTAGATGAAAGGTAGGAATGAAGAATAAAGACGATGTTTTATTAAGGGATGATGTGATTTCTAACATTTTTCATGACCATTAAGATAGGGCTCATAGCAACTGAATAGCTGGTATAGTTGGAAACTCTTATTTTCAAGTTCTTTCTTTTATAGTTCTTATCTTTATATGTAACTTTCACCATCTTTCCTTTGTTATAGGATTTTGTGGGTGTAATCCGCTGAAAACCCTTAGGAGACAACACTCCTCCTACTAGAGACACCTAGAGGTTTAACGGCATGTTGCACTTGCTCAGTGCAATCGTGTCGCCTACGAAAGTGTGCTTAGCTTCTTTTTTTTCTCCTTCTCTTGAATAACTAGTTTACTCGGGACGATCAAAGATAAGTTTGGGGGTATTTGTTCAGTTGATAAAACTGCACATTTAATATATCATTTTTCCTACTATTTCTATATAATAAAAGGTGTTTATTATAAATATGACACATACAAAGATTTATCTGCAAAAATAATATTTTCATATGTTTATATATTATAATTAACATTATAAGGAAAAAGTAAGTATATAATATCCATGTAACATTTGGCCCATTTAAATATGCTTACCTTATTAAATATCTTTGACCAATTCTTAAAACTAAAATATCATGGCAAATGGTTAAAGATAATATCTCAATAAAAATAAATTCTACTAACATCATTTATTAAGATAATTGTGCAGGAATTATATCACAACTAAAATCAAGGAAATCCGAGTTGGCAAGATAAAATCTGCCGAAAATATTCAAGTAAATTGAAGAAACTAATTCAGGCAGAAATGTAGAAAAGATTTTCGAAGTCTAGATACTCAAAAGATTACCAAGTATTACAGATATGAAGCTACAAAAATTAGAGACCGTGATCTCACCGAAAGGGGGCGGATCCGCGGCCAAACCTATCCAATGGCCGCGGTTCCGCCGCGGATTTGAGGAGTTGAGATATGGGATTTTGGTGGTTAGGATCCTAACAACTAGTTTCCATATTAGGAAACTAGGGTTCTGCCTCTGTGACTATAAATAAGGACCGAGAGCCTCTTGGAAAAATCATCAAGCTGAAGAGATCACGAAGTCCATGACAGGCTCACGCATCCAGGCTGATCATCAACGGTTCATCTACCTCCTTAGAAGAGATCGAGAAGCAAAACTAGCATTTTGTAATCATTTTCTAAGGGAACAAAGTGTAAATGAATTTTGTTGATTAATAAAGGTAGTTGTTTTCTTACTTTATCTCTTTGTAGTTTTTAATATGATTTCTCTCTCCATCTCTTCTTCTCCCAACATGCGCGAGTAATTCTTCGCTTGTTAGGGTTCATGGGATTAGGCTAGGTTAAACTCTTTTTAAGTCCTATAATGTTTATAAAATCTATCAAAAGAATAGTTAACATCCTAATTGGGCGCGCTATCAATTCATTGATAATCGCGACCGCGATTAGAGATTAGATTAACAATTGTTTTGGTAAAGGCTAGAAATGAACGGAGTTCCAAGTCGAAATAGGGGTTAAGAGTGGGAACCCTTTTCCCTCCAGAAACCCTAATCTTCATGCATCTGTTAGTTATATGTATGCCCTAGAGGCCATTACTGTACATAGGATGTATATTGTAGTGGATGCTGGGACATATATAGGGAGGACTTTCTTGCTCGACATGATAGTATGCTATCTGGTTAATCTTTACCTTAACGTGTATACTGTTTGTCTTTCTGTTACATGTTGGTAAAGCCCTTAGGATGTGTGCTTGACTACCTGGACTATGATGCGGATCATACTAGTGGGGACATGGTAGTCCATAAGTACATCCTTCAAAGTCCCTGTTGGTGTATATGCCCTAGAGGCCATTACTGTATCATACTAGTATGTATATTACTTGATGGAAGCTTGGGATATTCACAGTTGTACAGACAATCTTGCTCAATATAGTAGTATGCTACTTGGTTTGTCTCTGCTTTAATGTGTACATGTGTGTTTATTTATTATATCACCTATACGCATTAGTAGAGCCCTTAGGATCTTTTGCTTGATTACCGGCGTTGTGATGGCGATCACACTCGTGGGGGCTGGGTAATCTACAAGCACATCCTTATACACGTCCCTAGTCGTGGGAGTATCGAGATAGGGCATCGATACTCCGGAGTAGACTAGTGTATGCGCTTCTCATCCCAGCTCGGGAGACGGTCTGTCCCACAGCCGTCAGTACGTCGTACTTGAGATAGTATGCGGGTGCTCGTTAGGTTACGAGTACACTGGACAGGACTCGTCGGGAACT
Source organism: Agapanthus africanus (assembly GCA_030015575.1). NCBI lineage: Eukaryota > Viridiplantae > Streptophyta > Magnoliopsida > Asparagales > Amaryllidaceae > Agapanthus > Agapanthus africanus. The sequence continues at coordinate 335,258,184 of CM057337.1, read as the reverse complement.
GATGGTTGGTATTATACCTATCGTCAGTTATCAGTTCCCAGGTGACATGAGTACAGCTTAGTCCGCTGACTTGACACTGTCACTTCGCCTCGAGTGTGTTCCCACTGTTCTTTGATTGCTACCCTACCACGGCTCTACTGAGTCGTGCAAACAGGTAGTAGTTGGGAGCAGTCCCGAAGCACTTGGAGGCAGTGACGGTTAGACAGGATTCGTCTCTCCCGGTATTGGGGGTTGACATCGCGCTGTGTCTAGGAGAGCCATTACACGAGTAGTCCCTGGCCAGGGCAAGCGAGATATACTGGTAGGTTTCCAGTGTTATCTCAGGGTGTATTGGGCTTCACTCCGACACGACTTGTACCGCTATTAGGGGACTGACGTTTACCGCCCCCCTAGGCCCGCCATGCGATGTATCAGACGAACAGACCGGACTGTACGAAGATTGTCACATACAGGCTCAGTAGGAGTGCAGATGGGGTTCACCTCGTCAGTCTTCTTATCGACATCTACCTGGGGACCGTTACGTACAGCTAGTGCCGCTTGCGGTCTGTGGTTAAACCCACTGCCAGCGTAGTGTCGAGTCTTTAGAGTCCCACACAGAGAGCTATTCGCCTTTAGGCAAAACGAGTAGAGGTCGCATGGTTTTTGCGACAGGGTTCGTTCGCATCCGCGCACTTGTGCACGTTTGCTGTCCGGACAGTTTATACTAGCGGGCTTTGGTTTAAGCCGGATCCTAGTATATGATTTGAGATTGGTTTTTCTCATTGTGTTCGTGTTCCTCGGATCACGAATGCGGGTGCGTATGCACAGTTGCTTGAGATTGGGGGAGAGGACCTTGTTTAGGGTTAATGGCTTTTGTCATTTTATTAACCCTATTGATTTTGTGTGGATTATTGTTAATTGATAATTAGCTTAATTATTGTGCATGGTTGTTGTTGACAATTTGACTTCATTGACTTGTTGACCATGTTGACAACTTGACCATAATCATTTCATTTGGAAGATGCTCTTTGATCTTTGCAAAAATTGAAATGATAATGGTCAATTCATGATTTATCATGACAATTTTCAAGCTAATTATCTAATTAAAATTATCCTCACATATTAGTGAGAATGGCTCACTAATAATTCATTCTCTCATATCTTTTCTCTCTCTTGCTCATCCTCTCCCTCAAGCTCTCTCCCTCTCATGTGTTGAGAAACAAAAAGCTTGAGAAAAACCTTCACTTGATCTTCTCTACTCACTTCTAGGGTTCAAGTCTTAGCATTTCTTGCACTCTAGTTACTCCTAGCTTGGAGTTGAAGCTAAAGGTGGTGGCTTTCAAGTGGATCTTTCTTTGACGGAAGAAGACAAGCAAGGTGAACTCTTTCTACCATTCCGACGAGCAAGGAGAGAAGGAGTTCGAGCTCAAGGTATAACCTTTCTACAACTTACTTAGTTGTTAGTTTACTTTATCTAGTTTTCGTTTAGCAAAGATCCGGCTTTTACGGTCCATGTTACAAACCTTAGAAAAAATTTTGTTTACCGTTTCCGCAACCCCGAAAGTACCGGGAGAGGTAACGTGGACCTAACAGTGGTATCAGAGCCTAACTAAACATAAACTAGCTTGGTTGTAAAGTGTATCGAAGTTCGAAACGGAAAAATCGAAAAAAAACCAAGTTATAAAAAATCTGAGTTTCTGTTAAAACTTTTTCTGGTCAAAACAAAATTTGTTATATCCCAAAAATTATCTCAGGGTTTTTAGAAGAAACCCACCAAAAACGACACAGTGACTCACCAGATTGGCCGCGCTTCCGCGGCAATAGCTTGCTATTGCCGCGGAAGCGCCGCAGTCTGGTAGAGTTACTGTCTCGTTTTTGGTGCAGTGTGTTTCTGACATGGTTTTAGGATTTTTCTGATATATTATATGTTCCCAGATTTGCCAGAATAGAAATTTGTTTTTGGGGGCCTATAAATCCGTATTTTTTCGAACTTCAATATACTTTGACTATAAAGGTTATATCTGTGATGTTCTTATGTATTGAACGTCGGCTAATCGCTATATGTCGATTAGTCGGGGTTATACATATCTGTGATCTGTGATTGTTGTTGATGGTTTGTGTATATGAACTCGTTGGATTGTCGCGGATGAATAGCCGGGGTGGATGTGAGATGAGAGTTTCTTTTTCTTTCATTCATGTAATAAATTTGTAAATTGATGTAATATTATTTGTTTGGCCGCACAACCGGGTCGGGGTTGTAGCCGTCATTGTATAATTCTTTTTACTGTTTTTGCTCCTAGGATAGACCCATGGAGGGGTGCACAAACTACCGGGTAGCTCGAAGTGCCGAGTGGCCTACTCATGGCATTGAGGGAGGTTGCTTCGCTTCGGGTACTTGGCGGGTAGTTTGCCGCACCCGTAAGGGTCTTGGGTGGGGTATTGGCTATTCATCGCGACCGTGTAATCCGTTTTTCGTTGCAGGCTCGAACGAATTGCGGATTCCTAATATATCCAAAGTGTTCATCTGTGATCTGGATTGGCTATCATTGCTATATTGCTATATATAATAACTATTTAGGCGTTGCTTATGTTTTACAGCCGCACTAGCTCAGCCCCCGCTCTGTCGTTAGTTAAGTAACCTAACGGGTGATGACGGGGCCCCGTGGCGAATGCGAATGGCATAAGCGTACGTCATATTTTGGTTGTTTTCTGCAATGGTAGGATTTAAATGATGGGACGCATTAAAAGAACTAATGCAAGAAAATAAACCTAAAAAACGTTGTTGGAACAATTTTTTCAAAAAGCTGTTATTACAAGGACGTTCATCTTTTTGTTTTGCATCGCGGTATTCGGTTATGAATGCCCAGCACCTCAGTCGACGAGGCAAGGGCCGAGATCCCTTCACCGGGAGTGACCCCTTGGACAAAACTTTGCGTCAGGGTAATAACTTCACCATAGTCGATTATTCTTGCTTTGCATCGAGGTATTCATCTTACGAATGCCCAGCACCTCACTCGACGAGGAAAGAGCCGAGATCCCTTCACAGGGAGTGACCTCTTTAGCAAAAGTTTTCGCCACTATGTTTTTCAAAAAGGATGTATCACGTTCCTTCAACGATATCAAGTTCATTACGTTAACGGGTTTTTCGCCAAAAACCCAGCCGTAGCCCTCCGTCGTTTCTTATAAGTTATACTTAGTATTCGTGCTGCGTTTGTTGACTGTGTCAAGGCGCAGTGAACGGTAGCTAAGTGTAGCTTATTTGCTGGATACAAAGTGATTGGTTAGGACATTTGTAGAACCTTGTTGACTGTGTCAAGGGTTATGCAGGTGGGTTTAATGCAATCAAGATAATGACGGGATGAACTTGACTAGGACCTTTTGATTTGTTGACTGTGTCAAGATCACTTGGGTCCTAGGGGCAAAAACCACATCGGGAGTTTCAAAAGAACTGAAACTTGCAGATTTAGCATACCTTCTGGAGTGTGGTGACTAGAGTGGATTCCATCTAGGTTATCACACAATGACAGTTGGATCCCGATCCCACTGATGAGTTGGTTTACCATCGGGAGATTATTTCACTTAACGATCAATGCTATAAACCTAGTAGGTGTCTAGAAAGGTGTTAGCGGGGTTACGCCCCCAGGGAGAAGAGGTTCTTTAATTAAGGAACTTCGCGAAAGCGTTGGAAAACCTCCCTCGAAGTACCGACACTAGCCTGGCTGAAAGGTTAAGCAAGTATTGTGACGTGAATTAAAACCCGACTAGTTCTTCCTTTTAAAAGGTTTTAAGAAGAATTTGAGTAAACAGTGGGAGACATCCTGGTTAGATAAATTAATAAACCAATCTAATCTTGCAAGAGCATACGCTGAGTGTTTCTTTTCTCTCTCTCCAGGCAGCAACCTTTTTACGCCCTAATCAAGATAATAAAATGTATCGCTTGACCGATCCGAATTCTTATTCGGGACTGGGGAAAGTTGGTTCAGCTCTAACTTGTGACTACAGTCATGAGTATGAGAATGGGAAAGAGGAAAGTATGGATTTCCAGGATACCCAGTTGAAGAAGAAGCATGGTTTTGCATCTACTTCAGGTGTTCTTGTAATTGAGAACTGCTTTACGGTCAGCCCTACCTCCTGGGTACTTGATACCGGATCAGGATCTCATATCTGTAATTTATTGCAGGGACTGAGAAAAAGTAGGAAAGTTGCACCGGGTGATATGTCGCTCAGAGTAGCGAACGGAGCACAAGTTAATGCGGCAGCCGTCGGTGAATATCACCTAGTATTGCCTAATGGCAAGACTATGATTTTGAACGATTGCTACTATGTACCCTCCATGGTTTGCAACATCATATCAGTTTCTTTACTCGATAAAGATGGATATGACTTTGTTCTTGAAAAGAATATCATGAACATTTACCTTCATAAGGTACTGGTTGCAGAGGGTACACTGTGTAATGGTATCTACGTTCTAAATCAGAATACAGTTCTCAATATACAAAACACACGCAAGAGGAAGAATTCAGATACGAATGAATCCTACTTGTGGCATTGTAGGCTTGGTCATATCGGAGAGAAAAGACTGAGTAAGTTGCATAAAGATGGACTCTTGAATACGTTCGAGTTTTCATCTTATGAAACTTGTCAGTCTTGTCTCAAAGGGAAGATGACCAAATCTCCGTTCACCGGACATGGAGAAAGAGCAAGAGAGCTCTTGGGACTCATACACAGTGATGTGTGTGGTCCGATGTCTATACATGCAAGGGGTGGGTTCTCGTACTTCATCACATTCACTGACGATCTCTCTAGGTTCGGATATGTGTATCTATTGAAACACAAATCTGAAGCTTTTGAGAAATTCAAGGAATTCAGAAAGGAAGTAGAGAACCAGACAGGCAAAAGTATCAAGATCCTCCGGTCTGACAGGGGAGGGGAGTACTTAAGCACGGAATTCCTAGATTACTTAAAAGAGAATGGTATTCTCTCTCAGCTTACTCCTCCTTATACACCACAGCACAACGGTGTATCGGAGCGGAGGAATCGTACCCTACTGGATATGGTTCGCTCCATGATGAGTAGTGCTGAGTTACCTCTTTCATTCTGGGGATATGCACTTCAAACTGCAGCACATCTATTGAATCAAGTTCCATCCAAATCCGTGCCTAAGACTCCGTATGAAATATGGAGTGGTAAAAGTTTGTATCTTAAACGTATTAAGATTTGGGGTTGCCCAGCTTATGTCAAAAAGCAGAACCCAGACAAACTTGAGGCACGGGCAGTTTTGTGTAAGTTTGTGGGATACCCAAAAGATTCAAGTGGGTATCTATTCTACCATGCAGAGGAACAGAAGATAATTGTTTCAAGAAATGCCACATTTTTAGAAAAAGAATTTCTTGTTAAAAACATTAGTGGCAGCACGGTAGAACTGGATGAAATTCCAGAAACACAAGCTTTAACAGAAAATTTGGAGGAACCGCTAGATTCAATAACCCCAAACGAACCTCAGCCACTCCGCAGATCTGGTAGGATTTCTCATCCGCCCGAGAGATACTACGGTTTTCTCATAGACGGGGATCGAGAGGATTGCATCTTGGAAGAAGATGACCCTACCAGTTTCAGGCAGGCCATTATCAGTAGGGACTCTGATAAGTGGCAGGAAGCAATGCAATCCGAAATGGAGTCCATGTACGCCAATAAAGTGTGGACCTTGGATATTGCTCCAGCTGGGGTAAAACCCGTTGGATGCAAATGGATCTACAAAAGGAAACTTGGTGTAGATGGGCAGGTGGAAACCTATAAAGCTAGGCTCCTTGCAAAAGGTTTCCGTCAAAGACCTGGTTTGGACTATGACGAAACTTTTTCTCCGGTGGCTATGCTCAAATCCATTCGGATCCTACTTGCCATTGCTGCCTTCCATGACTATGAGATCTGGCAGATGGATGTTAAAACGGCTTTCCTAAACGGTTGTTTGGAAGAGTGCGTTTACATGGATCAACCAGAAGGTTTCGTAGACAGTGGGAGCAGCGGAAAGGTGTGCAAGTTGCTTAAATCCATTTATGGATTAAAGCAGGCATCGCGGAGCTGGAACATCTGTTTTGATGAGGCAATCAAGGAATTTGATTTCATCAAGAACGAAGATGAACCCTGTGTTTATAAGAAGATTGTAGGACGAACTGTCGTGTTCCTAGTCTTGTACGTGGACGACATTCTTTTGATAGGAAATGACATTCCTATGCTACAATCGGTCAAGCTGTTTTTGTCACAAAGGTTCTCCATGAAGGACCTGGGTGATGCCTCGTACATTCTGGGGATCAAGATCTATAGAGATAGATCCAAGAAACTATTGGGACTTTCGCAGTCCAGGTACATAGAGACCGTACTAAAGAGATTTAGTATGGAGGATTCCAAGCGCGGTAACATACCCGCATTGCACGGAATTACCCTCTCCAAGAAGATGTCTCCTAAGACTGACGAGGAGAGGGTTCGCATGAGCACTATACCCTACGCTTCGGCGGTAGGATCTATAATGTATGCGATGCTATGTACAAGACCAGATGTAGCTTACGCGTTGAGCACGGTAAGCCGGTATCAGTCGGACCCAGGGGAGGACCACTGGACAGCAGTGAAGAACATTCTCAAGTACCTGAGAAGGACTAAGGAGATGTTCCTGGTTTACGGTAATGGAGACCTCAGGGTCGAGTCCTTTACCGATTCAAGCTTCCAGAGTGACAAAGATGATAGCAAGTCCGTCTCGGGTTTTGTGTTTACCCTCAACGGAGGGGCGGTATGTTGGAGGAGTTCCAAGCAGGATACCGTCGCAGACTCGACGATGGAGGCTGAATACATTGCTGCAAGCGATGCCGCAAAAGAGGCGGTCTGGATTAAGAAGTTCATTAGTGAACTTCAGGTGGTTCCGTCCATTGTTGACCCAATACCTTTGTATTGCGATAACAATGGGGCTATAGCTTTAGCGAAGGAACCAAGGTCCCATCAGAAATCCAGGCACATCTTAAGGCGGTATCACCTGATCAGGGAGATCATTGATCGACAGGAGATCGAGGTGCGGAGAGTGGACACAAAGGACAACACTGCGGACCCATTCACGAAGGCTTTACCCCAGACTCAGTTCGAGCGGCTGATCGAGATGATAGGTCTTCGATACGCCAGTACATGGCCTTAGTGCAAGTGGGAGATTGTTGGTGTATATGCCCTAGAGGCCATTACTGTATCATACTAGTATGTATATTACTTGATGGAAGCTTGGGATATTCACAGTTGTACAGACAATCTTGCTCAATATAGTAGTATGCTACTTGGTTTGTCTCTGCTTTAATGTGTACATGTGTGTTTATTTATTATATCACCTATACGCATTAGTAGAGCCCTTAGGATCTTTTGCTTGATTACCGGCGTTGTGATGGCGATCACACTCGTGGGGGCTGGGTAATCTACAAGCACATCCTTATACACGTCCCTAGTCGTGGGAGTATCGAGATAGGGCATCGATACTCCGGAGTAGACTAGCGTATGCGCTTCTCATCCCAGCTCGGGAGACGGTCTGTCCCACAGCCGTCAGTACGTCGTACTTGAGATAGTATGCGGGTGCTCGTTAGGTTACGAGTACACTGGACAGGACTCGTCGGGAACTGATGGTTGGTATTATACCTATCGTCAGTTATCAGTTCCCAGGTGACATGAGTACAGCTTAGTCCGCTGACTTGACACTGTCACTTCGCCTCGAGTGTGTTCCCACTGTTCTTTGATTGCTACCCTACCACGGCTCTACTGAGTCGTGCAAACAGGTAGTAGTTGGGAGCAGTCCCGAAGCACTTGGAGGCAGTGACGGTTAGACAGGATTCGTCTCTCCCGGTATTGGGGGTTGACATCGCGCTGTGTCTAGGAGAGCCATTACACGAGTAGTCCCTGGCCAGGGCAAGCGAGATATACTGGTAGGTTTCCAGTGTTATCTCAGGGTGTATTGGGCTTCACTCCGACACGACTTGTACCGCTATTAGGGGACTGACGTTTACCGCCCCCCTAGGCCCGCCATGCGATGTATCAGACGAACAGACCGGACTGTACGAAGATTGTCACATACAGGCTCAGTAGGAGTGCAGATGGGGTTCACCTCGTCAGTCTTCTTATCGACATCTACCTGGGGACCGTTACGTACAGCTAGTGCCGCTTGCGGTCTGTGGTTAAACCCACTGCCAGCGTAGTGTCGAGTCTTTAGAGTCCCACACAGAGAGCTATTCGCCTTTAGGCAAAACGAGTAGAGGTCGCATGGTTTTTGCGACAGGGTTCGTTCGCATCCGCGCACTTGTGCACGTTTGCTGTCCGGACAGTTTATACTAGCGGGCTTTGGTTTAAGCCGGATCCTAGTATATGATTTGAGATTGGTTTTTCTCATTGTGTTCGTGTTCCTCGGATCACGAATGCGGGTGCGTATGCACAGTTGCTTGAGATTGGGGGAGAGGACCTTGTTTAGGGTTAATGGCTTTTGTCATTTTATTAACCCTATTGATTTTGTGTGGATTATTGTTAATTGATAATTAGATTAATTATTGTGCATGGTTGTTGTTGACAATTTGACTTCATTGACTTGTTGACCATGTTGACAACTTGACCATAATCATTTCATTTGGAAGATGCTCTTTGATCTTTGCAAAAATTGAAATGATAATGGTCAATTCATGATTTATCATGACAATTTTCAAGCTAATTATCTAATTAAAATTATCCTCACATATTAGTGAGAATGGCTCACTAATAATTCATTCTCTCATATCTTTTCTCTCTCTTGCTCATCCTCTCCCTCAAGCTCTCTCCCTCTCATGTGTTGAGAAACAAAAAGCTTGAGAAAAACCTTCACTTGATCTTCTCTACTCACTTCTAGGGTTCAAGTCTTAGCATTTCTTGCACTCTAGTTACTCCTAGCTTGGAGTTGAAGCTAAAGGTGGTGGCTTTCAAGTGGATCTTTCTTTGACGGAAGAAGACAAGCAAGGTGAACTCTTTCTACCATTCCGACGAGCAAGGAGAGAAGGAGTTCGAGCTCAAGGTATAACCTTTCTACAACTTACTTAGTTGTTAGTTTACTTTAGCTAGTTTTCGTTTAGCAAAGATCCGGCTTTTACGGTCCATGTTACAAACCTTAGAAAAATTTTTGTTTACCGTTTCCGCAACCCCGAAAGTACCGGGAGAGGTAACGTGGACCTAACAGTCCCTAGTCGAGGGTGTATCGAGACGGGGCATCGATATACCAGAGTAGACTAGCGTATACCTTCTCGACCCATACAGATGGGCGATGGATGATCCCATATCCATTGGTGTTTGACATCAGAGATGATATACGGGTGCTCAGTAGAGACTGGGTATACTGGACGGACTCGCCGAGAACTCCCAGATGGTATTATACCTCACGTCAGATGGCAGTTCTCTGGTGACACTGGTACAGAGTAGTCTGTTGACCCGAGATCGTCATAGAGTCTTGTGTGGTTCCCACTGTGCTTTGATTTCCATCTTACCACGTCCAAGAGGGCGTGCAAAACGGTGGTTTTTGGGTACAGTCCCGAGTCACATGGAGGCAATGAGCGATAGGAGGGGATTCGTCTCTCCCGGTATAGGGGGTTGATGTTGCGCTGTGTTCGATTGGCTATAACAGGAAATCCCTGGCCAGGGTTGCTGAGATTTACTGGTAAGTGTTACCAGTAGTTTCTCGAACAGTTATAGACCTCATATCGACACGACTTATCGAGCTTTTGGGGTCTGACGTTTACTACCCCTAGGCGAGATATGCGACATATCAGACGATCAGACCGGACTGTACGGTAGTGTTACTGGTTGGATTCACTGGAGTGTGAGCGGGCTTGCTCGTCGATCTTCAGATCGCTCAATACCCGGGTGGCCGTTACGTTTAGCAGACCGCTTGCGGCTTGTGGGTGTTTGATATGATCATCATCTACTGCCGGCGTATTGACGAGTCTTTAGAGTCCTACACAAAGGTTTCCTGGCTCAAGCGAAACGAAATAGGAGCGCATATGAGATATGTGCGGGACCGAGAATAATGCTTGTATGTGATACCGTATTCCATTCTCGCGATGAATTTATCGATTAGGTTATATGCGATATACCCTAGTTATCGAATCAAAGGTTGATTTGATAAGCCGATACATTATATACTAGTCGGTTGTGTGCGACATGACCGGGTCATTGAATCAAGTGTTGATTTAATTATTTAATGCATAATTATATATTTGATATATTACTTTGCATTAACTAGTATCGGTTCACTTTAAATGGATTTTCTCACTCGGGTGTGCGCATTACATATGCGATATGATTTTGTGCATTTGATTGTATCATGTTTGATGATACATGTTTACTTGGTTAAGTGCAAAGAATTAAACCATGGTTAAAAGAATGGTTAGGGTTTCATTTCCTTTATTTATTCATTTATTTATTTGTTTATTCATTTTGGAAAAGAGGAGAAAAGAATGGTGGCTTAATTTAGAGTTTAGTTGAAGCTTCATGAAGCTTTGATCAAGTCAACCATTCTTATCTCATCCTTAACCCTAACCATTCCCACTAACCATGATTCATTCTCTACACTTGACTCTAGTTAACATTATGATAAGTTTTGATTTTTCTATTGTTTTGAATTAACTTATCATATATTTCTTTCTTCTTCTTCTTCATGAGCAAGGAAGAAAAAGCTTTCTTCATCAATGGTGATTGATGATAAAGAGTGAGAAATCCAAATCTAAAGTCTACCCACTTCCTATTTCTTCATCCTCTACCTCTTGCCAAGTAGTAGAGTGTGTTCTCTTCACAAGTTTTTGGACTTGGTGAAGTCGGAGCTTGATTTAGCGATGCCTCGACGTAGATCATCTTCGGCATGGACATCGACGACCTAGCTTGCCCATTCTCCGACGAAGCCGACGCTTGAGCCCGGATTTGATTTGGACAGCAGAGAGGACCTGTTGCGGAGCTATGGAGGTGGAGCACCGGATCTACAAAGGTTGTATTTCCGTATCTTGTAGTTAAGTGTTAACTAGTTAGCTTTTTCGCCTAGAAATCTAGCAAACGATCCGTAGTCGGGTCTCTCGGCACCCGTAGATTTTTTATTATGGCATGTTCGATGCCTTGTGAGACCTCATTAGGGTGCCTAGGAACCCTACAGTGGTATCAGAGCCTAGCTAGAGCCTTAGGCGAAGTCTAGACGGAATTTGAAACCCGATCGGACCCGAAACACCAAATCAATCTTGCTCTCTGTACTTTTTTGAAAACAGTGAGTTTTTCAAAATTAAAAATTGCTAAAAAATTCAGCAGGGAAAAATTAGAATTACGGTGCAAAAAGTTTCCGGTGAACAGTAAATTTCGCGGCGGATCCGCGGCAGAAGCATGGCTTCTGCGGCGGATCAGCGGCCCCTTGATGACGTCAGCCATGTTCCTTTGCACAGTAATTCCTAGTTCAAAGAGCTGAGTTTTCTGGGAATTTCTAATATTTGTTCAAGAGTTGAATTTTTCTGCTGTGTTTTTGGGGATTCGGTGTTTCGATCGGAGTATCAAATTTTGTCTATGTGGCTTTCCGGATAAATTTTAGAATATGTAAAAAAGTTCGACCGGATATAAATACCCAATTTTTCCCCTGTCGGGAAATTTCCAAGTGTTGGATTTTTCCATAGTTTAACGACGTTCTAAGTAGTGCAAGTAACGCGATGGTCCCTCTAGAAGACAACAAACCTTAACTCAATTATGTGACCGTCTTGAACTGCCCTTTGAACCTTCGGGTTTGGGGCAGTACGGCGTGCCACATATGAGGCGTTGGCTTGACCCTTCTACGGCTGGACCGTTGGTACTGAGGCACGAACGGAATGTTGTTAGACTTATTTCATGTGTTGAGCTGTATCGGGAAAACTTGGGTGTTCGATTGTTCGATCGGAAAGTTTAACATTTTCTATTTATCTGGAATGGGATACAATAATTGGAATTCATAAAAAGTTATGAGATAACTGAATGAATATTATAAATATAGCAGTTTAGTCTCACTTGATCGGTTGCTACGGAATTTTGATGTGATCAAAAGTCCGTCGCAATCACGTAACGTACGCGGATACTCGCCGGGTAAACTTAATAGACAGTCTCACGCCATTGCCCCGACCAAGTGACTGTAGGAGAACCCCGTCGCCGAAAGCATCCGTCCGGGTGCTCGCGGTGGCGGTGTTCCGCCTTGGTGCACTTCGTCGACGGTATCGGGGGTGCGACCGCCTACTGAAGTTTGCGACGAGCATTCGATCAGGATGTCGGGAATCTTGTTGAATTGCCCGACTCGATATTGAAAAGTGTTTTCGATAATGAGACTAAAATGCGGGGTTTATAATTGTTAGGCATGCGATGTCTAAGTAATTCATTTGGTCAGGCATGCGATGTCTGAGGAGGTTGCGGATTCCAACTGTTGTAGTTTTACACTTTCTTTTCTGTGACCGTAAGTGTAATATGTGATATCGCCGGTTTCGTTGCTATATGTCAATGACAATTGGGATGGACATATTTACTTACGTTGATGACATGTGATGTTATGTGTTGCTGGATATGTTATATTGGATCGTCGTGTTTGAATAGCCGGGGGTTTTTATGTGAGATGAGTGTTTTTCATTTTCATTCATGTAAAAACTTGTATGTAATATTCTTTTATTGGGGCGCTTCCAGGTTGCGGAAGTAGTCACCGTTTGTATATTATTTACTTTTCCGCACTAGGATAGACCCAAGGAGGGGAGCACAAGTAACCGGGTTCTGGAGTCCAGTGGGAGACCAACTCGAGGAGTCGGGTCCGGGTCTCCTAACTCCAGAATTGGTAGGGTTGCTTGCCGCTCTCATAGGGGTCTAGGGGTGTGGGTTTGGCTATTCATCACGACCGTGGAATCCGTGTTTTATACTGGCTCGTATTGAAAACACGGATGTCCTAGTATATCCAATGTTTCATATGATTCTTCTGCTGCGATATCTGTGATGTGATCATCTGATGTTCTGTGATAGATACAGTATATAGTATATATGATATATTATATAGACGTTACTTATGTTTTACACCCGCGCTAGCCCTGCCCTGCTCTGCCGTTAGTTACCTAACCTAACGGTGCACGAGGGGACATCGAGGCGAATGCGGATGGCATAAGTGTACGTCGTATTTATCTGTGATGTTTAGGTACTTAAATGATAGGACTTCATTAATGTGATTAATGAAATAAATGAAAACCTAAGATGTTGTAGAATCGAATTTCAAAATTAAAACAGGTAGCTACAGTTCTTGCTTTGCACAGCGGTATATATGATATATCCTGCACCTTATTCGATAAGGAAAGGACCGAGATCCCTTCACCGGGAGTGACTCCTTTAGCAATAACTGGCAGATGCTACACATTCGGTTTGGTTTTTGATAGCTTTTAAGTGTTTTTGCTTTGCACAGTGATATATATGATATATCCCGCACCTCATTCGACGAGGAAAGGACCGACGATCCCTTCACCGGGAGTGACTCCTTTTAGCAAAACTAGAAAAGCCTCAAAAACACTCCATTTCAAAATTCATTCGATCCTACAACGATATCAAGTTCATTACGCAATAGGTTTTCAGAAAAACCTGTCGTAGCCCTCCGTCATTTCAGATAAGTGCTGTTTAGTATTCGTGCTGTGTTTGTTGACCTCCGTCAAGGCGCAGTGTGCGGTAGCTAACCAGTATTTATCTGCTTATGCATATGATGCAGATTGAGTTAGGGTAGTCGTGCGGCCTTGTTGACCTCCATCAAGGGTCGTGCGGGTGGGTTTAATTCGATCAAGAAATGACGGGTTGAACTTGACTAGTAGCCTATGGTTTGTTGACCTCCGTCAAGGTCATAGGGTGCTAGGGGCAAAATATTATCGGGAATTTCAAGTGTTGAAATTTGCAATGAGATTGCATACCTTCTATGAGATAGTTGGATCCCGATACCCGCTGCGAGTAAGAGTTACTCCTGGGAGAGTTTTATACATTACAATTAGCCGATCAAGTAGGTGTCTAGAAAGGTGTCAACGAGGTTACGCCTCTGGGAAAACGAGGTTTACATTAATTAGGTTCGTGCGAAAGCACGGGAGACCTCCCTCAAAGTACCGACACTGGCCTGGCTGAAAGATTGGCGAACTTGTACTGTGTAATTAATCCCGGCTAGTCTTTCCTTTTAGGGTTTGAAGGAAGATTTGATAAAAAGCAGTGGGAGCCATCCTGATTAGATAAAATAATAACCAATCTATTCTTGACAGAGCGCACGCTGAGTGTTTTCTTCTCTCTCTCCAGGTAGCGACCATATCACGCCTTAATCAAGATAATAATACGGATTATTGACCGAACCCGCTTTTTATACTGAGCTGGGGAACGTTGGTCCCGCTCCAACTTATAATTGTTATAAGACAGAGCAGGAAATTGGGGAATACCAGATTTCCCGTGCCGCCCAAACGAAGAGAGTGCATGCTGATGCATCATCTTCGGGTGTGTTCATTATACAGAACTGTTTCTCTGTAACCTCTACGTCCTGGGCATGTGATACCGGATCAGGATCCCAGATATGTAATCTGTTACATAGGGCTACAGATAGGTAGAGAACTGAGAACGGGTGATAAGTTTCATGAGGCAGAAAACGGGGCAAGAGTTGCAGCCAAGTCTGTTGGTCACTGTCACCCTGTATTACAATACATTGATTCTGAACGAATGTTATTAGATACCGAACCTGATATACAAAATCATATCAGTCACTTTATTAGTAAAGAAATGATAAAATTTTGTATTGTTGGATAATGTTTTGAACATTTCCTATATCAAAAGTTGATCGGTTCAGGCACGTTATCTAAAAGCATTGACGTTCTAAATCAAACTACAGTTCTTAGTATACAGATCACACACAAGAGGAAGAGTTCAGACATGAACGAATTCTTCTTGAGGCATTGTAGACTAGGTCATATCAATGCGACCCGACTAGCTGAAGTTACATGTAGATGCATATTCAAATCAGTTTGAATTTACATCTTGTGAAACTCGCCAGTCATGTCACAAAGATAAGATGACCATAGCTCCGTTTATTAGAAACAGAGAAAGAGTTAGTGAACTCTTGGGATGATACATGTTGATGTATGTAAGGTCCCCTATCTACACATGCCAGGAAATGTTCTTTGTACTTCATTACATTCTCTGATAATCTCTCAAGATTCAGACATATGTTCCTGTTGAAACACAAGTCCGAACCTTTTGAGATATTCATAGAATATAAGTTAGAAGTAGAGAACCAAAATACGGGTATAAGTATTATGTCCTATGATGAGATCAGGGAGGAGAATACTTGTGCATGGAATTCCTGGACTATTCTAAAGGAGAATGAGATTCTCTCTCAGCATTACTCCTCTGTATACACCATAGCACGATGGTATATCAGGGCGGAGCAATAACACCCTATGTGATAAGGTGTGTTCTATGATGAGTACTACTGAGTTACCTATTTCCTTTTGGAAGTTATGCTCTTGAGAAGCTGCATACCTATTGAATAGGGTTCCAATCAAATCAGTTGCCTACCGCTTCATATGTGATATGGAAAGGGAAGAGCCCATATCTTAAGTTAGTTAAGATTTAGGGTTGTCCGGCCTATGTCTGAAAACAAAATTCGGACAAGCTCGAGGCAAGGTCTGTAATGTAGAACTGGAAAGGTTCCAGCTATACAAACTACAGCAAATGATTTGATAAAACCAAAGGATTCAGTAGAGACCAACGAACCTCAGCCTCTCCGCCGATCTAGTAGGGTTCCTCACCCACCTGAGAGATACTTTGGTTTCTCTATGACAGTGGGAGCGAGGATTGCATCATGAGATGATGACCCAACTAGCTTCGAGCTGGCCATCAGGTGTAAGACTCTGTAAGAATGGAGATGCTTAGTGATCTGAGATGGAATCCTTATACACCAACAAAGTATGGACTTTGGTTGCAATATCTGAAGGGTTAAATCCCCATCAGGAGCAAGTATATCTTGAGAAGATTACTTGGTGTAGATGGAAAAGTTGAGACTTTCAAAGCTAGACTTGTTAAAGCTTTTCGTCATCGACCAGGCGTGGATTATGATGAAACCTTTTCAAGTGACTATGCTTAAGTCCATCCAGATCCTACTTGCCACGGGTACATACCATGACTATGATATCTGGTGGTTGGGTGTCATGACAGCTTTTCTAAATGAAGTTTAGAAGAGAGTGTCTATATGTACACAGCCAGAGGGCTTCGTAGACAGCGGGAGCAGCGGAAACGTGTGCAAGATGCTTTATAGGATAAAGCAGGCATCGCGGAGTTGGAACATCTGTTTTGATGAAGCGGTCAAAGAGTTTGACATCATCAAAATGGTAGATGAACCTTGTATAAACAAAAAGGTAGTAGGGAGTATGGTGGTGATCCTCGTAGAGTACGTGGATGACATACTCTTGATAGGGAAAGAGTTTCCTATGCTACGCTCGGTCAATCTCCGTTTATCACAATGATTCTCCATATAGGATCATAATGATACCTACTAACTCCTAGATTTTGGATCTATGAGATAGATCTAAATGGATGTTAGGATTCTCACTTGTTGAAGTGAGATAGTATCAATTGATCCTAGGGAGAATCACTGGAAGTGTTCCAGAGTGATAAAGACGACTGAATGTCAGTCACAGGCATTGTCTTTACCCTCAATGGAGGGACGGTATATTGGAAGAGTTCCAAGCTAGATACCGTGACATACTAGACGATAAAGGCAGCATACATCGCTACTTAAGATGCTACCAAAGAGGCTGTTTGGGTGTATATTAGTTCATGAGATGAACTACGTTCCTACCATTGTGAGACAATGGAGTTGTGGCTTATGCCAAGGAACGTCCGTCCCATCAGTGATCCAGACATATTCTAAGGCAGTATCACCTGATCATGGAGATGGTTGATCTCCAAGGGATCGAGGTTAGGAGAGTAGACTCAGAGGACAAACACAGCGGATCCACTCACGAAAGGCCTTTTCCCAGAGAGAGACTTTTATGGGATGGTTGAGTATGAGATACTGCAACCACTGCTACAGATGGCCCTAGTGCAAGTGGGAGATTGTTAGTTATATGTATGCCCTAGAGGCCATTACTGTACATAGGATGTATATTGTAGTGGATGCTGGGACATATATAGGGAGGACTTTCTTGCTCGACATGATAGTATGCTATCTGGTTGATCTTTACCTTAACGTGTATACTGTTTGTCTTTCTGTTACATGTTGGTAAAGCCCTTAGGATGTGTGCTTGACTACCTGGACTATGATGCGGATCATACTAGTGGGGACATGGTAGTCCATAAGTACATCCTTCAAAGTCCCTAGTCGAGGGTGTATCGAGACGGGGCATCGATATACCAGAGTAGACTAGCGTATACCTTCTCGACCCATACAGATGGGCGATGGATGATCCCATATCCATTGGTGTTTGACATCAGAGATGATATACGGGTGCTCAGTAGAGACTGGGTACACTGGACGGACTCGCCGAGAACTCCCAGATGGTATTATACCTCACGTCAGATGGCAGTTCTCTGGTGACACTGGTACAGAGTAGTCTGTTGACCCGAGATCGTCATAGAGTCTTGTGTGGTTCCCACTGTGCTTTGATTTCCATCTTACCACGTCCAAGAGGGCGTGCAAAACGGTGGTTTTTGGGTACAGTCCCGAGTCACATGGAGGCAATGAGCGATAGGAGGGGATTCGTCTCTCCCGGTATAGGGGGTTGATGTTGCGCTGTGTTCGATTGGCTATAACAGGAAATCCCTGGCCAGGGTTGTTGAGATTTACTGGTAAGTGTTACCAGTAGTTTCTCGAACAGTTATAGACCTCATATCGACACGACTTATCGAGCTATTAGGGTCTGACGTTTACCACCCCTAGGCGAGATATGCGACATATCAGACGATCAGACCGGACTGTACGGTAGTGTTACTGGTCAGATTCACTGGAGTGTGAGCGGGCTTGCTCGTCGATCTTCAGATCGCTCAATACCCGGGTGGCCGTTACGTTTAGCAGACCGCTTGTGGCTTGTGGGTGTTTGATATGATCATCACCTGCTGCCGGCGTATTGACGAGTCTTTAGAGTCCTACACAGAGGTTTCCTGGCTCAAGCGAAACGAAATAGGAGCGCATATGAGATATGTGCGGGACCGAGAATAATGCGTGTATGTGATACCGTATTCTATTCTCGCGATGAATGTATCGATTAGGTTATATGCGATATACCCTAGTTATCGAATCAAAGGTTGATTTGATAAGCCGATACATTATATACTAGTCGGTTGTGTGCGACATGACCGGGTCATTGAATCAAGTGTTGATTTAATTATTTAATGCATAATTATTTATTTGATATATTACTTTGCATTAACTAGTATCGGTTCACTTTAAATGCATTTTCTCACTCGGGTGTGCGCATTACATATGCGATATGATTTTGTGCATTTGATTGTATCATGTTTGATGATACATGTTTACTTGGTTAAGTGCAAAGAATTAAACCATGGTTAAAAGAATGGTTAGGGTTTCATTTCCTTTATTTATTCATTTATTTATTTGTTTATTCATTTTGGAAAAGAGGAGAAAAGAATGGTGGCTTAATTTGGAGTTTAGTTGAAGCTTCATGAAGCTTTGATCAAGTCAACCATTCTTATCTCATCCTTAACCCTAACCATGATTCATTCTCTACACTTGACTCTAGTTAACATTATGATAAGTTTTGATTTTTCTATTGTTTTGAATTAACTTATCATATATTTCTTTCTTCTTCTTCTTCATGAGCAAGGAAGAAAAAGCTTTCTTCATCAATGGTGATTGATGATAAAGAGTGAGAAATCCAAATCTAAAGTCTACCCACTTTCTATTTCTTCATCCTCTACCTCTTGCCAAGTAGTAGAGTGTGTTCTCTTCACAAGTTTTTGGACTTGGTGAAGTCGGAGCTTGATTTAGCGATGCCTCGACGTAGATCATCTTCGGCATGGACATCGACGACCTAGCTTGCCCATTCTCCGACGAAGCCGACGCTTGAGCCCGGATTTGATTTGGACAGCGGAGAGGACCTCGTTGCGGAGCTATGGAGGTGGAGCACCGGATCTACAAAGGTTGTATTTCCGTATCTTGTAGTTAAGTGTTAACTAGTTAGCTTTTTCGCCTAGAAATCTAGCAAACGATCCGTATTCGGGTCTCTCGGCACCCGTAGATTTTTTATTATGGCATGTTCGATGCCTTGTGAGACCTCATTAGGGTGCCTAGGAACCCTACAGCATCACTGTCATTCTAGTTTTAAATCTATTAAAGGATAAAATGAGTAATCTTTAATTAACCATCCATAACAACTAAATCCCAATAAACCCTACAAGCCCCTTTTTATATAAACCTACATCCGTAAGTAATCTAGATCAATATTTTGCATCCGTGTTTAACTTAGATCTAGAACCTACAATTATTCTTCACTACTATCTTTATTCTTCCTCTCTTTTTCAATACACCTAAAGTAAGATTAAAAGATTCAACTTTTCCCAGAGGATGACCCGTACTCATCTCGATCTAGCTACATGTGACACCGTTATTGATTGCAGTTAACTACTACACATAAATCTAGATCAATCATAAAGCATCCCCAAGCGGGAGCTAGCTCTTCGCCGAAGCGGACTCAAATCCCAGGCAATGTAAATCATCAATGTGCGAAATAAGCATAAAAGGCACAAGTAATAAGCATCATGTTGGCTCAAGTGAGCTCGACCCAGAGAAATAACATAAAAGTCCACAAATCTCACTGTCTCGTCTCTAGGTCAATATAAATCAATACAAGTAGCAGGTACAGTAGATGGAGTACTCTAGATACAATGAACATACAAGGTGGAAACAAAATAATATCACAACCCACCAACAAGCAAAAGTCTCAAGTCCAGGCAAAAGGAGCAAAAAGAGCAAAAGGAGCAAGTGCGTCCGCCGCTAAAGTGCTGACGGAGCGGACCTGCAAAAAGGCTGTGGCACAACGGGGGTGAGTTGCCAACTCGTGAGTAATAAATAACATCTATAGAGGCTATCGTAAGCATGCACGCAAAGTGTCATAACATCAACAATACTGATATGTCATGATATACTAGCAGATATGTATGCAGCATGAATCAATTTACAATACTAATCTGGCATGCTGTACTAGCAGGTATGTATGCAACATGAATCAATTGTACAATACTAATCTGGCATGATGTACTAGCAGGTATGTATACAACATGCGTCAAATTCAACCCGTGATCTGAATATGTTGATATAAGAAAATAATTATTTTCATCTTCGAAAACTCTTTTAAAATAACAGCGTAATATCAATAGAATCAACAGAAATCCGTGTCCAGCATCGACACCTCAATCGACTATCTCAAAACTCATGTATCCATATCACAAGTATCTCAGGCCCCGGCCGTCCGGCTGACCCATCTCAAAGTATCAATATCTCAATATCTCACGACCACGGTCGGTATCCTCTGGATATCCGCCACGCCAACAATCACCGGTAGGTAGTCTGCCTCTGCCAGGCTCATCGTCTACACCTCGATCTTCTTGCCTTGGGGTACCTTACCAGGCCCACCATGTACCCGAGACGGTTCATCCAACTCCTCGAAACGGGTCTCGAAAACCAACAGAAAACCCATGGTGGACGACACATGTATCATATCACGAGAAAAACCGCAACTTTCAATGTTTAAAATAATATCAGGTTTATTAAATCCTTGCGGTTTTTCCCCAAAATCTCATAAATCTCAAGTGCTGAAATCCTCAAGAAAATCATCATAAGTGCATATGTCAATGATAATGAATGCCTATAGTATCAACAAGTCGAACTGCAATGTATGACTAATAGGCTAGGCATGAATGAATGATGTAATGAGGTACATGCATATGACTAGCAATCCTACATGTTCATCCTGAGGAATTTAAATGCATTAGCACAGGTTTAAGCATCATATATGGTGAAATTGTTCTATATTTCAAGTTATAAAAGTTATTTAGTGTTGTGGCATAGCAATTACCAAGGTGTGTGTGTCCGCATGAATAGTGCTCGTGCTGCATAAAATCCTGGTAATGGTGCAAGTGTCCTATGAAATGAGTTCGCACATGTATGTAAATATATAGGATCATGAGTGCAGCAAGATGTTTAACTAGGCACTATACTCATAAATGCGAGGTACACTAGAAATCTTTTAAATTATCCGAACTATCGGACGCCTTACGCCATCCAAACGATTTTCCCCCGTAGATGTTACATCTACTCACCCGTGATCTCGTGCTAGCCGGGTCCAACCACCGCTTTTCCCTTCCGCGTCGTGTCCGATGTCTCCGCGATCGACCCTAGAAATACACAGGCAATACATATAAGGCTAAATCCTGCCAAAATCGCGATATCACGATCAAAGGAAAATCTCGCGTTAGAAGTTAAACGCGTGTGTACTCGATATGTCAAAATGTGTGTAACTTCGCCAGAAACCACCCCGACTCGTTGTGTCGCGCAGTGAACAACAAAACCAACACATAAAATGCACGTGTCGCACAAGTTAAAAAGTATCGAAAAAAGGTTTTAGGTTCCAGATTTTGACTCGAGTGGAAATATAAAAAAGTTGCATATACCCAAACCCTTAAATATACAGCAGACTCCCACAGCCCAAACCCCAACACCAGACACCACCATCTGGCCGCAAATTGCGGCCAGAATGAATAAATTTGCGGCCAAAAAGTGGGCTGTGGGTCTCGTGCTCTGTGTGTGTGATCTAGGTCTAGTGAGCATGCTCCAGTAAACTCAATTTTTTCCTGAAGCACTCGGGTCAACAGCAGATCTCAAAATGGCTAACAATTTACATTAAAATGCTATATAACACTAAAATGAAACAATATGGTATTTTTGTGAAATATGGTGCAAAACTTGGTTTAGATGGCCTTAAAAACACTTTAGTCAAGCTACATTAGCCATAAAAATCTCACTTGGCCAAATCTCCACTCAAATCACCAAAACTAGCACTAAAATCACGTTAATCACTAAATTAGCATAATAATCACATCCTTAGTCAAACAAAGAAGTTAAGCTTAAAAATTATACCTCACTTGATCCTAGGGTGCAAGAAGAAGGAGAAGAAGAAGAGGAGGAGGAGGGAATTCTGCTGCTGCTGCTACTGTTGCTGTTGTTGTGTTGCTCTTGTAGCTGTTGCTAATGCTGTTGCTGCTGCTGCTGCTGAAGCTGATGCCGCTGCTGTGCTTCTGATGCTGCTGCCGCTGCTGTTGCTTCTGTTGCTGCTGCTATAGTTGTATGTGTGTGTGTGTGAAAGTGAGAGGGAGAGAGATGTGAGAAAGAGTGAGAATGAGTGTTTGACAAAAAATAAAAGAGAGATGAGAGTCAACCCCCCCCTCTCTCATCATAACCTAGCATGGCTCAAGCCATCATTCCCTCTCTCTCTCTCTCCCCCATTCACAAGTCAACCCCTAAAACAAATTATATTAAAAAAAAATAATACACTTAATTAATTCATATTAACCTAATTAAATGGGTTAGTCCACCATGGTTATATAAACATGGTTTAACCCCAAATTTAGCCCTAGTTAACATGCACATGTGTGTGCGGTCCAAAATAAATTCTAATAAAATATTTATAAATCCTGATAAAATATTTGAAAACCGTTTTGGTAAACTTTTTACTACAAACCCCACATTAAAGCATAATAACCCCTAATCACATTCTAAGGTGTTACATTATCAAGGTGGATACTGAAGAAGGCCAGGCGGAGGATACTGATTAAATTCAGTTGATGATACAGTCTAAGAAGTTTGCTGGATATGAAGTTCATTTGTGAACTGGGTCCCATCAGATATCCAGAAATATTCTAAAATAGGTATTGCTCATTTTGGGAGATAGTTTTCTCCTCGAAGTTGAGATATAGAGAGATACAGAAAGAAACATTGGAGCGGATCCATTCACTGAGGCTATTTCTCGAAGGCAATAGTTTCACAAACGAGCTTTGCGAAACTGATTAGTAGAGAAGTTGGGTGTTCAGTATCACACGGGCTGTGAGTATGCGACACCGCAATAATTAGCCTTAAGTGCAAGTGGGAGATTGTTGGCTATAATGCCCTTAAGGCAATTATCATAGTCGCAGGCAGGTGATTATCATGATTGAGGGAGGACCTATACCGGTAGAACAGTCTAACTCGAGATAATAGTATGCTATCTGGTTTGTATTTTGTTGGAGGTAGTGCCCTCAGAGTCAATTATTGGATCACAGGCACGTGATTGCAATGATTGAGGGAGGACCTATCCAAATAGGACAGTCTTACTCAAGATGATAGTATGCTATCTGGTTTATCTCTATCATCGTGTACAGCTTTAGGTGACCTGACAGGTCGCTAATACACGTTGATAGAGCCCCTAGGATTCTTGCTTGACTGCCAGCAGTATGAGGGCGATCATATATATTGGAGCTGGTAGTCTATAAGCACATCCTTAAATGGTCCCTAGTCGTGGGAGTTTCGAGACTGGGCATCGATACTCCATTAGTAGACTAGTGTATACAGTCGAGACCCCGAAGAGGGGCGGTGGCTGGTCTCACAAGCCATTGGTGTCAGTTGGTTCATCTAAGATGTATACAGGTGCCCATTGGGTTATGAGTACACCGGACAGGACTCGCCGGGAACATGCTAGTTGGTATTATACCTGACGTCAGATAGCAGTTCCCTGGTGACATGTGTACAGGTTAGTTCATCGACATGAGATCGTCATTTGTCTCGTGTGATTTCCCAATGTACTTTGATTACTACCCGACCACGGCTCAAAGGAGTCGTGCAAACAGGTTTTAGTTGGGTACAGTCCCGAGCCACATGGAGGCAGCGAGCGGATCTGCAGGGGTTCGTCTCTCCCGGTATTGGGGGTGAGGTCGCGCTGTGTCTAGGAGAGCCATTACACAAAGACCTCGGCCGAGGCAGGAGATTTACTGGTAGGTATTCCAGTAGTATCTCTGGGTGTTCTGGGCTACACTCCGACACGACTTGTACCGCTTTTAGGCGTCTGACTTTTACCAACCCCCTAGGCCCGCCATGCGGTGCTCATAGACGAACGGACCGGACTGTACGGATATTGTCACTGACAGGCTCAGTAGGGTGTCAGGATGAGTTCGCTCATCGGCGTCCCTTTTGGTCAGTACCTGGTAGCCCGTTACGTATTGGCTAATACCTGTGTAGATTTTGTCTCTTTGCATTTGTATTCAATGGGAATGCAAATGCGGGTATGTATATACAGTCGCGGGGTTTTCCTGTAATTTATTACGGGATCAGTTTTATGAAGTTTCCAGTTTGCATTCCGATCCGGCCAGTTTTCCTTTGTTCCTTCCCGGCCGGACTTTTCCGATGGAGGGGGTTATTTGCAGTTGTGCAAATTACCTTTGTGGAGGTGTTATTTGCATTTGTGGCTTCATGATGGTTCCAAGCATCATGAGATTCTTTTTCCATCACTTGATTTGCATTAAATGAGATTAGAAAGGATTAGAAATTGATATGACCTTGTTATCATCACTTTTGGATGTGGTCACCCCTTTGTTTTTCCTATACTCACCTCCCTTCTTGGTTTTGATTTTTTCCTTCCACCATTTTGTTGATGAGGGGTGAGGAAAAAATTCATTATCTCATTTTTTATTCCTTGCTAAAAATGAGAGCACCATTTTTCCTCCAATATTTTTTCTCTCTTCTCCATCATCAAAGGCAACTTCACTACCAGCAAGAGACATACGATTCTACAATTGCCTACAGCATTCCTTGGGCACATCGGCTCGCCAACTTCGTGCTCGAGTTGCCTCGGTCCAGAGGTGGGAGCCCGTAAAAGAACCCGGCGATGTGGTGCCCGTTTCAACGTGGAGGCGACGACCGGAGATTCCGCGAGGAGATCGGAGTGGAGGCGAAGACCGAAGGATACGGATCGCTTGATATAGCCCTCTACCCATCTCTTGTTTGCTAGCATTAGGTTAATGGTTACGATCCAGGGTTTTAGGATGCGGTAGTGCCGGTTTCTAGTTTGAGAAAAATTTTCGTTTCCGCATTTTGGTCTCGGATAGACGGCCGGGGCGCTACCGAAGCCGAACATGGTATCAGAGCCACGCCATTAACCTAGTCTAGCTTGCTCTAGTATGTTTAGAACTCGATCGAACAAAAATCCCAAAATACCATATTTTCAGTGCATCAGTTTCTGTCGAATTTTTTTTGTTCGAAATTTTTTTCATTACATTGCAGAAACATGTGCAGGGAATTATAAGAACTCTGGAAAAATTTCGTCATGTGATGCTTTGGTATGACCGCGGAAACGCGGCCAAACCCCTCGTTTGGCCACGGTTCCACGGTTGAAAAAGGTCAACGCTGCATTAAATTTTTCCAGTGGTCTTCTGGGATGAAAATAGGGGTTTTGGAATGTTCTGTTTGGGCCCAAATTTTCTGTGAGTGCTATACCCACTTCGGTAAATTTGTTCGATCGGATATTTTAAACATGCTAGTTCACAGTATTTACATTATATCTGCGACCGTGAATGTCATTTGATCGGTAAATCCTGTCTAACAGCTATAGCCCTTTTAGACGGATTTGCGAACGTGACATTCACATTGATGTTCTGTGTTGTGCTGTGATGTTGCGGATTGGTCGTGGGGGATAGCCTGGATGCAATGTTAGTACAGTTTCGTTTTATATGTACATTTGATATTGCGGGACGAGCGTCCGACATGTGGACTGCCGTCACTGCCTGTTTATATATTTTACTTTCTGTACTAGGATCACCCCGCGGAGGGGTGCACGGGTAGCCAGGTTCTAGAGGGCAACGAGCCCGCATCTCATGGCTTTGAGATGGAGGGGGCTTTACTCTAGAATTGGCGGGCTATTCGCCGCACTCGTAGGGGGTATAGGTTGACCCAGGAGGGGTGCCCAAGTTACCGGATTCCGTGAAGTGTTGGGTGGTCCATTCACGTTGCAGAAAGGGGCTGCCTCGCTTCAGGTTTTGGTGGGTAACTTGCTGCGCCCATAGGGGTCTAGGATTTCATTGCACAGGCTATCCACACGACCAGGGGAACGTCGGGTTTCAGCAGCGGCTCTGTGAAACCCGGGGATCCCAGATATCTGTATTGTTCTGTGATGCTGTACATTTCTGTGATGTTGCATTTTATCACGCCTTGAGCGATATTATATATTGATATATATACTAGTAGATGTTGTATATGTTTTGCATCCGCGCTTGTCCAGTCCCCGCTCTGTCGTTAGTTAAGTAACCTAACGGGTGATGACGGGACTAAGTGGCGAATGTGGATGGCATATACGTACATCATTATTTTCGTTCTTTTGTGGTGTGATCAATTGATGGGACTGCGTTGATTCGGATCAATGCAAGCTAAACAAACATATTCTGATGTTGTTGGAACATTTTTCAAAAAGCTGTTATTGCAAAGGACGTTCTCTTTTGTTTTGCACAGTGGTATTCGGTTATGAATATCCAGCACCTCAGTCGACGAGGCAAGGGCCGAGATCCCTTCACCGGGAGTGACCCCTTGGACATAAGTTTGCGTCAGGGCAATAACTTCACTATAGTCGATTACTTTTGCTTTGCATCATGGTATTCAGTTGGAATATACTGCACCTTATTCTACGGGGAACGAGCCGAGATCCCTTCACCGGGAGTGACCTCTTTAGCAAAGGGTTTTCGCCACTATATTTTTATAAAAAACTATGCAGTTCCTTCAACGATATCAAGTTCATTACGTTAAAGGTTTTTCGCCAAAAACCAGCCGTAGCCCTCCGTCATTTCCTACAGGTATTATTTAGTATTCGTGCTGCGTTTGTTGACCTAGTCAAGATGTAGTGTTCGGTAGCTAAGTGGTACTTATTTGTTGCATAAGTGGGATTGGTTAGGACAGTCGTGCGGCCTTGTTGACCTAGTCAAGGGCACGTACGGGTGGGTTTAATGCAATCCAGAAGAATGACGGGTTGAACTTGACTAGCGGTTTATAGTTTGTTGACCTAGTCAAGGTCATAAACCGCTTGGGGTAAAAATCACATCGGGAGTTTCTAAAGAAACTGAAACTTGCCAGACATGCGCATACCTTCTGGAGTGTGATAACGTGAGTGGATTCCGTCACGTTATCATGCAATGATAGTTGGATCCCGATTCCCACTGATGAGTTGGTTTACTCCTCGGGTGATCCCGACTAATTCTTTTTTCAGGTTTGGAGGAGAATTTGACGATACAGTGGGAGGTTTCCTGATTAGATAAAGTGATAACCATTCTGATCTAGGTTAGAGTGCACGCTGAGTGTTTCTTTTCTCTCTCTCTTTGGCAGCGACCATTGACCCGACCCTAGACTATGACTTAGTGACCAAGATGACCGAACCTTCTTAATCACTGGATTTTGGATTGTCAGAGTTGCATACCTCATTGCCACTCCTACTTTTACCCTTTTCTCCAGGATACCCCGTATTACTTCGAACGTCCACTTCCATTGGATAAAACCATCGTATGGTTATATACGAACTCGAAGGAATTTATTCGAGGATGGTTTCCGGTTCTGGAGAAAACGAATAGGACTATTCAGTTGTCTTTTCCTTTTACCTTCTCTCAGGTTGCGAGTACTCCTTGGTTTAGGAGATAGCACACCTATTACGCAAATTGGATAGTCTTCTTCCAAATCTTAGGCTGGTGCCGAACGGTGGGGAATGAAGAAAACCAATTAGCATAACGATGGTGTACAGAAGGTATTAAGTAAAGACATATCAAGGGATTAGTAAGAGGGCAAAGTAAATTGCGACTGCTATTCACGACCAAACCAAGTATTTCTTCACCAATCCTAAATCACCTTTGTATTTCTCCATAACACTCCGTATCACTACGAAGATCCATAGTTTATTTGGATACTCCATCGTATGGTTATATACGAACTCGAAGGAACTTGTTCCAGTTCGGGGATGGATTCTGGTTCAGGAGAAATAGGAATAAGGTTTATTCGGTTGTATTTTATCTTCACCTTGTCTCACATTGCGAGTGCTCCTAGGTTTAGGACAGTACACCCATTATGCTTATTGGATAGTCTTCTTCCAACCATAGGCTGGTGCCGAGCGGTAGGAAAGGAAGAAAACCATTTAGCCTAAGAGGGTGTACAGAAGGTAATGACTAAAGA
This sequence comes from Agapanthus africanus, assembly GCA_030015575.1. Classification (NCBI taxonomy): domain Eukaryota; kingdom Viridiplantae; phylum Streptophyta; class Magnoliopsida; order Asparagales; family Amaryllidaceae; genus Agapanthus; species Agapanthus africanus. The sequence goes on along the minus strand of CM057337.1, from coordinate 335,229,947 downwards.
CATATAAAGGGATTTGGAGAGATGGCAAAGAAATATACGGTTACAGTTGTGAATCTGGATAATGGAAGAGGCATTACTAGGAATGCCCGGATACCCCATCGAAACATTTCAATGTTTCAGTTTTCACTATGTACTGTTAAAAGAAAACTGATTTCCTAATTAGACACTTGCTCCAGGGTATGTATTTACCAGGTATGATTCTCACATCTGTATGGTTATACAGATGATGAGTGGGAGTAAGTTATTGGGAATTGGGTGATCATCCTCATTATACCGGGATTCGTTGTAATCGGTGATATTTTGAGGAAGTCACCTGGGTTGTTTGCCGGACGGCAAATATTTGGTTTTGAATATCCATTGTTATGCACCAATTTCAAATTGATATATCTGTACGTCTATTTTTATAGAGTGAGATATACCTTTTTCAAATTATGTCTATGACATTTACCTATATCAGTGGATGGTTAGGTAAGGAGCATTGAACAGCGGTGTAATTCTTCTTAACCATAAGTACAGTTTTCAATCTACGACACACAGTGAATGAGTCACTAGACTCAGGGGACTTATACAGAGTATTGTATATTGTCCAGTGTCCATTAGGACAGAGGGGTTGGTCCTCGTACTATATTCAGTTTACTTATGACTTCTCTAGTTTTTAGACAGGTGTTTCGTAGAAACACAGGGTCCAAGATTTGAGAAGTTATAGGTATATGGATAAAGTAGAGAACCAGGTGTTGCAAGTATCGGAATTCTTCAAGGTGATCGAAGATGTGGATACTTGTGTATGGTATTCAGTTGATAGTAATGATTAAGAGAACTTGCTTCTCTTTCAGGTTACTCATAAATGGATGTACTCCTAAGTTGAGTAACGCTGATCGACATCTTTCTATTTGGTTGACATTCACTGGAGACAGCTGCATGATTTGAATCTGGTTCAATTAAATCAGTGCCTCTGTTTCTGTATTGGATATAGAACAGTTCATATCTTAACGATGTTAAGGTACGAGGAGTTATCCGGCTTATGCTTAAAACCAGACTCCGGATAACTCAAGGCATGTTTCTATAATGGATGTTTGTGGGTTGACCCGGGCTATGACGAGGGTTGACTTTCTACCATCTGGAAGATGAATAGTGATATTGTTCTAGACTCGCCACAGTTTTAATAAAAATGGATTTTTTCAGAAAACAGTAGTGGGAGTATGGTAGAACTGGAAGTGATTCCAGAACCGCAAACAATTACTGAAGATTTAATAAGAACCTAAAGATTCAATCTGATTTGACATTCCATTAGCCACTCCGCAGATATGGTGGGTAACCTCAGGCGCTCGAGTGGTACTTCGGTAGCCTCGATGACGGTGACAGGGAGGTTCTTTTTTACCCAGACTTGCCATTGCTGTTGTTCCAGACTATGAGACCCGGCAGGAGGATGAGTATAGCGTCGTTCTAAACTAGCTTTAGAAGTGCTTGTGTATATGACTCTACCAGAGGATTGTCGTAGTCGGTGGGAGCAGCGGAAGCTTTGGTGGACAAGTGGCTTATATCTATTTATAGACTAAAGCAGATACAGCGGAGATAGATCATCTATTTCTGATATGACAGTCATAGGTTTGACTTCATCAGAATAGGGGATGGATCTGTTAAGAAGGTAGTAGGGTGTAATGTCCTGGTATTTGGATGACATACACAGAATAGGAAGTGATATTCCTATACTACGATCGGTTATACTTTGGTTGTCACACAGTGGTTTCTCCACTTAGGATATTAATCCTATCCCGGAGAAACGATCGGAAGCAGTTTTAGAATATAAGTGGAGTTCTAGGGATTTGATAATGGCAGCCTCCTTTAGGAGACGGTTATCATTCCAGGCTTCCAAGGTGACCTGGATGACAGAGTGGCTGTCAGAGTTATAGTTTTCCCTCTGACGAGGGGCTGTAGTTTGGACAGGAGGTCCAAGCGGATACTAAGGGGGGCATGGCGCATGATACTGATTAAGTTCAGTTGACGATACGGTCGAGAAGTTTGGATTTGGAGTTCATTTATGAACTAGGTACCATCAGATATCCAGACATACTCTAAGACATGTATTGCTCATTTTGGGAGATGGCTTTCTCCGCGAACTTGAGATATAGAGAGACATAGAAAGAAACATCAGAGCGGATCCACTCACTGAGGCTATTTCTCGAACGCAATAGTTTCGCAAACGAGCTTTGTGAGACTGACTAGTAGAGGAGTTGGGTGTTTGGTATCACACGGGCTGTGAGTATGCGACATCGCAATAATTAGCCTTGAGTGCAAGTAGGAGATTGTTGGAGGTAGTGCCCTCAGAGTCAATTATTGGATCACAGGAACGTGATTGCAATGATTGAGGGAGGACCTATCCCAGTAGGACAGTCTTACTCAAGATGATAGTATGCTATCTGGTTTATCTCTATCATCGTGTACTGCTTTAGGTGGCCTGACAGGTCGCTATTACACGTTGATAGAGCCCCTAGGATTCTTGCTTGAATGCCAGCAGTATGAGGGCGATCATATATATAGGAGCTAGTAGTCTATAAGCACATCCTTAAATGGTCCCTAGTCGTGGGAGTTTCGATACTGGGCATCGATACTCCATTGGTAGACTAGTGTATACAGACGAGACCCCGACGAGGGGCGGTGGCCGGTCTCACAAGCCATTGGTGTTAGTTGGTTCACCTAAGATGTATACAGGTGCTCATTGGGTTATGAGTACACCGGACAGGACTCGCCAGGAATATGCTAGTTGGTATTATACCTGACGTCAGATAGCAGTTCCCTGGTGACATGTGTACAGGTTAGTTCATCGACCTGAGATCGTCTTTGTCTCGTGTGAGTTCCCACAGTACTTTGATTACTACCCTACCATGGCTCAAAGGAGTCGTGCAAACAGGTTTTAGTTGGGTACAGTCCCGAGCCACATGGAGGCAGTGAGCGGATCTGCAGGGGTTCGTCTCTCCCGGTATTGGGGGTGAGGTCGCGCTGTGTCTAGGAGAGCCATTACACAAAGCCCTCGGCCGAGGCAGGAGATTTACTTGTAGGTATTCCAGTAGTATCTCAGGGTGTTCTGGGCTACACTCCGACACGACTTGTACCGCTTTTGGGGGTCTGACTTTTACCAACCCGCTAGGCCCGCCATGCGATGCTCATAGACGAACGGACCGGACAGTATGGATATTGTCATTGACAGGCTCAGTAGGGTGTCAGGATGAGTTCGCTCATCGACGTCCATTTTGGTCAGTACCTGGTAGCCCGTTACATATTGGCTAATATCTCTAACGTGCTAGTGGTTAAATCCTCAGCCAAAGTATTGACGAGTCTTTAGAGTCCCCCACAGACCAGTTTCTCAAGTTTCGGGCGAAACGCTGTAGAGGCCGTATGGAGATATGGCAGGGTTCGATCAGATACGTGCGGTATTGCACGGATCGTGATCGGACGGATTTTACTAACGGGCTTTGGTTTAAGCCGGATCCTAATATTGTACAGTGTAGATTTTATCTCTTTGCATTTGTATTCAGTGGGAATGCAAATGTGGGTATGTATATACAGTCGCGTGGTTTTCCTGTAATTTATTACGGGATCAGTTTTATGAAGTTGCCAGTTTGCATTCCGTTCCGGCCAGTTTTCCTTTGTTCCTTCCCGGCCGGACTTTTCCGATGGAGGGGGTTATTTGCAGTTGTGCAAATTACCTTTGTGGAAGTGTTATTTGCATTTGTGGCTACATGATGGTTCCAAGCATCATGAGATTCTTTTTCCATCACTTGATTTGCATTAAATGAGATTAGAAAGGATTAGAAATTGATATGACCTTGTTATCATCACTTTTGGATGTGGTCACCCCTTTGTTTTTCCTACACTCACCTCCTTTCTTGGTTTTGATTTTTTCCCTCCACCATTTTGTTGATGAGGGGTGAGGAAAAAATTCATTCATCTCATTTCTTATTCCTTGCTAAAAATGAGAGCACCATTTTTCCACCAACGTTTTTTCTCTCTTCTCCATCATCAAAGTCAACTTCACTACCCGCAAGAGACATACGATTCTACACTTGCCTACAGCATTCCTTGGGCACGTCGGCTCGCTAACTTCGTGCTCGAGTTGCCTCGGTCCAGAGGTGCGAGCCCGTAAAAGAACCCGGCGATGTGGTGCCCGTTTCGACGTGGAGGCGACGACCGGAGATTTCGCGAGGAGATCGGAGTGGAGGCGAAGACCGAAGGACACGGATCGCTTGGTATAGCCCTCTACCCGTCTTTTGTTTGCTAACATTAGGTTAATGGTTACGATCCGGGGTTTTAGGATGCGGTAGTGCCGGTTTCTAGTTTGAGAAAAAATTTCGTTTCCGCATTTTGGCCTCGGATAGACGGCCGGGGCGCTACCGAAGCCTAACATCTTTATCATCATGTACAACATTAGGTGGCATTATAGATCACTATTACATATTGATGGAGCCCATAGGATTCTTGCTTGACTACCAGCATTATAATGGCGATCATATACGTGGGAGCTGGGTGGTCTATAAGCACATCCTTAAATGTCCCTAATCGTAGGAATTTCGAGATTGGGCATCGATACTCCAGAGTAGGCTAATGTATACTGATCGAGACCCTGACGAGGGGCGGTGGCCGGTCTCATAAGCTATTGGTGTCAGTTTGTTCACCTAAGATGTATATAGGTGCTCATTGGGTTATGAGTACACCGGACGGACTCGCCGGAACATACTAGTTGGTATTATACTTATTGTCAGATAGCAGTTCCCAGGTGACATGTGTACAGGTTAGTCTATCGATCAGAGATCGTCATTTGTCTCGTGTAAGTTCCCATTATGCTTTGATTACTACCCTACAACGGCTCAAAGGAGTCGTGGAAACAGGTTTTAGTTGGGTACAGTCCTGAGCCACATAGAGGCAGTGAGCGGATCGTCAGGGGATTCGTCTCTCCCGGCATTGGGGGTTGATGTCGCGTTGTGCATGGGTGGCCATCACCAGAAATCCTTGGCTATGGTAGTCGAGAATTACTAACTCAGATCAGTAGTTTCTCAGTAGGAGATGGGTTTCATACCGACACTACATGTTGCGTTATTAGGGGTCTGACTTTATCCACCCCCTAGACTCGATATGGGATACTCTTAGATGAATAGACCGGATTATACGGATATTGTCACGGACAGGCTCAGTAGGGGTTTCAGGATGAGTTTGCTCGTCGGTCTCCCTTTCACTCAGTACCTGGGTAGCCGTTATGAACAGCTAGTGCCGGTGACGTGATTGTAGTTAAACCCACTGTCAGCGTATTGATGAGTCTTTAGAGTCCCATACAGAGGGTTTTCCTTCTTTTGGCGAAACGATGTAGAGCCCGTATGGTCTTACGGCAAGGTTCGATCATTTACATGCACTTGTGCACGTATCAGGATTCAGACGGATAATACTGGTGGGTTTGGTTTAAGCCGAATCTAGTATTATATTGTTAGATTATTTTTATCTCATTGTATTCGTATTTTTCGGAATACGGATACGGGTATGTATATACGGATGAGGGGCATTCTTGTAATTTATTACAAGAATAGTATCTAGAAGATTACACCTCATTATGTTTATTAACCATTTAGTTTAATGGTTACCTTTAGGTGAAAGATGAGTGTGCTTAGCTTAATTCAAGCATGCTTGATTTAGTGACTCATGGGGTGACTTATTGGGTGACTTATTGGGTGACTCATGATACACTATTCTTGCATGCTTGATATTTTTTGTTTTGTTTTATGAGATATTTTCCTCACTTGAGATATTTTTATGTGTGAGAAATATTTTTCTTGGCTTGATATTCTCACACACTCACACAACAAGCCATCATTTTTCTTGAGTTGCTAAAGCTTCACACTCTCATCTCTCATGGCTTCTTCTTCTTCCTCCACCCTAACCCTATTATCTGTTGAGAAACCTAGGGTGTTTAGAGATAAATTAATCTCTCATTAGACTCTACATCATCTTGGCTATCTAGTTTAGCAAACTGGATACCCTAGTTACTTCGGTTATGAAGTAGAAGCTCGTTTCATAAATCCTCGGGTGGATCATCTTCGATGGAGGGAGACCGGAGATCAAGCTTGATCATGGAGGCCTCTAAGAGTTCGGGAAGGTGGTTGAAGACCGAAGGACACGGATCAACTCGGTATAACCAATCTAAACTTCTTCCTTGTTTGCAAGACTATGGTTAATCGTAGATCAAGGCATCGGGTTCCGTTGGCGCCAGTTTTTTTTAAATTTTTGTTTTGCATTTGGCGGATTGATGGCCGGGGCGCTAGCAAAACCCAACAAATATAACTATTGATCTTCCTGATGGTAGAATGTTAACCCTCGTCGAAGCCCGGGATAACCAACAACCTGTCATTACTGAAACGTGTCTTTAGTTTGTCCAGATTCTGGTTTTAAGCATCAGCCGGACTACTCCATATACCATAACATCATTAAGATATGAATCCATTCTATAACCAGTATATAGAAACATAGGCACTAATTTAATTGGAACCAGATTCAAAAATCATGCAAATGTTTCCAGTGCATATCAACCAAATGGAAGAAGTCTAAGCAGCATTACTCGTCAAGGAATGCATCCACCTATGAGTAACCTGAAAGAGAAGCAAGTTCTCAAAACTATTATTTACAATGGAATACCTAACACAAATATCTACATCTTTGATCACCTTGAAGAATCCTGATACTTGCAACATATGGTTTTCTACTTTATTCTTATACCTATAACTTCTCAATATCCGGACCTTGTATTTCATCAAAATACTTGTCTAAAACTGGAGAAATCATGAATAAACAAAATATAGCACGAGTACCAACTCCTTTGTCCTAACGGACATCGGACAACATACAATACTTTGTATAAGTCCATTGAGTTTAATAACTCAAACTCTGTGCATCGTAGGTTGAAAAACTGTACTATGGTTAAGAAGAATTACACCGTTATTGAATGCTCCTTATCTAACCATCAAGTGATATAGGTAAATGTCATAGACATAATTTCAAAAACTTATATCTCACTTTATAAAATAAACGTACAGATATATTAGTTTGAAATTGGTGCATAACAATAAATATTCAAAACCAAATATTTGCCGTCAGGAAAAACCCAGGTGATTTCCTCAAATATTACCAATTACAAAGAATTCTGATATATATAGGATATAATCACCCAATTCCCAATATCTTACTCCTACTCACCATCTGTAACGCCATACAGATGTGAGAATCAAGTCTTGTAAATACATACCCTGGAGTCAGAATCTAATTGGGAAAACAGTTTTCAATTAACATCGCACAGTGAAACTAAAACATGAAAATGTTTCGAAGGGGTAGCCTAGTATTCCTAGTAATGCCTCTTCCACTATCCAGATTCATGACAGTAACCGTATACTTCCTTGCCCTCACTCCAATCCCTTTATATGTCTTTACTTAGTACCTTCTATAAACCATACTTAGGATAATTGATTTTCTTCATTCTCTACCCTTCGGCACCAGCATATGGTTTGGAAGAAGACTATCCAATAAGCGTAATAGGTGTACTCTTCTAATACCAAGAGCCCTCGCAACCAAAGAGAAGGTAAAGAGAAAAAACAACTGAATAATCATATTCTATTTCTCCCGAACCAGAATCCATCCTCGAACTGGCACATGTTCTTTCGAGTTCGTATGTAACTATATGATGGCATATCCAAGCAATATGGATCTTCGTAGTGATACGAAGTATTCTGGAGAAATCCTAAAGTGAAGTAGGAGTGGCAGGGGTATATGCAGTTTTGTCGTGAATGATAGCAGTCGCAATTTCCTTTGCCCTTATTCTAATCCCTTTATATGTCTTTACTTATTACCTTCTGTATACCACACTTAGGCTAATTAGTTTTCTTCCTTCCCCACCTTTCGGCACCTGCTAATGGTTTGGAAGAAGACTAACCAATAAGCGTAATAGCTATACTCTCCTAATTCTAAGAGCTCTCGCAACCTGAGAGACGGTAAAGGGAAAAGATAACCGAATAATCCTATTCAATTTCTTCAGAACCAGAATCCATCCTCGAACTGGAACAAGTTCCTTCGAGTTCGTATGTAACTATACGATGGAATATCCAAGCAATATGGATTAAATAGTGATACGAAGTGTTCTGGAGAAATACAAAGGGGATATAGGATTAGCAATGATATATGTGACTCCGTGACTATCCAAAAGCCAAAGTGTTTTAAGAATGTTCGGTTAACTTGGTTCATGAGTTTTAGTATAAGGTCGGGTCATGGTCGCTGCCAAAGAGAGAGAGAGAGAGAGAAAAGAAACACTTAGTGTGCATTCTAACCTAGATTAGATTGGTTAATCACTTTATCTAATCAGGATAGCTCCCACTATTTCCTCGAATTCTCCCTCAAATCCTAAAAGGGGTAATTAATCGGGATCATCTAAAATCACCCGAGAAGTAACACCTACTCATCAGTGGGAATCGGGATCCAACTATCATCTCATGATAACTTGATGGAAGTCACTCAAGTCACCACACTCCAGAAGGTATACGCATGCCTGGAAAATTTCTTGTATGTTTGAAACTCCCGATATGATTTCTGTTGGGTTCTTAGGCACACTAATGAGGTTCCACAAGGCATCAACCATGCCAAAATCAAATTTTTCTAGGTGCCGAGAAACCCTAATGCTAGATCGTTAACTAGAGATTAGGCGAAACATGCAAGTAAACAACTTTATTGCTAAGTGAAAGGGATTACAACCTTTGTAGATCCGGTCCACCACTTCTTTAGCTCCGAGATGACATCCCTCCACTGCGATCATCGGGATCCTTGACTCTAGCGTCGGTTTCATCGGAGAAATGAGCGGGCTAGGTCATTGACTTCGGTGCCGAAGATGATCTACGTCGAGGCGACTCTAACTCGAGCTCCATCTTCACCAAGTCATGAAACTTGTGAAAAAAACACCCTATACTACATGGCAAGTGGTAGAGGATGAAGAAATAGGAAGTGGGTTTACTTTGGATTTGGATTTCTCACTTGGATTCATCACTTGATAATTTTCAAGAAAAAGTTTTCTTTCTTCTTTGAAGAAGAAGAAGAAGAAGAAAGAAAAGGAATCAAATATTTTCAAAAAGAAAATGAAGTGATATCTATCATATTGCAACCATGGGTTAGATAAACACATGTAGAGAATAAACTAGGGTTAAGTAAATAGTTAGGGTTAAGGAAAGAAACAAAATGGTCAAAGCTTTTCAAAGCTTCATGAAGCTTCAAGTAAAAACAAATTTAGCCACCATTTTATTCTTTCCAAAAATAAATGAATAAAATAATAAATAAATAAGTAAAGATAACAAAACCCTAACCATTAACCTAAACATGGTTTAAATCAAACATACACCCAAGTTTGCATGTATCATCAAACATGATACAATCTAGTGCACAAAACTATATCATATATACAATGTGCACATCAAGTGAGAAAATCCATCATAAGTCAACAAATACTAGTTAATGTAAAGTGATATATCAAATATATAATTATACATTAAATAATTAAATCAACACTTGATTTAACGATCCGGTCATATCGCATATGACCGACTAATATCCAATGTATCGACTTATCGAATCAATCCTCGATTCGATAACTAGGTTATATCGCATACAACCAATCGATACATTCATCGCGAGAATAGAATACGGTATCACATACACGCATTATTCTCGGTCCCGCACATATCTCATATGCGCTCCTATTTCGTTTCGCTTGAGCCAGGAAACCTCTGTGTAGAACTCTAAAGACTCGTCAATACGCCGGTAGCAGTGATGATCACATCAAACACCCACAAGCCGCAAGCAGTCTGCTAAACGTAACGGCCACCCGGGTATTGAGCGATCAGAAGATCAACGAGCAAGCCCGCTCACACTCCTGTGAATCCAACCAGCAACACTTACCGTACAGTCCGGTCTGTTCGTCTGATATATCGCATATCTCGCCTAGGGGTGGTAAACGTCAGACCCCAGTAGCTCGATAAGTCGTGTCGATATGAGGTCTATAACAGTTCGAGATACTACTGATAACACTTACCAGTAAATCTCAGCAACCCTGGCCAGGTATTTCCGGTTATAGCCAATCGAACACAGCGCAACATCAACTCCCTATACCGGGAGAGACGAATCCCCTCCTATCGCTCATTGCCTCCATGTGATTTGGGACTGTACCCAAAAACCACCCTTTTGCATGCCCTCTTGGACGTGGTAAGGTGGAAATCAAAGCACAGTGGGAATCACACAAGACTCTATGACGATCTCGGGTCAACAGACTAACATGTACCAGTGTCACCAGAGAATTGCCATCTGACGTGAGGTATAATACCATCTGGGAGTTCTCGGCGAGTCCGTCCAGTGTACCCAGTCTCCACTAAGCACCCGTACATCATCTCTGATGTCAAACACCAATGGATATGGGATCATCCATCGCCCATCTGTATGGGTCGAGAAGGTATATGCTAGTCTACTCTGGTATATCGATGCCCCGTCTCGATACACCCACGACTAGGGACCTTGAAGGATGTACTTATGGACTACCATGTCCCCACTAGTATGATCCGCATCATAGTCCAGGTAGTCAAGTACACATCCTAAGGGCTTTACCAACATGTAACAGAGAGACAATCACTGTACACGTTAAGGTAAAGAGCAACCAGATAGCATACTATCATGTCGAGCAAGAAAGTCCTCCCTATATATGTCCAAGCATCCACTACAATATACATCCTATGTATAGTAATGGCCTCTAGGGCATACAAATAACTAATAATCTCCCACTTGCACTAGGGCCATCTGATAGCAGTGGTTGTAGTATCTCATACTCAACCATCCCATAAAAGTCTCTCTCTGGAAAAAGGCCTTTGTTAGTGGATCCGCCGTGTTGTCCTCTGAGTCTGCTCTCCTGACCTCGATCTCCTTGGAGATCAACCATCTCCTTGATCAGGTGATACTGCCTTAGAATATGTCTGGATCACTGATGGGACGGACGTTCCTTGACATAAGCCACAACTCCATTGTCACACAATGGGAGGAACTGAGTTCATCTCATGAACTAATATACACCCAGACAGCCTCTTTGGTAGCATCTTAAGTAGCGATGTATCTAGCCTTTATCGTCTAGTATGCCACGGTATCTAGCTTGGAACTCTTCCAACATACCGTCCCTTTACTTAGGGTAAAGACAATGCCTATGACTGACATTCAGTCGTCTTTATCACCCTGGAACCCTTCCAGTGATTCTCTCCAGGATCGATTGATACCATCTCACTACATCTAGTGAGTATCCTAACATCCAATTACATCTATCTCATAGATGAAAACTCAGGATTTAGGAGGTATCACTTTGATCCTATATGGAGAATCCTTGTGATCAGCAGAGATTGACCGAGCGTAGCATAGGAAACTCCTTCCCTATCAAGAGTATGTCATCCACGTACTCTACGAGGATCACTACCATACTCCCTACTACCTTTTTGTATATACAAGGTTCATCTACCATTTTGATGATGTCAAACTGTTTGACTAACTCATCAAAATAGATGTTCCAACTCCGCGATGCCTGCTTCATCACATAAATCATCTTGCACACGTTTCCACTGCTCCCACTGTCTACGAAGCCTTCTGACTATGTACTTATAGACTTTCTCTTCTGAAACATCATTTAGAAAAGCAATCATGACACCCAACCGCCAGATATTGTAGTCATGGTATGTAGCCGTGGCAAATAGGATCTGGATGGACTTAAGTATAGCTCCTTAGAAAAAGTTTCATCATGATCCATACCTGGTCAATGATGCAAACCTTTAACAAGTCTAGCTTTGAAAGTCTCAACTTTTCCATGTACACCAAGTAACTTCTCAAGATATACTTGCTCCTGATGGGGATTTAACCTTTCAGCTAAAGCAACCAAAGTCCATACTTTGTTGGTGTATAAGGATTCCATCTCAGATCGCTAAGCATCCATCCATTCTTACAGAGTCCCACTCCTGATGGCCAGCTCGAAACTAGTTGGGTCATCATCTCATGATGCAATCCTTACTCCCACTGTCATAGAGAAACCGAAGTATCTCTCAGGTGGGTGAGGAACCCTACTGGATCGGTGGAGAGGCTGAGATTCGTTGGAAACTATTGAATCCTTTGGTTCTACCAAATTATCTTCTGTAGTTTGTATAGCTGGAATCTTTCCAGTTCTATATTACAGACCTTGCCTTGAGCTTGTCCGGATTTTTCTTTTAGACATAGGCCGGTCAACCCCAAATCTTAACTAGCTTAAGACATGGGCTCTTCCCATACCATATCTCATATGGAGTGGTAGGCTGTGATCTGATTCGAACCTAATTCAATAGGTATGCAACTTCATAAGTGCACAACTCCCAAAAGGAAATAGGAAACTCAGTAGTACTCATCATAGAGCACAGCATATTACATAGGGTGCTATTGCTCTACCCCGATATACCATCGTGCTATGGTGTATACGGAGGAGTAATGCTGAGAGAGAATCTCATTCTCCTTTAGAATAGTCCAGGAATTCCGTGTTCAAGTATTCTCCTCCCTGATCACATCAAAGGACATAATACTTATACCCGTATTGGTTCTCTACTTCTAGCTTATATTCTGTGAATATCTCAAAAGGTCCGGACTTGTGTTTCAACAGGAACATATGTCTGAATCTTAAAAGATCATCAGAGAATGTAATGAAGTATAAAGAACCAGTCCTGGCATTTGTAGACAGGGGACCTTACATACATCAACATGTATCATCCCAAGAGTTCAAATAACTCTTTCTCTGCTTCCAATAAACAGAGCTATGTTCATCTTATCTCCGTGACATGACCGGCAAGTTTCATAAGATGTAAATTCAAACTAATTTTAATATGCATCTTTATGCAACTTCAGCTAGTCGGGTCGCATTGATATGACCTAGTCTACAATACCTCAAGAAGGATTCGTTCATTTCTGAACTCTTCCTCTTGTGTGTGTTCTGTATACTAAGAACTGTAGTTTGATTTAGAACGTCAATGCTTTTAGATAACGTGCCTGAACCGATCAACTTTTGATATAGGAAATGTTCAAAACATTATCCATCAATTACAAAATTTTATCATTTCTTTACTAATAAAGAGACTGATATGATTTTGTATATCAGGTTCGGTATCTAATAGCATTTGTTCAGAATCAATGTACTGGTGATACAGGGTGACCGTGACCAACATATTTGGCTGCAACACTTGCCCCGTTTTCTGTCTTATGAAACTTATCACCCGTTCTCAGTTCTTTACCTATCTGTAGCCCATGCAACAAATTACATATGCGGGATCCTGATCCGGTATCACATACCCAGGACGTAAAGATACTGAGAAATAGTTCTCTGTAATGAACATACCCGAAGATGATGCATCAGTATGCACTTTCTTCGTTTGGGCGGCACGGGAATTCTGGTAATCACCAATTTCCTGCTCTGTCTTATAACAATTATAAGTTGGAGCGGGACCAACGTTCCACAGCTCAGTATAACAAGCAGGTTCGGTCAATATCTGTATTATTATCTTGATTAAGGCGTGATATGGTCGCTACCTGGAGAGAGAGAAGAAAACACTCAGCGTATGCTCTTGCAAGATTAGATTGGTTATATATTTTATCTAATCAGGATGGCTCCTACTGTTTTTTAGCAAATCTTCCTTCAAACCCTAAAAGGAAAGACTAGCCGGGATTAATTACACGCTACAAGTTCGCCAATCTTTCAGCCAGGCCAGTGTCGGTACTTTGAGGGAGGTCCCCCGTACTTTCGCATGAACCTAATTAATGTAAACCTCGTTTTCCCAGAGGCGTAACCTCGTTAACACCTTTCTAGACACCTACTTGATCGGCTAATTGTAATGTGTAAAACTCTCCCAGGAGTAACTCTTACTCGCAGCGGGTATCGGGATCCAACTATCTCATAGAAGGTATGCAATCTCATTGCAAATTTCAACACTTAAAATTCCCGGTAATTTTGCCCCTAGCACCCTATGACCTTGACGGAGGTCAACAAACCATAGGCTACTAGTCAAGTTCATCCCGTCATTTCTTGATTGAATCAAACCCACCCACACGACCCTTGACGGAGGTCAACAAGGTCGTACGACTACCCTAACCCAATCTGCATCATATGCATAAGCAGATAAATACTAGTTAGCTACCGCACACTACGCCTGGACGGAGGTCAACAAACGTAGCACAAATACTAAGTAGGACTTATCTGAAATGACGGAGGGCTACGGCAGGTTTTTCTGAAAACCTATTGCGTAATGAACTTGATATCGTTGTAGAATCAAATGATTTTAAAATGGAGTGTTTTTTAGGCTTTTCTAGTTTTGCTAAAGGGGTCACTTCCGGTGAATGGATCGTCGGCCCTTTCCTCGTCGAATGAGGTGCGGGATATATCATATATATCACTATGCAAAGAAGAAAACTATAGAAGCAATCAAAAGAAAAACCGAGGGTTGTAGCATCTGCCAGTTATTGCTAAACGGGTCACTCCCGATGAAGGGATCTCGGCCCTTTCCTTATCAAATAAGGTACAGGATGTTCTACAAGGAACACCGCGATGCAAAGCAAGAACTGTAGCTACCTGTTTTAGAAAATTCGATTCCACAACATCTTAGGTTTCTTTTCTTTCATTAATCACATTAATGAAGTCCCATCATTTAAGTCACCTAATCATCACAGATAAATACGACGTACACTTATGCCATCCGCATTCGCCTCGATGTCCCCTCGTGCACCGTTAGGTTAGGTAACTAACGGCAGAGCGGGGAAGGGCTAGCGCGGGTGTAAAACATAAGTAACGTCTATATAATATATCATATATACTATAAACTGTATCTATCACAGAACATCACATGATCACATCATAGATATCGCAGCAGAAGAAACATATATGAAATATTGGATATACTAGGACGTCCGTGTTTTCAATACGAGCCAGTATAAAACACGGATTCCACGGTCGCGATGAATAGCCAAACCCACACCTCTAGACCCCTACGAGAGCGGCAAGCAACCCTACCAATTCTAGAGTTAGGAGACCCGGACTCGACTCCTCGAGTTGGTCTCCCACTGGACTCCAGAACCCGGTTACTTGTGCCCTCCTCCTTGGGTCTATCCTAGTGCGGAAAAGTAAATAATATACAATGGTGACATCTTCCGCAACCTGGAGGTGCCCCAATAAAAGAATATTACATACAAGTTTTTACATGAATGGAAATGAAAAACACTCATCTCACATAAAAAAAACCCGGCTATTCAAACACGACGATCCAATATAACATATCCAGCAACACATAACATCATATGTCATCAACGTAAGTAAATATGCCCATCCCAATTGTCGTTGTCATATAGTAACGAAACTGGCGATATCACATATTACACTTACGGTCACAGAAAAGAAAGTGTAAAACTACAACAGTTGGAATCCGCAAACTCTTTAGACATCGCATGCCTAATCAAATGAATCCCTTAGACATCGCATGCCTAACTATTATAAACCCCGCATTTTAGTCTCAATATCGTAAACACTTTTCAATATAAAGTCGGGCAATTCAACA
This sequence comes from Agapanthus africanus, assembly GCA_030015575.1. Lineage (NCBI taxonomy): Eukaryota > Viridiplantae > Streptophyta > Magnoliopsida > Asparagales > Amaryllidaceae > Agapanthus > Agapanthus africanus. The sequence continues at coordinate 335,214,294 of CM057337.1, read as the reverse complement.
GGATTCCCGGCATCCAGAACGAATGTTCGTCGCAAACTTTAGTAGGTGGCCGCACCCCCGACGCCGTCGACGAAGTGCACCAAGGCGGAACACCGCTGCCGCGAGCACCCGTACGGATGCTTTCGGTGACGGGGTTCTCCTACAGTCACTTGGTCGGGGCTATTGGGTGAGGCTGTCTATTAAGTTTACCCGGAAAGTATCCACGTACGCTACGTGATTGCGACGGACTTTTGATCACATCAAAATTCCGTGGCAACCGATCAAGTGAGACTAAACTGCTATGTTTATAATATTCAAATCAGTTATCTCATAACTACTTGTGAATTCCAAATATTGTATCATATTCCAGATAAATAGAAAATGTTAAACTTTCCGATCGAACAATCAAACACCCAAGTTTTCCCAAACAGCTCAATACTTAAAATAAGTTCAAAAACATCCATTTCATGCCTCAGTACCAACGGTCCAGCCGTAGAAGGGTCAAGCCAACACCTCACATGTGGCACGCCGTACTGCCCCAAACCTTAAGGTTCAAAGGGCAGTTCAAGACGGTCACATAATCGAGTTAAGGTTTGTTGTCTTCTAGAGGGTGCATCGCGTTACTTGCACTACTTAGAACGTTCTTAAACCACGGAAAAATCCAACACTTGGAAATTTTCCGGTAGGGGACAAATTGGGTATTTATATCCGGTCGAACTTTTTAACATATTCAAAAATTATCTGGAAAACACATAGACAAAGTTAAACATTCCGATCGAAATATCGAGTCCCCAATACAACCCAGAAATCTCAACTCTTTAGTACAGATTAAAAATTCCCAGAGAACATAGGAAACTGCTACGGGCAAAACTGTGTAAAAATGGACCCCTAATCAGTACAAATGGCCGCGGAACCGCCGTCAAAAGCAGGCTTAGGCCGCGGTTCCGCGGCGTTACTGTAGAGTTAGGGCTTCATTTTGTACAGTTTTTCTTATAATTCCCTGCTCTATTTTCTGAGCATTTTTAATTCACAAAAATCCACTGTTTTGAAAAAAGTACAGAGAAGGGTTTAATCGGGGGATATCGGGTTCGATCGGACTTCTAACTTCGTCTACACTTCGCCTAAGTCTCTAGCTAGGCTCTGATACCACTATTGGGTTCCTAGGCACACTAATGAGGTTCCACAAGGCATCAACCATACCAAAATCAAATTTTTCTAGGTGCCGAGAAACCCTAATGCTAGATCGTTAACTAGAAATTAGGCGAAACATGCAAGTAAACAACTTTATTGCTAAGTGAAAGGGATTGCAACCTTTGTAGATCCGGTCCACCACTTCTTTAGCTCCGAGATGACGTCCCTCCGCTGCGATCATCGGGATCCTTGACTCTAGCGTCGGTTTCATCAGAGAAATGAGCGGGCTAGGTCATTGACTTCGGTGCCGAAGATGATCTACGTCGAGGCGACTCTAACTCGAGCTCCATCTTCACCAAGTCATGAAACTTGTGAAGAAAACACCCTATACTACATGGAAAGTGGTAGAGGATGAAGAAATAGGAAGTGGGTTCACTTTGGATTTGGATTTCTCACTTGGATTCATCACTTGATAATTTTCAAGAAAAGGTTTTCTTTCTTCCTTGAAGAAGAAGAAGAAAGAAAAAGAATCAAATATTTTAAAAAAGAAAATGAAGTGATATCTATCATATTGCAACCATGGGTAGATAAACACATGTAGAGAATAAACTAGGGTTAAGTAAATGGTTAGGGTTAAGGAAAGAAATAAAATGGTCAAAGCTTTTCAAAGCTTCATGAAGCTTCAAGCAAAAACAAATTTAGCCACCATTTTATTCTTGCCAAAAATAAATGAATAAAAGAATAAATAAATAAGTAAAGATAACAAAACCCTAACCATTAACCTAAACATGGTTTAAATCAAACATACACCCAAGTTTGCATGTATCATCAAACATGATACAATCTAGTGCACAAAACTATATCATATATACAATGTGCACATCAAGTGAGAAAATCCATCATAAGTGAACAAATACTAGTTAATGTAAAGTGATATATCAAATATATAATTATACATTAAATCATTAAATCAACACTTGATTTAACGATCCGGTCATATCGCATATGACCGACTAATATCCAATGTATCGACTTATCGAATCAATCCTCGATTCGATAACTAGGTTATATCGCATACAACCAATCGATACATTCATCGCGAGAATAGAATACGGTATCACATACACGCATTATTCTCGGTCCCGCACATATCTCATATGCGCTCCTATTTCGTTTCGCTTGAGCCAGGAAACCTCTGTGTAGGACTCTAAAGACTCGTCAATACGCCGGCAGCAGGTGATGATCACATCAAACACCCACAAGCCGCAAGCGGTCTGCTAAACGTAACGGCCACCCGGGTATTGAGCGATCAGAAGATCAATGTCATGTCCCGAAAGTACGGAATATGACCGGCACTTAAACTACGAACGTCTCGAGGCGTACGTAATCTAAGTAAGCCGAAAACCCAGAAATCCAAACCAAGAAAAGTAGTAGAGTGAAGGAAAACCAATTTAAAACAAGTGGTTTCAATAACATAAGCCGAATTATGCGGTTTTAAAAAAAACATCAAATATTTCCCGAAAATTTCGGCAGAGTCTCCTTTGTAAATACTGGCCCCCAAACGGGATACAACATGAATAGTATACGAAATAAAAAAAAAAGGCATCCCCAAGCGGGAGCTAGCTCTTCGTCAATCGACGGTCACAACCACACAAGCAATATAATATACAACGCCAACTGCGAGGATCAAAACTCAAAAGGAAACTCAAACCACAAGAAAACCACAGAAAAATAACGCACGACTCTAAGGTCGAAGGAATAACCTCACTGGCCTCTATCTCAAAGTAAATACATATTTGGTTGATGGAACTTCTAGATACAACTGAATAATAATATACAATGTATAATGATGGGTACGATACAAATAAACCCACCTACTAGCAAGTCACCCGAACGAAACTGTACTCGCAAAGCCGTAAAGAAACCTGTACGGCGAAACCTGCAAGAAACTGGGGCACAACGGGGGTGAGTTGCCAACTCGTGAATAGAAAAACATCTACGAATAGAAATCGCATGTATGACGCAATCCTAGGTCATACGATCAATATATATAATCCTCAAATAAAACCAGCAGTCTATAACAATGACTAGGGTAAATATCTAATCCAAGTGTAATTCCGTGTGCCCGTGCCAGTGCCTCAGGTAGCAATGCATCATATGGATGATGTATGAATGCATGGAACAGAATGCATGTACTGACGAAAACTGCTTTCATAAATCAGTGAGATTTCTGTATTTTAAAAGTGAGGTACCATAAATGAAATCAGCATAAAACAGTGCCCAGCATCGACACAAAACAAGTGTCCAAATATCTCGATATCTCTGTATCACGATCTCTGTACCTCAATATCTCAAAATCTCAATATCTCAATCACAATAACTAGGGCGCCGTCAATCCAGACCGGCCCCTACCATCTATCTCAAGACCACGACGGTATCCTCCGGATATCCGATGCGTCGGGTAATATCACCGGTCGGTAGTGCTCCCCTGCCAGGCCCAACGTCAACAACACGATCCTCTTGCCCCGGGGTACCGCACCGGGCCCACCATGTACCCGAAACGGTTCCTCCACTTCTCAAATCGGGTCTCGAAATCCATCAGCAAACTCAAGGTGGACGACTCATACATCATGGGAAAACCGCACTTTTTATTTTAAAAGAGAGAAAAGGTTTATTTATGTTTTTGCGGTTTTCCTCCAAATCCAAGAAATCTCATGAAATCCGAATCCAAGTCATCAATAGCAAGTAAACAGTGAATATAGGCATGAGAACCATGAATGCGACACAACAGTGAATAATAACATGCATGAAGTAGTAGGCAATAACTACAATGTCTAACTAGCAAATAAGGCAAGTACACTAATATCATGTCTAAACTATTAGCTAACAACCTATGTCAAATGAAATAGTATTTTCTAAAGTGTTCGTAACATAGCAATTACCGATGAAGATGTGTGTGAGCTGGCAAGTAAGTGTACGTGGTACATACGCGTCATCGGTAATGGTGCTGGTGTACTAACAGCATGATATTAATAATAGGAGTATGAAACATAATATAAGCATGCGATGCGAAGCGAACCACAAAAATGAGCGGGAGCTGAATACTAGACGCAACTATAACTAATCTGCATAAATCTAATATAAGTCCTACAAATGGTGCCTTTTGAAATAACACGAATCATGGGGTTTTGAAAAAAGGGGCTACGGTGTTTTTATGAAAAGATACGTCTTTTGAAATATCCATAGGATCCCTTGGGCTGTCTTTTAAAATACCCACGATTCATTAGTTTTTGAAATATGTAAGAATCGAATCTAATCTAACAACTAAACTAAACTAAAGGGCTAAGCTAACAAGCTGGACTACAGGTAAGGAAACTGCCTAACATCTGAGTCGATACATATACATACCTGTATATATAGTCGGTGATCCCGCCTCAATAATATCATATCCGATACCATATCTATAATCAGACATCCCAAATCAAGAGTGCGGATCAATCATCAAAATATAGCTCGTATGTAAATCCGTCGTACGGCATCCCCAAATCTGGGTACGGGTTAATATCACATTCATCATACTATTCACCTGGTATCCTCTTTATCAAATATCATGATCGGGGTACTGATCTACGTCTAGTACAATACTGATACCGCCTAAGTATGCATGCACGTGTGTGAAACACTACGTCAAGGACCCGCTACAACATCATGTCGTATCTCAAATACGAACCCTGCTATATCACCGATCTCACGGCCTCAAATCAAATCTCATCGACTCATCATAAATCCCAAGTACTATCATCATTATCCATGCATGCGTATATGAATGTACATATGCATAGTCCCATACCCACGCATATATACATGTATACACATCCCAATCTACGCACAAGAAAGTAAAGTATGCAAGTCTGTGTGTGCGTATGTGGGTATAACAACTACTCTAGGGTTTCGCAACTAACCCAAAGCTAATCCATGAACACATAATCATAACATGAATAAACATTCTCATATCATAAAACACCTATATAAACATATATATATGAGCTACACTATGGACTGCGGGGTGCTATACGCCATCCACCCGACTTCTCCCCGTAGATATAAATCTACTCACCTGGTCCTCACTCGCCGGTGCCGACGTCGCCACGTGCTTGCTTGTCGTCTCGAAGTCCACATGGGGTACCTACATATCATAACGCACCGTGTCGTATTAAAATCCGACTCATGACCCAAAAACGACACGTGAATCCTACATAGGTCAAAACCTATGGTTGCTTTCACAAATCAACCCAAAAACCCTCGACGTCGGCATACAAACGCCAAACCATCGAGAAAAACCCAAATAAACTCATTTGCACAATTACGAACACTAATTTTAATATAAAATAGGTTAAAACTCACAAAAACCCCAATTTCACTTAAAAAGTCATTTTTCCGAAAATCTAACAAGCACAATTCGCCGTTTTAGTACAAAACTCGATGTATAAACGAATCTAGCGGCCACAATATTCACTAAATATCTTAATTAAGTCATAAAAAAAATTCCCATAATTTAATCTCATTAATTTCCATAAACCTTAAAATTCTAGTTCACAAAATACCTAAATTTTAACAATTTTATAGCAAAAATGCACAAACTACAATCTAGCTTGGATTTTCATGAACTAAAAGCATTAAACCACTCAATATAATCTTTATAATGACATGAAACCTAAATTTGAATTTTATCTCATAAGAATATAATTATTTAAAAACCTAGTTTACCAATTATATAATTATCACTTTTAAATCAACAAATATGCAAACTAGCAACTTAAATTGGATTTAGCATAACATTAATATGTCAATTATATCACATAAACTAAATCTCACAACACAAAATACCAATTTGAAATCAAACCCCTCTCTTGAATTTTAAATCATGCACCTAGAACTAATTAAAAACCTAATTAAACAATTAATTAATCTAACCTAAGCAATTAACAACACATTAAGCAAAAAGGTTAGAATTTATACCCAAATAATTTGAAGCTCCCACAAGCACACTTAGCCTCCAAAATTGAAATCTAAATCCCTAGATCCATGCTATGGTAGCCAAGGAAAAATGGGTAGGAGGTGGATTTTGATTTGGATTTTTGCTTGATTTTTTGTGGATTTTTCAAGCATTTTTGATGAACTTTTTTAAAGAGAAAGAGATGAAGAATGAAGGGGCTGAAATGGAGGGGTTGCTCGGCCATTGCAGGTGGGGGAGAGGAGAGAGGGAGTGTGGTGTGAGGTATGGTGACGGAAAAAGTCAAAGTCAACCAAATACCAACTCTTTTATCCATTCTCATTTCTTTTCTTTTCTTTTCTTTCTTTCTTTTCTTTTCTTTGAAATTCAAGTGGGGAAAATGGGTGGGGGCTGCTGAATTCAGCTAAGGGAAGAAATAAATAGGGGTGTGTGAGTGTGGGTATGGGTGTGGGGTGATGGAAAATGATAAATACAATACCCCAAACATCCATTTACACTAAAAAAAGCCTTTTTCATCAATAATTTCTAAACCGTTTTGGCAAACGATTTCGTTTCAAAAACTAAATGATAAAATTTTTTTTAATGTTTTATGATGCACAATTTTTTTTTTAACTCATTCAAATTTGTAATTTTCCCTGATTAAATATATTAGTGACGGCTTAAAATACTATTAAAATAATTAATTTTGGAAAAATTTTCAGAAAATTTGAAATTTCACCAGTGGCTCAATAAATACCAAATACTAGCAATTACATAGCTAGAATATGTATATTTAATTTTATAATAAAGATATTTGCATTTTGACTTTTTACAGAAAATCCCCTTATTTTACCGTTTTTTCGAAATTTCACCGAAACGATTTTCAAAACGTTACAATCTTCCCCCCTTTAAGAAATTCGGTCCCTGAATTTAAATTAAAACTCCCCCCAAATACTAAAATATTTCAGCCAAAACCATCAAATCGCCGGGGCTCCGAAATCATAAATACATAAAACGCATCATAGCGCAATGCATGCGCATGAGTAATGAGCAGATAACTCGAAATCAAAACTCCGTCAAGCATCCCGCAATCGTCGGAGTAAAGGTGAAGACACAAATGCCAAATCCAAAGCAAGACCGATATGCTATAAATCGGAACTATACATGTAAACATCAGGAGGAAATGCATGCCAAATCTTTTAAGTTGCTGTACAATGCACATAACACTGCACAGTGGCGGACGTCTATCATAAGAAAATAACTATATACATATATACCTTTGTTTGAAATGTACATTCCGCCGTTTTGGGAAATAATTTAGAAGGGTTTTCCTTGATTTAAACGTTTCGCGTCATATCAGACACGTAGGTAAATACTAAGACTATAGCTCGCTTTTTGGAATTCCCTTCAATAGCTATCAATGCATGCAAAATACATTCAGGTACTGTCCTCTGACTAGTCCTGCTTAGTACGAAAACAGATCGCAATTATCATAAAAAAGCGTACTGCTCTATAAGAAATCAATCCCAAAATACGTGTATGAATACTACGTGCGTCTGGTGCGCACGACAATCAAAATCCATATACGTGCCATACAAGTGCACAGAAACAAGATCTAAGTGTATCGGGTGTGCACAAAGCATCTGTCGTAGGCAACGTGTGTGCCTGACAGCCAAATCAGGAGCATCTGACATTCACGAAAAAAAATCTCGATTTAGTGCATCTGGTGTGCACCAAAATCGCATCTCAAGACATGCGCTCAACATGCGCGAAAACCCAAAACCAGAGGCATCCATCATGCACGAAATCATGAAATCTAATATCAAGCGCCGAACATACGCAAAATCAAATCAGGTGCATAAGGTGCACAAAACAAATATCGAGTATCACAATCAAAATCGAAGTCCAGTGCATCTAAGTGCACAAAAGGCGTATCACTGCACTGCAAGCATATATAAACTATACAGAGTGCAGGAACCAAATCGTGTGCATGCATACGCACAAAATCAACTCAAATGTCTAAAACCGTAAAATCACAAACATGTGAAACCCAAGCACGAAAACGATATCAAGTGCAACACTGTGCAAAGATCGTAAATCCTCAATCATCAAAATCAAATCAGGCGAACAAATCATCCAAAACAACGAAATCAATAATGGCGGAATAGTACCGCTCAAGCGCATCCTCTAAGAATCTCGGGCCAATTGTCACGGTCACTAGTGGGACGTCTCGTCGATGATCATGAACTCTGGCCTGCTGGTGTGCGTAACAATGACCACTCTTGGATTAAGGTCTTCACTATGAATTACCAATCTCTCGGTCCATCGGCTCATCGGCCCTGTCAGGTGTGCCAACGGGGATGATCCCGTTCTGGCACTTCTCTTGTCATCTCCCGGTCAATCATCGCGGCCACTCGTAAGACAGCATATCACTGGCGTCGGCCTCTGGCTCTTTGAATGTACGTGACACATCTGATCCTGGGTGCAAGTATCATTGCAGCAATGTCCTGGAAGGAATCCTGCTTACGGTCTCTTCCATGTATCGTCTCTGCCAACTGTCCGGAAGTCATCGTCCTTTCCTATATCTGCATCTTGCTCTGGAACGGCTGCATACCCATCGCGACTCCTTCTGGAAGGTATATCCAGTACTCTGCCTCGGCATGCGCATCGCATCTCTGATGTCGGCCGAGGGGAACGTCATCATATCCAGATCTTGTACGAACCTCTTACTCCATTTTCTCTAATGTCGACCGCTTCGGACTCGTCTCGTCGTGGCTGCATGGACTGAGCTCCAACGGCTATCCTCGTATCGGGAGTCTCCCAAGAAATGCATCTCACCACCTAGCATCCGAATTAAGTCGAACCATCCAATCGATTGTCAAAACCTCATAATCCCCCAAGGGCTCAACATCTTGGGCATAGTTTAATAGTATCGAGTACATACCACAGCATCGGTGGTCCAGCCGTAGAAGGGCAAACCCAAGCCTCACTAATGGCGCCATGGAACTGCCGCAAACCCGAAGGTTCAAAGGCTTTCACACGGTCATTATGTCGAGTTAGGGTTTCATTCTTTTAGAGGGTCCATAGAATTGCCTGCATGTCTTTTCGACTACTTTAAACTTGGAATAATAGGTTTCTGACATTCGATCATCTCTGTCGACTCTCAACGTCTCCGCGTGAAGTCGTCTCTAGCTGGAATCAATCTATCTGATGACCTCGCATCGGGGTAGGCGAACGAACCACATATCCTAGTCATTCATCCTCGGGTGACTAGCGACCTTCTATCATCTCTTAGTACAACCTGTTCTGCAATAGCTCCAACATATGGGGCGATATCTCGTCGCTCGCAGCAATAACTGGCTCACTCGTCTGCACGCTGAACAGTGCCTCAATCATCAGGAGTAAGCAATACTTCAATGGTCATCAAAATCTGGCTGGCCTCTATCAGTGGCTCAATCCTCTAGTGCAAATCGGCACGTCCGAGTAATCTCATACAGCAATCCACCCAACGCTCGTGGCGCGAAGACACAATGAAAAGACACATCTCTGCAATCGTGTGTCGCCGGAATCATGCCCTGGTCAGTCCTCGTTCTTGACGAGCTCATGCTGACCGCAACTCTAGCCGTAGCTCTCCCTGTCCGTAATCATGGCAGCAAAACCATAACTGGTACTGATGAGGCTAGATCGGAATGAATATAATACTGAGCAAAGAAATGTACATCCTAAGGCTCCTTAAGTGGAGTAGCGTATCGTAAATATGCCGCGGAACATACCTACGGTACGTCACTCTACTTTAGTCACCTATTCCATCAACCAAGGGTCATCCTACGCTCCAAAGGTAAAACCTAACGCTCTGATACCAACTTTGTCACGTCCCGAAAGTACGGAATATGACCGGCACTTAAACTACGAACGTCTCGAGGCGTACGTAATCTAAGTAAGCCGAAAACCCAGAAATCCAAACCAAGAAAAGTAGTAGAGTGAAAAAAAACCAATTTAAAACAAGTGGTGTCAATAACATAAGCCGAATTATGCGGTTTTTAAAAAAACATCAAACATTTCCCGAAAATTTCGGCAGAGTCTCCTTTGTAAATACTGGCCCCCAAACGGGATACAACATGAATAGTATACGAAATCAAAAAAAAGGCATCCCCAAGCGGGAGCAAGCTCTTCGTCAATCGACGGTCACAACCACACAAGCAATATAATATACAACGCCAACGGCGATGATCAAAACTCAAAAGGAAACTCAAACCACAAGAAAACCACAGAAAAATAACACGCGACTCTAAGGTCGAAGGAATAACATCACTGGTCTCTATCTCAAAGTAAATACATATTTGGTTGAAGGAACTTCTTGATACAACTGAATAATAATATACAATGTATAATGATGGGTACGATACAAATAAACCCACCAACTAGCAAGTCACCCGAACGAAACTGTACCCACAAAGCCGTAAAGAAACCTGTACGGCGAAACCTGCAAGAAACTGGGGCACAACGGGGGTGAGTTGCCAACTCGTGAATAGAAAAACATCTACGAATAGAAATCGCATGTATGACGCAATCCTAGGTCATACGATCAATATATATAATCTTCAAATAAAACCAGCAGTCTATAACAATTACTAGGGTAAATATCTAATCCAAGTGTAATTCCATGCGCCCGTGCCAGTGCCTCAGGTAGCAATGTACCATATGGATGATGTATGAATGCATGGAACAGAATGCATGTACTGACGAAAATTGCTTTCATAAATCAGTGAGATTTCTGTATTTTAAAAGTGAGGTACCATAAATGAAATCAGCATAAAAAAGTGCCCAGCATCGACACAAAACAAGTGTCCAAATATCTCGATATCTCTGTATCACAATCTCTGTACCTCAATATCTCAATCACAATATCTAGGGCGCCGTCAATCCAGATCGGCCCCTACCATCTATCTCAAGACCACGACGGTATCCTCCGGATATCCGACGCGTCGGGTAATATCACCGGTCGGTAGTGCTCCTCTGCCAGGCTCAACGTCAACAACACGATCCACTTGCCCCGGGGTACCACACCGGGCCCACCATGTACCCGAAACGGTTCCTCCACTCCTTGAATCGGGTCTCGAAATCCATCAGCAAACTCATGGTGGACGACTCATACATGATGGGAAAACCGCACTTTTTATTTTAAAAGAGAGAAAAGGTTTATTTATGTTTTTGCGGTTTTCCTCCAAATCCAAGAAATCTCATGAAATCCGAATCCAAGTCATTAATAGCATGTAAACAGTGAATATAGGCATGAGACTCCATGAATGCGACACAACAGTGAATAATAACATGTATGAAGTAGTAGGCAATAACTACAATGTCTAACTAGCAAATAAGGCAAGTACACTAATATCATGTCTAAACTATTAGCTAACAACCTATGTCAAATGAAATAGTATTTTCTAAAGTGTTCGTGACATGGCAATTACTGATGAAGATCTGTGTGAGCCTGCAAGTAAGTGTACGTGGTACATAAGCGTCATCGGTAATGGTGCTGGTGTCCTAACAGCATGATATTAATAATAGGAGTATGAAACATAATATAAGCATGCGATGCGAAGCGAACCAAAAAAATGAGCGGGAGCTGAATACTAGACGCAACTATAACTAATCTGTATAAATCTAATATAAGTCCTACAAATGGTGCCTTTTGAAATAACACGAATCATGGGGTTTTGAAAATAGGGGCTACGGTATTTTTATGAAAAGATACGTCTTTTGAAATATCCGTAGGATCCCTTGGGCTGTCTTTTAAAATACCCACGATTCATTAGTTTTTGAAATAGGTAAGAATCGAATCTAATCTAACAACTAAACTAAACTAAAGGGCTAAGCTAACAAGCTGGACTACAGGTAAGGAAACCGCCTAACATCTGAGTCGATACATATACATACCTGTATATATAGTCGGTGATCCCGCCTCAATAATATCATATCCGATACCATATCTATAATCAGACATCCCAAATCAAGAGTGCGGATCAATCATCAAAATATAGCTCGTATGTAAATCCGTCGTACGGCATCCCCAAATCTGGGTACGGGTTAATATCACATTCATCATACTATTCACCTGGTATCCTCTTTATCAAATATCATGATCGGGGTACTGATCTACGTCTAGTACAATACTGATACCGCCTAAGTATGCATGCACGTGTGTGAAACACTACGTCAAGGACCCGCTACAACATCATGTCGTATCTCAAATACGAACCCTGCTATATCACCGATCTCACGGCCTCAAATCAAATCTCATCGACTCATCATAAATCCCAAGTACTATCATCATTATCCATGCATGCGTATATGAATGTACATATGCATAGTCCCATACCCGCGCATATATACATGTATACACATCCCAATCTGCGCACAAGAAAGTAAAGTATGCAAGTCTGTGTGTGCGTATGTGGGTATAACAACTACTCTAGGGTTTCGCAACTAACCCAAAGCTAATCCATGAACACATAATCATAACATTAATAAACATTCCCGTATCATAAAACACCTATATAAACATATATATATGAGCTACACTACGGACTGCGGGGGTGCTATACGCAATCCACCCGACTTCTCCCCGTAGATATAAATCTACTCACCTGGTCCTCGCTCGCCGGTGCCGACGTCGCCACGCGCTTGCTTGTCGTCTTGAAGTCCACATGGGGTACCTACATATCATAACGCACCGTGTCGTATTAAAATCCGACTCATGACCCAAAAACGACACGTGAATCCCACATAGGTCAAAACCTATGGTTGCTTTCATAAATCAACCCAAAAACCCTCGACGTCGGCGTACAAACGCCAAACCATCGAGAAAAACCCAAATACACTCATTTGCACATTCATGAACACTAATTTTAATATAAAATAGGTTAAAACTCACAAAAACCCCAATTTCACTTAAAAAGTCATTTTTCCGAAAATCTAGCAAGCACAATTCGCCGTTTTAGTACAAAACTCGATGTATAAACGAATCTAGCGGCCACAATATTCACTAAATATCTTAATTAAGTTATAAAAACAATTCCCATAATTTAATCTCATTAATTTCCATAAACCTTAAAATTCTAGTTCACAAAATACCTAAATTTTAACAATTTTATAGCAAAAATGCACAAACTACAATCTAGCTTGGATTTTCATGAACTAAAAGCATTAAACCACTCAGTATAATCTTTATAATGACATGAAATCTAAATTTGAATTTTATCTCATAAGAATATAATTATTTAAAAAATCTAGTTTACCAATTATATAATTATCACTTTTAAATCAACAAATATGCAAACTAGCAACTTAAATTGGATTTAGCATAACATTAATATGTCAATTATATCACATAAACTAAATCTCACAAAACAAAATACCAATTTGAAATCAAACCCCTCTCTTGAATTTTAAATCATGCACCTAGAACTAATTAAAAACCTAATTAAACAATTAATTAAGTTAACCTAAATAATTAACAACACATTAAGCAAAAAGGTTAGAATTTATACCCAAATATTTTGAAGCACCCACAAGCACACTTAGCCTCCCAAATTGAAATCTAAATCCCTAGATTCATGCAATGGTAGCCAAGGGAAAATGGGTAGGAGGTGGATTTTGATTTTGATTTTTGCTTGATTTTTTGTGGATTTTTCAAGCATTTTTGATGAACTTTTTTAAAGAGAAAGAGATGAACAATGAAGGGGCTGAAATAAAGGGGGGGCTCGGTCATTGCAGGTGGGGGAGAGGAGAGAGGGAGTGTGGTGTGAGGTATGGTGAGGGAAAAAGTCAAAGTCAACCAAATACCAACTCTTTTATCCATTCTCATTTCTTTTCTTTTCTTTTCTTTCTTTCTTTTCTTTTCTTTGAAATTCAAGTGGGGAAAATGGGTGGGGGATGCTGAATTCAGCCAAGGGAAGAAATAAATGGGGGTGTGTGAGTGTGGGTATGGGTGTGGGGTGATGGAAAATGATAAATACAATACCCCAAACATCCATTTACACTAAAAAAAAGTTTTTTCTTCAATAATTTCTAAACCGTTTTGGCAAACGATTTCGTTTCAAAAACCACATAATAAAATTTTGTTTAATGTTTTATGATGCACAAAATTTGTTTCAACTCATTCCAATTTGTAATTTTCCCTAATTAAATATATTAGTGACGGCTTAAAATACTATTAAAATAATTAATTTCGGAAAAATTTTCAGAAAATTTGAAATTTCACCAGTGGCTCAATAAACACCAAATACTAGCAATTAAATAGCTAGAATATGTATATTTAATTTTATAACAAAAATATTTGCATTTTGACTTTTTACCGAAAACCCCCTTATTTTACCGTTTTTTTCGAAATTTCACCGAAACGATTTTGAAAACGTTACAATCAACGAGCAAGCCCACTCACACTCCTGTGAATCCAACCAGCAACACTTACCGTACAGTCCGGTCTGTTCGTCTGATATGTCACATATCTCGCCTAGGGGTGGTAAACGTCAGACCCAAGTAGCTCGATAAGTCGTGTCGATATGAGGTCTATAACAGTTCGAGATACTACTGATAATACTTACCAGTAAATCTCAGCAACCCTGGCCAGGGATTTCCGGTTATAGCCAATCGAACACAGCGCAACATCAACTCCCTATACCGGGAGAGACGAATCCCCTCCTATCGCTCATTGCCTCCATGTGATTTGGGACTGTACCCAAAAACCACCGTTTTGCACGCCCTCTTAGACGTGGTAAGGTGGAAATCAAAGCACAGTGGGAATCACACAAGACTCTATGACGATCTCGGGTCTACAGACTAACCTGTACCAGTATCGCCAAAGAACTGCCATCTGACGTGAGGTATAATACCATCTGGGAGTTCTCGGCGAGTCCGTCCAGTGTACCCAGTCTCCACTGAGCACCCATACATCATCTCTGATGTCAAACACCAATGGATATGGGATCATCCATCGCCCATCTGTATGGGTCGAGAAGGTATACGCTAGTCTACTCTGGTATATCGATGCCCCGTCTCGATACACCCACGACTAGGGACCTTGAAGGATGTACTTATGGACTACCATGTCCCCACTAGTATGATCCGCATCATAGTCCAGGTAGTCAAGTACATATCCTAAGGGCTTTACCAACATGTAACAGAGAGACAATCAGTGTACACGTTAAGGTAAAGAGCAACCAGATAGCATACTATCATGTCGAGCAAGAAAGTCCTCCCTATATATGTCCAAGCATCCACTACAATATACATCCTATGTATAGTAATGGCCTCTAGGGCATACATATAACTAACAGTTTTTACCCCTAACGACCTATAACCTGGAGCTTGCCAATACGTTATAGGCCACTAGTCAAGTTCAACCTGTCCTTGTCCTAGATTAACTCGAACCCATCCGCAAAAACTCTTGAAGCTTGCCAACAAAGCTATACAACTGTCTCGATCAATCGCATATCTATGCAACAAATAAATATCACTCAGCTACCGTTCACTATGTCTTGACGCTTACCAACAAACATAGAACAAATACTAGTTGGAACCCATCTGAAATGACGGAGAGCTACGACTGGTTTTTGGCGAAAAACATTTAACGTAATGAACTTGATATCGTTGAAGAAACCCAGTGGTTTTACAAATATATAGTGGCGCAAACTTTTGCTAAAGAGGTCACTCCCAGTGAATGGATCTCGGCTCTTTCCTTATCGAATGAGGTGCAGGATATTCCAAACTGAATACCATAATGGAAAGCAAAAGATTCGACTATAGTGAAGTTATTACACTGATGCAAACTTTTGCCCAAAAGGTCACTCCCTGTGAAGGGATCTCGGCTCTTGCCTTGTCGAATGAGATGCAGGATATTCATAACTGAATACCGCTGTGCAAAGCAAAAGGAAACGTCTGTAATGTCAGTTTTTTAAAAACTTGGTTCCAACAACATCATATAGGTTTGTTTTCCTTGCATTAATCAAAATTAATGCAGTCCCATCAATTAAACTATATCATACAAGAAAAGAAGAAATACAATGTACGTATATGTCATCCGCATTCGCCACGGGGCCCCGTCATGCACCATTAAGTTACTTAACTCACGGCAGAGCGGGGGCTGAACTAGCGTGGGTGCAAAACATATACAACATCTACTAGTATATATATAAATATATATATATTCTGCTGCTACTGCTGTGTCTTCTGCTGCTGCTGCTGAAGGAGAGGTCTGGGTGTGTGGGTGTGAGTGAGTGAGAGTGAAGTGAAAAGGGAAAATTGAGAGGTAAGGAATGATGGCACAAGAGGTCAACCCCTCTCCCTTTTATCCGTCCTAGGCATGATAAAAGCAACATCACAGAAAAGCGATAAGCATCACAGAAAAAAGGGATAATTTGGGAGCCCCGGGTTTCCTTTGAACCGCAAGTGAAACCCGATGTTTCCCTGGTCGTGTGGATAGCCTGTGCAATATAAACCTGGACCCCTACGAGTTCGGAAAGTTGCCCGCCAATCCCAGAAGTAAGGCAACCCCAATCAACAAAGTGAATGAGCTACCCAGCACTTCATGGAATCCGGTAACTTGAGCACCCCTCTGTGGGTAATCCTGTACCTCTTATGAGTGCAGCGAATAGCCTACCAATCCTAGAGTGAGGCCCCCTCCGTCTTAACGCCATGAGATGCGCGCCCGTCGCCCTCTAGAATCCGGCTATTCGAGCACTCCACCGCTGGGTAATCCTAGTACAGAAAAGAAAAGTATATACAATGGTGACATCGACCTCAACCCGGTCGTGCCCCAATAAAAAAATATACAAACCGACAGAGACATCAGTCCATATGTCGGACGCTCGCCCCGCAATACAGAATATACAAATAAATCTGAATTGTACTACTACCATTGCACCACTGCCTATCCACCACGACAACCGATCCACAATATCAGCTCAACATAGAACATCAACGTGAATGTCATGTTCGCAAACCCGTCTAGTCGAACGTATAGCAACTAGTCGGGTTGTTCCGCTCTAATGTTATTCACGGTCGTACATATATCACAAGCACTAATAAACACGCACAATTAAAATTTCGATCGACTAAACTTTCCCAAATTGTCCCCAAAGGCATATCCAGCACTCAAACAAATCTGGGCCAAAACCATATATCACAAAATTCATATTTCCACGTATTGGAGTGTCATAAGAAATTTGGCACGCTTTGGCCCTAAGACGACCGTGGAACCGCGGCCAATAGGCTAGTGTAAGTGCACGGCGGTGCCCCGGCCGTCAATCCGACACCGGAATGCGGAAACGATGATTTACTTTAACTTTTTAAACCGGCACCACCATGCACTATAAACCCGGATCGTGCCATTAATCTAGTCCTAGCTAACAAGAGAAGGGGGTAGAGAGATATACCGAGCGATCCGTGTCCTTCGGTCTTCTCGTCGTCGTCCCGATCTCCCCGCGGAATCTCCGGTCTCCACCTCCTCGCCGGAAGGGCACCACGTCACCGGCTTCTTTTACGGACTCCCACCTCTTGACTTAGGCAACTCGGGCACGAAGCTGGCGAGTCGACGTGCCCAAGATTTGCTGTAGAATATAGTGCAGAAAGCTATGTCTCATTTGGGGTATTGGAAGTTGCCTTTGGTGGAAGAAATGAACTTGTGGAATTTTGTGATGAACTTGGGGATTTTTGCAAGCATGAGAGAACCAAAAATCCCCCACAAAAATTGGGTAGCCCCCTCTCCTTGCTTGGCCGGCCATATCATGAGGAAGAGAAGAGAGTGAGTGAATGAGGGAGAGTCTCACTAATCCAAAGGAGAGGAAGTGAAAAGGCTATCATGCATGAGAGAGAAAAAGATGTGATGATGATGAATTATCATCACAACCAAAACCTCACTCCAAATCAACCATCATGAACCCAAAGTCAATCAACCATGAAGAAGTCAAGAAGTCAAGGGATGGTGCAACCATCATGACACTACAATGTGAAAAGGCAACCCTCCAAAATGCTTATTTGCACAAATGCAAATAAGCCCTCCTCCACAAATCTTCAGCAAATGAAAGATACAAAGAAATATGGCCGAAACGGAAAATAAACTGGCAACTTCATAAAACTGGTCCCGTAATAAATTACAGGAAAACCCCGCTACTGTATATACATACCAGCATTTGTATTCCGACCGAAATACAAATGCAATGAGACAAAATCTATACTGTACTATACTAGGATCCGGCTTAAATCAAAGCCCGCTAGTATTATCCGTCTGATCATGATCCGTGCAATACCGCACGTATCTGATCAAACCCTGCCATATCTCCATACGGACTCTACAGCGTTTCGCCCGAAAACTTGAGCAACTGTATGTGGGGGACTATAAAGACTCGTCAATACTATGGCTGTGGATTTAACCACTAGCACGTCAGAGGTATTAACCATACGTGACGGGCTACCAGCTATTGATCAAAAGGGACGTCGATGAGCGAACTCATCCTGACACCCTACTGAGCCTGTCAGTGACAATATCCGTACAGTCCGGTCCGTTCGTCTATGAGCATCGCATGGCGGGCCTAGGGGGTTGGTAAAAGTCAGACCCCCAAAAGCGGTACAAGTCGTGTCGGAGTGTAGCCCAGAACATCCTGAGATACTACTGGAATACCTACCAGTAAATCTCCTGCCTTGGCCAAGGACTTCATGTAATGGCTCTACTAGACACAGCACGACCTCACCCCCAATACTGGGAGAGACGAACCCCTGAAGATCCGCTCACTGCCTCCATGTGGCTCGGGACTGTAGCCAACTAAAACCTGTTTGCACGTCTCCTTTGAGCGTGGTAGGGTAGTAATCAAAGTACAGTGGGAACTCACACGAGACAAATGACGATCCTCAGGTCGATGAACTAACATGTACACATGTCACCTGGGAACTGCTATCTGACGTCAGGTATAAGACCAACTAGCATGTTCCCGGCGAGTCCTGTCCGGTGTACGCATAACCCAATGAGCACCTGTATACATCTTAGGTGAACCAACTGACACCAGTGGCTTGTGAGATCGGCCACCGCCCCTCGTCGGGGTCTCGACTGTATACACTAGTCTACTCTGGAGTATCGATGCCCTGTCTCGAAACTCCCACGACTATGGACCTTTTAAGGATGTGCTTATAGACTACTAGCTCCCACGTATATGATCGCCCTCATACAGCTGGCCGTCAAGCAAGAATCCTAGGGGCTCTATCAACGTGCAATAGTGACCTGTAAGGTCACCTAAAGCAGTACACGATGATAAAGGTAAACCAAATAGCATACTATCATCTTGAGTAAGACTGTCCTACCGGAATAGGTCCTCCCTCAATCATTGCAATCACGTGCCTGTGATCCAATAATTGACTCTGAGGGCACTATCTCCAACAACTAGTATTGTCGCGCTTCCGCGGCCAACTTGATGGTTCAAGTGTTCAAATTTCTTGTGCTCCTCTAGAAATGCCTGCACGTATTTTTAAGACCCTCTGAAAGATTTTTTTGAACAAGCTTGAAAATCGGCAGAAAGCATGTCAAATTGGAAAAACGATTCAGAAATTTTGGTAGATTAAGATTTTAACCTTGTGCAAACTAGCTAGTAGGGTTTATGGGGTGGCTCTGATACCATGTTGGGTTTCGCCGGTGCCCTGGCCATCTACTGAGGTCGATGCAGAACAAAAAATGGAGTTTAAAAACTTGGCGCTAACGAAACCCGCCGGACCGAACCATAAACCCTAAACTAGCAAACTACTAAAGAGCTAAACTAAGTGATAGAAGTGTTATACCGAATGAACCAAGTCTTTCAGTCTTCTACCATCATCCCAAGCTCCTTGAGGCGCCATGGATCGAGTTTGGCCTCCGGTCTCCCTCCATTGAAAATAATCCACCTGAGGATTTGTAGTTCGAGCTCCAACCTCATAGCCGAGGTAAATAGGGTACCTAGTTCGCTAAACTAGATATCCTAAAGGATGTAGAGTCTAATGATGGATTAATTGTCTCCAAACACCCTAGGTTTCTCAACACATGAGACTTTTAGGGTGGAGGTAGAAGAAGAAACATGAGGAGATGAGAGTGTTGTGTGAAGCCAAACCATGAAGAAAATGGCTAAGTGTTGTGAACCAAAAGATTATCCAACCTCATAAATATCTCACAACACAAAGCAAATATCAAGCATGCCACAATAGTAATCATGAGTCACCACATGAGTCACCCCATGAGTCACCACAAAGCCATGCTTTAATAAATGCATACAACACCTCATCCTTTTCACCTTATTAACCATTTAATCTAAATGTTTAAAACTAAATGAGGTATCTTCTTCTAGAAGCACCTTTTAATAAATTACAAGAATACCTCTCATCCGTATATACATACCCGTATCCGTATTTCGAAAAATACGAATACCAAAAGAAGAAAATAATCAAATAATATAATACTAGAATCCGGCTTAAACCAAAGCCAACTAGTATTATCCGTCTGAATCATGATACGTGCACAAGTGCACGTATATGATCGAACCCTGCCGTAAAACCATACGGCCTCTACATCGTTTTGTCTGAAGCAAGGAAACTCGCTGTGTGGGACTCTAAAGACTCGTCAATACGCTGGAAGTGCGTTTAACTGCAAGCACGTCAGTAGCACTAGCTGTACGTAACAGCTACCCAGGTATTGAGCGAAAGGAAGGCCAACGAGCAAACTCATCTGAACCCCTACTGAGCCTGTCTGTGACAATATCCGTATAGTCCGATCTGTTCGTCTAAAAGTATCGCATATCGAGTCTAGGGGTTGGATAAAGTCAGACCCTAATAACACGATATTTCGTGTCGGTATGAAGCCCATCACCAACTAAGAAACTACTGATCCAAATCAGTAATTCTCATCCACCTTGGAAAAGAATTTTTGGTGATGGCCACCCGTGCACCGCGCGACATCAACCCCCAATACCGGAAGAGACGAATCCCCGACGATCCGCTCACTGCCTCTATGTGGCTCGGGACTGTACCCAACTAAAACCTGTTTGCACGACCCTTTTGAGCCATGGTAGGGTAGTAATCAATGCACAGAGAGAACTCACACGAGATAAATGACGATCTCAGGTTGATAGACTAACTTATACATATGTCACCTGGGAACTCTATCTGACAATTGATATAATACCAACTAGCATGTTCCCGGTGAGTCCGTCCAGTGTACTGTCACGACCCGTATGGTACGGAATGTGACTGGCACTTAAGTTACGAAACGTCTCAAGACGTCCGTAAAATAAGTAAGCCAAAGCCCAGAAATCAAAACCAAAAAGCAGAAGAGTGAAGAAAAACTAAACAATTGAAAGTGAGTTTATCAAATAAGTCATATCAAGCCTTTTTTAAAAACAATATCAATTTATCCGAAAATTTCGACAGAGTCTCCTTTGTAAATACTGGCCCCCAAAATGGGTACAACAAGAATATATATGAATACAACAAATAGGGCATCCCCAAGCGGGAGCTAGCTCTTCGCCACAAGGCGGTCACAAATCCCACGCAATGTAAATCAGCAATGTGTATAAATAAACATAAGAAGCACAAGTAAAACAGCATGTCGACTCAAGTGAGCTCGACCCCAAAATACAGCAAAAAAAGTCCACAAATCTCATAGTCTCGTCTCTAGGTCAATATACAACAGTACTAATAGATACAGTAGATGGAGTACTCTACATACAAAGAATATACAAGGTGGTACATGTTAGTTATATGTATGCCCTAGAGGCCATTACTGTATATACGATGTATATTGTAATGGATGCTAAGACATATATAGGGAGGACTTTCTTGCTCGACATGATAGTATGCTATCTGGTTGTACTTTATCTTAACATGTACTCTGATTGTCTCTATATACATATTGATAAAGCCCTTAGGATATATACTCGACCACTAGGACTATGATGAGATCATACTAGTGGGGCCACGGTAGTCGACGAGTACATCCTATAACTGTTCCTAGTCGAGGGTGTATCGAGATAGGGCATCGATACACCAGAGTAGACTAGCGTATACGCATCTTGACCCATATGATGGGCGATGGATGATCCCATATTCATCGGTGTTTGACATCAAGGATGGTGTAGGGTGCTCAGTAGAGACTGGGTACACTGGACGGACTCGCCGAGAACTCCTAGATGGTTTTATACCTCAGGTCAGATGGCAGTTCTCCGGTGACACTGGTACAAAGTAGTCTGTTGACCCGAGATCGTCATAGAGTCTTGTGTGATTCCTACTGTGCTTTGATTTCCATCATACCACGTCAAAGAGGGCATGCAAAAAGGTGGCTTTTGGGTACAGTCCCGAATCATTTGGAGGCAATGAGCGATAGGAGGGGATTCGTCTCTCCCGGTATAGGGAGTTGATGTTGCGCCGTGTTCGATTGGCTATAACTGGAAATCCCAGGCCACGGTTACTGAGATTTACTGGTAAGTGTTATTAGTAGTTTCTCGAACTGTTATAGACCTCATATCGACATGACTTATCGAGCTACTGGGGTCTGACGTTTACCACCCCTAGGCGAGATATGCGACATATCAGACGACGAGACCGGACTGTACGGGAGTGTTACTGATTGGATTCACAGGAGAATGTACAGGCTTACTTGTTGATCTTCTGAGCGCTCAATACCTGGGTAGCTGTTATGTTTAGCTAACCGCTTGCAGCTTGTGGGTGTTTGATATGATCATCACCTACTGCCGGCGTATTGACGATTCTTTAGAGTCCTACACAGAGGTTTCTTGACTCAGGCAAAACGGAGTAGGAGCACATATGTGATATGTGCGAGACCGAGGATAATACGATATGAGATACCATATTCAATTCTCACGATATTTGATATCAGCCGGGTTATCGGATCAAGTGTTGATTTGATGAATCGGTACGGATAAATATTAGTCGGTTATATGCGATATAGCTGGATTGTCGAATCAAGTGTTGATTCGATAATTTAATGTATAATAATATATATGATATATTAAATTACATTAACTAATATTTGCTCACTAAAAGATTCTTTTTCTCACTCGGGTAATACATTGATATATATGCGATATATGTTAAATGTATTATTTTATTTTGTTACGATAAATATTATATATGTGATATATAATATTGTAACATGATATAATAACTAATGCAACATGTTTAGTGGAGTTTAAACATGATTAAGGTTTGGATTAGGGTTAAGACTTCTAGTTGATTCTAGAAGCTTTTCTTTTGTCTTGAAAAAGATATTATGCTTGATATTTTCAAGTGACTCATTCTTAACCTAACCCAAACCCTATCCTTGGTTAATTCTCTACAAAGGTTTATTCAACCATGGTTGCATTATTCATCATATTTTATCTTTCATTATTCATCACAAAAGGATTAAGGTTTCATCTTCCACTTCCTTCTTCCTTTGAGCAAAAGCTTTCTAGCTTTTGCTTTGTGATGAAAATTGAGTGAGAATAAGAAAACAAATGAGAGAAAAAATCCTACTTCATCATCCTCATCTATCCTTGCCCTTTAGATGAGAGTGTTCACTTCATTTAGTGAGTGTTAGCTTGTGTTAATGAAACTTCAAGGTAGATCATCTTTGTATCGAAGATCGGAAGCAAGCTTGCATCTTTCTCTTCGTGGAACTTCTCGAGAGTCCGAAACACGATGATCGCAGCGAAGAGACCTCAACACGGAGCTTAAGAAGTGAAGGACCGGATCTACAAAGGTTGTAATCCCTCTCACTTAGTGTTAAAGTGTTTAACATGTTAGTTTTCGCCTAAACCCTAGTTTAAAGATCCGACTTCGGGCTGTTCGGCACGGCTAATTTTTTAATCGGGCTTGGTTGATGCCTCGTAGACCCTTGTGCGCGTGTCTAGCAACCCTACAGTGGTATCAGAGCCATGCTAGAGCTTTAGGCGAAGTCTAGACGAAGTTTAAAGTCAGATCGAACTCCGAATACCCGATATTAACCCCTCTCTGTACATTTTCTAAAAATGTGATTTTTTTCAGAATAAAAAATGCTCAGAAAAACAAGCAGGAAAAACTAAGAATTACGGTGAAGTACGGTCCACTGAGTCAACTATTTGACCGAGGAACCGCGGCCAAACCAAGGGTTTGGTGGCGGTTCCGCGGCCAAAATTATGACTTAGTCCCTGGAATTTCTTGTATTTATTCTTAGGTCCTTTCTTGGCAATTTTTTCTGGGAATTTTTTAATTCCACTCAAGTGTTGAGTTTTCTAGGGTTGTATTGGGGACTCGTTGATTCGATCAGATATTTTAACTTTGTCTAGTTTTGTCCGGATTATTTTAGAAACTGTTAAAAAGTTCAAACGAATATCAATAACTCGCTTTTTCTCCTGTCGGAAATTTTTTCAAAAGTTGGATTTTTTTCTCGAGTTTAAGAACGTTCTAAGTCGTGCAAGTAACGCGGTGGACCCTCTAGAAGACAACAAACCTTAACTCGATTATGTGACCGTCTTGAACTGCCTCTGAACCTTAGGGTTTGTGACAGTACGGCGTGCCACATGTGAGGCGTTGGCTTGACCCTTCTACGGCTGGACCATTGGTACTGTGGTATGTGATGGATGTTTTTAAACTGATTTCAAGTGTTGAGATATATTGGGGAAAATTTGGGTGTTTGATTATTCGATCGGAATGTTTAACACTGTCTATTTATCTGGAATGTGATACAATAATTGGAATCCACATGTAGTTATGAGATAACTAATTTGAATGTTATAAATCTAGCAATTTAGTCTCAGATGATCGGTTGCTACGGAATTTTGATGTGATCAAAAGTCCGTCGCAATCACGTAGCGTACGCGGTTACTCGCCGGGTAAACTTAACAGACAGCCATGCCCCAAAGCCCCGACCAAGTGACTGTAGGAGAACCCCGTCGCCAAAAGCATTCGTTCGGGTGCTCGCGGTAGCGGTGTTCCGCCTTAGTGCACTTCGTCGACGGCATCCAGGGGTGCGGCCGTCTACTAAAGTTTGCAACGAGCATTCGATCGGGATGTCGGGAATCTTTTTGAATTGCCCGACTTGATATTGAAAAGAGTTTTCGATAATGGGACTAAAATGCGGGGTTTATAATTGTTAGGCATGCGATGTCTAAGGAATTCATTTGGTTAGGCATGCGATGTCTAAGGAGGTTGCGGATTCCAACTGTTGTAGTTTTACACTTTATTTTCTGTGACCATAAGCGTAGTATGTGGTGTATCGCCGGCTTCGATGCTATACATCAACAACAATCGGGATACGCATACTTGCTTATGTTGATGATATGAGATATTATGTGTTGATGTTGTTAGTTGTATGTATACCCTAGAGGCCAGTATTGTACAGATGATGTATATTATATTGGATGCTTAGACATATATAGAGATGACTTTCTTGCTCGATATGATAGTATGCTATCTGGTTACTCTTGATCTTAACATGTACACTTGTCTCTTTAAACTGTCTTATAGTTACATGTTGGTAAAGCCCTTGGATGTGTACTTGACTACCTGGACTATGATGCAGATCATACTAGTGGGGACATGGTAGTCCATGAGTACATTCTTCAAGGTCCCTAGTCGTGGGTGTATCGAGACAGGGCATCGATATACCAGTGTAGACTAGCGTATACGCTTCTTGACCCATGAGATGGGCGATGGATGATCCCATATCCATTGGAGTTTGACATCAGAGATGGTGTACGGGTGCTCAGTGGAGACTGGGTACACTGGACGGACTCGCCGAGAACTCCCAGATGGTATTATACCTCACGTTAGATGGCAGTTCTCAGGTGACACTTGTGCAGGTTAGTCTGTAGACCCGAGATCGTCATAGAGTCTTGTGTGATTCCCACTGTGCTTTGATCTCCACCTTACCACGTCCATGAGGGCATGCAAAACGGTGGTCTTTGGGCACAGTCCCGAGTCACATTGAGGCAATGAGCGATAGGAGGGGTTCCGTCTCTCCCGGTATTGGGGGTTGATGTTGCGCTGTGCTTGATTGGCCGTAACAGGGAAGTCCCTGGCCAGGGCTGATCAGAGATTTGCTGGTAAGTGTTACCAGTAGTTTCTCGACCCGTTATGAGCCTCACATCGGCACGACTTATCGGTTATTGGGGTCTGACGTTTACCACCCCTAGACTTGATATGCGACATATCAGACGAACAGACCGGACTGTACGGTAAGTGTTACTGGTTGGATTCACAGGAGTGTGAGCGGGTTAGCTCGTCGATCTTCTGATCGCTCAATACCTGGATGGCCGTTACGTTTAGCAGACCGCTTGCGGCTTGTAGGTGCTTGATATGATCATCATCTGCTACTGGCGTATTGACGAGTCTTTAGAGTCCTACACAGAGGTTTCCTGGCTCAAGCGAAACGAAATAGGAGCGCATATGAGATATGTGCAGGACCGAGAATAATGCGTGTATGTGATACCGTATTCCATTCTCGCGATGAATGTATCGAATGGTTATATTCGATATAACTTAGATATCGAATCAACGATTGATTCGATAAGCCGATACATAGGATACTAGTCAGTTATATGCGATATGACCGGATCGTTAAGTCAAGTGTTGATTTAATGATTTAATGTATAATTATATATTTGATATATTACTTTACATTAGCTAGTATTAGTTCACTTTATATGGATTTTCTCACTTGATGTGCAAGAAGTATATGTGATATACTTTTGTGCACATATTTGTATCATGTTTGATGATACTTGATCATTTAGTTAAGTGTATAGAATTAAACCATGATTAATTTGATGATTAGGGTTTTGCATATTCATTTATTTATTTATTTGTTCATTTATTTATTTGGAAAAGATAAAGATGAGAATGGTGGCTTTCTTTGTTTCTTATTGAAGCTTCATGAAGCTTTGACTTAGTCACCATTCTTGTCTCATGCTTAACCCTAACCATTTAAACTAACCCTAGTTCATTCTCTACACTTAACTATGGTTAAGATTATGATAAGTATTGATTTTCCTTTTCATTTTAAAAAGACTTATCATATTCTTTCTTCTTCTTGACCTTCTTCTTCAAGATAGAAAGCTTGATGCCATCAATGGCAACTTGAGATCTAAAGTGAGAAATCCAATTCTAAAGTGAACCCACCTCCTATTTCTTCACCCTCTACCTCTTGCCAAGTTGTTTTGGGTGTTTCCTTCACAAGTTTCACAAATTTGTGAAGTTGGAGCTTGAACTTGTGATGCCTCGACGTAGATCATCTTCGGCACGAAGCCGACGACCTAGTCCGCCCAATTCTCCGATGAAGCCGACATTTGAGTTCGGGATTCGAGATGGACAGCGAGAGGACGCCTACGTGGAGCTGAGGAAGTGGAGAACCGGATCTACAAAGGTTGTAGCCTCTCTCCTTTAGTTAAGTTGTTAACTAGTTTCGTTTTTCGCCTAAATTTCTAGTCAACGATCTAGTCTAGGGTTTCTCGGCACCGTAAAATTTGAAATTGGCATGGTTGATACCTTGTGAGACCTCTTGAGAGTGCCTAGGAACCCTACAGTGGTATCAGAGCCTAGCTAGAGCCTTAGGCGAAGTCTAGACGACGTTTGAAGTCCGATCGAACCAAAACCCTAACCCGAAAACGGCTCTCTGTACATTTTTATAAAAAATGGGTTTTTTACAAATTAAAAATATGCAGAAAACTCAGTAGGAAATTCTAAGAATTACGGCGCAAAATTTATTTCATGATCCCTCACATGCGCGGCGGAACCGCGGCATAAGCCTAGCTTATGCGGCGGTTCCACGGCTAAAGTATGACGTCAGCCCTACCAATTTGCACAGTAATTCCTATTTAACAGTGCTGAGTTCTCTGGGTATTTTTAAATTTTATTCAAGAGTTGAATTTTCTGGGGTTGTTTTGGGGATTCGGTGTTTCGATCGGAGTATCAGATTTTGTCTTTATGGCTTTCCGGATAATTTTTAGAATATGTTAAAAAGTTCGACCGGATATAAATACCCAATTTTTCCCATGTCGGGAAATTTCCAAGAGTTGGATTTTTCCATGGTTTAACGACGTTCTAAGTAGTGCAAGTAGCGCAATGGACCCTCTAGAAGAAAACAAACCTTAACTCGATTATGTGACCGTCTTGAACTGCCCTTTGAACCTTCGGGTTTGGGGCAGTACGGCATGCCACATGTGAGGCGTTGGCTTGACCCTTCTACGGCTGGACCGTTGGTACTGAGGCACGAACTGAATGTTGTTAGACTTATTTCATGTGTTGAGCTGTATCGGGAAAACTTGGGTGTTTGACTGTTCGATCGGAAAGTTTAACATTTTCAGTTTATCTGGAATGTGATACAATAATTGGAATTCACAAACAGTTATAAGATAACTAAATGAATGTTATAAATCTAGCGGTTTAGTTTCACTTGATATTGAAAAGAGTTTTCGATAATGAGACTAAAATGCGGGGTTTATAACTGTTAGGCATGTGATGTCTAAGTATTTCATTTGATTAGGCATGCGATGTCTAAAGAGGTTGCAGATTCCAACTGTTGTAGTTTTACACTTTCTTTTCTGTGACCGTAAGTGTAATATGTGATATCGCTGGTTTCGTTGCTATATGTCAACGACAATTGGGATGGACATATTTACTTACGTTGATGACATGTGATGTTATGTGTTGCTAGATATGTTATATTGGATTGTCGTGTTTGAATAGCCGGGGGTTTTTATGTGAGATGAGTGTTTTTCATTTTCATTCATGTAAAAACTTGTATGTAATATTCTTTTATTGGGGCACTTCCAGGTTGCGGAAGCTGTCACCCTTTGTATATTATTTACTTTTCCGCATTAGGATAGACCCAAGGAGGGGAGCACAAGTAACTGGGTTCTAGGGTCCAGTGGGAGACCATCTCGAGTAGTCGAGTCCGGGTCTCCTAACCCTAGAATTGGCAGGGTTGCTTGCCGCTCTCGTAGGGGTCTAGGGGTGTGGGATTGGCTATTCATCACGGCCGTGGAATCCGTGTTTTATACTGGCTCGTATTGAAAACACGGACGTTCTAGTATATCCAATATTTCATATGATATTTTCTGCTGCGATATCTGTGATGTGATCATGTGATGTTCTGTGATAGATACAGTATATAGTATATATGATATATTATATAGAAGTTACTTATGTTTTGCATCCGCACTAGCCCTGCCCTGCTCTGTCGTTAGTCACCTAACCTAACGCTGCACGAGGGGACATCGAGGCGAATGCGGATGGCATAAGTGTACGTCATATCTATCTGTGATGTTTAGGTACTTAAATGATGGGACTTCATTAATGTGATTAATGAAAGAAAAGAAACCTAAGATGTTGTAGAATCAAATTTTAAACAAAAAGGGGTAGCTACAGTTCTTGCTTTGCATAGCGGTATATGCGATATATCCTGCACCTTATTCGATGAGGAAAGGACCGAGATCCCTTCACCGGGAGTGACTCCTTTAGCAATGACTGGCAGATGCTACACACTCGGTTTGACTTTTGATTGCTTCTATAGTTTCTGCTTTGCACAGTGATATATATGATATATCCCGCATCTCATTCGACGAGGAAAGGGCCGACGATCCCTTCACCGGGAGTGACCCCTTTAGCAAAACTAGAAAAGCCTCAAAATCACTCCATTTCAAAACTTCATTTGATTCTACAACAATATCAAGTTCATTACGCTCATGGTTTTTATGAAAAACTTGCGTAGCCCTCCGTCATTTCATATAAGTACTAGTTAGTATTCGTGCTGCGGTAGTTTGGCCTCCGTCAAGGCGTAGTGTACGGTAGCTAACTAGTGCTTATCTGCTAGCATATGATGCGATTGGATTAGGGTATTCGTACGGCGTTGTTTGGCCTCCGTCAAGGGTCGTGCGGGTGGGTTTAACTCAATCAGGAAATGACGGGTTGAACTTGACTAGCGGACTATGGGTTGTTTGGCCTCCGTCAAGGTCATAGGACGCTAGGGGCAAAATATTATCGGGAATTTCAAGTGTTGAAATTTGCAATGAGATTGCATACCTTCTATGAGATAGTTGGATCCCGATACCCGCTGCGAGTAAGAGTTACTCCTGGGAGAGTTTTACACATTACAATTAGCCGATCAAGTAGGTGTCTAGAAAGGTGTTAACGAGATTACGCCTCTGGGAAAACGAGGTTTACATTAATTAGGTTCGTGCGAAAGCACGGGGGACCTCCCTCAAAGTACCGACACTGGCCTGGCTGAAAGATTGGCGAACTTATAGTGTGTAATTAATCCCGGCTAGTCTTTCCTTTTAGGGTTTGAAGGAAGATTTGATAAAAAGCAGTGGGAGCCATCCTGATTAGATAAGATAAAAACCAATCTGATCTTGCACGAGCTTACGCTAAAGTGTTTTCTTCTCTCTCTCTCTCCAGGTAGCGACCATTTCATGCCCTAATAAAGATAATAATATGGATGTATTGACCGAACCCGCATGTTATACTGTGCAGGGGAACGTTGAACCCGTTCTATCTTATAAGTGTTATAAGAATGAACAGGAAACAGGAGAATATCTGGATTCTCATACTGCCCAAAAGGAGAACATGCATGATGATGCATCATCCTCGGGTGTGTTTGTAATTGAGAACTGTTTCTCAGTTCACCCTACGTCCTGGGTATTAGATATCGGATCAGGATCCCATATATGTAAGATGTTACATGGGCTACGGAAAGGTAGGGAACTGGGAAAAGGTGATCATTCCGTTCAAGTAGGGATTGGTGCAAATGTTGCAGCCAAAGCAGTTGGCGAATATCACCTAGTATTACCAAGTGGTGATACTATGATTCTGAATGAGTGCTATTATATACCGAATATGATGTGCAACATTATATCAGTTTCTTTATTGAGTAAAGAAGGATATAATTTTGTAGTACAGGATAATGTTATGAACATATTCCTAGATCAAAAGTTGATTGCATCAGGCTCATTACATAATGGCATATTCATTCTAAATCAAAATACAGTCCTCAATTTACAAAACACACACAAGAGGAAGAGTTCTGAACTGAACGAATCCTTCTTGTGGCATTGTAGACTGGGTCACATCAATGCGACACGACTAGCTAAGTTGCATAAGGATGGATATTTAAATCCGTTTGAATTTTCATCTTATGACACTTGCCAGTCATGTCTCAAAGGCAAGATGACCAAAACTCCGTCTACTGGACACGGAGAAAGAGTTACCGAACTCTTGGGACTAATACATAGTGATGTATGCGGTCCCATGTCTACACATGCCAGGGATGGTTCTTTGTACTTCATTACATTCACTGACGATCTCTCTAGATTCGGATATGTGTTCCTGATGAAACACAAATCAGAAGCTTTTGAGAAATTTAGAGAATATAAACAAGAAGTAGAGAACCAAACGGGCAAAAGTATTAAGATCCTTCGATCTGATCGAGGAGGAGAATACTTAAGTAACGAATTCAGAGATTATCTAAAAGAGAATGGGATTCTCTCTCAGCTTACTCCTCCTTATACACCACAGCACAACGGTGTATCGGAGCGGAGAAATCGCACCCTATTAGATATGGTGCGCTCTATGATGAGTGCAGCTAAGTTACCTATTTCCTTCTGGGGATATGCACTGAAGACTGCTGCATATCTATTGAATAGAGTTCCAACCAAATCTGTGCCTACTACTCCATATGAGATATGGAATGGTAAGAGACCATGTCTTAATTTTATTCAGATATGGGGTTGTCCGGCCTATGTTAAGACACAAAATCCGGACAAACTCGAGGCAAGGTTTGTTCTATGTAAGTTTGTTGGATATCCCAAACATTCGCGAGGGTATATCTTCTACCACTCCGAGGAACAAAAAGTGTTTGTTTCTCGACATGCCACTTTCTTAGAAAAGAGTTTTCTTATGAAACAGACAAGTAGCATTCAGGTAGAACTGGAAGAGATTCCAGCAATACAAAATGAAACAGAAGACTTGGTAGAACCAGAGGATTCAGTAGAACTCGACGAACCCCAGCCTCTCCGCCGATCTAGTAGGGTTTCTCGTCCACCTGAGAGATACTACGGTTTTCTCATTGACGGTGGAAGCGAGGATTGCATCATGGAGGATGATGCCCCAACTAGCTTCGAGCAGGCCATCACGAGTAGGGACTCAGTGAAATGGCTGGATGTTATGCGGTCCGAGATGGAATCCATGTACACCAACAAAGTATGGACTTTGGATGTTGCTCCTGAAGGGGTAAAACCCATCGGGAGCAAGTGGATCTTTAAGAAGAAACTTGGTGTAGATGGGAAAGTGGAGACTTTCAAAGCTAGACTTGTTGCAAAAGGTTTTCGTCAAAGACCAGGTGTGGACTATGACGAAACCTTTTCTCCAGTGGCTATGCTTAAATCCATACGAATCATGCTTGCCATCGCTGCATATCATGACTACGAAATCTGGCAAATGGATGTTAAGACCGCCTTTCTAAATGGTGATTTAGAAGAGTGCGTGTACATGACTCAGCCAGAGGGCTTCGTAGATAGTGGGAGCAGCGGGAAGGTGTGCAAGCTGCTTAAATCCATTTATGGATTAAAGCAAGCATCGCGGAGTTGGAACATCTGCTTTGACGTCGTTATCAAAGAGTTTGATTTCATCAAAAACCCAGATGAACCTTGTATTTACAAGAAGGTGGCAGAGAGTAAGGTTGTCTTCCTCATATTGTACGTGGACGACATACTCTTGATAGGAAATGATATTCCTATGCTGCAATCGGTTAAGCTCTTCTTATCACAAAGATTCTCAATGAAAGATCTTGGTGATGCCTCCTGCATATTGGGGATCAGGATCTATAGAGATAGATCCAAACGGATACTGGGATTGTCCCAATCCAGGTACATTGACACCATACTAAAGAGGTTTAGTATGGAAGAATCCAAGCGTGGGAACTTGCCCACGATCTCTGGTGTCACTCTCTCCAAAGAGATGTCTCCCAAGACTGATTTGGAGAGAGCTCGCATGCAAGGGATACCCTATGCTTCGGCTGTAGGCTCTATCATGTACGCGATGCTATGTACCATACCCGATGTTGCATACTCACTAAGTGTAGTGAGCAGGTATCAAGCTGATCCTGGAGAGAGTCACTGGACAGCTGTGAAGAGCATTCTCAAGTACTTACGAAGGACTAAAGAGATGCTCTTGGTGTATGGTAACGGAGAACTCCAAGTGGAGTCCTTTACCGATTCGAGCTTCCAGAGTGATAAGGACGACTCTAAGTCGCAGTCGGGCTTTGTCTTTACCCTTTACGGAGGGGCGGTTAGCTGGAAGAGTTCCAAGCAGGAAACCGTGGCAGACTCGACGATGGAGGCTGAATACATCGCTGCCAACGATGCTGCCAAAGAGGCTGTTTGGATCAAGAAGTTCATTACTGAACTTGGAGTGGTTCCATCCATTGAGCATCCAATACCTTTGTATTGCGATAACAATGGAGCGGTGGCTTTGGCCAAGGAACCCAGGTCCCATCAGCGATCCAGGCATATTCTGAGGCGGTATCACCTGATCCGGGAGATAGTTGATCGCCGGGAGATCGAGGTCAGGAGAGTTGACACGAAGAACAACACGGTGGATCCACTCACGAAGGCTATTCCCCAGAAACAGTTTGAGAGACTTTTCGGGATGCTCGGTATGCGATACTACAGCAGCTGGCCCTAGTGCAAGTGGGAGATTGTTAGTTGTATGTATGCCCTAGAAGCCAGTATTGTACAGATGATGTATATTATATTGGATGCTTAGACATATATAGAGATGACTTTCTTGCTCGATATGATAGTATGCTATCTGGTTACTCTTTATCTTAACATGTACACTTGTCTCTTTAAACTGTCTTATAGTTACATGTTGGTAAAGCCCTTAGGATGTGTACTTGACTACCTGGACTATGATGCAGATCATACTAGTGGGGACATGGTAGTCCATGAGTACATTCTTCAAGGTCCCTAGTCGTGGGTGTATCGAGACAGGGCATCGATATACCAGTGTAGACTAGCGTATACGCTTCTTGACCCATGAGATGGGCGATGGATGATCCCATATCTATTGGAGTTTGACATCAGAGATGGTGTACGGGTGCTCAGTGGAGACTGGGTACACTGGACGGACTCGCCGAGAACTCCCAGATGGTATTATACCTCACGTTAGATGGCAGTTCTCAGGTGACACTTGTGCAGGTTAGTCTGTAGACCCGAGATCGTCATAGAGTCTTGTGTGATTCCCACTGTGCTTTGATCTCCACCTTACCACGTCCATGAGGGCGTGCAAAACGGTGGTCTTTGGGCACAGTCCCGAGTCACATGGAGGCAATGAGCGATAGGAGGGGTTCCGTCTCTCCCGGTATTGGGGGTTGATGTTGCGCTGTGCTTGATTGGCCGTAACAGGGAAGTCCCTGGCCAGGGCTGATCAGAGATTTGCTGGTAAGTGTTACCAGTAGTTTCTCGACCCGTTATGAGCCTCACATCGGCACGACTTATCGGTTATTGGGGTCTGACGTTTACCACCCCTAGACTTGATATGCGACATATCAGACGAACAGACCGGACTGTACGGTAAGTGTTACTGGTTGGATTCACAGGAGTGTGAGCGGGTTAGCTCGTCGATCTTCTGATCGCTCAATACCCGGATGGCCGTTACGTTTAGCAGACCGCTTGCGGCTTGTAGGTGCTTGATATGATCATCATCTGCTACCGGCGTATTGACGAGTCTTTAGAGTCCTACACAGAGGTTTCCTGGCTCAAGCGAAACGAAATAGGAGCGCATATGAGATATGTGCAGGACCGAGAATAATGCGTGTATGTGATACCATATTCCATTCTCGCGATGAATGTATCGAATGGTTATATTCGATATAACCTAGATATCGAATCAACGATTGATTCGATAAGCCAATACATAGGATACTAGTCGGTTATATGCGATATGACCGGATCGTTAAGTCAAGTGTTGATTTAATGATTTAATGTATAATTATATATTTGATATATTACTTTGCATTAGCTAGTATTAGTTCACTTTATATGGATTTTCTCACTTGATGTGCAAGAAGTATATGTGATATACTTTTGTGCACATATTTGAATCATGTTTGATGATACTTGATCATTTATGTATAGAATTAAACCATGATTAATTTGATGATTAGGGTTTTGCATATTCATTTATTTATTTATTTGTTCATTTATTTATTTGGAAAAGATAAAGATGAGAATGGTGGCTTTCTTTGTTTCTTATTGAAGCTTCATGAAGCTTTGACTTAGTCACCATTCTTGTCTCATGCTTAACCCTAACCATTTAAACTAACCCTAGTTCATTCTTTACACTTAACTATGGTTAAGATTATGATAAGTATTGATTTTCTTTTTCATTTTAAAAAGACTTATCATATTCTTTCTTCTTCTTAACCTTGTTCTTCAAGATAGAAAGCTTGATGCCATCAATGGCAACTTGAGATCTAAAGTGAGAAATCCAATTCTAAAGTGAACCCACCTCCTATTTCTTCACCCTCTACCTCTTGCTAAGTTGTTTTTGGTGTTTCCTTCACAAGTTTCACAAATTTGTGAATTCGGAGCTTGAACTTGTGATGCCTCGACGTAGATCATCTTCAGCACGAAGCCGACGACCTAGTCCGCCCAATTCTCCGATGAAGCCGACATTTGAGTTCGGGATTCGAGATGGACAGCGAGAGGACGCCTACGTGGAGCCAAGGAAGTGGAGAACCGGATCTACAAAGGTTGTAGCCTCTCTCCTTTAGTTAAGTTGTTAACTAGTTTCGTTTCTCGCCTAAATTTCTAGTCAACGATCTAGTCTAGGGCTTCTCGGCACAGTAAAATTTGAAATTGGCATGGTTGATGCCTTGTGAGACCTCTTGAGAGTGCCTAGGAACCCTACAAATGTGATATGTTATATTGGATCGTCGCGTTCTGAATAGCCGGGGGTTTTATGTGAGATAAGAGATTTTTCTTTTTTATTCATGTAAAATTCATTTGTATGTAATATTCTTTTATTGGGGCACTTCCGGGCTGAGGATGATGTCACCGTTGTATATTATTTACTTTTCCGCATTAGGTAGACCCAAGACGGGAAGCACAAGTAACCGGGTTCTGGGGTCCAGTGGGAGACCATCTCGAGGAGTCGAGACCGGGTCTCCTAACCCTAGAATTGGCAGTGTTGCTTTCCGCTCTCGTAGGGGTCTAGGGATGTGGGTTTAGCTATTCATCGCGACCGTGGAATCGATGTTTTATACAGGCTCGTATTAAAACACGGGCGTCCTAGTAAATCCAATATTTCATATATATTTCTTCTGCTGCAATGTTCTGTGATGAGATCATATTACTGCCTGAGACGAATGTTTATATTATATATATGAGATATATATTATATATTGTTGATTTCGTTTCATATCTGATGCTTGTGAAGCACAATTAAAAATGGGACTTCATTAATGAGATTAATAAAATAAAAGAAACCTAAGATGTTGTAGAAACTTGTTTAAAAAAAACTGGCAGCTCTAGTTCTTGCTTTGCATAGCGGTGTTCCTTGTAGAACACCCAGCACCTTATTCGATAAGGAAAGAGCCGAGATCCCTTCACCGGGAGTGACCTCTTTAGTGAAACTAGCAGATGCTACAAACTCAGTTTGTCTTTTGATTGCTTCTATAGTTCTTGCTTTGCATAGTGATATTTGTGAAATATCCTGCACCTTATTCGATGAGGAAAGGGCCGACGGTCCCTTCACCGGGAGTGACCCCTTTAGCTAAACTAGAAAAGGCTCAAAAACACTCCATTTAAAAATCACTCGATTCTACAACGATATCAAGTTCATTACGCAAAGGGTTTTCTTCAAAACTTGTCGTAGCCCTCCGTCATTTCAGATAAGTAATATTTAGTATTCGTGCTGCGTTTGTTGGCCCCTGTCAAGGCATAGTGTGCGGTAGCTGATTAGTTCTTATCTGTATAAACATATGATGTGATTGATTTAGGGTAGTCGTGCGACCTTGTTGACCTCTGTCATGGGTCGTGCGGGTGGGTTTACTTCAATCAGGAAATGAAGGGTTGAACTTGACTAGTGCACTATGGTTTGTTGACCTCTGTCAAGGTCATAGCACACTAGGGGCAAAATATTATCGGGAATTTCAAGTGTTGAAATTTGCAATGAGATTGCATACCTTCTATGAGATAGTTGGATCCCAATACCCGCTGCGAGTAAGAGTTGCTCCTGGGAGAGTTTTACACATTACAATTAGCCGATCAAGTAGGTGTCTAGAAAGGTGTTAACGGGGTTATGCCTCTGGGAAAACGACGTTTACTTTAATTAGGTTCGTGCGAAAGCGCGGGGGACCTCCCTCAAAGTACCGACACTGGCCTGGCTGAAAGATTGGCGAACTTGTAGCGTGTAATTAATCCCGGCTAGTCTTTCCTTTTAGGGTTTGAAGGAAGATTTGATTAAAACAGTGAGAGACATCCGGATTAGATATATTAGATAACCAATCTAATCTTGCAAGAGAATACGTTGAGTGTTTTCTTCTCTCTCTCCAGGTAGCGACCATATTACGCCTTAATCAAGATAATAATACGGATATATTGACCGAACTCGCTTGTTATACTGAGCTGGGGAACGTTGGTCCCGCTCCAACTTATAATTGTTATAAGACAGAGCAGGAAATTGGGGAATACCAGATTTCCTGTGCCACCCAAACGAAGAAAGTGCATGCTGATGCATCATCTTCGGGTGTGTTCATTATATAGAACTGTTTCTCAGTATCCTTTACGTCCTGGGTATGAGATACCGGATCAGGATCCCGCATATGTAATCTGTTACATGGGCTACAGAAAGGTAGAGAACTGAGAACGGGTGATAGGTTTCATGAGACAGAAAAATGGTGCAAGTGTTGCAGCCAAGTCTGTTGGTCACTATTGTTGGAGATAGTGCCCTCAGAGTCAATTATTGGATCACAGGCACGTGATTGCAATGATTGAGGGAGGACCTATCCCGGTAGGACAGTCTTACTCGAGATGATAGTATGCTATCTGGTTTATGTTTATCATCGTGTACTGCTTTAAGTGACCTGACATGTCGCTATTACACATTGATAGAGCCCCTAGGATTCTTGCTTGACCACCAGCAGTATGAGGGCGATCATATAAGTGCGAGCTGGGGTCTATAAGCACATCCTTAAAAGGTCCCTAGTCGTGGGAGTTTCGAGACAGGGCATCGATACTCCAGAGTAGACTAGTGTATACAGTCGAGACCCCGACGAAGGGCGGTGGCCGGTCTCACAAGCCACTGGTGTCAGTTGGTTCACCTAAGATGTATATAGGTGCTCATTGGGTTATGAGTACACCAGACAGGACTCGCCGGGAACATGCTAGTTGGTCTTATACCTGACGTCAGATGACAGTTCCCTGGTGACATGTGTACAGGTTAGTTCATCGACCTGGGGATCGTCATTTGTCTCGTGTGAGTTCCCACTGTACTTTGATTACTACCCTACCACGCTCAAAGGAGACGTGCAAACAGGTTTTAGTTGGGTACAGTCCCGAGCCACATGGAGGCAGTAAGCGGATCTTCAGGGGTTCGTCTCTCCCGGTATTGGGGGCGAGGTCGCGCTGTGTCTAGGAGAGCCATTACACGAAGCCCTCGGCCTAGGCAGGAGATTTACTGGTAGGTATTCCAGTAGTATCTCAGGGTGTTCTGGGCTACACTCCGACACGACTTGTACCGCTTTTGGGGGTCTGACTTTTACCAACCCCCTAGGCCCGCCATGCGATGCTCATAGACGAACGGACCGGACTGTACGGATATTGTCACTGACAGGCTCAGTAGGGTGTCAGGATGAGTTCGCTCATCGACGTCCCTTTTTGTCAATACCTGGTAGCCCGTTACGTATTGGCTTATACCTCTGACGTGCTAGTGATTAAATCCACAACCAAGGTGTTGACGAGTCTTTAGAGTCCCCCACATTCTGTTGCTCAAGTTTTCGGGCGAAACGCTGTAGAAGCCGTATGGAGATATGGCAGGGTCCGATCAGATACGTGCGGTATTGCACGGATCAGGATCGGACGGTTAGTACTAGAGGCTTTATGGAGATATGGCAGGGTTCGATCAGATATGTGCGGTATTGCACGGATCAGGATCGAACGGATATTACTAGACGGCTTTGGTTTAAGCCGGATCCTAGTATAGTACAGTGTAGATTTTGTCTCATTGCATTTGTATTTCGGTCGGAATACAAATGCGGGTGTGTATACACAGTATCGGGGTTTTCCTGTGATTTATTACGGGACTAGTTTTCTGGAGTTTCCAGTTTGCTATCCGTTTCGGCCAATTTTCTTTGTATCTTTCATTGGCCGAAGATTGGTGGAGGAGGGCTTATTTGCATTTGTGCAAATAAGCAATATGGAGGGTGTTCTTTGCATACTTTTGTGTCATGATGGTTTCATGATGGAGCCCCATCCTTTGACCTTCCATGGTTCATGATTGCTTGATTTTTTGTAGCAATCATGGTTGTTGATTAGTTGGTGGAGTATGGATTTGTTAGTGATCATTGCTTGACTTTGGAGTCATCATGCTTTTGGTGATGGTTGAATATGATAACCATTTTCCTTTCACTTGATTATTCTTGTGGCTATCCTTTTCCACTCTCTCCCTCTTTCATTCTTACTCTCCCCATTCACCATGGCCGGCCATCATATGGTAGGGGCTGTCCCAATATTTCATGGGGGAATTTTTGGTCTTTTAGCTTCACAAAAATCCCATAGTTCCATCTCCAAAGTATAGTTCATTCCTCCACCAAATGGCAAACTCCATAACCCCAAATGAGACATGGTTCTACACCATTCTGCAGCAAAACTTGGGCACGTCGACTCGCCAGCTTCGTGCCCGAGTTGCCTTGGTATAGAGGTGGGAGCCCATAAAAGAAGCCGGCGACGTGGTGCCCTTCCGGCAACGAGGTGGAGACCGGAGATTCCGCGGGGAGATCGGGATGACGACGAGAAGACCGGAGGACTCGGATCACTCGGTATATCTCTCTTCCCTCTCTAGATAGCTAGGACTAGTTAATGGCCTGATCCGGGTTTTAGTGCGCGGTGGTGCCGGTCAAGAAAAAATAAAGTTAACCATCGCTTCCGCATTTGGCCTCGGGATGGAGGTCGGGGCGCCGCCGTGCACTTACATTGGTATCAGATCCTCGCCATTAACATAGTCTAGCTTTATCTAATGTGTTTTACATTTCCGATCGAACAATTTTCCAAAAACCGTATTTTTCTTCAAATCAGTTTCTGTCGAAATTTTTTGGAGTCCAAAAATTATTCAGTATGTTGCAGAATGATGTGCAGGGAATCCTAAGAACACTGTAGAATTTTGGTCAACTGATCCTTCCGTACGACCGCGGGACCGCGGCCACAACCCCACTTTGGCCGTGGTTCCGCCGCAGGAATTTGGATTCACGTCACCAATTTTTTGCAGTGGGCTTGTGGGCTGAAAATAGGGGTTTTGGTATACTTTGTTTGGGCCCAGAATTTCTTTAACTGCTACAGTATTGCTTGGGGCCCACTTGGGTAAATTTGATCGATCGGATATTTTAAACACATTGGTTCACAGTATTTACATTATATCTGCGACCGTGAATGTTACTTGATCGGTAAATCCTGTCTAACTGCTATAGCCCGGTTAGACGGATTTGCGAACGTGACTTTCACGTTGATGTTCTGTGTATTGCTGTGATGTTGCGGATCGGTCGTGGGGGATAGCCTGGTTGCAGTGGTAGTACAGTTTTGTTGTATTATGTACATTTGATATTGCGGGGCGAGCGTCCGACATGTGGACTGCCGTCACTGCCTGTCTGTATATTATTATTTTGGGGCACGACCAGGTTGCGGTCGATGTACCCGTTGTATGTATATTTTACTTTCTGTACTAGGATTGCCCCGCGGAGGGGTGCACGGATAGCCGGGTTCTAGAGGGCAACGATCCCGCATCTTATGGCATTGAGACGGAGGGGGATTCACTCTAGAATTGGCGGGCTATTCGCCGCACT
The DNA here is from genome assembly GCA_030015575.1 of Agapanthus africanus. Lineage (NCBI taxonomy): Eukaryota > Viridiplantae > Streptophyta > Magnoliopsida > Asparagales > Amaryllidaceae > Agapanthus > Agapanthus africanus. The sequence continues at coordinate 335,173,090 of CM057337.1, read as the reverse complement.
CGTAGGGGGTACAGGTTGACCCAGGAGGGGTGCCCAAGTTACCGGATTCCGTGAAGTGCTGGGTGGTCCATTCACGTTGCTGAAGGGGGCTGCCTCGCTTCAGGTTTTGGCGGGTAACTTGCCGCGCCTGTAGGGGTCTAGTATTTCATTGCACAGGCTATCCACACGACCAGGGGAACGTCGGGTTTCAGTAGTGGCTCTGTGAAATCCGGGGATCCAAGATATCTGTAGTGTTCTGTGATGCTGTACATTTCTGTGATGTTGCATTTTATCACGCCTTGAGCGAAATATAATATATTAGTAGATGTTGTATATGTTTTGCATCCGTGCTAGTCCAGTCCCCGCTCTGTCGTTAGTTAGCTAACCTAACGGGTAATGACGGGACCCAGTGGCGAATGCGGATGGCATATACGTACGTCATATTATTTTCGTTCTTTGTGGTGTGATCAATTGATGGGACTGCGTTGATTCGGATCAATGCAAGTTAAAAACAAACCTAATCTGATGTTGTTGGAACACTTTTCAAAAAGCTATTATTGCAAGGACGTTCACTTTTGTTTTGCATCGTGGTATTCAGTTGGAATATCCTGCTCCTCAGTCGACAAGGCAAGGGCCGAGATCCCTTCACCGGGAGTGACCCCTTGGACAGAAGTTTGCGTCAGGGCAATAACTTCACTATAGCCGATTACTTTTGCTTTGCGTCGTGCTATTCAATTGGAATATCCTGCACCTCATTCTACGAGGAAAGAGCCGAGATCCCTTCACCGGGAGTGACCTCTTTAGCGAAGGTTTTCGTCACTATATTTTTTAAAAGCTATCCAGTTCCTTCAACGATATCAAGTTCATTACGTTAAAGGTTTTCGCCAGAAACCATTCATAGCCCTCCGTCGTTTCAGACGGGTAGCACGTAATATTCATGCTATGTTTGTTGGCCTTCGTCAAGGCATAGTGTATGGTAGCTGCTTGTTACCTTTCTGCTGCATAGATAGATTCGTTGGTTTGGGACAGTCGTATAGCCTTGTTGGCCTTCGTCAGGGGCTTGTACGGGTGGGTTCAAATCAACCTGGACAATGACGGGTAGAACTTGACATGTGACTTATGATTTGTTGGCCTTCGTCAAGGTCATAAGAGCATGGGGCAAAAATCCACATCGGGAGTTTCAAAAGAACTGAAACTTGCCAGATATGCGCATACCTTCTGGAGTGTGATGACGTGAGCGGATTCCGTCACGTTATCATGCGATGATAGTTGGATCCCGATTCCCGCTGATGAGTTAGTTTACTCCTCGGGTGATCCCGACTAATTCTTCTTTCAGGTTTGGAGAAGAATTTGAGGTTACAGTGGGAGGTTTCTTGATTAGATAAATTGGTAACCATTCTGATCTAGATTAGAGTGCACGCTGAGTGTTTCTTTTCTCTCTCTCTTCGACAGCGACCATTGACCCGACCCTAAGACTATGACTCAGAGACCAAGTTGACCGAACCTTCTTAAACACTGGCTTTTGGATTGTCAGAGTTGCAGACCTCATTGCCACACCTACTTTTACCCTTTTCTCCAGGACACCCCGTATTACTACGAACGTCCACTTCCATTGGACAAAACCATCGTATGGTTGTATACGAACTCGAAGAGATTTATTCGAGGATGGTTTCCGGTTCTGGAGAAAACGGATAGGACTATTCAGTTGTCTTTTCCTTTTACCTTCTCTCAGGTTGCGAGTACTCCTTGGTTTAGGAGTAGTACACCTATTACGCAAATTGGATAGTCTTCTTCCAAACCTTAGGCTGGTGCCGAATGGTGGGGAATGAAGAAAACCAATTAGCATAACGATGGTGTACAGAAGGTATTAAATTAAGACAAAGCAAGGGATTAGTAAGAGGGCAAAGTAAACTGCGACTGATATTCATGACAAAACCAGGTATTTCATTACCACTCCCACTTCGCCTTTGTATTTCTCCAGGACACTCCGTATCACTACGAAGATCCACAGTTTATTGGATACTCCATCGTATGGTTATATACGAACTCGAAAGGAACTTGCTCCAGTTCGGGAATGGATTCTGGTTCAGGAGAAATAGGAATAAGGTTTATTCGGTTGTCTTTTATCTTCACCTTCTCTCGCATTGCGAGTGCTCCTGGGATTAGGACAGTATACCCATTATGCTTATTGGATAGTCTTCTTCCAAACCATAGGCTGGTGCCGAACGGTAGGGAAGGAAGAAAACCATTTGGCCTAAAGGGGTGTGCAGAAGGTAATGACTAAAGACATATAAAGGGATTTGGAGAGGTGGCAAAGAATTATACGGTTACAGTCATGAATATGGAAGAGGCATTACTAGGAATACCGGGATACCCCATCGAAATATTTCAATGTTTCAGTTTCACTGTGTACTGTTAAAGGAAAACTGATTTCCCAATTAGTCCTTACTCCAGGGTATGTATTTACCAGGTATGATTCTCTCATCTGTATGGTTTTACAGATGATGAGTGGGAGTAAGTTATTGGGAATTGGGTGATCATCCTCATTATATCGGGATTCGTTGTAATCGGTGATATTTGAGGAAGTTACCTGGGTTGTTTGCCGGATGACAAATATTTGGTTTTGAATATCCGTTGTTGTGCACCAATGTCAAATTGATATATCTGTACGTCTATTTTTATAGAGTGAGATATACCTTTTGAAATTATGTCTATGACATTTACCTATATCAGTGGATGGTTATGTAAGGAGCATTAAACAGCGGTGTAATTCTTCTTAACCATAAGTACAGTTTTCAACCTATGACACACAGTGAATGAGTTATCAGACTCAAGGGACTTATACAAAGTATTGTATGTTGTCCAGGGTCCATCAGGACAGAGGAGTTGGTTTTCGTACTATATTCGGTTTACTTATGACTTCTCTAGTTTTTAGACAAGTGTTTCGTGGAAACACAGGGTCCGAATTTTGAGAAGTTATAGGTATTTGAATAAAGTAGAGAACCAGATGTTGCAAGTATCGGGATTCTTCAAGTTGATCAAAGATGTAGATACTTGTGTATGGTATTCAGTTGATAGTAGTGATTAAGAGAACTTGCTTCTCTTTCAAGTTACTCATAATTGGAAGCATTCCTAAGTTGAGTAACGCTGATAGGACTCCTTCCAGTTAGTTGACATGCACTGGAGACAGTTGCATGATTTGAATCTGGTTCAATTAAATCAGTGCCTCTGGTTCTATATTGGATATAGAACAGTTCATATCTTAACGATGTTAAGGTACGGGGAGTTGTCTGGCTAATGATTAAAACCAGACTCTGGATAACTCAAGGCACGTTTCTGTAATGGCTGTTTGTGGGTTGACCCAGGCTATGACGAGGGTTGATTTTCTACCATCTGGAAGATCAATAGTGATATTGTTCTAGACTCGCCACAGTTTTAATTAAAAATGGATTTTTTCAGAAAACAGTAGTGGGAGTATGGTAGAACTGGAAGTGATTCCAGAACCGCAAACGATTACTGAAGATTTGATAAGGAACCTAAAGATTCAATCTGGATTGACATTCCATTGGCCACTCCGCAGATAAGGTGGGTAACTTCAGGCACCCGAGAGGTACTCCGGTAGCTTCAAGGACGGTGACAGGGAAGTTCTTGTTTACCCAGATTTGCCATTGCTGTTGTTCCAGGTTGCGAGACCCGGCGGGAGGATGAGTATAGCGTCGTTCTAAAACTAGCTTTAGAAGTGTACGTGTATATGACTCTGCCAGAGGGTTGTCGTAATCAGTGGGAGCAGCGGAAGCATTGGTGGACAGGTGGCTTATGTCTATTTATAGACTAAAGCAGATGTAGCGGAGATAGATCATCTATTTCTGACGTGACAGTCATAGGTTTGACTTCGTCAGAATAGGGGATGGATCTGTTGAGAAGGTAGTAGGGTGTGATGTCATGGTATTTGGATGACATACACAGAGTAGGAAGTGATATTCCTATACTACGATCGGTTGTACTTTGGTCGTCACACAGTGGTTTCTCCACGAAGGAAATGGATTTTATATCTGACATACTGGTTACTAGATCTATGGCTTTAGATCCAGATTTGGGTGGTTTCCCAATCAGGGTACTCAGACAGCATTCTAAGAGTATTTAGAATGGACGACTCCTGGCATGGTAGTGTACCTTCAGGTGATGGAGTCACCCTCTCTAAAGGTGTCTTACAGACTAAAGGGGAGAGGGATGTCATGATTGGCAGATCACTTGCTCAGGCAATTGAGTCAATCATGAGATGTCAAGTACCACACCAGATGTTGTTCTTGCACTAGATGCAATAAGTTGACATTGATCCAATCCTGGAGAAGCAGTCGGAAGCAGTTTTAGAACATAAGTGAATGTTCTAGGGATATGATAACGACAGCCTCATTCGGGAGACAGTTATCATTCCAGGCTTCCAAGGTGACATGGACGACAGGGTGGTCGTCAGAGTTATAGTTTTCCTTCTGACGAGGGGCAGTATTTTGGACAGGTGGTCCAAGGAAATACTGAGGGAGGCATGGCGCAGGATACTGATTAAGTTCATTTAACGATACAGTCTAAGAAGTTTGGATTTGGAGTTCATTTATGAGCTAGGTCCCATCAGACATCCAGACACATTCTTGGACAGGTATTACTCATTTCGGGAGATGGGTTTCTCCGCGAACTTGAGATATAGAGAGACATAGAAAGAGACATCAAGGCGGATCCACTCACTGAGGCTATTCCTCGAACGCAATAGTTTCGCAAACGGGCTTGGTGAGACTGACTAGTAGAGGAGTTGGGTGTTCGGTATCACACGGGCTGTGAGTATGCGACATCGCAATAATTAGCCTTGAGTGCAAGTGGGAGATTGTTGGAGATAGTGCCCTCAGAGTCAATTATTGGATCACAGGCACGTGATTGCAATGATTGAGGGAGGACCTATCCCGGTAGGACAGTCTTACTCGAGATGATAGTATGCTATCTGGTTTATCTTTATCATCGTGTACTGCTTTAAGTGACCTGACATGTCGCTATTACACGTGCATAGAGCCCCTAGGATTCTTGCTTGACCACCAGCAGTATGAGGGCGATCATATAAGTGGGAGCTGGGGTCTATAAGCACATCCTTAAAAGGTCCCTAGTCGTGGGAGTTTCGAGACAGGGCATCGATACTCCAGAGTAGACTAGTGTATACAGTCGACACCCCGACGAGGGGCGGTGGCCGGTCTCACAAGCCACTGGTGTCAGTTGGTTCACCTAAGATGTATACAGGTGCTCATTGGGTTATGAGTACACCGGACAGGACTCGCCGGGAACATGCTAGTTGGTTTTATACCTGACGTCAGATGGCAGTTCCATGGTGACATGTGTACATGTTAGTTCATCGACCTGGGGATCGTCGTTTGTCTCGTGTGAGTTCCCACTGTACTTTGATTACTACCCTACCACGCTCAAAGGAGACGTGCAAACAGGTTTTAGTTGGGTACAGTCCCGAGCCACATGGAGGCAGTGAGCAGATCTTCAGGGGTTCGTCTCTCCCGGTATTGGGGGTGAGGTCGCGCTATGTCTAGGAGAGCCATTACACGAAGCCCTCGGCCGAGGCAGGAGATTTACTGGTAGGTATTCCAGTAGTATCTCAGGGTGTTTTGGGCTACACTCCGACACGACTTGTACCGCTTTTGGGGGTCTGACTTTTACCAACCCCTTAGGCCCGCCATGCGATGCTCATAGACGAACAGACCGGACTGTACGGATATTGTCACTGACAGGCTCAGTAGGGTGTCAGGATGAGTTCGCTCATCGACGTCCCTTTTGTCAATACCTGGTAGCCCGTCACGTATTGGCTTATAGCTCTGACGTGCTAGTGGTTAAATCCACAACCAAGGTGTTGATGAGTCTTTAGAGTCCCCCACATTCTGTTGCTCAAGTTTTCGGGCAAAACGCTGTAGAAGCCTTATGGAGATTTGGCAGGGTCCGATCAGATACGTGCGGTATTGCACGGATCAGGATCGGACGGTTAGTACTAAAGGCCGTATGGAGATATGGCAGGGTTCGATCAGATACGTGCGGTATTGCACGGATCAGGATCAAACGGATATTACTAGCCGGCTTTGGTTTAAGCCGGATCCTAGTATAGTACAATGTAGATTTTGTCTCATTGCATTTGTATTTCGGTCAGAATACAAATGCGGGTGTGTATACACAGTATCGGGGTTTTCCTGTGATTTATTACGGGACCAGTTTTCTGGAGTTTCCAGTTTGCTTTCCGTTTCAGCCAATTTTCTTTGTATCTTTCATTGGCCGAAGATTGGTGGAGGAGGGCTTATTTGCATTTGTGCAAATAAGCAATATGGAGGGTGTTCTTTGCATACTTTTGTGTCATGATGGTTTCATGATGGAGCCCCATCCTTTGACCTTCCATGGTTAATGATTGCTTGATTTTTTGTAGCAATCATGGTTGTTGATTAGTTGGTGGAGTGTGGATTTGTTAGTGATCATTGCTTGACTTTGGAGTCATCATGCTTTTGGTGATGGTTGAATATGATAACCATTTTCCTTTCACTTGATTATTCTTGTGGCTATCCTTTTTCACTCTCTCCCTATCTCATTCTCACTCTCCCCATTTACCATGGCCGGCCATCATATGGTAGGGGCTGTCCCAATATTTCATGGGGGGATTTTTGGTCTTTTAGCTTCACAAAAATCCCATAGTTCCACCTCCAAAGTATAGTTCATTCCTCCACCAAATGGCAAACTCCATAACCCCAAATGAGACATGGTTCTACACCATTCTGCAGCAAACCTTGGGCACGTCGACTCGCCAGCTTCATGCCCGAGTTGCCTCGGTATAGAGGTGGGAGCCCGTAAAAGAAGCCGGCGACGTGGTGCCCTTCCGGCGACGAGGTGGAGACCGGAGATTCCGCTGGGAGATCGGGACAACGACGAGAAGACCGGAGGACTCGGATCACTCGGTATATCTCTCTTCCCTCTCTAGATAGCTAGGACTAGTTAATGGCCCGATCCGGGTTTTAGTGCGCGGTGGTGCCGGTCAAGAAAAAATAAAGTTAACCATCGCTTCCGCATTTGGCCTCGGGATGGAGGTCGGGGCGCCGCCGTGCACTTACAACTATCACCCTATATTACCAGAATACATTGATTCTGAACAAATGTTATTAGATACCGAACCTGATATACAACATCATATCACTCTCTTTATTAGTAAAGAAAGGATATAATTTTGTATTGTTGGATAATGTTTTGAACATTTCCTATATCAAGAGTTGATCAGTTCAGGCACGTTATCTAAAAGCATTGACGTTCTAAATCAAACTACAGTTCTTAGTATACGGAACACACACAAGAGAAAGAGTTCAGAAATGAACGAATCTTTCTTGAGGAATTATAGACTAGGTCATATCAATGCGACCCGACTAGCTATGTTTTATTTAGATGCATATTTAAATCTGTTTGAATTTACATCTTGTGAAACTTGCCGGTCATGTCACAAAGATAAGATGACCATAACTCTGTTTATAGGAAACAGAGAAAAAGTTAGTGAACTCTTGGGATTGATACATGCTGATGTATGAAAGTCTCCTGTCTACACATGCCAAGACCGGTTCTTTGTACTTCATTACATTCTCTGATGATCTCTCAAGATTCAGACATATGTTCCTGTTGAAACACAAGTCCGAACCTTTTGAGATATTCACGGAATATAAGTTAGAAGTAGAGAACCAAAATACGGGTATAAGTATTATGTCCTTTGATGAGATCAAGGAGGAGAATACTTAAGCACGGAATTCCTAGACTATTCTAAAGGAGAATGAGATTCTCTCTCAGCATTACTCCTCCGTATACACCACAGCACGTAGGTGTATCGGGGTGGAGCAATAGCACCCTATATGATATGGTATGCTCTATGATGAGTACTACTGAGTTTCCTATTTCCTTTTGGGAGTTATGCACTTGTGAAGCTGCATACCTATTGAATAGGGTTCAAATCAAATCAGTTGCCTACCACTTCATATGTGATATGGAATAGGAAGAGCCCATATCTTAAGTTTGTTAAGATTTGGGGTTGTCCGGCCTATGTTTAAAAAGCAAAATCCGGACAAGCTCGAGGCAAAGTCAGTTCTGTGGAAGTTTGTTGGATATCCCAAGCATTTGCAAGGGAATATCTTCTACCAAACCGAGAAACAAAAGATGTTTTGTTTCTCAACATGCCGCTTTTGTGAAAGGGAATTTCTTGTGAAGAAACTAGTTATCATGAGGTAGAACTGGAAGGAGTTCCAGCTTTACAAACTACAGCAGATGATTTGGTAGAACCAAAGGATTCAATAGTTTCCAACGAACCTCAGCCTCTCCGCCGATCTAGTAGGGTTCCTCACCCACCTGAGAGATACTTCGGTTTCTCTATGACAGTAGGAGCGAGGATTGCATCATAAGATGATGACCCAACTAGTTTCGAGCTGGCCATCAGGAGTGAGACTCTGTAAGAATGACTGGATACTTATCGATCTGAGATGGAATCCTTATACACCAACAAAGTATGGACTTTGGTTGCTTTATCTGAAGGGTTATATCCCCATCAGGAGCGAGTATATCTTGAGAAGATTACTTGGTGTACATGGAAAAGTTAAGATTTTCAAAGCTTTGCTTAAGTCCATCCAGATCCTACTTGCCACGGCTACATACCATGACTACGATATCTGGCGGTTGGGTGTCATGACTGCTTTTCTAAATGATGATTTGGAAGAAAGCGTCTATAAGTACACAGCCAGAGGGCTTCGTAGACAGTGGGAGCAGTGAAAACGTGTTCAAGATGTTTTATGTGATAAAACAGGCATCGCGGAGTTGGAACATCTGTTTTGATGTGGTAGTCAAAGAGTTTGACTTCATCAAAATGGCAAATGAACCTTGTATATACAAAAGGTAGTAGGGAGTATGGTGGTGATCCTCGTAGAGTACGTGGATGACATACTCTTGATAGGGAAGGAGTTTCCTATGCTACGCTCGGTCAATCTCCGCTTATCACAAGGATTATCCATATAGGATCAAAGCGATACCTCCTAAATCCTGGGCTTTGGATCTATGAGATAGATCTAATTGGATGTTAGGATACTCACTAGTTGTAGTGAGATGGTATCAATCGATCCTGGGGAGAATCACTGGAAAGGTTCCAGGGTGATAAGGACGACTGAATATCAGTCGTAGGCATTGTCTTTACCTTCAGTGGAGGGACGGCATGTTGGAAGAGTTCCAAGCTAGATACCGTGACATACTAGACGATTAAAGGCAAGATACATCGTTACCATAGATGCTACCAAAGAGGCGGTCCGGATATATATAAGTTCATGAGATGAACTTCGTTCCTACCATTGTGTGACAATGGAATTGTGGCTTATGCCAAGGAACCCCCGTCCCATCAAAAATCCAGATATAATTCTTAGGCAGTATCACCTGATCATGGAGATGGTTGATCTCCAGGGAGATCGAGATTAGGAGAGTAGACACAGAGGACAACAGCGCGGATCCACTCACAAAGGCTTTTTTCCCAGTAGAGACTTTTATGGGATGGTTGCGTATGAGATACTTCAACCGCAGCTAATTGTTGGGTATGCGATACCACAACAGATGGCCCTAGTGCAAGTGGGAGATTGTTAGTTATATGTATGCCCTAGAGGCCATTACTGTACATACGATGTATATTGTAATGGATGCTTGGATATATATAGGGAGGACTTTCTTGCTCGACATGATAGTATGCTATCTGGTTGAACTTTATCTTAACATGTACTCTCATTGTCTCTATATACATGTTGATAAAGTCCTTAGGATATGTACTCGACTACTGGGACTATGATGAGATCATACTGGTGGGGCCACGGTAGTCGACGAGTACATCATATAACTGTTCCTAGTCGAGGGTGTATCGAGATAGGGCATCGATACACCAGAGTAGACTAACGTATACGCATCTTGACCCATATGATGGGTGATGGATGATCCCATATTCATCGGTGTTTGACATCAAGGATGGTGTACGGGTGCTCAGTGGAGACTGGGTACACTGGACGGACTCGCCGAGAACTCCCAGATGGTTTTATACCTCACGTCATATGGCAGTTCTCCGGTGACACTGGTACAGAGTAGTCTGTTGACCCGAGATCGTCATAGAGTCTTGTGTGATTCCCACTGTGCTTTGATTTCCATCATACCACGTCCAAGAGGGCGTGCAAAAAGGTGTCTTTTGGGTACAGTCCCGAATCATATGGAGGCAATGAGCGATAGGAGGGGATTCGTCTCTCCCGGTATAGGGAGTTGATGTTGCGCTGTGTTCGATTGGCTATAACCGGAAATCCCTAGCCAGGGTTTCTGAGATTTACTGGTAAGAGTTATCAGTAGTTTCTCGAACTGTTATAGACCTTATATCGACACGACTTATCGAGCTACTGGGGTTTGACGTTTACCACCCCTAGGAGAGATATGCGACATATCAGACGACGAGACCGGACTATACGGGAGTGTTACTGATTGGATTCACAGGAGAATGTACAGGCTTGCTTGTTGATCTTCTGAGCGCTCAATACCTAGGTAGCTGTTACGTTTAGCTGACCGCTTGCAGCTTGTGGGTATTTGATATGATCATCACCTACTGCCGGCTGTTCCCTTCCGAAAGGCGGCCGCGACGACGTGAGGACGTCTTGCCTGAGATTCGGGGCAGATGCTATATGGTTTTATCCGTCTACCTCTCCGAAGATGCCAAGTTGATTTATGGCACCGTGTATCGGAGGTTTAGACGGATGCGGCCGATGTAGCAGACTTCGTCAGATTCCCCCGCGCTAGAGGGGTTTTTTATTGTGGGGACGCTCTTCCCTGCAGGCGCAAGCCCCTGCAGTTAATTACGCTACCGCATCGCGGTAGCCACTTTCTCCTTCTCCAGAATTTCACTTCGTGTCGTGGGTGTTTGTTTTGTTTGTGGTTGCCCGTGGATTGTATACGGAGACTGAGTAATGCCGTCGCCCGTAGGATGTGGATTAGTCCAAATCCGTATTTTCTTAGATTTGGGTTTGGGGTTTTGGTTTGAGAATACGTTAGCCATATTTGAGGCTAAGATCGACTCAAACGTTCGTTAAGGATACGTTAGTCCAATTTGAGACTAAGATCAACTTAACAGGATCGTTTAGATCCGATAAAAGATCATTTGGGCTCTATTGTTCCAGTTTAGGGACGTAGTGGTCCATAGTATGCATGGCCATCGGGACCCGTCGCCTCTCTGACGTCGTTGAAGGATTACAACGATAAGTGTCAGAGGAGTTCGGAGATGTACCCTCGAACTGGCTGTAAATTGATTTTGGGAGCAGCCGTGCTCAGTCAATTTAATTTGAGGACTTATGGCCATGACTAGGCTAAGTCCAATTAAAAAGTTCAACACCTTTATTTGTTTTTTGTTTGGGCTCTGCCCATAAAGGATGCAGAGCATCAATTTATTTTGGGCCCTGCTGATTTTATAAATGATGCAGAATACCAATTTTACTTGGGCTCTGCCCTTGTATAAAGGATGGAAAGCATCAACTTATTTGGGCTCTGCCCATTTATTGCCTTACAATTTATTTTGGCATGTTAGGTCATTTTGACTTGGGCCTGGCCCTTTAGCAAAGGAAATGCATTGCATTTTCAGGCGCTTTGCGCCAATCAAAGAGCGCAAGCGCTTGTGATGATGACATGTGTCATGCAGCGCAGTGCGCTGCGCTTGCGCTGCTGATACGTGGCGCGCTCTGGTGAGTTGCGCCACTTTCAGAGAGCAAAGCTCTATTTCAAAAGCGCGTAGCGCAACTGGTTCAGATGCTGACACGTGGCGCTCTCTGGTGGCTTGCGCCAGCCCAAGAGCGCAACAGTGCAGATTTATAAGTGCAAAGCACTATTAACTTGAGAATCTTTTAGATTCAAGAATCAATGGTTCATAAAAGAAGTGCAAAGCACTATTTGTTTTCTTCGATCTAATGAAAGTCAAAGAAAACAAGTATTTCTTGTTTTTCTTATTTAAAGAACCAGTGGTTCATAAGAAGTGCAAAGCACTGTTTATTATATGAAGATCATTGATCTTGTTCTTAGATCAATGATCTATTAGAAGAAATTTCTTCTATTTTTATGAAGGTCTTTACCTTTTTCATGAAACTTTTTCAGAATTTTCACTGTTTGAAGTTCTTGATTTCTCAAAAAATGTTGATTCCCTTGAATTGAGGTCTAGGGGTCTTTTTATAGTGCCCATAAATTAGTTAAATTTGTTAAAGATATCTTTCTCTGAGTGATTTGGGGAATTTTCCCCACCGTTGGATCTTTGATCCAAGGGCTTCTGTTTTACAGAAGAAAATCTTCTTGTTTTAACAAGAACAGAAAGATTTCTTTAAAATCTTAATTCTGTTTGGCGCAAATGCTCCAGAGTGTGACACGTATCACGCAGCGCACAGCGCAGCGCAACTGCGCTTGCGCGACTGCGCTGACACGTGTCGCGCAGCGCACAGCGTAGCGCAACTGCGCTGCCACGTGGCGTGCAGCGCAGAGCGCAAGCCAGCTGAAGCGTTGCTTGTTTAATTAAAGTTTGAATTTTAAACAGAGCCTTGCTCTGATTGGGTGCGCTGCCTTGGGCGCTACGCTGATGTATCAACTTTTGACACGTGGCGCGTTGCGCGCAGCGCAAAGAATCTGAAGCGTTGCTTCATTTACTAAAGTTTAAATTTTCAAAGTAGAGCTTTGCTCTGATTAGGGGAAGATGAAGCGTTGCTTCATCTTCCGCCTTAGAATTTGAACAGAGCTTTGCTCTGATTGGGGTAAACAAATGCCCCCCCACCGTTGCGCTTACGTGGCCTCCAAACGTGAGCGCAGCGGTGGCAGACTCCCAACCATCGCGCCATCCCTTGGAAGCTAAAAGGGCATTTGATGCCTATAAATAGGACCTTTGGTCCCTTTGATGATTTTCATCTCTAAAATTTTACTTTCAGAACTCAGAGCCCTGCTCTTTATTTTTAAGAACTTCAAGAGTTAAACTCTTAAAACTTATAGGTGAAAATTTTAATTTGGATTAAATTAAATTAAATTAATTTTCATTGATAGAGCATCGCTCTTAATAGATCCCTGATCTAAAGGAAACCCCTTTAGGGTTTCACTTAGCAGAGCCTTGCTCTACAGGTCCAAAGGGATCTAAAGAGAACTAAAGGGGACCCTACTAGGGTTCCATTAATAGAGCTCTGCTCTCTGAAAGATTTTCCTTGGATTTTTTTTTTAATTCATTAATGGAGCTTTGCTCCTTCCAAATCATACAACAGAACTCTTAGGAGTTTTTCATTGATCTTAGAGTTTAAAGATGGCATTTTATTCCTCGGTGCATTATATCGTTTTGCTTAATCAGTCTTTCTGATAATTTTGTTGATTTTCTTTCATAGAAATAATGGACGCCCATATGTATGCTCTTAACGAGATCATCTCTTACGGGGACATCCGCCGACTTGGCCGCTCTCAAAATCGAGAGTTCACAAACGCGGAGTGTGCTGAAATCATGAGCCGCTTCGATGCATACAACGGTCCACTGCTTCCCCGACGTTCCTCTCTCCTTAAGCTTATCGTGGGAGCCATCTGGGAAGCGCTTCCCCTATTCTGTTCCGGTGTGCCGCTTAGGGCATTGGATGCCGCCGAGGATAAGGTGCACTCGGTGTACCTGATGAACTTTATCTCGAAGAGACGGCGAGACAGTCTTGTCGATCTCTTGCACGAGGTCTTTCAACAGTCTGCCATACTTGCTGCTTATCGGAGGGTGGAAGACATCAGGGGGGATCCTGACGCTTTTGCTCGCGAAAGAAAGCACACCAGGATGGTCCGTGAGGCTTGGAAAGTCATAGATAGGGTCGCTTTCGAATTCCTCAATCCATGTCCTGGGTTCGAGGTTATACCTTTGTAAAAATTTTAATAATGTTATTATCTATTTCTCCGTGATTGTAAGAACCCCCTTTTTATGATATGAATAGAAAATTTCCATTTCATCTTGTCTTATCCCTTGTTCTGAATCTTTTGCACATGCATGGATGAGTGTGTCTCAAACGCTTGATCAAATGCAAATCGGATGTTCTTTATGTCGCCTCTCTTCTTTTTTTTTATTATCAGCATGCTGTCTTGATAAACATAATTGGAAGATAACTTAGTTTTTCCAAAAGATAGCGATGGCTTAGGCCGCATGTTCGGATCTACCGCCTAAGACTTTTCAACTCTATAAGCCGTGAGGGTCTCAAGAGACTTTTCTCCCTACGGATCGAGAGGATCTCGTAGGTGGGTTTTCTCCTTAGGAATCATGAGGATTCCTAAGTGCGTTTTCTCTTGTAAGTCGTAAAGATCTTAAAAGAGAATTTTTCCCTCCTACGAGTCGAGAGGACCCGTAAGCGGTTGTTTCCCTCCTTGTCGAGTTTCGAGTTTGGAGAGTGAGACCCGTGGATGGTGTGCAAGAGACTGTTTTGGGCCAACTTGCAGGGTCCCAGTGCTTAGGAAACAGGCTCCTTTTATGCCTACTGCCTAAGGCTTCATCTCACGAGTCGAGCCGCATCGAGAATTTCTCGCAAAGACATCAGTTTCTTCACAAGTCAAGACGAATCGAGCATTTCTCGCAAGAATATCCAAACGTCACAGTTAACCTCTGCCATTTATGACAGAAGTCTGTTAGGGTCTGTGGTACTTAGGGCTTTGGCCGTCGTACCGTCGCATAAGCTGATATATTCCTCGATAGGCAATCGTGCTGCTCGAGTAGCCATGCGACTGTCGTGTCTCTGATCCCTTCGGGGGCTGGACAAGACGTCTTCAAGCAATCTTCCTAGGTAGTTTGACCGTCGGAAGAGCAAGCGTTAGGAATTTGCCATGCCGCTTTTTACTTGAGGTTAGGCTCATTTTGGCGAGCCCCGATGAGTCATAACCACTCCGCGCTGGTGTGGGATGATCTCCGATAGTCTTTCAGGTTTTATGTGAGTTGCCGTCAAGACCCTGAAGCTAGGATTTTGGCCTTTGCTTCGTTTGCTGGCATTGCGTCTGCTGTATCGAGACGAATGTCGCGGTGGGAGCTAGGGATTCTTGCCGTTGCTCCATTTGTTTGATTGTCGCGTCTGAACCCTGCTAGAGGAAGAACGCTGGAGTGACATCTCGTCTGCTGTATCGAGACGAACGTCGTAGTTGTCTATAGGTTGCTGGTGAACCGTTGAGGTTTGGAACTAAGGATTTTGCTGTTGCTCCATTTGTTTGATGATGTTGCGTCTGCTGTGTCGAGACGAACGTCGGGGTGACATCTCGTCTGCTGTATCGAGACGAACGTTGTAGTGGAGCTGGGATTTTGCCGTTACTCCGCTTGTTTGATTGTCGCGTCTGAACCCTGCCGTAGGAAGAACGCTGGAGTGACATTTCGTCTGCTGTATCGAGACGAATGTCGTAGTTGTCTCTAAGTTGCTGGTGAACCGTTGAGGTTTGGAACTAGGTATTTTATCGTGGCTCCATTTGTTTGATTGTCGCGTCTGAACCCTGCTGGAGGAAGAACGCTGGAGTGACATCTCGTCTGCTGTATCGAGATGAACGTCGTATTTGTCTCTAGGTTGCTGGTGAACCGTCGAGGTTTGGAACTAGGGATTTTGCCGTGGCTCCATTTGTTTGATGATGTTGTGTTTACTGTGTCGACATGAACGTTGGGGTGACATCTCGTCTGCTGTATCGAGACGAACGTCGCGGTGGAGCTGGGATTTTGCCGTTACTCTGCTTGTTTGATTGTCGCGTCTGAACCCTGCTGGAGGAAGAACGCTGGGGTGACATCCTCGTCTGCTGTATCGAGACGAACGTCGCTGTTGTCTCTAGGTTGCTGGTGAACCGTCGAGGTTTGGAACTAGGGATTTTGCCGTGGCTCTATTTGTTTGATGATGTTGCGTCTGCTGTGTCGAGATGAACGTCGAAGTAGTGACCATTCCGCACTGGTGTGAGACGATCTCCAGTTGTCTTTCAGGCTTTATATGACTCGCCGTTAAAACGTTGAAGCTAGGAATGTGGCCTTCGCTTCGTTTGCTTTGGTGTGTCCAAATCCTGTTGGAGGAAAGACGCTGTGGTGACATCTCGTCTGCTGTATCGAGACGATCGTCGAGGTGATGACCACTCTGCGCTGGTGCGAGATGATCTCCGATTGTATTTCCGGTTTTATATGAGTTACCGTCAAGACGTTGAAGCTAGGAATATGGCCTTCGCTTCGTTTGCTTTGGTGTGTCCAAATCCTGTTGGAGGAAGGACACTGTTGTTGACATTGCATCTGCTGTATCGAGACGAATGCCGAGGTGGAGCTGGGATTTTGCCGTTACTCTTCTTGTTTGACCATGGGGTCTTTCGTCGGCGTTGTATCTGCATCTTGATAGACTGCGAAGGAACGCCGTTGTTAACATCTCGTCTGCTGTATCGAGACGATTGCTGAAATGAAGCTGGGATTTCGCCATCGCTTTGCTTTGTTTCGACCACAAGGCGTTGTATCTGCATCTTGATGGACTGCGATGGAACGCCTTTATTGACATCTCATCTGCTGTAACGAGACGAATGCTGAGATGGTTTCTAGGTTGTCTATGAACCATCGAGATTTGGCTTCGCTTTCTGGTAGAGCCTGTTGGGAAGGTATAGTTCCCTCTTTGTTGGTGCCCCTGGATTGTATACAGGGATCGATGTGATCTCACATGTAGGGCAGAAGTTTCATTCATTTTTTTTATTATTATTTTATTTCCGCGATGCTCTATCATTTTAGCTTTTATATCGCGAAGGTTGCGATTACCCAATCATTTCGGCTATCTTTCACGGTGCCCAATCATTTCGGCTATTTAGTTTATTTTTACTCGCTGCTTTTTATTGTGAGTTGCCCAATCATTTCGGCTATTTATTTTATTTTTACTCGCTGCTTTTTATTGCGAGTTGCCCAATCATTTCGGCTATTTATTTTATTTTTACTCGCTGCTTTTTATTGCAAGTTGCCCAATCATTTCGGCTATTTATTTTATTTTTACTCGCTGCTTTCTATTCGAGTTGCCCAATCATTTTGGCTATTTATTTTATTTTTACTTGCTGCTTTTTATTGCGAGTGTGGAACTTGGAATCTAATGCCAGTATTAGCATCTGCATCGATACAACTGGAATATTTCCAGGAGCGAATCATCATTTGCCATGAAAGGCCTTGGAATTTGATACCGGCTTAGGCATCAGCATCGCTACAATTGGGATATTACCAGGAGCGAATCATCATTTGCCTCTGTCGATGTCGAACAAAGGTGGCTTAGTGAACAGGGTTAGGATCCCGTCGACTAAGTCTTTTGACTTCATGAGCCGTAAGGGTCTCACAAAGGTGTTTCTCCCTACAAGTCGTAAGGATCTCGTAGGTGTGTTTTCTCCTTAGGGATCATGAGGATTCCTAAATGTATGTCCTCCTGTAAGTCATAAGGATCTTACAAAAGGGTTTTCTCCTTATCAGTCGAGAGGACCTATAAGGGTTGTTCACCGTGTAAACATATCCCTAGTCACGGATGGGACTTTGTTAGGGAAATATTTATTCGCGCCCGTGGATTGTATACAAGAGTCAGTATTGAACCACTTGTAGGGCAGTATCGAAGGTTGTGGGGTTGCTTAAGTACAGGTTTAGGTTTCTATAACTTAAGACTTTCAAATCTTATGAGCCGTGAGGGTCCCATAAGAGAGTTCTCCTTACGAGTCGTGAGGATCTCGCAAATGTATTTTCTCCCTAGGAATCGTGGGGATCCCTAAGTGTGTTGCTCCCTTGTGAGTCGTAAGGATCTCACACGGGTAGTTTTGTCCTTACAAGGTCGAGAGGACCCTATAAGTGTCTTTTAACGAGGTTGCGCCCTTTCGGGTTTTCACAAACACTCACTGGTAGTCCTGCTGTTTTTACTCACGGAGCCCTTTCGGGTTTTCATCCGTGCCCATTTTGCTTATGGACATACCATTTTTTTATTCTTTTTATTTTCTTCTTCTCTTTTTTTTTTACGAGGTCGCGCCCTTTCGGGTTTTCACGAACACTCGCCGGTAGCTCTGCTGTTTTTACTCACGAAGCCCTTTCGGGTTTTCATCCATGCCATTTTTGCTTATGGACATACCGTTTTTATTTATTATATTTTTCTTCTTCTTCTTTTTTTTTATCTCGTCAGCCTACGGATGCTGCGGTATTAGTTTAAGAACGTTTCGGTCCGTTATTAGTTTAACGACGTTTCGGTCCGTCATTAGTTTAAGGACGTTTCGGTCCGGTGTCGCTACATTTGAGGCAAATCTCTAGTTTACTGACTTTTCGGTCTATGGAGTTTCCTCTATGACTGAGCATGATTCCCCCGGCGTATCCATCTTTCTCAGAGTGTGCGGTTGTGGTGGGCTCACCTTCCAGTTTTCGGAGAGCGCGAACTTGCCCTGTAGGTATTGGTCTTCAACCCAGTTCTTAAAGACGTAACAGTTTTCGATCGGATGGCCCAAAACTTGGTGATAAGGGAAATAATTAGAACTGTTGACATCACCCAGTCGTGGTTGGCGTTTCGGCTCCGGTAGAGTGATAAGCCTGTTATGCACTGCCACTTCGAATAGCCTCCTTGTTTCATCTTGGGGAAATGAGTAAGGATGTCTTAGCCTCTCCTCGAGGGATACGCGTGGACGCATATTGTTTCGACGAACAGCCGGTCTAAGGCCACTCGACTGTTGTTGAGTGTTGGCGACGAAGGTCATCTTCCCCTTTCCTTTGTCCTTTTTGCTCGATCCTTTGCTTGCGGGGCCGAAACTTTTTCCGAGTAACAGGCGATTGCAAGGCTGAATGTTCTCGCAACTCCTCAATTCTTTCATTTTTGAAATGGATTCCTTGAGGAGAGGGTTGAGGGCAACTTCTTCGTCAGAGTCGCTTCCAAAGGTGATAATTTGCGATCCCTTGGAGTCGGCTTTGTGACAGTCGTCGGCGGCTCTTTTGCGCTCATCTATCGCATTCTTCCGATGTCTACGAGCTTCACATTTTGTCCTGTTGAAGAGTTGCTTTTGAGCAACATATCCTTGCCACCAACACTTAAAGGAGTCGCAATCTTTGGTAGGATGTATGATCTTCTGATGATATAAGAAGAAGTTAGGATGCATCTCCACTTCACCGAGAGTATTTTCTTCAGAGGGTGGTAGCACCATTCCCGCTGACAGGGCTTTAGCGAACCTTTTCCTTGTCTTGAATTTGTTTTTATCCACAGCGGATAGCTTTTGATTTGACGAGAGTACATCGACTCTTTGGTCCAGTTGTCGGTGTTTGGCTCCTTTCAGTATGGCCATCTCACGCTCTTGATTGGCTTTAACTTTCAGACGAATCTCATTCAGGAAGGCATCAATCAACTCGTCTGACGGCCGCGGAATTTCTGGTTCAGGGTCCGCCCTCGGTTTCTCGGTGCAAGGAGCCTCTTTATCATCCGCCAATGAGTGAGAGATCACATGACAACTCGCTACGTAGTCTTCGGATTTATCTGATAAGTCTCGTCCATCGTTTTCGTCCTCAACAAAAGAACAAGCTGCCCCCATCGTGTCCGTCTTCTTTGGAGTGTGCGGCTGTGGTGGGTTTACCTTCCAGTTTTCAGATAGCGCAAACTTGCCTTGTAGGTATTGATCCTCGATCCATCCCTTAAAGACGAAACAATCCTCGATCGGGTGACTTACCGTTTGGTGGTAAAGGCAGTAATCGGGATTATTGAGATCGCCTGGCTGCAACGGACATTTTGGTCTCGGCAGATTGATGAGTCTGTTGCGTACTGCCAGTTCAAACAGTCTTCTCGTTTTATTCTGAAGAAACGAGTAAGGACGTCCTAGTCTCTCCTCGAGGGACAGGCGTGGATGCGTGTTATTTTGGCGAACGGCCGGCTTTGAGTTGCTCGGCTGTTGTTGAGCATTGGCAACGACAGTCGCTTTCCCTTTTCCTTTCTCATTTCGAGAGTCTGGTTTTGGAAGAGACGGTCCGTGGCCCATCTGGTCTATTTGGGCTAATTTGTCGATCAATGCTTGGAAGGTGGTCGGCCTGAAGAACATCATGAATTGTGAGATGGTCGCTTGCGGATCGAGAGTGCCCACGAACATGCCTACCGCAGGTGCCTCTTTTATGTGTTGTTTGCATTTCGACCATAGGTTCCGCCATCGTGTTGCGTATTGGACCCACGTTTCGCTTGGCCTTATCCTGGCATTTATCAGTGCTGTTATCGGGGTGCGTTCACTAGCACTCATGAATCTTTGTGTAAACAGTATCTCCATCTTCGCAAATGTTTTGACAGAGTCGTTAGGTAGCTCCGAATACCATTCAAAGGTCGTTTCTGCTAAGCTGCCAACGAATTGGCAAAGAAACAATTTGCCATCGCCTCCAGTATTACCGCACAAGGCCCTGAATTGCGCGACGTGCTGATGTGGATTTCCTGTCCCTTTATATACGCGGAACTTAGGGATCGTATATCCCGGCGGGTAACTGATTTGGTCATACCAGTCCGGATAGGGTCGTCCAGTTCTAACCGTTTGCCCAGCCGCTTCACTCGCCTGATGAGTTTGTATTTGCTGAGCTATATAGTGATCCAGCGCGGCCTTAGAAATGGTTTCGTCTTTGGCTGCAGAAAGAGCCGGCGGAGGATTAGATGTCTCCCTTCCATCGTCTTCAACAGTGATTGGAGGGTCATCAGCTGGAGGGTCCGGGTGTAACATCATTCCTACCATATCTTGGAAGAGGAGCGCCATTTTTTTATGTTGGCAGCTTGTTCTGCCGCATCTTTGTCCTTCTTTTCGAGAACTCTGCGCAGATAGTCAGCGTCGGTTTCCTGCTCCTGTCGCTGATCCGGGGACGCTTCGGAGTTTTCTTTTGGTTCGGTAAGTGCAGCCATCACAGTCACCAATTCTTGAAGCTTCTGTTGCTTCTCCTGAGTTTTTGTCACGGATCGGGTGAGCGGTCGGTGACCCGTTAAAGCACGGCTTTCCTCCTTTCCGGAAGCCATATAAACAGTGTGCACCACCATTCCCCCAGACTTGGGGTGTTTATGTTTAGCGCTTTTACGGTTCGCCATGTTCACAGGGGCTTTTTGCGGCCTCCTTTTCTTCTGAGTGATTGACGTTGAGGGAGCCGTAGCAGTGGGCACCCGGCCAGCTGTTGCTTTTTCCGGCTTGACAGAGCAGTCCCTTTCCTGCCGAACCTTCATCTTTTTCTGTCGGCAGAGGTAGTCTTGATCAACAACCGAGTCTTGGACTTGACGCCAGACATTGTGAATCTTAGAGGACAGCCGCTGAGAGGGCTGCTCCAGCTTATTTTCTATGTCATTCCCCACAGGTGAAGGAGTTCGTTTCAACACCGCAGTAGGAGAGTTTCTGCGCACCGTGTTCAGTAATTCAAAGCTGTTCCCGGTTGGAACAGCAACATCGATCCCCACCATCGGAGTTGGTGGCGTAAATCCAGAGGGGGAGTTGCCCCCAGCCTTTCTTACTCGACGCCAGTGGCGACGTCGAGCGTGTCTTGCGGATGGAGTCACCTCCGTTGTTGGATAAGCTTCTTCATGCCCCATGCTCTGGGTAGGGGAAGCAGCTTTGAGGACTTTGCCTGGAGCAGCAACCGGAATGGCCAGCCTTGTATAAACTGACTTCTCGGAAGGAGGAGCCTTTCCAATGATTTCGTCCATTTGAGTCGGGATGGCTATCCGCTTTGGGATGGCAGCTTCGGGTATCGCAGGTTTGCGGACGTTCTGGCCCAGTCTGTTGAAAACTGAGGTATTGAAACTGGGCGACCCGTTGAGAGGGGTCGCGGCAGTGGTAGGTCGATCAAAGACCGGCTTCTTTGGAGCTTCTTGCGATGTCATTGGGGCATTGCAGCTCATCGGTGGGAGCATGGTCCCGAAGAATAGTCCAGTGGTGGCTTGAGTTACTAGCTCTACTGGCATTTTGGAAAGAGAGGCCGCTTGGGGCCCGTAAGTCACTCCTCCAACAGGGACGGAGCGAGAGTTGCAGTTGCAGGAAGTGCAGCTTGAAGCCAGTGATCTTCTGTTTTCTGCACGGAGCAAGACACCAAATCTTAGTACCTCAAATCCACAGGCAACCACAGTAAACCGCGATTCGTTCATGAACACGACACACGAAGTGTGGAGTGGAAAGAGGAAAATGTCCCACCGGGCGTGCTAGAATCTGTTCCCCTCCGAAAGGCGGCCGCGACAACGTGAGGACGTCTTGCTTGAGATTCGGGGAAGATGCTAAATGGTTTTATCCGTCTACCTCTCCGAAGATACCAAGTTGATTTATGGTACCGTGTATCGGAGGTTTAGACGGATGCGGCCGATGTAGCAGACTTCGTCAGATTCCCCCTCGATAGAGGGGTTTTTGATTGTGGGGACGCTCTTCCCTGCAGGCGCATGCCCCGGCAGTTAATTACGCTACCGCATCGCGGCAACCACTTTCTCCTTCTCCAGAATTTCACTTCGTGTCGTGGGTGTTTGTTTTGTTTGTGGTTGCCCATGGATTGTATACGGAGACTGAGTACCGTCGCCCGTAGGACGTGGATTAGTCCAGATCCGTATTTTCTTAGATTTGGGTTTGGGGTTTTGGTTTGAGGATACGTTAGCCATATTTGAGGCTAAGATCGACTCAAACGTTCGTTAAGGATACGTTAGTCCAATTTGAGACTAAGATCAACTAAACAGGATCGTTTAGATCCGACAAAAGAGCATTTGGGCTCTATTGTTCCAGTTTAGGGACGTAGTGGTCCATAGTATGCATGGCTATCGGGACCCGTCGCCTCTCTGACGTCGTTGAAGGATTACAACGATAAGTGTCAAAGGAGTTCGGAGATGTACCCTCGAACCGGCTGTAAATTGATTTTGGGAGCAGCCGTGCTCAGTCAATTTAATTTGAGGACTTATGGCCATGACTGGGCTAAGTCCAATTAAAAAGTTCAACACGTTTATTTGTTTTTTGTTTGGGCTCTGCCCATAAAGGATGCAGAGCATCAATTTATTTTGAGCCCTGCTCATTTTATAAATGATGCAGAATACCAATTTTACTTGGGCTCTGCCCTTGTATAAAGGATGCAAAGCATCAATTTATTTGGGCTCTGCCCATTTATTGCCTTGCAATTTATTTTGGCCTGTAAGGTCATTTTGACTTGGGCCTGGCCCTTTAGCAGAGGAAATGCATTGCATTTTCAGGCGCTTTGTGCCAATCAAAGAGCGCAAGCGCTTGTGATGATGACACGTGTCATGCAGCGCAGTGCGCTGCGCTTGCGCTACTGATACGTAGCGCGCTCTGGTGAGTTGCACTACTTTCAGAGAGCAAAGCTCTATTTCAAAAGCGTGTAGCACAACTGGTTCAGATGCTGACACGTGGCACTCTCTGATGGCTTGCGCCAGCCAAAGAGCGCAACAGTGCAGATTTATAAGTGCAAAGCACTATTAATTTGAGAATTTTTTAGATTCAAGAACCAATGGTTCATAAAAGAAGTGCAAAGCACTATTTGTTTTCTTCGATATAATGAAAGTCAAAGAAAACAAGTATTTCTTGTTTTTCTTATTTAAAGAACCAGTGGTTCATAAGAAGTGCAAAGCACTGTTTATTATATGAAGATCATTGATCTTGTTCTTAGATCAATGATCTATTAGAAGAAATTTCTTCTATTTTTATGAAGGTCTTTACCTTTTTCTTGAAACTTTTTCAGAATTTTCACTGTTTGAAGCTCTTGATTTCTCAAAAAATGTTGATTCTCTTGAATTGAGGTCTAGGGGTCTTTTTATAGTACCCATAAATTAGTTAAATTTGTTAAAGATATCTTTCTCTGAGTGATTTGGGGAATTTTCCATACCGTTGGATTTTTGATCCAAGGGCTTCTGTTTTACAGAAGAAAATCTTCTTGTTTTAACAAGAACAGAAAGATTTCTTTAAAATCTTAATTCTGTTTGGCGCAAATGCTCCAGAGCATGACACGTGTCACGCAGCGTACAGCGCAGCGCAACTGCGCTTGCGCGACTGCACTGACACGTGTCGCGCAGCGCAACTGCGCTTGCGCGAATGCGCTAACACGTGTCGCGCAACGCACAGCGCAGGCCAGCTGAAGTGTTGCTTCTTTAATTAAAGTTTGAATTTTAAACAGAGCCTTGCTCTGATTGGGTGCGCTGCCTTGGACGCTGCGCTGATGTATCAACTTTTGACACGTGGGGCGCTGCGCGCAGCGCAAAGAATCTGAAGTGTTGCTTCATTTACTAAAGTTTAAATTTTCAAAGTAGAGCTTAGCTCTGATTGGGGGAAGATGAAGCGTTGCTTCATCTTCCGCCTTGGAATTTGAACAGAGCTTTGCTCTGATTGGGGTAAACACCGGCGTATTGACGATTCTCTAGAGTCCTACACAGAGGTTTCTTGACTCAGGCAAAACGGAGTAGGAGCACATATGTGATATGTGCGGGACCGAGGATAATACGATATGAGATACCGTATTCTATTCTCGCGATATTTGATATCAGCCGGGTCATCGGATCAAGTGTTGATTCGATGAATCGGTACGGATAAATATTAGTCGGTTATATGCGATATAGCTGGATTGTCGAATCAAGTGTTGATTCGATAATTTAATGTATAATAATATATATGATATATTAAATTACATTAACTAATATTTGCTCACTAAAAGATTCTTTTACTCACTCGGGTAATACATTGATATATATGCGATATATGTTAAATGTATTATTTTATTTTGTTACGATAAATATTATATATGTGATATATAATATTGTAACATGATATGATAACCAATGCAACATGTTTAGTGGAGTTTAAACATGATTAGGGTTTGGATTAGGGTTAAGACTTCTAGTTGATTCTAGAAGCTTTTCTTTTGTCTTGAAAAAGATATTATGCTTGATATTTTCAAGTGACTCATTCTTAACCTAACCCAAACCCTAGCCTTGGTTAATTCTCTACAAAGGTTTATTCAACCATGGTTGCATTATTCATCATATTTTATCTTTCATTATTCATCACAAAAGGATTAATGTTTCATCTTCTTCTTTCTTCTTCCTTTGAGCAAAAGCTTTCTAGCTTTTGCTTTGTGATGAAAATTGAGTGAGAATAAGAAAACAAATGAGAGCAAAAATCCTACTTCATCATCCTTGTAAGTGCACGGCGGCGCCCCGGCCGTCAATCCGACGGCCAAATGCGGAAGCGGTGATAAACTTTAATTTTGCGAACTTAGCAAACCGGCACCACCGCGCACTAAACCCCGGATCGGGCCATTAAACTAGATCTAGCAAAGTAACAAGATGGGGAAGAGAAATATACCGAGTGATCCGAGTCCTCCGGTCTTCTCGTCGTCGTCCCGATCTCCCGCGGAAACTCCGGTCATCGCCTCCTCGCCGGAAGGGCACCACATCGCCTGTATCTTTTACGGGTTCCCGCCTCTGTACCGAGGCAACTCGGGCATGAAGCTGGCAAGTCGACATGCCCAAGATTTGCTGTAGGCTAGTGTAGAACATGTTGTCTCTTTTTGGGGTATGTGTAGTTGCCATTTGATGATGGAGGAATGAGGTTAAGAAAATTGGTGCTTTCAATTTTCTAGCAAGAAGAAGATGAGATGAAGAATTCCTCACATAACCAAAATGAACTCTCTCCTTCTTTTCTCTCAAGTGTAGCCATCTCTCATCAAGTGAGAATGGTGGAGGAATGAAATATCAAAAACATAACAAGAAGGGAGGTGAGTGTAGGAAAAGGTGGAGGGTGACCCCTTCCTTCAAGGTAAACGTCAAATCAAACCCTTAATCAACCCATATCCTATCAAATCTCATTAATGCAAAAACCATCATGAAAAAGCAAGGATGCTTATCCTATCATAATGAATACATTTGCAAGAAACCCCCTCCACAAATGTTATTTGCACAATTGCAAATAACCCCCTCCATCGGAAAAGTCCGGCCGGGAAAGAACAAAGAAAAACCGGCCGGAACGGAATACAAAATGGCAACTCCAGAAAACTGGTCCCGTAATAAATTACAGGAAAACCCCGATACTGTGCATACACACCCGCATCTGTATTCCGACCGGATACAAATGCAATGAGATAAAATCTACACTGTACTATACTAGGATCCGGCTTAAACCAAAGCCGGCTAGTAAAATCCGTTCGATCCTGATCCGTGCAATACCGCACGTATCTGATCAAACCGTGCCATATAACTATACGGCCTCTAGTACTAACCGTCCGATCCCGATCCGTGCAATACCGCACGTATCTGATCGGACCCTGCCATATCTCCATACGGCCTCTACAGCGTTTCGTCCGAAACTTGAGTAACTGTATGTGTGGTGGACTCTAAAGACTCGTCAATACTGTGGCTGTGGATTTAACCACTAGCACGTCAGAGGTATAAGCCAATACGTAACGGGCCACCAGCTATTGACCAAAAGGGACGTCGATGAGCGAACTCATCCTGACACCCTACTGAGCCTGTCAGTGACAATATCCGTACAGTCCGGTCCGTTCGTCTATGAGCATCGCATGGCTGGCCAGGGGCTGGGTAAAAGTCAGACCCCCAAAAGCGGTACAAGTCGTGTCGGAGTGTAGCCCAGAACACCTTGAGATACTACTGGAATACCTACCAGTAAATCTCCTGCCTTGGCCAAGGACTTCTTGTAATGGCTCTCCTAGACACAGCGCGACCTCACCCCCAATACCGAGAGAGACGAACCCCCGAAGATCCGCTCACTGCCTCCATGTGGCTCGGGACTGTACCCAACTAAAACCTGTTTGCACGACTCCTTTGAGCCGTGGTAGGGTAGTAATCAAAGTACAGTGGGAACTCACACGAGACAAATGACGATCCCAGGTCGATGAACTAATCTGTACACATGTCACCAGGGAACTGCTATCTGACGTCAGGTATAAGACCAACTAGCATGTTCTCGGCGAGTCCTGTCCGGTGTACTCATAACCCAATGAGCACCTGTATACATCTTAGGTGATCCAACTGACACCAGTGGCTTGTGAGACCGGCCACCGCCCCTCGTCGGGGTCTTGACTGTATACACTAGTCTACTCTGGAGAATCGATGCCCTGTCTCGAAACTCCCACGACTAGGGACCTTTTAAGGATGTGCTTATAGACCCCAGCTCCCACTTATATGATCGCCCTCAT
The DNA here is from genome assembly GCA_030015575.1 of Agapanthus africanus. NCBI lineage: Eukaryota > Viridiplantae > Streptophyta > Magnoliopsida > Asparagales > Amaryllidaceae > Agapanthus > Agapanthus africanus. The sequence continues at coordinate 335,145,903 of CM057337.1, read as the reverse complement.
ACTGCTGGTGGTCAAGCAAGAATCCTAGGGGCTCTATCAACGTGTAATAGCGACCTGTAAGGTCACCTGAAACAGTACACGATGATAAAGGTAAACCAGATAGCATACTATCATCTCGAGTAAGACTGTCGTCCCGGGATAGGTCCTCCCTCAATCATTGCAATCACGTGCCTGTGATCCAATAATTGACTCTGAGGGCACTATCTCCAACAATCCTCATCTATCCTTGCCCTTTAGATGAGAGTGTTCACTTCATTTAGTGAGTGTTAGCTTGTGTTAATGAAACTTCAAGGTAGATCATTCTTGTATCGAAGATCGGAAGCAAGCTTGCATCTTTCTCTTTGTGGAACTTCTCGAGAGTCCGGAACACGATGATCGTAGCGAAGGGACCTCAACACGGAGCTTAAGAAGTGAAGAACCGGATCTACAAAGGTTGTAATCTCTCTCACTTAGTGTTAAAGTGTTTAACATGTTAGTTTTCGCCTAAACCCTAGTTTAAAGATCCCGCTTCGGGTTGTTCGGCACGGCTAATTTTTTAATCGGGCGTGGTTGATGCCTCGTAGACCCTTTTGCGCGTGCCTACCAACCCTACAGTACAAAATAATAATACAACCCACCTACGAGCAAAAATCTCGAGTCCAGGCAAAAGAGGCAAAAGAAGCAAGTGCGCCCGCCGCTACTGTACTGACGAAGCGGACCTGCAAAAGGCTGTGGCACAACGGGGGTGAGTTGCCAACTTGTTAGTAATAAATAATATCTATATAGGCTATCGCAAGCATGCACACAAGCATCCTAGCATTTATAATATAGGTATGGCAGAATATACTAGCAGGTATGTATGCAACATGAAGGTACTAGCAGGTATGAATGCAATATGAAGGTACTAGCAGGTATGAATGCTATATGAAGGTACTAGCAGGTATGAATGCAATATGAATCAACTCGTGATCTGAATATATAGGTACAAGAAGTCATATTTTTTCTTTCAGGAATCTCTTTTCTTTTAAAATATCAGCACAATACCAAAAGAATCAACAAGAATCCGTGTCCAGCATCGACACCTCAAAACTGTCTCAATCTCATGTATCCATATCATAGTATCTCTGGACTCAGCCGTCCGGCTGACCCATCTCAAATGTCAATATCTCATCATCTCGCGGCCACGGTCGGTATCCTCTGGATATCCGCCGTGCCAAAAAGTCACCGGTAGGTAGTCTATCCCCTGTCAGGCTCAACGTCAGCAACACGACCTTCTTGCCCAAGGGTACCTTACCGGGCCCACCATGTATCCGAGACGGTTCATCCAACTCCTCAAAACGGGTCTCGAAAACCACAGCAAACACATGGTGGACGACACTTACATCACTAGAAAACCGCAATTTACATATTTTAAAAAGGTAATAAGTTTTAGAAATTTTGCGGCTTTCCCCCGAAATCCAGAAATACCATAAAATCTCAAGAAATCCTCATAAGTGCATATGGTATCAATAATCAAGTTGCGATGTATGATTAATAGACTAGGCATGAACAAATAATATGATGAGGTACATTCACATGAATAGCAATCCTACGATTTCATTTTAAGGATTTAAAGGCAATAGCACAGGTTTAAGCATCAATTATAGTAAAAGGTTTCAAATTATAGATTATCTAGTGTGGTGGCATGGAAATTACCAGGGTGTGTGTGTACGCATGATTAGTGCTCGTACTGCATATAAAAACCCTGGCAATGGTGCAGATGTCCTATAGAATGGGTTCGCATATGTATGTCAAATAAAGCATGGATGTAGTTACTAATATTACTAGAAATCTTTAACTACTTAAACTATCGGGCGACTTGCGCCATCCAAACGATAGTCCCCCGTAGATGTTATATCTACTCACCGGAATCCCCAGCTTGCTACGTCCAATCACCGCTTTCCCTTTTCGTGCCGCGTCCGAAGTCTCCGCGACCGAACCTGGAATTTGCATCAATACAAAACATAAGGTTACATATCATGAAACAACGCAAATCCCAAACAAAAATATCCACGTTCACAAGCTAGGCACAACGTGCACAAGGTGCGCGGAACACACCCGAAAATCGCAAAACTAACTAGAATCGTCGTTTTGGGACGCCCGGCAAAATTAAAACCCGATCACACAAAATTCCTCACTCACACATCCTAAATGTCGTAGGATATGCTAATAATATCATCAAGATATCACAAATAAATCACCACAATATTTAAATAAAAATCTAGTAAGCACAAAACTTGCTAATTTGGTGCAACATCGAAAATTAACGATAAAGTTATCACAATCCAACACAAATATCCAACCACACAACTAGTTAGCCACAATCACATAATTTCAACTCATTTACCATGCTTCAAAACCCATTTTCCAAACACAACCCTATTCTTGATTTTCATAATTAGCAATTTCAATCCAAAACTATACATGACAACACCAAATTAACACTAATTTGAAGCCCACACAAAAAAAGTAACCTCATTAACTTAGGTTAGCAAACAACTAGATAGCAAAATAGATTTAATTAACCAAATAATGGTGTGCTAAAACCCTAGTTTAAAACAAACCACTCTCTTAAAAAAAACTAGATTAGAAACTAACACTAAATTAACACTAAAACAATTTAATTTAAGGAACTTAACGAAAAGAATTTAATTAGGTAGAATTTATACCTCAAACTAGAGATCTAGCAAGAACAATTTGGCTCCAATGATGGCTTTATAGCACCATGACCCAAGTTATAAAAACCAAGAAGAATGGAATAAAGAATGGGAATTAAATTGTGAGATTTAATTTTGATTTTGGAGCAATTTTTTTGATGAAATTTGAGAGAGAATGAGAAGAGGAAATGGAGGGGATTTCCTGCAGAATTCTCGGCCAGAAGGAGAGGTGAGGGATGGTGTGGGTGTTGTGAGAAAATGTCCAAGTCAAAGCCATCCCATACCTCACTAAAAACCACCTCAAATTAATATATTTTAATCCTACACTTGAATTCTATTCCCACTTAACAAATGAGTTGAAGAAAATTATTGAGGAGGGGGGGGGGAGAAATCCTGCAGTAGGCTCGGCCCATGAGAGGGTGAGGAAATTGTGAGAGGTTGCTACAAAAATCCAAGCAAAAAGGCCCCCCACAAGTTCATATTTGCAAGTTTTAGTTCAAAATAAATATATTTTCGTTTTCCATAATAAAAACCCATTAAAACTTGAAATAAAATAACAAAAATTTATATTACAACTAGATTTTAATTAACATGATTTTAAAGATAAAAATTAGCCCATTTAAATTGGTATTTATTGCTAATTTAATGTATTTTTTTACCGGCTTAAAATAATATTAAAAATTGAAAAATTAGGGAAAAATTTTAAATGACCAGAAATTTATAAGTAACTCATTAGCTACTAAAAACTAGCAATTATCTATCCAAATTAGGTATAATTAATCCTAAACTGCAAACTAACCAAAAAAGACGATTTACGGAAAAATACCAAATTTTCACCGATTTTCGGGAAAACACCAAAACGACTTTTCAAGGCGTTACATGTACTCATAACCCAATGAGTACCTGCATACTATCTTAGGTGACAAACAGACACTGATGGCTTATGAGACCGGCCACCGTCCCTCGTCGCGGTCTCGATAAGTATACACTAGTCTACTCCGGAGTATCGATGCCCAGTCATGATACTCCCGCGACTAGGACATTTAAGGATGTGCTTATAAACCACCTAGCTCCCACGTATATGATCGTCATCATAATGTTGGAAGTCAAGTAAGAATCATATGGGCTCTATCAACATGTAATAGTGTTCTGTAATACCACATAATGTATGTACATGATGATAAAGGCAAAGCAGATAGCATACTATCATTTTAAGTAAAACTGTTCTATCCGTATAGGTCCTCCCTCAATCATCATAATCACCTGCCTGTGATTACAATAATTTCCTTGAGGGCACTATAGCCAACAATATCGAGGGTGGAAGATCAACTTTCTTGGGTGGAAAAGGAAAAGGGTTCCCACAGACGGCGTCAACTGATGGAGGTCAATTTCTTCCTCAGATGTTGTCCTCCATCGATCTTGGGGCCAGCGGTGTTGAATGATTGAGATTTGAGATTAGGGCTGAGCGTGTGGATCTCAATGGGTTGTTAGTTGTTGTTGACGACTGGCTACCTGCAAGGAAAGTCCCGGTGTGGGAAGCTATCGTGGGACCCTCCGACGATCAAGTTAGTACCGAGAAATAATGGCAGGATAGTGGCGTATTGGAATGAGTACGAGATACCTGAATTGTTTGGAAGAGGGGTTTATATAGCGGTTGCATGGAGTGAGCTGATGCGAGATTTTTTCAGTCCGTTACGCTCCTGCGTCTCGTTCGCATTGATGGTGGGATACGCCTATTAATGGCGGGATACGCTGGCATGGGATGCGGGACGTGGAGCGGCGGAGATTTCGTCGTGGCGAGATACACGGAGCTGTTACGGGAGGTGCTTAGGCTCTGTACTCCCGGCCAAACACGGACGCTGAGCAATCTCAGATATAGACCAGCTCAGGGACGAGCAGGTGAGCTAAGGAGTCTCAGGTATAGGATAGCTTGGAGACGGGCTATTAGCTGGCGGTCAGCCGAAGGGGAAAAATACTTCGGGGAGGTCTTCTTAGAAGATCTGGTGCAGTCTCGGAGGCGAGGCCCCGAGGAATGTCCCCAATGCATCATATCTATTCCAGCTGTGTAGTCCTTAGGAATCTAGCGGGTTTACGTGGATGACACGTCACTGGTGTCGTGATCTGGGGAATTCTTTCTTATGAGCATTATCAAACCGACTAATCTACTTTTTGATATGAGCTCAATAATGCGAAAACAAATAAATATCTTAAATATTGAATTATTCAAACTTTTTATTTGTTTGTTACTACAATTTTCCTTAAACCAAACCAAATGGATCAAGCAAACTCTTCCGTGCAGATGTTAAGACAACCGCAAAATCAAATTAGTTATTACCTTAACAATATAGTAACTTTTGAGAATATTCGCAATGGTAAATAAATTAAAATAGTGCATTATATGAATCATTTAGAAGTGATGTTTCTTACGATATGAATCTCTTCATCGGTCTTTGGACAAGAATCCTTGGAGAGAGTGACTTCATGGCAAGCGGGTAAGGCACCCCGCTTGGAGTCTTCCATACTAAACCTTTTTAGGATGGTGTTGATGTACCTGGTTTGGGATAATCCCAATAACTTTTTGGATCTATCCATATAAATCCTTATGCCCAGGATGTATGTGGCATCACCCAGGTCCTTCATGGAGAACCTTAGTGATAAGAAAGATTTGACTGACTGTAGCATAGGAATATCATTTCTTATCAGAAGAATGTCGTCCACGTACAATACGAGGAATGTGACAGCTCTCCCTACAGCCTTCTTATAAACACAAGGTTCATCTGGATTTTTGATGAAATCAAACTCTTTGATGACATCATCGAAACAGATGTTCCAACTCTGTGATGCCTGCTTTAACCCATATATGGATTTAAGCAATTTACATGCTTTCCCGCTGCTTCCACTGTCAATGAAGCCCTCTGGCTGATCCATATAAACGCATTCTTCTAAATTTCCATTTAGAAATACGGTTTTAACGTCCATCTGCCAGATTTTATAGTCGTAGTGAGCAGCAATAGCAAGTAGGATCCGAATGGATTTAAGCATGGCTACGGGAGAAAAATTCTCGTCATAGTCCAAACCTGGTCTTTAACGAAAACCCTTCGCCAAAAGTCTTGCTTTATAGGTCCCCACCTGTCCATCTACACCAATCTTTCTTTTAAAGATCCATTTGCACCCCACAGGTTTTACCCCAGGGGGTTCAACGTCCAAAGTCCATACTTTGTTGGTGTACATAGACACCATTTCGGATCTCATGGCATCCAGTCACCACTCGTGATAGCTTGCTGAAAACTGGTAGGATCATCATCATCCTGTAGGGTTCCTAGGCATGTTAATGAGGTCTCACAAGGCATCAACCATGCCAATTTCAAATTTTACAAGTGCCGAGAAACCCTAATACGTAGGCGAAAACGATAACTAGTTAACAACTTAACTAAGAGTAAACGGAAAATACAACCTTTGTAGATCCGGTCCTCCACCTCCATAGCTACATGATGAAGTCCCCTCACTGCGATCATCGGATACCGGGCTCTAGCGTCGGCTTCATCGGAGAAATGGGCGGGCTAGGTCGTCGACTTCGATGCCGAAGATGATCTACGTCGAGGCAACACAAGATCAAGCTCCAACTTCACCAAGCCATGAAACTTATAAAGAAAACACCCTATACTACTTGGCAAGTGGTAGAGGATGAAAAAATAGGAAGTGGGTTCACTTTAGAATTGGATTTCTCACTCTTTTTCTCAAGTTGCCATTAATGGAGGCAAGGTTTCTTCTTTGTTGAAGAAGAAGAAGAAGAAAAGAATTATGATAAGTCCTTTTAAAATAGAAAATAAATGATACTTATCATATAGCAACCATGGTTTAGTGTAGAGAATTAACTAGGGTTTAGTTGAATGGTTAGGGTTAGGACATGAAGACAAAATGGTCACTTAGTCAAAGCTTCATGAAGCTTCAACAACAAAACAAACTAAGCCACCATTTCATTTTTGTCCAAAATGAATTAATGAATAAATAAATAAATGAATAAGTAAGTAAATTAAAACCCTAACCATTAACATAACCATGGTTTAATTCTTTACACAAACCCAAGTTTGCATGTATCAACAAACATGATACAAACAAGTGCACAAAAGTATATCACATATACAACTTGTGTACATCAAGTGAGAAAATCCAATTTAACTGAACCAATACTAGTTAATGCAAAGTAATATATCAAATATATAATTATGCATTAAATCATTAAATCAATACTTGATTTAACGATCCGGTCATATCGCACATAACCGACTAATATCCAATGTATCGGCTTATCGAATCAATCCTCAATTCGATAACTTGGTTATATCGCATACAACCAATCGATACATTCATCGCGAGAATGGAATACGGTATCACATACACGCATTATTCTCAGTCCCGCACATATCTCATATGCTCTCCTATTTCATTTCGCTTGAGCCAGGAAACCTCCGTGTAGGACTCTAAAGACTCGTCAATACGCCGGCAGCAGGTGATGATCATATCAAACACCCACAAGTCGCAAGCGGTCTGCTAAACGTAACGGCCACCCGGGTATTGAGCGATCAGAAGATCGACAAGCAAGCCCGCTCACACTCCTGTGAATCCAACCAGTAACACTTACCGTACAGTCCGGTCTCGTCGTCTAATATGTCGCATATCTCGCCTAGGGGTGGTAAATGTCAGACCCCAATAGCTCAATAAGTCGTGTCGATATGAGGTCTATAACAGTTTGAGAAACTACAGGTAACACTTACCAGTAAATCTCAGCAACCCTGGCCAGGGATTTCCTGTTATAGCCAATCGAACACAGCGCAACATCAACCCCCTATACCGGGAGAGACGAATCCCCTCCTATCGCTCATTGCCTCCATGTGATTCGGGACTGTACCCAAAAACCACCGTTTTGCACGCCCTCTTGGATGTGGTAAGGTGGAAATCAAAGCACAGTGGGAACCACACAAGACTCTATGACGATCTCGGGTCAACAGACTACTCTGTACCAGTGTCACCAGAGAACTGCCATCTGACGTAAGGTATAATACCATCTGGGAGTTCTCGGCGAGTCCGTCCAGTATACCCAGTCTTCACTGAGCACCCGTATATCATCTCTGATGTCAAACACCAATGGATATGGGATCATCCATCGCCCATCTATATGGGTCGAGAAGGTATACGCTAGTCTACTCTGGTATATCGATGCCCCGTCTCGATACACCCACGACTAGGGACCTTGAAGGATGTACTTATGGACTACCATGTCCCCACTAGTATGATCCACATCATAGTCCAGGTAGTCAAGTACACATCCTAAGGGCTTTACCAACATGTAACAGAGAGACAATCAGTATACACGTTAAGGTAAAGATTAACCAGATAGCATACTATCATGTCGAGCAAGAAAGTCCTTCCTATATATGTCCAAGCATCCATTACAATATACATCCTATGTATAGTAATGGCCTCTAGGGCATACATATAACTAACAATCTCCCACTTGCACTAGGGCCATCTGATAGCAGTGGTTGTAGTATCTCATACTCAACCATCCCTTAAATGTCTCTCTCTGGGAAAATGCCTTTGTGAGTGGATCCGCCGTGTTGTCTTCTGAGTCTACTCTCCTAACCTCGATCTCCTTGGAGATCAACCATCTCCATGATCAGGTGATACTGCCTTAGAATATGTAAGGATCACTGATGGGACGGACGTTCCTTGGAATAAGCCACAACTCCATTGTCACACAATAGGAGGAACTAAGTTCATCTCATGAACAAATATACATTCAGACTGCCTCTTTAGTAGCATCTTAAGTAGCGATGTATCTTGCCTTTAATCATTTAGTATGTCACGGTATCTAGCTTGGAACTCTTCCAACATACCGTCCCTCCATAGAGGGTAAAGACAATGCCTGTGACTGACATTCAGTCGTCCTTATCACCCTGGAACACTTCCAGTGATTCTCCCCAGGATCGATTGATACCATCTCACTACAACTAGTGAGATTCCTAACATCCATTTAGATCTATCTCATAGATCCAAAACCCAGGATTTAGGAGGTATCACTATGATCCTATATGGAGAATCATTGTAATAAGCGGAGATTGATCGAGCGTAGCATAGGAAACTCCTTCCCTATCAAGAGTATGTCATCCACGTACTCTATGAGGATCGCCACCATACTCCCTACTACTTTTTTGTATATACAAGGTTCATCTAGCATTTTGATGATGTCAAACTGTTTGACTACTACATCAAAACAGACGTTCCAACTCCGCGATGCCTGCTTTATCTTATAAAGCATCTTGTACACGTTTCCGCTGTTCCCACTGTCTACGAAGCCCTCTGGCTGTGTACTTACAGACTCTCTCTTCTAAAACATCATTTTAGAAAAGCAGTCATGACACCTAACCGCCAGATATCGTAGTCATGGTATGTTGCCGTGGCAAGTAGGATCTGGATGGACTTAAGCATAGGCCCCAGAAAAGGTTTCATCATTATACACGCCTGGTCGATGACGAAAACCTTTAACAAGTCTAGCTTTGAAAGTCTCAACTTTTCCATCTACACCAAGTAATCTTCTCAAGATATACTTGCTCCTGATGGGGATTTAACCCTTCAGATATAGCAACCAAAGTCCATACTTCGTTGGTGTATAAGGATTCCATCTCAGATCGCTAAGCATCCAGCCATTCTTATAGAGTCCTACTCCTGATGTCCAGCTCGAAACTAGTTGGGTCATCATCTCATGATGCAATCCTCACTCCCACTGTCATAGAGAAACATAAGTATCTCTCAGGTGGGTGAGGAACCTTACTAGATCGGCGGAGAGGCTGAGGTTCGTTGGTAACTATTGAATCGTTTGGTTCTTTCAAATCAACAACTGCAGTTTGTATAGCTGAAACATTTCCAGTTCTACATAACAGACCTTGCCTCGAGCTTGTCTGGATTTTGCTTTTAGACATAGGCCGGACAACCCCAAATCTTAACTGACTTAAGAGATGGGCTCTTCCCATTCCATAACACATATGAAGTGGTAGGCAACTGATTTGATTTGAACCCTATTCAATAGGTATGCAACTTCACAAGTGCATAACTCCCAAAAGGAAATAGGTAACTCAGTAGTACTCATCATAAAGCACACCATATCATATAAGGTGTTATTGCTCCCCCCCCCCGATATACCATCGTGCTATGGTGTATACGGAGGAGTAATGCTGAGAGAGAATCTCATTCTCCTTTAGAATAGTCCAGGAATTCTATGCACAAGTATTCTCCTAAAGGACATAATACTTATACCCGTATTGGTTCTCTACTTCTAACTTATATTCTGTGAATATCTCAAAAGGTTTGGACTTGTGCTTCAACAGGAACATATGTCTGAATCTTGAGAGATTATCAGAGAATGTAATGAAATACAAAGAACCGGTCTTGGCATGTGTAGACAGGGGACCTTCATACATCAAACATGTATCATCCCAAGAGTTTACTAACTCTTTCTCTGTTTCCAATAAACAGAGCTGTGGTCATATTATCTTTGTGACATGACCGGCAAGTTTTCACAAGATGTAAATTCAAACAGATTTAAATATGCATCTTTGTGCAACTTAGCTAGTCGGGTCGCATTGATATGACCTAGTCTACAATACCTCAAGAAGGATCCATTCATTTCTGAACTCTTCCTCTTGTGTGTGTTCCGTATACTAAAGAACTGTAGTTTGATTTAGAACATCGATACTTTTAGATAACGTGCCTGAACCGATCAACTTTTGATATAGGAAATGTTCAAAACATTATCCAACAATACAAAATTTTTATCGTTTCTTTACTAATATAGAGACAGATATGATTTTGTACATCAGGTTCGGTATCTAATAGCATTTGTTCAGAATCAATGTACTGATAATACAGGGTGACGGTGACCAACAGACTTGGCTGCAACACTTGCCCCGTTTTCTGTCTCATGAAACTTATCACCCGTTCTCAGTTCTCTACCTATCTATAGCCCTATGTAACAGATTACATATCTAGGATCCTGATCCGGTATCAAATACCCAGGACGTAGAGGATACAGAGAAACAGTTCTGTATAATGAACACAACCGAAGATGATGCATCAGCATGCACTCTCTTCGTTTGGGCAGCACGGCAATTCTGGTAATCCCCAATTTCCTTCTCTGTCTTATAACAATTATAAGTTGGAGCGGGACCAACGTTCCCCAGCTCAGTATAACAAGCGGGTTCGGTCAATATATCCATTTTATTATCTTGATTAAGGCGTGATATGGTCGCTACCTGGAGAGAGAGAGAAGAAAACACTCAGCGTATGCTCTTGCAAGATTAGTTTGGTTATTATTTTATCTAATCAGGATGGCTCCCACTGTTTTTATCAAATCTTCCTTCAAACCCTAAAAGGAAAGACTAGCCGGGATTAATTACACACTACAAGTTCGCCAATCTTTCAGCCAGGCCAGTGTCGGTACTTTGAGGGAGGTCCCCCGTGCTTTCGCACGAACCTAATTAATGTAAACCTCGTTTTCCCAGAGGCGTAACCCCGTTGACACCTTTCTAGACACCTACTTGATCGGCTAATTGTAATGCGTAAAACTCTCCCAGGAGTAACAATTACTCGCAGTGGGTATCGGGATCCAACTATCTCATAGAAGGTATGCAATCTCATTGCAAATTTCAATACTTGAAATTCCCGATAATATTTTGCCCCTAGTGTTCTATGATCTTGACGAATGCCAAACAACCCATAGTCCACTAGTCAAGTTCAACCCGTACATTTCTCGATTGAATTAAACCCACCCGCATGACCCTTGACGAATGCCAAACAACGCCGTGCGAATACCCTAATCCAATATGCATCATATGCATAAGCAGATAAATACTAGTTAGCTACCGTACACTACGCCTTGACGAATGCCAAACTACCGCAACACGAATACTAACTAGTACTTATCTAAAATGACGGAGGGCTACGACAGGTTTTTATGAAAACCTATTGCGTAATGAACTTGATATCGTTGTAGGATCGAATAAATTTTGAAATGGAGTGTTTTTTAGGCTTTTCTAGTTTTGCTAAAGGGGTCACTCCCGGTGAAGGGATCGTCGGCCCTTTCCTCGTCGAATGAGGTGCGGGATATATCATATATATCACTGTGCAAAGCAGAAACTATTAAAAGCAATCAAAAGACAAACCGAATGTGTAGCATCTGCCAGTTATTGCTAAAGGAGTCACTCCCGGTGAAGAGATCTCGGTCCTTTCCTTATCGAATAAGGTGCAGGATATATCATATATACCGCTGTGCAAAGCAAGAACTATAGCTACCTGTTTTATTTTTGAAATTTGATTCTACAACATCTTTAGGTTTCTTTTACTTTCATTAATCATATTAATGAAGTCCCATCATTTAAGTACCCTAAACATCACAGATAAATACGACGTACACTTATGCCATCCGCATTCGCCTCGATGTCCCCTAGTGCACCGTTAGGTTAGGTAACTAACGGCAGAGCGGGGCAGGGCTAGCGCGGGTGTAAAACATAAGTAACGTCTATATAATGTATCATATATACTATATACAGTATCTATCACAGAACATATCACATGATCACATCACAGATATCGCAGCAGAAGAATTATATGAAATATTGGATATACTAGGACGTCCCTGTTTTCAATACGAGCCAGTATAAAACACGGATTCCACGGTCGTGATGAATAGCCAAACCCACACCCCTAGACCCCTACGAGAGCGGCAAGCAACCCTACCAATTCTAGGGTTAGGAGACCCGGACTCGACTGCTCGAGTTGGTCTCCCACTGGACCATAGAACCCGGTCACTTGTGCTCCCCTCCTTGGGTCTATCCTAGTGCGGAAAAGTAAATAATATACAAAAGGTGACATCTTCCGCAACCTGGAAGTGCCCCAATAAAAGAATATTACATACAAGTTTTTACATGAATGAAAATGAAAAACACTCATCTCACATAAAAAACCCCGGCTATTCAAACACGACGATCCAATATAACATATCCAGCAACACATAATATCGCATGTCATCAACGTAAGTAAATATGCGCATCCCAATTGTCGTTGACATATACCAACGAAACTGGCGATATCACATATTACACTTACGGTCGCAGAAAAGAAAGTGTAAAACTAAAACAGTTGGAATCCGCAACCTGCATAGACATCGCATGCCTAATCAAATGAATTCCTTAGACATCGCATGCCTAACAATTATAAACCCCGCATTTTAGTCTCATTATCAAAAACACTTTTCAATATCAAGTCGGGCAATTCAACAAGATTCCCGACATCCTGATCGAATGCTCGTCGCAAACTTTAGTAGGCGGCCGTACCCCCGACGCCGTCGACGAAGTGCACCAAGGCGGAACACCGCTGCCGCGAGCACCCGAACAGATGCTTTCGGCGACGGGGTTCTCCTACAGTCACTTGGTCGGGGCTATGGGGTGTAGCTGTCTATTAAGTTTACCCGGCGAGTATCCGCGTACGCTACGTGATTGCGACGGACTTTTGATCGCATCAAAATTCCGTGGCAACCGATCAAGTGAGACTAAAGTGCTATGTTTATAACATTCAAATCAGTTATCTCATAACTCCTTGTGGATTCCAAATATTGTATCACATTCCAGATAAACAGAAAATGTTAAACTTTCCGATCGAACAGTCAAACACCCAAGTTTTCCCGAAATAGCTCAACACATGAAACAAGTTTAAAAACATTCACTTCATGCCTCAGTACCAACGGTCCAGCCGTAGAAGGGTCAAGCCAACGCCTCACATGTGGCACGCCGTACTGGCCCAAACCCTAAGGTTCAAAGGGCAGTTCAAGACGGTCACATAATCGAGTTAAGGTTTGTTGTCTTCTAGAGGCTCCATCGTGTTACTTGCACTACTTAGAACGTTCTTAAACCACGGAAAAATCCAACACTTGGAAATGTTCCAGCAGGGGAAAAATTGGGTATTTATATCCGGTCGAACTTTTTAACATATTCTAAATATCCGGAAAACCCAACGAAATTAAAAATTCCGATCGAAACAACGACTACAAAATAAACCCCAAAATACTCAACTCTTGAGTCAGTGTTAAAAATGCCCAGAAAATAGAAAAAACAGAGGTATGAATTACTGTGAAATGATCCGTCGCTAATTCCATTACATTGCCGCGGAACCGCCGCCAAAGGGGGGTCATTGCCGCGGTTCCGCGGCCATGTAGAGGAGTTAGGGGCTCGTTTTTCATGGTAATTCTTAGAATACCCTGCTGAATTTTTTAAGCATTTTTAATTTGGAAAAATCCCAGATTTTAAAAAAATGTACAGAGAGGGTTTTATTTTGTCGATTACGGGTTCGATCGGGGTTTTAACTTCGTCAACACATCGCCTAAGACTCTAGCTAGGCTCTGATACCACTGTAGGGTTCCTAGGCACGTTAATGAGGTCTCATAAAGAATCAACCATGCCAATTTCAAATTTTACAAGTGCCGAGAAACCCTAATACGGATCGTTAACTAAATTTTAGGCGAAAACGATAACTAGTTAACAACTTAACTAAGAGTAAACGGAAAATACAACCTTTGTAGATCCGGTCCTCCACCTCCATAGCTCCATGATGAAGTCCCCTCGCTGCGATCATCGGATCCCGGGCTCTAGCGTCGGCTTCATCGGAGAAATGGGCGGGCTAGGTCGTCGACTTCGATGCCGAAGATGATCTACGTCGAGGCAACACAAGATCAAGCTCCAACTTCACCAAGCCATGAAACTTGTGAAGAAAACACCCTATACTACTTGGCAAGTGGTATAGGATGAAGAAATAGGAAGTGGGTTCACTTTAGAATTGGATTTCTCACTCTTTTTCTCAAGTTGCCATTAATGGAGGCAAGGTTTCTTCTTTGTTGAAGAAGAAGAAGAAGAAAAGAATTATGATAAGTCCTTTTAAAATAGAAAATAAATGATACTTATCATATAGCAACCATGGTTTAGTGTAGAGAATTAACTAGGGTTTAGTTGAATGGTTAGGGTTAGGACATGAAGACAAAATGGTCACTTAGTCAAAGCTTCATGAAGCTTCAACAAAAAAACAAAATAAGCCACCATTTCATTTTTGCCCAAAATTAATTAATGAATAAATAAATAAATGAATAAGTAAGTAAATCAAAACCCCAACCATTAACATAACCATGGTTTAATTCTTTACACAAACCCAAGTTTGCATGTATCATCAAACATGATACAAACAAGTGCACAAAAGTATATCACATATACAACTTGTGTGCATCAAGTGAGAAAATCCAATTTAACTGAACCAATACTAGTTAATGCAAAGTAATATATCAAATATATAATTATGCATTAAATCATTAAATCAATACTTGATTTAACGATCCGGTCATATCGCATATAACCGACTAATATCCAATGTATGGGCTTATCGAATCAATCCTCGATTCGATAACTAGGTTATATCGCATACAACCAATCGATACATTCATCGCGAGAATGGAATATGGTATCACATACACGCATTATTCTCGGTCCCGCACATATCTCATATGCGCTCCTATTTCGTTTCGCTTGAGCCAGGAAACCTCTGTGTAGGACTCTAAAGACTCGTCAATACGCCGGCAGCAGGTGATGATCATATCAAACACCCAAAAGCCGCAAGCGATCTGCTAAACTTAACGGCCACCCGGGTATTGAGCGATCAGAAGATCGACGAGCAAGCCCGCTCACACTCCTGTAAATCCAACTAGTAACACTTACTGTACAGTCCGGTCTCGTCGTCTGATATGTCACATATCTCGCCTAGGGGTGGTAAACGTCAGACCCCAATAGCTCGATAAGTCGTGTCGATATGAGGTCTATAACAGTTCGAGAAACTACAGGTAACACTTACCAGTAAATCTCAGCAACCCTGGCCAGGGATTTCCGGTTATAGCCAATCGAACACAGCGCAACATCAACCCCCTATACCGTGAGAGACGAATCCCCTCCTATCGCTCATTGCCTCCATGTGATTCGGGACTGTACCCAAAAACCATCATTTTGCACGCCCTCTTGGACGTGGTAAGGTGGAAATCAAAGCACAGTGGGAACCACACAAGACTCTATGACGATCTCGGGTCAACAGACTACTCTGTACCAGTGTCACCAGAGAACTGCCATCTGACGTAAGGTATAATACCATCTGGGAGTTCTCGGCGAGTCCGCCCAGTGTACCCAGTCTCCACTGAGCACCCGTATATCATCTCTGATGTCAAACACCAATGGATATGGGATCATCCATCGCCCATCTGTATGGGTCGAGAAGGTATACGCTAGTCTACTCTGGTATATCGATACCCCGTCTCGATACACCCACGACTAGGGACCTTGAAGGATGTACTTATGGACTACCATGTCCCCACTAGTATGATCCACATCATAGTCCAGGTAGTCAAGTACACATCCTAAGGGCTTTACCAACATGTAACAGAGAGACAATCAGTGTACACGTTAAGGTAAAGAGTAACCAGATAGCATACTATCATGTCGAGCAAGAAAGTCCTCCCTATATATGTCCAAGCATCCACTACAATATACATCCTATGTATAGTAATAGCCTCTAGGGCATACATATAACTAACACATCCATGATGCAGACTTCTCCGTCACCATCAATGAGGAAACCGTAGTACCTCTCTGGTGGGCGAGAAGTCCTACAAGACCTACGGAGTGGCCGAGGTTCCTCAGTTTCTATTGCAACAGCTGGTTCAACCAAATCGTCATTTGTAGTTTGTGTTTCTTGAACCTCTTCTAGATCCACCACCTTACCATCATCTTTATCTGTGAAAAACTCTTTTTCTAAGAATGTGGCATACTGAGAAACAAACACTTTTTGTTCCACTTTGTGGTAGAATAGATATCCATAAGAATTCTTTGGATATCCCACAAAGTTACACATGACTGACCGTGTCTCGAGTTTGTCCGGATTCTGCTTTTAACATAGGCCTGGCAACCCCAAATCTTAATTCTCTTAAGAGATGGTCTCTTCCCATGCCATATCTCATATGGCGTGGTAGACACGGTTTTGGTCGGAACCCTGTTTAGCAGAAACGCTGCAGTCCCCAATGCATGCCCCCAAAATGAGACGGGTAACTCAGCATTACTTATCATGGATCGGACCATATCTAATAGGGTCCTATTCCATCGTTCAGACACACCGTTGTGCTGTGGTGTGTAAGGAGGAGTGAGCTGAGAGAAAATCCCATTCCCTTTTAGGAAGTTTGTAAATTCTGTACTAAGGTATTCCCCACCTCGATCTGATCGAAGCATCTTGATACTCAAGCCGGTTTGTTTTTCTACTTCTAGTTTATATTCAATGAATTTCTTGAAAGCTTCGGACTTGTGCTTTAATAAAAATACATGACCGAATCTTGAGAAATCGTCAGTGAACGTAATGAAGTAAGAAAAAACGCCTCTAGCCTGTGTAGACATAGGCCCGCATACATCACTATGTATGAGGCCTAGGAGCTCAGTAGCTCTTTCTCCGTGTCCGGTAAACGGAGTTTTGGTCATTTTACCCTTGATTTAAGACTGGCAAGTCGTATAAGATTTATATTCAAAAGAGTTTAAATATCCATCTTTGTGTAACTTGTTTAGTCTTGTTTCGTTAATATGACCAAGTCTACAGTGCCAAAGAAAAGCTTCATTTAATTCTGAAAGTTTTCTTTTATTAGTGTGTTGTATACTGAAAACTGTGTGTTGATTTAGAACGTATATCCCGTTATTAAGTGTACCATACCCAACCAACATTTGATTCAGGTGAATGTTCATAACATTGTTCTGCAATATAAAGTTATATCCTTCATTGTCTAACAAAGAAACTGATATTATATTACATAGCATACTTGGTACAAAATAACATGGGTTCAAAACCAAAATACATCCAGATGGCAACCCCAAGTGATACTCTCCCACTGTGACTGTATGTACATTGGAACCATTTCCAACGCGGTGAGTATGGTCACCTGTCTTCAAAACTTTGTTATTTCTCAGCCCCTGCATAGAATTGCAAATGTGAGAACCTGAACCGGTATCTAATACCCAGGAAGCAGAGTTTATTGAAAAACAGTTTTCTGTCACAAACACACCTGAAGCGGAAGCATCCCCATGCTTCTTCTTGAGGTTCAAGTACTCTGTACAGTTGCGCTTCCAATGTCCTGTCTTGTGGCAATGAAAACATTCACCTTTCCCCGAGTCTCCAGCTTTGGACTTTTCCTTTCCCTTCACCTTTTTAACTCCACCCTTAGGATTGGTGGGCTTCTTCTTTTTCTTTCCTTTGGTCTTAGCTTTTGGGTGAGAAGAAGAAGATTGCCCAATAGTCATAACGGGAGTTTTCATTGATTTCATAGTTCTCTCTGCACTCCTTAACATATTAAGGAGTTCAGGTAGCTCCTTCTCCATACCGTGCATGTTGAAGTTAACTATGAACTAAGCAAAGGTGGAGGGGAGGGACTGCAGAATAATATCTGTATATTGTTCATTGTCTATTGTCCATCCTAGGTCCTCAAGCTCTTCTATAAAAGCTATCATCTTCAGAACATGGTCTCCTACTGGTGTTCCAGAGGCCATTCGCATCTGAAACAATTTCTTTGATGCTTCGTATCGTAATACGCGGGATTGCTCTCCATACAACTCCTTTGTATGGAGGAATATGGTTTGAATATCTATACTCTCGTGCTGCTTTTAATGTGTATTGTCCATCGATGCAAGCGCGAGGCATTTGGCCGTGGCACAGTCAGCGTCCCATGTCTTGCGGACTTCAATGTCCGCAACTGAGGATTTTGGACCTGGGGTGGGCGGGGGCTGAAGCCGTGAGGACATATGATACTTTATCATAAGTCAAGGCTATTTTCAGATTCCTTAGCCAGTCTTTATAATTGGTCCCATTCAGTTTGTTTTTATCTAGTAGAAGCTTGAGTCCAGTCATTGGTATCTGCCATTAAGAGAGAGAAAAGATTACACTCAGCGAAAGCTCTTGCATAGATCAGATTGGTTATTATCTTGTCTAATCGATGTCTCCCACTGCTTTAATTAAGTTTTTCTTTGAAACTTTAAAAATAAAACTAGCCAGGATTAATTACAGTCTACAACTTCGCTAACCGTTCAGCCAGGCCAGTGTCGGTACTTGAGGGAGGTTTCCCGTGCTTTCGCACGGACCTAATTAAAGTAAAACTCGTTTTCCCAGAGGCGTAGCCCCGTTAACACCTTTCTAGACACCTAATGAGTTAGCTAATTGTAAACTGCAAAACTCTCCTAGGAGCAACTATTGCCCACAGTGGGATCGAGATCCAACCATCATATGGAAGGTATGCAATCTCATTGCAAATCTCAACGCTTGAAATTCCCGATATGATTTTTACCCCTAGTACTTATGACCTTAACTATGGTCAACAAATCATAAGTACCAGTCAAGTTCTACCCGTCATTTCTTGATCAATTAGACCCACCCATATGACCCTTAACTATGGTCAACAAAGTCGCATGAATGTCCTAATTAATCTGCATCATATGCAGTGTAGGAAGACATCACTTAGCTACCGTACACTACGCCTTAACTAAAGTCAACAAACGTAGCACGAATACTAACTACTCTACTTCCTAAAATGACGGAGGGTTGCGGATGATTTTTAAGAAAATCTTTAACGCTTTGAACTTGATATCGTCGTAGAATCAAATGGTTTTTAAAAGGAGTGGCTTTTGCTCCGCAGTTTTCGAAATACAGCTTTTTAATAAAGAGCCGAGTGGTTTTCAAATCCAATTCTACAACATCTTTTTAGGTTTATTTTCTTTACATTAATATATTAATGTAATCCCATCATTTAAGTCCTTAAGCCAATCACAGAAAAGAAACGAAAATAACACGTACGCTTATGCCATCCGCATTCGCCGCAATGTTCCGTTATGCACCGTTAGGTTACTTAACTAACGGCATACCGGGACGGGACTAGCGCGGGTGTAAAACATAAGCAACGTCTACTATATATCATATATATAATATGTCATTCGTCTCAGATATCTCAGAACACAGGCAGCAGAAACATATATATAATGTGGGATATATTAGGACGTCCGTATTTAGTATTTAGCCAACAATAGAAAATACGGATTCCACAGTCGCGATGAATAGCCAAGCCCATACCCCTAGACCCCTACAAGAGCGGCAAGCGACCCTACCAATCCTGGAGTTTAGGAGACCCGGTCTCGACTCCTCGAGATGGCCTCCTACTGAACCCCAGAACCCGGTCACTTGTGCTCCCCTCCTTAGGTCTATCCTAATGCGGAAAAGTAAATAATATACAACACTGGTGATACAACCTCAACCTGGAAGTGCCCCAAATAAAAGAATATTACATTACATTTGAATTTACATGAATGAAAATATAAAACTCTCATCTCACATAAAAAAAACCCCGGCTATTCGATCGCGACAATCCTGCACATCATATCTCAGCAACACATAATATCACATATTATCAACGTAAGTAAGTATGCGTATCCCAATTGTCGTTGATGTATAGCAACGAAACCGGCGATATCGAACATACTACACTTACGGTTACAGAAAAGAAAGTGTAAAACTACAATATTTGGAATCCACATTCTCTTTAGATATCATAAATGCGAAATATCACATACTTCGTATTTCATGCCTAAACTACATGAATTCCACATATTGTATCACATTCCAGATAAATAGACAGTATTAAAGTTTTCGACCGAATGTTCAAATACCCAAAATTCCTTAAAGCTCAACACTTGAGCGGAGTTCAAAAAAACCGGAGTGTGACACAGTAGTAGCGGTCCAGCCATAGAAGGGTCAAGCCAACGCCTTACATGTGGCACGCCGTACTGCCCCAAACCCTAAGGTTCAAAGGGCAGTTCAAGACGGTCACATAATCGAGTTAAGGTTTGTTGTCTTCTAGAGGGTCCACCACAAAACTTGCACAGGTATCCGAAATATTTAAACCCCGTGAAAAGTGAGCAAACAACACTCGTTCGAACAATTCAATACTTTCTAATTTACCCGGAAAGACAAGAAGTTAAAATTCTGATCGAATCAACGAACTCAAAACAATCTCCAGAATATACAGCACTAAATTCAGATTAAAAATACTCCAAAAATATATTAGCAGATAACAAAGTTACTGTACCAATACGACACCATGATGACTCAGTACAGCCACGGAACCGCGGCGCAAGCAGGCTATTGCCGCTGTTCCGCGGTGGATTACACTGTTCATGGTATCGTATTTTACAGTTTTCCTTAAATTTACCTGCTGAATTTTTTGCATATTTTTAATTCTGAAAAATATCAGTTTTCAAAAATTGTCCAGAGAGTGTCCCGTAATTCCGTATTTCGGTTCGATCAGAGTTTTTACTTCGCTAAAGTATCGCCTAATGTTCTAGGTCGGCTCTGATACCAATGTTAGGTTTACCTAGCATCCTATGTTGAGTTTGGAAGCATCACATGTCACAACAATCAAATTTTTATGGTGCTAAGTAAGCATATAAAGGATGTATCCTAGAAAATTAGGGTTTCAAAACAATGAAGACAACAAAGACTAGGGTTTCGAGACTACAACCTTTGTAGCTCCCTTCGCTAGACTATTTTGGCCTCTTGAGTGTTGGAGGAAGGTTCTCTTGAAGTCTTCTAGTGTCCACGACGATCCACCCGAAGCTCCTAGTCCAAGCTTGTAACTTCACTTTTCAAGAGAAGAAAAGAAGAGAATACTCTAAACAAGTGGGCTAAACTTGTGTAGAATGATGTTGTGGTGGCTTTTCTCACTTCAAAAACCTAAATTGATGAGTATATTGCTCACTACAAAAGTCTAGAGAGCAAATGGTGAAGGAGGAAGAAGATGATGGCTTTCTTTTAACAAGAGTAAAAAGATAACTCATGTGAAGAAAAAAGAAAATATATCTCTATATATTTTCTTATCCTCATCTCAAACCATTGTTAGATGATAAAGATATTATTTAACTTGAGTTTAAAACACAAAGAGAAGGTTAACTCATGGTTAGGAGTAGGTGAGCATGGTTAGGTTTAAGAAGGATGTAGAAACTAGCCATGAATTATCCTTTCTTTTTCCATTTTGTTTTTAACACAAATTAAATAATTATCCATATATTTAATCTATGGTGTGAGTCTTATATTGCCACCATTTTCCATGTGTAATCAACCATGATAGATGATGTATGTATGTATGTATGTATGTATGTATGTATGTATGCACATCCATATGTGCATGAAACTAGAAAGAAAGAAAAACATACATGCATGCATACATCCATAATATACAAGAAAAGATTTCAAGTGAGAAAACATATGGTTAAATGATAAATCAACACTTGATTTATCAATCCGGCCATATCACATATGACCCCACTGTTAGTTATATGTATGCCCTAGAGGCCATTACTGTACATTGGATGTATATTGTAGTGGATGCTGGGACATACATAGGAAGGACTTTCTTGCTCGACATGATAGTACGCTATTTGGTTGCACTTTATCTTAACATGTATACTTTCTGTCTCTCTGATTACATGTTGATAAAGCCCATAGGATGTGTACTCGACTTCCAGGACTATGATGTAGATCATACTAGTGGGGCCTAGGTAGTCCATGAGTACATCCTTGAAATGTTCCTAGTCGAGGGAATATCGAGACGGGGCATCGATATTCCAGAGTAGACTAGCGTATATCTTCTCGACCCATGCGATGGGCGATGGATGATCCCATATCCATTGGTGTTTGACATCGGAGATGGTATACGGGTGCTCAGTGGAGACTGGGTACACTGAACGGACTCGCCGAGAACTCCCAGATGGTATTATACCTCACGTCAGATGGCAGTTCTCTGGTGACACTGGTACAGCTTAGTCTGTTGACCCGAGATCGTCATAGAGTCTTGTGTGTCTCCCACTGTGCTTTGATTTCCACCCTACCACGGCTCTACTGAGGCGTGCAAACAGGTGGTTTTTGGGTACAGTCCCGATTCACATGGAGGCAATAAGCGATAGGAGGGGATTCGTCTCTCCCGGTATTGGGGGTTGATGTTGTGCTATGCTCGACTGGCCATAACAGGAAATCCCTGGCCAGGGTTGCAGTGATATACTGGTAAGAGTTATCAGTAGTTTCACGAATGTTATGGACCTCAAGTCGGCATGACTTATCGAGCTACTGGGGTCTGACGTTTACCACCCCTAGGCGAGATATGCGACATATCAGACGAACAGACCGGACTGTACGGTAAGTGTTACTGGTTGGATTCACAGGAGTGTGAGCGGGCTTGCTCGTCGATCTTCTGATCGCTCAATACCCGGGTGGCCGTTACGTTTAGCAGACCGCTTGCGGCTTGTGGGTGCTTGATATGATCATCATCCGCTACCGGCGTATTGACGAGTCTTTAGAGTCCTACACAGAGGTTTCCTGGCTCAAGCGAAACGAAATAGGAGCGCATATGAGATATGTGCGGGACCGAGAATAATGCGTGTATGTGATACCGTATTTCATTCTCGCGATGAATGTGTCGAATGGTTGTATGCGATATAACCTAGTTATCGAATCAAGGATTGATTCGATAAGCCGATACATTGGATACTAGCCGGTTATATGCGACATGACCGGATCATTGAATCAAGTGTTGATTTAATGATTTAATGTATAATTATATATTTGATATATTACTTTGCATTAACTAGTATTGGTTCACTTTAAATGGATTTACTCACTTGGTTTGTGCACATTGCATATGTGATATATTTTGTGCACATGATTGTATCATGTTTGATGATACATGCAAGCTAGGGTTAGTGTAAAGAATTAGACCATGGTTAAGATTATGATTAGGGTTTTCTTTTTTCTTTTTTATTTATTTATTTATTTTGGAAAAAAAGATGAGAAAAGAATGGTTGCTAATTTTGTTTGCTAGTTGAAGATTCTTGAAGCTTTGAATTAGTCCACCATTCTTGTCTCATCCTTAACCCTAACCATTCAAGTTAACCATGGTCCATTCTCTACAACTAACCAAGGGTTAGTAAATGATAAGTATTGATTTATTTATCATTTACTTAATACTTATCATATTCTTTTTCTTCATCTTCTTCTTCTTCCTCCATGAGAAGAAAGCTTGCTACATCAATGGTGATTGATGAAAAAGTGTGTGAAATCCAAATCTAAAGTCTACCCACTTCCTATTTCTTCATCCTCTACCTCTTGCCAAGTAGTATAGGGTGTTTCCTTCACAAGTTTTCTTGACTTGGTGAAGTTGGAGCTTAATCTAGCGATGCCTCGACGTAGATCATCTTCGGCATCGTCGTCGATGACCTAGCCCGTTTTTCTCCGATGAAGCCGACGCTAGAGCCCAAGATATGATTTGGACAGCGAGGGGACTTCATCACGGAGCTTAGGAGGTGGTGGAACGGATCTACAAAGGTTGTAGTCACTTTCCTTTAGATACATTTCCGTTTACATGCTTGTTTCGCCTAGATATCTAGTAAACGATCCGTATTAGGGTTTGTAGGCACCCGTAAAATTTGATTTGTGCATGTTTGATCACTTGTGAGCCCTCACTAGGGTGCCTAGGAACCCTACAGTGGTATCAGAGCCTAGCTAGAGCCTTAGGCGAAGTCCCGACGGAGTTAGAAGTCCGATCGACCCAAAACCCCGACTTTGAAATGCTCTCTGGACTTTTTTGTAAAATATGGATTTTTGAGAATTAAAAATATGTAGAAAAATCAGCAGGAAATTCTAAGAATTACGGTGTAAAAAGTAACTAATGATCCCTCAAAAGTGCGGCGGAACCGCGGCATTAGCATGCTAATGCGGCGGTTCCGCGGCCGTTTTGTCTTATTAGGCATTCAATTTTGCACAGTAATTCCTATTTTGCAGTGCTGGTTTTCCTGGGAATTTTTTTTATCTGAAATCAAGAGTTGAGTTTTTTGGGTTGTATTAGGAGTTCGTACATTCGATCGGATTGTCTAATTTTGTCTATGTGTTTTTCGGATATTTTAGAATATGTTAAAAATTTCGACCGGACATAAATACCCACTTTTTCCCCTGCCGGAAAATTTCCAAGTGTTGGATTTTTCCGTGGTTTAAGGACGTTCTGAGTAGTGCAGGTAACGCGATGGACCCTCTAGAAGACAACAAACCTTAACTCGATTATGTGACCGTCTTGAACTGCCCTTTGAACCTTAGGGTTTGGGGCAGTACGGCATGCCACATGTGAGGCGTTGGTTTGACCCTTCTACGGCTGGACCGTTGGTACTGAGGCATGAAGTGAATGCCTTTGAACTTATTTCATTCGGTTGATCGGGAAAACTTGGGTGTTCGATTGTTCTATCGAAAAGTTTAACATTTTCTATCTTATCCGGAATGTGATACAATAATTGGAATTCACAATAAGTTATGAGATAACTGAATGAATGTTATAAACATAGCACTTTAGTCTCACTTGATCGGTTGCCACGGAATTTTGATGTGATCAAAAGTCCGTTGCAATCACGTTGTGAACGCGGATACTCGCCGGTAAACTTAATAGACAGCCTCACTCCATAGCCCCGACCAAGTGACTGCAGGAGAACCCCGTCGCCGAAAGCATCCGTTCGGGTGCTCGCGGCAGCGGTGTTCCGCCTTGGTGCACTTCGTCGACGGCATCGGGGGTGCGGCCGCCTACTAAAGTTTGCGACGAGCATTCGATCAGGATGTCGGGAATCTTGTTGAATTGCCCGACTTGATATTGAAAAGAGTTTTCAATAATGAGACTAAAATGCGGGGTTTATAATTGTTAGGCATGCGATGTCTAAGTATTTCATTTGGTCAGGCATGCGATGTCTGAGGAGGTTGCGGATTCCAACTGTTGTAGTTTTACATTTTCTTTTCTGTGACCGTAAGTGTAATATGTGATATCGCCGGTTTCGTTGCTATATGTCAACGACAATTGGGATGCGCATATTTACTTACGTTGATGACATCTGATGTTATGTGTTGCTGGATATGTTATATTGGATCGTCGTGTTTGAATAGCCGGGGGGGTTTTATGTGAGATGAGTATTTTTCATTTTCATTCATGTAAAAACTAGTATGTAATATTCTTTTATTGGGGCACTTCCAGGTTGCGGAAGTTGTCACCGTTGATGTATATTATTTACTTTTCTGCACTAGGATAGACCCAAGGAGGGGAGCACAAGTAATCGGGTTCTGGGGTCCAGTGGGAGACCAACTCGAGGAGTCGAGTCCGGGTCTCCTAACCCTAGAATTGGTAGGGTTACTTGCCGCTCTCGTAGGGGTCTAGGGGTGTGGGATTGGCTATTCATCATGACCGTGGAATCCGTGTTTTATACTGGCTCGTATTGAAAACACGGACGTCCTAGTATATCCAATATTTCATATGATTCTTTCTGCTGCATTATCTGTGATGTGATCATGCGATGTTCTGTGCTCTGTTCAGACAGATATAGTATATAGTATATATGATATATTATATAGACGTTGCTTATGTTTTACACCCGCGCTAGCCCTACCTCGCTCTGGCGTTAGTTACCTAACCTAACGGTGCAGACGGGACATCGAGGCGAATGCGGATGGCATAAGCGTACGTTATATTTATCTGTGATGTTTAGGTGGACTTAAATGATGGGATATTCATTAATGTGATTAATGAAAGAAAATAAACCTAATTGATGTTGTGGAATCGAATTTTAAAATAAAAACAGGTAGCTACAGTTCTTGCTTTGCATCGCGGTGTTCATTATAGAACATCCTGCACCTTATTCGATGAGGAAAGGACCGAGATCCCTTCACCGGGAGTGACTCCTTTAGCAATAACTGGCAGATGCTACACACTCGGTTTGTCTTTGATCGCTTCTATAGTTTTCGCTTTGCACAGTGATATATATGATATATCCCGCACCTCATTCGACGAGGAAAGGGCCGACGATCCCTTCACCGGGAGTGACCCCTTTAGCAAAAATAGAAAAGCTTCAAAAACATTCCATTTAAAAACCATTTGATTCCGCAACGAGATCAAGTTCAAAGCGTTAAAGGTTTTCACAAAAACCATTCGCAACCCTCCGTCATTTGAGGAAGTAGAGTACTTAGTATTCGTGCTGTGTTTGTTGACCATAGTCAAGGCACAGTGTACGGTAGCTAAGTGGTGTCTTCCTACACAGCATATGATGCGATTAGTTAGGACAGTCATGTGGCTTTGTTGACCTTAGCCAAGGGTCATGTGGGTGGGTCTAATTAATCACGAAATGACGGGTAGAACTTGACTAGTACCTATGATTTGTTGACCTTAGCCAAGGTCATAGGTGCTAGGGGTAAAACCCATTATCGGGAGTTTCAAGTGTTGAAATTTGCAATGAGATTGCATACCTTCTATGTGATAGTTGGATCCCGATACCCACTGCGAGTAATTGTTACTTCTGGGAGAGTTTTGCACTTTGCAATTAGCCGATCAAGTAGGTGTCTAGAACGGTGTCAACGGGGTTACGCCTCTGGGAAAACGAGGTTTACAGTAATTAGGTCCGTGCGAAAGCACGGGGAACCTCCCTCAAAGTACCGACACTGGCCTGGCTGAAAAATTGGCGAACTTGTAGAGTGTAATTAATCCCGGCTAGTCTTTCCTTTTAGGGTTTGAAGGAAGATTTGATAAAAACAGTGGGAGCCATCCTGATTAGATAAAATATATAACCAATCTGATCTTGCAAGAGCGCACGCAGAGTGTTTTCTTTTCTCTCTCTCCTGGTAGCGACCATATCACGCCTTAATCAAGATAATAAAATGGATGTATTGACCGAACCCGCTTGTTATACTGAGCTGGGGAACGTTGGTCCCGCTCCAACTTATAATTGTTATAAGACAGAGCAGGAAATTAGGGAATACCAGATTTCCCATGCCGCCCAAACGAAGAAAGTGCATATGATGCATCTCCTTCGGGTATGTTCATTACAAAGAACTGTATCTCTGTATCCTCTGAATCCTGGGTATATGATACCGGATCAGGATCCCAGATATGTAAGCTGTTACATAGGGCTACAAAAAGGTAGAAAAACTGAGAACGGGTGATAAGTTTCATGAGACAGAAACCGGGGTAAGTGTTGCAGCCAAGTCTGTTGGTCACTGTCACCCTGTATTACCAATACATTGATTCTGAACAAATGCTATTAGATACCGAACCTGATATACAAAATCATATCAGTCTCTTTATTAGTAAAGAAAGGATATAATTTTGTATTGATGGATAATGTTTTGAACATTTCATATATCAAAAGTTGATCGGTTCAGGCACGTTATCTAAAAGCATTGACATTCTAAATCAAACTACAGTTCCTAGTATACAGAACACACGCAAGAGGAAAAGTTCAGAAATGAACGAATCATTCTTGAGGCATTGTAGACTAGGTCATATCAATGCGACCCGACTGGCTGAAGTTACATTTTAGATGCATATTTAAATCAGTTTGAATTTACATCTTGTGAAACTTGCCAGTCATGTCACAAAGATAAGATGACCATAGCTCTGTTTATTGGAAACAGAGGAAGAGTTAGTAAACTCTTGGGACCGATACATAATGATGTATGTAAGGCCTCCTGTCTACACATGTCAGGACTGGTTCTTTATACTTCATTATATTCTCTGATAATCTCTCAAGATTCAGTCATATGTTCCTGTTGAAACATAAGTCCGAACCTTTTGAGGTATTCACAGAATATAAGTTAGAAGTAGAGAACCAACAACCGGGTATAAGTATTATGTCCTTTGATGAGATCAAGGAGGAGAATACTTGTGCATGGAATTCCTGGATTATTCTAAAGGAGAATGAGATTCTCTCTCAGCATTACTCCTC
Organism: Agapanthus africanus; assembly: GCA_030015575.1. NCBI lineage: Eukaryota > Viridiplantae > Streptophyta > Magnoliopsida > Asparagales > Amaryllidaceae > Agapanthus > Agapanthus africanus. Next base: position 335,117,282 of record CM057337.1, on the reverse strand, counting down.
CAAATAACCATAGCACATTGGTGTATCGGGACGGAGCAATCACACCCTATAGGATAAGGTGTGCTCTATGATGAGTACTGCTGAGTTACCTGTTTCCTTTTTGGGAGTTATGCGCTTGAGAAGCTGCATACCTATTGAATAGGGTTCGAATCAAATCACTGCCTACCACTCCATATAAGATATGGTGTGGGAAGATCCTATCTCTTAAGTAAGTTAAGATTTGGGATTGTCCGGCCTATGTCAAAAGCAAAATCCGGACAAGATCGAGGCAAGGTCTGTAATGTAGAACTGGAAAGGTTCCAGCTATACAAACTACAGCAGATGATTTGACAGAACCAAAGGATTCTATAGTCCCCGACGAACCTCAGCCTCTCCGCCGATCTGGTAGGGTTCCTCGCCTGCCTGAGAGATACCTCGGTTTCTCGATGACAGTGGGAGCAAGGATTGCATCATGAGATGATGACCCAACTAGATTCGAGCAGGCCATCAAGAGTAGGGACTCTGTAAGAATGGCTGGATGCTTAGCGATCTGAGATGGAATCCATGTACACCAGCAAAGTATGGACTTTGGTTGCGATATCTGAAGGGTTAAATCCCCATCAGGAGAAAGTATATCTTGAGAAGATTACTTGATGTAGATGGAAAAGTTGAGACTTTCAAAGCTAGACTTGTTAAAGGTTTTCGTCATCGACCAGGCGTGGATAATGATGAAACCTTTTTCCAGTAGCTATGCTTAAGTCTGTCCAGATCCTACTTACCACGGCTACATACCATGACTACGATATCTGGCGGTTGGGTGCCATGACTGCTTTTCTAAATACTGATTTAGAAGAGAACGTCTATAAGAACACAGCCAGAGGTCTTCGTAAACAGTGGGAGCAGCGGAAACGTGTGCAAGTTGCTTTACATAATGAAGCAGGCATCGCGGAGTTGGAACGTCTGTTTTGATGTGATAGTCAAAGTGTTTGACTTCATCAAAATTGTAGACGAACCTTGTATATACAAAAGGGTAGTAGAGAGTAAGGTGGTCATCTTCATATTGTACGTAGACAACATACTCTTGATAGGAAAAGAGTTTCCTATACTACGATCGATCAATCTCCTATTATCACAGAGATTCTCCAAATAGGATAAAGATGATACCTCCTAAATCCTGAGATTTGGACCTATGAGATAGATCTAAAGGGATATTAGGGTTCTCACTAGGTATAGTGAGATGGTATCAATCGATCCTGGGGAGAATCACTGGAAGAGTTCCAGGGTGATAAAGACGACTGAATGTCAGTCACAGGCATTGTCTTTACCCTCAGTAAAGGGACGGTATGTTGGAAGAGTTCCAAGCTAGATACCGTGGCAAACTAGAAGATAAAGGCTGGTAACATCGCTATTAAAGATACTACCAAAGAGGCAGTTTGGGTGTATATTGGTTCATAAGATGAACTAGGTTCCTGCCATTGTATGACAATGGAAGTGTGGCTTTGGCCCTGGAACCCTGGTCCCATCAGTGACCCAGACAAATTCTGAGGCAGCATCACCTGATCATGGAGATAGTTGATCTCCAGGGTGATCGAGGTTAGGAGAGAAGACTCAGAGGACAACACGGCGGATCCACTCACGAAGGCCTTTTTCCCAAAGAGAGACTTTTAGGGGATGGTTGAGTATGTGATACTGCAACCACTGCTACAGATGGCCCTAGTGCAAGTGGGATATTGTTAGTTATATGTATGCCCTAGAGGCCATTACTGTACATTGGATGTATATTGTAGTGGATGCTGGGACATACATAGGAAGGACTTTCTTGCTCGACATGATAGTACGCTATCTGGTTGCACTTTATCTTAACATGTATACTTTCTGTCTCTCTGATTACATGTTGATAAAGCCCATAGGATGTGTACTCGACTTCCAGGACTATGATGTAGATCATACTAGTGGGGCCTAGGTAGTCCATGAGTACATCCTTGAAATGTTCCTAGTCGAAGGAATATCGAGACGGGGCATCGATATTCCAGAGTAGACTAGCGTATATCTTCTCGACCCATGCGATGGGCGATGGATGATCCCATATCCATTGGTGTTTGACATCGGAGATGGTATACGGGTGCTCAGTGGAGACTGGGTACACTGAACGGACTCGCCGAGAACTCCCAGATGGTATTATACCTCACGTCAGATGGCAGTTCTCTGGTGACACTGGTACAGCTTAGTCTGTTGACCCGAGATCGTCATAGAGTCTTGTGTGTCTCCCACTGTGCTTTGATTTCCACCCTACCACGGCTCTACTGAGGCGTGCAAACAGGTGGTTTTTGGGTACAGTCCCGATTCACATGGAGGCAATGAGCGATAGGAGGGGATTCGTCTCTCCCGGTATTGGGGGTTGATGTTGTGCTATGCTCGACTGGCCATAACAGGAAATCCCTGGCCAGGGTTGCAGTGATATACTGGTAAGAGTTATCAGTAGTTTCACGAATGTTATGGACCTCAAGTCGGCATGACTTATCGAGCTACTGGGGTCTGACGTTTACCACCCCTAGGCGAGATATGCGACATATCAGACGAACAGACCGGACTGTACGGTAAGTGTTACTGGTTGGATTCACAGGAGTGTGAGCGGGCTTGCTCGTCGATCTTCTGATCGCTCAATACCCGGGTGGCCGTTACGTTTAGCAGACCGCTTGCGGCTTGTGGGTGCTTGATATGATCATCATCCGCTACCGGCGTATTGACGAGTCTTTAGAGTCCTACACAGAGGTTTCCTGGCTCAAGCGAAACGAAATAGGAGCGCATATGAGATATGTGCGGGACCGAGAATAATGCGTGTATGTGATACCGTATTTCATTCTCGCGATGAATGTGTCGAATGGTTGTATGCGATATAACCTAGTTATCGAATCAAGGATTGATTCGATAAGCCGATACATTGGATACTAGCCGGTTATATGCGACATGACCGGATCATTGAATCAAGTGTTGATTTAATGATTTAATGTATAATTATATATTTGATATATTACTTTGCATTAACTAGTATTGGTTCACTTTAAATGGATTTACTCACTTGGTTTGTGCACATTGCATATGTGATATATTTTGTGCACATGATTGTATCATGTTTGATGATACATGCAAGCTAGGGTTAGTGTAAAGAATTAGACCATGGTTAAGATTATGATTAGGGTTTTCTTTTTTCTTTTTTATTTATTTATTTATTTTGGAAAAAAAGATGAGAAAAGAATGGTTGCTAATTTTGTTTGCTAGTTGAAGATTCTTGAAGCTTTGAATTAGTCCACCATTCTTGTCTCATCCTTAACCCTAACCATTCAAGTTAACCATGGTCCATTCTCTACAACTAACCAAGGGTTAGTAAATGATAAGTATTGATTTATTTATCATTTACTTAATACTTATCATATTCTTTTTCTTCATCTTCTTCTTCTTCCTCCATGAGAAGAAAGCTTGCTACATCAATGGTGATTGATGAAAAAGTGTGTGAAATCCAAATCTAAAGTCTACCCACTTCCTATTTCTTCATCCTCTACCTCTTTCCAAGTAGTATAGGGTGTTTCCTTCACAAGTTTTCTTGACTTGGTGAAGTTGGAGCTTGATCTAGCGATGCCTCGACGTAGATCATCTTCGGCATCGTCGTCGATGACCTAGCCCGTTTTTCTCCGATGAAGCCGACGCTAGAGCCCAAGATATGATTTGGACAGCGAGGGGACTTCATCACGGAGCTTAGGAGGTGGTGGAACGGATCTACAAAGGTTGTAGTCACTTTCCTTTAGATACATTTCCGTTTACATGCTTGTTTCGCCTAGATATCTAGTAAACGATCCGTATTAGGGTTTGTAGGCACCCGTAAAATTTGATTTGTGCATGTTTGATCACTTGTGAGCCCTCACTAGGGTGCCTAGGAACCCTACACCCACCAAAAGCAAGCCGCCCGATCAATATACGGTATCCTATACGCGCATTTTAATCGGGTCCAAGCGCATATCGCATACGCGCACCACAACGTTTCGCCTGGACTAGGTAACTCCTTTGTGGGACTCTAAGACTCGTCAATACGCCGGCAGCGGATGATGATCGTATCAAGCACCCCCAAGCCGCAAGCGGTCAGCTAAACGTAACGGCCACCCGGGTATTGAGCGATCAGAAGAAAACAAGCGAACCTGCTACAACTCCCGTCGAGCCAACCGGCAATACTACCGTACAGTCCGGTCTCTTCGTCAGATATGCTGTATATCGAGCCTAGGGATGGTCACGTCGATCCCAATAACTCAATAAGTCGTGCCGGTGAATGGTCTATAATAGATCGAGAAACTACTGATAACACTTATCAGCAAATCTCAGCAGCCCTGGCCAGGGACTTACTGATATAACCAGTCGAGCACAGCACAGCATCAACTCCCAATACCGGGAGAGAAGAAACCCCTCCTATCACTCATCGCCTTCGTGTGTCTCAGGACTGTACCCAATGGCCACCTGTTTACACGACTCAGTAGAGCCGTGGTAGGGTGGTAATCAAAGTACAGTGGGAGAGCACACAAGACTCTATGACGATCTCGGGTCTACAGTCTAACATGTACCAGTGTCACCTAAGAACTTCTATCCGACGATAGATATAATTCCATATAGGAGTTCTCGGTGAGTCCATCCAGTGTACCCAGTCACCACTGAGCACCCGTTTACGATCTTGATGTCAAACATCGATGAATGTGGGAACATCCATCGCCCATCACATGGGTCTGGTATATATACGCTAGTCTACTCTGGTATATCGATGCCCCGTCTAGATACACCTCCGACTAGGGACATTTCAGGGTATGCTTATAAACTATAGATGTCCCACTAGTATGATCTCTATCATAATCACTGTAGTCAAGCCGATATCCTCAGGGCTTTATCAGCATGTATGAATGAATAAAAGCATGATCAAATCAACATGTCAGATAAAGTAGAACCAGATAGCATACTATCATGTCGAGCAAGAATGTACACTGAATATATATATATATATATATATATATATATATATATATATACACATGTATAAATACATCCTCTATCACATAATGGCCTCTAGGGCATACATATATCCAACACCATATACCGGCTGAACCTCTCGGCATGAAGACCGGTATAGCGATAATCAAGGGTAAAAAAGAGGGGGAATGCTGCCTCCCCCTAGCTCTGTCAGGCCTCAGCCTATGGGACTGATTCGGGCCTCGAGTCCCCCTCTAGGGATGGGGAGGCCCTGCGTTTGCAAGAAATATCAAGACAATCAATATTAAGACAAAATTGTATTAAGAAATCAAGGTTAAACGAAAATTGAAGTGTGATATATACCTCCGGTGACTATAGCACGAGCCTGGGCCCGGGCAGCAGCACGAGCGGGACGATAGTTCCTCCGGTGAGGAACAGCCGGTGTCCCGGATGCGGACGCATCCCCTCCAACTAGAAAATAAACATTGACGCTAAATTTCCATGAAGTTCATATTTATTCTATAGAGCATATGTAAAATGAATAAATATTTTATATTTATTCATACTAACCTACAGACGATGCGGAGGGTACAGAAGCGGCAGGAGTAGCCCCAGCGTCAGATGTGGACGCACCACCTATAATTAGACAATTAAAAATAGATTATATAAGTAATTGCAAAAAGAATGTGTAGATCAATAATATAACATTCTAAATCAATATGCATGCACTATAGCATATATAAACATACCTGCAGATGCGGTGGTGTCACCACCTACTGTAGGGTTCCTAGGCACTCTAATAGAGTCTCACAAGTGATCAAACATGGCCAATTGAAATTTTACAAGTGCCTATTAACCCTAATACGGATCGTTAACTAGATAAATAGGCGAAAAAGCAACTAGTAAACTACTTTACTAAGAGAATACGGAAATACAACCTTTGTAGATCCGGTGCTCCACCTCCATAGCTCCGCAATGAAGTCCTCTCGCTGTCCAAAACAAATTCCGGGCTCTAACGTCGGCTTCATCGGAGAATAGGCGAGCTTGGTCGTCGATGTCCATGCCGAAGATGATCTACGTCGAAGCATCGCTAGATCAAGCTCCAACTTCACCAAGTCAAGAAAACTTGTGAAGGAAACACCCTATACTACTTGGCAAGAGGTAGAGGATGAAGAAATAGGATGTGGGTTCACTTTAGAATTGGATTTCTCACTAGTTTTCATCACTTGCCATTGGAGTAACAAGCTTTCTTCATGGAGGAAGAAGATGAAGAAGAAGAAGAAGTTATGATAAGTTTTTTTTTTTTAAAATGAGATAATTAAATCAATACTTATCATGACTTCAACTATAGTTAAGTGTAGAGATTTAACTAAGGTTTAGATGAGTGGTTAGGGTTAAAGAAGAGACAAGAATGGTAGACTTATTCAAAGCTTCAAGAAGCTTCAAAGAAGAAACAAAATAAGCCACCATTTCTTGTCCTCTTTATCTTTTCCAAAACAATAATAAATGGATAAATAAATAAGAGAAAAGAAACCCTAACCATTCACTAAACATGGTTTAATCTTTACACAAACCCAAAAGAGCAAGTATCATCAAACATGATACAATCTTGTGCACAAAAGTATATCACATATACAACTTGCACAATTCAAGTGAGAAAATCCATTTAAAGTGAACCAATACTAGTTAATGAAAATCAAATATATAATTATACAATAAATCATTAAATCAACACTTGATTCAATGATCCGGTCATATCGCATATAACCGGCTAGTATCCAATGTATCGGCTTCTCGAATCAATCCTCGATTCGATAACCAGGTTATATCGCATATAACCAATCGATACATTCATCGCGAGAATGGAATACGGTATCATATACACGCATTATTCTCGGTCCCGCACATATCTCATATGCGCTCCTATTTCGTTTCGCTTGAGCCAGGAAACCTCTGTGTAGGACTCTAAAGACTCGTCAATACGCCGGTAGCGGATGATGATCATATCAAGCACCCACAAGCCGCAAGCGGTCTGCTAAACGTAACGGCCACCCGGGTATTGAGCGATCAGAAGATCGACGAGCAAGCCCGCTCACACTCCTGTGAATCCAACCAGTAACACTTACCGTACAGTCCGGTCTGTTCGTCTGATATGTCGCATATCTCGCCTAGGGGTGGTAAACGTCAGACCCCAATAGCTCGATAAGTCATGCCGACTTGAGGTCCATAACATTCGTGAAACTACTGATAACTCTTACCAATATATCACTGCAACCCTGGCCAGGGATTTCCTGTTATGGCCAGTCGAGCATAGCACAACATCAACCCCCAATACCGGGAGAGACGAATCCCCTCCTATCGCTCATTGCCTCCATGTGAATCGGGACTGTACCCAAAAACCACCTGTTTGCACGATTCAGTAGAGCCGTGGTAGGGTGGAAATCAAAGCACAGTGGGAGACACACAAGACTCTATGACGATCTCGGGTCAACAGACTAAGCTGTACCAGTGTCACCAGAGAACTGCCATCTGACGTGAGGTATAATACCATCTGGGAGTTCTCGGCGAGTCCGTTCAGTGTACCCAGTCTCCACTGAGCGCCCGCATACCATCTTCGATGTCAAACACCAATGGATATGGGATCATCCATCGCCCATCGCATGGGTCGAGAAGATATGCACTAGTCTACTCTGGAATATCGATGCCCCGTCTCGATATTCCCTCGACTAGGAACATTTCAAGGATGTACTCATGGACTACCCAGGCCCCACTAGTATGATATACATCATAGTCCTGGAAGTCGAGTACACATCCTATGGGCTTTATCAACATGTAATCAGAGAGACAGAAAGTATACATGTTAAGATAAAGTGCAACCAGATAGCGTACTATCATGTCGAGCAAGAAAGTCCTACCTATATATGTCCCAGCATCCACTACAATATACATCCAATGTACAGTAATGGCCTCTAGGGCATACATATAACTAACAATCTCTCACTTGCACTAGGGCCATCTGTAGCAGTGGTTGCAGTATCACATACTCAACCATCCCATAAAAGTCTCTCTTTGGGAAAAGGCCTTCGTGAGTGGATCCGCCGTGTTGTCCTCTGAGTCTACTCTCCTAACCTCGATCACCCTGGAGATCAACTATCTCCATGATCAGGTGATGCTGCCTCAGAATATGTCTGGGTCACTGATGGGACCAGGGTTCCAGGGTCGAAGCCACGCTTCCATTGTCATACAATGGCAGGAACCTAGTTCATCTTATGAACCAATATACACCCAAACTTCCTCTTTGGTAGTATCTTTAATAGCGATGTTACCAGCCTTTATCGTCTAGTTTGCCACGGTATCGAGCTTGGAACTCTTCCAACATACCGTCCCTTTACTGAGGGTAAAGACAGTGCCTGTGACTGACATTCAGTCGTCTTTATCACCCTGAAACACTTCCAGTGATTCTCCCCAGGATCGATTGATACCATCTCACTACAACTAGTGAGTATCCTAACATTCAATTAGATCTATCTCATAGATCCAAAGCTTAGGATTTAGTAGGTATCACTTTGATCCTATATGGAAAATCATTGTGATAAGCGGAGATTGATCGAGCGTAGCATAGGAAACTCCTTCCCTAACAAGAGTATGTCATCCACGTACTCTACGAGGATCGACACCATACTCCCTACTACCTTTTTGTTTATACAAGGTTCATCTACCATTTTGATGATGTCAACTTCTTTGACTAATCCATCAAAACAGATGTTCCAACTCCGCGATGCCTGCTTTATCCTATAAAGCATCTTGCACACGTTTCCGCTGCACCCACTGTCTATGAGGAACTCTGGCTGTGTTCTTATAGACGTTCTCTTCTAAATCAATATTTAGAAAAGTAGTCATGGCACCCAACCACCAGATATCGTAGTCAAGGTATGTAGCCGTGGCAAGTAGGATCTGGATGGACTTAAGCATAGTCCCTGGAAAAGGTTTCATCATTATCCGTGCCTGGTCGATGACGAAAACCTTTAACAAGTCTAGCTTTGAAAGTCTCAACTTGTCTATCTACACCAAGTAATCTTCTCAAGATATACTTGCTCCTGATGGGGATTTAACCTTTCAGATATCGCAACCAAAGTCCATACTTTGCTGGTGTGTATGGATTCCTTCTCAGATCGCTAAGCATCCAGCCATTCTTACAGAGTCCCTACTCTTGATGGCTTGCTCGAATCTAGTTGGGTCATCATCTCATGATGCAATCCTTGCTCCCACTGTCATCGAGAAACCGAGGTATCTCTCAGGCAGGCGAGGAACCCTACCAGATCGGCGGAGAGGCTGAGGTTCGTCGGGGACTATAGAATCCTTTGGTTCTGTCAAATCATCTGCTGTAGTTTGTATAGCTGGAACCTTTCCAGTTCTACATTACAGCCCTTGCCTCGAGCTTGTCCGGATTTTGCTTTTAGACATAGGCCGGTCAACCCCAAATCTTAACTAGCTTAAGATATGGGCTCTTCCCTTTCCATATCATATATGCAGCGGTAGGCAACTGATTTGATTGGAACCCTATTCAATAGGTATGCAGCTTCTCAAGCGCATAACTCCCAAAAAGGAAATAGGTAACTCAGTAGTACTCATCATAGAGCACACCTTATCATATAGGGTGTGATTGCTCCGCCCCGATATACCATCGTGCTATGGTTTATACGGAGGAGTAATGCTGAGAGAGAATCCCATTTTCTTTTAGAATAGTCCAGGAATGCTATGCACAAGTATTCTCCTCCCTGATCTCATCATAGGACATAATACTTATACCCGTATTTTGGTTCTCTACTTCCTACTTATATTCTGTGAATACCTCAAAAGGTTCGGACTTATATTTCAACAGGAATATATGACTGAATCATGAGAGATCATCAGAGAATATAATGAAGTATAAAGAACCAGTCCTGGCATGTGTAGACAGGAGACCTTACATACATCATCATGCATCAGTCCCAAGAGTTCATTAACTCTTTCTCTGTTTCCAATAAACAGAGCTATGGTCATATTATCTTTGTGACATGACTGGCAAGTTTCACAAGATGTAAATTCAAGCTGATTTAAATATACATCTAAATGTAACTTCAGCCAGTCGGGTCGCATTGATATGACCTAGTCTATAATGCCTCAAGAAGAATTCGTTCATTTCTGAACTCTTCTTCTTGTGTGTGTTCAGTATACTAGGAACTGTAGTTTGATTTAGAACGTTAATGCTTTTAGATAACGTGCCTGAACCGATCAACTTTTGATATAGGAAATGTTCAAACATTATCCATCAATACAAAATTATATCCTTTCTTTACTAATAAAGAGATTGATATGATTTTGTATATCAGGTTCGGTATCTAATAGCATTTGTTCAGAATCAATGTATTCGTAATACAGGGTGACAGTGACCAACAGACTTGGCTGCAACACTTGCCCCGTTTTCTGCCTCATGAAACTTATCACCCGTTCTCAGTTTTTCTACCTTTTTGTAGCCCTATGTAACAAATTACATATCTGGGATCATGATCCGGTATCATATACCCAGGATGCAGAGGATACTGAGAAACAGTTCTTTGTAATGAACACACCCGAAGGAGATGCATCATATGCACTTTCTTCGTTTGGGCGGCATAGGAATTCTGGTATTCCCCTATTTCCTGCTCTGTCTTATAACAATTATAAGTTGGAGCGGGACCAACGTTCCCCGGCTCAGTATAACAAGCGGGTTCGGTCAATACATCCATTTTATTATCTTGATTAAGGCGTGATATGGTCGCTACCAGGAGAGAGAGAGAAGAAAACACTCTGCGTGCGCTCTTGCAAGATCAGATTGGTTATATATTTTATCTAATCAGGATGGCTCCCACTGTTTTTATCAAATCTTCCTTCAAACCCTAAAAGGAAAGACTAGCCGGGATTAATTACACTCTACAAGTTTGCCAATCTTTCAGCCAGGCCAGTGTCGGTACTTTGAGGGAGGTTCCTCGTGCTTTCGCACGGACCTAATTACTGTAAACCTCGTTTTCCCAGAGGCGTAACCCCGTTGACACCTTTCTAGACACCTACTTGATCGGCTAATTGCAAAGTGCAAAACTCTCCCAGGAGTAACAATTACTCGCAGTGGGTATCGGGATCCAACTATCACATAGAAGGTATGCAATCTCATTGCAAATTTCAACACTTGAAACTCCCGATTGTTAGTGTATATGCCCTAGAGGCCATTACTGTATCATACTGGTTTGTATATTACTTAATGGATGCTTGGGATATTCACCTTGTATATACAATCTTGCTCAAAATAGTAGTATGCTACTTGGTTTGTTTCTACTTCAATGTGTACATGTGTATATCGCCTATACACATTAGTAGAGCCCTTAGGATCTTTGCTTGATTACCAGCGATGTGATGGCCGTCACACTAGTGGGGCTGGGTAATCTATAAGCACATCCTTATGCAGGTCCCTGGTCGCAGGACTATCGAGACAGGGCATCGATACTCCGGAGTAGACCAGCGCATGCGCTTCTCATCCCAGTGTGGGAGACGGTCTGTCCCACAGCCGTCAGTACGTCGTACTTGAGATAGTATGCGGGTGCTCGTTAGGTTACGGGTACACTGGACAGGACTCGTCGGGAACTGACTAGTTGGTATTATACCTATCGTCAGTTGTCAGTTCCCAGGTGACATGAGTACAGCTTAGTCCGCTGACTTGACACTGTCACTTCGCCTCGGGTGTGTTCCCACTGTACTTTGATCACTACCCTACCACGGCTCAAAGGAGTCGTGCAAACAGGTGGTGGTTGGGTGCAGTCCCGAAGCACTTGGAGGCAGTGACGGTTAGACAGGATTCGTCTCTCCCGGTATTGGGGGTTGACATCGCGCTGTGTCTAGGAGAGCCATTACACGAGTAGTCCCTGGCCAGGGCAAACGAGATATACTGGTAGGTTTCCAGTGTTATCTCAGGGTGTTTTGGGCTTCGCTCCGGCACGACTTGTACCGCTATTGGAGGACTGACGTTTACCGCCCCCTAGGCCCGCCATGCGATGTATCAGACGAACAGACCGGACTATACGGAGAATGTCACACTCAGGCTCAGTAGGAGTTCAGATGGGTTTCGCCTCGTCCGTCTTCTTGTCGGCATTACCTGGGGACCGTTACGCACAGCTAGTGCCGCTTGCGGTCTGTGGTTAAACCCACTGCCAGCGTAGTGTCGAGTCTTTAGAGTCCCACGCAGAAAGCTTTTCGCCTTTAGGCAAAAGAGTAGAGGTCGCATGGTATTGCGACAGGTCGCATGGTTTTGCGACAGGGTTCGGTCACATCCGTGCACTTGTGCACGTACAGTGTCCGGACAGTTTACACTAGCGGGCTTTGGTTTAAGCCAGATCCTAGTGTACCTTATGGGATTGGATTTATCCAGTTTGCATTCATGTTCCTCGGAACGCGGATGCGGGTGTGTATGCACAGTTGACAGGGAGGCAGAGGCAGCGGATTCTCATTAGGGTTGTTGACAGTTGACCGTTGACTTTTTTGACTTTATGCTCAACCCTAATGAGAATATGATATGTGATTAACTATTATATTAATTAAGTATTATGGTGATATGGTTGTTGACTTGTTGACTTTTGTTGACTTGTTGACTTTGATGACTTGTTGACTTTTGTTGACTTGTTGACCGGTTGACTAGGCTTGACTAGTTGACCATCATGATAACCATGGTTATCATTTCATGCCAAAGACTTTTTCTTGCTTGCTCATTTGAGTAAAATGAGTGCATGACATGATAAGCTTATGGTTGCTTCAAACCATCACATAAGACTTTTTTGATATGATGAGTTATGATCACTTTGGATTATGAGAGGGTGAAAGACAAAAGAGTTGCTCATTCTTTCTTGTTCATTCTCTCTCTTGTTCTTGAGCTCTCCTCTTGCTCTCACCCTCAACCTCTTGCTCCCTCTCTTGATCTATGGTTCTCTTGTCTCATGAGTTGAGAATCAAGAACCATAGATAAAATCCCATTCTAAATCATCTCTACTCATTCTAGTTCACTAGGTTTGGCAAACCAAGTGAACTAGTTTCTTCAAAGAACGAAGAAGGAGCTAAAGGTTGGAGCTTTCAAGTGGATCTATCTTCGGCGTACGGAGACAACGAGAAGGAGCCATCGAACCACCATCGGAGCTTGAAGAGAAGGAGTTCAAGTTTAGGTATAACCATCTTCATCCGAGTAGCTAAATATCTTTAGCTTAGTATGCTAGTTTTAGTTTAGGTAAAGATCCCGACCTAGCTTAGTCCATGTTGCCTCTTGCGTTAAAATTTTGATTTTATACCGTTTCCGCCTCCCCGTAAGAACCGGGGGTCGCAACGTGGACTTACAGTGGTATCAGAGACTAACTAAACTTAAACTAGCTTGGTAGTGAAGTGTAACGAAGTTCGGAACCGGAAAAAATCCAAAAACCAAACTTTTACAAAATCTGAGTTTCTGTTGAAATTTTTTCTGGTCAAAATGAAAAACTTTATACTCCTAAATTCGGCTCAGGGTTTTGTGTGAACACCCAAGAAAAACGATACAGTAATTCGTCGAAACCGCCGCCCTTCCGCCGCGCGAGCTAGGTAACCGCCGCGGAACCGCCGCGCTTTGTCGTCTTCTGTGCATCGTTTTTCGTGCAGTGTGTGTCTGTGTTGGTTTTGGGATTTTTGGAATATATTATATGTGCCCAGATTTTCCAGAAAAGAAATTTCCTTTTGGGGTCCTATAATTCCGTATTTTTCCGAACTTCACTGCACTTTGACTATGATGGTTATATCTGTGATGTTTGCATGTATTGAACGTCGGCTAATCGCTATAAGTCGATTGGTCGGGGTTATATATGATCTGTAATGTGCTGGAATGTGTATATAAATATGTTGGATTGTCGCGGGTGAATAGCCGGGGGTTGTGAGACGAGAGTTTTCTTTTCTTGCAATTCATGTAAATTTGTAAATTGATGTAATAATTATTTGTATGGCCGCACAACCGGGAAGGGGTTGTAGCCGTCATTGTATAATTTCTTTTTACTGTTTTTGCTCCTAGGATAGACCCATGGAGGGGTGCACAAACTACCGGGTATGCCGAAGTGTCGAGTGGCCTACTCATGGAGATGAGGGAGGTTGCTACGCTTCGGGTACTTGGCGGGTAGTTTGCCGCACCCGTAGGGGTCTTGGGTGGGGTTTTGGCTATTCACCGCGACCGTGTAATCTGTTTTTGTTGGAGTTAGTGCCCTCAGAGTCAATTATTGGATCACAGGCACGTGATTGCAATGATTGAGGGAGGACCTATCCCGGTAGGACAGTCTTACTCGAGATGATAGTATGCTATCTGGTTTATCTTTATCATCGTGTACTGCTTTAGGTGACCTGACATGTCGCTATTACACGTTGATAGAGCCCCTAGGATTCTTGCTTGACGACCAGCAGTATGATGGCGATCATATACGTGGGAGCTGGTAGTCTATAAGCACATCCTTAAAAGGTCCCTAGTCGTAGGAGTTTCGAGACAGGGCATCGATACTCCATTAGTAGACTAGTGTATACAGTCGAGACCCCGACGAGGGGCGGTGGCCGGTCTCACAAGCCACTGGTGTCAGTTGGTTCACCTAAGATGTATACAGGTGCTCATTGGGTTATGAGTACACCGGACAGGACTCGCCGGGAACCTGCTAGTTGGGCTTATACCTGACGTCAGATAGCAGTTCCCTGGTGACATGTGTACAGGTTAGTTCATCGACCTGAGGATCGTCATTTGTCTCGTGTGAGTTCCCACTGTGCTTTGATTACTACCCTACCACGGCTCAAAGGAGTCGTGCAAACAGGTTTTAGTTGGGTACAGTCCCGAGCCACATGGAGGCAGTGAGCGGATCTGCAGGGGTTCGTCTCTCCCGGTATTGGGGGTGAGGTCGCGCTGTGTCTAGGAGAGCCATTACGCAAAGCCCTCGGCCGAGGCAGGAGATTTACTGGTAGGTATTCCAGTAGTATCTCAGGGCGTTCTGGGCTACACTCCGACACGACTTGTACCGCTTTTGGGGGTCTGACTTTTACCAACCCCCTAGGCCCGCCATGCGATACTCATAGACGAACGGACCGGACTGTACGGATATTGTCACTGACAGGCTCAGTAGGGTGTCAGGATGAGTTCGCTCATCGACGTCCCTTTTTGTCAATAGCTGGTGGCCCGTCACGTATTGGCTTATACCTCTGACGTGCCAGTGGTTAAATCCACAGCCATAGTATTGACGAGTCTTTAGAGTCCACCACACTTACAGTTACTCAAGCTTTCGGGCGAAACGCTGTAGAGGCCGTATGGAGATATGGCAGGGTCCGATCAGATACGTGCGGTATTGCACGGATCAGGATCGGACAGTTTTGTACTAGTGGCCGTATAGTTATATGGCACGGTTCGATCAGACACGTGCGGTATTGTACGGATCAGGGTCGAACGGTTTTTACGAGCCGGCTTTGGTTTAAGCCGGTCCTAGTTTAGTACAGTGTAGATTTTGTCTCATTGCATTTGTATCCGGACGGAATACAGATGCGGGTGTGTATGCACAGTATCGGGGTTTTCCTGTAATTTATTACGGGACCAGTTTTCTGGAGTTGCCAGTTTGCATTCCGTTCCGGCCGGTTTTTCTTTGTTCTTTCCCGGCCGGACTTTTCTGATGGAGGGGGTAATTTGCAGTTTTGCAAATTACATTTGAGGAAGGGGTTTCTTGTAAGTTGATTTATTATGATAACTTATTTAGATACCATTCCTTTCATTCTTCTTTTCATGCTTTATGGAGATTAGAAGTGATGAGATAGGATTTGATCTTTGATTAGAATTGTGATGATGATGTTTGGATATGGTCACCTCTCTTTCTCTCCTACACTCACCTCCCTTTGCATTATGTTTCATTCCTCCACCATTCTTCTTCTCACTTGAGAAAGATGATAAGTTTTTTCAAGAGAGAAAAAAGAAAGAGAGAAAAAAAGAAAGAGAGAAGAAGAAGAAGAAGAGAGCTTGAGTTTCATTTCTTGATCTCATTCATGCTAGAAAAATGCAAGCACCATTTTTCTAATCTCATTTCCTCCATCATCCACAAATGGCAACAAACCCAAGTGAGACAATCTACTACACATTCTACAGCACATCTTGAGCATGTCGAGTTGCCGGCTTCATGCGCGAGTTGCCTCGGTATTGAGGCGGGAGCCCATAAAAGAAGAAGGCGATGTGGTGCCCTTTCCGGTGAGGAGGCGACGATGTGGAGGCAACACTTTCCGCGGGAGATCGGGACGATGACGAGAAGACCGGAGGACTCGGATCACTCGGTATACTTCTCACCCCCTCTCTAGTTAGCTAGCATTAGGTTAATGGTTACGATCCGGGTTTTCATTGTCCGCGGTAGCGCCGGTTTCCGAGTAAGGAAAATTTTTATTCCGCATTTTGGCCTCGAGCAAGAGGCCGGGGCGCTGCCGTGGCGCAACATGGTATCAGAGACACGCCATTAACCTTACCTAGCTTCGTTTGATGTGTTTGCGTTTCCGATCGACCGAAATTTCCAAAAACCGTATTTTTCTAGCACATCAGTTTCTGTCGAAATTTTTTGAAGTCCAAAAATTTTTCAGGTGGTCTCAGAATGATGTGCAGGGAGTTCTAAGAACACTGCAAAAATTTTGTGACATGACTCATCCGTACGACCGCGGAAGGGCGGCCAAAACCCCCTTTTGGCCGCGCTTCCGCCGCAGTATTGTGGGATTGTGTGATTATTTTTTTGCAGTGGGCTTATGGGCTTAAATTAGGGGTTTTGGAATATTAAAATTGGGCCCAGGTTTTCTGTGAGTGCTACAGTTTTGATTGGGGGCCCACTTGTTAATGTTTGGTCAATCGGAAAATTTTAAACACATTTTTCACAGTGTTTACATTATATCTGCGACCGTGAATGTCACTCGATCGGTAAATCCGGTCTAGCTGCTATAGCCCGGTTAGACGGATTTGCGAACGTGACTTTCACGTTGATGTTCTATGTTTATGCTGTGATGTTGCGGATCGGTCGTGGGGGATAACCTGGATGCAATGCTAGTACAGTTTTGGTGTATTATGTACATTTGATTTTGCGGGGCGAGCGTCCGACATGTGGACTGCCGTCACTGCCTGTTTGTATTATTCTTTTGGGGCACGACCTGGTTGCGGTCGATGTACCCGGTGTATGTATATTTTACTTTCTGTACTAGGGTTACCCCGCGGAGGGGTGCACGGATAGCCGGGTTCTGGAGGGCAACGAGCCCGCATCTCATGGCATTGAGACGGAGGGGGCTTCAGTCTGGAATTGGCGGGCTATTCGCCGCACTCGTAGGGGGTACAGGTTGACCCAGGAGGGGTGCCCAAGTTACCGGATTCCGTGAAGTGCTGGGTGGTCCATTCACGGTGCTGAAGGGGGCTGCCTCGCTTCAGGTTTTGGCGGGTGACTTGCCGCGCCCGTAGGGGTCTAGGTTTTCATTGCACAGGCTATCCACACAACCAGGGGAACGTCGGGTTTCAGCAGCGGCTCTGTGAAACCCGGGGCTTCCAGATATCTGTATTGTTCTGTGATGCTGTATATTTCTGTGATGTTGCATTTTATCACGCCTTGAGCGAAATTTAATATATTGGTATATATATTAGTAGATGTTGTATATGTTTTACATCCGCGCTAGTCCAGTCCCCGCTCTGTCGTTAGTTAAGTAACCTAACGGGTGATGACGGGACCCAGTGGCGAATGCGGATGGCATATACGTACATCAGTATATTTTCGTTCTTTATTGGTGTGATCAATTGATGGGACTGCGTTGATTCGGATCAATGCAAGCTAAACAAACCTATTCTGATGTTGTTGGAACAATTTTTCAAAAAGCTGTTATTGCAAGGACGTTCACTTTTGTTTTGCATCGTGGTATTCATTTGGAATATCCTGCTCCTCAGTCGACGAGGCAAGGGCCGAGATCCCTTCACCGGGAGTGACCCCTTGGACAGAAGTTTGCGTCAGGGCAATAGCTTCACTATAGCCGATTACTTTTTGCTTTGCATCGTGGTATTCAGTTGGAATATCCTGCACCTCATTCTACGGGGAAAAAGCCGAGATCCCTTCACCGGGAGTGACCTCTTTAGCAAAGGTTTTCGTCACTATATTTTTATAAAAGGTTATCCAGTTCCTTCAACGATATCAAGTTCATTACGTTAAAGGTTTTTCGCCAAAAACCAGTCGTAGCCCTCCGTCATTTCAGATTAGTATTGCTTAGTATTCGCGCTACGTTTGTCGTTGCTATTCGCCGAGGCGTAGTGTGCGGTAGCTTTGTTGTGCTATTCTGTCGCATGGATATGTGGATTGGTTAGGACAGTCGTACGACTTTGTTGATTATTCGTCAAGGGTCGTGCGGGTGGGTTTAACGCAATCAAGATAATGACGGGCTGAACTTGACTAGGACCTTTTGATTTGTTGATTATTCGTCAAGGTCACTTAGGTCCTAGGGGTAAAAATCACATCGGGAGTTTCAAAAGAACTGAAACTTGCCAGGTATGCGCATACCTTCTGGAGTGTGGTGACGTGAGTGGATTCCGTCACGTTATCATGCGATGATAGTTGGATCCCGATTCCCACTGATGAGTTGGTTTACTCCTCGGGTGACCCCGACTAATTCTTCTTTCAGGTTTGGAGGAGAATTTGAGGTACAGTGGGAGGTTTCCAGATTAGACAAAGTGGTAACCATTCTGATCTAGGATAGAGTGCACGCTGAGTGTTTCTTTTCTCTCTCTCTGGCAGCGACCATTGACCCGACCCTGGACTATGACTCAGTGACTAAGTTGACCGAACCTTCTTAACACTGGCTTTTTGGATTGTCAGAGTTGCAGACCTCATTGCCACTCCTACTTTTACCCTTTTCTCCAGGACACCCCGTATTACTACGAACGTCCACTTCCATTGGACAAAACCATCGTATGGTTAGATACGAACTCGAAGGACTTCGAGGATGGTTTCTGGTTCTGGAGAAAACGAATAGGACTATTCAGTTGTCTTTTCTTTTCACCTTCTCTCAGGTTGCGAGTACTCCTTGGTTTAGGAGTAGTACACCTATTACGCAAATTGGATAGTCTTCTTCCAAACCATAGGCTGGTGCCGACCGGTAGGGAATGAAGGAAACCAATTAGCATAACGATGGTGTACAGAAGGTATTAAGTTTAGACAAAGCAAGGGATTAGTAAGAGGGCAAAGTAAATTGCGACTGATATTCACGACCAAACCAAGTATTTCTTCGCCAATCCTAAATCACCTTTGTATTTCTCCAGGACACTCCGTATCACTACGAAGATCCCATTTTATTGGATACTCCATCGTATGGTTATATACGAACTCGAAAGGAACTAGTTCCAGTTCGGGGATGGATTCTGGTTCAGGAGAAATAGGAATAAAGTACATTCAGGTGTCTTTTATTTTCACCTTCTCTCGCGTTGCGAGTGCTCCTAGGATTAGGACAGTACACCCTTTATGCTTCTTGGATAGTCTTCTTCCAAACCATAGGCTGGTGCCGAACGGTAGGGAAGGAAGAAAACCATTTGGCCTAAAGGGGTGTACAGAAGGTAATGACTAAAGACACAGAAAGGGATTTAGAAAGATGGCAAAGAATTATACGGTTATAGTTGTGAATCTGGATAATGGTAGAGGCATTACTAGGAATACCAGAATACCCCACAGAAACATTTTTAATGTTTCAGTTTTACTGTGTAATGTTAAAAGAAAACTGATTTCCCGATTAGACACTTACTCCAGGGTATGTATTTACCAGGTTGGATTCTCACATTTGTATGGTTTTACAGATGATGAGTGGGAGTAAGTTATTGGGAATTGGGTGATCATCCTTATTATATCAGGATTCGTTGTAATCGGTGATATTTGAGGAAGTCACCTGGGTTGTTTGCCGGTCGGCAAATATTTGGTTATGAATATCCGTTGTTGTGCACCAATTTCAAATTGGTATATCTGTACGTCTATTTTCATAGAGTGAGATATACCTTTTGATATTATGTCGATGACATTTACCTATATCAGTGGATGGTTAGGTAAGGAGCATTAAACAGCGGTGTAATTCTTCTTAACCATAAGTACAGTTTTTCAACCTACGACACACAGTGAAAGAGTTGTTAGACTCAGAGGACTTATACAGAGTATTGTATGTTGTCCAGTGTCCATTAGGACAGAGGGGTTGGTCCTCATACTATATTCTGTTTACTTTTAACTTCTCTAGTTCTTAGACATGTGCTTCGTGGAAACACAGGGTCTAAGTTTTTGAGGAGTTATAGGTATTTGAATAGAGTAGAGAACCAGGTATGGCAAGTATCGGGATTCTTCAAAGTGATCGAAGATGTAGATACTTGTGTATGGTATTCAGTTGATAGTAATGATAATGAGAACTTGCTTCTCTTTCAGGTTACTCATAATTGGAAGCATTCCTAAGTTGAGTAACGCTGATCGGCCTCCTTCCATTTAGTTGACATGCACTGGAGACAGCTGCATGATTTGAATCTGGTTCAATTAAATCAGTGCCTCTGGTTCTATATTGGATATAGAACAGTTCATATCTTAACATTGTTAAGGTACGGGGAGTTGTCCGGCTTATGCTTAAAACCAGACTCCGGATAACTCAAGGCACGTTTCTGTAATGGCTGTTTGTGGGTTGACCCAGGCTATGACGAGGGTTGACTTTCTACCATCTGGCAGATCAATAGAAATATTGTTCTAGACTCGCCACAATTTTATTAAAAATGGATTTTTTCAAAAACAGAAGTGGGAGTATGGTAGAACTGGAAGTGATTCCAGAACCGCAAACGATTACTGAAGATTTGATAAGGAACCTAAAGATTCAATCTGATTTGACATTCCATTGGCCACTCCGCAGATAAGGTGGGTAACTTCAGGCACCCGAGAGGTACTCCGGTAGCCTCAAGGACGGTGACAGGGAAGTTCTTGTTTACCCACACTTGCCATTGTTGTTGTTCCAGGCTGCGAGACCCGGCAGGAGGATGAGTATAGCGTCGTTCTAAACTAGCTTTAGAAGTGCACGTCTATATGACTCTGGCAGAGGGTTGTCGTAGTCAGTGGGAGCAGCGGAAGCATTGGTGGACTTTGTGCTTATGTCTATTTATAGACTAAAGCAGATATAGCGGAGTAAGATCATCTGTTTCTGATGTGACAGTCATGGGTTTGACGTCATCAGAATAGGGGGTGGATCTGTTGAGAAGGTAGTAGGAAGTGATATTCCTATACTACGATCGGTTATACTTTGGTCGTCACACAGTGTTTTCTCCACAAGGGACTTGGACATTATATCAGACATACTGGTTACTAGATCTATGGTTTTAGATCTAGATTTGGGTGGTTTCCCAATCAGGGTACTTTGACAGCATTCTAAGAGTATTTAGAATGGACGACTCCTGGCACGGTAGTGTACCTGCAGGTAATGGAGTCACCCTCTCTAAAGGTGTCTTACAGACTAAAGGGGAGAGGGATACGCATGATTGACAGATCACTTGCTTAGGCAATTGAGTCAATCATGAGATGTCAAGTACCACACCAGATGTTGTTCTTGCACTAGATGCAATAAGTTGATATTAATCCAATCCTGGAAAAACAGTAGGAAGCAGTTTTAGAACATAAGTGAATGTTCTAGGGATATGATAACGGCTGTCTCCTTTAGGAGACGGTTATCACTCCAGGCTTCCAAGGTGACATGGACGACAAGGAGGTTGTCAGAGTTATAGTTCTCCCTCTGACGAGGGGCAGTATTTTGGACAGGTGGTCCAAGGCAATACTGAGGGAGGCATGGCGCAGGATACTGATTAAGTTCAGTTAACGATACAGTCTAAGAAGTTTGGATTTGGAGTTCATTTATGAACTAGGTCCCATCAGACATCCAGACGTTCCATGACAGGTATTGCTCATTTCGGGAGATGGTTTTCTCCGCGAACTTGAGATATAGAGAGACAAAGAAAGAAACATCATAGCGGATCCACTCACTGAGGCTATTCCTCGAACGCAATAGTTTCGCAAACGGGTTTTGTGAGACTGACTAGTAGAGGAGTTGGGTGTTCGGTATCACACGGGTTGTGAGTATGCGACATCGCAATAATTAGCCTTGAGTGCAAGTGGGAGATTGTTGGAGTTAGTGCCCTCAGAGTCAATTATTGGATCACAGGCACGTGATTGCAATGATTGAGGGAGGACCTATCCCGGTAGGACAGTCTTACTCGAGATGATAGTATGCTATCTGGTTTATCTTTATCATCGTGTACTGCTTTAGGTGACCTGACATGTCGCTATTACACGTTGATAGAGCCCCTAGGATTCTTGCTTGACGACCAGCAGTATGATGGCGATCATATACGTGGGAGCTGGTAGTCTATAAGCACATCCTTAAAAGGTCCCTAGTCGTAGGAGTTTCGAGACAGGGCATCGATACTCCATTAGTAGACTAGTGTATACAGTCGAGACCCCGACGAGGGGCGGTGGCCGGTCTCACAAGCCACTGGTGTCAGTTGGTTCACCTAAGATGTATACAGGTGCTCATTGGGTTATGAGTACACCGGACAGGACTCGCCGGGAACCTGCTAGTTGGGCTTATACCTGACGTCAGATAGCAGTTCCCTGGTGACATGTGTACAGGTTAGTTCATCGACCTGAGGATCGTCATTTGTCTCGTGTGAGTTCCCACTGTGCTTTGATTACTACCCTACCACGGCTCAAAGGAGTCGTGCAAACAGGTTTTAGTTGGGTACAGTCCCGAGCCACATGGAGGCAGTGAGCGGATCTGCAGGGGTTCGTCTCTCCCGGTATTGGGGGTGAGGTCGCGCTGTGTCTAGGAGAGCCATTACGCAAAGCCCTCGGCCGAGGCAGGAGATTTACTGGTAGGTATTCCAGTAGTATCTCAGGGCGTTCTGGGCTACACTCCGACACGACTTGTACCGCTTTTGGGGGTCTGACTTTTACCAACCCCCTAGGCCCGCCATGCGATACTCATAGACGAACGGACCGGACTGTACGGATATTGTCACTGACAGGCTCAGTAGGGTGTCAGGATAAGTTCGCTCATCGACGTCCCTTTTTGTCAATAGCTGGTGGCCCGTCACGTATTGGCTTATACCTCTGACGTGCCAGTGGTTAAATCCACAGCCATAGTATTGACGAGTCTTTAGAGTCCACCACACTTACAGTTACTCAAGCTTTCGGGCGAAACGCTGTAGAGGCCGTATGGAGATATGGCAGGGTCCGATCAGATACGTGCGGTATTGCACGGATCAGGATCGGACAGTTTTGTACTAGTGGCCGTATAGTTATATGGCACGGTTCGATCAGACACGTGCGGTATTGCACGGATCAGGGTCGAACGGTTTTTACTAGCCGGCTTTGGTTTAAGCCGGTCCTAGTTTAGTACAGTGTAGATTTTGTCTCATTGCATTTGTATCCGGACGGAATACAGATGCGGGTGTGTATGCACAGTATCGGGGTTTTCCTGTAATTTATTACGGGACCAGTTTTCTGGAGTTGCCAGTTTGCATTCCGTTCCGGCCGGTTTTTCTTTGTTCTTTCCCGGCCGGACTTTTCTGATGGAGGGGGTAATTTGCAGTTTTGCAAATTACATTTGAGGAAGGGGTTTCTTGTAAGTTGATTTATTATGATAACTTATTTAGATACCATTCCTTTCATTCTTCTTTTCATGCTTTATGGAGATTAGAAGTGATGAGATAGGATTTGATCTTTGATTAGAATTGTGATGATGATGTTTGGATATGGTCACCTCTCTTTCTCTCCTACACTCACCTCCCTTTGCATTATGTTTCATTCCTCCACCATTCTTCTTCTCACTTGAGAAAGATGATAAGTTTTTTCAAGAGAGAAAAAAGAAAGAGAGAAAAAAAGAAAGAGAGAAGAAGAAGAAGAAGAGAGCTTGAGTTTCATTTCTTGATCTCATTCATGCTAGAAAAATGCAAGCACCATTTTTCTAATCTCATTTCCTCCATCATCCACAAATGGCAACAAACCCAAGTGAGACAATCTACTACACATTCTACAGCACATCTTGAGCATGTCGAGTTGCCGGCTTCATGCGCGAGTTGCCTCGGTATTGAGGCGGGAGCCCGTAAAAGAAGAAGGCGATGTGGTGCCCTTTCCGGTGAGGAGGCGACGATGTGGAGGCAACACTTTCCGCGGGAGATCGGGACGATGACGAGAAGACCGGAGGACTCGGATCACTCGGTATACTTCTCACCCCCTCTCTAGTTAGCTAGCATTAGGTTAATGGTTACGATCCGGGTTTTCATTGTCCGCGGTAGCGCCGGTTTCCGAGTAAGGAAAATTTTTATTCCGCATTTTGGCCTCGAGCAAGAGGCCGGGGCGCTGCCGTGGCGCAACAGTTTTTGTTACAGGCTCGTACAAATTACAGATTCCTAGTATATCCAATGTATTTATCTGTGATCTGAAATGTTTATCATTGCAGTATATCTATATATGATATTATTTAGGCGTTGCTTATGTTTTACAGACGCGCTAGCCCAGCCCCCGCTCTGTCGTTAGTTAAGTAACCTAACGGGTAATGACGGGGCCCCGTGGCGAATGCGAATGGCATAAGCGTACGTCATATTTTGGTTGTTTTCTGCAATGGTAGGATTAAATGATGGGACGCATTAAAAGAACTAATGCAAGAATATCACGCATTAAAGGAACTAATGCAAGATAATAAACCAAGTTAAAGTCGTTGGAACACTTTCGAAAAACCACTTGGTTCTTTTCAAAAACAACTTTTAAATGCGGAGCTTGAGCCACTCTTTTTAAAAGCTATCTCGTTCCATCGACCAAATCAAGTTCACTACGTTCACGGTTTTGCCAAAACCATCCGTAGCCCTCCGTCGTTTCGCATGAATAGTCAATAGTATTCAAGCTGTGTATGTTGGCCAAAGTCAAGGCATAGTGATTGGTAGCTATTGGGTGTTCATGTGTAGCATAGATAGATGCGTTGGTTTGGGACAGTCGTACTGCCATTTTGGCCAAAGTCAAGGGTAGGTACGGATGGATCCAAATTAACCTGGATAATGACGGGTAGAACTTGACATGTGACTTATGATATTTTGGCCAAAGTCAAGGTCATAAGAGCATGGGGCAAAAATCCACATCGGGAGTTTCATAAGTACTGAAACTTGCTAGATTTGCATACCATTTGGAGTGTGATGATTCTGGTAGGATTCCTTCAGTTTCGTCACGCGATGATATTTGGATCCCGATCCTACTGTGAGTATATGCTACTCCTCGGGAAATTTCTCACTTAACGATCAATGCTATAAACCTAGTAGGTGCCTAGAAAGGTGTTAGCGGGGCTACGCCCCCAGGGAAAAGAGGTTCTTTAATTAAGGAACATCGCGAAAGCGTTGGAAAACCTCCCTCGAAGTACCGACACCGGCCTGGCTGAACGGTTAAGCAAGTATTGTACGGTGGGATTGATCCTGACTAATTCTTCCTTTATGGTTTGAGGAGGGATTCGAGAAACAGTGGGAGCCATCCTGTTTAGACAAACTAAAAACCACTCTAAACTTGCAAGAGCATCATGCTGAGTGTTTCTTCTTCTCTCTCCTAATTGCAGCGACCAATAAACATGACTGGACTTAAGTTACTCCTAGATAAAAACAAACTGACAGGGCCAAACTACAAAGATTGGCTCAGGAATGTCAAGATAGCAATCACTTATGACAAGCTGGGGTATCTTCTTACCACCAAAGCTCCCCCTGTCCCTGGTCCAACTTCCAGCGTCGCGGATAAGGAAATCCGTAAGACTTGGGAGATTGATAGCGTGAAGGCCAAATGCCTCCTGCTTGCCTCGATGGACAACGAACATCAGAGGAGGCATGAGAATATGGACATGGAGTCCATATTGCTCCATACAAAAGAACTGTATGGAGAGCAATCACGTATCGCAAGATACGAAGCGTCGAAAAAGTTATTTTCGACAAGAATGGCCGTCGGATCATCAGTAGCCGAGCACGTGCTAAAGATGATCGGCTACATTGAGGAGCTCGCTGACCTAGGGATCACATTGGAGAGTGAGCTATATACGGATATAGTTCTCCAGTCCCTTCCTTCCACTTACGCCCAGTTTATACTGAACTTCAACCTACAAGAAAAAGAGGTTGAACTATCAGAGCTCCTCAACATGCTGAGGAGCGCAGAGGGCACCCTACAGAAAGGTAGGGAAACATCCACTTTGTTTGTAGGAGGATCATCTTCTTCTAGGTCCAAGGCGAAAGCCAAGGGAAAGAAGAAGAAGGCCCCCGCCAAACCAAGGGGCGGTGTTAGTAAAGTGGATACGAAGGGAAAAGGTAAAGCAACAAAGATAGCGGGGAAGCTTGTGGATAAGGAAGAATGCTTCTATTGTCATAAGAAAGGACACTGGAAGAATGATTGCAGGGCCTGGAAGGCCAGAACACAGGAATTGAAGCAGGTTGCAGCTTCAGCTTCAGGTGTGTATGTTATTGAAAACTGTCTTTCAATAAACTCTACTTCCTGGGTATTGGATACCGGATCAGGATCTCATATCTGTAATTCTTTGCAGGCGTTGAGAAACCGTAGGGTTTTGAAGGCAGGTGACATGACCCTCAGAGTTGCGAACGGAGCTAGCATGGATGCTAAAGCCGTGGGGGACTATCACCTGGGAATGTCAGATGGACATGTTTTGGTTTTGCGTAATTGCTTTTTTGTACCCAACGCAACTTGTAATATCATTTCTGTATCTTTAGTTTCTAAAGAAGGTTATGAATTTGCGTTTGTAAGTAATGTTGTAAACATTCACCTTAATCAAGTTTTGATTGGGTCAGGTACATTGAGTAATGGTATATACGTGTTAAACCAACCACAGATTTTCAACGTCCAGAATACACACAAAAGAAAGTCTCCAGAACTAAATCAGACTTTCTTATGGCATTGTAGATTGGGTCACATCAATGAGAGAAGGTTGACTAAGTTACATACAGAAGGATATTTGAATGCGTTCGAATATCAATCATATGCCACTTGTCAATCTTGTCTCAAAGGAAAGATGACAAAGACTCCGTTTACTGGACATGGAGTAAGAGCAAGCGAGCTCTTGGGACTCGTACACAGTGACGTGTGCGGTCCAATGTCTACACATGCCCGAAGCGGACATTCTTACTTCATTACTTTTACGGATGACTTCTCAAGGTACGGTTATATCTTCTTAATGAAACATAAGTCCGAGGCCTTTGGAAAATTCCAGGAGTATAAGAATGAAGTAGAGAAACAGACCGGCAAAAGTATTAAGATTCTAAGATCGGATCGAGGTGGAGAATACTTAAGTGCCGAGTTCCTGGACTATTTAAAAGAGAACGGAATTCTCTCTCAGCTTACTCCTCCATACACCCCGCAACATAACGGTGTATCGGAGAGACAGAACCGCACCCTATTGGATATGGTGCGGTCCATGATGAGTAACGCTGAGTTACCGCGATCATTCTGGGGGTATGCACTAGAATCAGCCGCATACCTTTTGAACCGAGTTCCCACTAAGACTGTGCCTACCACGCCATTTGAGATGTGGTGTGGGAAGAGACCCCATCTTAATCACATTAAGATATGGGGAAGTCCAGCTTTTGTCAAAAAGCAGCATGCGGACAAGCTCGAGGCACGCTCAGTACTGTGCAAGTTTGTGGGATATCCAAAGAATTCCAAGGGATATTTCTTCTACTGTGAAGAGGAACAAAAAGTTCTTGTTTCTCGTCATGCCCACTTTCTAGAACACCAGTTCATAGAAAAAGAAATAAGTGGGAGCGCAGTAGAACTGGAAGAAATTCCAGAACCACAGACTGTTACTGAAAGCTTGGTGGAACCAGAGGGTTCAACAGAACAGGACATTCCTACGCCGCTCCACAGGAGTAGTAGGCAGTCTCATCCGCCCGAGAGATACTACGGTTTTCTCATAGACGGGGATAGAGAGGATTGCATCATAGATTATGATGAGCCTACTAGCTTCCAGCAGGCCGTTCAGAGCGTTGACTCAGTGAAATGGCTGGATGCAATGCGGACCGAAATGGAGTCCATGTACACCAACAAGGTATGGACGTTGGACATTGCTCCAGATGGGGTAAAACCCGTAGGATGCAAGTGGATCTTCAAAAGGAAGATTGGTGTAGATGGACAGGTTGAGACCTATAAAGCTAGGCTGGTAGCAAAGGGTTTTCGTCAAAGACCTGGCTTGGACTACGACGAAACCTTTTCTCCAGTAGCCATGCTGAAATCCATTCGGATCCTTCTTGCCATTGCTGCCTTCCACGATTATGAGATCTGGCAAATGGACGTAAAGACAGCTTTTCTAAATGGAAATTTAGAGGAGTGTGTCTATATGGACCAGCCAGAGGGTTTCATTCAGAGTGGGAGCAGCGGAAAGGTGTGCAAGTTGCTTAAGTCCATCTATGGACTAAAGCAGGCATCGCGGAGTTGGAACATCTGTTTTGATGAGACGGTCAAAGAATTTGGCTTTATCAAAAATCCAGATGAACCATGCATCTATAGTAGATTTGTAGCGAGAACTGTAGTATTCCTCGTTTTATACGTGGATGACATTCTCTTAATAGGAAATGACATTCCTATGCTACAATCTGTCAAGGGGTTCTTGTCACACAGGTTCTCCATGAAAGACCTGGGTGATGCCTCATACATTCTGGGTATCCGGATCTATCGTGACAGATCCAAGAGGATATTAGGACTTTCGCAGTCCAGGTACATCGACACCATACTGAAGAGGTTCAGTATGGAAGATTCCAAGCGCGGTAACCTACCGGCTTGTCACGGGATCACCCTCTCTAAAGAGATGTCTCCCAAGACTGATTTAGAGAGGGATCGCATGTCTATTATACCCTACGCTTCTGCGGTAGGCTCTATAATGTATGCGATGTTGTGTACCAGACCGGATGTAGCTTATGCACTGAGTGTGGTAAGCCGGTATCAGTCTAACCCTGGGAAGAAACACTGGATAGCGGTAAAGAACATTCTCAAGTACCTGAGAAGGACTAAGGAGATGTTCTTGGTGTATGGCGGAAAAGACCTCCAGATCGAGGCCTTTGCTGACTCCAGCTTCCAGAGTGACAAGGATGATTCCAAGTCCATGTCGGGTTTTGTCTTTACCCTCAATGGAGGGGCGGTGTGTTGGAAGAGTTCCAAACAAGAAACCGTTGCAGACTCGACGATGGAAGCGGAATACATCGCTGCATCTGATGCCGCAAAAGAAGCTGTCTGGATGAGGAAGTTCTTGAAAGAACTTCAGGTGGTTCCGTCCATTGTTGATCCAATACCTCTGTATTGCGACAACAATGGGGCTATAGCTTTAGCAAAGGAACCCAGGTCCCATCAGAAATCCAGGCACATCTTGAGGCGGTATCACCTGATCAGGGAGATCGTAGATCGCCAGGAGATCGAGGTTCGGAGAGTCGCTTCAGAAGATAACACTGCTGATCCATTCACCAAGTCCCTGCCCCAGACTCAGTTCGAGCGGCTGATCGAGATGATAGGTCTTCGATACGCCAGTACATGGCCTTAGTGCAAGTGGGAGATTGTTAGTGTATATGCCCTAGAGGCCATTACTGTATCATACTGGTTTGTATATTACTTAATGGATGCTTGGGATATTCACCTTGTATATACAATCTTGCTCAAAATAGTAGTATGCTACTTGGTTTGTTTCTACTTCAATGTGTACATGTGTATATCGCCTATACACATTAGTAGAGCCCTTAGGATCTTTGCTTGATTACCAGCGATGTGATGGCCGTCACACTAGTGGGGCTGGGTAATCTATAAGCACATCCTTATGCAGGTCCCTGGTCGCAGGACTATCGAGACAGGGCATCGATACTCCGGAGTAGACCAGCGCATGCGCTTCTCATCCCAGTGTGGGAGACGGTCTGTCCCACAGCCGTCAGTACGTCGTACTTGAGATAGTATGCGGGTGCTCGTTAGGTTACGGGTACACTGGACAGGACTCGTCGGGAACTGACTAGTTGGTATTATACCTATCGTCAGTTATCAGTTCCCAGGTGACATGAGTACAGCTTAGTCCGCTGACTTGACACTGTCACTTCGCCTCGGGTGTGTTCCCACTGTACTTTGATCACTACCCTACCACGGCTCAAAGGAGTCGTGCAAACAGGTGGTGGTTGGGTGCAGTCCCGAAGCACTTGGAGGCAGTGACGGTTAGACAGGATTCGTCTCTCCCGGTATTGGGGGTTGACATCGCGCTGTGTCTAGGAGAGCCATTACACGAGTAGTCCCTAGCCAGGGCAAACGAGATATACTGGTAGGTTTCCAGTGTTATCTCAGGGTGTTTTGGGCTTCGCTCCGGCACGACTTGTACCGCTATTGGGGGACTGACGTTTACCGCCCCCTAGGCCCGCCATGCGATGTATCAGACGAACAGACCGGACTGTACGGAGAATGTCACACTCAGGCTCAGTAGGAGTTCAGATGGGTTTCGCCTCGTCCGTCTTCTTGTCGGCATTACCTGGGGACCGTTACGCACAGCTAGTGCCGCTTGCGGTCTGTGGTTAAACCCACTGCCAGCGTAGTGTCGAGTCTTTAGAGTCCCACGCAGAAAGCTTTTCGCCTTTAGGCAAAAGAGTAGAGGTCGCATGGTATTGCGACAGGTCGCATGGTTTTGCGACAGGGTTCGGTCACATCCGTGCACTTGTGCACGTACAGTGTCCGGACAGTTTACACTAGCGGGCTTTGGTTTAAGCCAGATCCTAGTGTACCTTATGGGATTGGATTTATCCAGTTTGCATTCGTGTTCCTCGGAACGCGGATGCGGGTGTGTATGCACAGTTGACAGGGAGGCAGAGGCAGCGGATTCTCATTAGGGTTGTTGACAGTTGACCGTTGACTTTTTTGACTTTATGCTCAACCCTAATGAGAATATGATATGTGATTAACTATTATATTAATTAAGTATTATGGTGATATGGTTGTTGACTTGTTGACTTTTGTTGACTTGTTGACTTTGATAACTTGTTGACTTTTGTTGACTTGTTGACCGGTTGACTAGGCTTGACTAGTTGACCATCATGATAACCATGGTTATCATTTCATGCCAAAGACTTTTTCTTGCTTGCTCATTTGAGTAAAATGAGTGCATGACATGATAAGCTTATGGTTGCTTCAAACCATCACATAAGACTTTTTTGATATGATGAGTTATGATCACTTTGGATTATGAGAGGGTGAAAGACAAAAGAGTTGCTCATTCTTTCTTGTTCATTCTCTCTCTTGTTCTTGAGCTCTCCTCTTGCTCTCACCCTCAACCTCTTGCTCCCTCTCTTGATCTATGGTTCTCTTGTCTCATGAGTTGAGAATCAAGAACCATAGATAAAATCCCATTCTAAATCATCTCTACTCATTCTAGTTCACTAGGTTTGGCAAACCAAGTGAACTAGTTTCTTCAAAGAACGAAGAAGGAGCTAAAGGTTGGAGCTTTCAAGTGGATCTATCTTCGGCGTACGGAGACAACGAGAAGGAGCCATCGAACCACCATCGGAGCTTGAAGAGAAGGAGTTCAAGTTTAGGTATAACCATCTTCATCCGAGTAGCTAAATATCTTTAGCTTAGTATGCTAGTTTTAGTTTAGGTAAAGATCCCGACCTAGCTTAGTCCATGTTGCCTCTTGCGTTAAAATTTTGATTTTATACCGTTTCCGCCTCCCCGTAAGAACCGGGGGTCGCAACGTGGACTTACACCAATAATGGTTTTTACCCCTAGCACCTATGACCTTGGCTAAGGTCAACAAATCATAGGTACTAATCAAGTTCTACCCGTCATTTCGTGATTAATTAGACCCATCCACATGACCCTTGGCTAAGGTCAACAAAGCCACATAACTGTCCTAACTAATCGCATCATATGCTATGTAGGAAGACATCACTTAGCTACCGTACACTGTGCCTTGACTATGGTCAACAAACACAGCACGAATACTAAGTACTCTACTTCCTAAAATGACGGAGGGTTGCGAATGGTTTTTGTGAAAACCTTTAACGCTTTGAACTTGATCTCGTTGCGGAATCAAATGGTTTTTAAATGGAATGTTTTTGAAGCTTTTCTAGTTTTGCTAAAGGGGTCACTCCCGGTGAAGGGATCGTCGGCCCTTTCCTCGTCGAATGAGGTGCGGGATATATCATATATATCACAGTGCAAAGCGGAAACTATAGAAGTGATCAAAGACAAACCGAGAGTTGTAGCATCTGCCAGTTATTGCTAAAGGAGTCACTCCCGGTGAAGGGATCTCGGTCCTTTCCTCATCGAATAAGGTGCAGGATGTTCTATAATGAACACCGCGATGCAAAGCAAGAACTGTAGCTACATGTTTTATTTTGAAATTCGATTCCACAACATCAATTAGGTTTATTTTCTTTCATTAATCTCATTAATGAATATCCCATCATTTAAGTCCACCTAAACATCACAGATAAATATAACGTACGCTTATGCCATCCGCATTCGCCTCGATGTCCCGTCTGCACCGTTAGGTTAGGTAACTAACGGCAGAGCGGGGCAGGGCTAGCGCGGGTGTAAAACATAAGTAACGTCTATATAATATATCATATATGCTATATATAATATCTGTCACAGAACATCACATGATCACAGATAAATCACAGCAGAAGATACACATGAAATATTGGATATACTAGGACGTCCGTGTTTTCAATACGAGCCAGTATAAAACACGGATTCCACGGTCGTGATGAATAGCCAATCCCACACCCCTAGACCCCTACGAGAGCGGCAAGCAACCCTACCAATTCTAGGGTTAGGAGACCCGGACTCGACTCATCGAGTTGGTCTCCCACTGGACCCCAGAACCCGGTTACTTGTGCTCCCTTCCTTGGGTCTATCCTAGTGCAGAAAAGTAAATAATATACAAATGGTGACAACATCCGCAACCTGGAAGTGCCCCAATAAAAGAATATTACATACAAGTTTTTACATGAATGAAAATGAAAAACACTCATCTCACATAAAAACCCCCCGGCTATTCAAACACGACGATCCAATATAACATATCCAGCAACACATAACATCTCATGTCATCAACGTAAGTAAATATGCGCATCCCAATTGTCGTTGACATATAGCAACGAAACCGGCGATATCACATATTACACATACGGTCACAGAAAAGAAAGTGTAAAACTACAACAGTTGGAATCCGCAACCTCCTCAGACATCGCATGCCTGACCAAATGAAATACTTAGACATCGCATGCCTAGCAATTATAAACCCCGCATTTTAGTCTCAAAGTCGAAAACACTTTTCAATATCAAGTCAGGCAATTCAACAGGATTCCCGACATTCTGATCGAATGCTCGTCGCAAACTTTAGTAGGCGGCCGCACCCCCGACGCCGTCGACGAAGTGCACCAAGGCGGAACACCGCTGCCGCGAGCACCCGGACGGATGCTTTCGGCGACGGGGTTCTCCTACAGTCACTTGGTCGGGGCTATGGGGTGAGGCTGTCTATTAAGTTTACCCGGCGAGTATCCGCGTACACTACGTGATTGCGACGGACTTTTGATCACATCAAAATTCCGTGGCAACCGATCAAGTGAGACTAAAGTGCTATGTTTATAACATTCATTCAGTTATCTCATAACTATTTGTGAATTCCAATTATTGTATCACATTCCGGATAAATAGAAAATGTTAAACTTTCCGATCGAACAATCGAACACCCAAGTTTTCCCGATACAGCTCAACACATGAAATAAGTCTAACAGTATTCAGTTCGTGCCTCAGTAGCAACGGTCCAGCCGTAGAAGAGTCAAGCCAACGCCTCACATGTGGCACGCCGTACTGCCCCAAACCCGAAGGTTCAAAGGGCAGTTCAAGACGGTCACATAATCGAGTTAAGGTTTGTTGTCTTCTAGAGGGTCCATCGCGTTACTTGCACTACTTAGAACGTCGTTAAACTACGGAAAAATCCAACAATTGGAAATTTCCCGGCAGGGGAAAAAGTGGGTATTTATATCCGGTCGAACTTTTTAACATATTCTAAGATTTATCCGGAAAAACACACCGACAAAATTAGACAATCCGATCGATACACCGAGTTCCCAATACAACCCAGAAAATGCAACTCTGGAAAAATTATTAAAAATCCCCAGGAAAACCAGCACAGATCACTAGGAATTACTATGCAAAACAGGATGCACAAAGCGACAAAAGGGCCGCGGATCCGCCGCATGAGCCTCCTGTAGGGCCGCGGATCCGCGCCTCCTTTGTGGAATCAAGCCCTCGAATTTCACAGTAAGTCTTAGGATTACCTGCTGATTTTTCTGCATATTTTTAATTTCGAAAAATCCACTGATTTCAAAAAAGTCCAGAGAGCATTTTTAGGTTTGGGTTTTGGGTCGATCGGACTTCTAATTCCGTCGGGACTTCGCCTAAGGCTCTAGCTAGGCTCTGATACCACTCTAGGGTTCCTAGGCACTCTAATGGAGTCTCACAAGTGATCAAACATGGCCAATTGAAATTTTACAAGTGCCTATTAACCCTAATACGGATCGTTAACTAGATAAATAGGCGAAAAAGCAACTAGTAAACTACTTTACTAAGAGAATACGGAAATACAACCTTTGTAGATCCGGTGCTCCACCTCCATAGCTCCGCAATGAAGTCCTCTCGCTGTCCAAAACAAATTCCGGGCTCTAACGTCGGCTTCATCGGAGAATAGGCGAGCTTGGTCGTCGATGTCCATGCCGAAGATGATCTACGTCGAAGCATCGCTAGATCAAGCTCCAACTTCACCAAGTCAAGAAAACTTGTGAAGGAAACACCCTATACTACTTGGCAAGAGGTAGAGGATGAAGAAATAGGATGTGGGTTCACTTTAGAATTGGATTTCTCACTAGTTTTCATCACTTGCCATTGGAGTAGCAAGCTTTCTTCATGGAGGAAGAAGATGAAGAAGAAGAAGAAGTTATGATAAGTTTTTTTTTTTTAAAAATTAGATAATTAAATCAATACTTATCATGACTTCAACTATAGTTAAGTGTAGAGATTTAACTAAGGTTTAGATGAGTGGTTAGGGTTAAAGAAGAGACAAGAATGGTAGACTTATTCAAAACTTCAAGAAGCTTCAAAGAAGAAACAAAATAAGCCACCATTTCTTTTTCTCTTTATCTTTTCCAAAACAATAATAAATGGATAAATAAATAAGAGAAAAGAAACCCTAACCATTCACTAAACATGGTTTAATCTTTACACAAACCCAAAAGAGCAAGTATCATCAAACATGATACAATCTTGTGCACAAAAGTATATCACATATACAACTTGCACAATTTAAGTGAGAAAATCCATTTAAAGTGAACCAATACTAGTTAATGCAAATCAAATATATAATTATACAATAAATCATTAAATCAACACTTGATTCAATGATCCGGTCATATCGCATATAACCGGCTAGTATCCAATGTATCGGCTTCTCGAATCAATCCTCGATTCGATAACCAGGTTATATCGCATATAACCAATCGATACATTCGTCGCGAGAATGGAATACGGTATCACATACACGCATTATTCTCGGTCCCGCACATATCTCATATGCGCTCCTATTTCGTTTCGCTTGAGCCAGGAAACCTCTGTGTAGGACTCTAAAGACTCGTCAATACGCCGGTAGCGGATGATGATCATATCAAGCACCCACAAGCCGCAAGCGGTTTGCTAAACGTAACGGCCACCCGGGTATTGAGCGATCAGAAGATCGACGAGCAAGCCCGCTCACACTCCTGTGAATCCAACCAGTAACACTTACCGTACAGTCCGGTCTGTTCGTCTGATATGTCGCATATCTCGCCTAGGGGTGGTAAACGTCAGACCCCAATAGCTCGATAAGTCATGCCGACTTGAGGTCCATAACATTCGTGAAACTACTGATAACTCTTACCAGTATATCACTGCAACCCTGGCCAGGAATTTCCTGTTATGGCCAGTCGAGCATAGCACAACATCAACCCCCAATACCGGGAGAGACGAATCCCCTCCTATCGCTCATTGCCTCCATGTGAATCGGGACTGTACCCAAAAACCACCTGTTTGCACGACTCAGTAGAGCCGTGGTAGGGTGGAAATCAAAGCACAGTGGGAGACACACAAGACTCTATGACGATCTCGGGTCAACAGACTAAGCTGTACCAGTGTCACCAGAGAACTGCCATCTGACGTGAGGTATAATACCATCTGGGAGTTCTCGGCGAGTCCGTTCAGTGTACCCAGTCTCCACTGAGCACCCGCATACCATCTTCGATGTCAAACACCAATGGATATGGGATCATCCATCGCCCATCGCATGGGTCGAGAAGATATGCGCTAGTCTACTCTGGAATATCGATGCCCCGTCTCGATATTCCCTCGACTATGAACATTTCAAGGATGTACTCATGGACTACCCAGGCCCCACTAGTTTGATCTACATCATAGTCCTGGAAGTCGAGTACACATCCTAAGGGCTTTATTAACATGTAATCAGAGAGACAGAAAGTATACATGTTAAGATAAAGTGCAACCAGATAGCGTACTATCATGTCGAGCAAGAAAGTCCTACCTATATATGTCCCAGCATCCACTACAATATACATCCAATGTACAGTAATGGCCTCTAGGGCATACATATAACTAACACCTACAGCTAGACAATAATAAAAATTACTATCTAAGTAAGAGCAAAAGGAATGTGTGTATATTTATGATATAGCATTCTAAATCAATATACATGCACTATATGATATATAAACATAGCTGGAGGAGCGGGAGTGGCCTCTGTCCCTGATGTGGACGCATCACCAACAACTAGACAATCAAACATTGACAATATAAGTAATTTTGACATAAACAGGCATGAACATCTATAATATTACATTCAAAATGGATATGCATGCAATATACCTGGAGGTGTGTCAAAATCCACACGGAAGGAGGCATCCAAAGGGGTCTCCGATCTAGGTGCAAGACCGGCCCTCTAAAGCTCCCTGCGCAGCTCTCCGGGTGGCAGAACCGCTCTGCCTCTGCCGGTGCCGCGGCTGGAGCTCCTGTCGCCCCTCGCTGCTCCCATCATCGTCATCAAATCTAGATAAACGGTTCATGGACGCATTAGACAATCATTAAAAGTATTGACTATATATGTATAGATCGTAAAATGTGAAGTAATAATATAACATTACTGATAACCTTTTTCGTTTCATGGGCGTATTATACATATCTATTTGGATTTCATCATCGAGGTCATTTCTAACCCACGTAACTTCATGATCGGACGAAGACAACCCGTCCTTCGAAACAGACGGCCGGAGCACTCTAAGCCTTCTCTCTTCTTCATCCTCATCGCTGTCCTCGAATTCTGGGACATCGTAGACATCTCTGGGTTTCCATCGGCATACAACACTCCATCCCGGATGCTTCAAACACTGTGAGTAGTATACTTGGAACACTTGATTCGGAAAAATAAACGGATCTTCCTGACCGTAAAATCGAAGTGTGTTCACACTGGTCAATCCATATTCATCTTTCCAAGTCCCAAGATTGCTTATCCACTTATCCGTATCGGTTCGCGTATCGTACCAAATACACTGGAATATATAAAAGGGTTCTGATCGTCCGGGATAGTGGATGCCGAGTATACAATTTAAGTACCCATGATAAATCACACCGTCCGATCCTACCGTCGCAATCCCACTGTTCTGAGTGGTTCTAGATGTTTCTATGTCCTTAACTTCGAATTTGTATCTAAGGACACCAAATCCTTTGTAATATGCAACCTCCATACTAGGAAATTGAGCTAAACATCTTGAATCACTCTCAAATGATGCAGACAAGTTTGGATCGTGGATCTAACAAAACAAATTTTACGAAAAATACATAACGATACAAGTTTAGATTAAAACTGATAGCAATAAAATGTTATTCGAATAACTTACATGATCTGTGACCCAATCACAAAAATTATCCTGATGATATTTTTCTAATCGTTCTTCGTTCCAATCAGGATGCCCCTCACGTACCTCGTTAAAATGAATTCTGTTTTCGACAAATAATGGTGACATTAATATTATATCATTTCATACACACGCAAACACAAATATAACAATTAATCCAAAAAAACTTACTCTCTAATTTGTTCAAGACATGCGTAATTAAGCAAGATAAACCGGTATATCTTGTTGATAAACATAGTGTCTACCCTCTTATACTCGGCTTTACCATATGGCCCGTCTTGAATTCTTTAAGGCCGGTTAAGTCTTGTCTCAATGTTCTTGTCCAGATAGCGGGAACAAAATATGGTTTCTTCATCAAGAAGATAACCTTGCATGATAGAACCCTCTGGTCGATTTTTATTGCGTATATACTTTTTAAGAGTGTAGAGATACCTAATGAAAATATGTTGAATAAATAAATACGGGCATACAGGACAACAATAAATTTATAAATTACGCGAAACGAAAAATTACACGTACCTCTCGATGGGATACATCCATCGATATTGTACCAGTCCGGCTAACTTAGCCTCAGTTGCAAGATGAACCGTCAAGTGTATTATGATATTGAAGAATGACGGTGGGAAAATACACTCAAACTTGCAAAGTATCAACGCAATAGAATTTTCTAGTTTATCCAGCGTCACAACCTCCAGTGTTTTAGCACACAACTCTCTGAAAAAACAACATAGGTCGTTGATTACTAAACCAACCGATTCGGGGAGAGAAGTCCTGAGGGCTAATGGAAGAAGGTGCTCCACGATAACATGGTGATCATGACATTTCAGCCCATCGTTCTTGCCTTTCACAATTTTTATTTTCTTACTGAATGATCCTGAGAAACCTGTGGAAACTTTCAAATCATGCAACACCTGCAGGAATCTTTTCTTCTTCGGTTGTGACATATGATAAGCGGTATTGGGAAGTACAAACTTGCCCGATTTACCCGCTACCGGTCTAGGGTGCAATTCACTTCTTATTTCCCACTCCTGTAGATCCATCCGAGCATTCAGGTTGTCTTTCGATTTTCCGTCTTTACAAAGAAGCAAGTTGAGTATGTGCTCTGATACTCCCTTCTCTATATGCATGACGTCCAGACAATGACGCACTAAATTTGTTGACCAGTACGGAAGCTCGAAGAAAATGCTTAACTTGTTCCAAAATGGTGGTTTGACCTGTTTCGTCGGATCCATCCCGAAGGTCACATTATTGTAACCATCCCATTGAGCAGTCACGTCCTCTCCGGACAATGGGGATGGAGATCCAAGAAGCTCCTGATGACCATCAAAGTGAACCGTGTCTAACCTATAGGAGTGGTCTGGAGCCAGGAAACGTCGATGGCCGCAATAACAAACCTTCCTGCTAAAATTCAAGAATTTCGATGTTGTGTGTTCATGGCAATGAGGACATGCTTTGTGACCATGTACGGACCAACCTGATAGCATTCCATACGCAGGAAAGTCATTAATTGTCCACATTAAAGCAGCACCAGTATGAAGATTGTATTTGTGTTTGCATCGTATGTCTCTACACCATCAATGAACAAAGATTTCAACTCCTCGATCAGAGATCGGAGATAGACGTCGATATTGTTTCCCGGTGAGTTTGGTCCGTCGAAAAGAAGAGACATCATAAAGTATGATTGGTCTATAGCCAACCAAGGCGACAGATTATAAATTATCATTACAACGGGCCATGTGCTGTGACTTCCAGCCATATAGTTGAATGGGCAGAAGCCATTAGTAGCCAGTCCGAGCCGGACATTACGAGGATCGCTACTGAATATTGCGTGCCTCCTATCGAAATCCTTCCATACCGGTGAATCTCTTGGATGGCTCATTTTTCCATCTTCACTTGGAGGAGCACGGTTATGCCAAATCATTGCCTCGGCTGTTTTCTTGCACCTGAATAGCCTCTGTAGCCTCTGTGTTATGGAAAAGTATCGTGCTATCTTGACAGGTATATCAGGCTTCTTATCAGAATCTTTCGGCTTATACCTGGCCTCTCCGCATGTTGGACACTCTTTCAAATCTGAATTCTCTTTCCGGTACAACACGCAATTTTTAGGACATGCTTGAATCTTCTCGCACTTTAGTCCCAAATCAGACATCATCTTCTGG
The DNA here is from genome assembly GCA_030015575.1 of Agapanthus africanus. Lineage (NCBI taxonomy): Eukaryota > Viridiplantae > Streptophyta > Magnoliopsida > Asparagales > Amaryllidaceae > Agapanthus > Agapanthus africanus. The sequence goes on along the minus strand of CM057337.1, from coordinate 335,077,040 downwards.
GCTCCGTACCAGCTGTCGGGCACGTTATTTCCCGGGAGCATAGAATCTTTCAAGAACGAAAGAAGCATTGTGAATGACTTGTTGCTCCATCCATTTAGGCACTTAATCTGAAAAAGTTGGACGAACCATGAAAGGGTGGAATACTTCGCATTCTCATAAATTGGTTTTCTAGCATCATTCATGAAATTTTCATATTTATCCACACGCGGTCCTTGACCGGAAGGAATGTTATCTTCGGTATGAATAGATTCACCTAGGGCAGCCTCTACCATATCCTCTATTTCTTCTGATGGAAATAAATTACCGTCTTCTCCTTCTGCCGCAATACCGAATTCTCCTTCTTCTCCTGCCGCATTATCGTGTTCTCCTTCTTCTTCTGCCGCATTACTGCATTCTTCTCCTTCCCCGTGATATTTCCAAGTTGTATAAAGTCTAGTAAACCCATATTTTACAATATGAAGCTCTGCCAATTCTACCTTATGCCAGTACTTATTGCCACATCTATCTCACGGACAGAGAATCTTCTCTATTATGATCTTATTATGTGCGCGTGCAAATTCAATGAAAGCAGCAACTCCTGCGACAAACTTAGGTTGCATACGTTGTTGCCAATCCACATACATCCAGTCCTTATCTCTGACGTACTCATGGGCCATGTTAGACTGTATAACATATAAATTGTAGGTTATGGTGGCTATATTGAGAAATATAAGAACGAGACAGTTACTGACAAAGGAGAAAATCCGTGTATATGCTTTGTATGTGCGTTTGTCGTTGAAAAGAATAAATTATCGAACGTATGTTAACCGATAGACGGGGACTAAGTGGCGCTTTTACTTTCATATATGAGTATCGATGAGAATATGATGATTTCATATTATCATCGAGTATCATATATTGGTTTTAACTTGAACATCTTGAATCACTCTCTAATTATGCGTTTGTTGTGTATTCTTGTTATATGTGTGTGTTCCGGCTGTCGGGGGTAAGGCTTCTATCCCATTAAGAATGTATAGAGCGAACACCCATTCGCTTGTGCTTTCAACCGTTTCGAGTAAATTTCGGCAGCACCTCCCCGCTGTTCTCCAAGTACAGTGTAATAGAATAGATAATCATTTCAAAGCTGTGAAACAACGTTGAAATGAACATCTAATCTATCTTTGTATATGGAGAACCAGCGGAAAGGTACCGATAAAATATCTCGAAACGGATGAAAACACAAGTGAATGAAGGTGTTTGCTTTATATATTCCTAACTTGTCCACACGGAACAAATCTATTGGTTACCATACGATTGAATCTTCTCGTCACATAGACTATACGACGGTTGTTAGTATCGAGCTATACCGTCCGATATTTAACAAATTTCGTATAGTTCTATGTCACGACGAACATCGCACGTATGTTAACCGATAGACGGGGACTAAGTGGCGCTTTTAGTTTCATATATGAGTATCGATGAGAATATGAAGGTTTCATATTATCATCGAGTATCATATATTGGTTTTAACTTGAACATCTTGAATCACTCTCTAATTATGCGTTTGTTGTGTATTCTTGTTGTATGTGTGTGTTCCGGCTGTCGGGGTTAAGGCTTCTATCCCATTAAAAATGTATAGAGCGAACGCCCATTCGCTTGTGCTTTCAACCGTTTCGAGTAAATTTCAGCAGCACCTCCCCGCTGTTCTCCGAGTACACTATAATAGAATAGATAATCATTTCAAAGCTGTGAAACAACGTTGAGATGAACATCTAATCTATCTTTGTACACGGAAAACCAGCGGAAAGGTACCGACGAAATATCTCGAAACGGATGAAAACACAAGTGAATGAAGGTGTTTGCTTTATACATTCCTAACTTGTCCACACGGGACAAATCTATCGGTTACCATACGATTGAATCTTCTCGTCGTATAGACTATATGACGGTTGTTAGTACCGAGTTATACCGTCCGATATTTAACAACCTTCGTATAGTTCTATGTCACGACGAACATCGCACGTATGTTAACCAATAGACGGGGACTAAGTGGCGCTTTTAGTTTCATATATGAGTATCGATGAGAATATGAAGGCTTCATATTATCATCGAGTATCATATATTGGTTTTAACTTGAACATCTTGAATCACTCTCTAATTATGCGTTTGTTGTGTATTCTTGTTGTATGTGTGTATTCCGGCTGTCGGGGGTAAGGCTTCTATCCCATTAAGAATGTATAGAGCGAACACCCATTCCCTTGTGCTTTCAACCGTTTCGAGTAAATTTCGGCAGGACCTCCCCGCTGTTCTCCAAGTACACTGTAATAGAATAGATAATTATTTTAAAGCTGTGAAACAACGTTGAAATGAACATCTAATCTATCTTTGTACACGGAGAACCAGCGGAAAGGTACCGACGAAATATCTCGAAACGGATGAAAACACAAGTGAATGAAGGTGTTTGCTTTAAACATTCATAAATTGTCCACACGGGAAAAATCTATCAGTTACCATACGATTGAATCTTCTCGTCTCATAGACTATATGACGGTTGTTAGTATCGAGCTATACCGTCCGATATTTAACAACCTTCGTATAGTTCTATGTCATGACGAACATCGCATGTATGTTAACCGATAGACGGGGACTAAGTGGCGCTTTTAGTTTCATATATGAGTATCGATGAGAATATGAAGGTTTTATATTATTATCGAGTATCATATATTGGTTTTAACTTGAACATCTTGAATCGCTCTTTAATGATGCGTTTGTTGTGCATTCGTGTTGTATGTGTAACATGATTTTAAACCATTGAGATCAAGATTGATAGAACTGATCATCCACAAAGAGATTAAGGATTGACTTTTGACAGCCATATGAAGGAAAACTTTCTCCTACGGCAACCTAATAATATACCCATTATCCTCATATATACATATATGCAGGCAGGCATGGATACATACATGCAAATATTTGAAAAATTAATATATCAACCAAAAACTATTATTGCAATGGCATTCATCTATAACAATCAACAATTAAAACTACAAATGTAGGGTACTGATATCATAAAGCGTTATACGCAACATATGAATTCGCATGACTGAAACATGCATCAAAAAAACATGTTCATCCAAAAGAAAGGACACTGTCAACAAATATAGACAAATACGTCATAAAAACATTAACTAATTAACAAGTTTATTAGCATCTGGATCAAGAAAATGATAGGAAAAATAATTGACTATGATCTATAATGACAAGTCTATTACCATGACTCTCGACTAACAAAGGTGGCTTTTTGTCCTCGGTAGCTTGATAATTGGGATTTCATGGCGAATAAAAATATGCATATGCCGTTTGACCGGGAACTTCAATAGGAAACTCAATGAGGTCAGGTGTACTGAAGTACGCTTTGTATTTCGCTATATCAGGTGATGAAGCCCAAGCCCTAACTAGCCCCAGCCCCACCCCAACCGAACCCCAGCCCCAGCCCCAGCCCAGCCCCAACCCCATCCGAACCCTAGCCCCAGCCCCAGCCCAGACCCAGCCCCAGCCCAGCCCAGCCCAACCGAACCCTAGCCCCAGCCCCAGCCCCAGCCCAGCCCTAACCCCAGCCCAGCCCCAGCCCCAACCCCTAACCCCAACCCCAACCGAACCCCAGAACCCGATGCCGATGCCGATGCCAAACCCTCACCCCTACCTGAACCTCGCCTGAACCCTAGACCTAACATCATCAAAAATAAAAATAATTTGAAATTTAATTACTAATCGGGCGCGCGGTGGAGGAGACGACAGAAATCGGTGGTCGACGACGATCGGCGAAGGTGGCGACGAGACGCGGGAAGTCGACGAAGGTGTGGGAACGACCTACGAAGGTCGGGACGAGGCGCGGTGGCGACGAGGCGCGGGAACAGACGATATGAGGCGGGAGAGTGAGAGAGAGAAATTTTAGGAACGATGAATGACTTTTCTGTGCTTTTTTTTTATTAATAACCTATTTATATGCCCCTACGGACATAACCGTAGGTCCACCGTTTGCGGCTCCGTAGAGCCAAACAAAAAATTAGAACGTAAGGCACCGTAGGGACAACGACGTGGCCCTACGGATAAATCCGTAGGGGTAAGAAATATTTGCCCCTACGGATTCCTGAGTCCGTAGGGACAACCCCATATTGTAGTAGTGATAGTTCATAGTTATCACTGGTTTGTCGTGGTGATGCACATCAAGAAAAATTTATCCGTAGGGGCAAGAAATATTTGCCCCTACGGATTCTTGAGTCCGTAGGGGCAACCCCATATTGTAGTAGTGATAGTTCATAGTTATCACTGGTTTGTCGTGGTGATGCACATCAAGAAAAAGGAATTTCAAATACCTGGCTCTAAACCAAGTGCCACTAGACACATGAGCGCGTTTGTGAAAATCGTGAGCACAAAGACGTCATAATTTTAATTTTCAGTAAAATGCTTTATTTAAGCGATATATTACAAATGCAAATTCTCATAAAACAAAATTCAGTTGGTAGGATTACAACTTCGTATCAATTGTGCATGGGAGCATTCGAGGGCTCTCAATGAGAAACTGCAAGACACGGATGTGTGCATGGATGGCCGATACTGTTAAAGGAGATGCCTAAACAAATAGGGCCTATGACATTTTAAGTTTATGTATGCAATTGTAATCTTTCTTCGATCTACATGCACCACACATGCAGGAAACTTGTTTCCATATATAACTAGCATGAGTCAATTCTGAAGCTGCTCTACTTGCTTGTTAAAGCTCAATCCAGAGCCATCTAGCTTCTGCAGAGTAATTCCATCCATTCTTTGGGCCATCTCCGGAGTACAATGCTCTCTCCAATCTCCCACCATCCCTTTCCTGAAAAATGAAGAATTCTTTATAGCCCAATCGACCTCTTTCCCCCTCACTCCCTTTTTGTTCACATCCAACCCTTTCAAGGTTTCAAAGCTACACAACCTCACCATCTCTCCCACTACCCCATTCCTCTCCTCCTCCCCCGTAAACGCCTGTCCCAAAAACCCCGCCAATCTCCTCACATTCTCCTCCGGATTCTCCTTCATCTCTTCATATTTCAAGAACATCACTTTCTCCGGTTTTTTCAAGCTCTCCTGCCAGTACTCCAGCTGATGGTCCCATACCGGCCCGTACGCCGCAATCCCATCGCAAAACAAATCAAACACCTTATCGAAAGATGCCTTTCCCACGCCCTCGGGCCGCATTTCGTTGGCAAAGTGCCACATTGACACTAGGGTGTCTTTCGGCTCACGACAGATGTAAACAATCCGGATATTTGAATTCTTCATGGAGTCTGGAAGGACAGAGTAGGGGCAATGCGTGCCGAGGAGTCTTGGAGTAGGGAGGATGTTGATATCAGGGACGGAGGGGGTGGCAAAGATGCCTTCAAGATAAGGGGAGCAGTCGTGGGGGTGGCGAGAGAGGAGAGGGTGATCTTTGTTGTTATTAGAGGGAGAGCGATTGGTGATGGCAAAGGCGAGGGCTTTGAGCCAGGTGGTGCCAGACTTGGGGTAGGAGACTAATAGGATGGTGTTGGACGGAGGATGGAAGGTTTGCTGGAGGGAGAGGATGCCAGGGAGGATAGTTTCTGGGAACCAGAAGCTTTGGTAGCGACGGATGGGAAGGCCCCACCCAAGCTCGGAGGAGAGAGTGGAGACGAACTCCTTATTGAGTTTGAAGGATTCGAGTTCTCGGTCCCTCTGAGACTGTGTCTTTGGGGTTTTGAAGCAGGATGCAAAGTATGGATTCGAGAACATTTTGGTTAATCAATTAGACAGAGATTAATTCTCCGGTAAGGCACCCATACACGGAGATTAAATGGAGCCAAGGAGGGATTCTGTCCTTTCCTCGTTTAGCTCTCACAAAATTCAGGGAGAACCGTATAAGATTTGAATGGCACAGGGCAAAGCTATAGGTTTAAAAAAAGGAAAAATAAAAATAAAAATAGAAGAAACAAAATTAAAGGCCTACTTGATGCATATATATTCGCAGATCTCAAACGTATTCCATTAATCTTTTGATATGGCATGTACATGTATGTTGGTTCATATAGAACATACTTGTGCTGCTGTTGGAAACAATTAGTTATCTATTTTACACATTTCCTGTGACATATTAGCGTCCCCCCCTCCCCCTCCCCCTCCCCCTCCCTTCCCTACATAGAGTAAACAGGTTATCAGCTATTAAGCTGATATTAAGTCTATTACATAGTCCAATCAGACCGTCAAATCGACGATCTGTTCCGGTCACCTTATTACACACATGGAATGATCTATGTGTGTTAAATTTTGATCGATATGATGCATTACAAGTGATGGATTAAGTATTTAAAAAATGGATGACTGTTAAACACAATTAGAATGTCATAAATTAGAGACACTTGGTTGAAGACATGGATATTATCAAAATTTAATACACATAGATCGCTCCATGTGTGGAACAAGATGGCCAGAGCGCTCCATGTGTGGAACAAGATGGTCAGAGCTGACCGTCGATTTGATGGTCAGATTGGGATAAATAATAGACTAGCTGACGGTTTAATATCAGCTTGCTAGCTGATAATCCGTTTCCTCATATATAGATATAGATATAGATATAGATATAATCAATCTTGCTGATAAAGTTCATTGGGTAAACCTGACCTTGTTTAAGGGCCTGAAAATGAGATTCTTAGTCATTCCCCAATACGCACGACGGTGGCCAACGTGCCATGGGTAATTAGGCAAAAAGTAAAAGAAACTCAGTTGTAGTGGCTAACGTGACATACATTACCATGAATGTATTTGATTTCTTATGCCAACATGTCCCAGTTGATTTTACTTAAAATAGATTCTACTATCCCAACATTAGTTAAAACACATCAATAGGAGACCTTCATATATGGTTTACAATACTCTACCGAGGGGGTATTTTCTTGGAACTGTCTAATAAATGAAATATCAATGTAAGATGATTAAATAAATTTTTGTTGTCAAATTGATTTCTGTCCTGGACAAATGATATGATCCCCGTTTATCTGCAAACATAAGGCATGTTTTTTGTTGTTACCACAAGATCAATCGGCAACGTAACGGAAAATACCTTACTGATTTGTAAACTTAAATCCCTTTATAGATGAATAACAAAAGAACTAGATGCAAACCGCAATAAAAATAACACAAGAGTTTTTTGGAGGAGAGGAAAGGACGGGGAGAATTTTTATTAGAACTTGAGAAAAAGAAAACCGTACAAGAGTTATTATACCCTCTCCTTATGATCTCCAACGAGATTTCTCACCTTCTACAATTTTTTCTTCACCTTCGATAGCTTATATCCCTTATGGAGACGTCGTTTGCTCCTTTTTCTTTATGATCTAAAACTCTCCAAAGTTAATCTTAATTAATAACTCTAAGATCATATATATACCCTATACAATTTAATTTATAATAAAATCCCAGAAATTACAAAACTGCAACCAAATAACCGCATTTTCGAGATAAATCTCGACCTCAAATTCGCGATTATCGTCGAACAGACGTCTGTCACTTTGGGGCGGATGTCGACTTGCACCTTTGACAGAAAGTCAATTGTGCTACCAGACTGAAAGGATGTCTTAGCATCTCTACTGGGTTTCAAAGAACATCAAGTATGCAATTTTAAAAAATCTAGAGGTCTAAGCATACTAAATAAGAATCGAACTAGAGAATTGGAGTTATGTAGCAAGCATACAAGTTCTAAACTAAATGAAGAGGGTTTACAATCTTTGTAGATTAAGTCCTTCAATTCTAATGCTTCAAGTAGTAGTCCTTAGAACTCTTCTTTGACTTCACTTGAGAAAGGATCGAGCTTGCTTGATGTCTTCGATACCGAAAATGATCCATCTTGAAGTCTCTTTCACTCAAGTCCACTCTTCACTAATTAAGATATTAGTGAAGAAAACAAACTAAACTAATGGGCTAAATTAGTGTAGATTGACAAAGTAGGAGATATGCTCATTAGAAATAATATTCTCTTTTCTTTTCTCAACTCAAGAAAATCCTAGAGAGGATATGAAGAAGAGATGATGATGAACTTGGATGAGAGAATGAACCTTCAAGGTGATGAGATAAGATGGGATTGATAGTGATAAATATCAATGAATAAGCCAAAAGAAAAAATGTGAGTCATGGCTTCTCAAGGTTTCTACAAGCCACCAAAACAATGCCTCATTTTCTTTTTTTTAATTCATAAAAAATAAATCATTATCTTCTCATCTTTTCATCTAGTGTGATTCTCATATATGCTAGTTCTATACATCATCAACCATGATACAATTCATATATTAATACACACACACACAAATATTATTAAGAGAAGAAAATCTTAAGTGAGCATATATATATATATATATATATATATATATATATATATATATATATATATATATATATATATATATATATCAAATTATTAAATTATCACTTGATTCAATAATCCGGTTATATCATATATAACCGACTAATATCATTTATATATGTATATCAAAACATTAAATCAACACTTAATTTAATTATCCGGTTATATCATATATAACAGGCTAATATTCAATATTAAATATTAAATCAACACTTGATTCAATAATCCGATCATATCATATATAACCGGTCAATATCAAATATATATATACATAAATCAAATCATTGAATTAACACTTGATTCAATAATCCGATTATATCATATATAACCTAACCGATATCAAATATCGTTAGATTAGAATATGGTATTGTTAGTTATATGTATGCCCTAGAGGCCATTACTGTACATATGATGTATATTGTAATGGATGCTTGGACATATATAGGGAGGACTTTCTTGCTCGACATGATAGCATATTATCTGGTTGTGCTTTATCTTAACATGTACTCTGATTGTCTCTATGTTATATGTTGATAAAGCCCTTAGGATATGTACTTGACTACTGGGACTATGATGAGATCATATTAGTGGGGCCACGGTAGTCGACGAGTACATCCTATAACAGTTCCTAGTCGAGGGTGTATCGAGACAGGGCATCGATACACCATAGTAGACTAGCGTATACGTATCTTGACCCATATGATGGGCGATGGATGATCCCATATCCATCGGTGTTTGACATCAAGGATGGTGTACGGGTGCTCAGTAGAGACTGGGTACACTGGACGGACTCGCCGAGAACTCTCAGATGGTATTATACCTCACGTCAGATGGCAGTTCTCTGGTGACACTGGTACAGATTAGTCTGTAGACCCGGGATCGTCATAGAGTCTTGTGTGATTCCCACTGTGCTTTGATTTCCATCATACCACGTCCAAGAGGGCGTGCAAAAAGGTGGCTTTTGGGTTCAGTCCCGAATCACATGGAGGCAATGAGTGACAGGAGGGGATTCGTCTCTCCCGGTATAGGGAGTTGATGTTGTGCTGACTGGAAATCCCTGGTCAGTGTTGCTGAGATTTACTGGTAAGTGTTATTAGTAGTTTCTCGAATTTTTATAGACCTCATATCGACACGACTTATCAAGCTACTTGGGTCTGACGTTTACCACCCCTAGGCGAGATATGCGACATATCAGACGAAGAGACCGGACTGTACGGGTGTGTTACTGATTGGATTCGCTGGAGAATGTACAGACTTGCTTGTTGATCTTCTGATCGCTCAATACCTGGGTGGCTGTTACGTTTAGCTGACCGCTTACAGCTTGTGGGTGTTTGATATAATCATCACCTACTGCCGGCGTATTGACGATTATTTAGAGTCCTACACAGAGGTTTGCTGGCTCAGGCAAAACGGAGTAGGAGCACATATGTGATATGTGCATGACCAAGGATAATGCGATATGTGATACCGTATTAGATTCTTGCGATATGAGATATCTGCCGGGTATATGTGATATAGCCGGGTCATCGGATCAAGTGTTGATTCGATGAACTAATACAGATTATATTAGTCGGTTATTTGTGAAATAGCTGGATTATCGGATCAAGTGTTGATTCGATAATTTAATGTATAATTATATATTTGATATATTAAATTACATTAACTAATATAAGCTCACTAAAAAATTCTTTTTCTCACTCGGGTAATACATTGATATATATACGATATATGTTAATTGTATTATTTTATTTTGTTACAATAAATATTGTATATGTGATATATAATATTGTAACATGTTAGGGTTATTAATGCAACATGTTTAGTGGAGATTAAACATGGTTAGGGTTTAATTTGGGTTAAGCTTTTCTAGAAGTTTCTAGAAGCTTTGTTTTTTTTTGTTTCATGCAAAGATATTTGTTATGATATTTATTAACCCAACCCAACTCATGACCATGGTTAAGTCTCTACATGAGTTAAGTTATCATGCTTAACCCATGGTTGCAATTCTAATCTCATGACAATTCATTATTCATCACAAAGTAAATTGATTCTTCTTCTTCTTCCTTGAAAGCTTTCTAGCTTTTCGCTTAGTGATGATTTTTGAGTGAGAAATAGAAAACAAATGAGAGCTAAAATCCTACTTTATCATCCTAATCTATCCTAGCAATTTAGATTAGGGTGTTCACTTCATTTGTGAGTGAGAGCTTGTGTTAAAAAAACTTCAAGATAGATCATCTGTGTTATCGAAGATCGGAAGCAACTTTGCATCATTCTCTTCGTGGACCCTCTCTAGAGTCCGGGTACATGATGATCGCAGCGAAGGGACCTCAACATGGAGCTTATGAAGCGAAGGACCGGACTACAAAGGTTGTAATTCCAAACTCATAGATGTTAAAGTGTTTAACATGCTTTGTTTCGCCTAATCTCTAGTTTAAAGATCTTGGTTAGGCTTGTTCGGCACGTCTAAATCTTAAATCGGGCATGGTTGATGCCTAATAGACCATTGTGAGAGTGCCTAGTAACCCTACAGTGGTATCAGAGACAAGCTAGAGTTTTAGGCGAAGTCTAGATGAAGTTTAAAGTCCTATCGAACTCCGAATACCCGTAAAACCCTAGTTTCTGAAAAATTTTCAAAAATGTTGATTTTTTCATATTAAAAATACTCAAAAAAATCATCAGGTTATGTTAGGAATTACTGTGAAAAACGAGCATTTAATACCATTAAATAGTCGCGGAACCGCGGCAATGACATGGCTTGCGCGGCGGTTCCGCGGCCATACAGTAGGCTTATTGTTTTATTTTTGCACAGTTAAATCCGTATCTACTTCCTGATTCTTCTGGGAATTTTTAATTTATACTCAAGTGTTGAGTTTTCTGGGTTGTATTAGGTGCTCGTTGATTCGATCGGAAAGTATAATTTCGTTTAGTTTGTCTGGGTAATTTTTAGAACGCGTTAAAAAGTTCGAACGGATATCAATAACTCATTTTTTCCCTTGCCGGAAAATTTCCAAGTGTTTGATTTTTCCGTATTTTAAAAACGTTCTAAGTCGTGCAAGTAACGCTGTGGACCCTCTAGAAGACAACAAACCTTAACTCGATTATGTGACCGTCTTGAACTGCCTCTAAACCTTAGGGTTTGGGGCAGTACGGCGTTGCCACATGTGAGGCGTTGGCTTGACCCTTCTACAGCTGGACTATTGGTACTGTGGCATGTGATGGATATTTTTAAACTAATTTCAAGTGTTGAGAACTATTTGGGAAATCTTGGGTGTTTGATTATTCGATCGAAAAGTTTAACATTGTCTATTTATCTGGAATGTGATACAATATTTGGAATCCACAAGCAGTTATGCGATAACTAATTTGAATGTTATAAATCTAGCAGTTCAGTCTCAGATGATCGGTTGCCACGGAATTTTGATGTGATCAAAAGTCCGTCGCAATCACGTAGCGTACGCGGATACTCGCCGGTTAAACTTAAAAGACAGCCACGCCCCATAGCCCCGACCAAGTGACTGTAGGAGAACTCCGTCGCCAAAAGCATCCGTTCGGGTGCTCGCGGCAGCGGTGTTCCGCCTTAGTGCACTTCGTCGACGGCATCGGGGGTGCGGCCGTCTACTAAAGTTTGCGACGAGCATTCGATCATGGATGTCGGGAATCTTGTTGAATTGCCCGACTTGATATTGAAAAGAGTTTTCGATAAATGAGACTAAAATGCGGGGTTTATAATTGTTAGGAATGCGATGTCTAAGGAATTCATTTGGTTAGGCATACGATATCTAAGAAGGTTGCGGATTCCAACTGTTGTAGTTTTACACTTTCTTTTCTGTGACCGTAAGTGTAGTACTGTTCACACCAGAATATTGCATTATTATATTCCCCATTCTTACTCTTTTTATAAATAAACAGGTGCTTTTGACGCATGTCTGCTACAGGTTACAGGTTACAGGTTCTTGGACAGAAAACAGTGCAAACGATGTAAAGACGATGCAAAAGTGGACTTTGACCGACAAACAGAGAATCTTGATCAAGCCTACATAAGGAACAATTCACAAAGCAAGGTTCAAGATATCGACTCAAAGCGAACGGTTAAAAATCCATTGCAAATTGTTCACTGAAGATCTGGAACCAACCTAGAAGCCCAAATGGAAAAAGATATATAGAAATAAGAAGCCCAAGCCAACAGAAATCAGCCCAGGAAAATTCATGGCCCAACTCCATCTTTTGGCCGCGGAACCGCGGCCAAACTAGGCCTCGGGCCACGGTTCCGCGGCGGTCCTGGGTGATCAGATGAAATAATTTTTACCAAAATGTGTCGGCGGCTTTGACTAGTCAACTTAGGGCTATTTTTGTAATTGTGGACATGCGGATCAAAATGTAACCTAGGGTTTCTATTTCCTATAAATAGAACTCTAAACATTGTAATTTCTTATGCCTCCTTTTAATAAAATACAAATTTCTTTATGGAGAGCATCGGTGCCTCTCTTCAATTCATATATTCAGATCTGACAACCCTGCGTAAATGGTTGGAGAGATCCATCTGTAAAGTAAGTAGATTTATTTATTTCCCTATCCTGGATTAAATTTATTTTCCTGCCCTAGTATAGATTTTATTTATCTGCCCTAGTTATAACTTTCAATTAATTGCCCTAGGTAGAATAATTAGGTTTTTAGATTTAAGAACCAATCCGAACACCCTTCGGAATTAACTCGTTAGCGCGTTTAGGAGATTCACAAAATCCCTGTGGACCGACCCGTACTCACCGGCTAGCTTCATGCGACGCCGTTCTTGATTGCGGTTAATAGAAAGTTTTTGACATATACAAATCAAATGGCGCCGTTGCCGGGGATGGCGTAGAACTTTCCTTTTTGCAATTTCGGGTTAATCTAAAATTAAAAAATCATAAAAATCTAAAAAATCCAAAAATTATAAAAATATATCAATTGTTATTTTTTGGAAAGGGTACTTTGTTGCGTGAATCTTGCAGGAACAAATTCGGATATGGAAATATCCAGAGTGCGAAACAGAAAAGGGTATATCAAAACAGAGGGAGAAGTTCACAACAAAATAGCACAATTTTTCTCTGGAAGTGATCCCTCCATAAGACCGCTAAACCGCGGCCTAAGCGCTCTCCCGCCGCCCTTCCGCGGCCCTTTTGTGACATCAGCGCACGAAATTTTGTCGGTTTGTTTCCTCTTTCTCCCCTATGCAAATCCCCATATATCTTTTTGTCAAATATTCTACAGGATTCTTCGCTCTAAAAATCTTCTTCCCCCTTCCAATAATTGATTTTCTGCAGGATTCTTTGCGCCGCGCTAAAAAAAATATAATTGATTGCAAGTGATTTACTGCTTTGCATATTTTAATCTGACTTTAAGGGGCTTTTGACCAATTCAGATTGGGTGGGGATTTCATCACCCTTCCCAGGACCCCAGAAATCACTTAAAGCATTTGCATTGACTACTCTTAATTAAAAAATACTAGACTCAGCCCTAAGGACATCGCGCTCAATAGGACAGAGGACTAGTTATAGGCATCGGCCGTTTATCCTAACCTGACTTTGCGGTGTCTAGGCAAGTGTGTCAAGGCTAGTGGTTTTTAATTAGGCCCACTACTGTGGTTCCTTCCCACTTACCTGGCACTTACCTGGCCGCAATTGGCGGTGAAGAGGCGGTTTGAGGTCCTATCTCTAGCCCTTTGGAACAGTTAGGAGCTGTCTAGCTGACCTAGGTGACCCTAGAGTTAGGCCTGATTGTGCATTTTTGGTTGATCGAAAGTGTGTCTTAGCCCTTTATCAAAATTGTTTTTTGCAAACAGTGTCAAATAAATTAAAAAAAAGGAAAATTTTTTATAAAAAATTGCAACTTGTCGCGTAAAATCCTTGCACCCCACCACCTACCTTCTTCATCTTCTCTTTCTTCTAACATGGGTACCCCACATAACAAATCACTTGCCGAACTTTGGTATCCCGAACCTAACTTTGCGTCGTACGTCAATTGTTTCGGTCAATTTAAAGACGATCCTTCCTTGCCTAAAATATCTTTGAAAGATCAAATAGAGGCGTCTAGGAGAAACAGTATGACTTTTCAACCCACCTTGTGTCAACCAAGTCAACCCTTACCACCTCCATATGTTGACACCACTTTTTCGAGCCCTTCTGTCACTCCCAAGCCGATATCCATTGCTGAGCATATTGCTCAATCTCGCAGCCGATCTTTCACCCCTCTTCACTCATCTAGTTCTAGGGATCCACACGACTATTCACCTTGGTATCCATATGTTGACCCTACCTCTGTCCAATCACCCACTTCCTACCAGTCCTACCCGACCTTACCACCCTCACTAGACACCGTTTCTACACAGTCTGTTGGGAGTTTTGCATATCCACACGATTTCGAATCTTTTACCGAAACTCCTTTACCACCCAAGTCTAGTTTGGAAGAGTCGTTGGAGGCGTATATCACAGCAACAAACAAAATGACTAGGAATGTGGAAGCGTCCATGGCCGCCCTTATGCAACCTAGTGAACCGGTAGCTAGTTTTCCGCTAGCTTCAAATTTTTCAATGTATAAGGAGGCGGTTGGACAGAGTGAGAATGAGAGAGGATTTCCAAATCAAACCTACCCTTACCCAATTGAAGCCCACAACTCCGGTTTTCCATCGATTGTCCGAAATGATGAGTTGTGTGACTTTGTAGTGCTTGATTTGCCAGATTGTGAAGAACCCCTTTCGAGTGAAACTGCACCTAACCCGTTCGATCTTTACACCTCCACTCTAGAACCTAAATCGATAAATATCCATGCTTTTGATGAGGTATCTAAAGAAATTGATTTTCACTTGATTGAGGATATAGACGCCGGGAATATTTCGGATGATGAACCTGTCGATTTAATTGAAATTTTATGTTCAAATCATCATCCCGAGTTATTAAATGTTTCTCCCGAATCTCATATGCGTCTTGATTTTGATGATAATGGCATGGATGAGTTGAATTTTGAGGAGAATTATAAGGATAGTATTGAGGAGAGTTTTGAGAACCATATTGAGGTTGAACCATTTTTATTTGATGTGTCTGATTTTCCAATTCATCCTCCTGAATCTTTGACTGTTATATCACCCTCCCTCCTTTCCATCGTTCCGACCACGATCACACTTGAAGACTGTGAGCTTGAAAATTTTTCCTTTGAATCTGACACAGTTCTCACAGCCGATAACACTTACGAGTGTTTCACTTTTTCGGACGATGTTGATGACTCACCGCTCGAGTTTGAGTCCTTTAAATTTTCAGATGAGTTAGTTGAACCATCAGACTCGGGTGCTTACAGTAGTTTCGAACCATTAATGGAATCTTTCAAGTTCGAGACAGTTTAGTACGGTGAGAATGATACTATCCCTAGTTCACTTCCTTTCGTCTTTCCCATTGTTCCGACCGTACAAGAGACTGCTACGCCTTCATCTCCTATACCAAGTTCGGCGTACCCATGTTTTCTTGCGAATCTTGAGGGATTTGACCCCATTTCTCGACGGGTTGATAGGTTAGCACAATCGCTTTTAATACATCGGTCATCACAAATTGCACTAATTTATTCACTCGATTTACACCCACAAGATCGCGCGACCCTTCTTTCTCCTTTCCACCCTTCTTCTCCGCCACCGAGACCATATTCTACCATTCTTTTTTCCACACGGTCTCGCGTGTTTCTCATTTCTTTCCTCCACACCCTACTCTTGCACCAACTATACCATTACCACGATAAGATTTTTGAATGGTTGGTGCTAACCTTTGGCTTGTGTAAGGCCAAGCTTAAGTTTGGGGGGAATCTTGTTGTATATATATTTTTTGTTTTTCTTTTAACAATAAAAATGAAAAAAAATGAAAAATGAAAAAAAAATGAAAAATGAAAAAAAAATATTGTAAATAAATAAACAGGGGAGTGCCGACATTTTGACCCTCTTGGTTTAGTATGACAGTGAGGACACTGTCACGTTCAAGTTTGGGGGTATGCTCGGTACGTCTTTTTTCCTTCGCATTCATTTGTACATATTTTTGCATTTGCATACTTATTTGAAAACCCATAAAAATTGAAAAGTTTCAAAATTATAAAAATTATTGTATTCAATTTTGGCCATATTTGATTTGAGTTTGACAGATAGGTTAACTGGCTAGGAACAACTAAATCTCAGACTTAGTAAATTAAAAACCTTAAAGATAACCTTCTTTAAAGTTTAACGGTAGAAAGTATATGCCTTGTAGTTTATTTAGAAATAGGCAAATTTTGGGTTCACTTCTTGGGCTAAGTCAAAATGAAGGAAAAATATTGAAGCTTTTATTAGAGTATAAGTTTGAAAAATAGTTCCTAGCTTAAGTCTAGATTCTGAAAATATATACCCTACAATTTGCACAATCACGCACCTTGAAACTTGGAATAGTAGAATAGACCTTGAAATGCTCTTGTCTAAAGTCCTTAGTACAAAGAAAAAAAAGAAAAAAAAGAGTGAATAAAGAAAAAAAAATGGACACTGGTTTTTGTGATTACTTAAGGCTGTAAAAATAGAAAAATATTTAGCGAGGGTGCTTCATCACCTAGTGCCTTAGACCAATTGGTTTGGGAGTCACTGCTAAAACCTTGGGTGTTGCAAAACTAGGAAGTACGCTTTAAAGTGCTAACGCATCTTGTAATCGGTTGTTGGTACCTCAAGAAGTATTAACGGTCGTATGAAGGATGTGTAAGCGAAATTCAATTAAAAATTCACTAATTAATAAGTTCTTTGGACAATGGACGAGAGTACGATTGCTTGATTTGAATTTCCAAGTGTAGGGGTGATATTTACACACACGTGGGGATATATGATTAGAATTTAGATGAGAGAAGGGAATGAAGGATAGAACTTGTATCTTTAGTAAGGGTTGATAGAAATTCCTAAGTGGAGATGGAACCCTAAAAGGAAAACTTAAGAAATGCCTAATGCTAAGTAAGTCTACAGGATATATATAATCTTAAGTTAAATGATGAGGAAGCGTGAAAAATATGGGTGGATAATTTACGAGTCGACGATAATAGAATTCCTTGTTAGAAAACATAATTGGAGAACAAAAGTCAAAGGGCCGAGTTGATAGGATTTTGTGGGTGTAATCCGCTGAAAACCCTCAGGAGACAACACTCCTCCTACTAGGGACACCTAGAGGTTTAACGGCTTGTTGCACGTGCTCAGTGCAATCGCGTTTCCCTGCGGAAGTGTGGTTAGGATTTTAGTGAATAAAAATAAGTTTGCTCGAGGACGAGCAAAAGATAAGTTTGGGGGTATTTGTTCACACCAGAATATTGCATTATTATATTCCCCATTCTTACTCTTTTTTATAAATAAACAGGTGCTTTTGACGCATGTCTGCTACATGTTACAGGTTACAGGTTCTTGGAAAGAAAACAGTGCAAACGATGTAAAGACGATGCAAAAGTGGACTTTGACCGACAAACAGAGAATCTTGATCAAGCCTACATAAGGAACAATTCACAAAGCAAGATTCAAGACATCGAATCAAAGCGAACGGTTAAAAATCCATTGCAAATTGTTCACTGAAGATCTGGAACCAACCTAGAAGCCCAAATAGAAAAAGATATATAGAAATAAGAAGCCCAAGCCAACAGAAATCAGCCCAGGAAAATTCATGGCCCAACTCCATCTTTTGGCCGCAGAACCGCGGCCAAACCAGGCCTCGGGCCACAGTTCCGCGGCGGTCCTGGGTGATCAAATGAAATAATTTTTACCAAAATGTGTCGGCGGCTTTGACTAGTCAACTTAGGGCTATTTTTGTAATTGTGGACATGCGGATCAAAATGTAACCTAGGGTTTCTATTTCCTATAAATAGAACTCTAAACATTGTAATTTCTTATGCTTCCTTTTAATAAAATACAAATTTCTTTATGGAGAGCATCGGTGCCTCTCTTCAATTCATCTATTCAGATCTGACAACCCTGCGTAAATGGTTGGAGAGATCCATCTGTAAAGTAAGTAGATTTATTTATTTCCCTACCCTAGATTAAATTTATTTTCCTGCCCTAATATAGATTTTATTTATCTGCCCTAGTTATAACTTTCAATTAATTGCCCTAGGTAGAATAATTAGGTTTTTAGATTTAATAACCAATCCGAACACCCTTCGGAATTAACTCGTTAGCACGATTAGGAGATTCACAAAATCCCTGTGGGCCGACCCGTACTCAGCGGCTAGCTTCATGCGACGCCGTTCTTGATTGCGGTTAATAGAAAGTTTTTGACATATACAAATCAAGTACGTAGTTGTATCGCCGGTTTTCGTTGCTATACATTAACGACAATCGGTGTATGCATACTTACTTACGTTGAGGATATGAGATATTATGTGTTGCTGTGATATGTTATATTAGATCGTCGTGTTCTGAATAGCCGGGGGTTTTATGTGAGATGAGGGTTTTTTATTTTCATTCATGTAAAATTCATTTGTATGTAATATTCTTTTATTGGGGCACTTCCGGGCTGAGGATGATGTCACCATTGTATATTATTTACTTTTCCGCATTAGGTAGACCCAAAGCGGGGAGCACAAGTAACCGGGCTCTAGGGTCCAGTGGGAGACCATCTCGAGGAGTCGAGACCGGGTCTCCTAACCCTAGAATTGGCAGTGTTGCTTGCCGCTTTCGTAGGGGTCTAGGGATGTGGGTTTGGCTATTCATTGCGACCGTGGAATCCGTGTTTTATGCAGGCTCGTATTAAAACACGGACGTCCTAGTATATCCAATATTTCATATATGTTCTTCTGCTGCAATGTTCTGTGATGAGATCATATTACTTCCTGAGACGAATGTTTATATTATATATATAAGATATATATTATATATTGTTGATTTCGTTTCATATCTGATGCTTGTGAAGCATAATTAAAATGGGACTTCATTAATGAGATTAATGAAATAAAAGAAACCTAAAGACGTTGTAGAAACTTGTTTTAAAAATTGGTAGCTCTAGTTCTTGCTTTGCATAGCGGTGTTCCTTGTAGAACATCCAGCACCTTATTCGATAAGGAAAGAGCCGAGATCCCTTCACCGGGAGTGACCTCTTTAGCGAAACTAGCAGATGCTGCATACTCGGTTTGTTTTTTGATTGCTTCTATAGTTTTTGCTTTACATAGTGGTATATATGATATACCTTGTACCTTATTCGATGGGGAAAGAGCCGACGATCCCTTCACCGGGAGTGACCTCTTTACCAATACTAGAAAAGCCTAAAAAACACTCCATTTAAAATAACTCGATTCAACAACGATATTAAGTTCTTTACGCAAAGGGTTTTCTTAAAAACCTGTCGTAGCCCTCCGTCATTTCAGATAAGTGATAGTTAGTATTCGTGCTACGTTTGTTGGCCTTTGTCAAGGCGTAGTGTGCGGTAGCTGATTACTGCTTATCTATATAAGTATATGATGTGATTGGATTAGGGTAGTCGTGCGACCTTGTTGGCTTTCGTCAAGGGCCATGCGGGTGGGTTTAATTCAATCAGGAAATGACGGGTTGAACTTGACTAGCATCCTATGGTTTGTTGGCCTTTGTCAAGGTCATAGAAGGCTAGGGGTAAAATATTATTGGGAATTTCAAGTGTTGAAATTTGCAATGAGATTGCATACCTTCTATGAGATAGTTGGATCCCGATACCCGCTGCGAGTAAGAGTTACTCCTGGGAGAGTTTTTACACATTACAATTAGCCGATCAAGTAGGTGTCTAGAAAGGTGTCAACGGAGTTACGCCCCTGGGAAAACGAGGTTTACTTTAATTTGGTCCGTGCGAAAGCACGGGGAACCTCCCTCAAAGTACCGGCACTGGCCTGGTAGAAAGATTGGCGAACTTGTTGCGTGTAATTAATCCCGGCTAATCTTTCCTTTTAGGATTTGAAGGAAGATTTGATAAAAACAGTGGGAGCCATCCTGATTAGATAAAATAATAACCAATCTATTCTTGCAAGAGCGCACGCAGAGTATTTTCTTCTCTCTCTCTCTCTCCAGGTAGCGACCATATCACGCCTTAATCAAGATAATAATATGGATGTATTGACCGAACCCGCTTGTTATACTGAGCTAGGGAACGTTGGTCCCGCTCCAACTTATAATTGTTATAACACAGAGCAGGAAATTAGGGATTACCATAATTCCCGTGCCGCCCAAACGAAGAAAGTGCATGCTAATGCATCTTCTTCGGGTGTGTTCATTACAGAGAACTGTTTCTCAATATCCTTTACATCCTGGGTATGTGATACCGGATCAGGATCCCGCAAATGTAATCTGTTACATGGGCTACAGAAAGGTAGAGGACTGAGAACAGGTGATAAGTTTCATGAGATAGAAACGGTGCAAGTGTTGCATCCAAATTTGTTGGTAGTTATCACCTTGTATTAGCAAATACATTGATTCTGAACGAATGTTATTAGATATCGAACCTGATATACAATATCATATCAGTCTCTTTATTAGTAAAGAAGGATATAATTTTGTATTGTTGGATAATGTTTTGAACATTTTCTATATCAAGAGTTGATCGGTTCAGGCACGTTATCTAAAAGCATTGACGTTCTAAATCAAACTACAGTTCTTAGTATACAGAACACACACAAGAGGAAGAGTTCAGAAATGAACGAATCCTTCTTGAGGCATTGTAGACTAGGTCATATCAATGCGACCCGACTAGCTAAATTACATTTAGATGCATATTTAAATTAGTTTGAATTTACATCTTGTGAAACTTGCCGGTCATGTCACAAAGATAAGATGACCACAGCTCTGTTTATTGGAAACAGAGAAAGAGTTAGTGAACTTTTGGGATTGATACATGACGATGTATGTAAGGTCCCCTGTCTACACATGCCAAGACTGGTTCTTTGTACTTTATTATATTCACTGATAGTCTCTCAAGATTCGCACATGTGTTCCTGTTGAAACACAAGTCTGAACCTTTTGAGAAATTCAATGAATATAAGTTAGAAGCAGAAAACCAAAAACGGGTATAAGTATTATGTCCTTTGATGAGATCAAGGAGGAGAATACTTGAGCACGGGATTCCTGGACTATTCTAAAGGAGAATGAGATTCTCTCTCAGTATTACTCCTCCATATACACCATAGCACGATGGTATATCGGGACGGAGCAATTGCACCCTATGTGATATGGTGCTCTCTATGATGAGTACTACTAAGTTTCTTATTTCCTTTTGGGAGTTATGCACTTGAGAAGCTGCATACCTATTGAATAGGGTTCAAATCAAATCAGTTGCCTACCACTTCATATATGATATGGAATGGGAAGAGCCCATATCTTAAGTAAGTTAAGATTTGGGGTTGTCCAGCCTATGTCTAGAAACATAATCCGGAAAAACTCGAGGCAAAATCAGTTTTATGAAAGTTTGCTGGATATCCCAAGCATTCGCAAGGGAATATCTTCTACCAAACCGAGTATCAAAAGATGTTTTGTTTCTCAACATGTCACCTTTGTGAAAGGGAATTTCTTGTGAAGAAATTAGAGGTCATGAGGTAGAACTGGAAAGAGTTACACCTATACAAACTACAGCTGATGATTTAGTAGAACCAAAGGATTCAATAGATTCTAACGAACCTCAGCCTCTTCACCGATCTAGTAGGGTTCCTCACCCACCTGAGAGATACTTCGGTTTCTCTATGACAGTGGGAGCGAGGATTGCATCATGAGATGATGACCCAACTAGATTCGAGCAGGCCATCAGGAGTGGGACTCTGTAAGAATGGCTGGATGCTTAGCGATCTGAGATGGAATCCTTATACACCAACAAAGTATGGACTTTGGTTGCTTTATCTGAAGGGTTAAATCCCCATCAGGAGCAAGTATATCTTGAGAAGATTACTTGGTGTACATGGAAAATTTGAGACTTTCAAAGCTATGCTTAAGTTGTTAGTTGTATGTATGCCCTAGAGGCCAGTATTGTACAGATGATGTATATTATATTGGATGCTTGGACATATATAGAGATGACTTTCTTGCTCGATATGATAGTATACTATCTGGTTGC
Source organism: Agapanthus africanus (assembly GCA_030015575.1). Lineage (NCBI taxonomy): Eukaryota > Viridiplantae > Streptophyta > Magnoliopsida > Asparagales > Amaryllidaceae > Agapanthus > Agapanthus africanus. The sequence continues at coordinate 335,054,588 of CM057337.1, read as the reverse complement.
TCTTTATCTTAACATGTATACTAGTCTCTTTAAACTGTCTTATAGTTACATGTTGGTAAAGCCCTTAGGATGTGTACTTGACTACCTGGACTATGATGCAGATCATACTAGTGGGGACATGGTAGTCCATATGTACATCCTTCAAGGTCCCTAGTCGTGGGTGTATCGAGACGGGGCATCGATATACTAGTGCAGACTAGCGTATACGCTTCTCGACCCATGAGATGGGCGATGGATGATCCCATATCCATTGGTGTTTGACATCAGAGATGGTATACGGGTGCTCAGTAGAGACTGGGTACACTGGACGGACTCGCCAAGAACTCCCAGTTGGTATTATACCTCACGTCAGATGGCAGTTCTCAGGTGACACTTGTGCAGGTTAGTCTGTAGACCCGAGATCGTCATAGAGTCTTGTGTGATTCCCACTGTGCTTTGATCTCCACCTTACCACGTCCATGAGGGTGTGCAAAACGGTGGTTTTTGGGTACAGTCCCGAGTCACATGGAGGCAATGAGCGATAGGAGGGGTTTCGTCTCTCCCGGTATTAGGGGTTGATGTTGCGCTGTGCTCGATTGGCCGTAACAGGGAAGTCCCTGTCCAGGGCTGATTCAGAGATTTGCTGGTAAGTGTTACCTGTAGTTTCTCGACCCGGTATGAGCCTCATATCGGCACGACTTATCGGTTATTGGGGTTTGACGTTTACCACCCCTAGACTTGATATGGGACATATCAGACGAGGAGACCGGACTGTACGGGAAGAGTTGCCGGTTAGCTCGACGGGAGTTATAGCAGGTTCGCTTGTTCTCTTCTGATCGCTCAATACCCGGGTGGCCGTTACGTTTAGCTGACCGCTTGTGGCTTGGGAGTGCTTGATATGATCATCACCCACTGCCGGCGTATTGACGAGTCTCAGAGTCCCACAATGGAGTTTCCTAGTCCAGGAGAAACGTTGTGGTGCGCGTATGCGATATGTGCATGGACCCGATTAAAATGCGCGTAATGGATTCCGTATATTGGTCGGGCGGCTTGCTTTTGGTAGGGGTCATATGTGATATGGCCGGATTGATAAATCAAGTGTTGATTTATCATTTAACCATTAGCTTCTGACTTGAAATCCTTTCTTGAGTATGATGGATGTATGCATGCATGTATAGTTTCTTTATTGATTCATGCACATATGGATGTACATATACACATACATACATACATACATACATACATCCTTCATGGTTGTATATACATGAAAATGGTGGCAATATAAGACTCACACCATGGTTTTATTTATGGATTAAATTGCATTTGATTTAAAACAAAAGGGAAAAAGAAAAATGGTCATTATTGGTTTGTTTCTACACTCTTCTCTTGACCTAACCATTCTCACCCACCATTTGACCATGGGTTACTTTTCCCTTTGTGTTTTTAACTCTAGTTCAATAATATCCTAACCATGGTTTGATATGAGAAGAGGAAAATATATATTGATATATTTTCTATTATCTTTTTAGACTTGAACTTATCATCTTCTCATATTGCCATCATCTTCTTCTTCCTCTCTCATTTTGCTCTCTAGTTCTTTGTAGTGAGCAATATACTCATCAAGATTGGATTTTGAAGTGAGAAAGAGAACCACAACACCATTCTACACAAGTCTAGCCCACTTGTTTAGAGTGTTAGCTTGATTTCATTCACTTGATCGGATAAAGTTGCAAGCTTGGACAAAGCGGACTCCGGGTGGATCATCGGTGACCTCGAGGAGTTCAAGCGGAGCTTTTTCAAACCCTAAGTAGCCGAGGAGTCTAGCGTAGGGAGCTACAAAAGTTGTACTCTCTAAACCCTAGCTTTTCTTTTCATATGTTGATGTGAAAATTTTTGAAACCCTAATTTTTCTAGGAACGATCCGATGCTTGTTAGCTTAGAACCCTAAAAATGCATTCTTTGGTTCATGTGATGCTTCCAAACCCTTCATGAGGTGCTAGGCTAACCCAACATTGGTATCAAAGCTGATCCTGGAGAGAGTCACTGGACAGCTGTGAAGAGCATTCTCAAGTACTTACGAAGGACTAAAGAGATGCTCTTGGTGTATGGTAACGGAGAACTCCAAGTGGAGTCCTTTACCGATTTGAGCTTCCAGAGTGATAAGGACGACTCTAAGTCGCAGTCGGGATTTGTCTTTACCCTTTACGGAGGGGCGGTTAGCTGGAAGAGTTCAAAGCAGGAAACCGTAGCAGACTCGACGATGGAGGCTGAATACATCGCTGCCAACGATGCTGCTAAAGAGGCTGTCTGGATCAAGAAGTTCATTACTGAACTTGGAGTGGTTCCATCCATTGAGCATCCAATACCTTTATATTGCGATAACAATGGAGCGGTGGCTTTGGCCAAGGAACCCAGGTCCCATCAGCGATCCAGACATATTCTGAGGCGGTATCACCTGATCCGGGAGATAGTTGATCGCCGGGAGATCGAGGTCAGGAGGGATGACACGAAGAACAACACGGCGGATCCACTCATGAAGGCCATTCCCCAGATACAGTTTGAGAGACTCTTCGGGATGCTCGGTATGCGATACTACAGCAGCTGGCCCCAGTGCAAGTGGGAGATTGTTAGTTGTATGTATGCCCTAGAGGCCAGTATTGTACAGATGATGTATATTATATTGGATGCTTGGACATATATAGAGATGACTTTCTTGCTCGATATGATAGTATGCTATCTGGTTGCTCTTTATCTTAACATGTATACTAGTCTCTTTAAACTGTCTTATAGTTACATGTTGGTAAAGCCCTTAGGATGTGTACTTGACTACCTGGACTATGATGCAGATCATACTAGTGGGGACATGGTAATCCATAAGTACATCCTTCAAGGTCCCTAGTCGTGGGTGTATCGAGACGGGGCATCAATATACCAGTGTAGACTAGCGTATACGCTTCTCGACCAATGAGATGGGCGATGGATGATCCCATATCCATTGGTGTTTGACATCAGAGATGGTATACGGGTGCTCAGTGGAGACTGGGTACACTGGACGGACTCGCCGAGAACTCCCAGTTGGTATTATACCTCACGTCAGATGGCAGTTCTCAGGTGAAACTTGTGCAGGTTAGTCTGTAGACCCGAGATCGTCATAGAGTCTTGTGTGATTCCCACTGTGCTTTGATCTCCACCTTACCACGTCCATGAGGGCGTGCAAAACGGTGGTTTTTGGGTACAGTCCCGAGTCACATGGAGGCAATGAGCGATAGGAGGGGTTTCGTCTCTCCCGGTATTGGGGGTTGATGTTGCGCTGTGCTCGATTGGCCGTAACAGGGAAGTCCCTGGCCAGGGCTGATTCAGAGATTTGACTTGTACGGCTGCGGAACCGCGGCCTAAGCAAGCTTAGGCCGCATTTCCGCGGCAAGTTTAACGGTTCATTGCATAATTTTTACACCGTAATTCTTAAATTTTCCTGCTTAATTTTTTACGTATTTTTAATTATGAAAATAACCAGATTTTGAAAAAAGTCCACAGAGCACCCAAAAACCCGTATTTTCGGTTCGATCGGAGTTTTAATTTCGTAAAGGTGTCGCCTAATGTTCTAGGTCGGCTCTGATACCAATGTTGGGTTCTGCTTGTATATTTTTTAGAGTATTTTTAATCTGTATTTACTGCTGAAAATTTCTGGAGATGGTTTTGGACTTGTCGATTCGATCGGAATTTTCATTTCGTTGCTTTTCCGGGTAAATTAGAAAGTATTGAAGTGTTTGAACGAGTATCATTTGCTCACTTTTCATGGGGTTTAAAAGCTTTCGGAAATACGTGCAAGTTTGTTTGTGGTGGACCCTCTAGAAGACAACAAACCTTAACTCGATTATGTGACCGTCTTGAACCGCCTTTTGAACCTTAGGGTTTGGGGCAGTACGGCGTGCCACATGTGAGGCGTTGGCTTGACCCTTCTACGGCTGGACCGCCACCACTGTGTCACACTCCGGGTTTTTGAACTCCGCTCAAGTGTTGAGCTTTAGTGAATCTTGGGTATTTGATCGTTCGTTCGAAAACTTTAATACTGTCTAATTATCTGGAATGTGATGCAATGTGTGGAATTCATATTATAAGACATGAAATACGAGGTATGTGATACTTCGCATTTACGATGTCTAAAGAGAATGTGGATTCCAAATATTGCAGTTTTACACTTTCTTTTCTGTGACTGTAAGTGTAGTATGTATTTACCGATTGTCGTTTCTATACGTCGACGACAATCGATGTATGCATACTTACTTACGTTGATGATATGGGATATTATGTGTTGCTGAGATATGATGCGCAGGATTGTCGCGATTGAATAGCCGGGTTTTTTTATATGTGAGATGAGAGTTTTATATTTTCATTCATGTAAATTCAAATGTAATGTAATATTCTTTTATTTGGGGCACTTCCGGGTTGAGGTCGATGCCACCTGTGTTGTATATTATTTACTTTTCCGTATTAGGATGGACCCAAGGAGGGGAGCATGGGTGACCGGGTTCTAGGGTTCAATGGGAGGCCATATCGAGGAGTCGAGACCGGGTCTCCTAAACTCCAGAATTGGTAAGGTCGCTTGCCGCTCTCGTAGGGGTCCAGGGTGTGGGCTTGGCTATTCATCGCGACTGTGGAATCCGTATTTTCTATTATTGGCTAAGTACTAAATACGGACGTCCTAGTATATCCCACATTATATCTATGTTTCTGCTGCGATATTTGTGATGTGATCATTTGATATATTCTGATGGATACAGTATATAGTATATATGATATATTATATAGACGTTACTTATGTTTTACACCCGCACTAGCCCTGCCCTGCTCTGTCGTTAGTTACCTAACCTAACGGTGCACGAGGGGACATCGAGGCGAATGCGGATGGCATAAGTGTACGTTGTATTTATCTGTGATGTTTAGGTGACTTAAATGATGGGACTTCATTAATGTGATTAATGAAAGAAAAGAAACCTAAAAGATATTGTAGAATCAAAATTTTTAAAATAAAAAGGGTAGCTACAGTTTTGCTTTGCATAGCGGTATATATGATATACCCTGCACCTTATTCGATGAGGAAAGGGCCGAGATCCTTTCACCGGGAGTGACCCCTTTAGCAATAACTGGCAGATGCTACACACTCGGTTTGTCTTTTGATTGCTTCTATAGTTTCTGCTTTGCACAGTGATATATATGATATATCCCGCACCTTATTCGACGAGGAAAGGGCCGATGATCCCTTCGCCGGGAGTGACCCCTTTAGCAAAACTAGAAAAGCCTCAAAATCACTCCATTTCAAAACTTCACTTGATTCTACAACGATATCAAGTTCATTACGCAATAGGTTTTCAGAAAAACCTGTCGTAGCCCTCCGTCATTTCAGATAAGTTGCATATAGTATTCATGCTACATTTGTTGGTTTTCGTCAAGGTGTAGTGTGCGGTAGCTATGTGCTGCTTATCTGCTGCATATGATGCGACTGGATTAGGGTAGTCGTACGGCTTTGTTGGATTTCGTCAAGGGTCGTGCGGGTGGGTTTAATTCAGTCAAGAAATGTACGGGTTGAACTTGACTAGTGGGCTGTGGTTTGTTGGCTTTCGTCAAGGTCATAGCACGCTAGGGGCAAAAGCATTATCGGGAATTTTAAGTGTTGAAATTTGCAATGAGATTGCATACCTTCTATGAGATAGTTGGATCCCGATACCCACTGCTTATAAGAGTTACACCTGGGAGAGTTTTACACATTACAATTAGCCGATCAAGTAGGTGTCTAGAAAGGTGTCAACGGGGTTACGCCTCTGGGAAAACGAGGTTTACTTTAATTAGGTCCGTGCGAAAGCACGGGGAACCTCCCTCAAAGTACCGACACAGGCCTGGCTGAAAGATCGGCGAAGTTGTAAGGTGTAATTAATCCCGGCTAATCTTTCCTTTTAGGGTTTGAAGGAAGATTTGATAAAAACCAGTGTGAGCCATCCTGACTAGATAAGATAATAACCAATCTGATCTTGCAAGAGCATACGCTAAAGTGTTTTCTTCTCTCTCTCTCCAGGTAGCGACCATGTCATGCCTTAATCAAGATAATAATATGGATGTATTGACCGAACCCGCATGTTATACTGTGCTGGGGAACGTTGGTTCCGTTCTTTCTTATAAGAGTTATAGGACTGAACAGGATATAGGGGAATACCAGGATTCCCATGCCACCCGAATCAAGAAAGTACATGTTGATGCATTTTCTTCGGGTGTGTTCGTTACAGAGAACCGTTTCTCCATTTCCCCTACGTCCTGGGTATTAGATACCGGGTCAGGATCCCATATATGTAATCAGTTACATGGGCTCAGGAAAGGTAGAGAACTTGGAGAAGGTGATAAAGACATTATAGTTGGAAATAGTGCAATTGTTGCAGCTAAGACTGTCGGGGAATATCACCTTGCATTACCAACTGGTAATACATTGGTTCTGAACGAATGCTATTACATGCCGAACCTGATATGCAACATTATATCGGTTTCTTTGTTGAGTAAAGAGGGATATAATTTTGTATTACAGGATAATGTTATGAACATTTTCCGTAACCAAAAGTTGGTTGGATCAGGCACGTTGTGCAATGGCATTTATGTTCTAAATCAATCAACAGTTCTGAGCATAACAAACACACACAAGAGGAAGAGTTCAGAACTGAACGAATCCTTCTTGTGGCATTGTAGACTGGGTCACATCAATGCGACACGACTGGCTAAGTTACATAAGGATGGATATTTGAAACAGTTCGAATTTTCATCTTATGACACTTGCCAGTCATGTCTCAAAGGCAAGATGACCAAAACTCCGTTTACGGGACATGGAGAATGAGTTACCGAACTCTTGGGATCGATACATAGTGATGTATGCGGTCCCATGTCGACACATGCCAGGGATGGTTCTTCGTACTTCATTACATTCACTGACGATCTCTCAAGATACGGACATGTGTTCTTGATAAGACATAAGTCTGAAGCTTTTGAGAAATTTAGAGAATATAAACAAGAAGTCGAGAACCAAACCGGAAAAAGTATTAAAATCCTTCGATATGATCGAGGAGGTGAATACTTGAGCAGTGAATTCCTGGACTTCCTAAAAGAGAATGGGATTCTCTCTCAGCTGACTCCTCCATATACACCACAGCACAACGGTGTATCAGAATGGAGGAACCGCACCCTATTAGATATGGTGCGCTCCATGATGAGCACAGCTGAGTTGCCTATTTCCTTCTGGGGGTATGCGCTTGAAACAGCCATACTGTAGCGTCTTGAAAAGTCGTTTTGGGGTTTTCCTGAAAATCGGTGAAAATTCGGTATTTTTCCGAAAACCGTCTTTCTCGTTATTTTGCAGTTTAGGGCTAATTATACCTAAAATGGATAGGTAATTGCTTGTTTTTAGTATCTAATGAGTTACTTATGAAATTTTGGTCATTTAAAATTTTTTCCCTATTTTTCAATTTTTTAATATTATTTAAGCCGGTAAGAAAATACATTAAATTAGCGATAAATACAAATTTTTCCGGGCCAATTTTAATCTTTAAAATTATGATAATTAAAATCTAGTGGTAACATAAATTTTTAGTATTTTATTTTGAATTTTTACTAATTTTTATGATAGGAAACGAATTTATTGAATTTTAAGCTAAAACTTGCAATTTTTGACTTGTAGGGGGTCTTTTTGCATAAAATTTCTTTTGTAAAACCCCTCTCTCTCTTCCCTCAGCCCTAGGACAGCCCCACCTTGTTCAAGTCCAGAAATTTCTGGCCTCACATTTATTTTCTTTCATGTGTGGAATTGTTTTGTTTAGGAATTTATATTAAATATAGTTGTTGAAGTATGGAGCATTGACTTTTGGGGAGTTGACTATTGACCTTTCCCACACACCCACACCCCTCCCCTTACCTCCTAATCTGGCCGAAACCTTCACTCCCTCCTCTTCATCTCTTTTCTTTTCATTTCTTCAAAATTCTTCATGTTTAATTCATCAAAATTGCAACTTTAAGCTTACAAATTAAACCCATCCTTCATCTTTCTTTTCCTTCACCTCCCTAGCTTGGATCTTGATGCTTGAGGCCATCATTTGAAGCAAATCTATTCTTGCTAGATCTCTAGTGAGGTATAATCTCTTGCTAATTAAATTCTTTTGATTAAGTTTCTTAAGTTAGATTGTTGTAGTGTTAATTTAGTGTAGTTCTAATCTAGTTTTTTCTTAGATTATGGTTGAAAAATTAAACTAGGGTTTTTGAAGCCATGATAGTTAATTAAATTGTTTTGTAGTTAATCTAGTTGTTACTTAACTAATCTTTATGGTTACCTTGCTTAAGCGGCTTCCTATTAACCTAATCTATGTTAAACTTGGATGAAATTGCATTAAGTTTGCTAATTTACCAAAATCTAGAAGAGGGTTGTGTATGGATTGTGAGTTGTGAAGCATGATAAATGAGTTGAATTAGGGTTTAGAAACCATTAATTAGTTGATTAAATCTAATTTGTTATCTAGTTGTTTTGCTAACCTAATCTAGAAGGTTAACTTGCTAATTGAGTTATAAATTAGTGTTAATTTAAGGTTTTCATATATAGTTTGGATTAAGAATTGCTAGGTTAGATAATTCAAGTAATGGTTGTTTATGGAAAATAGGTTTTGAATCTTTGCTAATGTGTTGTAATTATAGTGTTTGTAGATTGCTTGTTGTGTGGTTGGATATTGTGTTGGATTGTGATAACCGTATCGCTAATTTTCGATTTTTGCACCAAAATTGCTAGTTGTGCTTACTAGGTTTTTATTAAAATTATTTGGTGAATTATTTGTGATACCTTGGGGATGTTTTTAGCATCTCCTATGACATTTAGGATGCGTGAGTGCGGATTTTTGGGTAGTCGGGTTTTAGTTTTGCGGGCGACCAAATCGGCGTTTTTTGGCAGTTTTTGCGATTTTCGCGTATGTTCCGCGCACCCTGCGCATGTTGTACCTAGCTAGTGAACTTTAGTAGTTTCGTTGGGTTTTGCGTCGTTCTTGATAAGTAACCTTATGTTTGGTATTGATGTAAATTCCAGGTTCGGTCGCGGAGACGTCAGACGCGGCACGAAAGGGGAAAGCGGTGATTGGACACAGCTAGCCAGGGATTCCAGTGAGTAGATGTAACATCTACGGGGGACTATCGTTGGATGGCGCAAGCCGCCCGATAGTTTTAGTAACTTACAAGATTCTTAGTGATGTTAGTAATTAGGGGTGAAATACGTATATGATTATTTGCTGCATCCATACATTATATTGACATACATGTGCGAAACCATTTTATAGGACATCTGCACCATTGCCAGGGTTTTATATGCAGCACGAGCACTATTCATGCTTACACACACACCCTGGTAATTGCCATGCCACCACACTAGATAACCTTTAAATTTAAACCTTTTACTAATTGATACTTAAACTTGTGCTATTGCCTTTAATTCCTTAAAATGAAACCGTAGGATTGCTATTCATGTGCATGTACTTCATCATATTAATTGTTCATGCCTAGTCTATTAATCATACATCGTAGCTTAATTATTGATATCATATCCATTCATCACCATTGATATATGCACTTATGAGGATTTCTTGAGATTTTATGATATTTCTGGATTTCGGGGGAAAGCCGCAAAATTTCTAAACTTATTATGTTTTTAAAATATGTAATTGCGGTTTTCTAGTGATGTAAAGTGTCGTCCACCATGAGTTTGCTGTGGTTTTCGAGATCCGTGTCGAGGAGTGGAGGAACCGTCACGGGTACATGGTGGGCCCGGTAAGGTACCCCGGGGCAAGAGGAATGTGGTGTTGACGTTGAGCCTGGCAGGGGACGGATTACCTACCGGTGACTGTTTGGCACGGCGGATATCCAGAGGATACCGACCGTGGCCGCGAGATGATGAGATTTTGATATTGAGCTGGGTCAGCCGGATGGCTGAGGCCAGAGACACTATGACATGGATTTATGAGATTTGAGACAGCTTTTGGGTGTCGTTGCTGGACACCGGTTCTCGTCGATTCTTTGAATATTATGCTGGCATTCTAAAAGAGTTTCAAAAACAAAAAGAGATAAAATGTTTCTTATATATACCTATTGAGATCTCAGATATTCATGTTGCATACATATTCGTACACTGATGTTGTATACACACCTGCTAGTGCATCCAGTCATACCTGTATTTTAGATGCCAGGATGCTTGTGTGCGTGCATACGATAGCCTTTGTAGGTGTTATTTATTACTCACGAGTTGGCAACTCACCCCCGTTGTGCCACAGCCTTTTGCAGGTCCGCTCCGTCAGTACAGTAGCGGCGGGCGCACTTGTTCTTTTGCCTCCTTTGCCTGGACTTGAGGTTTTGCTCTTAGGTGGGTTATATTATTATTTTTGTACCACCTTGTATATTCTTTGTATCTAGTGTACTCCATCTACTGTATCTACCCGTATTGTTGTATATTGACTTAGAGATGAGACTGTGAGGTTTGTGGACTTTTATGCTGTATTTTGGGGTCGAGCTCACTTGAGTCGACATGCTGTTTTTCTTATGCTTCATTATGATTATTTTGCATGCTGTCGTTTTATATTGCGTGGGATTTATGACCGCCTTGTGGCGAAGAGCTAGCTCCCGCTTGGGGATGCCCTATTTTGTTGGATTCATATATATTTTGTTGTACCCATTTTGGGGGCCAGTATTTACAAAGGAGACTCTGCCGAAATTTTCGGAAAAATTGGTATTGTTTTTAAAAAGGGTTTTACATGACTTATTTGATAAACTCGCTTTCAATTGATTGGGTTTTCTTCACTCTTTTGCTTAATTGGTTTTGTTTTCTGGGCTTTGGCTTACTTATTTTACGGACGTCTTTAGACGTTTCGTAAACTTAAGTGCCAGTCACGTTCCGTACCCTGCGGGTCGTGACAAAGTTGGTATCAGAGCGATAGGTTTTACCTTTTTGAGTGTAGGATGACCCTTGGTAGATGGAGTAAGTGACTTAAGCAGGGTAACGTAGCGTGCGTATGTCCGCGGCATACTTACGATACGGTACTCCGCCTAAGTGACTTTAGGATATACTTGCTTGAAAAATTCCTTCTTCAATTCCGTGTATCCTATGATCCTATTGCACTGTTCTTACTATCCGTTTTCCTGTAACAGCCACTATGCCGCCGAAGGCTACGAGGGCACAGAGGGCTGCCGCCAGAGACGAGATTCGAGCTGGCTCGTCCGAGACTAGGACTGAGCAGGGTGGTATGCCTACGCCGCAGGGACAGACCGATCCACCTTCCCCAGGCCGTATGGATAGGCTCGAGACTGGTATGGAGGAGTTGCGACAGATGATGGGAGGCATGCAGGAGCTACGTCAGATGGTAGGATCCCTAGTTGCAGCCAGTCGTACACCGAGACCGGATGATGTACCTACTACATCACAGACGACCATGATACCTGCTCCTACTACTACCACCGTGACCATCCCGGTTTCACTACAGGATTTCATGAGGCTGAGACCTCCAGTATTCACCGGCACCGAGGCAGCGGAGGACCCACAGACGTTCCTTGACAGTTTAGCCAGGATCTGCCGTTCGCTGAGATGTTCGGATGATCGATGGGTATAGCTTGCGAGTTTCCGACTAGAGGGTCTCGCACAGACATGGTGGGAGTCAGTCTTGAGAGGTCGAGCTGCAGGTCTACCGCCTATGACTTGGGCCGAGTTTACAGCGGTCTTTCTAGCTCGTTTCCTCCCAGAGAGCGTTCGTGACGCCAGAGCTCGCAGCTTCGAGGCCTTAGTCAAGACACCTGGGATGACGGTGTCTGAGTATGACATCCAGTTTACACAGTTATCCGGATATGCTCAGTATTTGGTGGATACCGAGGAGAAGATGGTGAAGAGGTTCGTACAGGGACTTGATGCCCAGCTATATCTTGCCATTGGCGCCCAGCACTACGACACTTATTCAGCTGCTATGGATACGGCATTGCGGATGGAGGCACGCATATCACGGACTTCGGCCGTTTCTGGGCCGAAGAGGATTCGCACCGATGTACCGTCTCAGAGGCAGCGCGCCAGATTCTTTCCGAGAGATAGGCCTGGCAGAGGATTTGGGCGGGGACAGTTATATGGTTCTTATCCCCAGGGGCAGCAGCCGTCTCCAGGGTGTTTTGGGTGCGGGAGTTTGCACCATCTTGTCAGAGACTGTCCGGCGAGACGACAGGGAGCGGCGACAGTTCCACATGTGACCCTGCCACCATCACCACCCCCTCCTCAGAGAGCCCTACTTCCTACCCTAGGCGATGCTCCACGCCAGTTAGGTGCACCCAGAGGCCGTGGACGCGGCGGTCCTGTTCAGAGAGGACGAGGAGGCAGAGGCCGAGGTAGAGGTCAGCCCGCTATCGGTGGAGGACAGGCCCGAGTATTTGCTTTGACACCGCAGGATGCGCAGGCATCCAATACCGTTGTGACAGGTACCTTGCCAGTTTGTTCTTTCGACGCCCGGGTATTATTTGACCCAGGTTCCACACATTCGTATGTCTCTACACACTTTGCACCGATGTTGGGCCGTGAGTCGTCGTCGTTAGATCAGCCGCTTGTTGTTGTTACTCCGGTAGGCGAGTCGTTTGTCGCTCGGTTTGTATTTCGTTTGTGTTCCGTTCGTATCGGGGAGAGGGATTCATCAGTTGATTTGATTCTCCTCGATATGTTGGACTTTGATGTGCTTCTGGGCATGGACTGGCTGGCCACTTGTTATGCTTCGGTGGACTGCCGTGAGAAGGCAGTCAGATTTAGCTTTCCGGGAGAGCCAGTCCTTGTTATTCAGGGAGACCGCAGTGTCACCCTTCCCAGCTTAATTTCGTCTCTTCGCGCTGGTCAGCTCTTGCGGAAGGGATGTCAGGGATTCTTAGCATGTATTTGTGATACTCGAGCTGCAGAGGTTCCGTTGGACCGGGTCCCGGTAGTTTGTGAGTTCCCTGATGTTTTCCCTGATGAGCTACCTGGGCTACCGCCTGAGCGCGATGTTGAGTTCTGCATTGATTTGATTCCCGGCTCGGGGCCTATTTCTATACCGCCTTATCGAATGGCCCCGGCAGTGCTTCGAGAGCTGAAGGATCAGTTGCAGGATTTGTTAGATAAGGGGCTTATTCGACCGAGTGTTTCTCCGTGGGGTGCTCCGGTCCTGTTTGTCAAGAAGAAGGATGGAAGTTTGCGCTTATGTATCGACTACCGCCAGCTGAACAAAGTTACCGTTCAGAACAGATATCCGTTGCCGCGCATTGATGATTTGTTCGACCAGTTTCAGGGTGCGGGGTATTTTTCGAGGATCGACTTGCGATCAGGATACCATCAGCTGCGAGTTCGACAGGAGGATATACCGAGGACAGCTTTCCGCACGCGCTACGGCCACTACGAGTTTTTGGTGATGTCGTTCGGACTCACCAACGCCCCAGCAGCATTCATGGATTTGATGAACCGTACATTCAGGCCGTATCTTGACTTGTTCATCATCGTGTTTATCGACGATATCTTGGTGTACTCCCGGAGCAGAGAGGAGCACGAGCAGCACTTGCGGATTACGTTACAGACTCTGAGGGAGCACCAGCTGTTCGCGAAGTTCTCCAAGTGTGCATTCTGGCTGGACAGCGTCGGATTCTTGGGTCACATGGTTACGAGAGACGGCATTTGTGTGGACCCGAAGAAGATTGAGGCTGTTCAGCAGTGGCCCCGACCTACATCGGTTACTGAGATCCGTAGTTTTCTAGGCCTGGCGGGCTACTACAGGCGTTTTGTTCAGGACTTCTCCCGTATAGCTGCACCTTTGACCGGTTTGACCCGGAAGGGAGTTCCTTTCGTTTGGACAGAGGAGTGCGAGCGCAGTTTTCAGCAGCTACGGACTAGTTTGACTACGGCGCCGGTATTATCTTTGCCTTCGGGATCAGGCGGATTTGTTGTCTACTGTGATGCTTCGCGAGTGGGATTAGGATGCGTATTGATGCAGCATGGCCGGGTGATCGCTTATGCTTCTCGGCAGTTGAAGAAGCATGAACAGAACTACCCCACTCATGATTTGGAGATGGCTGCAGTGGTCTTTGCACTGAAGATTTGGCGACATTACCTGTACGGCGAGTCGTGTCAGATATTCACCGATCACAAGAGCTTAAAGTACATATTTCAGCAGCGAGACCTGAACCTCAGACAGCGTCGTTGGATGGAGTTGGTGAAAGACTACGACTGCGAGATCTTATATCACCCCGGCAAGGCGAATGTGGTGGCAGATGCATTGAGTAGGAGGCCCGGGGGTAGTCTATCCTTTTTGCGCGCAGTGCAGAGGCAGTCGTCAGCAGATTGGCAGATGTTATGCGACAGCCGGGTTGAGTTCGATTTCACTCAGACAGGGGGACAGCTCGCGCATGTTCGTGCACGCCCACAGTTGCTTGACCGTATATATGAGGCACAGCGCAGTGACGACCGTTGCTCAGAGATCATGGCACAGATGGGACAGGGCAGATTTTCCGAGTTCGTGGTTGACGATCAGGGGAGTTTACGATATGGATCTAGACTGTGCGTACCAGATGCTAATGGATTGCGGCGCGACATTCTTGAGGAGGCACACCGATCAGTGTATAGTGTCCACCCCGGTTCCACCAAGATGTACCATGATATGAGAGAGACCTACTGGTGGGACGGGATGAAGAGGGACATTGCGGAGTTCGTTTCGAGATGCCTGACTTGTCAGCAAGTCAAGGCCAAGCACCAGAGGCCCGCAGGAGAGCTACAGCCGTTACCCATTCCAGAGTGGAAATGGGAACAGATTTCGATGGACTTCGTTGTGGGTCTACCCAGGACCAGTCGAGGGTACGACTCCATCTGGGTGATCGTGGATAGATTGACGAAAGCGGCTCACTTCCTACCAGTGAAGACCACTTTCAGCTTCGCTCAGTATGCTCAGCTCTATATTGACGAGATCGTGCGACTACATGGCGTACCGACTTGTTTCGTGTCAGATCGAGGCACTCAGTTCACCAGCCGACTTTGGCAGAGACTTCAGGAGGCTTTGGGCACTCGTTTGAGCTTCAGCACAGCATTTCATCCGCAGACCGACGGACAGTCAGAGCGGACCATTCAGACTCTCGAGGACATGCTCAGAGCGTTCGTTTTAGACTTTGGTGGTAGCTGGGATCGTCATTTACCTCTAGTGGAGTTCTCCTACAACAACAGCTTCCAGGATACTATTCAGATGGCACCTTTCGAGGCATTGTATGGGAGGAGATGCAGATCGCCCGTCTGTTGGACAGAGCTCAGCGAGAGCAGTATTTTGGGGCCGCAGCTTGTTGAGGAGACGACAGCGAAGATACAGTTGATTCGAGACCGGATGAGGGCAGCTCAGAGCAGACAGAAATCCTATGCAGACAGGCGCCGTCGCAGATTAGAGTTCGCAGTTGGCGACCATGTTTTTCTGAAAGTCTCTCCGATGAAGGGCGTGATGTGTTTTGGGCGAAAGGGGAAGCTTAGCCCTAGATTCGTAGGTCCCTTCGAGATCCTCGAGCGTGTCGGCGCTGTTGCTTATCGTTTGGCTCTTCCACCCAGCTTTCCCGATGTTCACCCCGTCTTCCATGTTTCGATGCTCCGCAAGTGCCTTCACGACCCTTCGCATGCGATTCAGCACCCGACAGTCCAGCTAGAGCGCGACCTTTCTTTTGCAGAGCAGCCGGTGGCCATCCTGGATCGGCAGGTGAAGAAGTTGAGGTCAAAGATTATACCAACCGTCAAGGTCCTTTGGCGTAGCCCGAGCAGCGAGGAGGTTACCTGGGAGACCGAGGGCGAGATGAGGAATAAACATCCCCATCTCTTTGAAGGTACGCGTAGGTATATTTTTAAATTCGGGGACCGAATTTCCTTAAGGGGGGAAGACTGTAGCGTCTTGAAAAGTCGTTTTGGGGTTTTCCTGAAAATCGGTGAAAATTCGGTATTTTTCCGAAAACCGTCTTTCTCGTTATTTTGCAGTTTAGGGCTAATTATACCTAAAATGGATAGGTAATTGCTTGTTTTTAGTATCTAATGAGTTACTTATGAAATTTTGGTCATTTAAAAATTTTTCCCTATTTTTCAATTTTTTAATATTATTTAAGCCGGTAAGAAAATACATTAAATTAGCGATAAATACAAATTTTTCCGGACCAATTTTAATCTTTAAAATTATGATAATTAAAATCTAGTGGTAACATAAATTTTTAGTATTTTATTTTGAATTTTTACTAATTTTTATGATAGGAAACGAATTTATTGAATTTTAAGCTAAAACTTGCAATTTTTGACTTGTAGGGGTTTTTTTTGCATAAAATTTCTTTTGTAAAACCCCTCTCTCTCTTCCCTCAGCCCTAGGACAGCCCCACCTTGTTCAAGTCCAGAAATTTCTGGCCTCACATTTATTTTCTTTCATGTGTGGAATTGTTTTGTTTAGGAATTTATATTAAATATAGTTGTTGAAGTATGGAGCATTGACTTTTGGGGAGTTGACTCTTGACCTTTCCCACACACCCACACCCCTCCCCTCACCTCCTAATCTGGCCGAAACCTGCACTCCCTCCTCTTCATCTCTTTTCTTTTCATTTCTTCAAAATTCTTCATGTTTAATTCATCAAAATTGCAACTTTAAGCTTACAAATTAAACCCATCCTTCATCTTTCTTTTCCTTCACCTCCCTAGCTTGGATCTTGATGCTTGAGGCCATCATTTGAAGCAAATCTATTCTTGCTAGATCTCTAGTGGGGTATAATCTCTTGCTAATTAAATTCTTTTGATTAAGTTTCTTAAGTTAGATTGTTGTAGTGTTAATTTAGTGTAGTTCTAATCTAGTTTTTTCTTAGGTTATGGTTGAAAAATTAAACTAGGGTTTTTGAAGCCATGATAGTTAATTAAATTGTTTTGTAGTTAATCTAGTTGTTACTTAACTAATCTTTATGGTTACCTTGCTTAAGCGGCTTCCTATTAACCTAATCTATGTTAAACTTGGGTGAAATTGCATTAAGTTTGCTAATTTACCAAAATCTAGAAGAGGGTTGTGTATGGATTGTGAGTTGTGAAGCATGATAAATGAGTTGAATTAGGGTTTAGAAAACATTAATTAGTTGATTAAATCTAATTTGTTATCTAGTTGTTTTGCTAACCTAATCTAGAAGGTTAACTTGCTAATTGAGTTATAAATTAGTGTTAATTTAAGGTTTTCATATATAGTTTGGATTAAGAATTGCTAGGTTAGATAATTCAAGTAATGGTTGTTTATGGAAAATAGGTTTTGAATCTTTGCTAATGTGTTGTAATTATAGTGTTTGTAGATTGCTTGTTGTGTGGTTGGATATTGTGTTGGATTGTGATAACCGTATCGCTAATTTTCGATTTTTGCACCAAAATTGCTAGTTGTGCTTACTAGGTTTTTATTAAAATTATTTGGTGAATTATTTGTGATACCTTGGGGACGTTTTTAGCATCTCCTATGACGTTTAGGATGCGTGAGTGCGGATTTTTGGGTAGTCGGGTTTTAGTTTTGCCGGGCGACCAAATCGGCGTTTTTTGGCAGTTTTTGCGATTTTCGCGTATGTTCCGCGCACCCTGCGCACGTTGTACCTAGCTAGTGAACTTTAGTAGTTTCGTTGGGTTTTGCGTCATTCTTGATAAGTAACCTTATGTTTGGTATTGATGTAAATTCCAGGTTCGGTCGCGGAGACGTCAGACGCGGCACGAAAGGGGAAAGCGGTGATTGGACACAGCTAGCCAGGGATTCCAGTGAGTAGATGTAACATCTACGGGGGACTATCGTTGGATGGCGCAAGCCGCCCGATAGTTTTAGTAACTTACAAGATTCTTAGTGATGTTAGTAATTAGAGGTGAAATACGTATATGATTATTTGCTGCATCCATACATTATATTGACATACATGTGCGAAACCATTTTATAGGACACCTGCACCATTGCCAGGGTTTTATATGCAGCACGAGCACTATTCATGCTTACACACACACCCTGGTAATTGCCATGCCACCACACTAGATAACCTTTAAATTTAAACCTTTTACTAATTGATACTTAAACTTGTGCTATTGCCTTTAATTCCTTAAAATGAAACCGTAGGATTGCTATTCATGTGCATGTACTTCATCATATTAATTGTTCATGCCTAGTCTATTAATCATACATCGTAGCTTAATTATTGATATCATATCCATTCATCACCATTGATATATGCACTTATGAGGATTTCTTGAGATTTTATGATATTTCTGGATTTCGGGGGAAAGCCGCAAAATTTCTAAACTTATTATGTTTTTAAAATATGTAATTGCGGTTTTCTAGTGATGTAAAGTGTCGTCCACCATGAGTTTGTTGTGGTTTTCGAGATCCGTGTCGAGGAGTGGAGGAACCGTCACGGGTACATGGTGGGCCCGGTAAGGTACCCCGGGGCAAGAGGAATGTGGTGTTGACGTTGAGCCTGGCAGGGGACGGATTACCTACCGGTGACTGTTTGGCACGGCGGATATCCAGAGGATACCGACCGTGGCCGCGAGATGATGAGATTTTGATATTGAGCTGGGTCAGCCGGATGGCTGAGGCCAGAGACACTATGACATGGATTTATGAGATTTGAGACAGCTTTTGGGTGTCGTTGCTGGACACCGGTTCTCGTCGATTCTTTGAATATTATGCTGGCATTCTAAAAGAGTTTCAAAAACAAAAAGAGATAAAATGTTTCTTATATATACCTATTGAGATCTCAGATATTCATGTTGCATACATATTCGTACACTGATGTTGTATACACACCTGCTAGTGCATCCAGTCATACCTGTATTTTAGATGCTAGGATGCTTGTGTGCATGCATACGATAGCCTTTGTAGGTGTTATTTATTACTCACGAGTTGGCAACTCACCCCCGTTGTGCCACAGCCTTTTGCAGGTCCGCTCCGTCAGTACAGTAGCGGCAGGCGCACTTGTTCTTTTGCCTCCTTTGCCTGGACTTGAGGTTTTGCTCTTAGGTGGGTTATATTATTATTTTTGTACCACCTTGTATATTCTTTGTATCTAGTGTACTCCATTTACTGTATCTACCCGTATTGTTGTATATTGACTTAGAGATGAGACTGTGAGGTTTGTGGACTTTTATGCTGTATTTTGGGGTCGAGCTCACTTGAGTCGACATGTTGTTTTTCTTATGCTTCATTATGATTATTTTGCATGCTGTCGTTTAATATTGCATGGGATTTGTGACCGCCTTGTGGCGAAGAGCTAGCTCCCGCTTGGGGATGCCCTATTTTGTTGGATTCATATATATTTTGTTGTACCCATTTTGGGGGCCAGTATTTACAGAGGAGACTCTGTCGAAATTTTCGGAAAAATTGGTATTGTTTTTAAAAAGGGTTTTACATGACTTATTTGATAAACTCGCTTTCAATTGATTGGGTTTTCTTCACTCTTTTGCTTAATTGGTTTTGTTTTCTGGGCTTTGGCTTACTTATTTTACGGACGTCTTTAGACGTTTCGTTAACTTAAGTGCCAGTCACGTTCCGTACCCTGCGGGTCGTGACACATACATCTATTGAATATGGTCCCGACCAAATCTGTGCCTACCACTCCATATGAGATATGGAAAGGGAAGAGACCATGTCTTAACTATGTTAAGATATGGGGTTGTCCAGCCTATGTCAAACGACAAAATCCGGACAAACTCGAGGCACGGTCGGTTCTATGCAAATTTATAGGATATCCCAAGAATTCACAAGGGTATATCTTCTACCACCCTGAGGAACAAAGAGTGTTTGTTTCTCGGCATGCCACCTTTTTAGAAAAGGAATTTCTTGAAAAAGAGATTAGTGGTCATGAGGTAGAACTGGAAGAGGTTCCAGCTACAAAAGCTACAACAGAGGATTAGTGCCCAATGAACCCCAGCCACTCCGCCGATCTAGTAGGGTTCCTCGCCAACCTGAGAGATACTACGGTTTTCTCATGGATGGTGGGAGCGAGGATTGCATCATGGAGGATGATGACCCAACTAGCTTCGAGCAGGCTATCACGAGTGGGACTCAGTGAAATGGCTGGATGCTATGCGGTCCGAGATGGAATTCGTGTACACCAACAAAGTATGGACTTTGGAAGATGCTCCTGAAGGGGTAAAACCCATTGGGAACAAGTGGATCTTCAAGAAAAAACTTTGTGTAGATGGGAAAGTGGAGACTTTCAAAGCTAGACTTGTTGCAAAGGGTTTTCGTCAAAGACCAGGAGTGGACTATGACGAAACCTTTTCTCCAGTGGCTATGCTAAAATCCATCCGGATCATGCTTGCCATCGCTGCGTATCATGATTACGAAATCTGGCAAATGGATGTTAAGACCGCCTTTCTAAACGGTGATTTAGAAGAGTGCGTGTACATGACTTAGCCAGAGGGCTTCGTAGATAGTGGGAGCAGCGGGAAGGTGTGCAAGCTGCTTAAATCCATTTATAGATTAAAGCAAGTATCGCGGAGTTGGAACATCTGCTTTGACGTCGTTATCAAAGAGTTTGATTTCGTCAAAAACATAGATGAACCTTGTATCTACAAGAAGGTGGCAGGGAGTAAGGTTGTCTTCCTCGTATTGTACGTGGACGACATACTCTTGATAGGAAATGACATTCATATGCTGCAATCGGTCAAGCTCTTCTTATCACAAAGATTCTCAATGAAAGATCTTGGTGATGCCTCCTGCATATTGGGAATCAGGATCTATAGAGATAGATCCAAACGGATATTGGGATTGTCCCAATCCAGGTACATTGACACCATACTAAAGAGGTTTAGTATGGAAGAATCCAAGGGTGGGAACTTACCCACGATCTCTGGAGTCACTCTCTCCAAAGAGATGTCTCCCAAGACTGATTTGGAGAGAGCTCGCACGCAAGGGATACCCTATGCTTCGGCTGTAGGCTCTATCATGTACGCGATGCTATGTACCAGACCCGATGTAGCATACTCACTAAGTGTAGTGAGTAGGTATCAAGCTGATCCTGGAGAGAGTCACTGGACAGCTGTGAAGAGCATTCTCAAGTACTTACGAAGGACTAAAGAGATGCTCTTGGTGTATGGTAACGGAGAACTCCAAGTGGAGTCCTTTACCAATTCGAGCTTCCAGAGTGATAAGGACGACTCTAAGTCGCAGTCGGGATTTGTCTTTACCCTTTACGGAGGGGAGGTTAGCTGGAAGAGTTCCAAGCAGGAAACCGTGGCAGACTCGACGATGGAGGCTGAATACATCGCTGCCAACGATGCTGCTAAAGAGGCTGTCTGGATCAAGAAGTTCATTACTGAACTTGGAGTGGTTCCATCCATTGAGCATCCAATACCTTTATATTGCGATAACAATGAAGCGGTGGCTTTGGCCAAGGAACCCAGGTCCCATCAGCGATCCAGACATATTCTGAGGCGGTATCACCTGATCTGAGAGATAGTTGATCGCCGGGAGATCGAGGTCAGGAGGGTTGACACGAAGAACAACACGGCGGATCCACTCACGAAGGCCATTCCCCAGATACAGTTTGAGAGACTCTTCGGGATGCTCGGTATGCGATACTACAACAGCTGGCCCCAGTGCAAGTGGGAGATTGTTAGTTGTATGTATGCCCTACAGGCCAGTATTGTACAGATGATGTATATTATATTGGATGCTTGGACATATATAGAGATGACTTTCTTGCTCGATATGATAGTATGCTATCTGGTTGCTCTTTATCTTAACATGTATACTAGTCTCTTTAAACTGTCTTATAGTTACATGTTGGTAAAGCCCTTAGGATGTGTACTTGACTACCTGGACTATGATGCAGATCATACTAGTGGGGACATGGTAGTCCATAAGTACATCCTTTAAGGTCCCTAGTCATGGGTGTATCGAGACGGGGCATCGATATACCAGTGTAGACTAGCGTATACGCTTCTCGACCTATGAGATGGGCGATGGATGATCCCATATCCATTGGTGTTTGACATCAGAGATGGTATACGGGTGCTCAGTGGAGACTGGGTACACTGTACGGACTCGCCGAGAACTCCCAGTTGGTATTATACCTCACGTCAGATGGCAGTTCTCAGGTGACACTTGTGCAGGTTAGTCTGTAGACCCGAGATCGTCATAGAGTCTTGTGTGATTCCCACTGTGCTTTGATCTCCACCTTACCACGTCCATGAGGGCGTGCAAAACGGTGGTTTTTGGGTACAGTCCCGAGTCACATGGAGGCAATGAGCGATATGAGGGGTTTCGTCTCTCACGGTATTGGGGGTTGATGTTGCGCTGTGCTCGATTGGCCGTAACAGGGAAGTCCCTGGCCAGGGCTGATTCAGAGATTTGCTGGTAAGTGTTACCAGTAGTTTCTCGACCCGTTATGTGCCTCACATCGGCATGACTTATCGGTTATTGGGGTCTGACGTTTACCACCCCTAGACTTGATATGCGACATATCAGACGAGGAGACCGGACTGTATGGGAAGTGTTGCCGGTTGGCTCGACGGGAGTTATAGCAGGTTCGCTTGTTCTCTTCTGATCGCTCAATACCCGGGTGGCCGTTACGTTTAGCTGACCGCTTGTGGCTTGGGAATGCTTGATATGATCATCACCCACTGCCGGCGTATTGACGAGTCTCAGAGTCCCACAATGGAGTTTCCTAGTCCAGGCGAAACGTTGTGGTGCGTGTATGCGATATGTGCATGGACCCGATTAAAATGCGCGTAATGGATACCGTATATTGGTCAGGCGGCTTGATTTTGGTAGGGGTCATATGTGATATGGCCGGATTGATAAATCAAGTGTTGATTTATCATTTAACCATTAGCTTCTGACTTGAAATCCTTTCTTGAGTATGATGGATGTATGCATGCATGTATAGTTTCTTTATTGATTCATGCACATATGGATGTACATATACACATACATACATACATACATCCTTCATGGTTGTATATACATGAAAATGGTGGCAATATAAGACTCACACCATGGTTTTATTTATGGATTAAATTGCATTTGATTTAAAACAAAAGGGAAAAAGAAAAATGGTCATTATTGGTTTGTTTCTACACTCTTCTCTTGACCTAACCATTCTCACCCACCATTTGACCATGGGTTACTTTTCCCTTTGTGTTTTTAACTCTAGTTCAATAATATCCTAACCATGGTTTGATATGAGAAGAGGAAAATATATATTGATATATTTTCTATTATCTTTTTAGACTTGAACTTATCATCTTCTCATATTGCCATCATCTTCTTCTTCCTCTCTCATTTTGCTCTCTAGTTCTTTGTAGTGAGCAATATACTCATCAAGATTGGATTTTGAAGTGAGAAAGAGAACCACAACACCATTCTACACAAGTCTAGCCTACTTGTTTAGAGTGTTAGCTTGATTTCATTCACTTGATCGGATAAAGTTGCAAGCTTGGACAAAGCGGACTCCGGATGGATCATCGGTGACCTCGAGGAGTTCAAGCGGAGCTTTTTCAAACCCTAAGTAGCTGAGGAGTCTAGCGTAGGGAGCTACAAAGGTTGTACTCTCTAAACCCTAGCTTTTCTTTTCATATGTTGATGTGAAAATTTTTGAAACCCTAATTTTTCTAGGAACGATCCGATGCTTGTTAGCTTAGCACCCTAAAAATGCATTCTTTGGTTCATATGATGCTTCCAAACCCTTCATGAGGTGCTAGGCTAACCCAACATAAGTCGATCCAGATCCTACTTGCCACTGCTACATACCATGACTACGATATCTGGTGGTTGGGTGTCATGACTGCTTTTCTAAATGATGTTTTAGAAGAGAGCGTCTATAAATATACAGCCAGAGGGCTTCGTAGACAGTGGGAACAGCGGAAATGTGTTCAAGATATTTTATGTGATAAAGCAGGCATCGCGGAGTTGGAACATCTGTTTTGATGTGGTAGTCAAAGAGTTTGACTTCATCAAAATGGTAGATGAACCTTGTATATACAAAAAGATAGTAGAGAGTATGGTGGTGATCCTCGTAAAGTACGTGGATGACATACTCTTGATAGGGAAGGAGTTTCCTATGCTACGCTCGGTCAATCTCCGCTTATCACAAGGATTCTCCATATAGGATCAAAGTGATACCTCCTAAATCCTGGGTTTTGGATCTATGAGATAGATCTAATTGGATGTTAGGATACTCACTAGTAGTAGTGAGATGGTATCAATCGATCCCGGGGAGAATCACTGGAAAGGTTCCAGGGTGATAAGGTCGACTGGATGTCAGTCCCAGGCATTGTCTTTACCCTCAGTGGAGGGACGGTATGTTGGAAGAGTTCCAAGCTAGATACCGTGACTTACTAGACGATTAAAGGCAAGATACATCGTTACCAAGGATGCTACCAAAGAGGCAGTCTGGATATATCTAAGTTCATGAGATGAACTTCGTTCCTACCATTGTGTGACAATGGAGTTAAGGATTTGGCCTATGGAACCCCTGTCCCATCAGAAATCCAGATATAATTCTTAGGCAGTATCACCTGATCATGGAGATGGTTGATCTCCATGGAGATCGAGGTTAGGAGAGTAGACACAGAGGACAACAGCGCGGATCCACTCACAAAGGCCTATTTCCCAGTAGAGACTTTTATGGGATAGTTGAGTATGAGATACTTCAACCACAACTAATTGTTTGGTATGTGATACCACAACAGATGGCCCTAGTGCAAGTGGGAGATTGTTAGTTATATGTATGCCCTAGAGGCCATTACTGTACATATGATGTATATTGTAATGGATGCTTGGACATATATAGTGTAGGGTTTCTAGGCACACTAGTGAGGTCTCATAAGGCATCAACCATGCCAATTTCAAAAATTACGGTTGCCGAGAAACCCTAATACGGATCGTTGGCTAGAAGTTTAGGCGACAAAGCAACTAGTTAACACTTAACTACAAGAATACGGAAATACAACCTTTGTAGATCCGGTCCTCCACCTCCACGGCTCCGTAATGAAGTCCTCTCCGCTGTCCATATCAAATCTCGGGCTCTAGCGTCGGCTTCATCGGAGAAATGGGCGGGCAAGGTCGTCGACGACGTGCCGAAGATGATCTACGTCGAGGCATCGCTAGATCAAGCTCCACCTTCATCAAGCCTTGAAAACTTGTGAAGGAAACACACTCTACTACTTGGCAAGAGGTAGAGGATGAAGAAATAGGAAGTGGGTTGACTTTAGAATTGGATTTCTCACTCATTTTCATCAATCACCATTGATGAAGTTTTGCTTTCTTCATTGAAGAAGATAAAGAAGAAGAAGAAAGAATATTATGATTCTTATTCAAAATGAATAATAAAATGAATACTTATCATATCCTAACCTTGGTTAGGTGTAGAGAATAGACTAGGGTTAAATGGAGTGGTTAGGGTTAAGCATGAGACAAAATGGTCACTTTGGTCAAATGTTCAAGAAGCTTCAACTAGAAAACAAATTTAGCAACCATTTTCCCTTTATGCTTTCCTTTTTCCAAAATGAATAAATAGATAAATAAATGAGAAAAGGAAATGAAACCCTAACCACTTAAGAAACCATGGTTTAATTCTTTACACAAACCCAAACTAGCATGTATCATCAAACATGATACAATCATGTGCACAAAAGTATATCACATATACAACTTGCACAATCTAAGTGAGAAAATCCATTTAAAGTGAACCAACACTAGTTAATGCAAAGTAATATATCAAATATATAATTATGCATTAAATCATTAAATCAACACTTGATTTAACGATCCGGTCATATCGCATATAACCGACTAATATTCAATGTATCGGCTTATCGAATCAATCCTTGATTCGATAACTAGGTTATATCGCATACAACCATTCGATACATTCATCGCGAGAATAGAATACGGTATCACATACTCGAATCATTCTCGGTCCCGCGCATATCTCATATGCGCTCCTATTTCGTTTTTCTTGAGCCAGGAAACCTCTGTGTAGGACTCTAAAGACTCGTCAATACGCCGGCAGCAGGTGATGATCATATCAAACACCCACAAGCCGCAAGCGGTCTGCTAAACGTAACGGCCACCCAGGTATTGAGCGATCAGAAGATCGACGAGCAAGCCCGCTCACATTCCAGTGAATCCAACCAGTAACACTACCGTACAGTCCGGTCTGATCGTCTGATATGTCGCATATCTTGCCTAGGGGTGGTAAACGTCAGACCCTAATAGCTCGATAAGTCGTGTCGATATGAGGTCTATAACAATTCGAGAAACTACTGGTAACACTTACCAGCAAATCTCAGCAACCCTGGCCAGGGATTTCCGGTTATAGCCAATCGAACACAGCGCAACATAAACTCCCTATACCGGGAGAGACGAATCCCCTCCTATCGCTCATTGCCTCCATGTGACTCGGGACTGTACCCAAAAACCACCGTTTTGCATGCCCTCTTGGACGTGGTAAGATGGAAATCAAAGCACAGTGGGAACCACACAAGACTCTATGACGATCTCGGGTCAACAGACTACTCTGTACCAGTGTCACCAGAGAACTGCCATCTGACGTAAGGTATAATACCATCTGGGAGTTCTCGGCGAGTCCGTCCAGTATACCCAGTCTCTACTGAGCACCCGTATATCATCTCTGATGTCAAACACCAATGGATATGGGATCATCCATCGCCCATCTGTATGGGTCGAGAAGGTATACGCTAGTCTACTCTGGTATATCGATGCCCCGTCTCGATATACCCACGACTAGGGACTTTGAAGGATGTACTTATGGACTACCATGTCCCCACTAGTATGATCCGCATCATAGTCCAGGTAGTCAAGTACACATCCTAAGGGCTTTACCAACATGTAACAGAGAGACAATCAGTGTACACGTTAAGGTAAAGGGTAACCAGATAGCATACTATCATGTCGAGCAAGAAAGTCCTCCCTATATATGTCCCAGCATCCACTACAATATACATCCAATGTACAGTAATGGCCTCTAGGGCATACATATTGTTAGTTGTGTGTATGCCCTAGAGGCCAGTATTGTACAGATTATGTATATTATATTGGATGCTTGGACATATATAGAGATGACTTTCTTGCTCGACATGATAGTATGCTATCTGGTTACTCTTTATCTTAACATGTACACTAGTCTCTTTATACTGTCTTATAGTTACATGTTGGTAAAGCCCTTAGGATTTGTACTTGACTACCTGGACTATGATGCAGATCATACTAGTGGGGACATGGTAGTCCATAAGTACATCCTTCAAGGTCCCTAGTCATGGGTGTATCGAGACGGGGCATCGATATACCAGAGTAGACTAGCGTATACGCTTCTCGACCCATGAGATGGGCGATGGATGATCCCATATCCATTGGTGTTTGATATCAGAGATGGTATACGGGTGCTCAGTGGAGACTGGGTACACTGGACGGACTCGCCGAGAACTCCCAGATGGTATTATACCTCACGTCAGATGGCAGTTCTCAGGTGACACTTGTACAGGTTAGTCTGTAGACCCGAGATCGTCATAGAGTCTTGTATGATTCCCACTGTGCTTTGATCTCCACCTTACCACGTCCATGAGGGCATGCAAAACGGTGGTCTTTGGGTACAGTCCCGAGTCACATGGAGGCAATGAGCGATAGGAGGGGTTTCGTCTCTCCCGGTATTGGGGGTTGATGTTGCGCTGTGCTCGATTGGCCGTAACAGGGAAGTCCCTGGCCAGGGCTGATCAGAGATTTGCTGGTAAGTGTTACCAGTAGTTTCTCGACCCGTTACGAGCCTCACATCAGCACGACTTATCGGGTTATTGGGGTCTGACATATACCACCCCTAGACTTGATATGCGACATATCAGACGAAGAGACTGGACTATATGGTAAGTGTTACTGGTCGGATTCGCAGGAGTGTGAGCGGGCTAGCTCGTCGATCTTCTGATCGCTCAATACCCGGGTGGCCGTTACGTTTAGCAGACCGCTTGCGGCTTGTGGGTGCTTGATATGATCATCATCTGCTACCGGCGTATTGACGAGTCTTTAGAGTCCTACACAGAGGTTTCCTGGCTCAAGCGAAACGAAATAGGAGCGCATATGAGATATGTGCAGGACCGAGAATAATGCGTTTATGTGATACCGCATTTCATTCTCGCGATATATGTTTCGAATGGTTATATTCGATATGACCTAGTTATCGAATCATTGATTCGATAAATCGATGCATTGAATACTAGTCGGTTATGTGCGACATGACCGGATCATTGAATCAAGTGTTGATTTAATGATTTAATGTATAATTATATATTTGATATATTACTTTGCATTAACTAGTATTGGTTCACTTTAAACGGATTTTTCTCACTTGATGCACATTGTATATGTGATATGCTTTCGTGCACTTTTTGTATCATGTTTGATGATACTTGATCATATGGTTAAGTGAATAGGATTAAACCATGGTTATTATGATAATTAGGGTTTTGCATATTTATTTATTCATTTATTTGTTCTTTTATTCATTTGGATAAGTATAAATGATAATGGTGGCAAGTTTTGTTTCTTATGAGATGCTTCATGAACATTTGACTTTATGCAACCATTCTTGTCATTTTGCTTAACCCTAACCCACTCTAATCACCATGGTTAATTCTCTACACTTAACCTTAGTTAAGTTATGATAAATATTGAGTTTATTATTCATTTAACTCAAGTTATCATAATATTCTAGCTCATCTTCTTCTTCTTCTTCAAGTGAGCAACCTTCATGCCATCAATGGCAACTTGTGATCTAGTGAGCAAAATCCAAATCTAAAGTGAACCCATCTCCTATTTCTTCACCCTCTACCTCTAGCCAAGTTGTAGAGTGTATTTTCTTCACAAATTTCATCACTTTGTGAAGTCGGAGCTTGAACTTGCGATGCCTCGACGTAGATCGTCTTTGACACGAAGCCGGCGACCTAGCTCACCCGTTTCTCCGACGAAGCCGACGCTTGAGCCCGGAGTTCAACTTGGACAGCGAGGAGACATCGTTGCGGAGCCGTGGAGGTGGACATCCGGATCTACAAAGGTTGTATTTCCGTATCCTAGTAGTTAAGTGTTAACTAGCTTTATATTTCGCCTAAACTTCTAGTCTAAGATCCGTTGTCTAGGGTTTCTCGGCACCATTTTTTTTTAAATTGGCATGTTCGATGCCTTGTGAGAACCCACTAGGGTGCCTAGGAACCTTTCAGTGGTATCAGAGCCTAGCAAGAGCCTTAGGCGAAGTCCAGACGGAATTTGAAACCGGAACGAACCCGAAACCAACTCCAAAATGTGCTCTCTGTACTTTTTCTAAAACAGTGATTTTTCAGTATTAAAAATATGCAGAAAAACCAGCAGAGAAATATAAGAATTTCGGCACAAATTTTTTTTGATGAACAGTACACATTGGCGCGGATCCGCGGCATAAGGAAGGATAATGCGGCGGATAAGCGGCAAAATTGTGACGTCATCATCCAATTTTTGCACAGTAATTCATTGTTTTCTGTTCTGACTTCTCTGGTTATTTTTAAAATTTATTCAAGTGTTGAATAATCTAGGATGTTTTGGAGCTTTGATGATTCGATCGGGTTTATCAAATTTTGTCTGTGTGGCTTTCCGGATAAATTTTAGAATATGTTAAAAAGTTCGACCGGATATAAATACCCAATTTTTCCCCTGTCGGGAAATTTCCAAGTGTTGGATTTTTCCGTAGTTTAACGACGTTCTAAGTAGTGCAAGTAACTCGATGGTCCCTCTAGAAGACAACAAACCTTAACTCGATTATGTGACCGTCTTGAACTGCCCTTTGAACCTTCGGGTTTGGGGCAGTACGGCGTGCCACATGTGAGGCGTTGGCTTGACCCTTCTACGGCTGGACCGTTGGTACTGAGGTACGAACTGAATGTTGTTAGACTTATTTCATGTGTTGATCTGTATTGGGAAAACTTGGGTGTTCGATTGTTCGATCGGAAAGTTTAACATTTTCTGTTTATCTGGAATGTGATACAATAATTGGAATTCATAAGTAGTTATGAGATAACTGAATGAATGTTATAAATCTAGCAATTTAGTCCCATATGATATTGAAAAGAGTTTTCGATAATGAGACTAAAATGCGGGATTTATATCTGATTAGGCATGTGATGTTTAAAGCCGTTGCGGATTCCAATTGTTGTAGTTTTACACTTTCTTTTCTGTGACCGTAAGTGTAGTATGTTCATATCGCCGGTTTCGTTGCTATACGTCAACGACAATTGGGGTATGCATACTTACTTACGTTGATGACATGTGATGTTATGTGTTGCTGGATATGTTATATTGGATCGTCGTATTGAATAGCCGGGGGTTTTTATGTGAGATGAGTGTTTTTCATTTTCATTCATGTAAAAACTTGTATGTAATATTCTTTCATTTGGGGCGCTTCCAAGTAGCGGAAGTTGTCACCCGTTGTATATTATTTACTTTTCCGCATTAGGATAGACCCAAGGAGGGGAGCACAAGTAACCGGGTTCTGGGGTCCAGTGGGAGACCAACTCGAGGAGTCGAGTCCGGGTCTCCTAACCCTAGAATTGGCAGGGTTGCTTGTCGCTCTCGTAGGGGTCTAGGGGTGTGGGATTGGCTATTCATCACGACCGTGGAATCCGTGTTTTATACTGGCTCGTATTGAAAACACGGACGTCCTAGTATATCCAATATTTCATATGTTTATTCTGCTGCGATATCTGTGATGTGATTCTGTGATGGATATAGTATATAGTATATATGATATATTATATAGACGTTACTTATGTTTTACACCCGCGCTAGCCCTGCCCTGCTCTGTCGTTAGTTACCTAACCTAACGGTGCACGAGGGGACATCGAGGCGAATGCGGATGGCATAAGTGTACGTCATATCTATCTGTGATGTTTAGGTATTTAAATGATGGGACTTCATTAATGTGATTAATGAAAGGAAAGAAACCTAAGATGTTGTAGAATCAGATTTTAAATAAAACAGGTAGCTACAGTTCTTGCTTTGCATAGCGGTATATATGATATACCCCGCACCTCATTCGACGAGGAAAGGACCGAGATCCCTTCACCGGGAGTGACTCCTTTAGCAATAACTGGCAGATGCTACACACTCGGTTTGCTTTTGACTGCTTTTGCGTTTTTGCTTTGCACAGCGATATATATGATATATCCCGCACCTCATTCGACGAGGAAAGGACCGAGATCCCTTCACCGGGAGTGACTCCTTTAGCAAAACTAGAAAAGCCTCAAAATCACTCCAATTTTAAAACTTCATTTGATTCTACAACGATATCAAGTTCATTACGCTCATGGTTCTGTGAAAACCTGCGTAGCCCTTCGTCATTTCAGATAAATCCTACTTAGTATTCGTGCTACGTTTGTTGACCTCCGTCAAGGCGTAGTGTGCGGTAGCTAACTAGTATTTGTCTGCTTATGCATATGATGCAGATTGGATTAGAGTAGTCGTACGACCTTGTTGACCTCCATCAAGGGTCGTGCGGGTGGGTTTGATTCAATCAAGAAATGACGGGTTGAACTTGACTTGCACCCTGTGGTTTGTTGACCTCCGTCAAGGTCATAGGATGCTTGGGGCAAAATATTATCGGGAATTTCAAGTGTTGAAATTTGCAATGAGATTGCATACCTTCTATG
Source organism: Agapanthus africanus (assembly GCA_030015575.1). Lineage (NCBI taxonomy): Eukaryota > Viridiplantae > Streptophyta > Magnoliopsida > Asparagales > Amaryllidaceae > Agapanthus > Agapanthus africanus. The sequence goes on along the minus strand of CM057337.1, from coordinate 335,022,868 downwards.
AGATAGTTGGATCCCGATACCCACTGCGAGTAAGAGTTACTCCTGGGAGAGTTTTACACATTGCAATTAGCCGATCAAGTAGGTGTCTAGAAAGGTGTTAACGAGGTGACGCCTCTGGGAAAACGAGGTTTACAGTAATTAGGTTCGTGCGAAAGCACGGGGGACCTGCCTCAAAGTACCGACACTGGCCTGGCTGAAAGATTGGCGAACTTGTAGTGTGTAATTAATCCCTGCTAGTCTTTTCTTTTAGGGTTTGGAGGAAGATTTGATAAAAAGCAGTGGGAGCCATCCTGATTAGATAAGATAATAACCAATCTGATCTTGCACGAGCTTACGCTAAAGTGTTTTCTTCTCTCTCTCTCCAGGTAGCGACCATTTCATGCCTTAATCAAGATAATAATATGGATGTATTGACCAAACCCGCATGTTATACTGTGCTGGGGAACGTTGGTTCCGTTCTTTCTTATAAGAGTTATAGGAATGAACAGGATATAGGGGAATACCAGGATTCCCATGCCACCCGAATGAAGAAAGTACATGTTGATGCATTTTCTTCGGGTGTGTTCGTTACTGAGAACTGTTTCTCCATTTGCTCTACGTCCTGGGTATTAGATACCGGGTCAGGATCCCATATATGTAATCAGTTACATGGGCTTAGGAAAGGTAGAGAACTTGGAGAAGGTGATAAAGACATTAGAGTTGGAAATGGTGCAATTGTTGCAGCCAAGACTGTCGGGGAATATCACCTTGTATTACCAACTGGTAATACATTGGTTCTGAACGAATGCTATTACATGCCGAACCTGATATGCAACATTATATCGGTTTCTTTATTAAGTAAAGAGGGATATAATTTTGTATTACAGGACAATGTTATGAACATTTTCCGTAACCAAAAGTTGGTTGGATCAGGCACGTTGTGCAATGGCATTTATGTTCTAAATCAATCAACAGTTCTGAGCATAACAAACACACACAAGAGGAAGAGTTCTGAACTCAACGAATCTTTCTTGTGGCATTGTAGACTGGGTCACATCAATGCGACACGACTAGCTAAGTTGCATAAGGATGGATATTTAAATCCGTTTGAATTTTCATCCTATGACACTTGCCAGTCATGTCTCAAAGGCAAGATGACCAAGACTCCGTTTACGGGACACGGAGAAAGAGTTACCGAACTCTTAGGACTAATACATAGTGATGTATGCGGTCCCATGTCTACACATGCCAGGGATGGTTCTTCATACTTCATTACATTCACTGACGATCTCTCAAGGTTCGGGTATGTGTTCCTGATGAAACACAAATCAGAAGCTTTTGAGAAATTTAGGGAATATAAACAAGAAGTTGAGAACCAAACCGGAAAAAGTATTAAAATCCTACGATCTGATCGAGGAGGAGAATACTTGAGCATTGAATTCCTGGACTTCCTAAAAGAGAATGGGATTCTCTCTCAGCTAACTCCTCCATATACACCACAGCACAACGGTGTATCGGAGCGGAGAAACCGCACCCTATTAGATATGGTGCGCTCTATGATGAGTGTAGCTGAGTTGCCTATTTCCTTCTGGGGATATGCACTAGAAACAACAGCATACCTACTGAACAGGGTTCCCACCAAATCTGTGCCTACCACACCATATGAGATATGGGAAGGGAAGAGACCATATCTTAATTTTATAAAGATATGGGGTTGCCCGGCCTATGTCAAAAGACAAAAACCGGACAAACTCGAGGCAAGATCTGTTTTGTGTAAGTTTGTTGGATATCCCAAACATTCGCGAGGGTATATCTTCTACCACAGTGAGGAACAAAGAGTATTTGTTGCTCAACATGCCACCTTTTTAGAAAAGGAATTTCTTGCAAAAGAAATTAGTGGCTCTGAGGTAGAACTGGAAGAGGTTCCAGCTGAACAAAACACAACAGAAGATTTAGTGGAACCAGAGCATTCAGTAGCTTCCGACGAACCTCAGCCTCTCCGCCGATCTAGTAGGGTTCCTCGTCCACCTGAGAGATACTATGGTTTTCTCATTGATGGTGGTAGTGAGGATTGCATCATGGAGGATGATGACCCAACTAGCTTCGAGCAGGCCATCACGAGTGGGGACTCAGTGAAATGGCTGGATGCTATGCGGTCTGAGATGGATTCCATGTACACCAACAAAGTATGGACTTTGGAAGTTGCTCCTGAAGGGGTAAAACCCATTGGGAGCAAGTGGATCTTCAAGAAGAAACTTGGTGTAGATGGGAAAGTGGAGACTTTCAAAGCTAGACTTGTAGCAAAGGGTTTTCGTCAAAGACCAGGTGTGGACTATGACGAGACCTTTTCTCCAGTGGCTATGCTTAAATCCATCCGGATCATGCTTGCCATCGCTGCTTATCATGATTACGAAATCTGGCAAATGGATGTTAAGACCGCCTTTCTAAATGGTGATTTAGAAGAGTGCGTGTACATGACTCAGCCAGAGGGCTTCGTAGACAGTGGGAGCAGCGGGAAGGTGTGCAAGTTGCTTAAATCCATTTATGGATTAAAGCAAGCATCGCGGAGTTGGAACATCTGCTTTGACGACGTTATCAAAGAGTTTGATTTCGTCAAAAATCCAGATGAACCTTGTATCTACAAGAAGGTGGCAGAGAGTAAGGTTGTCTTCCTCGTATTATACGTGGACGACATACTCTTGATAGGAAATGATATTCCTATGCTGCAATCGGTCAAGCTCTTCTTATCACAAAGATTCTTAATGAAAGATCTTGGTGATGCCTCCTGCATATTGGGAATCAGGATCTATAGAGATAGATCCAAACGGATTTTGGGATTGTCCCAATCCAGGTACATTGACACCATACTAAAGAGGTTTAGTATGGAAGAGTCCAAGCGTGGGAACTTGCCCACGATCTCTGGAGTCACTCTCTCCAAAGAGATGTCTCCTAAGACTGATTTGGAGAGAGCTCGCATGCAAGGGATACCCTATGCTTCGGCAGTAGGCTCTATCATGTATGCGATGCTATGTACCAGACCCGATGTAGCATACTCACTAAGTGTAGTGAGCAGGTATCAAGCTGATCCTGGAGAGAGTAACTGGACAGCTGTGAAGAGCATTCTCAAGTACTTGCGAAGGACTAGAGATATGTTCTTGGTGTATGGTAACGGAGAACTCCAAGTGGAGTCCTTTACCGATTCGAGCTTCCAGAGTGATAAGGACGACTCTAAGTCGCAGTCGGGCTTTGTCTTTACCCTTTACGGAGGGGAGGTTAGCTGGAAGAGTTCCAAGCAGGAAACCGTGGCAGACTCGACGATGGAGGCTGAATACATCGCTGCCAACGATGCTGCCAAAGAGGCTGTCTGGATCAAGAAGTTCATTACTGAACTTGGAGTGGTTCTATCCATTGAGCATCCAATACCTTTGTATTGCGATAACAATGGAGCGGTGGCTTTGGCCAAGGAACCCAGGTCCCATCAGCGATCCAGGCATATTCTGAGGCGGTATCACCTGATCCGGGAGATAGTTGATCGCCGGGAGATCGAGGTCAGGAGAGTTGACACGAAGAACAACACGGCGGATCCACTCACGAAGGCCATTCCCCAGATACAGTTTGAGAGACTCTTCGGGACGCTCGGTATGAGATACTACAGCAGCTGGCCCTAATGCAAGTGGGAGATTGTTAGTTGTGTGTATGCCCTAGAGGCCAGTATTGTACAGATTATGTATATTATATTGGAAGCTTGGACAATATAGAGATGACTTTCTTGCTCGACATGATAGTATGCTATCTGGTTACTCTTTATCTTAACATGTACACTAGTCTCTTTATACTGTCTTATAGTTACATGTTGGTAAAGCCCTTAGGTTTGTACTTGACTACCTGGACTATGATGCAGATCATACTAGTGGGGACATGGTAGTCCATAAGTACATCCTTCAAGGTCCCTAGTCGTGGGTGTATCGAGACGGGGCATCGATATACCAGAGTAGACTAGCGTATACGCTTCTCGACCCATGAGATGGGCGATGGATGATCCCATATCCATTGGTGTTTGACATCAGAGATGGTATACGGGTGCTCAGTGGAGACTGGGTACACTGGACGGACTCGCCGAGAACTCCCAGATGGTATTATACCTCACGTCAGATGGCAGTTCTCAGGTGACACTTGTACAGGTTAGTCTGTAGACCCGAGATCGTCATAGAGTCTTGTATGATTCCCACTGTGCTTTGATCTCCACCTTACCACGTCCATGAGGGCGTGCAAAACGGTGGTCTTTGGGTACAGTCCCGAGTCACATGGAGGCAATGAGCGATAGGAGGGGTTTCGTCTCTCCCGGTATTGGGGGTTGATGTTGCGCTGTGCTCGATTGGCCGTAACAGGGAAGTCCCTGGCCAGGGCTGATCAGAGATTTGCTGGTAAGTGTTACCAGTAGTTTCTCGACCCGTTACGAGCCTCACATCAGCACGACTTATCGGGTTATTGGGGTCTGACGTATACCACCCCTAGACTTGATATGCGACATATCAGACGAAGAGACTGGACTATATGGTAAGTGTTACTGGTCGGATTCGCAGGAGTGTGAGCGGGCTAGCTCGTCGATCTTCTGATCGCTCAATACCCGGGTGGCCGTTACGTTTAGCAGACCGCTTGCGGCTTGTGGGTGCTTGATATGATCATCATCTGCTACCGGCGTATTGACGAGTCTTTAGAGTCCTACACAGAGGTTTCCTGGCTCAAGCGAAACGAAATAGGAGCGCATATGAGATATGTGCAGGACCGAGAATAATGCGTGTATGTGATACCGCATTTCATTCTCGCGATATATGTTTCGAATGGTTATATTCGATATGACCTAGTTATCGAATCATTGATTCGATAAATCGATGCATTGAATACTAGTCGGTTATGTGCGACATGACCGGATCATTGAATCAAGTGTTGATTTAATGATTTAATGTATAATTATATATTTGATATATTACTTTGCATTAACTAGTATTGGTTCACTTTAAACGGATTTTTCTCACTTGATGCACATTGTATATGTGATATGCTTTCGTGCACTTTTTGTATCATGTTTGATGATACTTGATCATATGGTTAAGTGAATAGGATTAAACCATGGTTATTATGATAATTAGGGTTTTGCATATTTATTTATTCATTTATTTGTTCTTTTATTCATTTGGATAAGTATAAATGATAATGGTGGCAAGTTTTGTTTCTTATGAGATGCTTCATGAACATTTGACTTTATGCAACCATTCTTGTCATTTTGCTTAACCCTAACCCACTCTAATCACCATGGTTAATTCTCTACACTTAACCTTAGTTAAGTTATGATAAATATTGAGTTTATTATTCATTTAACTCAAGTTATCATAATATTCTAGCTTATCTTCTTCTTCTTCTTCAAGTGAGCAACCTTCATGCCATCAATGGCAACTTGTGATCTAGTGAGCAAAATCCAAATCTAAAGTGAACCCATCTCCTATTTCTTCACCCTCTACCTTTAGCCAAGTTGTAGAGTGTGTTTTCTTCACAAATTTCATCACTTTGTGAAGTCGGAGCTTGAACTTGTGATGCCTCGACATAGATCGTCTTTGACACGAAGCCGGCGACCTAGCTCACCCGTTTCTCCGACGAAGCCGACGCTTGAGCCCGGAGTTCGACTTGGACAGCGAGGAGACATCGTTGCGGAGCCGTGGAGGTGGACATCCGGATCTACAAAGGTTGTATTTCCGTATCCTAGTAGTTAAGTGTTAACTAGCTTTATATTTCGCCTAAACTTCTAGTCTAAGATCCGTTGTCTAGGGTTTCTCGGCACCATTTTTTTTTAAATTGGCATGTTCGATGCCTTGTGAGAACCCACTAGGGTGCCTAGGAACTTTTCACATATAACTAACAATCTCCCACTTGCACTAGGGCCATCTGATAGCTGTGGTTGGAGTATCTCATACTCAACCATCCCATAAAAATCTCTCTCTGGGAACAGGCCTTTGTGAGTGGATCCGCTGTGTTGTCCTCTGAGTCTACTCTCCAAACCTCGATCACCCTGGAGATCAACTATCTCCATGATCAGGTGATACTGCCTTAGAATATGTCTGGATCACTGATGGGACGGGTGTTCCTTGGCATAAGCCACAACTCCATTGTCACACAATGGGAGGAACTAAGTTCATCTCATGAATAAATATACATCCAGACTGCCTCTTTGGTAGCATCTTAAGCAGCGATGTATCCAGCCTTTATCGTCTAGTTAGCCACGGTATCTAGCTTGGAACTCTTCCAACATACCGTCCCTTTACTGAGAGTAAAGACAATGCCTGTGACTGACTTTCAGTCGTCTTTATCACCCTGGAACCCTTCCAGTGATTCTCCTCAGGATCGATTGATACCATCTCACTACTACTAGTGAGAGTCCTAATATCCAATTAGATCTATCTCATAGATCCAAAACCCAGGATTTAGGAGGTATCACTTTGATCCTATATGGAGATCCTTTTGATAAGCGGAGATTGACCGAGCGTAGTATAGGAAACTCCTTCCCTATCAAGAGCATGTCATCCACGTACTCTACGAGGATCGTCACTATACTCCCTACTACCTTTTTGTTTATACAAGGTTCATCTACCATTTTGATGATGTCAAACTCTTTGACTAACACATCAAAACAGATGTTCCAACTCCGCGATGCCTGCTTTAACCTATAAAGCATCTTGTACACGTTTCCGCTGCTCCCACTGTCTACGAAGCCCTCTGACTGTGTACTTATAGACGCTCTCTTCTAAAACATCATTTAGAAAAGCAGTCATGACACCCAACCGCCAGATATCGTAGTCATGGTATGTAGCCGTGGCAAGTAGGATCTGGATGGACTTAAGCATAGCCACTTGAAAAGGTTTCATTATAATCCACGCCTGGTCGATGACGAAAAGCTTTAACAAGTCTAGCTTTGAAAGTCTCAACTTTTCCATCTACACCAAGTAATCTTCTCAAGATATACTTGCTCCTGATGGGGATTTAACCCTTCAGATATAGCAACCAAAGTCCATACTTTGTTGGTGTATAAGGATTCCATCTCAGATCACTAAGCATCCAGCCATTCTTACAGAGTCCCACTCCTGATGGCCAGCTCGAAACTAGTTGGGTCATCATCTCATGATGCAATCCTCGCTCCCACTGTCATAGAGTAACCAAAGTATCTCTTAGGCGGGTGAGGAACCTTACTAGATCGGCGGAGAGGCTGAGGTTCGTTGGTAACTATTGAATCCTTTGGTTCTTTCAAATCATCTGCTACAGTTTGTATAGCTGGAACATTTCCAGTTCTACATAACTGACCTTGCCTCGAGCTTGTCCGGATTTTGCTTTTAGACATAGCCCGGACACCCCAAATCTTAACCAACTTAAGAGATGGGCTCTTCCCTTATCATATCAAATATGAAGTGGTAGGCAACTGATTTGATTTGAACCCAATTCAATTGGTATGCAGCTTCTCAAGTGCATAACTTCCACAAGGAAATAGGAAACTCAGTAGTACTCATCATAGAGCACACCATATCACATAGGGTGCTATTGCTCCGCCCTGTTATACCATCGTGCTATGGTGTATACGGAGGAGTAATGCTGAGAGAGAATCTCATTCTCCTTTAGAAAAAGTCCAAGAATTTCGTGCTCAAGTAATCTCCTCCTTGATCTCATCATAGGACATAATACTTTTACCCGTATTTTGGTTCTCTACTTCTAACTTATATACCGTGAATATCTCAAAAGGTTCGGACTTGTGTTTCAACAGGAACATATGTCTGAATCTTGAGAGATTATCAGAGAATGTAACGAAGTACAAAGAACCGTTCTTGGCATGTGTAGACAGGGGACCTTACATACATCAACATGTATCATCCCAAGAGTTCACTAACTCTTTCTCTGTTTCCAATAAACAGAGCTGGTGTCATTATATCTTTGTGACATGACTGGCAAGTTTCACAAGATGTAAATTCAAACTGATTTAAATATGCATCTATGTGTAACTTCAGCTAGTCGGGTCACATTGATATGACATAGTCTACAATGCCTCAAGAAGGATTCGTTCATTTCTGAACTCTTCCGCTTATGTGTGTTCAGTATACTAATGAACTGTAGTTTGATTTAGAACATCAATGCTTTTAGATAACGTGCCTGAACCTATCAACTTTTGATATAGGAAATGTTCAAAACATTATCCAACAATACAAAATTATATCCTTTCTTTACTAATAAAGAGACTGATATGATTTTGTATATCAGGTTCGGTATCTAATAACATTTGTTCAGAATCAATGTATTGGTAATACAGGGTGACAGTGACCAACAGACTTGGCTGCAACTCTTGCCCCATTTTCTGCCTCATGAAACTTATCACCCGTTCTCAGTTCTCTACCTTTCTGTAACCCTATGTAACAAATTACATATCTGGGATCCTGATCTGGTATCATATACCCAGGACGTAGAGGATACGGAGAAACAGTTCTTTGTAATGAACACACCCGAAGATGATGCATCAGGATGCACTCTCTTCGTTTGGGCGGCACGGGAATTCTGGTAATCCCCTATTTCCTGCTCTGTCTTATAACAATTATAAGTTGGAGCGGGACCAACGTTCCCCAGCTTAGTATAACAAGTGGGTTCGGTCAATAATCCGCATTATTATCTTGATTAAGGCGTGATATGGTCGCTACCTGGAGAGAGAGAGAAGAAAACACTCAGCGTGCGCTCTTGCAAGAATAGATTGGTTATTATTTTATCTAATCAGGATGGCTCCCACTGCTTTTTATCAAATCTTCCTTCAAACCCTAAAAGGAAAGACTAGCCGGGATTAATTACACACTACAAGTTCGCCAATCTTTCAGCCAGGCCAGTGTCGGTACTTTGAGGGAGGTCCCCCGTGCTTTCGCACGAACCTAATTAATGTAAACCTCGTTTTCCCAGAGGCGTAACCTCGTTGACACCTTTCTAGACACCTACTTGATCGGCTAGTTGCAATGTGTAAAATTCTCCCAGGAGTAACTCTTACTCACAGCGGGTATCGGGATCCAACTATCTCATAGAAGGTATGCAATCTCATTGAAAATTTCAACACTTGAAATTCCCGATAATATTTTGCCCCTAGCAGCTATATGACCTTAACATAGTCAACAAATCATAAGTGCTAGTCAAGTTCAACCCGTCATTTCCCGATTGAATTAAACCCACCCGCACGACCCTTAACATAGTCAACAAAGTCGCACGACTACCCTAATCCAATCACATCATATGCTTATGCAGATAAGCACTAATTAGCTACCGCACACTACGCCTTAACATAGTCAACAAACGTAGCACGAATACTAACTAGCACTTATCTGAAATGACGGAGGGCTACGACAGGTTTTTCTGAAAACCTATTGCGTAATGAACTTGATATCGTTGTAGAATCAAATGATTTTAAAATGGAGTGCTTTTGAGGCTTTTCTAGTTTTGCTAAAGGAGTCACTCCCGGTGAAGGGATCGTCGGTCCTTTCCTCTTCGAATGAGGTGCGGGATATATCATATATATCACTGTGCAAAGCAAAAACTCTTAAAAGCAATCAAAAGACAAACCGAGTGTGTAGCATCTGCCAGTTATTGCTAAAGGAGTCACTCCCGGTGAAGGGATCTCGGTCCTTTCCTCATCGAATAAGGTGCAGGATATATCACATATACCGCTGTGCAAAGCAAGAACTGTAGCTACCTGTTTTATTTTGAAATTCGATTCTACAACATCTTAGGTTTCTTTTACTTTCATTAATCTCATTAATGTAGTCCCATCATTTATGTACCTAATCATCACAGATAAATACGACGTACACTTATGCCATCCGCATTCGCCTCGATGTCCCCTCGTGCACCGTTAGGTTAGGTAACTAACGGCAGAGCGGGGCAGGGCTAGCGCGGGTGTAAAACATAAGTAATGCCTATATAATATATCATATATACTATATAAAGTATCCATCAAAGAACATATCACATGATCACATCACAGATATCGCAGCAGAAGAATCATATGAAATATTGGATATACTAGGACGTCCGTGTTTTCAATACGAGCCAGTATAAAACACAGATTCCACGGTCGTGATGAATAGCCAAACCCACACCCCTAGACCCCTACGAGAGCGGCAAGCAACCCTACCAATTCTAGAGTTAGGAGACCCGGACTCGACTCCTCGAGATGGTCTCCCACTGGACCCTAGAACCCGGTTACTTGTGCTCCCCTCCTTGGGTCTATCCTAGTGCCGAAAAGTAAATAATATACAAAGGGTGACAACTTCCGCAACCTGGAAGTGCCCCAAGAAAAGAATATTACATACAAGTTTTTACATGAATGAAAATGAAAAACACTCATCTCACATAAAACCCCCCGGCTATTCAAACACGATGATCCAATATAACATATCCAGCAACACATAACATCACATGTCATCAACGTAAGTAAATATGCGCATCCCAATTGTCGTTGACATATAGCAACGAAACCGGCGATATCACATATTACACTTACGGTCACAGAAAAGAAAGTGTAAAACTACAACAGTTGGAATCCGCAATCTGCATAGACATCGCATGCCTAATCAATTGAATTCCTTAGACATCGCATGCCTAGCAATTATAAACCCCGCACTTTAGTCTCAAAATCGAAAACACTTTTCAATATTAAGTCGGGCATTTCAGCAAGATTCCCGACATCCTGATCGAATGCTCGTCGCAAACTTTAGTAGGTGGCCGCACCCCTGATACCGTCGACGAAGTGCACCAAGGCGGAACACCGCTGCCGTGAGCACCCGAACGGACGCTTTCGGCGACGGGGTTCTCCTACAGTCACTTAGTCGGGGCTATGGAGTGAGGCTGTCTATTAAGTTTACCCGGCGAGTATCCGCGTACTCTACGTGATTGCGACGGACTTTTGATCACATCAAAATTCCGTAGCAACCGATCAAGTGAGACTAAACTGCTATGTTTATAATATTCATTCAGTTATCTCATAACTTATTGTGAATTCCAATTATTGTATCCCATTCCAGACAAATAGAAAATGTTAAACTTTTCGATCGAACAGTCAAACACCCAAGTTTTCCCGAAACAGATCAACACATGAAACAAGTCTAAAAACATTCAGTTCGTGCCTCAGTACCAACGGTCCAGCCGTAGAAGGGTCAAGCCAACGCCTCACATGTGGCACGCCGTACTGCCCCAAACCCGAAGGTTTAAAGGGCAGTTCAAGACGGTCACATAATCGAGTTAAAGTTTGTTGTCTTCTAGAGGGACCATCGCGTTACTTGCACTACTTAGAACGTCTTTAAACCTCGGAAAAATCCAACACTTGGAAATTTCCCGACAGGGGAAAAGGTGGGTATTTATATCCGATCGAACTTTTTAACATATTCAAAAATTATCCAGAAAAACACATAGACAGAGTTTGACAATCCGATCGAATGTACGAACTCCCAATACAACCCAAAATACTCAACTCTGGATTTCAGATTAAAAATTCCCAAGAAAACCAGCACTGGCAAATAGGAATTACTGTGCAAAATTTGATGGGAGAAGAGACAAAAGGGCCGCGGAACCGCCGCATTAGCACGCTAATGCCGCGGTTCCGCCGCACTTTTATGGAATTAGGAGCTAAATTTTGCGCCGTAATTCTTATATTTCCCTGCTGATTTTTCTGCATATTTTTAATTTGCAAAAATCCACAAATTTGAAAAATGTACAGAGAGCAAGTTTAAGTTAGGGTTTCGAATCGATCGGGTTTCAAACTTCGTCTACGCATCGCCTAAGGCTCTAGCTAGGCTCTGATACCACTGTAGGTCAGGCAGCCACCCTACCCAATGGGGTCGCCGTGGCACCAACGGGTCCCTCAGCAGCTACTTTTTACGCATGCCCCCTCGCGAGGACTACAACCCGTCGGAACACCTTCCGGTCTCGGGACACCCTGGAGGTAAGAGCCTATGCTTCGCCACACTGTCACACAGTGAGAACCCCCCATAGGTCGGCATCTAATGCCTAGTAGCTCTGATACCACTGTAGGGTTCCTAGGCACACTAGTGAGGTCTCATAAGGCATCAACCATGCCAATTTCAAAAATTACGGTTGCCGAGAAACCCTAATACGGATCGTTGGCTAGAAGTTTAGGCGACAAAGCAACTAGTTAACACTTAACTATAAGAATACGGAAATAAAACCTTTGTAGATCCGGTCCTCCACCTCCACGGCTCCGTGATGAAGTCCTCTCCGCTGTCCATATCAAATTCCGGGCTCTAGCGTCGGCTTCATCGGAGAAATGGGCGGGCAAGGTCGTCGACGACGTGCCGAAGATGATCTACGTCGAGGCATCGCTAGATCAAGCTCCACCTTCATCAAGCCTTGAAAACTTGTGAAGGAAACACACTCTACTACTTGGCAAGAGGTAGAGGATGAAGAAATAGGAAGTGGGTTGACTTTAGAATTGGATTTCTCACTCATTTTCATCAATCACCATTGATGAAGTTTTGCTTTCTTCATTGAAGAAGATAAAGAAGAAGAAGAAAGAATATTATGATTCTTATTCAAAATGAATAATAAAATGAATACTTATCATATCCTAACCTTGGTTAGGTGTAGAGAATAGACTAGGGTTAAATGGAGTGGTTAGGGTTAAGCATGAGACAAAATGGTCACTTTGGTCAAATGTTCAAGAAGCTTCAACTAGAAAACAAATTTAGCAACCATTTTCCCTTTATGCTTTCCTTTTTCCAAAATGAATAAATAGATAAATAAATGAGAAAAGGAAATGAAACCCTAACCACTTAAGTAACCATGGTTTAATTATTTACACAAACCCAAACTAGCATGTATCATCAAACATGATACAATCATGTGCACAAAAGTATATCACATATACAACTTGCACAATCCAAGTGAGAAAATCCATTTAAAGTGAACCAACACTAGTTAATGCAAAGTAATATATCAAATATATAATTATGCATTAAATCATTAAATCAACACTTGATTTAACGATCCGGTCATATCGCATATAACCGACTAATATTCAATGTATCGGCTTATCGAATCAATTCTTGATTCGATAACTAGATTATATCGCATACAACCATTCGATACATTCATCGCGAGAATAGAATACGGTATCACATACTCGAATCATTCTCGGTCCCGCGCATATCTCATAAGCGCTCCTATTTCGTTTTGCTTGAGCCAGGAAACCTCTGTGTAGGACTCTAAAGACTCGTCAATACGCCGGCAGCAGGTGATGATCATATCAAACACCCACAAGCCGCAAGCGGTCTGCTAAACGTAACAGCCACCCGGGTATTGAGCGATCAGAAGATCGACGAGCAAGCCCGCTCACACTCCAGTGAATCCAACCAGTAACACTACCGTACAGTCCGGTCTGATCGTCTGATATGTCGCATATCTTGCCTAGGGGTGGTAAACGTCAGACCCCAATAGCTCGATAAGTCGTGTCGATATGAGGTCTATAACAATTCGAGAAACTACTGGTAACACTTACCAGCAAATCTCAGCAACCCTGGCCAGGGATTTCCGGTTATAGCCAATCGAACACAGCGCAACATCAACTCCCTATACCGGGAGAGACGAATCCCCTCCTATCGCTCATTGCCTCCATGTGACTCGGGACTGTACCCAAAAACCACCGTTTTGCACGCCCTCTTGGACATGGTAAGATGGAAATCAAAGCACAGTGGGAACCACACAAGACTCTATGACGATCTCGGGTCAACAGACTACTCTATACCAGTGTCACCAGAGAACTGCCATCTGACGTAAGGTATAATACCATCTGGGAGTTCTCGGCGAGTCCGTCCAGTGTACCCAGTCTCTACTGAGCACCCGTATATCATCTCTGATGTCAAACACCAATGGATATGGGATCATCCATCGCCCATCTGTACGCTAGTCTACTCTGGTATATCGATGCCCCGTCTCGATATACCCACGACTAGGGACTTTGAAGGATGTACTTATGGACTACCATGTCCCCACTAGTATGATCCGCATCATAGTCCAGGTAGTCAAGTACACATCCTAAGGGCTTTACCAACATGTAACAGAGAGACAATCAGTATACACGTTAAGGTAAAGGGTAACCAGATAGCATACTATCATGTCGAGCAAGAAAGTCCTCCCTATATATGTCCCAGCATCCACTACAATATACATCCAATGTACAGTAATGGCCTCTAGGGCATACATATAAATAACATATAGGGAGGACTTTCTTGCTTGACATGATAGTATGCTATCTGGTTGTACTTTATCTTAACATGTACTCTGATTGTCTCTATGTTACATGTTGATAAAGCCCTTAGGATATGTACTCGACTACTGGGACTATGATGAGATCATATTAGTGGGGCCACGGTAGTCGACGAGTACATCCTATAACAGTTCCTAGTCGAGGGTGTATCGAGACAGGGCATCGATACACCAGAGTAGACTAGCGTATACGCATCTTGACCCATATGATGGGCGATGGATGATCCCATATCCATCGGTGTTTGACATCAAGGATGGTGTACGGGTGCTCAGTAGAGACTGGGTACATTGGACGGACTCGCCGAGAACTCCCAGATGGTATTATACCTCACGTCAGATGGCAGTTCTCTGGTGACACTGGTACAGGTTAGTCTGTAGACCCGAGATCGTCATAGAGTCTTGTGTGATTCCTACTATGCTTTGATTTCCATCATATCACGTCCAAGAGGGCGTGCAAAATGGTGGCTTTTGGGTACAGTCCCGAATCACATGGAGGCAATGAGCGATAGGAGGGGATTCGACTCTCCCGGTATAGGGAGTTGATGTTGTGCTGTGTTCGATTGGCTATAACTGGAAATCCCTGGTCAGGGTTGCTGAGATTTACTGGTAAATGTTATCAGTAGTTTCTCGAACTGTTATAGACCTCATATCGACATGACTTATCAAGCTACTGGGGTCTGACGTTTACCACCCCTATGCGAGATATGCGACATATCAGACGAAGAGACCGGACTGTACGGGTGTGTTACTGATTTGATTCGTAGGAGAATGTACATGCTTGCTTGTTGATCTTCTGATCGCTCAATACCTGGGTGGCTGTTACGTTTAGCTGACCGCTTGCAGCTTGTGGGTGTTTGATATGATCATCATCTACTGCCGGCGTATTGATGATTATTTAAAGTCCTACACAGAGGTTTCCTGGCTCAGGCAAAACGGAGTAGGAGCACATATGTGATATGTGCATGACCGAGGATAATGCGATATGTGATACCGTATTAGATTCTCGCGATATGAGATATCGGACGGGTATATGTGATATAGCCAGGACATCGGATCAAGTGTTGATTCAATGAACTGATACAGATTATATTAGTCGGTTATTTGTGAAATAGCCGGATTATCGGATCAAGTGTTGATTCGATAATTTAATGTATAATTATATATTTGATATGTTAAATTACATTAACTAATATAAGCTCACTAAAAGATTCTTTTTCTCACTCGGGTAATACATTGATATATATGCGATATATCTTAATTGTATTATTTTATTTTGTTACAATAAATATTGTATATGTGATATATAATATTGTAACATGTTAAGATTATTAATGCAACATGTTTAGTGGAGATTAAACATGGTTAGGGTTTAATTTGGGTTAAGCTTTTCTAGAAGTTTCTAGAAGCTTTGTTTTTTTGTTTCATGCAAAGATATTTTGTAAAGATATTTGTTATGATATTTATTAACCCAACCCATGACCATGGTTAAGTCTGTACATGGGTTAAGTTATCATACTTAACCCATGGTTGCAATTCTAACCTCATGACAATTCATTATTCATCACAAAGTAAATTGATTCTTCTTCTTCTTCCTTGAAAGCTTTCTAGCTTTTTGTTTAGTGATGATTTTTGAGTGAGAAATAGAAAACAAATGAGAGCTAAAATCCTACTTTATCATCCTAATCTATCCTCGCCATTTAGATTAGGGTGTTTACTTCATTTGTGAGTGAGAGCTTGTGTTAAAGAAACTTCAAGGTAGATCATCTTTGTTATCGAAGATCGGAAGCAAGTTTGCATCATTCTCTTCGTGGACCCTCTCTAGAGTCCGGGTACATGATGATCGCAACGAAGAGACCTCAACACGGAGCTTATGAAGCGAAAGACCGGACTACAAAGGTTGTAATCCCAAACTCTTAGATGTTAAAGTGTTTAACATGCTTTGTTTCGCCTAATCTCTAGTTTAAAGATCTTGGTTAGGGTTGTTCGGCACGTCTAAATTTTAAATCGGGCATGGCTGATGCCTAATAGACCCTTGTAAGAGTGCTTAGTAACCCTACAGGTATCACATACTCGTATTTAATCAAGCTCCCGCACATATCTCCATATGTGTCCTACTTCGTTTCGGTTGAGCTAGGAAAGCTCTGTGTGTGACTCAAAAGACTCGTTAATATGCCAGCAGTAGGTAATGATCACATCAGATACCCACAAGCCGTCAGCGGTACTAGCTGGACGTAATGGCTACCCAGGTATTGAACGAATAGAAGATCAATAAGCAAACTTGTCCAAAATCCCGCAGAGCCTATAAGCAACACTTACCGTACAATCCGGTCTCTTCGTCCGATAAGTCGCATATTGAGTTTAAGGGTGGAATCGTCAGACCCCAATAACTTGATAAGTCATGCCGATGTGTGGCCTATAACTTTTCGAGAAACTATTAATAACACTTACCAGTAAATCTCATCAGCCTTGGCCAGGGACTTGCTATTATATCCAATCGAGCATAGCGCAACATCAACTCCCAATACCGGAAGAGACAAAACCCCTCCTATTGCTCACTGCCTCCATGTGACTCGGGACTGTACCCAAAATCCACCTGTTTGCATGGCTCCTTTGAGCCGTGGTAGGGAGGAAATCAAAGCACAGTGGGAACCACACAAGACACTATGACGATCTCGGGTCTACAGACTAACCTTTACAAGTTTCACCAGAGAACTGCTATCTGACGATAGGTATGGTACCATATAGGAGTTCTCGGAGAGTCCTGTTCGGTGGACCCATTCTCTAATGAGCACATGTGCACAGTCTTTGATGTCAAACACCAATGGTTGTGGGATCAACCATCGCCCCATACAGGGTCAAGAAACGTACACACTAGTCTACTATGGAATATCGATGTCCTGTCTCAATATTCTCTCGACTAGGAACTGTTAAAGGATATGCTTGCAGACTACATAAGTCCCACTAGTATGATCCGCATCATAGTCCTGGTAGTCATGCCTTCATCCTAAGGGCTTTATCAACATGTATCAGAGAGAGAAAGACAGTATACTAATACAAGTGTACATGTTAAGATAAGGAGCGACCAGATAGAATACTATCATGTCGAGCAAGAAAGTCCTCTATATATGTCCAAGCATCCACTATATCATACAATAATGGCCTCTAGGACATACATATTCCTAACAATTTCCCACTTGCACTAAGGCCGGTTGTTGTAGTATCGCATACCCAACATCCCAAAAAGTCTCTCAAACTGTGTTTGGGGGAGGGCCTTCGTGAGTGGATCCATCGTGTTGTCCTTCGTATTTACTCTCCTAACCTCGATCTCCCGGTGATCAACTGTCTCCCGGATCAGGTGATACCGCTTCAGAATATGTCTGGATCGCAGATGGGACCGGGATTCCTTGGCCAAAACCACAGCTCCATTGTTATCACAATACAAGGGTATTGGATCTTCAATGGATGGAACCACACCAAGTTCAATAATGAACTTCTTCATCCAGACAGCCTCTTTGGTAGCATCGTTGGCAACGATGTATTCAGCCTCCATCGTCAAGTCTGCTACGGTATCTTGCTTGGAACTTTTCCAACATACCGCCCCTTCATTGAGGGTGAAGACAAAACCCAAGACAGACTTGCTGTTGTTCTTATCACTCTGGAAGCTCGAATCGGTAAAGGACTCCACCTGGAGTTCTCCGTTATTATACACCAAGAACATCTCTTTAGTCCTTCTCAAGTACTTAAGAATGCTCTTCACAGCTGTCACGACCCGGAAAATACACGCGACTGGCACCTGAATCATGTAAAATCTATAGGACTCCACCTAATCCAAGTAAGCCAAAAGCCCAAAAATCTAAATCTTTTAGGGAAAATAGTGGAGGTGCAGTTTTGAAATAAAGGTACACTGAAATCAAGTTTATTCCTTATATACATAAGTAAAAGTATATAAAAACGCCATATTCATATTTAACTTGCCTTGACTTGTTGCATGGACACGTACATCTCATGTTTAGTACATACTGGTATTTTATCTAGTATCGCATCTTTTATCATATAACATTTTAGGTCTTGTAAAATAAATTAAAACTGCATTTCATAGCCTGCATGTTACCCTAACCCCGTGGTAGCATCCGCGAATCTTGTTCTCGTCCCGTTCAGTGAAACGGACGTGTTTGGATGGCTACGCGCGCGTACGTGCATCCGTTCTTGGGGGTATGCTTTTTTCGTTACCTGAGACTTCATTTTGAAATTTGGAAGTCGCATATATTTTTCATATTTTAAATCTGACTTTTTAGACCTGAACCGGGTATGTTTTGGAGTAATTTGTATTTACCAAAATCTCAAAACGGACTAATATTATAATATTATATTCTCTAAAGTTTCTTTAACTAAAAAAATAGTTTTTTAACCTAAAATCTAATCTCACAGTTTCTCTCTCTCTCTCCTGACGCTCTATCTCTGTTTCTCTCCTCTCTCTCTCGCTCTCTGTTTGTATTTTTATATACGTTTTATTTCAAAAACCCTATATCAAACCCATATCTTCTCTTCTCAAAAATCTTTCTTCCGCCTTTCTCCTCTAAACCTGAGACACCCGTCGTCATCGCCCCTTGCCGACTTCCCTGGTATATCAGGGCACCTATCCACTGTAAGATCTTTCCTCCTTCTCCCTTTCTAAAGTTTTTCTTTTAATTAAATGTTCACTGTTCTTTCGTTCGCCGGAATCCGGTTGCGCCGTCGATGATCCAGACGATCCAGCAAGCATCTTTGACCCGTGTGATCCCGTTGTGCGTTGTCTGGATTCGTTTCGTGTACCGTACGCGCATCGCGACTTTTCCCACCGACGTGTGACGTTCCGTATACCCGTATCGCGATCTGTCAAAGCAAGTGAAACTTTCTACATGCTATCTATATGATTTTATAACTATATATTTGAATATTAAACCTATAGATCGAATCTAAAGTCACATGTTCCAATTTAACAGTTCGATGTTCCGTTTATATCTTTTAGATTCAGAACTTGAAACATACCCGTTGCATTTTAGTTTACCATACATAGGACCCCCATCCATATTTAAATCACATAGTAATTATCTGCATAGCCCACAGTACCTTTAAATAGTTTCTACCCTATCGGACACCCGTTTGCATCCATTTAACCTTTTGTTATATATGATTGCATCACTAGGCTATTTAATACATGTTAATGTGATTTTAATATTCCATATTCATTTAAGTGTATGATATTTAATGTTGGAACCATAACTCTAACTCTAATCGATAACCGTACATCTATATAGCTTAATCTGTACCTATGTGCACATCAGATTACATGTTCCAGTTTGTTGTTCTATTAGCACCCATGCTTGTTTGTACACTATGCTTATGCTAGTTTGATTATGAGCACCCGCTTGACATCTGGTGCACCCTGACATGACTTGTTACACCTATTACTTGACACGACATGGTACCTGTAGGGTTCCTAGGCACACACAAGATGTCTCACAAGGCATCAACCATGCCAATTTCAAATTTTACGGTGCCGAGAAACCCTAGACTACGGATCGTTAACTAGATGTCTAGGCGAAAGATGCAACTAGTAAACTACTTTACTAAGAGAACGGAAATACAACCTTTGTAGATCCGGTCCTCCACCTCCACGGCTCCGTGATGAAGTCCTCTCCGCTGTCCAAATCAAAATCCGGGCTCTAGCGTCGGCTTCATCGGAGAAAATGCGGGCTAGGTCATCGACGACGATGCCGAAGATGATCTACGTCGAGGCATCACTAGATCAAGCTCCACCTTCACCAAGCCACGATAACTTGTGAAGGAAACACCCTATACTACTTGGCAAGAGGTAGAGGATGAAGAAATAGGAAGTGGGTTCACTTTAGAATTGGATTTCTCACTCTTTTTCATCAATCACCATTGATGAAGTCAAGCTTTCTTCATTGAAGAAGATGAAGAATAAGAAGCTAATATTATGATAAGTTATTAAAACAAAAAGGAAAATCAATACTTATCATAATACTAACCCTAGTTTACTGTAGAGAATAGACCATGGTTAGATATGATGGTTAGGGTTAAGCAAGAGACAAGAATTGTGGACTAGGTCAAAGTTTCATGAAGCTTCAACTAAACTACAAATAAAGCCACCATTCTTTTCTTATCATTTCCAAAATGAATAAACAAGTAAATAAATAGATAAGAGAATAAAACAAAACCCTAACCATTATCATGTAACCATGGTTTGATCTTTACACAAAAACCCTAGTTAGCATGCATCATCAAACATGATACTATCTTGTGTACAAAAGTATATCACATATACAATGTGCACAATCCAAGTGAGAAAATCCATTTAAAGTAAACCAATACTAGTTAATGCAAAGTAATATATCAAATATATAATTATGCATTAAATCATTAAATCAACACTTGATTTAACGATCCGGTCATATCGCATATAACCGACTAGTATCCTATGCATCGGCTTATCGAATCAATACTTGATTCGATAACTAGGTTATATCGCATATAACCAATCGATACATTTATCGCGAGAATGAAATACGGTATCACATACACGCATGATTCTCGGTCCCGCACATATCTCATATGCGCTCCTATTTCGTTTCGCTTGAGCCAGGAAACTTCTGTGTAGGACTCTAAAGACTCGTCAATACGCCGGCAGCTGGTGATGATCATATCAAACACCCACAAGCCGCAAGCGGTCTGCTAAACGTAACGGCCACCCGGGTATTGAGCAATCAGAAGATCGACGAGCAAGCCCGCTCACACGCCTGTGAATCCAACCAGTAACACTTACCGTACAGTCCGGTCTGATCGTCTGATATGTCGCATATCTAGCCTAGGGGTGGTAAACGTCAGACCCCAATAGCTCGATAAGTCGTGTCGATATGAGGTCTATAACAGTTTGAGAAACTACTAGTAACACTTACCAGTAAATCTCAGCAACCCTGGCCAGGGATTTCCGGTTATAGCCAATCGAACACAGCGCAACATCAACTCCCTATACCGGGAGAGACGAATCCCCTCCTATCGCTCATTGCCTCCATGTGACTCGGGACTGTACCCAAAAACCACCGTTTTGCACGCCCTTTTGGACGTGGTAAGATGGAAATCAAAGCACAGTGGGAACCACACAAGACTCTTTGACGATCTCGGGTCAGCAGACTACTCTGTACCAGTGTCACCAGAGAACTGCCATCTGACGTAGGGTATAATACCATCTGGGAGTTCTCGGCGAGTCCGTCCAGTGTACCCAGTCTCCACTGAGCACCCGTATATCATTTCTGATGTCAAACACCAATGGATATAGGATCATCCATCGCCCATCTGTATGGGTCGAGAAGGTATACGCTAGTCTACTCTGGTATATCGATGCCCCGTCTCGATACACCCACGACTAGGGACTTTGAAGGATGTACTTATAGACTATCTGTCCCCACTAGTATGATCTGCATCATAGTCCAGGTAGTCAAGTACACATCCTAAGGGCTTTACCAACATGTAACAGAGAGACAATCAGTATACACGTTAAGGTAAAGAGCAACCAGATAGCATACTATCATGTCGAGCAAGAAAGTCCTCCCTATACATGTCCCAGCATCCACTACAATATACATCCTATGTACAGTAATGGCCTCTAGGGCATACATATAACTAGCAATCTCCCACTTGCACTAGGGCCATCTGATAGCAGTGGTTGTAGTATCTCATACTCAACCATCCCATAAAAATCTCTCTCTGGGAACAGGCCTTTGTGAGTGGATCCGCTGTGTTGTCCTCTGAGTCTACTCTCCAAACCTCGATCTCCTTGGAGATCAACCATCTCCACGATCAGGTGACACTGCCTTAGAATATGTCTGGATCACTGATGGGACCGGGGTTCCCGGGCCAAAGCCACACTTCCATTGTCACACAATGGTAGGAACCTAGTTCATCTCATGAACCAATATACACCCAAACAGCCTCTTTGGTAGCATCTTAAGTAGCGATGTATCCAGCCTTTATCGTCTAGTAAGTCACGGTATCTATCTTGGAACTCTTCCAACATACCGTCCCTCCACTGAGGGTAAAGACAATGCCTGTGACTGACATTCAGTCGTCTTTGTCACCCTGGAACCATTCCAGTGATTCTCCCCAAGGTCGATCGATACCTTCTCACTACAACTAGTGAGAATCCTAACATCCATTTAGATCTATCTCACAGATCCAAAACCCAGGATTTAGGAGGTATCATTTTGATCCTATATGGAGAATCCTTGGGATAAGCGAAGATTGATCGAGCGTAGCATAGGAAACTCCTTCCCTATCATGAGTATGTCATCCACGTACTCTACGAGGATCGTCACCATACTCCCTACTACCTTTTTGTTTATACAAGGTTCATCTACCACTTTGATGATGTCAACTTCTTTGACTAATCCATCAAAACAGATGTTCCATCTCCGCGATGCCTGCTTTATCTTATAAAGCATCTTGTGCACGTTTCCGCTGCTCCCACTGTCTACGAAGCCCTCTGGCTGTGTACTTACAGACTCTCTCTTCTAAAACATCATTTAGAAAAGCAGTCATGACACTCAACCGCCAGATATCGTAGTCATGGTATGTAGCCGTGGCAAGTAGGATCTGGATGGACTTAAGCATAGCTACTTGAAAAGGTTTCATCATCATCCATACCTGGTCAATGATGTAGACCTTTAACAAGTCTAGCTTTGAAAGTCTCAACTCTTCCATGTACACCAAGTAATCTTCTCAAGATATACTTGCTCCTGATGGGGATTTAACCCTTCAGATATAGCAACCAAAGTCCATACTTTGTTGGTGTATAAGGATTCCATCTCAGATCGCTAAGCATCCAGCCATTCTTACAGAGTCCCACTCCTGATGGCCTGCTCGAAAATAGTTGGGTCATCATCTCATGATGCAATCCTCGCTCCCACTGTCATAGAGTAACCGAAGTATCTCTCAAGTGGGTGAGGAACCCTACTAGATCGGCGGAGAGGCTGAGGTTCGTTGGTAACTATTGAATCCTTTGGTTTTATCAAATCATCTACTGTAGTTTGTATAGCTGGAACCTTTCCAGTTCTACATTACAGACCTTGCTTCGAGCTTGTCCGGATTTTGCTTTTCAGACATAGGCTGAACAACCCCAAATCTTAACTAACTTAAGAGATGGGCTCTTCCCTTATGAAGTGGTAGGCAACTGATTTGATTTGAACCCTATTCAATAGGTATGCAGCTTCTCAAGCGCATAACTCCTAATTAGGAAACAGGTAACTCAGTATTACTCATCATAGAGCACACCATATCACATAGGGTGCTATTGCTCCGCCCCGATATACCATCGTGCTATGGTGTATACGGAGGAGTAATGCTGAGAGAGAATCACATTCTCCTTTAGAATAGTCCAGGAATTCCGTGCTCAAGTATTCTCCTCCTTGATCACATCAAAGGACATAATACTTATACCCGTATTGGTTCTCTACTTCTAACTTATATTCTGTGAATATCTCAAAAGGTTCTGACTTGTGTTTCAACAGGAACATAGGTCTGAATTTCGAAAGATCATCAGAGAATGTAATGAAGTAAAAAGAACCGGTCTTGGCAAGTGTAGACAGGGGACCTAGATACATTAACATGTATCATCCCAAGAGTTTACCAACTCTTTCTCTGTTACCAATAAACAGAGCTGTGGTCATCTTATCTCTGTGACATGACTGGCAAGTTTCATAAGATGTAAATTCAAACTGATTTAAATATGCATCTACAAGTAACTGCAGCTAGTCGGGTCGCATTGATATGACCTAGTCTACAATACCTCAAGAAGAATTCGTTCATATCTGAACTCTTCTTCTTGTGTGTGTTCCGTATACTAAGAACTGTAGTTTGATTTAGACCATCAATGCTTTTAGATAACGTGCCTGATCCGATCAACTTTTGATATAGGAAATGTTCAAAACATTATCCAACAATACAAAATTTTATCATTTCTTTACTAATAAAGAGATAGATACGATTTTGTATATCAGGTTCGGTATCTAATAACATTCGTTCAGAATCAATGTATTTGGAATACAGGGTGACAGTGACCAACAGACTTGGCTGCAACACTTGCCCCGTTTTCTGCCTCATGAAACTTATCACCCGTTCTCAGTTCTCTACCTTTCCGTAGCCCTATGTAACAGATTACATATCTGGGATCCTGATCTGGTATCACATACCCAGGATGTAGAGGATACAGAGAAACAGTTCTTTGTAATGAACACACCCGAAGATGATGCATCAGCATGCACTCTTTTTGTTTGGGCGGCATGGGAATTCTGGTAATCCCCAATTTTCTGCTCTGTCTTATAACAATTATAAGTTGGAGCGGGACCAACGTTCCCCAGCTCAGTATAACAAGCGGGTTCAGTCAATATTCCGTATTATTATCTTGATTAAGGCGTGATATGGTCGCTACCTGGAGAGAGAGAGAAGAAAACACTCAGCGTATGCTCTTGCAAGATCAGATTGGTTATTATTTTATCTAATCAGGATGGCTCCCACTGCTTTTTATCATATCTTCCTTCAAACCCTAAAAGGAAAGACTATCCGGGATTAATTACATACTACAAGTTCTCCAATCTTTCAGCCAGGCCAGTGTCGGTACTTTGAGGGAGGTCCCCCGTGCTTTCGCACGAACCTAATTAATGTAAACCTCGTTTTCCGAGAGGTGTAACCCCGTTAACACCTTTCTAGACACCTACTTGATCGGCTAATTGTAATGTGTAAAACTCTCCCAGGAGTAACTCTTACTCTCAGTGGGTATCGGGATCCAACTATCTCATAGAAGGTATGCAATCTCATTGCAAATTTCAACACTTGAAATTCCCGATAATATTTTGCCCCTAGCGTCCTATGACCTTGACGCAGGCCAACAAACCATAGTGCGCTAGTCAAGTTCAACCCGTTATTTCCTGATTGAATTAAACCCACCCGCACGACCCTTGACGCAGGCCAACAAAGTCGCACGACTACCCTAATCCAATCTGCATCATATGCATAAGCAGATAAATACTAGTTAGCTACCGCACACTACGCCTTGACGCAGGCCAACAAACGTAGCACGAATACTAACTACCACTTATCTGAAATGACGGAGGGCTACGACAGGTTTTTCTGAAAACCTATTGCGTAATGAACTTGATATCGTTGTAGAATCAAATAATTTTAAAATGGAGTGTTTTTGAGGCTTTTCTAGTTTTGCTAAAGGAGTCACTCCCGGTGAAGGGATCGTCGGTCCTTTCCTCGTCGAATGAGGTGCGGGATATATCATATATATCACTGTGCAAAGCAAAAACTCTTAAAAGCAATCAAAAGACAAACCGAGTGTGTAGCATCTGCCAATTATTGCTAAAGGAGTCACTCCCGGTGAAGGGATCTCGGTCCTTTCCTCATCGAATAAGGTGCAGGATATATCACATATACCGCTGTGCAAAGCAAGAATTGTAGCTACCTGTTTTATTTTGAAATTCGATTCTACAACATCTTAGGTTTCTTTTTATTTCATTAATCATATTAATGAAGTCCCATCATTTAAGTTACCTAAACATCACAGATAAATACGACGTACACTTATGCCATCCGCATTCGCCTCGATGTCCCCTCGTGCACCGTTAGGTTAGGTAACTAACGGCAGAGCAGGGCAGGGCTAGCGCGGGTGTAAAACATAAGTAACATCTATATAATATATCATATATACTATATACTGTATCCATCACAGAACATATCACATGATCACATCACAGATATCGCAGCAGAAGAATCATATGAAATATTGGATATACTAGGACGTCCGTGTTTTCAATACGAGCCAGTATAAAATTGTAACGTTTTGAAAATCGTTTCGGTGAAATTTCGAAAAAACGGTAAAATAAGGGGGTTTTCTGTAAAAAGTCAAAATGCAAATATCTTTATTATAAAATTAAATATTCATATTCTAGCTATGTAATTGCTAGTATTTAGTGTTTATTGAGCCACTGCTGAAATTTCAAATTTTCTGAAATTTTTTCCGAAATTAATTATTTTAATATTATTTTAAGCCGGTAAGAAAATACATTAAATTAGCGATAAATACAAATTTAAATGGGCTAATTTTAATCTTTAAAATCATGTTAATTAAAATCTAGTTGTAATATAATTTTTAGTATTTTATTTCAAGTTTTAATTGATTTATTATATGGAAAACAAAAATATAGTTATTTTGAACTAAAACTTGCAAATATGGTATTGTGGGGGGTCTTTTTGCATAGAATTTTTTTGTAAAGTCTCTCACACTCACTCTCACTCCCCTTGGCCGGCCCCACACTATTGTAGAAGCCCAAGAATTTTATTTCCCTCTTTTTGACCTTAAATCATGTGAGAAATGGGTTAAAATAAGGTTTTTATATATAGTAAAGTAGGTGGGGGTATTATGGTAATTTGGGAGGGGCTTTGACTTGGATTCTTTTCCACAACTCCCCCACACCTCTCCCCACTCCCTCCTCAGCCAAAATTCTGCTACAACAGCCCCCATCTTTTCCCTCCATTTTCCATCTCTTTTGCTTCAAAAATTGCCTCAAAATCCATCAAATAAATCCCAAAATCCAAATCCAACTCCTACCCATTTCTCATTAGCCAAACTTACATGGATCTAGGAGCATGGAAGCTACTTTTGGAGGCTAGAATTTGCATGCTAGATCCTTGATCTTGTGAGGTATAAATCAAGACCTTTTGTTAAATTGTTGTTTGAATACCTTAAATCAAGCATTATTAGTTATTAATTTGGGTTTAATTGTATGTTTGGAAAAACTTAGTAAGGGTTTATGAAATTCAAGTTAGGTTTTTGTGTATGTAATTGTGGTTGCAATTGTAGTTCTTCATATTGTGAAATGAAAACCTAATCAAATTTCTAGTTGCAAATTGTTAGTTTGGAATTGTAATATTTAAGCTATATTGCTAGCTAGGTTTTTGTAAACCATGAATTTGATTATGAGAAAAATATAATTAGGTTTTTTCATGACGTCATTAACATTATTAAGTGTATTTTAATACTTTAGTTCATGAAAATCCAAGCTAGATTGTAGTTTGTGCATTTTGCTATAAAATTGTTAAAATTGGTTAATATTGCAAACTAGGTTTTTGAAATCGAATTAAATTGTGGGTTTAAAATTTACGTAATGGTATCTATGGCATAATTAAGATATTAAGTTATCATCTTGGTCACTAGAATTGTTAAAACATCATGTTTTGCAAAAAAAACGGCGAATTGTGCTTGCTAGATTTTCGGAAAAATGACTTTTTAAGTGAAATTGGGTTTTTTGTGAATTTTAACCTATTTTATATTAAAATTAGTGTTCGTGAATGTGCAAATGAGTGTGTTGGGAGTTTTCTCGATGGTTTGGAGTTTGTACGCCGACGTCGAGGGTTTTTGGGTCGATTTGCGAAAGCAACCATAGGTTTTGACCTATGTGGGATTCGTGTGTCGTTTTGGTCATGAGTCGGATTTTAATGCGGTATGGTGCGTTATGATATGTAGGTACCCCATGTAGACTTCGAGACGACAAGAAAGCGCGTGGCGACTTCGGCACCGGCGAACGAGGACCAGGTGAGTAGATTTATATTTACGGGGAGAAGTCGGGTGGATGGCGTATAGCACCCCCGCAGTCCGTGGTGGTATATACGGATGCGTATACACACCAACAATTAGTATATTTTATTTGGGATTAATAACGATGTTAGGATGGATATTGGTGTGTTGGATTACTTTAGTATTCCGAACCCTAGGGTAGTGTTGCTCTACACATACACACATACATACTTGCATACATTCCTTTTTATATGTGCTCATGAGATTCTTTATAGTTATGTGTTCACATGGGTATGGGACTATGTGTTCACATACGGATTTGAGGATGATACTTGGGATTGAGCTGAGTCGATGAGATTTGTTTTGTGGTTGTGATATCGGTGATATGGCAGGATTCGTACTTGAGGTACGTCCTGGTGTTATAGCGGATCTTGGGGCGGCGATACGGGTGAATAGTGTTATAAATAAAATGGTCGACAAGTGATCGTGATATGAGGCATGATACGCTAGGATATTGATATTAGGCCGTATCGGGCGATGTATACCCTTGATGATGCTATGTGCTGACGGTATCGGTTTGTACGAGATTGTCGATCTGTAGTCAGATCATGGGTATATTAAGGATATTAGTATTGTACTAGACATAGGTCAGTACCGTAGACTATGATCTTGAATAAAGAGGATACCATAGGAATGGTGTGAGGAATATGATATTAACCCGTACCCAGATTTGGGGATGCCGTACGACGGATTTACGTACGAGCTATATCTTGATGATTGATCCGCACTCTTGACTTGGGATAGCTGATTGTAGATATGGTATCGGATATGATATTATTGAGGCGGAATCACCGACTAATATATATACAGGTATGTATATGGATCGACTCAGATGTTAGGCGGTTTCCTTACCTGTAGTCCAGCTTGTTAGCTTAGCCCTTTAGTTTAGTTTAGTTGTTAGATTAGATTCGATTCTTACCTATTTCAAAAACTAACGAATCGTGGGTATTTTAAAAGACAGCCCAAGGGATCCTACGGATCTTTCAAAAGACGTATCTTTCCATAAAAACACCGTAGCCCCTATTTTCAAAACCCCATGATTCGTGTTATTTCAAAAGGCACCATTTGTAGGACTTATATTAGATTAATGCAGGTTAGTTACAGTTGCGTCTAGTATTCAGCTCCCGCTTATTATTGTGGTTCGCTTCGCATCGCATACTTATGTTATAATTTCTTATTGCAATGTTGATATCATATTGTTAGGACACCAGCACCATTACCGATGATGCGTATGTACCACGTACACTTACTTGCCGGCTCACACACATCTTCATCGGTAATTGCCATGTCACGTACACCTTAGAAAATATTATTGCTTGACTTAGCTTGTTAGTTAGTAATTTGACATGATATTAGTGTGCCTGCCTTATATGCCAGCTTAACATTGTAGTATTTACTTGTCACTTCATGCATACTGTTATTCATTGTTATGCCTATATTCATGGTTTTTACATGCTATTGATGATTTGGATTCGGATTTCCATGAAATTTTCTGGATTTGGGGGGAAAACCGCAAAACTTATATAAACTGATTTCTCTCTTTTTAAATAAAAAGTGCGGTTTTTCCCATGATGTATGAGTCGTCCACCATGAGTTTGCTGATGGATTTCGAGACCCGATTCGAGGAGACGGATGAAC
Organism: Agapanthus africanus; assembly: GCA_030015575.1. NCBI lineage: Eukaryota > Viridiplantae > Streptophyta > Magnoliopsida > Asparagales > Amaryllidaceae > Agapanthus > Agapanthus africanus. The sequence continues at coordinate 334,993,215 of CM057337.1, read as the reverse complement.
CGTTTCGGGTACATGGTGGACCCGGTAAGGTACCCCGGGGCAAGAAGCGCGTGATGATGACGATGTGAGCCTGGCAGGGGAGCACTACCTACCGGTGATTTTACCCGACGCGTCGGATATCCGGAGGATACCGTCGTGGTCTTGAGATGGATGGTAGGGGCCGGTCTGGACTGACGGCGCCCTAGATATTGTGATTGAGACATTGAGATTTCGAGATATTGAGGTACAGAGACTGTGATACAGAGATATCGAGATATTGGGATTACGCTTTGTGCCGATGCTAGGCACTGTTTTATGCTGATTTCATTATGATACCTCATTTTAAAAATACAAAGGAAATCTCACTAAATTATGAAAACAGTTCTTCATTTACATGTATTCTATTTTCATGCATTCATATCTCATTCATATGATATATTGCTACTTGAGGCACTGACATGGGCACATGAGATTACACTCGGGTTAGATATTTACCCTAGCCTTGTTATAGGCTATGTGTTATTCATATATTTGAGGATATATTTTGATCATTGACCTAGGTTGCGTTATTTATGCGATTTCTGTGCGTAGATATTTTTCTATTCACGAGTTGGCAACTCACCCCCGTTGTGCCCCAGTTTCTTGCAGGTTTGCCGTACAGGTTTCATTACGGCTTTGCGGGCATAGTTTCCTTCGGGTGATTTGCTAGTAGGTGGGTTTACTTGTATCGTACCCCCATTATATATCTTGTATATCATTATTCTGTTGTATTTAGAAGTTCCATCAACCAAACATGTATTTATTTGAGATAGAGACCAGTGATGTTTATTCTTTCAACCTTAGAGTCGCGCGTTGTATTTATGTGGTTTTCTTATGGTTTTTGAGTTTCCTTTTGAATTTTGATCCTCACCCTTGGCGTTGTATATTATATTGCTTGTGTGGTTGTGACCGTCGATTGACGAAGAGCTAGCTCCCGCTTGGGGATGCCTTTTTATTGATTTCGTATACTATTCATGTTGTATCCCATTTGGGGGCCAGTATTTTCAAAGGAGACTCTGCCGAAATTTTCGGGAAATTTTTGATGTTTTTAAAACCGCGTAATTCGGCTTATGCTATTGAAACTACTTGCTTTAAGTTGGTTTTTCCTGCACTCTGCATCTTTCTTGGTTTGGATTTCTGGGTTTTCGGTTTACTTAGATTACGTACGCCTCGAAACGTTCGTAGTTTAAGTGCCGGTCATGTTCCGTACTTTCGGGTCGTGACAAAGTTGGTATCAGAGCGTTAGGTTTTACCATCGGAGCGTAGGATGACCCTTGGTTGATGGAATAGGTGACTAAAGTAGAGTGACGTACCGTGGGTATGTTCCGCGGCATATTTACGATACGCTACTCCACTTAAGAAGCCTTAGGATGTACATTTCTTTGCTCAGTATTATATTCATTCCGATCTAGCCTCATCAGTACCAGTTATGGTTTTGCTGCCATGATTACGGGCAGGGAGAGCTACGGCTAGAGTTGCGGTCAGCACGAGCTCGTCACGAACGAGGACTGACCAGGGCGAAATTCCGGCGACACTCGATTGCGGAGATGTGTCTTTTTACTGTGTTTCCGCGCCACGAGCGTTTGGCGGATCTCCTTTATGAGATTTCTCGGACGTGCCGATCAGTATCAGAGGATTGGGCCACTGACAGAGGCTAGCCAGATTTTGATGACCGTTGGTGTGTTGCTTATCCATGATGGTCGAGGCACTGTTCAGCGTGCAGACGAGCGAGCCAGTTATTGCTGCGAACGACGAGATATTGCCCCAGATGCTGGCGTTAGTGCAGAACGAGTTGTACTAAGAGATGATAGAAGGTCGCTAGTCATCGAGGATGAATGACTAGGACATGTAGATCGTTCGCCTACCCCGATGCGAGGTCATCAGATAGATTGATTCCAGCTAGAGACGACTTCACGCGGAGACGTTGGGAGTCGACAGAGACGATCGAATGTCAGAAACCTATTATTCCAAGTTTAAAGTAGTCGAAAAGACATGCAGGCAATTCTATGGTCCCTCTAGAAGAATGAAACCCTAACTCGACTTAATGACCGTATGAAAGCCTTTGAACCTTCGGGTTTGCGGCAGTTCTACGGCGCCATTAGTGAGGCTTGGGTTTGCCCTTCTACGGCTGGACCACCGATGCTGTCGTATGTACTCGATACTATTAAACTGTGCCCAAGATGTTGAGCTCTTGGGGGATTATGAGGTTTTGACGACTCGATCGGATGGCTCGACTTAATTCGGATGCTAGGTGGTGAGATGCATTTCTTGGGAGACTCCAGATACGAGGATAGCCGTTGGAGCTCAGTCCATGCAGCCGCGACGAGACGAGTCCAAAGAAGACGACATTAGAGGAAAGTGAAGTAAAAGGTTCGTACCACATCTAGATGAGATGACGTTCCACTCCACCGACATCAGAGATGCGATGCGCATGCCGAGGCATGGTATTTGGATTTACCTTCCAGAAGGAGTCGTGATGAGTATGCAGCCGTTCTGGAATGAGAACAGATCTAGTAAGGAACGATGACTTTCGGATAGTTCGGCAGAGGCGAGATTTGGGAGAGACCTCGACAGGACCTTTCTGGGACAAATTACGAGAAGACTTGGACCCAGGAGTGGTCGTGTTACGCACACCAGCAGGCCAGAGTTCATGATCATCGACGAGACGTCCCACTAGTGACCGCGACAGTTGGCCCGAGATTCTTAGAGGATGCACTTGAGCGGTACTATTCCGCCATTATTGATTTCGATGTTTTGGGTGATTTATTCGCATGATTTGATTTTGATGATTGAGGATTTATGATCTTTGCATAGTGTTGCACTTGATATCGTTTTCGTGCTTGGTTTCACATGTTTGCGATTTTACGGTTTTAGACATTTGAGTTGATTTTGTGCGTATATACGCACACGATTTGGTTTTTGCACGCGGTATAGTTCATATATTCTTGCAGTGCAGTGTTACGTATGTTGTGCATTTAGATGCCCTGGACTTTGATTTCAATGGTGATGTTCGATATTTGTTTTGTGCACCTTGTGCACCTGATTTGATTTTGCGCATGTTCGGCACTTGATATTGGATTTCATGATTTCGTGCACGATGGATGCACCTGATTTGGATTTTCGCGCATGTTGGGCGCATGTTTTGAAGTGTGATTTTGGTGCACACCAGATGCACTAAATCGAGATTTTTCGTGCATGTCAGATACACCTGATTTTGCTGTTAGGCACACATGCTGCCTATGACAGATGTTTCGTGCACACCCGATGCACTTAGATGTTGTTTCTGTGCATATGTATGACACATATTTGGATTTTGATTTCCGTGCGCACAAGACGCACGTAGTATTCATACGCGTATTTTGGGGATTGATTTTTCTTATAGAGCAGTACGTTTTTATGATATTGCTATGTGTTTTCGTACCGAGCAGGACTAGTCAGAGGACAGTACCTGAATATATTTTACATGTATAGTTTCGAGTTATATCATATTGGTTTTGCTTTGGATTTGGTATTGATGTCTTCCCCATTACTCCGATGATTGCGGGATGCTTGACGGAGTTCTGGTTTGAGTTATATGCTCATTTTTCATGCGCATGCGTTGCGCTACGATTTGTTTTATGTATTTATGATTTCGGAGCCCCGGCGATTTGATGGTTTTGGCTGAAATATTTTAGTATTTGGGGGAAGTTTTAATTTAAATTCGGGGACCGAATTTCTTTAAGGGGGGAAGATTGTAACGTTTTGAAAATTGTTTCGGTGAAATTTCGAAAAAACGGTAAAATAAGGGGGTTTTCTGTAAAAAGTCAAAATGCAAATATCTTTATTATAAAATTAAATATTCATATTCTAGCTATGTAATTGCTAGTATTTGGTGTTTATTGAGCCACTGCTGAAATTTTAAATTTTCTGAAATTTTTTCCGAAATTAATTATTTTAATATTATTTTAAGCCGGTAAGAAAATACATTAAATTAGCGATAAATACAAATTTAAATGGGCTAATTTTAATATTTAAAATCATGTTAATTAAAATCTAGTTGTAATATAATTTTTAGTATTTTATTTCAAGTTTTAATTGATTTATTATATGGAAAACAAAAATATATTTATTTTGAACTAAAACTTGCAAATATGGTATTGTGGGGGGTCTTTTTGCATAGAATTTTTTTGTAAAGTCTCTCACACTCACTCTCACTCCCCTTGGCCGGCCCCACACTATTGTAGAAGCCCAAGAATTTTATTTCCCTCTTTTTGACCTTAAATCATGTGAGAAATGGGTTAAAATAAGGTTTTTATATATAGTAAAGTAGGTGGGGGTATTATGGTAATTTGGGAGGGGCTTTGACTTGGATTCTTTTCCACAACTCCCCCACACCTCTCCCCACTCTCTCCTCAGCCAAAATTCTGCTACAACAGCCCCCATCTTTTCCCTCCATTTTCCATCTCTTTTACTTCAAAAATTGCCTCAAAATCCATCAAATAAATCCCAAAATCCAAATCCAACTCCTACCCATTTCTCATTAGCCAAACTTACATGGATCTAGGAGCATGGAAGCTACTTTTGGAGGCTAGAATTTGCATGCTAGATCCTTGATCTTGTGAGGTATAAATCAAGACCTTTTGTTAAATTGTTGTTTGAATACCTTAAATCAAGCATTATTAGTTATTAATTTGGGTTTAATTGTATGTTTGGAAAAACTTAGTAAGGGTTTATGAAATTCAAGTTAGGTTTTTGTGTATGTAATTGTGGTTGCAATTGTAGTTCTTCATATTGTGAAATGAAAACCTAATCAAATTTCTAGTTGCAAATTGTTAGTTTGGAATTGTAATATTTAAGCTATATTGCTAGCTAGGTTTTTGTAAACCATGAATTTGATTATGAGAAAAAAATAATTAGGTTTTTTCATGACTTCATTAACATTATTAAGTGTATTTTAATACTTTAGTTCATGAAAATCCAAGCTAGATTGTAGTTTGTGCATTTTGCTATAAAATTGTTAAAATTGGTTAATATTGCAAACTAGGTTTTTGAAATCGAATTAAATTGTGGGTTTAAAATTTACGTAATGGTTTCTATGGCATAATTAAGATATTAAGTTATCATCTTGGTCACTAGAATTGTTAAAACATCATGTTTTGCAAAAAAACGGCGAATTGTGCTTGCTAGATTTTCGGAAAAATGACTTTTTAAGTGAAATTGGGTTTTTTGTGAATTTTAACCTATTTTATATTAAAATTAGTGTTCGTGAATGTGCAAATGAGTGTGTTGGGAGTTTTCTCGATGGTTTGGAGTTTGTACGCCGACGTCGAGGGTTTTTGGGTCGATTTGCGAAAGCAACCATAGGTTTTGACCTATGTGGGATTCGTGCGTCGTTTTGGTCATGAGTCGGATTTTAATGCGGTATGGTGCGTTATGATATGTAGGTACCCCATGTAGACTTCGAGACGACAAGAAAGCGCGTGGCGACTTCGGCACCGGCGAACGAGGACCAGGTGAGTAGATTTATATCTACGGGGAGAAGTCGGGTGGATGGCGTATAGCACCCCCGCAGTCCGTGGTGGTATATACGGATGCGTATACACACCAACAATTAGTATATTTTATTTGGGATTAATAACGATGTTAGGATGGATATTGGTGTGTTGGATTACTTTAGTGTTCCGAACCCTAGGGTAGTGTTGCACTACACATACACACATACATACTTGCATACATTCCTTTTTATATGTGCTCATGAGATTCTTTATAGTTATGTGTTCACATGGGTATGGGACTATGTGTTCACATACGGATTTGAGGATGATACTTGGGATTGAGCTGAGTCGATGAGATTTGTTTTGTGGTTGTGATATCGGTGATATGGCATGATTCGTACTTGAGGTACGTCCTGGTGTTATAGCGGATCTTGGGGCGGCGATACGGGTGAATAGTGTTATAAATAAAATGGTCGACAAGTGATCGTGATATGAGGCATGATACGCTAGGATATTGATATTAGGACGTATCGGGCGATGTATACCCTTGATGATGCTATGTGCTGACGGTATCGGTTTGTACGAGATTGTCGATCTGTAGTCAGATCATGGGTATATTAAGGATATTAGTATTGTACTAGACATAGGTCAGTACCGTAGACTATGATCTTGAATAAAGAGGATACCATAGGAATGGTGTGAGGAATATGATATTAACCCGTACCCAGATTTGGGGATGCCGTACGATGGATTTACGTACGAGCTATATCTTGATGATTGATCCGCACTCTTGACTTGGGATAGCTGATTGTAGATATGGTATCGGATATGATATTATTGAGGCGGGATCACCGACTAATATATATACAGGTATGTATATGGATCGACTCAGATGTTAGGCGGTTTCCTTACCTGTAGTCCAGCTTGTTAGCTTAGCCCTTTAGTTTAGTTTAGTTGTTAGATTAGATTCGATTCTTACCTATTTCAAAAACTAACGAATCGTGGGTATTTTAAAAGACAGCCCAAGGGATCCTACGGATCTTTCAAAAGACGTATCTTTCCATAAAAACACCGTAGCCCCTATTTTCAAAACCCCATGATTCGTGTTATTTCAAAAGGCACCATTTGTAGGACTTATATTAGATTAATGCAGGTTAGTTACAGTTGCGTCTAGTATTCAGCTCCCGCTTATTATTGTGGTTCGCTTCGCATCGCATACTTATGTTATAATTTCTTATTGCAATGTTGATATCATATTGTTAGGACACCAGCACCATTACCGATGATGCGTATGTACCACGTACACTTACTTGCCGGCTCACGCACATCTTCATCGGTAATTGCCATGTCACGTACACCTTAGAAAATATTATTGCTTGACTTAGCTTGTTAGTTAGTAATTTGACATGATATTAGTGTGCCTGCCTTATATGCCAGCTTAACATTGTAGTATTTACTTGTCACTTCATGCATACTGTTATTCATTGTTATGCCTATATTCATGGTTTTTACATGCTATTGATGATTTGGATTCGGATTTCCATGAAATTTTCTGGATTTGGGGGGAAAACCGCAAAACTTATATAAACTGATTTCTCTCTTTTTAAATAAAAAGTGCGGTTTTTCCCATGATGTATGAGTCGTCCACCATGAGTTTGCTGATGGATTTCGAGACCCGATTCGAGGAGACGGATGAACCGTTTCGGGTACATGGTGGACCCGGTAAGGTACCCCGGGGCAAGAAGCGCGTGATGATGACGATGTGAGCCTGGCAGGGGAGCACTACCTACCGGTGATTTTACCCGACGCGTCGGATATCCGGAGGATACCGTCGTGGTCTTGAGATGGATGGTAGGGGCCGGTCTGGACTGACGGCGCCCTAGATATTGTGATTGAGACATTGAGATTTCGAGATATTGAGGTACAGAGACTGTGATACAGAGATATCGAGATATTGGGATTACGTTTTGTGCCGATGCTAGGCACTGTTTTATGCTGATTTCATTATGATACCTCATTTTAAAAATACAAAGGAAATCTCACTAAATTATGAAAACAGTTCTTCATTTACATGTATTCTATTTCCATGCATTCATACCTCATTCATATGATATATTGCTACTTGAGGCACTGACATGGGCACATGAGATTACACTCGGGTTAGATATTTACCCTAGCCTTGTTATAGGCTACGTGTTATTCATATATTTGAGGATATATTTTGATCATTGACCTAGGTTGTGTTATTTATGCGATTTCTGTGCGTAGATATTTTTCTATTCACGAGTTGGCAACTCACCCCCGTTGTGCCCCAGTTTCTTGCAGGTTTGCCGTACAGGTTTCATTACGGCTTTGCGGGCATAGTTTCCTTCGGGTGATTTGCTAGTAGGTGGGTTTACTTGTATCGTACCCCCATTATATATCTTGTATATCATTATTCTGTTGTATTTAGAAGTTCCATCAACCAAACATGTATTTATTTGAGATAGAGACCAGTGATGTTTATTCTTTCAACCTTAGAGTCGCGCGTTGTATTTATGTGGTTTTCTTGTGGTTTTTGAGTTTCCTTTTGAATTTTGATCCTCACCCTTGGCGTTGTATATTATATTGCTTGTGTGGTTGTGACCGTCGATTGACGAAGAGCTAGCTCCCGCTTGGGGATGCCTTTTTATTGATTTCGTATACTATTCATGTTGTATCCCATTTGGGGGCCAGTATTTTCAAAGGAGACTCTGCCGAAATTTTCGGGAAATTTTTGATGTTTTTAAAACCGCCTAATTCGGCTTATGCTATTGAAACTACTTGCTTTAAGTTGGTTTTTCCTGCACTCTGCATCTTTATTGGTTTGGATTTCTGGGTTTTCGGTTTACTTAGATTACGTACACCTCGAAACGTTCGTAGTTTAAGTGCCGGTCATGTTCCGTACTTTCGGGTCGTGACAAAAATGTAGGGTTCCTAGGCACTCTTGTGAAGGTTCATAAGGCATCAAACATGCCCGGATAAAATTTTAGACGTGCCGAACAACCCAAAGACGGGATCTTTGCTAGATTATTAGGGTTAAGCATGCAAGATGATATCATTAAAGCTAAGTGTGAGGGATTACAACCTTTGTAGTCCTCTCCTTCGCTTTACAAGCTCCAAGTAGTAATCCCTTCGCCGCGATCCACGATCTCCCGGACTCAAGAGAGGCTCCACGACTCGAACGATCCATGCTAGCTTGAAGTGTTCCGAATCTCCGATGATCTACGTCGAAGTTGCAAAAACCCAAGCTTTCTCACTCTAAAGAGATGAACACCCTAAGCTCATGGGCTAGATGAGATGAGGATGAGGGAGTAGTATTTATGCTTTCTTTTTATTCACTTTCTCACTTGAAATCATCACATAAGAATTAACTAGTAAGCTTTTTCTTTTTAGAACTCAAGAGAGAAGAAGATGAGAATGAAAAAGATAATCCTTTTGTGATGAATAGGAAAGAAAACTATATGATTGATATATCAACCATGGTCAAGGATGATAAGCTAAGAAGTTGTAGAGAATAAACTAGGGTTAGGGTTTGGTTAGGTTAAAGAAAAAGATCAACCATAATATCTTAAACAAGACAAAATAGAATCCTTCTAGAAAGAACTTGAAAGAACTAACCCTAATCAAACCCTAATCCCTCATTATCATCCTTAAACATGTTTAATAATAAATCATATCATGTTACAATAATATATATCACATATATATTATATATTTGCAACATAAGAAAATAATACATTTAACATATATCGCATATATATCAATGTATTAATCCAGTGAGAAAATGAAATAATAAAGTGAGCCAATATTAGATAATGTAATACAATATATCATATATATTATTATACATTAAATCATCGAATCAACACTTGATCCAACGATCCGGCTATATCGAATATAACCGGCTAATATATCATGTACCGATTCATCGAATCAACACTTGATCCGATGTCCCGATTCATATCAAAATATTGCGAGAATATAATACGGTATCTCATATCGTATTATCCTCGGTCCTGCACATATCTCATATGTGCCTCTACTCCGTTTCGCCTGAGCCAAGAAACCTCTGTGTAGGACTCTAAAGAATCGTCAATACGCCGGTAGCAGGTGATGATCATATCAAACACCCACAAGCTGCAAGCGGTCAGCTAAACGTAACAGCCACCCAGGTATTGAGCGATTAGAAGATCAACAAGCTAGCCTGTCCGTTCTCCTGTGAATCCAATCAGTAACACTCCCGTACAGTCCGGTCTGTTCGTCTGATATGTCGCATATCAAGTCTAGGGGTGGTAAACGTCAGACCCCAGTAACCGATAAGTCGTGTCGATGTGAGGCTCATAACAGGTCGAGAAACTACTAGTAACACTTACCAGTAAATCTCTATATCAGCCCTGGCCAGGGACTTCCAGTTATAGCCAATCGAACACAGCACGACATCAACTCCCTATACCGGGAGAGACGAATCCCCTCCTATCGCTCATTGCCTCCATGTGATTCGGGACTGTACCCAAAAGCCACCGTTTTGCACGCCCTCGTGGACGTGGTAAGGTGGAAATCAAAGCACAGTGGGAATCACACAAGACTCTATGAAGATATCGGGTCTACAGACTACCCTGTACCAGTGTCACCGGAGAACTGCCATCTGACGTGTGGTATATCACCAACTGGGAGTTCTCGGCGAGTCCGTCCAGTTTACCCAGTCTCCACTGAGCACCCGTACACCATCCTTGATGTCAAACACCGATGGATATGGGATCATCCATCGCCCATCATATGGGTCAAGATGCGTATACGCTAGTCTACTCTGGTGTATCGATGCCCTGTCTCGATATACCCTCAACTAGGAACAGTTATAGGATGTACTCATCGACTACTATGGCCCCACTAGTATGATCTCATCATAGTCCCAGTAGTCGAGTACAGATCCTAAGGGCTTTATCAACATGTGAGAGTCAGACAGTAAACCAATACAAGTCAACATGTTAAGATAAAGTGAAACCAAATAGCATACTATCATGACGAGCAAGAAAGTCCTCTCTGTATATATCTAAGCATCCATCATAATATACATCAAATGTACAACAATGGCCTCTAGGGCATATACATAACTAACAATCTCCCACTTGCACTAAGGCCAGCTGCTGTAGTATCTCATACCTAGCATCCCGAATAATCTCTCAAACTGTATCTGGGGAATGGCCTTCGTGAGTGGATCCGCGGTGTTGTCCTTCGTATCTACTCTCCTGACCTCGATCTCCCGGCGATCAACTATCTCCCTGATCAGGTGATACCGCCTCAGAATATGTCTGGATTTCTGATGGGATCTGGGTTCCTTGGCCAAAGCCACAGCTCCATTGTTATCGCAATACAGAGGTATTGGATGTTCAATGGATGGAATCACACCAAGTTCAGTGATGAACTTCTTCATCCAGACAGCCTCTTTGGCAGCATCGTTGGCAGCGATGTATTCAGCCTCCATCGTCGAGTCTGCAACGGTATCCTGTTTGGAACTCTTCCAACATACCGCCCCTCCATTGAGGGTAAAGACAAAACCCGAATGCGACTTAGAGTCGTCCTTATCACTCTGGAAGCTGGAATCGGTAAAGGACTCCACCCGGAGTTCTCCGTTACCATACACCAAGAACATGTCTCTAGTCCTTCGCAAGTACTTGAGAATGTTCTTCACAGCTGTCCAGTGACTCTCTTCAGGATCTGCTTGATACCGACTCACTACACTTAGTGAGTATGCAACATCGGGTCTGGTACATAGCATCGCATACATGATAGAGCCTACTGCCGAAGCATAGGGTATCCCTTGCATGCGAGCTCTCTCCAAATCAGTCTTGGGAGACATCTCTTTGGAGAGAGTGAGTCCAGAGATCGTGGGTTGGTTCCCACGCTTGGATTCTTCCATACTAAACCTCTTTAGTATGGTGTCAATATACCTGGATTGGGACAATCCCAGTATCCGTTTGGATCTATCTCTATAAATCCTAATTCCCAATATACAGGAGGCATCACCTAGATCTTTCAGTGAGAATTTCTGTGATAAGAAGAGCTTGACTGATTGCAGCATAGGAATATCATTTCCTATCAAGAGTATGTCATCCACGTACAATACGAGGAAGACTACCTTACTCTCTGCTACCTTCTTATAGATACAAGGTTCATCTATGTTTTTGATGAAGTCAAACTCTTTGACTACTACATCAAAACAGATGTTCCAACTCCGCGATGCTTGCTTTAACCCATAAATGGATTTAAGCAGCTTGCACACCTTTTCGCTGCTCCCACTATCTACGAAGCCCTCTGGCTGAGTCATGTACACGCTCTCTTCTAAATCACCATTTAGAAAGGCGGTCTTAACATCCATTTGCCAGATTTCGTAGTCATGGTATGCAGCAATGGCAAGTAAGATCCGGATGGACTTAAGCATAGCCACTGGAGAAAAGGTTTCGTCATAATCCACACCTGGTCGTTGACGAAATCCCTTTGCTACAAGTCTAGCTTTGAAAGTCTCAACTTTTCCATCTACACCAAATTTCTTTTTAAAAATCCACTTGCTCCCAATGGGTTTTACCCCTTCAGGAGCATTTTCCAAAGTCCATACTTTATTGGTGTACATGGATTCCATCTCAGATCGCATTGCATCCAGCCATTTCACAGAGTCACCACTCGTGATGGCCTGCTCGAAACTAGTCGGGTCATCATCTTCCATGATGCAATCCTCGCTTCCACCATCAATGAGAAAACCGTAGTATCTCTCAGGTGGATGAGAAACCCTACTAGATCGGCGGAGAGGCTGCGGTTCGTCAGGTACTACTGAATGCTCTGGTTCTACTAAATCTTCAGTTGCAATTTGTGTTTCTGGAACCTCTTCCAGCTCTACCTCTTTGCCACTAATTTCTTTTGCAAGAAATTCCTTTTCTAAAAAGGTGGCATATTGAGAAACAAACACTTTTTGTTCCTCAGCGTGATAGAAAATATATCCTTGAGAATTCTTAGGATATCCCACAAATTTACAAAGAACTGATCGTGCCTCGAGTTTGTCTGGATTTTGTCTTTTGACATAGGCCGGACAACCCCATATCTTAACTCGTTTAAAATATGGTCTCTTCCCACTCCATATCTCATATGGTGTGGTAGGTACAGATTTAGACGGAACTAGATTCAATATGTATATGGCTGTCTCAAGCGCATATTCCCAGAAGGAAATAGGTAACTCAGCATTGCTCATCATAGATCGTACCATATCTAATAGGGTCCGATTCCTTCGTTCCGATACACCATTGTGCTGTGGTGTATATGGAGGAGTAAGCTGAGAGAGAATCCCATTCTCTTTTAGATAATCTAGGAACTCACTGCTTAAGTATTCACCTCCTCGATCAGATCGAAGAATTTTAATACTTTTGCCCGTTTGGTTCTCTACTTCAAGCTTATATTCTCTGAATTTCTCAAAAGCTTCAGACTTGTGTTTCATCAGAAACACATGTCCGTATCTAGAGAGATCGTCAGTGAATGTAATGAAGTAGGAAGAACCGTTCCTGGCATGAGTAGACATGGGACCGCATACATCACTATGTATTAGTCCTAAGAGTTCAGTAACTCTTTCTCCGTGTCCACTAAACGGAGCTTTGGTCATTTTTCCTTTGAGACATGAATGACAAGTATCATAAGATGATAATTCGAACGGATTCAAATAACCATCCTTATGTAACTTAGCCAGTCGTGTCGCATTGATATGACCAAGTCTACAATGCCACAAGTAGGATTCGTTCATATCTGAACTTTTCCTCTTGTGTGTGTTTTGTATATTCAGGACTGTATTCTGATTCAGAATGAATATGCCATTATGTAACGAGCCTGATGTAATCAACTTTTGATCTAGGAATATGTTCATAACATTATCCTTTACTACAAAATTATATCCTTCTTTACTTAATAAAGAAACTGATATAATGTTGCACATCATGTTCGGTATATAATAGCACTTATTTAGAATCAGTGTATTACGACCTGGTAATACAAGGTGATATTCGCCAACTGCTTTGGCTGCAATACTTGTACCGTTCTCTACTTGAACGGAATGATCACCTTTTCCCAGTTCTCTACCTTTACGTAGCCCATGTAACAATTTACATATGTGGGATCCTGATCCGGTATCTAATACCCAGGACGTAGGGTGAACTGAGAAACAGTTCTCAATAACTAACACACCTGAAGAAGATGCATCAACATGCACGTTCTTTTGGGCTGCGTGAGAATCCAGATATTCTCCTATTTCCTGTTCAGTCTTATAACTCTAATAAGAAAGAACGGGTCCAACGTTCCCCTGCTCAGTATAATAAGCGGGTTCAGTCAATACATCCATATTATTATCTTGATTATGGCCTGACATGGTCGCTACCTGGAGAGAGAGAGAAGAAAACACTTTAGCATATGCTCTTGCAAGATTAGATTGGTTATTATCTTATCTAATCAGGATGTCTCCCACTGTTTTTATCAAATCTACCTTCAAACCCTAAAAGGTAAGATTAGCCGGGATTAATTACACCCTACAATTTCGTCAATCTTTCAGCCAGATCAGTGTCGGTACTTTGAGGGAGGTTCCCCATGCTTTCGCACGGACCTAATTAAAGTAAACCTCGTTTTCCTAGAGGCGTAACCCCGTTAACACTTTTCTAGACACCTACTTGATCGACTAATTGTCCTGTGTAAAACTCTTCCAGGAGTAACTCTTACTCGCAGTGGGTATCGGGATCCAACTATTTCATAGAAGGTATGCAATCTCATTGCAAATTTCAACACTTGAAATTCCCGATAATATTTTGCCCCTAGCGATCTATGACCTTAACTAAGTCAACAAACCATAAATCGCAAGTCAAGTTCAACCCGTACATTTCCCGATTGAATTAAACCCACCCGTACGACCCTTAACTGAGTCAACAAGGACGTACGAATACCCTAATCCAATCACATCTCATGTTATAGCAGATAAACATTACTTAGCTACCGTACACTATGCCTTAACTAAGTCAACAAACATAGCACGAATACTAAATAATATCTATCTGAAATGACGGAGGGCTACGCAGGTTTTTCAGAAAACCCTGAGCGTAATGAACTTGATATCGTCGTAGAATCATGTAGTTTTTGAAAAAGGAGTGTTTTTGAAGCTTTTCTTGGTTTTGCTAAAGAGGTCACTCCCGGTGAAGGGATCTCGGCTCTTTCCTCATCGAATAAGGTGCAGGATATATCATATATATCACTGTGCAAAGCAAAACTCTAAAAGCAATCAAAAGACAAACCGGGTTTTGTAGCATCTGCCAGTTTCGCTAAAGAGGTCACTCCCGGTGAAGGGATCTCGGCTCTTTCCCCATCGAATAAGGTGCAGGATATATCATATATATCACTGTGCAAAGCAAAACTGTAGCTACCCTTTTTATAAAGTTTTGATTCTACAACATCTTTAGGTTTCTTTTCTTTTTATTAATCTCATTAATAAAATCCCATCAGCTTATGCTTCCTAAGCATCACAGATAAATATGACGTACACTTATGCCATCCGCATTCGCCTCGATGTCCCCTCGTGCACCGTTAGGTTAGGTAACTAACGACAGAGCAGGCCAGGGCTAGTGCGGGTGTAAAACATAAGTAACATCTATATAATATATCATATATACTATATACTGTATCCATCAAAACATATCAAATGATCACATCACAGATATCGCAGCAGAAACATAGATATAATGTGGGATATACTAGGACGTCCGTATTTATTACTTAGCCAATAATAGAAAATACGGATTCCACAGTCGCGATGAATAGCCAAGCCCACATCCCGGACCCCTACGAGAGCGGCAAGCGACCCTACCAATTCTGAAGTTTAGGAGACCCGGTCTCGACTCCTCGAGATGGCCTCCCACTGAACCCCAGAACCCGGTCACCTGTGCTCCCCTCCTTGGGTCCTACCTAATGCGGAAAAGTAAATAATATACAACACTGGTGACTGCAACCTCAACCCGGAAGTGCCCCAAATAAAAGAATATTACATTACATTTGAATTTACATGAATGAAAATATAAAACTCTCATCTCACATAAAACCCCCGGCTATTCAATCGCGACAATCCTGCACATCATATCTCAGCAACACATAATATCACATATCATCAACGTAAGTAAGTATGCATACACCGATCGTCGCCGATGTATAGCAACGAAAATCGGCAATACAACTACATACTACACTTACGGTCACAGAAAAGAAAGTGTAAAACTACAATATTTGGAATCCACAATCACTTTAGACATCATAAATCCGAAATATCACATACTTCGCATTTCATGCCTAACTCTATGAATTCCACATATTGTATCACATTCCAGATAAATAGACAGTATTAAACTTTTCGAACAGATAATCAAATACCCAAAATTTCCCAAAGTGCTCAACACTTGAGCGGAGTTCAAATTATCCCAGAATATGTCATAGTCCCAGTGATCCAGCCGTAGAAGGGTCAAGCCAACGCCTCACATGTGGCACGCCGTACTGCCCCAAACCCGAAGGTTCAAAAGGCAGTTCAAGACGGTCACATAATCGAGTTAAGGTTTGTTGTCTTCTAGAGGGTCCACCGCTTAACTTGTATATTTTTTTCCGAAAGATTTAAACCCAATAAAAATTCAACACTTGAAAGTTTGTCGTTCCGGGATAAAGTGGGTTAATGATATCCGTTCAAATAGTTTAACAGTTTCTAAATATCCGGAAATAAAAACGAATTTAAATATTCCGATCGAATCTACGATTACAAAAGAAACCCCAGAATACTCAACACTTGAGTCAGAATAAAAAATACCCATAAAATAGTAAATACAGATACAAGAATTACTGTATAAAAACCCGTGCCTAATACACTAATACTGCCGCGGAACCACCGCCGATGGGGGGTATTTGCCGCGGTTCCGCGGCCACGTGGTCGAATTAGAGGCACGAATTTCACAGTAATTCTTATCTTTTCTTGCTATATTTTTCAGGTATTTTTAATTCAGAAAAACCCCGGATTTTGAAAAATTTCCAGAGAGGGGGTAAATTTCATCGGTTCGGGTTCGATCGGAGTTTTAACTTCGTAAACACATCGCCTAATGCTCTAGCTAGGCTCTGATACCACTGTAGGGTTCCTAGGCACTCTTGTGAAGGTTCATAAGGCATCAAACATGCCCGGATAAAATTTTAGACGTGCCGAACAACCCAAAGACGGGATCTTTGCTAGATTATTAGGGTTTAGCATGCAAGATGATATCATTAAAGCTAAGTGTGAGGGATTACAACCTTTGTAGTCCGCTCCTTCGCTTTACAAGCTCCGAGTAGTAGTCCCTTCGCCGCGATCCACGATCTTCCGGACTCAAGAGAGGCTCCACGACTCGAACGATCCATGCTAGCTTGAAGTGTTCCGAATCTCCGATGATCTACGTCGAAGTTGCAAAAACCCAAGCTTTCTCACTCTAAAGAGATGAACACCCTAAGCTCATGGCCTAGATGAGATGAGGATGAGGGAGTAGTATTTATTCTTTCTTTTTATTCACTTTCTCACTTGAAATCATCACATAAGAATTAACTAGTAAGCTTTTTCTTTTTAGAACTCAAGAGAGAAGAAGATGAGAATAAAAAAGATAATCCTTTTGTGATGAATAGGAAAGAAAACTATATGATTGATATATCAACCATGGTCAAGGATGATAAGCTAAGAAGTTGTAGAGAATAAACTAGGGTTAGGGTTTGGTTAGGTTAAAGAAAAAGATCAACCATAATATCTTAAACAAGACAAAATAGAATCCTTCTAGAAAGAACTTGAAAGAACTAACCCTAATCAAACCCTAATCCCTCATTATCATCCTTAAACATGTTTAATAATAAATCATATCATGTTACAATAATATATATCACATATATATTATATATTTGCAACATAAGAAAATAATACATTTAACATATATCGCATATATATCAATGTATTAATCCAGTGAGAAAATGAAATAATAAAGTGAGCCAATATTAGATAATGTAATACAATATATCATATATATTATTATACATTAAATCATCGAATCAACACTTGATCCAACGATCCGGCTATATCGAATATAACCGGCTAATATATCATGTACCGATTCATCGAATCAACACTTGATCCGATGTCCCGATTCATATCAAAATATCGCGAGAATATAATACGGTATCTCATATCGTATTATCCTCGGTCCTGCACATATCTCATATGTGCCTCTACTCCGTTTCGCCTGAGCCAAGAAACCTCTGTGTAGGACTCTAAAGAATCGTCAATACGCCGGTAGCAGGTGATGATCATATCAAACACCCACAAGCTGCAAGCGGTCAGCTAAACGTAACAGCCACCCAGGTATTGAGCGATTAGAAGATCAACAAGCTAGCCTGTCCGTTCTCCTGTGAATCCAATCAGTAACACTCCCGTACAGTCCGGTCTGTTCGTCTGATATGTCGCATATCAAGTCTAGGGGTGGTAAACGTCAGACCCCAGTAACCGATAAGTCGTGTCGATGTGAGGCTCATAACAGGTTAAGAAACTACTAGTAACACTTACCAGTAAATCTCTATATCAGCCCTGGCCAGGGACTTCTAGTTATAGCCAATCGAACACAGCACGACATCAACTCCCTATACCGGAAGAGACGAATCCCCTCCTATCGCTCATTGCCTCCATGTGATTCGGGACTGTACCCAAAAGCCACCGTTTTGCACGCCCTCGTGGACGTGGTAAGGTGGAAATCAAAGCACAGTGGGAATCACACAAGACTCTATGACGATATCGGGTCTACAGACTACCCTGTACCAGTGTCACCGGAGAACTGCCATCTGACGTGTGGTATATCACCAACTGGGAGTTCTCGGCGAGTCCGTCCAGTGTACCCAGTCTCCACTGAGCACCCGTACACCATCCTTGATGTCAAACACCGATGGATATGGGATCATCCATCGCCCATCATATGGGTCAAGATGCGTATACGCTAGTCTACTCTGGTGTATCGATGCCCTGTCTCGATATACCCTCGACTAGGAACAGTTATAGGATGTACTCATCGACTACTATGGCCCCACTAGTATGATCTCATCATAGTCCCAGTAGTCGAGTACAGATCCTAAGGGCTTTATCAACATGTGAGAGTCAGACAGTAAACCAATACAAGTCAACATGTTAAGATAAAGTGAAACCAAATAGCATACTATCATAACGAGCAAGAAAGTCCTCTATGTATATATCTAAGCATCCATCATAATATACATCAAATGTACAACAATGGCTTCTAGGGCATATACATAACTAACATAAAACACGGATTCCACGGTCATGATGAATAGCCTGACCCACACCCCTAGACCCCTACGAGAGCGGCAAGCAACCCTACCAATTCTAGAGTTAGGAGACCCGGACTCGACTCTTCGAGTTGGTCCCCCACTGGACTCCAGAACCCAGTTACTTGTGCTCCCCTCCTTGGGTCTATCCTAGTGCAGAAAAGTAAATAATATACAAAGGGTGACATCTTCCGCAACCTGGAAGTGCCCCAATAAAAGAATATTACATACAAGTTTTTACATGAATGAAAATGAAAAACACTCATCTCACATAAAAAACTCCGGCTATTCAAACACGACGATCCAATATAACATATCCAGCAACACATAACATCACATGTCATCAACGTAAGTAAATATGCGCATCCCAATTGTCGTTGACATATAGCAACGAAACCGGCGATATCACATATTACACTTACGGTCACAGAAAAGAAAGTGTAAAACTACAACAGTTGGAATCCGCAACCTCCTCAGACATCGCATGCCTGACCAAATGAATTACTTAGACATCGCATGCCTAACAATTATAAACCCCGCATTTTAGTCTCATTATCGAAAACTCTTTTCAATATCAAGTCGGGTAATTCAACAAGATTCCCGACATCCTGATCGAATGCTCGTCGCAAACTTCAGTAGACGGCTGCACCCCCGATGCCGTCGACGAAGTGCACCAAGGCGGAACACCGCTACCGCGAGCACCCGAACGGATGCTTTCAGCGACGGGGTACTCCTACAGTCACTTGGTCGGGGTTATGGTGTGAGGCTGTCTATTAAGTTTACCCGGCGAGTATCCGCGTACACTACGTGATTGCGACGGACTTTTGATCACATCAAAATTCCATGGCAACCGATCAAGTGAGACTAAAGTGCTTGATTTATAACATTCATTCAGTTATCTCATAACTACTTGTGAATTCCAATTATTGTATCCCATTCCAGATAAATAGAAAATGTTAAACTTTCCGATCGAACATTCAAACACCCAAGTTTTCCGAAACAGATCAACACATGAAATAAGTTTAAAAACATCCAGTTCATGCCTCAGTACCAACGGTCCAGCCGTAGAAGGGTCAAGCCAACGCCTCACATGTGGCACGCCGTACCTGTTGGAGATAGTGCCCTCAGAGTCAATTATTAGGTCATAGGTACGTGATTGTAATGATTGATGGAGGACCTATCCCGGTAGGACAGTCTTACTCGAGATGATAGTATGCTATCTGGTTTACCTTTATCATCATGTACTGCTTTAAGTGACCTGACAAGTCGCTATTACACGTTGATAGAGCCCCTAGGATTCTTGCTTGACCACCAGCAGTATGAGGGCGATCATATAAGTGGGAGCTGAGGGTCTATAAGCATATCCTTAAAAGGTCCCTAGTCGTGAGAGTTTCGAGACAGGGCATCGATTCTCCATAGTAGACTAGTGTATACAGTCGAGACCCCGACGAGGGGTGGTGGCCGGTCTCACAAGCCACGGGTGTCAGTTGGATCACCTAAGATGTATACAGGTGCTCATTGGGTTATGAGTACACCGGACAGGACTCGCCGGGAACATGCTAGTTGGTCATATACCAGACGTCAGATGGCAGTTCCCTGGTGACATGTGTACAGGTTAGTTCATCGACCTGGGGATCGTCATTTGTCTTGTGTGAGTTCCCACTGTACTTTGATTACTACCCTACCACGGCTCAAAGGAGTCGTGCAAACAGGTTTTAGTTGGGTACAGTCCCGAGCTATATGGAGGCAGTGAGCGTATCTTCAGGGGTTCGTCTCTCCTGGTATTGGGGGTGAGGTCGTGCTGTGTCTAGGAGAGCCATTACACGAAGCCCTCGGCCGAGGCAAGGAGATTTACTGGTAGGTATTCCAGTAGTATCTCAGGGTGTTCTGGGCTACACTCCGACACGACTTGTACCGCTTTTGGGGGTCTGACTTTTACCAACCCCCTAGGCCCGCCATGCGATACTCATAGACGAACGGACCGGACTGTACGGATATTGTCACTGACAGGCTCAGTAGGGTTGTCAGGCTGAGTTCGCTCACAGACATCCCTTTTAGTCAATACCTGGTAGCCCGTTATGTATTGGCTTATACCTCTAACGTGCTAGTGGTTAAATCCACAACCAAGGTGTTGACGAGTCTTTAGAGTCCCCCACATTCAGTTACTCAGCTTTCGGGCGAAAGGTTGTAGAGGCCGTATGGAGATATGGCAAGGTCCGACCAGATACGTGCGGTATTGCACGGATCGGGATCGGACAGTTTGTACTATAGGCCGTATGGTCATATGGCAGGGTTCGATCAGATACGTGCGGTATTGCACGGATCAGGATCGAACGGATATTACTGGCCGGCTTTGGTTTAAGCCGGATCCTAGTATAGTACAGTGTAGATTTTGTCTCATTGCATTTGTATTTCGGTCGAAATACAGATGCGGGTGTGTATGCACAGTATCGGGGTTTTCCTATAATTTATTACGGGACCAGTTTTCTGGAGTTGCCAGTTTGCTTTCCGTTTCGGCCGATTTCCATTGTTCCGTTCATTGGCCGAAGATTGGTGGAGGAGGGCTTATTTGCATTGTTGCAAATAGGCATTTGTGGAGGGGGTCTTTGCATATTCTTGTGTCATGATCACTTGACTTTTTGACTTCATCATGGTTGCACCTTACCTTGACTTCTTGACTTTGTTTTCATGATTTCTTGACTTTGGTTGTGATGATGGGAGAGGAGATGGTTGTTGAGTGTTGGACCTTCCAAGCCATCATTTTTCCTTTGCATTATTGATCAAGCCATTCTCTCTCTCTCTCCAATCACACCAAAAATGGGGGGGCCGGCCATTCCTTGAGGGAGAGGGGATTTCATTTCATGAGGTGGGATTTTTGTATCTTGAGTTTTGGAAAATCCCTACAACTCCCTCTCCAAAAGTTCACTTCAATCCCTCCACAAAAGGCAACTCCATAATCCCAAATGAGACATGTAATCCACATTATATTCTACAGCAAATCTTGGGCATGTCGAGTAGCCGGCTTCGTGCCCGAGTTGCCTCGGCATTGAGGTGGGAGCCCGTAAAAGAAGTAGGCGATGTGGTGCACTTCCGGCGACAAGGAGGAGACGGGACTTTCCGCAGGAGATCGGGACGGTGATGAGAAGACCGGAGGACTTGGATCGTCGGTATATCTCTATTCCCTTTCTTGTAGATAGCTAGGACTAATTAATGGTTCGATCCGGGTATTAGTGCGCGGCGGTTTTCCAGTTCAAGAAAAATTTAAGTTTATCACCGCTTCCGCATTTGGCCGTCGGATTGACGGCCGGGACGCCGCCGTGCACTTACAGTGGTATCAGAGCCTCGCCATTAACTTAGTCTAGCTTGGTGTAATGTGTTTTTCAGTTTCGATCGATCGAATGTTCCAAAACCCGTATTGCCTTCGCATCAGTTTCTGTTGAAAATTTTTGGTCTCGAAAATTTTTTCAGGTTGTAAAACATTGATGTACTGGAGGTAACAAGCCCACTGTAGAAATTCGACGCAGTAATTCGATGACCAGAGCGCGGAACCGCGGCAATTACCCCCTTGGGCCGCGGTTCCGCCGCGCAATGGTGTCCTTACTGTATCGAACTTCTTCAGTTGCTTTGTGGGCTTAAAATAGGGGTTTTGGAATTTTAAAATTGGGCCAATTATTTCTGTGAGTGCTACAGTATTCCTTTGGGGCCCACTTGTTATTTTTTTGATCGATCGGATATTTTAAACACATTATTTCACAGTATTTACATTATATCTGCGACCGTGAATGTCACTTGATCGGTAAATCCGGTCTAACTGCTGTAGCCCGGTTAGACGGATTTGCGAACGTGACTTTCACGTTGATGTTCTGTTTTTGCTGTGATGTTGCGGATCGGTCGTGGGGGATAGCCTGGATGCAATGCTAGTACAGTTGTGGTTGTATTATGTACATTTGATATTGCGGGGCGAGCGTCCGACATGTGGACTGCCGTCACTGCCTGTTTGTATTATTATTTTGGGGCACGGCCAGGTTGCGGTCGATGTACCCGTTGTATGTATATTTTACTTTCTGTACTAGGATTGCCCCGCGGAGGGGTGCACGGATAGCCGGGTTCTAGAGGGCAACAAGCTCGCATCTCATGGCATTGGGACGGAGGGGGCTTCACTCTAGGATTGGCGGGCTATTCGCCGCACTCGTAGGGGGTACAGGTTGACCCAGGAGGGGTGCCCAAGTTACCGGATTCCGTGAAGTGCTGGGTGGTCCATTCACGGAGCTGAAGGGGGCTGCCTCGCTTCAGGTTTTGGCAGGTAACTTGCCGCGCCCGTAGGGGTCTAGGATTTCATTGCACAGGCTATCCACACGACCAGGGGAACGTCGGGTTTCAGCGGCTCTGTGAAACCCGGGGATCCCAGATATCTGTATTGTTTCTGTGATGCTGTACATATCTGTGATGTTGCATTTTATTCACGCCTTGAGCGAATATAATATATTGGTATATATATTAGTAGATGTTGTATATGTTTTGCATCCGCGCTAGTCCAGTCCCCGCTCTGTCGTTAGTTAGCTAACCTAACGGGTAATGACGGGACCCAGTGGCGAATGCGGATGGCATATACGTACGTCATATTATTTTCGTTCTTTTTGGTGTGATCAATTGATGGGACTGCATTGATTCGGATCAATGCAAGTTAAAAACAAACCTAATCTGATGTTGTTGGAACACTTTTCAAAAAGCTGTTATTGCAAGGACGTTCTCTTTTGTTTTGCGCCGTGGTATTCAGTTGGAATATCCTGCTCCTCAGTCGACGAGGCAAGGGCCGAGATCCCTTCACCGGGAGTGACCCCTTGGACAGAAGTTTGCGTCAGGGCATTAACTTCACTATAGCCGATTACTTTTGCTTTGCACCGTGGTATTCAGTTAGAATATCCTGCACCCCATTCTACGGGGAAAGAGCCGAGATCCCTTCACCGGGAGTGACCTCTTTAGCGAAGGTTTTCGTCACTATATTTTTAAAAAGCTATCCGTTCCTTCAACGATATCAAGTTCATTACGTTAAAGGTTTTCGCCAGAAACCATTCGTAGCCCTCCGTCGTTTCATATGGGTAGTCAATAGTATTCAAGCTGTGTATGTTGGCCAAAGTCAAGGCACAGTGATTGGTAGCTATTGGATATTCATATGCAGCATAGATAGATGCGTTGGTTTGGGACAGTCGTACTGCCATTTTGGCCAAAGTCAAGGGTAGGTACGGGTGGATTCAAATTTAACCTGGAGAATGACGGGTAGAACTTGACATGTGACTTATGATATGTTGGCCAAAGTCAAGGTCATAAGAGCATGGGGTAAAAATCACATCGGGAGTTTCAAAAGAACTGAAACTTGCCAGATATGCGCATACCTTCTGGAGTGTGATACCGTGAGCGGATTCCGTCACGTTGTCATGCGATGATAGTTGGATCCCGATTCCCACTGATGAGTTAGTTTACTCCTCGGGTGACCCCGACTAATTCTTCTTTCAGGTTTGGAGGAGAATTTGAGGTACAGTGGGAGGATTCCAGATTAGATAAATTGGTAACCATTCTGATCTAGGTTAGAGTGCACGCTGAGTGTTTCTTTTCTCTCTCTCTTTGGCAGCGACCATTGACCCGACCCTAAGACTATGACTCAGTGACCAAGTTGACCGAACCTTCTTAACACTGGCTTTTGGATTGTCAGAGTTGCGAACCTCATTGCCACTCCTACTTTTACCCTTTTCTCCAGGACACCCCGTGTTGCTACGAACGTCCACTTCCATTGGACAAAACCATCGTATGGTTAGATACGAACTCGAAGGAATTTATTCGAGGATGGTTTCAGGTTCTGGAGGAAACGGATAGGACTATTCAGTTGTCTTTTCCTTTTTACCTTCTCTCAAGTTGCGAGTACTCTTTGGTTTAGGAGATAGTACACCTATTACGCAAATTGGATAGTCTTCTTCCAAACCTTAGGCTGGTGCCGAACGGTAGGGAATGAAGAATACCAATTAGCGTAACGATGGTGTACAGAAGGTATTAAGTTCAGACAAAGCAAGGGATTAGTAAGAGGGCAAAGTAAATTGCAACAGATATTCACGACCAAACCAGGTATTTCGTTACCACTCCCACATCACCTTTGTATTTCTCCAGGACACTCCGTATCACTACGAAGATCCACAGTTTATTGGATACTCCATCGTATGGTTATATACGAACTCGAAAGGAACTTGTTCCAGTTCGGGGATGGATTCTGGTCCAGGAGAAATAGGAATAAGGTTTATTCGGTTGTCTTTTATCTTCACCTTCTCTCATTGCGAGTGCTCCTAGGATTAGGACAGTACACCCATTATGCTTACTGGATAGTCTTCTTCCAAACCATAGGCTGGTGCCGAACGGTAGGGAAGGAAGAAAACCATTTGGCCTAAAGGGGTGTGCAGAAGGTAATGACTAAAGACATATGAAGGGATTTGGAGAGGTGGCAAAGAACTATACGGTTACAGTTGTGAATCTGGAAGAGGCATTACTAGGAATACCAGGATACCCCAACGAAACATTTCGATGTTTCAGTCTCACTGTGTAATGTTAAAAGAAAACTGATTTCCCAGTTTGACACTTGCTCCAGGGTATGTATTTACCAGGTTTGATTCTCACATCTGTATGGTTTTACAGATGATGAGTGGGAGTAAGTTATTGGGAATTGGGTGATCATCCTCATTATATCGGGATTTGTTGTAATCGGTGATATTTGAGGAAATCACCTGGGCTGTTTGCCGGTCGGCAAATATTTGGTTTTGAATATCCGCTGTTATGCACCAATTTCAAATTGATATATCTGTACGTCTATTTTCATAGAGTGAGATATACCTTTCTGAAATTATGTCTATGACATTTACCTATATCAGTGGATGGTTAGGTAAGGAGCATTAAACAGCGGTGTAATTCTTCTTAACCATAAGTACAGTTTTCAACCTACGACACACAGTGAATGAGTTATCAGACTCAAGGGACTTATACAGAGTATTGTATGTTGTCCAAGGTCCATCAGGACAGAGGGGTTGGTCCTCGTACTATATTCGGTTTACTTATGACTTCTCTAGTTTTTAGACAAGTGTTTCGAGGAAACACAGGGTCTGAATGTTGAGAAGTTATAGGTATTTGAATAGAGTAGAGAACCAGGTGTAGCAAGTATCGGGATTCTTCAAAGTGATCGAAGATGTAGATACTTGTATATGGTATTCAGTTGATAGTAATGATTAGGAGAACTTGCTTCTCTTTCAGGTTACTCATAATTGGAAGCATTCCTAAGTTGAGTAACGCTGATCAGACTTCTTCCATTTAGTTGACATGCACTGGAGACAGCTGCATGATTTGAATCTGGTTCAATTAAATCAGTGCCTCTGGTTCTATATTGGATATAGAACAGTTCATATCTTAACGATGTTAAGGTACGGGGAGTTGTCCGGTTTATGATTAAAACCAGACACTGGACAACTCAAGGCACGTTTCTGTAATGGCTGTTTGTGGGTTGACCCAGGCTATGACGAGGGTTGACTTTCTACCATCTGGATGAACAATAGCGATATTGTTCTAGACTCGCCACAGTTTTATTAAAAATGGATTTTTTTCAGAAAACAGTAGTGGGAGTATGGTAGAACTGGAAGTGATTCCAGAACCACAAACGATTACCGAAGATTTCGTGGGAACCTAAAGATTCAATCTGGTTTGACATTCCATTGGCCACTCCGCAGATACGGTGGGTAACTTCAGGCACCCGAGAGGTACTACGGTAGCCTCAAGGACGGTGACAGGGAGGTTCTTGTTTACCCACACTTACCATTGCTGTTGTTCCAGACTGTGAGACCCGGCAGGAGGATGAGTATAGCGTCTTTCTAAACTAGTTTTAGAAATGTACGTGTATATGACTCTGCCAGAGGGTTGTCGTAGTCAGTGGGAGCAGCGGAAGCATTGGTGGACAGGTAGCTTATGTCTATTTATAGACTAAAGCAGATGTAGCGGAGATAGATCATCTATTTCTGACGTGACAGTCATGGGTTTGACTTCATCAGAATAGGGGATGGATCTGTTGAGAAGGTAGTAGGGCGTGATGTCCTGGTATTTGGATGACATGCACAGAGTAGGAAAAGAAACTCCTATACTACGATCGGTTATACTTTGGTCGTCACACAGTGGTTTCTCCACATGGGACTTGGACATTATATCAGACATTCTGGTTACTAGATCTATGGTCTTAGATCTAGATTTAGGTAGTCTCCCAATCAGGGTACTTAGACAGCATTCTAAGAGTATTTAGAATGGACGACTCCTGGCACGGTAGTGTACCTGCAGGTGATGGAGTCACCCTCTCTAAAGGTGTCTTACAGACTAAAGGGGAGAGGGATGTGCATGATTGGCAGATCACTTGCTCAGGCAATTGAGTCAATCATGAGATGTCAAGTACCACACCAGATGTTGTTCTTGCACTAGATGCAATAAGTTGACATTGATCCAATCCTGGAGAAACGGTCGGAAGAAGTTTTAGAACATAAGTGGATGTTCTAGGGATATGATAACGACAGCCTCATTCGGGAGATAGTTATCATTCCAGGCTTCCAAGGTGACCTGGACGACAAGGAGGTTGTCAGAGTTATAGTTTTTCCTTCTGATGAGGGGCAGTATTTTGGACAGGTGGTCCAAGGCAATACTGAGGGAGGCATGGCGCAGGATACTGATTAAGTTCAATTGACGGTACAGTCTAAGAAGTTTGGATTTAGAGCTCATTTATGATTTGGAGTTCATTTATGAGCTAGGTCCCATCAGACATCCAGATATTCTAAGACAAGTATTACTCTTTTCGGGAGATGGGTTTCTCCGCGAACTTGAGATATAGAGAGACATAGAAAGAAACAACAAAGCGGATCCACTTACTGAGGCTATTCCTCGAACGCAATAGTTTCGCAAACGAGCTTTGTGAGACTGACTAGTAGAGGAGTTGGGTGTTCGGTATCACACGGGCTGTGAGTATGCGACATCGCAATAATTAGCCTTGAGTGCAAGTGGAAGATTGTTGGAGATAGTGCCCTCAGAGTCAATTATTAGGTCATAGGTACGTGATTGTAATGATTGATGGAGGACCTATCCCGGTAGGACAGTCTTATTCGAGATGATAGTATGCTATCTGGTTTACCTTTATCATCGTGTACTGCTTTAAGTGACCTGACAAGTCGCTATTACACGTTGATAGAGCCCCTAGGATTCTTGCTTGACCACCAGCAGTATGAGGGCGATCATATAAGTGGGAGCTGGGGGTCTATAAGCATATCCTTAAAAGGTCCCTAGTCGTGAGAGTTTCGAGACAGGGCATCGATTCTCCATAGTAGACTAGTGTATACAGTCGAGACCCCGACGAGGGGCGGTGGCCGGTCTCACAAGCCACGGGTGTCAGTTGGATCACCTAAGATGTATACAGGTGCTCATTGGTGTTAGTGTATATGCCCTAGAGGCCATTACTGTATCATACTAGTTTGTATATTACTTAATGGATGCTTGGGATATTCACCTTGTATATACAATCTTGCTCAAAATAGTAGTATGCTACTTGGTTTGTTTCTACTTCAATGTGTACTTGTGTTTATTTCAGTATATCACTTATACGCATTAGTGGAGCCCTTAGGATCTTTGCTTGATTACCAGCGTTGTGATGGCAGTCACACTAGTGGGGGCTGGGTAATCTATAAGCACATCCTTATTCAGGTCCCTGGTCGCAGGACTATCGAGACAGGGCATCGATACTCCGGAGTAGACCAGCGCATGCGCTTCTTATCACAGTGTGGGAGACGGTCTGTCCCACAGCCGTCAGTACGTCGTACTTGAGATAGTATGCGGGTGCTCGTTAGGTTACGGGTACACTGGACAGGACTCGTAGGGAACTGACTAGTTGGTATTATACCTATCGTCAGTTATCAATTCCCAGGTGACATGAGTACAGCTTAGTCCGCTGACTTGACACTGTCACTTCGCCTCGGGTGTGTTCCCACTGTACTTTGATCACTACCCTACCACGGCTCAAAGGAGTCGTGCAAACAGGTGGTGGTTGGGTGCAGTCCCGAAGCACTTGGAGGCAGTGACGGTTAGACAGGATTCGTCTCTCCCGGTATTAGGGGTTGACATCGCGCTGTGTCTAGGAGAGCCATTACACGAGTAGTCCCTGGCCAGGGCAAACGAGATATACTGGTAGGTTTCCAGTGTTATCTCAGGGTGTATTGGGCTTCACTCCGGCACGACTTGTACCGCTATTGGGGGACTGACGTTTACCGCCCCCTAGGCCCGCCATGCGATGTATCAGACGAACAGACCGGACTGTATGGAGAATGTCACACTCAGGCTCAGTAGGAGTTCAGATGGGTTTCGCCCCGTCGGTCTTCTTGTCGGCATTACCTGGGGACCGTTACGCACAGCTAGTGCCGCTTGCGGTCTGTGGTTAAACCCACTGCCAGCGTAGTGTCGAGTCTTTAGAGTCCCACACAGAAAGCTTTTCGCCTTTAGGCAAAAGAGTAGAGGTCGCATGGTATTGCGACAGGTCGCATGGTTTTGCGACAGGGTTCGGTCACATCCGTGCACTTGTGCACGTACAGTGTCCGGACAGTTTACACTAGCGGGCTTTGGTTTAAGCCAGATCCTAGTGTACCTTATGGGATTGGATTTATCCAGTTTGCATTCGTGTTCCTCGGAACGCGGATGCGGGTGTGTATGCACAGTTGACAGGGAGGCAGAGGCAGTGGATTCTCATTAGGGTTGTTGACAGTTGACCGTTGACTTTTGACTTTTTGCTCAACCCTAATGAGAATATGATTTGTGATTAACTATTATATTAATTAAGTATTATGGTGATATGGTTGTTGACTTGTTGACTTTTGTTGACTTGTTGACTTTGGTGACTTGTTGACTTTTGTTGACTTGTTGACCGGTTGACTAGGCTTGACTAGTTGACCATCATGATGACCATGGTTATCATTTCATGCCAAAGACTTTTTTCTTGCTTGCTTTTTTGAGTAAAATGAGTGCATGATATGATAACCTTATGGTTGCTTCTAACCATCACCAAAAGACTTTTTTGATATGATGAGTTATGATCACTTTGGATTATGAGAGGGTGAAAGGAAAAAGAGAGCCTCATTCTTTCTTGCTCATTCTCTCTCTTGTTCTTGAGCTCTCCTCTTGCTCTCATCCTCAACCTCTTGCTCCCTCTCTTGATCTATGGTTCTCTTGTCTCATGAGTTGAGAATCAAGAACCATAGATAAAATCCCATTCTAAATCATCTCTACTCATTCTAGTTCACTAGGTTTGGCAAACCAAGTGAACTAGTTTCTTCAAAGAACGAAGAAGGAGCTAAAGGTTGGAGCATTCAAGTGGATCTATCTTCGGCGTACGGAGACAACGAGAAGGAGCCATCGAACCACCATCGGAGCTTGAAGAGAAGGAGTTCAAGACAAGCTAGGTATAACCATCTCTATCCGAGTAGCTAAATATCTTTAGCTTAGTATGCTAGTTTTAGTTTAGGTAAAGATCCCGACCTAGCTTAGTCCATGTTGCCTCTTGCGTTAAAATTTTGATTTTATACCGTTTCCGCCTCCCCGTAAGAACCGGGGGTCGCAACGTGGACTTACAGTGGTATCAGAGCCTAACTAAACTTAAACTAGCTTGGTAGTGAAGTGTAACGAAGTTCGGAACCGAAAAAAATCACAAAACCGGATAATCACAAAAACTGAGTTTCTGTTGAAATTTTTTCTGCTCAAAATGAAAAACTTTATACTCCTAAATTCGGCTCAGGGTTTTTTGTGAACACCCAAGAAAAACGATACAGTGATTCGCCTAAAGTGCCGCGCTTCCGCCGCGTGATCCTTCTTAGACGCCGCGGAACCGCCGCGACTTGGTGTCTTCTCTGCATCGTTTTTCGTGCAGTGTGTTTGTGTGTTGGTTTTGGGATTTTTAAAATATATTATATGTGCCCAGATTTTCCAGAAAAGAAATTTCCTTTTGGGGTCCTATAATTCCGTATTTTTTCCGAACTTCACTGCACTTTGACTATGATGGTTATATCTGTGATGCTTGCATGTATTGAACGTCGGCTAATCGCTATAAGTCGATTAGTCGGGGTTATACATGATCTGTAATGTGCTGGAATGTGTATATGAATGTGTTGGACTGTCGCGGGTGAATAGCCGGGGTGGATGTGAGATGAGCTTTTGTTTTTCTTTCATTCATTGTAAATGTAAATTGATGTAATAATTATTATTTGTTTGACCGCACAACCGGGTCGGGGTTGTAGCCGTCATTGTATAATTCTTTTTACTGTTTTTGCTCCTAGGATAGACCCATGGAGGGGTGCACAAACTACCGAATACTTGGCGGGTAGTTTGCCGCACCCGTAGGGGTCTTGGGTGGGGTATTTGGCTATTCACCGCGACCGTGTTATCCGCTTTTCGTTTCAGGCTCGAAAGGATTGCGGATTGCTAGTATATCCAATGCATTCATCTGTGATCTGTAATGTCTATCATTGCTTACTATTTAGGCGTTGCTTATGTTTTACAGACGCGCTAGCCCAGCCCCCGCTCTGTCGTTAGTTAAGTAACCTAACGGGTAATGACGGGGCCCAGTGGCGAATGCGAATGGCATAAGCGTACGTCATATTTTGGTTGTTTTCTGCAATGGTAGGGTTAAATGATGGGACGCATTAAAAGTACTAATGCAAGAATATCACGCATTAAAAGAACTAATGCAAGATAATAAACCAAGTTAAAGTCGTTGGAACACTTTCGAAAAACCACTCGGTTCTTTTCAAAATAACTTTTAAATGCGGAGCTTGAGCCACTCCTTCTAAAAGCTATCTCGTTCCATCGATTAAATCAAGTTCACTACGTTCACGGTTTCGCCAAAACCATTCGTAGCCCTCCGTCGTTTCGTATGAATATTCAATAAGTATTCAAGCTGTGTTTGTTGACCTTCGTCAAAGCATAGTGATTGGTAGCTATTGGATATTCGTATGTAGCATAGATAGATGCGTTGGTTTGGGACATTCGCATTACCTTGTTGACCTTCGTCAAGGGTACATACGGGTGGATTCAAATTAACCTGGATAATGACGGGCAGAACTTGACATGTGACTTATGATTTGTTGACCTTCGTCAAGGTCATAAGAGCATGGGGCAAAAATCCACATCGGGAGTTTCATAAGTACTGAAACTTGCTAGATTTGCATACCATTTGGAGTGTGATGATTCTGGTAGGATTCCTTCAGTTTCGTCACGCGATGATATTTGGATCCCGATCCTACTGTGAGTATATGCTACTCCTCGGGAAATTTCTCACTTAACGATCAATGCTATAAACCTAGTAGGTGCCTAGAAAGGTGTTAGCGGGGCTACGCCCCCAGGGAAAAGAGGTTCTCTAATTAAGGAACTTCGCGAAAGCGTTGGAAAACCTCCCTCGAAGTACCGACACCGGCCTGGCTGAACGGTTAAGCAAGTATTGTACGGTGGGATTGATCCTGACTAATTCTTCCTTTATGGTTTGAGGAGGGATTCGAGAAACAGTGGGAGCCATCCTGTTTAGACAAACTAAAAACCACTCTAAACTTGCAAAGAGCATCATGCTGAGTGTTTCTTCTTCTCTCTCCTAATTGCAGCGACCAATCAACATGACTGGACTTAAGTTACTCCTAGATAAAAACAAACTGACAGGGCCAAACTACAAAGATTGGCTCAGGAATGTCACGATAGCAATCACTTATGACAAGCTAGGGTATCTTCTTACCACCAAAGCTCCCCCTGTCCCTGGTCCAACTTCCAGTGTCGCGGATAAGGAAATCCGCAAGACTTGGGAGATTGATAGCGCGAAGGCCAAGTGCCTCCTGCTTGCCTCGATGGACAATGAACATCAGAGGAGGCATGAGAATATGGACATGGAGTCCATATTGCTCCATACAAAAGAACTGTATGGAGAGCAATCACGTATCGCAAGATACGAAGCGTCGAAAAAGTTATTTTCGACAAGAATGGCCGTCGGATCATCAGTAGCCGAGCATGTGCTAAAGATGATCGGCTTCATTGAGGAGCTCGCTGACCTAGGGATCACATTGGAGAGTGAGCTATATACGGATATAGTTCTCCAGTCCCTTCCTTCCACTTACGCCCAGTTTATACTGAACTTCAACCTACAAGAAAAAGAGGTTGAACTATCAGAGCTCCTCAACATGCTGAGGAGCGCAGAGGGCACCCTACAGAAAGGTAGGGAAACATCCACTTTGTTTGTAGGAGGATCATCTTCTTCTAGGTCCAAGGCGAAAGCCAAGGGAAAGAAGAAGAAGGCCCCCGCCAAACCAAGGGGCGGTGTTGGTAAAGTGGATACGAAGGGAAAAGGCAAAGCAACAAAGATAGCGGGGAAGCTTGTGGATAAGGAAGAATGCTTCTATTGTCATAAGAAAGGACACTGGAAGAATGATTGCAGGGCCTGGAAGGCCAGAACACAGGAATTGAAGCAGGTTGCAGCTTCAGCTTCAGGTGTGTATGTTATTGAAAACTGTCTTTCAATAAACTCTACTTCCTGGGTATTGGATACCGGATCAGGATCTCATATCTGTAATTCTTTGCAGGCGTTGAGAAACCGTAGGGTTTTGAAGGCAGGTGACATGACCCTCAGAGTTGCAAACGGAGCTAGCATGGATGCTAAAGCCGTGGGGGACTATCACCTGGGAATGTCAGATGGACATGTTTTGGTTTTGCGTAATTGCTTTTTTGTACCCAACGCAACTTGTAATATCATTTCTGTATCTTTAGTTTCTAAAGAAGGTTATGAATTTGCGTTTGTAAGTAATGTTGTAAACATTCACCTTAATCAAGTTTTGATTGGGTCAGGTACATTGAGTAATGGTATATACGTGTTAAACCAACCACAGATTTTCAACGTCCAGAATACACACAAAAGAAAGTCTCTGGAAATGAATCAGACTTTCTTATGGCATTGTAGATTGGGTCACATCAATGAGAGAAGGTTGACTAAGTTACATACAGAAGGATATTTGAATGCGTTCGAATATCAATCGTATGCCACTTGTCAATCTTGTCTCAAAGGAAAGATGACAAAGACTACGTTTACTGGACAAGGAGTAAGAGCGAGCGAGCTCTTAGGAATCGTACACAGTGACGTGTGCGGTCCAATGTCTACACATGCCCGAAGCGGACATTCTTACTTCATTACTTTTACGGATGACTTCTCAAGGTACGGTTATGTCTTCTTAATGAAACATAAGTCCGAGGCCTTTGGAAAATTCCAGGAGTATAAGAATGAAGTAGAGAAACAGACCGGCAAAAGTATTAAGATTCTAAGATCGGATCGAGGTGGAGAATACTTAAGTGCCGAATTCCTGAATTACTTAAAAGAGAATGGTATTCTCTCTCAGCTTACTCCTCCATACACTCCGCAACATAACGGTGTATCGGAGAGACGGAACCGAACCCTATTGGATATGGTTCGGTCCATGATGAGTAACGCTGAGTTACCGCGATCATTCTGGGGATATGCACTAGAAGCAGCTGCGTATCTCTTGAACAAGGCTCCTACCAAGACTGTGCCCACCACCCCATATGAGATGTGGACTGGGAAGAAACCCTGTCTTAATTATCTTAAGGTATGGGGATGTCCAGCTTTTGTAAAAAAGCAGCATGCGGACAAGCTTGAGGCACGTTCAGTACAGTGTAAGTTTGTGGGATACCCAAGGAACTCCAGGGGGTATCTTTTCTATTCCGCTGAGGAACAAAAGGTTTTTGTTTCTCAGCATGCCCGCTTCTTGGAAACTGAGTTTTTGGAAACCCAGATAAGTGGGAACACAATAGAACTGGAAGAAATTCCAGAACCACAGACTGTTACTGAAAGCTTAGTGGAACCAGAGGGTTCAACAGAACAGGACATTCCTACGCCGCTCCGCAGGAGTAGTAGGCAGTCTCATCCGCCCGAGAGATACTGCGGTTTTCTCATAGACGGGGATAGAGAGGATTGCATCATAGATTATGATGAGCCTACTAGCTTCCAGCAGGCCGTTCAGAGCGTTGACTCAGTGAAATGGCTGGATGCAATGCGGACCGAAATGGAGTCCATGTACACCAACAAGGTATGGACGTTGGACATTGCTCCAGACGGGGTAAAACCCGTAGGATGCAAGTGGATCTTCAAAAGGAAGATTGGTGTAGATGGACAGGTTGAGACCTATAAAGCTAGGCTGGTAGCAAAGGGTTTTCGTCAAAGACCTGGCTTGGACTACGACGAAACCTTTTCTCCAGTAGCCATGCTGAAATCCATTCGGATCCTTCTTGCCATTGCTGCCTTCCACGATTATGAGATCTGGCAAATGGACGTAAAGACAGCTTTTCTAAATGGAAATTTAGAGGAGTGTGTCTATATGAACCAGCCAGAGGGTTTCATTCAGAGTGGGAGCAGCGGAAAGGTGTGCAAGTTGCTTAAGTCCATCTATGGACTAAAGCAGGCATCGCGGAGTTGGAACATCTGCTTTGATGAGACGGTCAAAGAATTTGGCTTTATCAAAAATCCAGATGAACCATGCATCTATAGTAGATTTGTAGCGAGAACTGTAGTATTCCTCGTTTTATACGTGGATGACATTCTCTTAATAGGAAATGACATTCCTATGCTACAATCTGTCAAGGGGTTCTTGTCACACAGGTTCTCCATGAAAGACCTAGGTGATGCCTCATACATTCTGGGTATCCGGATCTACCGTGACAGATCCAAGAGGATATTAGGACTTTCACAGTCCAGGTACATCGACACCATACTGAAGAGGTTCAGTATGGAAGATTCCAAGCGCGGTAACCTACCGGCTTGTCACGGGATCACCCTCTCTAAAGAGATGTCTCCCAAGACTGATTTGGAGAGGGATCGCATGTCTATTATACCCTACGCTTCTGCGGTAGGCTCTATAATGTATGCGATGTTGTGTACCAGACCGGATGTAGCTTATGCACTGAGTGTGGTAAGCCGGTATCAGTCTAACCCAGGGGAGAAACACTGGATAGCGGTAAAGAACATTCTCAAGTACCTGAGAAGGACTAAGGAGATGTTCTTGGTGTATGGCGGAAAAGACCTCCAGATCGAGGCCTTTGCTGACTCCAGCTTCCAGAGTGACAAGGATGATTCCAAGTCCATGTCGGGTTTTGTCTTTACCCTCAATGGAGGGGCGGTGTGTTGGAAGAGTTCCAAACAGGAAACCGTTGCAGACTCGACGATGGAAGCGGAATACATCGCTGCATCTGATGCCGCAAAAGAAGCTGTCTGGATGAGGAAGTTCTTGAAAGAACTTCAGGTGGTTCCGTCCATTGTTGATCCAATACCTCTGTATTGCGACAACAACGGGGCTATAGCTTTAGCGAAGGAACCCAGGTCCCATCAGAAATCCAGGCACATCTTAAGGCGGTATCACCTGATCAGGGAGATCGTAGATCGCCAGGAGATCGAGGTTCGGAGAGTCGCTTCAGAAGACAACACTGCAGATCCATTCACCAAGGCCTTGCCCCAGACTCAGTTCGAGCGGCTGATCGAGATGATAGGTCTTCGATACGCCAGTACATGGCCTTAGTGCAAGTGGGAGATTGTTAGTGTATATGCCCTAGAGGCCATTACTGTATCATACTAGTTTGTATATTACTTAATGGATGCTTGGGATATTCACCTTGTATATACAATCTTGCTCAAAATAGTAGTATGCTACTTGGTTTGTTTCTACTTCAATGTGTACTTGTGTTTATTTCAGTATATCACTTATACGCATTAGTGGAGCCCTTAGGATCTTTGCTTGATTACCAGCGTTGTGATGGCAGTCACACTAGTGGGGGCTGGGTAATCTATAAGCACATCCTTATTCAGGTCCCTGGTCGCAGGACTATCGAGACAGGGCATCGATACTCCGGAGTAGACCAGCGCATGCGCTTCTTATCCCAGTGTGGGAGACGGTCTGTCCCACAGCCGTCAGTACGTCGTACTTGAGATAGTATGCGGGTGCTCGTTAGGTTACGGGTACACTGGACAGGACTCGTAGGGAACTGACTAGTTGGTATTATACCTATCGTCAGTTATCAGTTCCCAGGTGACATGAGTACAGCTTAGTCCGCTGACTTGACACTGTCACTTCGCCTCGGGTGTGTTCCCACTGTACTTTGATCACTACCCTACCACGGCTCAAAGGAGTCGTGCAAACAGGTGGTGGTTGGGTGCAGTCCCGAAGCACTTGGAGGCAGTGACGGTTAGACAGGATTCGTCTCTCCCGGTATTGGGGGTTGACATCGCGCTGTGTCTAGGAGAGCCATTACACGAGTAGTCCCTGGCCAGGGCAAACGAGATATACTGGTAGGTTTCCAGTGTTATCTCAGGGTGTATTGGGCTTCACTCCGGCACGACTTGTACCGCTATTGGGGGACTGACGTTTACCGCCCCCTAGGCCCGCCATGCGATGTATCAGACGAACAGACCGGACTGTATGGAGAATGTCACACTCAGGCTCAGTAGGAGTTCAGATGGGTTTCGCCTCGTCGGTCTTCTTGTCGGCATTACCTGGGGACCGTTACGCACAGCTAGTGCCGCTTGCGGTCTGTGGTTAAACCCACTGCCAGCGTAGTGTCGAGTCTTTAGAGTCCCACACAGAAAGCTTTTCGCCTTTAGGCAAAAGAGTAGAGGTCGCATGGTATTGCGACAGGTCGCATGGTTTTGCGACAGGGTTCGGTCACATCCGTGCACTTGTGCACGTACAGTGTCCGGACAGTTTACACTAGCGGGCTTTGGTTTAAGCCAGATCCTAGTGTACCTTATGGGATTGGATTTATCCAGTTTGCATTCGTGTTCCTCGGAACGCGGATGCGGGTGTGTATGCACAGTTGACAGGGAGGCAGAGGCAGTGGATTCTCATTAGGGTTGTTGACAGTTGACCGTTGACTTTTGACTTTTTGCTCAACCCTAATGAGAATATGATTTGTGATTAACTATTATATTAATTAAGTATTATGGTGATATGGTTGTTGACTTGTTGACTTTTGTTGACTTGTTGACTTTGGTGACTTGTTGACTTTTGTTGACTTGTTGACCGGTTGACTAGGCTTGACTAGTTGACCATCATGATGACCATGGTTATCATTTCATGCCAAAGACTTTTTTTCTTGCTTGCTTTTTTGAGTAAAATGAGTGCATGATATGATAACCTTATGGTTGCTTCTAACCATCACCAAAAGACTTTTTTGATATGATGAGTTATGATCACTTTGGATTATGAGAGGGTGAAAGGAAAAAGAGAGCCTCATTCTTTCTTGCTCATTCTCTCTCTTGTTCTTGAGCTCTCCTCTTGCTCTCATCCTCAACCTCTTGCTCCCTCTCTTGATCTATGGTTCTCTTGTCTCATGAGTTGAGAATCAAGAACCATAGATAAAATCCCATTCTAAATCATCTCTACTCATTCTAGTTCACTAGGTTTGGCAAACCAAGTGAACTAGTTTCTTCAAAGAACGAAGAAGGAGCTAAAGGTTGGAGCTTTCAAGTGGATCTATCTTCGGCGTACGGAGACAACGAGAAGGAGCCATCGAACCACCATCGGAGCTTGAAGAGAAGGAGTTCAAGACAAGCTAGGTATAACCATCTCTATCCGAGTAGCTAAATATCTTTAGCTTAGTATGCTAGTTTTAGTTTAGGTAAAGATCCCGACCTAGCTTAGTCCATGTTGCCTCTTGCGTTAAAATTTTGATTTTATACCGTTTCCGCCTCCCCGTAAGAACCGGGGGTCGCAACGTGGACTTACAATTGGGTTATGAGTACACCGGACAGGACTCGCCGGGAACATGCTAGTTGGTCATATACCAGACGTCAGATGGCAGTTCCCTGGTGACATGTGTACAGGTTAGTTCATCGACCTGGGGATCGTCATTTGTCTTGTGTGAGTTCCTACTGTACTTTGATTACTACCCTACCACGGCTCAAAGGAGTCGTGCAAACAGGTTTTAGTTGGGTACAGTCCCGAGCCACATGGAGGCAGTGAGCGTATCTTCAGGGGTTCGTCTCTCCCGGTATTGGGGGTGAGGTCGTGCTGTGTCTAGGAGAGCCATTACACGAAGCCCTCGGCCGTGGCAAGGAGATTTACTGGTAGGTATTCCAGTAGTATCTCAGGGTGTTCTGGGCTACACTCCGACACGACTTGTACCGCTTTTGGGGGTCTGACTTTTACCAACCCCCTAGGCCCGCCATGCGATACTCATAGACGAACGGACCGGACTGTTCGGATATTGTCACTGACAGGCTCAGTAGGGTTGTCAGGCTGAGTTCGCTCACAGACATCCCTTTTAGTCAATACCTGGTAGCCCGTTATGTATTGGCTTATACCTCTAACGTGCTAGTGGTTAAATCCACAACCAAGGTGTTGACGAGTCTTTAGAGTCCCCCACATTCAGTTACTCAGCTTTTGGGCGAAAGGTTGTAGAGGCCGTATGGAGATATGGCAAGGTCCGACCAGATACGTGCGGTATTGCACGGATCGGGATCGGACAGTTTGTACTATAGGCCGTATGGTCATATGGCAGGGTTCGATCATATACGTGCGGTATTGCACGGATCAGGATCGAACGGATATTACTGGCCGGCTTTGGTTTAAGCCGGATCCTAGTATAGTACAGTGTAGATTTTGTCTCATTGCATTTGTATTTCGGTCGAAATACAGATGCGGGTGTGTATGCACAGTATCGGGGTTTTCCTGTAATTTATTACGGGACCAGTTTTCTGGAGTTGCCAGTTCGCTTTCCGTTTCGGCCGATTTCCATTGTTCCGTTCATTGGCCGAAGATTGGTGGAGGAGGGCTTATTTGCATTGTTGCAAATAGGCATTTGTGGAGGGGGTCTTTGCATATTCTTGTGTCATGATCACTTGACTTTTTGACTTCATCATGGTTGCACCTTACCTTGACTTCTTGACTTTGTTTTCATGATTTCTTGACTTTGGTTGTGATGATGGGAGAGGAGATGGTTGTTGAGTGTTGGACTTTCCAAGCCATCATTTTTCCTTTGCATTATTGATCAAGCCATTCTCTCTCTCTCTCTAATCACACCAAAAATGGGGGGGCCGGCCATTCCTTGAGGGAGAGGGGATTTCATTTCATGAGGTGGGATTTTTGTATCTTGAGTTTTGGAAAATCCCTACAACTCCCTCTCCAAAAGTTCACTTCAATCCCTCCACAAAAGGCAACTCCATAATCCCAAATGAGACATGTAATCCACATTATATTCTACAGGAAATCTTGGGCACGTCGAGTAGCCGGCTTCGTGCCCGAGTTGCCTCGGCATTGAGGTGGGAGCCCGTAAAAGAAGTAGGCGATGTGGTGCACTTCCGGCGACGAGGAGGAGACGGGACTTTCCGCAGGAGATCGGGACGATGATGAGAAGACCGGAGGACTTGGATCGTCGGTATACCAATTTCAAAAATTATGGTGCCGAGAAACCCTAGTGTACGGATCGTTGGCTAGATGTCTAGGCGAAAAACAAACTAGTTAAAGCTTAACTATAAGATAACGGAAATACAACCTTTGTAGATCTGGTGCTCCACCTCCATAGCTCCGCAATGAGGTCTCCTCGCTGTCCAAGTCGAACCCCAGGCTCTAGCGTCGGCTTCAACGGAGAATGGACGGGCTAGGTCATCGACGACGATGCCAAAGATGATCTACGTCGAGGCATCGCTAGATCAAGCTCCAACTTCACCAAGTCCAAAAACTTGTGAAGAGAACACACTCTACTACTTGGCAAGAGGTAGAGGATGAAGAAATAGGAAGTGGGTAGACTTTAGAATTGGATTTCTCACTTGTTTCATCAATCCACCATTGATGAAGTAAGGTTTCTTCATGAAGAAGAAGAAGAGGAAGAAGATGATAAGTTATGATAATTATTCAAGAATAGAAAAGAATAATCATCCTTATCATAATCAAACCATAGTTAGGTGTAGAGAATTAACAAGGGTTAGTGAATGGTTGGGTTAAGACATGAAGACAAAATGGTCACTTAGGTCAAACCTTCATGAAGGTTCATAAACAAACAAAGAAAGCCACCATTATCTCTTCATTATTTTCTTTTGCTAAAATAAACAAAATGGATAAATAAATGAATAAATGAAGCAAAAGAAACCCTAACCATTGACCAACCATGGTTTAATCCATACACCAAACTATCATGTATCATCAAACATGATACAATCAAATG
The DNA here is from genome assembly GCA_030015575.1 of Agapanthus africanus. NCBI lineage: Eukaryota > Viridiplantae > Streptophyta > Magnoliopsida > Asparagales > Amaryllidaceae > Agapanthus > Agapanthus africanus. The sequence continues at coordinate 334,952,017 of CM057337.1, read as the reverse complement.
TACAAATGTATATCACATGTACAATGTGCACAATCCAAGTGAGAAAATCCATTTAAAGTGAACCAATACTAGTTAATGCAAAGTAATATATCAAATATATAATTATGCATTAAATCATTAAATCAACACTTGATTCAATGATCCGGTCATGTCGCACACAACCGACTAGTATTCAATGTATCGGCTTATCGATTCAACGCTTGAATCGATAACTAGGTTATATCGCATACAACCATCCGACACATTGATCGCGAGAATGAAATACGGTATCACATACACGCATTATTCTCGGTCCCGCACATATCTCATATGCGCTCCTATTTCGTTTCGCTTGAGCCAGGAAACCTCTGTGTAGGACTCTAAAGACTCGTCAATACGCCGGCAGCAGATGATGATCATATCAAACACCAACAAGCCGCAAGCGGTCTGCTAAATGTAACGGCCACCCGGGTATTGAGCGATCTGAAGATCGACGAGCAAGCCTGCTCACACTCCAGTGAATCCAACCAGTAACACTACCGTACAGTCCGGTCTGATCGTCTGATATGTCGCATATCTCGCCTTGGGGTGGTAAACGTCAGACCCCAATAGCTCGATAAGTCGTGTCGATATGAGGTCTATAACACTTCGAGAAACTACTGGTAACACTTACCAGTAAATCTCAGCAACCCTGGCCAGGGATTTCCTGTTATAGCCAATCGAACACAGCGCAACATCAACCCCCTATACCGGGAGAGACGAATCCCCTCCTATCGCTCATTGCCTCCATGTGACTCGGGACTGTACCCAAAAACCACCGTTTTGCACGCCCTCTTGGACGTGGTAAGATGGAAATCAAAGCACAGTGGGAACCACACAAGACTCTATGACGATCTCGGGTCAACAGACTACTCTGTACCAGTGTCACCAGAGAACTGCCATCTGACGTAAGGTATAATACCATCTGGGAGTTCTCGGCGAGTCCGTCCAGTGTACCCAGTCTCTACTGAGCACCCGTATATCATCTCTGATGTCAAACACCGATGGATATGGGATCATCCATCGCCCATCTGTATGAGTCGAGAAGGTACACGCTAGTCTACTCTGGTATATCGATGCCCCGTCTCGATACACCCACGACTAGGGACTTTGAAGGATGTACTTATGGACTACCATGTCCCCACTAGTATGATCCGCATCATAGTCCAGGTAGTCAAGTACAGATCCTAAGGGCTTTACCAACATGTAACAGAGAGACAATCAGTATACACGTTAAGGTAAAGATCAACCAGATAGCATACTATCATGTCGAGCAAGAAAGTCCTCCCTATATACGTCCCAGCATCCACTACAATATACATCCTATGTACAGTAATGGCCTCTAGGGCATACATATAACTAACAATCTCCCACTTGCACTAGGGCCATCTGTAGCAGTGGTTGTAGTATCCCATACTCAACCATCCCAAAAAAATCTCTCTCTGGGAACAGGCCTTTGTGAGTGGATCCGCTGTGTTGTCCTCTGAATCTACTCTCCTAACCTCGATCACCCTGGAGATCAACTATGTCCATGATCAGGCGATGCTGCCTTAGAATAAGTCTGGATCACTGATGGGACCGGCGTTCCTCGGCATGAGCCACAACTCCATTGTCTCACAATGGTAGGAACGTAGTTCATCTCATGAACTAATATACACCCAAACATCCTCTTTGGTAGCATCTTAAGTAGCGATGTATCCTGCCTTTATCGTCTAGTATGTCACGGTATCTAGCTTGGAACTCTTCCAACATACCGTCCCTTTACTGAGGGTAAAGACAATGCCTGCGATTGACATTCAGTCGTCATTATCACCCTGGAACCCTTCCAGTGATTCTCCCCAGGATCGATTGATACCATCTCACTACAACTAGTAAGAATCCTAACATCCAATCAGATCTATCTCATAGATCCAAAATCCAGGATTTAGTAGGTATCACTTTGATCCTATGTGGAGAATCATTGTGATAAGCGGAGATTGATCGAGCGTAGCATAGGAAACTCCTTCCCTATCAAGAGTATGTCATCCACGTACTCTACGAGGATCACCACCATACTCCCTACTACCTTTTTGTATATACAAGGTTCATCTACCATTTTGATGATGTCAAACTCTTTGACTACTTCATCAAAACAGATGTTCCAACTCCGCGATGCCTACTTTATCCTATAAAGCATCTTGCACACGTTTCCGCTGCTCCCACTGTCTACGAAGCCCTCTGGCTGTGTACTTATAGACGCACTCTTCTAAAACATCATTTAGAAAAGCAGTCATGACACCCAACCACCAGATATCGTAGTCATGGTATGTAGCCGTGACAAGTAGGATCTGGATGGACTTAAGCATAGATCCTTAGAAAAAGGTTTCATTATGATCCATATCTGGTCAATTATGCAAACCTTTAACAAGTCTAGCTTTGAAAGCCTTAACTTTTCCATCTACACCAAGTAATCTTCTCAAGATATACTTGCTCCTGATGGGGATTTAACCCTTCAGATATAGCAACCAAAGTCCATACTTTGTTGGTGTATAAGGATTCCATCTCAGATCGCTAAACATCCAGCCATTCTTACAGAGTCTTACTCTCGATGGCCTGCTCGAAGCTAGTTGGGTCATCATCTCATGATGCAATCCTCGCTCCCACTGTCATAGAGAAAACGAAGTATCTCTCAGGTGGGTGAGGAACCCTACTAGATCGGCGGAGAGGCTGAGGTTCATTGGTAACTATTGAATCCTTTGGTTCTTTCAAATCATCAGCTGCAGTTTGTATAGCTGGAACATTTCCAGTTCTACATAACAGTCCTTGCCTCGAGCTTGTCCGGATTTTGCTTTTAGACATAGCCCGGACAACCCCAAATCTTAACCAACTTAAGATATGGGCTCTTCCCTTTCCATATCACATATGAAGCGGTAGGCAACTGATTTGATTTGAACCCTACTCAATAGGTATGCATCTTCTCAAGTGCATAACTCCCAAAAAGAAATAGGTAACTCAGTAGTACTCATCATAGAGCACACCATATCAAATAGGGTGTATCTGCTCCGCCCCGATATACCATCGTGCTATAGTGTATACAGAGGAGTAATGCTGAGAGAGAATCTCATTCTCCTTTAGAATAGTCCAGGAATTCCATGCACAAGTATTCTCCTCCCTGATCTCATCATAGGACATAATACTTATACCCGTATTTTGGTTCTCTACTTCTAAATCATATTCTGTGAATATCTCAAAAGGTTCGGACTTGTGTTTCAATAGGAACATATGTCTGAATCTTGAGAGATTATCAGAGAATGTAATGAAGTACAAAGAACCGGTCTTGGCATATGTAGACAGGGGACCTTTATACATCAACATGTATCATCCCAAGAGTTTACTAACTCTTTCTCTGTTTCCAGTAAACGGAGCTATGGTCATCTTATCTTTGTGACATGACTGGCGAGTTTCACAAGATGTAAATTCAAACTGATTTAAATATGCATCTAAATGTAACTCAGCCAGTCGGGTCGCATTGATATGACCTAGTCTACAATACCTCAAGAAGGATTCGTTCATTTCTGAACTCTTCCTCTTGTGTGTGTTCTGTATACTAAAGAACTGTAGTTTGATTTAGAACGTCAATGCTTTTAGATAACGTGCCTGAACCGATCAACTTTTGATATAGGAAATGTTCAAAACATTATCCAACTATACAAAATTTTATCATTTCTTTACTGATAAAGAGATAGATATGATTTTGTATATCAGGTTCGGTATCTAATAACATTTGTTCAGAATCAATGTATTCATAATACAGGGTGACAGTGACCAACAGACTTGGCTGCAACACTTGCCCCGTTTTCTGCCTCATGAAACTTATCACCCGTTCTCAGTTTTCTACCTTTCTGTAGCCCTATGTAACAGATTACATATCTGGGATCCTGATCTGGTATCACATACCCAGGACGTAAAGAATACTGAGAAACAATTCTTGTAATGAACACACCCGAAGATGATGCATCAGCATGCACTCTCTTCATTTGGGCGGCACGGGAATTCTGGTAATCCCCAATTTCTTGCTCTGTCTTATAACAATTATAAGTTGGAGCGGGACCAACGTTCCCCAGCTCAGTATAACAAGCGGGTTTGGTCAATAATCCGTATTATTATCTTGATTAAGGCGTGATATGGTCGCTACCAGGAGAGAGAGAGAAGAAAACACTCAGCGTGCGCTCTTGCAAGAATAGATTGGTTATTATTTTATCTAATCAGGATGGCTCCCACTGCTTTTTATCAAATCTTCCTTCAAACCCTAAAAGGAAAGACTAGCCGGGATTAATTACACACTACAAGTTCGCCAATCTTTCAGCCAGGCCAGTGTCGGTACTTTGAGGGAGGTCCCCCGTGCTTTCGCACGAACCTAATTAATGTAAACCTCGTTTTCCCAGAGGCGTAACCTCGTTAACACCTTTCTAGACACCTACTTGATCGGCTAATTGTAATATGTAAAACTCTCCCAGAAGTAACTCTTACTCGCAGCGGGTATCGGGATCCAACTATCTTATAGAAGGTATGCAATCTCATTGCAAATTTCAACACTTGAAATTCCCGATAATATTTTGCCCCTAGCATCCTATGACCTTGACAGAGGTCAACAAACCATAGGCTGCTAGTCAAGTTCAACCTGTCATTTCCTGATTGAAGTAAACCCACCCGCACGACCCTTGACAGAGGTCAACAAGGTCGCACGACTACCCTAAATCAATCACATCATATGCTTATGCAGATAAGCACTAATCAGCTACCGCACACTACGCCTTGACAGAGGTCAACAAACGCAGCACGAATACTAACCAGTACATATCTGAAATGACGGAGGGCTACGACAGGTTTTTCTGAAAACCTATTGCGTAATGAACTTGATATCGTTGTAGAATCAAATGATTTTAAAATGGAGTGCTTTTGAGGATTTTCTAGTTTTGCTAAAGGAGTCACTCCCGGTGAAGGGATCTCGGTCCTTTCCTCATCGAATAAGGTGCAGGATATATCACATATACCGCTGTGCAAAGCAAAAACTCTTAAAAGCAATCAAAAGACAAACCGAGTGTGTAGCATCTGCCAGTTATTGCTAAAGGAGTCACTCCCGGTGAAGGGATCTCGGTCCTTTCCTCATCGAATAAGGTGCAGGATATATCACATATACCGCTGTGCAAAGCAAGAACTGTAGCTACCTGTTTTAATTTTGAAATTCGATTCTACAACATCTTAGGTTTCTTTTATTTCATTAATCACATTAATGAAGTCCCATCATTTAAGTTACCTAAACATCACAGATAAATACGACGTACACTTATGCCATCCGCATTCGCCTCGATGTCCCCTCGTGCACCGTTAGGTTAGGTAACTAACGGCAGAGCGGGGCAGGGCTAGCGCGGGTGTAAAACATAAGTAACATCTATATAATATATCATATATACTATATACTGTATCTATCACAGAACACCACATGATCACATCACAGATAACGCAGCAGAAGAAACATATGAAATATTGGATATACTAGGATGTCCGTGTTTTCAATACGAGCCAGTATAAAACACGGATTCCACGGTCGTGATGAATAGCCAAACCCACACCCCTAGACCCCTACGAGAGCGGCAAGAAACCCTACCAATTCTAGAGTTAGGAGACCCGGACTCGACTCCTCGAGTTGGTCTCCCACTTGACTCCAGAACCCGGTTACTTGTGCCCCCCTCCTTGGGTCTATCCTAGTGCGGAAAAATAAATAATATACAAAAGGTGACAACTTCCGCAACCTGGAAGTGTCCCAATAAAAGAATATTACATACAAGTTTTTACATGAATGAAAATGAAAAACACTCATCTCACACAAAAACCCCCGGCTATTCAAACACGACGATCCAATATAACATATCCAGCAACACATAACATCACATGTCATCAACGTAAGTAAATATGCGCATCCCAATTGTCGTTGACATATAGCAACGAAACCGGCGATATCACATATTACACTTACGGTCACAGAAAAGAAAGTGTAAAACTACAACAGTTGGAATCCGCAACCACCTCAAACATCGCATGCCTGACCAAATGAATTCCTTAGACATCGCATGCCTAACAATTATAAACCCCGCATTTTAGTCTCAAAATTGAAAACTCTTTTCAATATCAAGTCGGGCAATTCAACAGGATTCCCGACATCCTGATCGAATGCTCGTCGCAAACTTCAGTAGGCGGCCGCACCCCTGATACCGTCGACGAAGTGCACCAAGGTGGAACACCGCTACCGCGAACACCCGAACGGATGCTTTCGGCGACGGGGTTCTCCTACAGTCACTTGGTCGGGGCTATGGAGTGAGGCTGTCTATTAAGTTTACCCGGCGAGTATCCGCGTACGCTACGTGATTGCGACGGACTTTTGATCGCATCAAAATTCCGTGGCAACCGATCAAGTGAGACTAAAGTGCTATGTTTATAACATTCATTCAGTTATCTCATAACTTATTGTGAATTCCAATTATTGTATCCCATTCGGGATAAATAGAAAATGTTAGACTTTCCGATCGAACAATCGAACACCCAAGTTTTCCCGGTACAGCTCAACACATGAAATAAGTCTAACAACATTCAGTTCGTGCCTCAGTACCAACGGTCCAGCCGTAGAAGGGTCAAGCCAACGCCTCACATGTGGCACGCCGTACTGCCCCAAACCCGAAGGTTCAAAGGGCAGTTCAAGACGGTCACATAATCGAGTTAAGGTTTGTTGTCTTCTAGAGGGTCCATCGCGTTACTTGCACTACTTAGAACGTCGTTAAACTACGGAAAAATCCAACAATTGGAAATTTCCCGACAGGGGAAAAATTGGGTATTTATATCTGGTCGAACTTTTTAACATATTCTAAAATTTATCCGGAAAGCCACACAGACAAAATTTGATACTCCGATCGAAACACCGAATCCCCAAAATAATCCCAGAAAATACAACTCTGGAAAAATATTAAAAACATCCAGAACACACAAGAAACACCAACAGAAACAACTGAAGAAAACACACATCCTGATCATCACAGACGGCCGCGGAACCGCCGCAAAAGGGGGGTCAACGCCGCGGTTCCGCGGCCGTACTGTTGAGTTAGGTTGTCGTTTTCTCCAGTTTTTCTTATAATTTCCTACACATTTCTCTGCATATTTTTAATCCCAAAAAATCCACAATTTACAGAAATGTCCAGAGAGCATGTTAAGGGTTTGGGTTTCGGGTCGATCGGACTTCAAATTCCGTCTAGACTTCGCCTAAGGCTCTAGCTAGGCTCTGATACCACTGTAAGGTTCCTAGGCACTCTCAAGAGATCTCGCAAGGCATCGAACATGCCAATTTCAAAAATTATGGTGCCGAGAAACCCTAGTGTACGGATCGTTGGCTAGATGTCTAGGCGAAAAACAAACTAGTTAACGCTTAACTATAAGATAACGGAAATACAACCTTTGTAGATCCGGTGCTCCACCTTCATAGCTCCACAATGAGGTCTCCTCGCTGTCCAAGTCGAACCCCGGGCTCTAGCGTCGGCTTCAACGGAGAATGGACGGGCTAGGTCATCGACGACGATGCCGAAGATGATCTACGTCGAGGCATCGCTAGATCAAGCTCCAACTTCACCAAGTCCAAAAACTTGTGAAGAGAACACACTCTACTACTTGGAAAGAGGTAGAGGATGAAGAAATAGGAAGTGGGTAGACTTTAGAATTGGATTTCTCACTTGTTTCATCAATCCACCATTGATGAAGTAAGGTTTCTTCATGAAGAAGAAGAAGAGGAAGAAGATGATAAGTTATGATAATTATTCAAGAATAGAAAAGAATAATCATCCTTATCATAATCAAACCATAGTTAGGTGTAGAGAATTAACAAGGGTTAGTGAATGGTTAGGTTAAGACATGAAGACAAAATGGTCACTTAGGTCAAACCTTCATGAAGGTTCATAAACAAACAAAGAAAGCCACCATTATCTCTTCATTATTTTCTTTTGCTAAAATAAACAAAATGGATAAATAAATGAATAAATGAATCAAAAGAAACCCTAACCATTGACCAACCATGGTTTAATCCATACACCAAACTATCATGTATCATCAAACATGATACAATCAAATGTACAAATGTATATCACATATACAATGTGCACAATCCAAGTGAGAAAATCCATTTAAAGTGAACCAATACTAGTTAATGCAAAGTAATATATCAAATATATAATTATGCATTAAATCATTAAATCAACACTTGATTCAATGATCCGGTCATGTCGCACACAACCGACTAGTATTCAATGTATCGGCTTATCGATTCAACGCTTGAATCGATAACTAGGTTATATCGCATACAACCATCCGACACATTGATCGCGAGAATGAAATACGGTATCACATACACGCATTATTCTCGGTCCCGCACATATCTCATATGCGCTCCTATTTCGTTTCGCTTGAGCCAGGAAACCTCTGTGTAGGACTCTAAAGACTCGTCAATACGCCGGCAGCAGATGATGATCATATCAAACACCCACAAGCCGCAAGCGGTCTGCTAAACGTAACGGCCACCCGGGTATTGAGCGATCTGAAGATCGACGAGCAAGCCCGCTCACACTCCAGTGAATCCAACCAGTAACACTACCGTACAGTCCGGTCTGATCGTCTGATATGTCGCATATCTCCCCTAGGGGTGGTAAACGTCAGACCCCAATAGCTCGATAAGTCGTGTCGATATGAGGTCTATAACACTTCGAGAAACTACTGGTAACACTTACCAGTAAATCTCAGCAACCCTGGCCAGGGATTTCCTGTTATAGCCAATCGAACACAGCGCAACATCAACCCCCTATACCGGGAGAGACGAATCCCCTCCTATCGCTCATTGCCTCCATGTGACTCGGGACTGTACCCAAAAACCACCATTTTGCACGCCCTCTTGGACGTGGTAAGATGGAAATCAAAGCACAGTGTTAACCACACAAGACTCTATGACGATCTCGGGTCAACAGACTACTCTGTACCAGTGTCACCAGAGAACTGCCATCTGACGTAAGGTATAATACCATCTGGGATTTCTCGGCGAGTCCGTCCAGTGTACCCAGTCTCTACTGAGCACCCGTATATCATCTCTGATGTCAAACACCGATGGATATGGGATCATCCATCGCCCATCTGTATGAGTCGAGAAGGTACACGCTAGTCTACTCTGGTATATCGATGCCCCGTCTCGATACACCCACGACTAGGGACTTTGAAGGATGTACTTATGGACTACCATGTCCCCACTAGTATGATCCGCATCATAGTCCAGGTAGTCAAGTACAGATCCTAAGGGCTTTACCAACATGTAACAGAGAGACAATCAGTATACACGTTAAGGTAAAGATCAACCAGATAGCATACTATCATGTCGAGCAAGAAAGTCCTCCCTATATACGTCCCATCATCCACTACAATATACATCCTATGTACAGTAATGGCCTCTAGGGCATACATATAACTAACAGAAGTCAAGCTTTCTTCATTGAAGAAGATGAAGAAGAAGAAGCTAATATTATGATAAGTTATTAAAACAAAAAGGAAAATCAATACTTATCATAATACTAACCCTAGTTTAGTGTAGAGAATAGACCATGGTTAGATATGATGGTTAGGGTTAAGCAAGAGACAAGAATGGTGGACTAGGTCAAAGTTTCATGAAGTTTCAACTAAACTACAAATAAAGCCACCATTCTTTTCTTATCATTTCCAAAATGAATAAATAAGTAAATAAATAGATAAGAGAATAAAACAAAACCCTAACCATTATCATGTAACCATGGTTTGATCTTTACACAAAAACCCTAGTTAGCATGCATCATCAAACATGATACTATCTTGTGTACAAAAGTATATCACATATACAATGTGCACAATCCAAGTAAGAAAATCCATTTAAAGTAAACCAATACTAGTTAATGCAAAGTAATATATCAAATATATAATTATGCATTAAATCATTAAATCAACACTTGATTTAACGATCCGGTCATATCGCATATAACCGACTAGTATCCTATGCATCGGCTTATCGAATCAATACTTGATTCGATAACTAGGTTATATCGCATATAATCAATCGATACATTTATCGCGAGAATGAAATACGGTATCACATACACGCATGATTCTCGGTCCCGCACATATCTCATATGCGCTCCTATTTCGTTTCGCTTGAGCCAGGAAACCTCTGTGTAGGACTCTAAAGACTCGTCAATACGCCGGCAGCAGGTGATGATCATATCAAACACCCACAAGCCGCAAGCGGTCTGCTAAACGTAACGGCCACCCGGGTATTGAGCGATCAGAAGATCGACGAGCAAGCCCGCTCACACTCCTGTGAATCCAACCAGTAACACTTACCGTACAGTCCGGTCTGATCGTATGATATGTCGCATATCTAGCCTAGGGGTGGTAAACGTCAGACCCCAATAGCTCGATAAGTCGTGTCGATATGAGGTCTATAACAGTTCGAGAAACTACTAGTAACACTTACCAGTAAATCTCAGCAACCCTGGCCAGGGATTTCCGGTTATAGCCAATCGAACACAGCGCAACATCAACTCCCTATACCGGGAGAGACGAATCCCCTCCTATCGCTCATTGCCTCCATGTGACTCGGGACTGTACCCAAAAACCACCGTTTTGCACGCCCTTTTGGACGTGGTAAGATGGAAATCAAAGCACAGTGGGAACCACACAAGACTCTATGACGATCTCGGGTCAGCAGACTACTCTGTACCAGTGTCACCAGAGAACTGCCATCTGACGTAGGGTATAATACCATCTGGGAGTTCTCGGCGAGTCCGTCCAGTGTACCCAGTCTCCACTGAGCACCCGTATATCATCTCTGATGTCAAACACCAATGGATATGGGATCATCCATCGCCCATCTGTATGGGTCGAGAAGGTATACGCTAGTCTACTCTGGTATATCGATGCCCCGTCTCGATACACCCACGACTAGGGACTTTGAAGGATGTACTTATAGACTATCTGTCCCCACTAGTATGATCTGCATCATAGTCCAGGTAGTCAAGTACACATCCTAAGGGCTTTACCAACATGTAACAGAGAGACAATCAGTATACACGTTAAGGTAAAGAGCAACCAGATAGCATACTATCATGTCGAGCAAGAAAGTCCTCCCTATACATGTCCCAGCATCCACTACAATATACATCCTATGTACAGTAATGGCCTCTAGGGCATACATATAACTAACAGTACCGTGCAACTCTTGACATGACATGACACCTATATACCTTACTTGACTTAAACTGATGTACCATGCTTTACCTATTACCTGATCTTGTGACTAATGCCAACAAACCTGACCTGTTGTCCTTACGGACAGTTCCTGTTGTCTATCCAGACAAACCTGTACCTGCCTGATCCTGTGTTGGCATTAGCTCCAGATTATTTAATACCTGACTTGGACACATATAACTTAGGGGTATGGGGAAATCAATGATGAAACCTGACTTGTAACTCGACAGTGTGCTACCTTTACTGATCAGTTTTAGAGGCTAGGCCAGCCTTGGGATGATGCTGCTGACATCATCCATCTTTATCCACTACCTTTTTAGAGGCTAGGCCAGCCTTGGGATGATGCCATGGACATCATTCATCATTACCCCTTTTCCTTTTAGTGCCTAGCGACATGTCTCGGTTTCAGCCCGAGAATCTTCACCGTGATCCCGGGCACGCACGGGATACTATTGAGTTACATCGATGATTCATCAAATTGATTTTAAAGACTTGAGAGTATTTAACCTAATAGACCAGTTTAGATTACTCACTGCACACTATCTTTCACTGCCCTGATTTATATTGCTGTTACACTTGCTTTACCTTTTATGATCATTCTTGCATGTCTTGCTACCCTGTTTATATATTATTGCTTGATGTTATGACGCGCTGACGTCTGGGTTTTGCATGGCCCAGATTCTCTACCTTTATTGCAGACTGATCAGGAGTATTGCCGCTGTTAGACCGAGCGGTAGGGATACTGTTGGTATCCAGTCTTACTTTCCAGGTGTTTATTTGATCTTTTGCTTCCGCATACTATATTATTTCTTGACTCTTTTACTCTGGCTTATGGACATGTACTAGATAGTTAGTTTACTTTCCTGTTCTTGATATCTCTACAGCCGTAATGTGACTGTGGAAGGATTTTTCCTATCCACAGGTAGCATGGTTGGCTATGTCACGTGCCCATCTTAGCGTACTCTGGGAAGCGGGGCGTGACAAGCATAGATGGTTAGAGCTGATGGCTGACTACGATCTTGATGTTAAGTACCATCCGGGGAAAGTTAATATAGTGTCGGATGCGCTTAGTCGGTTACCAGCAATTCGGATGTTGACTGCATAGAAGGAACTTATCGAAGATTTTCGGAGATTCGAGTTGGAGATCGTTTTACCGCATTCTTCGGGACAGTTGATGCAGCTGCAAGTACAGTCATCGTTGATCGACAATATTAAGGCAGCACAGCCACAGGACTCAAGATTGCAGGAGTATCGAGAACAGGTTGAAGCTAGATTTCGTACGGATTTGTTAATTCATGAAGATGGTTCGTTGCGATATGGTAGCCGTTTGTGTGTGCCAAAAGGAGATATTCATGAAGAAGTTATGAAGGAGGCGCACAGTTCTGCATATTCCGTACATCCAGGAGGCACGAAGATGTACCGCGATCTAAGACAGCATTTCTGGTGGGAGGGCATGAAACGGGAGATTGCCCGCTTTGTAGCGAAGTGCTTGGTGTGTCAGCAAGTTAAGGCCGAACATCATAGGGTTGATGGTTTATTGCAACCACTTTCGATTCCTCAGTGGAAGTGGGAACATATAACCATGGATTTCGTGACAGTTTTACCGCGGAGTCCAAAGAGCAATAATGCACTTTGGGTGATTGTTGATCGTTTGACCAAGGCAGCTCATTTCATACCGTTTCGAGTTGGTCAGTCAATGGAAGCGTTAGCGGAACGGTACATGAAGGAGATTGTGAGATTGCATGGAGTACCTGTGAGCATCGTGTCCGACCATGACACCCGATTCTTATCGCACTTCTGGAGGAGCTTACAGGAAAGTTTGGGGACTCGATTGAAGCTTAGCACAGCTTATCATCCTCAGACAGATGGCCAGTCGGAGAGAACGATCCAAACTCTTGAAGACATGTGGGGAGCTTGCATGTTAGACTTCAAGGGTTCATGGGAGGATCATCTACACTTGGTGGAGTTTGCGTACAATAACAGTTTCCAGGAGACTATTCAGATGGCTTCATTCGAAGCATTATATGATCGCAAGTGTCGTTCACCTGTTTGTTGAGACGATGCTGGAGAACGAAGATTGTTGGGACCGGATTTGATTGTGCAAACAATTGAGAATGTTAACACCATCCGGAATCATATGAAAGCCGCACAAGACCGACAAAAGAGTTGGGCAGATACATCGAGAAGACCTCTAGAGTTCGCCGTTGGTTGATTAGTCGAAAATATTGCATCTTTTAACCGGCAATTTCCCTATCATTTGCATTCATATAGAAGTGTTCGGCATTCATATTTCACATATTAGCAAAACAGTCATAAAATATCAGATTACATATGTTAGACTTTAAAACCGGCATTTCTAGGGAAATTGACTGCATTTCATAGCATGGCATCATTTCTATATATCGCAACGTGTGTTTCAAAGTCCGTGCAGGAAAATACAGAAGCTTGCTCAAATTTACACGGCTAAAAGATACGCCAACTCAAGGATTTGGAATCTGGTAGTGATCTGTAAGGAATTAAGGAATTCAACATATCATAAAATACAGAAGAAGACATAAGAAGCCAACACCAGAAAAATGAAGCCCCAAAGAGCCAACTTGGCCGCGGAACCGCGGCCTAAGCCAGCTATTGCCGCGGTTCCGCGGCGGTCTTGCCTCTTCATCACCTCTGCTTTGCATGATAACTCTTCTATCTACTTCCACACTGCATGAAGACATAACATTTTCCAGAAAGCCCCAGAAGCTTCTGCCAGATCAGCAAACCCTTGGATCTACACTAAACTAGCCTTGTATTCTAGAAACTTCTCCCTAAACCCTAGCTTAAACCTTAAGCTAAGCTTAACTAACTACTTCTAGAAGTCTTTCAACAAACTTTTGGAGGAAACTTCTATTTCAAACTCAAGGCTTAGGGTTTGGGAAATCTATAAATAGGACCCTAGGCTCACTTATAGATGATTATTGGTTCCATTTCATTCATTGATTCATTGTTGTTGAGTAGAAACCCTAGTTCTTCTTCTTCTACCCAACAACAACCACCTCCAAACCCTAACCCTAATCCAATCCACAAATACCCACTTCAAGATTCATAGAGTTCAAGCCAAGCAAGTCTTCTACAACCCTTTAGAAGCAAAGCCGGACTTCATCGGAGCATGAGGTCGAAGCGATCCAAGACTCAAGAAGCCGAGCGATGCAAGATTCAACGAGCGATGTTCCTTCCTCTTGTAATTCTTGAGAGTTGTAACTTCTTGTTGATGTAATAAAGGTGAAGATTCTTTAAACTTGTTTACATTTAAATTCTAGCATCATGATTTCTTTTCGATTCTTGAATGTATTCTTTGTGATGATGTGTGAATAAACTCCGCTCGTGAAGGAATCGAGATGATTGTAGAATGATGGTGTTGACGAATCTTTAAACATTTTCTTAAGTCTTATAGCAATTGTAAATTCTTGAAAATAGAATGATCGATGATCTAGATTGATGTGAAATGGGTTCTTGATTCTTTTTGCACGATCTAGAAATTCAAGAATCGATCATTGTATCTTCAAGAAGATATCTAGCGAATGTGATTCATCGAAAGGACAAAGGATAGGACGAAGAACCCTAATTCTTCGCAAGTTCCTTAAACCTCGATCAATCGACATCGAGTTAGTATCAATTCGCTAATGGATAAGAAATCATATTCTTGAATCTTCATCACATCTACAATCTAATCGATTCCTACGAGCATTTTTACTTCAAATCTTGAAACCCTTAAGTGATTGGAATTCAAAGAAACTCGATTCTTGATGTTTATCATTTTCTTGATTCTTGATTAGAATAGTGACACTTGAAACATTTGATAAATCTTGAATCATGTTTTCTTCTCTTTTCAATTAACTTTTCAATTCAAACAAATAAAAATACAAACGAATCGCACAATCCCTGTGGACGATCCGCACTTGCTAACGAAATCTACACGACAACGTTATTGATTGTGGGCAAAATATTTTTGGTTGTGATTTCTTACAAGTTTCTAAATACCGACACAACGTGAAAATCTTATCGATCAAATGAAACCGTTATCGGGGATCATTTGATTTTATAAACACAACAAGAATTTCATTCAATCAAATGGCGCCGTTGCCGGGGATCGCGCGCTAATTCGTTTTATATTAAAGTTTGAATTGAAAGATTTATTCCATTACATTTTTTTTAGATCAAAATTCGCGCAAAATCTAAACAATTTGTTGTGGTTTGTTGCAAGGAGATCTGGAGCTTGCTGTGAAAGTGAAATAATTTTTGGAGATTTCCAGAGAGCTGGAGATATCAACAGAAAGCTTCTGTTGAAATTTTGTGCAGTGTTCCCATTATTTGACCGCGGAAGGGCGGCAATAAGCACCAATTGCGGCGGAACCGCGGCATTCTTGGGGCTTCTCTGTGAAAATTTTGCTTCAGGTGATTTCTTACCTTCTCCTCTCTCCTCTTTTTAGCTCCAACTAACAAATTTCTACAGGCTTCTTTGCAAAAATCGCAGCGCCGCTAAAAAGCAAATTTAAATTTGTGCGTGTTTTTGTTTCTTGGTTTTTTGCTTAACTAATACGGACATTAAGGGGCAAAGACCAAATCCAAATTAGGTGGGGAGTTCATTACCCTTCCTAGGCCCCGAAAATCGCAAAACTTGCATCCGCATTGACCCAAATTAACTAAAAAATATCTAGAGATGACTCTAAGGACCGTCGCGCTCACTTAGGACAGAAGAAGGCCGTGGGTAATTCATTGCTTATCCGCGTTTCTCTTGTGGTGTCTAGGCAAGTGTGTCGAAGGCTAGTGGTTACTTAATTAGGCCCACTACTTACGTAGTGGAGAACCTCCCACCTGGCCACAGGAGGGACAAAGAGGCAGTGGAGGATTTATCCTGCGTCTTGTCTTCTGGCAGTTAGGAGCGGTCTAGAGATCTGACCTAGGTGACCCCTAGAATTAGGGTTTTGTGTGTTGCATTTGTTGTGTCGCATCATTTTTTCAAAAATCCGTCCCTTTTTCAAAGCAAACACCGCATTCATTCATACCCTTAATTATAAGTCAACGCTGCCACTTGTACTAACCCTTTTTAGTGCAAGATAGGCAGGACACGGGATTCTAGTGCCCGTTTAGTCCGTGTCTCTCCTATCGACTCCGAAGTCGATATTTCTGCATTTACCTTTCCTTTACCCACTACCACATCCACATCGATGGATCCACCTCCATCGAATTTCTTTAACCCTAATCTGCCGCCGTCCGTTGGTGTGCAGAATCTACCCCGCATCTCTCTCCAAGAGAGGTGCTATCCACTGCGAGGTCCTCTTTCGACCTGCTTATCCGCACCACCAGCCAATGGGGATAACTTTGAGATTAAGCCCCAGTATATCAATCTTTTACCCAAATTCCACGGACTCGAGACTGAGGACGCTTACGTTTTCATCACCAAATTTGAAAATGTATGCGCAATGATGGGTACGTCACAACTTTCAGTGGATGCTATGCGTCTACGACATCTTCCATTTACTTTGTGCGATATAGCCGAGAAGTGGCTATATAACACTACCGCACACTCTATCACGAATTAGGAAGAATTCGCCGCGGCATTCCTAAAGAAATTTTACCCAATACAAAAGACAGCTCGAATCCGTAGCGAACTTAATCAATTTACCCAGCTCCATACTGAACCATTTTCAAAATGCTTTGAACGTTTCAAGGATCTATTGGTTCAATGTCCTCATCACGGCATCCCGAGATGGGATCTTTGCCGAATCATTTATGAGGGCATTAACCCAAACACTAAACTGAACCTTGAAAACATGTGTCAAGCTACCTTCATGACTAAGGATGATGGGGAAGCGTGGAAGTTTTTAGAAGAGTTCGCTGAAAAATCACTACAGTGGGAGAGTGGTACCCAACCATTGAATAACGGAAGAATGTCCGTTAAACTCTGCGTTTCAAGGTCACGAGCATACAAATGCCGCATTTCAAAGACCTAGAAACGATCCATATTCTTCCACGTACAATCAGGGTTGAAGGAATCACCCGAACTTTGCTTGGAACCAAAACCAATCTCAAAACACGGTTCCAAGCCAAAATAATTTTCAAAGGGCTCTTCTACCACAACAGCAACCACTTCAAATCACTCAGCACCCCTACCAGTCACAAAATTTCCACAACCAGGTCAACACTCCTGCACAGTCTAATCCTATGCAGTTGTCCTATTTTGACGATTTCTCTCAATTCACTCAAACCATGAAATCACTTTTATCAAATTTCATAGAGATTTCGGCTGAGGTTAGAACTTTCGTCAGTGAGATAAAAAAAAACTCAACGTCCCAAGCTGAGAGTATCAGATCGATGGAAGCTGAAATAGCTCGACTTAAAGCCGAAATGTGTGCGAGAGAAAAAGGGAAACTTCCCTCTCAACCCCTACAGAATCCTGAGCATTACAATGTAAATGCCATCACAACGTTGAGATCGGGAAAAGTGCTGAACAATCATGTCGGGGAAGGAATTGATGATATTGAAAATCCTATCAATAACACCCCGGCTGAGACCTTTCCTCACACACACACTTCTACTTCTGATCCTTGTTCTTCTACCACACCACCTTCTCGCGAGCCTATTCTCCATTTCCCACTAGGCTCGACACCTCAGTATAGCCCTTCTAGTTCTCCACAGACGGTCCCTACACCTCTTTTAGGATCTCGTCTACCCCCTCATCCTTCTCCTATGATGGACCCGACACTTATTGCAAAAGCACCTTATCCGAATCGGTTAAGGGGTAATAAAACGAGTCCTCATATGGAGAAAATTATGGAAATGTTTAAACAGGTTAACATCAACATCCCTCTCCTAGATGCGATTCAACAAGTCCCCGCTTATGCGAAAATTCTTAAGGACTTGTGCACTAGGAAGAGGAAGACTCAAGTGCCGAAGAAGGTCTTCATGTCTAATAATATTAGCACTGCTTTTATCCCCCAGCTACCAAAGAAACGTAAGGACCCAGGATGTCCTACAATATCGATTTCTATTGGGGGTAAAAACATAAATCATGCTCTTTTAGACCTTGGCTCAAGTGTTAACCTACTTCTATATTCTGTATATGAGCAATTAGGGATCGAAGAGTTGAAACCTGCTCACTGCACTCTCCAAATGGCAGACCATTCAATCACCAAACCAAGGGGTGAACTAGAGGATGTGTTGATAAAGGTCGGGGAATTTGTTTTCCCTGTAGACTTCATTGTACTCGATACACAGCCTGTAGCAAACCCCCGGGGCCAAATTCCGGTGATTCTGGGTCGTCCTTTCCTTGCCACTTCCAATGCTGTTATAAACTGTAGAAATGGTTCAATGAACTTATCATTTGGAAATATGACCATTGAACTAAACATCTATAAAATTGGAAGTCAGCCATCAGAACCCACTACTCATATTCTAGATGTGTGCTCTGTCCACGAAATCGCTCCCGATAGTTGCGGAGCTGAGGAACTATGCTTTACTGATCTCGACGGCATTACCACATCTCTGTTTGATCTCACATATGATCTTAGTGAGGACACTTTTCCTACACTTGAGTCCGACACTCTTGACCAATCTCCACCCGAGTCTGTATCTTTCACAGGCTTTGAGCTTCTTTGTAATTCCAAAAATCACTCGATGATCCCTCCTTCTATCATTTCTCCGCCTGAATTAGATCTAAAAATTTTACCTTCTCACCTTAAATATGCTTATTTAGGTGAGAATGAGTCTTTACCGGTTATCATATCTGCTTCTCTAACATTAGAGCAAGAGAATGCACTTTTATCGGTATTGAGATCTAACAAAGAGGCGTTTGGTTGGACTATGGCGGACATCAAAGGGATTAGTCCCTTGATTGTTGAACATCATATACATGTGATGGATGATGCCAGACCAACCCGAGAACCACAGAGACGGTTAAATCCCGTCATGAAGGAAGCGGTGATGAAAGAGATCGTCAAATGCCTAGATAATGGTATTATATACCCCATCTCCGATAGCCAATGGGTGAGTCCTATACATGTCGTTCCTAAGAAATCTGGCATCACTGTTATTACCAATGAGGCAAATGAGTTGATTCAGACACGCACCCAAACTGGGTGGCGTGTATGTATTGATTATAGAAAACTCAATGCTGCCACGAGGAAAGACCACTTTCCTCTACCATTCATTGATCAAATGCTGGAACGCTTAGCAGGACGAGAGTATTATTGCTTTATGGACGGATACTCAGGCTATAATCAGGTCTCCATCGCCAAAAAGGATCAAGATAAAACCACTTTTACTTGTCCTTTTGGTACCTTTGCTTACAGTCGCATGCCCTTTGGGTTATGCAATGCTCCCGCTACCTTTCAGCGGTGTATGATGAGGATATTCTCTGATATGGTAGAGAATTTTCTGGAGATCTTTATGGACGATTTCTCGATTTTTGGAGACTCTTTTTCTGATTGCCTATCGAATCTTGACGCAGTTCTTACTCGTTGCAAAGAGAAGAACTTAACTTTGAACTGGGAAAAATGCCATTTCATGGTCCAAGAAGGAATTGTACTTGGACATGTTATTTCACAGAAAGGCATTGAGGTTGACAGAGCTAAGATAGATGTCATTCAAAACCTCCCTCATCCCAAAAGCGTCAAAGATATTCGATCTTTCCTTGGCCATGCAGGCTTTTATAGGAGATTCATTAAGGACTTTAGCAAAATTGCTAGACCTTTAACTCTTCTCCTGGCCAAGGATACGACCTTCCACTTTGACTCGGACTGTGAGACAGCTTTCGACTCACTTAAACACTCACTCACTTCAGCCCCCGTTCTATCGTCTCCAAATTGGGACTACCCCTTTGAGCTGATGTGTGACGCATCCGACTTTGCAGTAGGTGCAGTCTTAGGACAGCACATTGAAAAGATGCCACACGTGATCTACTATGCAAGTAAGACCCTGAACGATGCACAAATCAACTATACAACCACCGAGAAAGAACTTTTAGAGGTTGTATTTGCATTAGAAAAATTCAGGCCTTACTTAATTGGCTCTCCTATAGTTGTGTACACTGACCATTCCGCCTTAAAACATCTTCTGGCGAAGAAAGATGCAAAAGGTCGACTAATACGTTGGATCCTTCTGTTACAAGAATTTGATCTTGTTATCAAAGATAAGAAAGGATGTGAAAACGTTGTAGCCGACCATCTTTCACACATCTCTTCTTCCCTTGTGACCCTGCCGATCAATGATTCGTTTTTTGACGAACAACTCTTGAACGTATCCAATGAACCATGGTTCAGGGATATTGTGAACTATCTTGTCACGGGACTTATACCGAGCGATTGGTCAAAACAGGACAAATACCATTTTCTATCCCAAGTAAAACACTTTTACTGGGATGATCAATATTTGTTTAAATATTGTCCTGATCAGATCATTCGCCGGTGTGTCCCGAAAGAAGAGTTCAAGAGTGTTCTTTCTTTTTGTCACGATCAGGCCTGTGGGGGTCACTTCGGTCCTAAAAAGACGGCGGAAAAGGTTTTGCAATGTGGATTTTATTGGCCGACCTTATTCAAGGACGCATTTGAGTATTGCAAAACCTGTACACAGTGTCAGTACACGGGTAGAATCTCCCGGAGAAATGAAATGCCTCAGCAACCCATTCTGGTTATTGAAATATTCGATGTTTGGGGCATTGATTTTATGGGTCCCTTTCCCAACTCCTTTGGGAATTTGTACATACTGCTGGCGGTTGATTATGTCTCAAAGTGGGTTGAAGCCATTCCATGTCGCACTAATGACAGGAAAGTTGTCATTAAGTTCTTGAAAGAGAATATCTTTTCGCGATTTGGACACCCGCGCTATCATTAGCAATAATGGGACACATTTCTGCAACAGGTCTTTCGAGACTCTGATGCGGAAATACGCAATCAACCACCGACTTTCTACACCCTATCATCCCCAAACGAGCGGGCAGGCTGAGATCTCAAACAGACAAATCAAACTTATCCTGGAGAAGACTGTTGCTAAGAATAGAAAAGATTGGTCGACCAAATTGACGGATGCTCTTTGGGCATTCCGAACTGCATATAAAACCGACCTAGGGATGTCTCCATATTGGATAGTGTTTGGGAAGGCATGTCACTTACCCGTCGAGATAGAGCATAAAGCATTATGGGCTATAAAGGAAATAAATTTTGATCTAAACCAAGCCTGCAACTTTCGGAAGCTGCAACTAAATGAGCTAAGCGAACTCCGCGATGAAGCTTATGATAACGCTGGAATTGTAAAGAATAGGACTAATGTTTTTCACGATAAAAACATTTTGAGGAAAACATTTTCACCTGGTCAACAAGTCCTTCTTTATGATTCACGATTACACCTTCACGCGGGTAAGCTCCGATCTCGGTGGAAGGGACCTTTTGTTGTGCGGTCTGTATACCCACACGGGGCAGTAGAAGTAGAAAAAGTTAAAAACGGCACATTTTTTAAAGTAAATGGACATAGACTAAAGCCGTATTTTTCCACTGACCCCACGGAGGAGCTCTTGTTCTTACAAGAGCCAGTTTATTTGGATTAAAATTCCTCCGTCTCTCCTTTATATCCTGTATATCATTACATCATCTTTTGGATGGAGGTGAGTAAAAAGAATAAGTTTGGGGGAAGTTCTTCACTTATATATTTTGCCCCCACTAATAATTCCCCCCAGGCTTACAGTTTTTGTAGGTATAGCGGTTGGCAACAGTGAGGACACTGTTGAAAACAAGTTTGGGGAAGGTTTGTGCTTATTTTTACATCATTTTCATATCATTTGCATAAGCACAAAACATTTCTTTTAAAAAAAATTTTCAAAATCCATAAAAATTTAAAAATTTTCAAGTATAAAAATATTTTAATATTTAAACTTTTTTGTATATAAATAAGATAATAAAAGTTTAGATAGTGAACAATTACATCCATGAGATTAGAAAAATTTAAGAAAACCAAGAAAATTAGAAGTTTTCTTATACGAACTAGTAATAAGTAGTTATGAGCTGTTGTCCCAAGGGTTAGTAAGATGAAGGACGTCACTAATCTGAGGATAAAAATAAGTCTGAAAAATAATTTCTATTCTGGAAGCCAAATATTTTGAACGTTGATACCCTGCTATTCGCACTTACACACGTCTTGAAGCCTGGGATAGTAGAGGATACCTTGAAATGCTCTTGTCTTAAAGCCGATGTATGAAGGAAATAAAAAAAATGAATAAAAAAATATAAAGTGGTGAGAAAAATGGACACTGGTTTTGTTATCACCAAGGGCAATAAAAATGTATAGCGAGAGTGCCTTTTCACCTAGTGCCCTAAGGCCAACTGGTCTGGGAGTCACTGCTATGCTTTAGGTGGTGCAAGATGAGGAAAATACACCAAATAAGCAAGCACATGAGTAATCGGTCGGTTAGTACCTCAAGAAGTATTAACGGTCGCATGAAAGTGTGTGAGCAATCTCATATAAATATTCATTAATTAAAAAGTACTGAGGCTGATGGGCAAGAGTATGATAGCTTGAATTGAATTCTCCGGGTATAGGGATGTCCTTTACACACACGCAGGGTGATATGATCGATGTTTTGGAAGAAAGATAGGAATGAAAAATAAGACGATGTTTTATTGAGGGAGGACGTGATTTCTAACATCTTTTCATGACCATTAAGATAGGGCTTATGACAACCGAAAAGCTAGCTTAGTTGAAAACCCTAATTTTCAAAGCTTTTCTTCTACAATTCTTATCTTTAAATGTAATATTCATGATCTTTCTTTTATTATTGGATTTTGTGGGTGCAATCCGCTAAAAACCCACAGGAGACAACACTCCTCCTACTAGGGACACCTAGAGGTTTAAAGGCTTGTTGCACGTGCTCAGTGCAATCGTGTTGCCTACGAAAGTGTGCTAGTTAGTTTTTCCCTTTCTTTATTTTCTCCTTCTCTTTTTAATAAAAAGTTCGCTCGAGACGATCGAAATTAAGTTTGGGGGAATTTGATTAGTCAAAAATATTGTATCTTTTAACCGGCAATTTCCCTATCATTTGCATTCATATAGAAGTGTTCGGCATTCATATTTCACATATTAGCAAAACAGTCATAAAATATCAAATTACATGTGTTAGACTTTAAAACCGGCATTTCTAGGGAAATTGACTGTATTTCATAGCATGGCATCATTTCTATATATCGCAACGTGTGTTTCAAACTCCGTGCAGGAAAATACAGAAGCTTGCTCAAATTTACACGGCTAAAATATACGCCAACTCAAGGATTTGGAATCTGGTAGTGATCTGTAAGGAATTAAGGAATTCAACATATCATAAAATACAGAAGAAGACATAAGAAGCCAACACCAGAAAAATGAAGCCCCAAAGAGCTAACTTGGCCGCGAAACCGCGGCCTAAGCCAGCTATTGCCGCAGTTCCGCGGCGGTCATCACCTCTGCTTTGCATGATAACTCTTCTATCTACTTCCACACTGCATGAAGACATAACATTTTCCAGAAAGCCCCAGAAGCTTCTGCCAGATCAGCAAACCCTTGGATCTACACTAAACTAGCCTTGTATTCTAGAAACTTCTCCCTAAACCCTAGCTTAAACCTTAAGCTAAGCTTAACTAACTACTTCTAGAAGTCTTTCAACAAACTTTTGGAGGGAAGTTCTATTTCAAACTCAAGGCTTAGGGTTTGGGAAATCTATAAATAGGACCCTAGGCTCACTTGTAGATGATTATTGATTCCATTTCATTCATTGATTCATTGTTGTTGAGTAGAAACCCTAGTTCTTCTTCTTCTACCCAACAACAACCATCCAAACCCTAAACCTAATCCAATCCACAAATACCCACTTCAAGATTCATGGAGTTCAAGCCAAGCAAGTCTTCTACAACCTTTTAGAAGCAAAGCCGGACTTCATCGGAGCACGAGGTCGAAGCGATCCAAGACTCAAGAAGCCGAGCGATGCAAGATTCAACGAGCGATGTTCCTTCCTCTTGTAATTCTTGAGAGTTGTAACTTCTTGTTGATGTAATAAAGGTGAAGATTCTTTAAACTTGTTTACATTTCAATTCTAGCATCATGATTTCTTTTCAATTTTTGAATGTATTCTTTGTGATGATGTGTGAATAAACTCCGCTCGTGAAGGAATCGAGATGATTATAGAATGATGGTGTTGACGAATCTTTAAACATTTTCTTAAGTCTTATAGCAATTGTAAATTCTTGAAAATAGAATGATCGATGATCTAGATTGATGTGAAATGGGTTCTTGATTCTTTTCGCACGATCTAGAAATTCAAGAATCGATCATTGTATCTTCAAGAAGCTATCTAGCGAATGTGATTCATCGAAAGGACAAAGGATAGGACGAAGAACCCTAATTCTTCGCAAGATCCATAAACCTCGATCAATCGACATCGAGTTAGTATCAATTCGCTAATGGATAAGAAATCGTATTCTTGAATCTTCATCACATCTACAATCTAATCGATTCCTACGAGCATTTTTACTTCAAATCTTGAAACCCTTAAGTGATTGGAATTCAAAGAAACTCGATTCTTGATGTTTATCATTTTCTTGATTCTTGATTAGAATAGTGACACTTGAAACATTTGATAAATCTTGAATCATGTTTTCTTCTTTTTTCAATTAACTTTTCAATTCAAACAAATAAAAATACAAACGAATCGCACAATCCCTGTGGACGATCCGCACTTGCTAACGAAATCTACACGACACCGTTATTGATTGCGGTCAAAATATTTTTGGTTGTGATTTCTTACAAGTTTCTAAATACCGACACAACGTGAAAATCTTATCGATCAAATGAAACCGTTATCGGGGATCATTGATTTGATAAACACAACAAGAATTTCGTTCAATCATTGGTGATTTGGTATTCTTGGAGATATCACCGACTAGAGGGGTGATTCGTTTCGGATGTCGAGGAAAGCTTAGTCCTCGATTCGTCGGAACTTTTAAGATTTTGGAGCGTGTTGGAGAAGTAGCATATCGATTGGCGTTACCGCAATCCTTGGCGAATGTTCATGACGTGTTTCATGTATCTCAACTCCATAAGTATGTTCGAGATGAAACACATGTGTTGGATCATTCGGAGCTGACTGTACGTGAAGATTTGACTTTTGAGGAGCGACCGATGTCGATTGTGGATCGAAGAGAAAAGGTTCTTAAGAATAAGGTTATCCCTCTTGTACATGTTTCTTGGGGAAATCGCTCACATGGAGAATCAACTTGAGAACGAGAAGATGAAATCCGGCAGAAGTTTCCACATCTTTCCTTGTAGTTTCTTGATTGTTTATCCTTTCTTGTTCTTGGAATTTCGAGGACGAAATTCTTTTTGTAGTTGGGTATAATGTAACAACCTAGTTCATTTATACCAATTCCAGTTCCCGTATCTATTTATTTGTGGTATTTTATTGATTTATCGTGTTTGGGTGCGAATAGTATTTTTATATTTTACTTTGCATTCGACCCGACCCGCTTGCTTGAACCTGTTTGATTCTTATTTATAGATTACCCTGACTTGTTACATAAACACGTGCATCTCATGTATACTGCATATTGGCATTTCACCTGACATCGCATATTTTACATATAACATTTTAGGTCATGTAAAATAATTTAAAATTGCATTTCATAGCCTGCATGATACCCCTAACCCCGTAGTAGCATCCGCCCGTCTTGTTCTCGTCCCGTTCAGTGAAACGGACGTGTTTGGATGGCTACGCGCACGTACGTGCATCCGTTCTTGGGGGTATGCATTTTTTTAACTGAGCATTCATTTTGAATTTTGAAGGTTGCATATATTTTTCATATTTAAAATCTGAAATTTTAGACCCGACCCGGGCGTGTTTTGGTGTAAGTTTGTATTTGCCAAAATCTCAAAATGGACTAATATTATATTCTTTATATATTATAAAATTCCTTTATATACCAAACTGATTTACGATTTCTTAACAAATAAAATATTCAAATATATTTTAAATCCTAATCTCACCTGCTCTCTTCACACATATATAAATTATATTTTTTAAAAAAAGATTCTTTATAAAATCCTAACAACAGAATTCTCTCTCTTCTCAGTGTTAGTGTATATGCTCTAGAGGCCATTACTGTATCATACTAGTTTGTATATTACTTAATGGAAGCTTGGGATATTCACAGTTGTATAGACAATCTTGCTCAAAATGGTAGTATGCTACTTGGTTTGTTTCTACTTTAATGTGTACATGTGTATCTTTTAGTATATCACCTATACACATTAGTGGAATCCCTTAGGATCTTTGCTTGATTACCTGCGTTGTGATGGCAGTCACACTCATGGGGGCTGGGTAATCCATAAGCACATCCTTATACAGGTCCCTAGTCGTAGGACTATCGAGATAGGGCATCGATACTCCGGAGTAGACTAACATATGCGCTTCTCATCCCAGCAGGGGAGACGGTCTGTCCCACAGCCGTCAGTACGTCGTACTTGAGATAGTATGCGTGTGCTCGTTAGGTTACGAGTACACTGGACAGGACTCGTCGGGAACTGTTGGTTGGTACTATACCTATCGTCAGTTATCAGTTCCCAGGTGACATGAGTACAACTTAGTCCGCTGAATTGACACTGTCACTTCGCCTCAAGTGTGTTCCCACTGTACTTTGATTACTACCCTACCACGGCTCAAAGGAGTCGTGCAAACAGGTAGCAGTTGGGTGCAGTCCTGAAGCACTTGGAGGCAGTGACGGTTAGATAGGAATCGTCTCTCCGGGTATTGGGAGTTGATATCGCGCTGTGTCATGGAGAGCCATTACATATAGTCGTCCCTGGCCAGGGCAAGCGAGATATACTGGTAGGTTTCCAGTGTTATCTCAAGGTGTTCTGGGCTACACTCCGACACGACTTGTACCGCTATTAGGGGACTGATGTTTACCGCCCCCTAGGCCAGCCATGCGATATTCTCAGACGAACAGACCGGACTGTACGGAGACTGTCACATTCAGGCTCAGTAGGAGTTCAGATGGGTTTCACCTCGTCAGTCTTCTTATCGGCATCTACTTGGGGGCCGTTACGCACAGCTAGTGCCGCTTGCGGTCTGTGGTTAAACCCACTGCCAGCGTAGTGTCGAGTCTTTAGAGTCCCACACAGAGAGCTATTCGCCTTTAGGTAAAAGAGTAGAGGTCGCATGGTTTTGCGACAGGGTTCGGTCACATCCGCGCACTTGTGCACGTTTGGTGTCCGGGCAGTTATTACTAGCGGGCTTTGGTTTAAGCCAGAACCTAGTATACGTTTTGGGATTGGTTTTATCTCGTTTGTATTCGTGTTCCTCGGAATGCGGATGCGGGTGTGTATGCACGGTTGACAGAGACAGAGGCAGAAGATTCTCATTAGGGTTGTTGACTGTTGACTTTTGCCAAACCCTAATGAAAATAAGAAATATGATTAATAATAATATTAATTAAGTATTATTGTGCCATGGTTGGGTTGAAAGGTTGACTTTGTTGACTTGTTGACTTTGTTGACGGATTGACTAGTTTGGACTTGTTGACCATCATCATGAAAATGGCTATCATTTCATGGCTATGACTTTTGCTTGCTTGTTTGTTCACAATATGCATTAAATGCATGAAATGATAATTCCATTGACATGAACCATCACATAATACTCAATTACTATTATTATCATGATTATTTTGTGTTATGAGAGCATGGTTGTAAAAAGTCTTATTCATTCTATCATATTGATTCTCTCTCATCCTCAAGCTCTCCCTCTTCCTCTTGCTCTCTCTCTTGCTCATGGTTCTATTGTCTCATGAGTTGAGAAACAAGAACCATAGAGATAAAACCCAAAACACTTCTCTACTCATCCTAGTGTACAAGGTCTAGCAAGCCAAGTATTCTAGTTTCCTCTAGATTGAGGTTGGAGCCAAAGGTAGAAGCTTTCGGGTGGATCCATCTTCGACACAAGGAGACGACGAGGTGAGGCCGATCCGACCACCACAAGGAGTCGAAGAGAAGGAGTTCAAGTTAAGGTATAACCCCTAACATAGTAGTTAATCTCTTAGTTAGGTTGTTAGATAATTTGTTTTGCAAAGATCCGTTTTTAGAGTCCATGTTACCTCCACCGAAAAAATCGTTTTTCACTATTTCCGCATCCCCGAAAGAACCGGGAAGGGTAACGTGGACTTACACTCAGTATATAAATATATACATATATTTTTTTATAAAGTTTTCTTTAACCCATACACACACCCCTACGGTCTCTCTCTCCTCTCTTCTTTCTTCCTCTTCATTTTTCCCGCCTTCGTCTCCAACTCGAAAACCCTAACCCTAACCCTCGTCGCTTTGCGTCTCACCGTCGACCTTCTCCAATCCTCGCCTAACCCACGACCTCGCCTGCCTTCTCGATCTCCGACCCACGCAACCACCTCGTCCTCCATCTCCCGACGCCTGCAAATCCGACGAACCCAACTCTCCTCCACGAACCCACGCCCGAGCCGTCATCCTCGCCATCGCCTCCTTACCCTCACAGCCTCCCTCTCCTCCTCCCTCTTCTCTTTCCCGACAGCAAACAACCCGACCTCGCTGCAACCTACAAACTTGACCGCTACGCCCCCTGCACCCATCGGAGCTCCGACCCCGTCGCCTCCGTGCACTCAACACCACCTCAACCCATTCTCCTCTCATCTCACCTGCAAAAACCACAACCCCTGCACCAATCCCGATCACCTGACACCAAGAACCCCTGTGCACCCGCGGCCACTGCCATCACCGTAGATCTCGCATCATCGTCGTCGTCTTCCTTGCCTTGTCTCACCTCCCTCCTGAATCCAGAGCACCAAACACCAAACCACATACCACCTTCTTCTTCTTCTTCTTCTTTTTCCTCTTCTTCTTCTTCTTTTCTCTTACTTTCTCTTTCTAAATCTTTTTCCGGTGATCGCCGGCAAACCCCATCGCCGGTGACCCGCGACTCATCATCACTCCATCACGCCCTCGCCTCCTCTGTCCCTGACCTGAGCCATACCAACCCCAGTGCAACCTTCATCTCTCCTTTCTTTCTTCTTCTTTCTCTTTCTCTTTCTTGTTTCCATTTTCCGATCACCCGCCGGAGCCGTGCTCGCCGCCGCTGATCCGGGCGACCCTGTGGACGTCCCCTACTTGCGTGGTTACTCTCTTGCCGTGCCTGGACTTGTCCCGTGTGCGCGTGTGGTTTTTGCGACATTTGCCGACGTCGGACGCGCCGTGTGTATCCGTATCGTGATCCATCGAGGCAAGTTAATCTTGCTACATGCTATCTAAATTATTTTATACCTATTTAAATATAGATTATACCTGTAGCGTAAATCTTATACCACATGTTTCATTTTATCACGTTTTGATGTTCCATTTGCATTCGCTTGTATTATTTTAGATCTAGAGCATGAAAATAATCATGTTACACAATAGATTACATTACAAGGAATTTATACCAATATTTATATCACATACTACTTAGTTGTATAACCCACATTACCATTTAATAGTTCTTTATAATGTATCGGATACCATTTTGCACCCATCTCTTTTAGAATATAGTTAATTGCATTCATAGATCATATTAAGACATAATCATGTGATATTAATATTCCATGGTTAATAAAGTGCATGCTAATTAATGTTGGAACTTTAACTTAACCCTAATCGATAACTATGCATCCATATGTTTAAATCTGTACCTATTTGCATACCACATCATAATGTTCCATTTTATTGTTCCATTAGTACACCATACTTGTTTTGTATACCCATGCTTATTTTAGTTTGATTATGAGCACCAACGTGACATTTGTGCACCCCTGATATGACTTGATACACCACTACGTGACACGACTTGATATTGTGCACTACTTGACATGATTGGATCCTTATACACTACCTGACTTGACCTGATATACCATGGCTTTACCTGTTACCTGATCTTGTTACTAATGCCAACAAACTTGACATGTTGTCCCGACGGACATTTCCTGTTGTCTATCCAGACAAACCTATACCTGCTTGATCCTGCGTTGGCATTAGCTCCAGATTTATTAATCCCTGACTTGAATATATATAACTTGGGGGTATGGCGAAATCAATGATGAAACCTGACTTGTAACTCGACAGTTCGATACCTTTACTGATCAGTCTTACAGGCTAGGCCAGCCCGGGGTGATGCTGCTGACATCACTCGTCATTACCTACTACCCTTTACTGCCTTGCGGCACGTCTCGGATTCAGCCCGAGAGTCATAGACCGTGATCCCGGGCACGCACAGGATACTATTGAGTTACATCGATGATTCATCAAATTGATTTCAAAGGACTTGAGAGTAGTTAACCCAATAGACCAGTCTAGATTACTCACTACACATTACCCTCACTGTCCTCATTTATATTACTGTTATACCTGTCTTATTGTTCATACACATACCTGTATGTCTTGCTACCCCTGTTTATTTTATTGCTTGATATTATGACGCACTGACGTCTAGGTTTTGCATGGCCCAGATCCTCTACCTTTGTTGCAGACTGATCAGGAGTACTGCCGCTGTTAGACCGAGCGGTGAGGATCCTGTTGGTATCCAGTTTTACTTTCCAGGTGTTTTATTTATTGGATCTTTTCCTTCCGCACATTATATTATTTCTTGACTCATTTATTCTGGCTCATGGACATGTACTAGATAGTTTAGTTTACTTTCTTGTTCTTGATATCTCTACAGCCGTAATGTGACTGTGGAAGGATATTTCCTATCCACAGGTAGCATAGTTGGCTATGTCACGTGTCTATCTTAGCGTATTCTGGGAAGCGGGGCATGACATATACTCACAGTAGGATCGGGATCCAAATATCATTGTGTGATAATCCTGAAGGAATCCTACCAACATTATCACACTCCAAATGGTATGCCGCACTAGCAAGTTTCAGTTTCTTTATAAACTCCCAATGTGGATTTTTGCCCCATGCTCTTATGACCTTGACGAAGGCCAACAAATCATAAGTCATATGTCAAGTTCTACCCATCATTGTCCAGGTTAATTTGAACCCACCCGTATATACCCTTGATGAAGGCCAACAAAGTAATACTACTGTCCCAAACTAACGCATCTATCTATGCTACATATGAATACCCAGCAGGTACCAAACACTATGCCTTGGCGAAGCTCAACAAACATAGCTTGAATACTACTGAATATTCATATGAAATGACGGAGGGCTACGAATGGTTTTGGCGAAACCGTGAACATAGTGAATTTGATATAATCGAACGAACCTGATAGCTTTTAAATGGAGTGGTTTAAGCTCCGCATTTAAAAGTCTGCTGTTTTGAAAAAACCGAGTGGTTTTAAAATTTGTTCCAACAATTCAACTTTGGTTTATTTGCTTTGCATTAATATAATGCAGTCCCATCATTTACACCTATCATCACAGAAAAAGATGAAAATACCGCGTCCACTTATGCCATCCGCATTCTCCACTGGGCCCCGTCTAACACGTTAGGTTACTTAACTAACGCCAGAGCGGGGGCTGGACTAACGCAGATGCAAAACATAAGCAACGTCTATTATATAGAATATATATAATAACCATTCGTCTCATGCAATAATAGGCATTCCAGATTATAGATGAACATATTGGATATACTAGAAATTCCGCGTTTCGTTTAAGCCTGTAACGAAAGACAGATTCCACGGTCGTGATGAATAGCCAAACCCTACCCCAGACCCCTACGAGTGCGGCAAACTACCCGCCAAATACCCGAAGTGAAGCAACCTCCCTCATCAAAGTGAGTAGGCCACTCGACACTTCAAAGTATCCGGTAGTTTGTGCACCCCACCTTGGGTCTATCCTAGGAGCAGAAAACAGTAAAAGAAAATAATACAACGATGGCTACAATCTCAACCCGGATGTGCCCCGCAAAAGAATATTACATCACTTTACAATTTAGATCGAATGAAAGATAAAAAAAACCTCATCTCACATTACTGGCTATTCATCCACGGCGATCCAATAAGTTCATATACACAAACCAATATCACAGATCACAGATATGTACAACCCCCACTAATCGACGTATAGCAATTAGCGGACGTTCAGCACATATATCACAACACAGATAAAACCCGATTAGCAAATAATTTAGAATTTCGATCGAAAACTATTTTCTGTGTCTACCCCAAATGCAAACCAGCACTCAGATCATCATGGGTAGAAACCAAATATACAAGAAAACAACATACCCAGAATAAGAAATACTGCAAAAACGAGCCGACTCGGCCTTGAATCGGCCGTGGAACCGCTGCGAAACCCACCATTTCTCCGCGCTTCCGTGGCCTTCTTGGCAAGTCAGTGACTCGTTTTTCAACAGTGATCTTATAATTCCCTGTAGTGAATTTTCAGGCCTCTGAAATAATTTTAAGCACAGTTTTAAAATTCGACAGAAATATGAGGGATCGGGTGTATTGTTTCCGAGTTTTCCGACGATCAAAGTTCTAATAAGTTGCTAACAAGCTAGTAAAGGTTTGGTTAGGCTCTGATACCACTGTAAGTCGATGTCGCGCACCCCGCGGGTCCCTGGGGAGACGGAATATGCAAAAAACGATTTTTCAAAGCTCGCAACACCGACTTGAACTCCTGGATTGATACTAAAGCCTAACTAGGTGTTAGGCTACGGTAGCGCCCCGGCCGTCTATCCGAAGCCAAAATGCGGAAACGAAATTTTTTCTCAAACTAGAAACCAGCACTACTGCATCTTGAAACCCCGGATCGTAACCATTAACCTAATGCTAGCTATCAAGATAAAGGGTAGAAAGCTATACCGAGCGATCCGTGTCCTTCGGTCTTCGGCCTCCGTCCCGATCTCCTTACGGAATCTCCGGTCATCACCTCCTCGTCGGAAAGGGCACCACATCGAGAAGTCTTTTTATGGGCTCCCGCTTCATCCGAAGCAACTCGGGCGTGAAGTGTGCTAGCCGACGCGTCCAAGGTGTTGTAGAGAATGTTTGTGATCACTTTGTCTCTTGCATCCAAGGGTTTGGATGAAGGTTAAGGATGATGCCATTGATGGAAGCAATGAGCTAGAGAAGAAAGAGGAAGAAGAAGGAGTTTCATCCTCTTTTCTTTTGTTGTAAGTATGATAGAATGAGAGAGTGAGGAAAATCATATGAGAGCTAACAATAACCCCATGGCAGCCCCTCTCTCTCTTCCTCTCATATCATCACAAATCAATCCATTAATGTGACACTTTTGCTAAAAAAGAGACCATGACTCGTGATACAAGTCCATGTCACATTAATGCATTGTCATGATGAAAATCTAGCTCATTATTTCCTTAAGCAAACATTAATCCAAATGTTTTCCATAACAAAGAAAATCCGGCAACATCTAAAGTAAACCGGTGACGGATCACGAGGATACCCCTCACCTGTATATACATACCTGCACCCGCATTCCGATTGAATGCGAATGCGATGAGACTAAAGTAATCCAACAAATCTAATACTAGGATCCGACTTAAACCAAAGCCCACTAGTATGATCCGTCCGATCATGATCCGTGCAATACCGCACGTATAAGATCGAACCCTGCCATATATCATACGGCCTCTACAACGTTTCGCCCGAAACTTGAGAAACTGTCTGTGGGGGACTCTAAAGACTCGTCAATACCTTGGCTGCAGATTTAACCACTAGCACGTCAGAGGTATTAGCCGTACGTAACGAGCTACCAGGTATTGACCAAAAGGGAGGTCGATGAGCGAACTCATCCTGCCACCCTACTGTGCCTGTCAGTGACAATATCCGTCCAGTCCGGTCCGTTCGTCTATGAGTATCGCATGACGGGCCTAGGGGGTTGGTAAAAGTCAGACCCCCAAAAGCGGTACAAGTCGTGTCGGAGTGTAGCCCAGAACACCATGAGATACTACTGGAATACCTACCAGTAAATCTCCTGCCTCGGCCGAGGGCTTTGTGTAATGGCTCTCCTAGACACAGCGTGACCTCACCCCCAATACCGGGAGAGACGAACCCCTGCCGATCCGCTCACTGCCTCCATGTGGCTCCGGACTGTACCCAACTAAAACCTGTTTGCACGACTCCTTTGAGCCGTGGTAGGGTAGTAATCAAAGCACAGTGGGAACTCACACGAGACAAATGACGATCTCAGGTCGATGAGCTAACCAGTACACATGTCACCAGGGAACTGCTATCTGATGTCAGGTATAAGACCAACTAGCATGTTCCTGGCGAGTCCTGTCCGGTGTACTCATAACCCAATGAGCACCTGTATACATCTTAGGTGAACCAACTGACACCAATGGCTTGTGAGACCGGCCACCGCCCCTCGTCGGGGTCTCGACTGTATACACTAGTCTACTCTGGAGTATCGATGCCCTGTTTCGAAACTCCCTCGACTAGGGACCTTTTAAGGAGGTGCTTATAGACCCCAGCTCCCACGTATATGATCTCCATCATACTGCTGGCAGTCAAGAAAGAATCCTAAGGGCTCTATCAACGCGCAATAGTGACCTGTAAGGTCACCTAAAACAGTACACGATGATAAAGATAAACCAGATAGCATACTATCATCTTGAGTAAGACTGTCCTACCGGTATAGGTCCAACCTCAATCATTGCAATCACGTGCCTGTGATCCAATAATTGACTCTGAGGGCACTATCTCCAACAATCTCCCACTTGCACTCAAGGCTAATTATTGCGATGTCGCATACTCACAGCCTGTGTGATACCGAACACCCAACTCCTCTACTAATCAGTCTCACAAAACCCATTTGCGAAACTAATGCGTTTGAGGAATAGCCTCAGTGAGTGGATCCGCTCAAATGTTTCCTTCTATGTCTCTCTTTATCTCAAGTTCGCGGAGAAAGCCATCTCCTGAAATGAGCAATACCTGTCTTAGAATATGTCTGGATATCTGATGGGACCTAGTTCATAAATGAACTCCAAATCCAAACTTCTTAGACTGTATCGTCAACTGAAACCAATCAGTATCCTGCGCCATGCCTCCCTCGGTATCAACCTGGACCACCTATCCAAAATACCGCCCCTCATCAGAGGGAAAACTATAACTCTGATAGTCACTCTGTCATCCAGGTCACCTTGGAAGCCTGGAATGATAACTGTCTCCCGAAGGAGGATGCCGTCATCATATCCCTAGAACATCAACTTATGTTCTAAAACTGCTTCCGAACGTTTCTCCAGGATTGGATCAATATCACCTTATTGCATCTAGTGCAAAAATAACATCTATATCCTATGTGGAGAAACCACTGTGTGACAACCAAAGTATAACCGATCGTAGTATAGGAATATCACTTCCTACTTTGTGTATGTCATCCAAATACCAGGACATCATACCCTACTACCTTCATAACCGATCCATCCCCTATTCTGATGAAGTCAAACCTATGACTGTCATATCAGAAATAGATGATCTATCTCCGCTATATCTGCATTAGTCTATAAATAGACATAAGCCACTTGTCCACTATGTTTCCGCTTCTCCCACTGACTATGACAACCCTCTGGCAGAGTCATATGCACGTACACTTCTAAAGCTAGTCTAGAACGACGCTATACTCATCCTCCTTGTAGGGTTACTAGGCACACTCAAGAGGTTCCACAAGGCATCAACCATGCCGGATTAAAAAATTTAGGTGCCTAACACCCCGTAGCAAGATCGTTAACTAGAAATTAGGCGAAACATTAAGCTAGCAAATAACTTTATTAACAAGTGAAAGGGATTACAACCTCTGTAGATCCGGTCCTCCACTTCTTTAGCTCCGTGTTGACGTCCCTCCGCTACGATCATCGGAATCCTGGACTCTAGTGATGGTTTCGTCGGAGAAATAATTGGGCTAGGTCGTTGACTTCGAGGCCGAAGATGATCTATGTCGGGGAGACTCAAACTCAAGCTATTCCTTCACTTGGTCAAAAACTTTATGAAGAGAACACCCTATACTACATGGCAAGTAGTAGAGGATGAAGAAATAGGAAGTGGGTTCACTTTAGAATTGGATTTCTCACTCTTTTTCTCATGGCACAATTGGAGCTAGCAAGCTTTTGTGGAGCTTGATGATGAAGAAGAAGAAGAAAAGAATCAATAGAATAAATATCCAAATGAAACTTATCCTTTTAATTATGGCACCTTGGTTGAGTTAAGCCCTCATGCTTAACTCATGTAGAGAATTAACCAAAGCATTAGGTTAATGGTTGGGTTATCTAATATCCTAAGGAAATGACAAAAGATATGACTTTGTCAAAGTTTCTTCAAGCTTCATGAAGCTTGATAACTTTGACCAAAGTCTCACTCTTTTGTTATTTGTTAGGAAAATAGTAAACCCTAATTTAACCTTAATTTGGTTTAAGTCTCATACACACAACTTGTTTGTATCATCAAGCATGATACAAACTTGTACACTTGCATATATCACATACAAACAATGTGCACATTCAAGTGAGAAAATCAATCTTAAGTGAACCAATACTAGTTAATGTAAAGTAATATATCAAATATATAATTATACATTAAATTATTAAATCAACACTTGATTTAACGATCCGATCATATTACATATAACCGACTAATATCAATAGTAACAACTTATCGAATCAACACTTGATCCGATAACCCGGCTATATCGCATACAACCGATTAATGTCACAAATCGTGAGAATAGAATACAGTATCACATACTGGTATTATTCTCGGTCCCGCACATATCTCATATGCGCTCCTATTTCGTTTCGCTTGAGCCAGAAACCCCTGTGTAGGAGTCTAAAGACTCGTCAATACGCCGGCAGTAGGTGATGATCATATCAAACACCCACAAGCCGCAAGCGGTCTGCTAAACGTAATGGCCACCCGGGTATTGAGCGATCAGAAGATCAACGAGCAAGCCCGCTCACACTCCTGTGAATCCAATCAGTAACACTACCGTACAGTCCGGTCTGTTCGTCTGATATGTCGCATATCTCGTCTAGGGGTGGTAAACGTCAGACCTCAATAACTCGATAAGTTGTATCGATATGAGGCTCATAACGGGTCGAGAAACTACCGGTAACACTTACCAGTAAATCCCTAAAGCAGCCTTGGCCAAGGACTTCCTGTTATAGCCAATCGAGTATAGCGCAACATCAGCTCCCTATACCGGGAGAGACGAAACCCCTCCTATCGCTCATTGCCTCCATGTGATTCGGGACTGTACCCAAAAGCCACCTTTTTGCACGCCCTCTTGGACATGGTATGATGGAAATCAAAGCACAGTGGGAATCACACAAGACTCTATGACGATCTCGGGTCTACAGACTAACCTGCACCAGTGTCACCAGAGAACTGCCATCTGACGTAAGGTATAATACCATCTGGGAGTTCTCGGCGAGTTCGTCCAGTGTACCCAGTCTCCATTGAGCACCCGTATATCATCTCTGATGTCAAACACCAATGGATATGGGATCATCCATCGCCCATCTATATGGGTCGAGAAGCTACACGCTAGTCTACTCTGGTATATCGATACCCCATCTCGATACACCCATAACTAGGGACTTTGAAGGATGTACTTATGGACTACCATGTCCCCACTAGTATGATCCGTATCATAGTCCAGGTAGTCAGGTACACATCCTAAGGGCTTTACCAACATGTAACAGAGAGACAATCAGTGTACACGTTAAGGTAAAGAGTAACCAGATAGCATACTATCATATCGAGCAAGAAAGTCATCCCTATATATGTCCAAGCATCCACTACAATATACATCCTATGTATAGTAATGGCCTCTAGGGTATACATATAACTAACAATCTCCCACTTGCACTAGGGCCATCTGATAGCAGTGGTTGTAGTATCTCATACTCAACCATCCCATAAAAGTCTCTCTCTGGGAAAAGGCCTTTGTGAGTGGATTCGCCGTGTTGTCCTCTGAGTCTACTCTCCTAATCTCGATCCCCTGGAGATCAACCATCTCCACGATCAGGTGTGTAACGTTTTGAAAATCGTTTCGGTGAAATTTCGAAAAAACGGTAAAATAAGGAGGTTTCGGTAACAAGTCAAAATACAAATATCTTTATTATAAAATTAAATATACATATTCTAGCTATGTAATTGCTAGTATTTGGTGTTTATTGACCCACTGGTGAAATTTCAAATTTTCTGAAAAATTTTCCGAAATTAATTATTTTAATATTATTTTAAGCCGTCACTAATATATTTAATTAGGAAAAATTACAAATTGGAATGAGTTGAAACAAATTTTGTGCATCATAAAACATTAAATAAAATTTTATCACGTGGTTTTTGAAACGAAATCGTTTGCCAAAACGGTTTAGAAATTATTGAAGAAAAAAGGCTTTTTTAGTGTAAATGGATGTTTGGGGTATTGTATTTATCATTTTTCATCACCCCACACCCATACCCACACTCACACACCCTCATTTATTCCCTCCCTTGGCTGAATTCAGCAGCCCCATCAATTGTCCCCACTTCTTTTGATAAAAGAAAAGAAAATCAAGAGAAAAGAATAAAGGAAATATTAAATAAAGAGGTATGGTGTTAGATAATGTTGACTTGGACTTTTCCTTGACTTTACAAACACCCCCACACCCTCTCTTCTCCCCCTCCTCAAATCTGGCTGAGCCTATCCCTCAAGCAGCCCCCCCCCCCATTTTCTTGACCTCATTTTCCTATCTCTTTTGCTTCAAAAATTCATCAAATACCCATCAAAAAAATCCAAAAATCTAAATCAAGCTCTTACCCATTTTAGTGTAGCCTTCGATGCATGGATTGTGGTGAAAGGAGAGCTTTTTGGATGGCTAGATTTCAAGCTAGATCTCAAAAATTGGGAGGTATAAACTTTGACCCTATATAGAATTTGTTGTTTATATTGCTTAATCTAAGTTAATTAAGTGTTTAATTAGGTGTTTAAAAAAAAGGGTTTTGAATTGAAGTTTGAAATTTCAAGTGTATGGTTTTGAATGAAGATTAGGGTTTGAGCATTGGATTAGGGTTGTGATGGGTAGATTAACATATAATTGCTTGCTAAAATCAAATCTAGTTGCTAGTTGCATTTTTGTTAATTTAAATTTGTGATAATTATATATATTGCAAACTAGTTTTTGTAAATATTATGTTAAATTGAGAATTAAAATATGGTAAGGCTTTCATCATGTCTTTGGCATGTTAATGAGTATTTTAACACCTTAGGTTGTGCGAAACCTAGTCTAGTTGTTGAATTATGTATTGTTGCTTTAAAAGTGTTAAAATTGGGTAAAATTGTAAACTAGAATTTCGGGTTAATGAAAGTTAGTGAGATTAAAAATCTAATTAGGGTTTTTATGACTTATTTAAGATATTTAGTGAATATTGTGGCCGCTAGATTCGTTCATACATCGAATTTTGTACTAAAACGGTGATTTGTGCTTGCTAGATTTTCGGAAAAATAACTTTTTAAGTGAAATTGGGGTTTTTGTGATTTTTAACATATTTTATATTAAAATTAGTGTTTGTGAATGTGAAAATGAGTGTATTTGGGTTTTTCTCGATGGTCTGGCGTTTGTACGCCGATGTCGAGGGTTTTTGGGTTGATTTGGGAAAGCAAACCATAGGTTTTGACCTATGTGGGATTCGTGTGTCGTTTTGGTCATGAGTCGGATTTTAATGCGATACGGTACGTTATGATATGTAGGTACCCCATGTGGACTTCGAGACGACAAGCAAGCGCGTGGCAACGTCGGCACCGGCAAACGAGGACCAGGTGAGTAGATTTATATCTACGGGGAGAAGTCGGGTGGATGGCGTATAGCACCCCCGCAGTTCGTGGTGATGTATACGAATACGTATACACACATATATATATTGTTTATATATTGTTTCAGTATATTGATGATAATATGGATATTTGGTGTTCTTGGATGATTTAGTGTCCTGAAATCCTAGAGTAGTGGTCGCACTACACATGCACACACCAACCCATACTTGCATACTTTCTTCTTTCATTTGTGCTTATACGGGAATATATAGTTATGTGTTCACATGGGTATGGGACTATGTGTTCACATACGGATTTGAGGCTTGGGTTTGAGATGAGTCGATGAGATTTGTATTGAGGTTGTGACTTCGGTGATATGGCAGGATTCGTATTTGAGATACGACATGACGTTGTAGCGGGTCCTTGGCGTAGTGTTTCACACACGTCCATGCATACTTAGGCGGTATCAGTATTGTACTAGACGTAGATCAGTACCCCGATCATGATATTTGATAAAGAGGATACCAGGTGAATAGTATGATGAATGTGATATTGACCCGTACCCAGATTTTGGGATGCCGTACGACGGATTTACGTACGAGCTATATTTTGATGATTGATCCGCACTCTTGACTTAGGATGTCTGGTTATGGATATGATATTATTGAGGCGGGATCACCGACTATACATATACAGGTATGTATATGTATCGACTCAGATAATAGGCGGTTTCCTTACCTGTAGTCCAGCTTGTTAGCTTAGCCCTTTAGTTTAGTTTAGTTGTTAGATTAGATTCGATTCTTA
The DNA here is from genome assembly GCA_030015575.1 of Agapanthus africanus. Taxonomy (NCBI): domain Eukaryota; kingdom Viridiplantae; phylum Streptophyta; class Magnoliopsida; order Asparagales; family Amaryllidaceae; genus Agapanthus; species Agapanthus africanus. The sequence goes on along the minus strand of CM057337.1, from coordinate 334,911,049 downwards.
CCTATTTCAAAACTAACGAATCGTGGGTATTTTAAAAGACAGCCCAAGGGATCCTACGGATATTTCAAAAGACATATCTTTTCATAAAAACACCGTGGCCCCTATTTTCAAAACCCCATGATTCGTGTTATTTCAAAAGGCACCATTTGTAGGACTTATATTAGATTAATGCAGATTAGTTATAGTTGCGTCTAGTATTCAGCTCCCTCTCATTATTGTGGTTCGCTTCGCATCGCATGCTTATATTATGTTTCATACTCCATTATTGATATCATGCTGTTAGGACACCAGCACCATTACCGATGATGCGTATGTACCACGTACACTTACTTGCCGGCTCACACACATCTTCATCGGTAATTGCCATGTCACGTACACCTTAGAAAATATTATTGCTTGACATAGCATGTTAGCTAATAGTTTAGACATGATATTAGCGTACTTGCCTTATATGTTAGTTTAGACATTGTAGTTATTACCTGCTACTTCATGCATACTGTTATTCATTGTTATGCCGCATTCATAGATTCTCATGCATATATTCACTATTTTACGTGTTATTGAGGTTTCGGATTCGAATTTCCATGAGATTTTCTGGATTTGGAGGAAAACCGCAAAAACATAAATAAACCTTTTCTCTCTTTTAAAATAAAAAGTGCGGTTTTCCCATGATGTATGAGTCGTCCACCATGAGTTTGCTGATGGATTTCGAGACCCGATTCGAGGAGATGGATGAACCGTTTCGGGTACATGGTGGACCCGGTAAGGTATCCCGGGGCAAGAAGCGCGTGATGATGACGATGTGAGCCTGGCAGGGGAGCACTACCTACCGGTGATATTACCCGACGCGTCGGATATCCGGAGGATACCGTCGTGGTCTTGAGATGGATGGTAGGGGCCGGTCTGGACTGACGGCGCCCTAGATATTGTGATTGAGACATTGAGATTGAGACTTGAGGTACATAGATTGTGACACAGAGATATCGAGGTATTTGGACACTTGTTTTGTATCGATGCTGGGCACTGTTTTATACTGATTTCATATATGGTACCTCATTTCTTTTAAAATACAGAAATCTCACTGATTTATGAAACCAGTTTTATTCTATTCATGCATTCTGTTTCATGCATTCATACATCATCCATATGATATATTGCTATCTGAGGCACTGACACGGGCACATGAGATCACACTTGGTTAGATATTACCCTAGCCATTGTTATAGGCTGCATGTCATACATATATTTGAGGATATATTATGATCATTGACCCAGGTTGCGTTATTTATGCGATTTCTTTTCGTAGATGTTTTTCTATTCATGAGTTGGCAACTCACCCCCGTTGTGCCCCAGTTTCTTGCAGGTTTGCCGTACAGGTTTCTTTACGGCTTTGCGGGCATAGTTTCCTTCGGGTGATTTGCTAGTAGGTGGGTTTACTTGTATCGTACCCCCATTATATATCTTGTATATTATTATTCTGTTGTATCTAGAAGTTCCATCAACCAAACATGTATTTATTTTGAGATAGAGACCAGTGATGTTTTTCCTTCGACCTTAGAGTCGCGCGTTATATCTCTGTGGTTTTCTTGTGGTTTGAGTTTCCTTTTGAGTTTTGATTCTCGCCGTTGGCGTTGTATATTATATTGCTTGTGTGGTTGTGACCGTCGTTTGACGAAGAGCTAGCTCCCGCTTGGGGATGCCTTTTTATTGATTTCGTATACTATTCATGTTGTATCCTGTTTGGGGGCCAGTATTTACAAAGGAGACTCTGCCGAAAAATTTTCAGGAAATTTTTGATGTTTTTAGAAACTCGCATAATTCGGCTTATTCTATTGAAACTACTTGTTTTAAATTGGTTTTCCTTCACTCTACTACTTTTCTTAGTTTGGATTTCTGGGGTCTCGGTTTACTTAGATTACGTACGCCTCGAGACGTTCGTAGTTTAAGTGCCTGTCTTGTTCCGTACTCTCGGGACGTGACAAGGTGATACTGCCTAAGAATATGTCTGGATCACTGATAGGACGGGCGTTCCTAGGCATAAGCCACAACTCCATTGTCACACAATGGGAGGAGCGAAGTTCATCTCATGAACTAATATACACCCAGACTGCCTCTTTGGTAGTATCTTTGGTAGCGATGTATCCAGCCTTTATCGTCTAGTATGCCACGGTATCTAGCTTGGAACTCTTCCAACATACTGTCCCTTTACTGAGGGTAAAGACAATGCCTGTGATTGACATTCAGTCATGCTTATCACTCTGGAACCTTTCCAGTGATTCTCCCCAGGATCAATTGATACCATCTCACTAAACCTAGTGAGAAGCGTAACATCCATTTAGATCTATCTCATAGATCCAAATCCCAGGATTTAGGAGGTATCACCTTGATCCTATATGGAGAATCCTTGTGATAAGCAGAGATTGACCGAGCGTAGCATAGGAAACTACTTCCCTATCAAGAGTAAGTCATCCACGTACTCTACGAGGATCACCAGCATACTCCCTACTACCTTTTTGTATATACAAGGTTCATCTACCATTTTGATGATGTCAAACTCTTTGACTAACTCATCAAAACAGATGTTTCAACTCTGCGATACCTGCTTTATCACATAAAATATCTTGCACATGTTTCCGCTGCTCCCACTATTTACGAAGCCCTCTGACTGTGTACTTACAGACTCTCTCTTCTAAAACATTATTTAGAAAAGCAGTCATGACACCCAACCGCCAGATATCGTAGTCATGGTATGTAGCCGTGGCAAGTAGGATCTGGATGGACTTAAGCATAGTTACTTAGAAAAGGTTTCATTATAATCCATACCTGGTCAATGATGCAAACCTTTAACAAGTCTAGCTTTGAAAGTCTTAACTTTTCCATGTACACCAAGTAATCTTCTCAAGATATACTTGCTCCTGATGGGGATTTAACCCTTCAGATAAAGCAACCAAAGTCCATACTTTATTGGTGTATAAGGATTCCATCTCAGATCGATAAGCATCCAGCCATTCTTACAGAGTCCTACTCCTGATGGCCAGCCCGAAACTAGTTGGGTCATCATCTCATGATGCAATCCTTGCTCCCACTATCATAGAGAAACCGAAGTATCTCTCAGGTGGGTGAGGAACCCTACTAGATCGGCGGAGAGGCTGAGGTTCGTTGGTTGCTATTCAATCCTTTGGTTCTACCAAATCATCAGCAGCAGTTTGTATAGCTGGAACTCTTTCCAGTTCTACCTTATGTCCACCAATTTCTTCATAAGAAATTCCCTTTCACAAAGGTGGCATGCTGAGTAACAAAACATCTTTTGTTCCTCGGTTAGGTAAAAGATATTCCCTTGCGTATGCTTGGGATATCCAACAAACTTCTATAGTACTGACTTTGCCTCGAGCTTGTCCGGATTTTGCCTTTTAGACGAGGCCGGACAACCCCAAATCTTAACTGACTTAAGAGATGGGCTCTTCCCTTTCCATATCTCATATGAAATGGTAGGCATCTGATTTGATCGGAACCCTATTCAATAGGTATGCAACTTCATAAGTGCATAACTCCCTAAAAGGAAATAGGAAACTCAGTAGTACTCATCATAGAGCACACCATATCACATAGGGTTCTATTGCTCTGCCCCGATATACCATCGTGCTATGGTGTATACGGAGGAGTAATGCTGAGAGAGAATCTTATTCTTAGAATAGTCCAGGAATCCCGTGCTCAAGTATTCTCCTCCCTGATAATATCAAAGAACATAATACTTATACCTGTTTTTGGTTCTCTACTTCTAACATATATTCTGTGAATATCTCAAAAGGTTCGGACTTGTGTTTCAACAGGAACATATGTCTGAATCTTGAGAGATTATCAGAGAATTTAGTGAAGGACAAAGAACCGGTCTTGGCATTTGTAGACAAGGGACATTCATACATCAATATGTATCATCCCAAGAGTTCACTAACTCTTTCTCTGTTTCCAATAAACAGAGCTATGGTCATCTTATCTCTGTGACATGACTGGCAAGTTTCACAAGATGTAAATTCAAATTAATTTAAATATGCATCTTAATGTAACTTCAGCTAGTCAGGTCGCATTGATATGACCTAGTCTACAATGCCTCAAGAAGGATTCGTTCATTTCTGAACTCTTCCTCTTGTGTGTGTTCTGTATACTAAGAACTGTAGTTTGATTTAGAACATTAATGCTTTTAGATAATGTGCCTGAACCGATCAACTCTTAATATAAGAAATGTTCAAAACATTATCCAACAATACAAAATTATATCCTTTCTTTACTAATAAAGAGACTGATATGATTTTGTATATCAGGTTCGGTATCTAATAACATTTGTTTAGAATCAATGTGTTCTGGTAATACAGGGTGACAGTGACCAACAGACTTGGCCGCAACACTTGCACCGTTTTCTTCCTCATGAAATTTATCACCCGTTCTCAGTTCTCTACCTTTATGTAGCCCATGTAATTTATTACATATGTGGGATCCTGATCCGGTATCATATATCCAGGACGTAAAGGATATTGAGAAACAGTTCTCTGTAATGAACACACCCGAAGATGATGCATTGGTATGCACTTTCTTCATTTGGGCGGCACGGGAATTCTGGTAATCCCCAATTTCCTGCTCTGTCTTATCACAATTATAAGTTGGAGCGGGACCAACGTCCCCCAGCTTAGTATAACAAGCGGGTTCGGTCAATATATCCGATTTTTTATCTTGATTAAGGCGTGACATGGTCGCTACCTGGAGAGAGAGAGAATAAAACACTCTGCGTGCGCTCTTGTAAGATCAGATTGGTTATTATTTTATCTAATCAGGATGGCTCCCACTGTTTTTATCAAATCTTCCTTCAAACCCTAAAAGGAAAGACTAGCCGGGATTAATTACACGCTACAAGTTCGCCAATCTTTCAGCCAGGCCAGTGTCGGTACTTTGAGGGAGGTTCCCCGTGCTTTCGCACGGACCTAATTAAAGTAAACCTTGTTTTCCCAGAGGCGTAACCCCGTTAACACCTTTCTAGACACCTACTTGATCGGCTAATTGTAATGTGTAAAACTCTCCCAGGAGTAACTCTTACTCGCAGCGGGTATCGGGATACAACAATCTCATAGAAGGTATGCAATCTCATTGCAAATTTCAACACTTGAAATTCCCGATAATATTTTTCCCCTAGCGTTCTATGACCTTGATGAATGCCAAACAACTCATAGTCCACTAGTCAAGTTCAACCCGTACATTTCTTGATTGAATTAAACCCACCCGCATGACCCTTGACGAATGCCAAACAACGCCATACGAATACCCTAATCCAATCTGCATCATATGCCTAAGCAGATAAGTACTAGTTAGCTACCGCACACTACGCCTTGACGAATGCCAAACTACCGCAGCACGAATACTAAGTAGTACTTATCTGAAATGACGAAAGGCTACGACAGGTTTTTCTGAAAACCTATTGCGTAATGAACTTAATATCGTTGTAGAATGGAGTGATTTTAAAATGGAGTGTTTTTTAGGCTTTTACTAGTTTCGCTAAAGAGGTCACTCCTGGTGAAGGGATCGTCGGCTCTTTCCTCGTCGAATGAGGTGCAGGATATATCATATATATCACTGTGCAAAGCAAGAACTAGAAAAGCAATAAAAAGACAAACCGAGGGGTGTAGCATCTGCCAGTCATTGCTAAAGGGGTCACTCCCGGTGAAGGGATCCCGGCCCTTTCCTTATCGAATAAGGTGCAGGAAGTTCTACAAGGAACACCGCGATGCAAAGCAAGAACTATAGCTACCTGTTTTTGAAAATTCGATTCCACAACATCTTAGGTTTCTTTTCTTTCATTAATCACATTAATGAAGTCCCATCATTTAAATCACCTAAACATCACAGATAAATACGACGTACACTTATGCCATCCGCATTCGCCTCGATGTCCCCTCGTGCACCGTTAGGTTAGGTAACTAACGACAGAGCGGGGCAGGGCTAGCACGGGTGTAAAACATAAGTAACGTCTATATAATATATCATATATACTATGTACAGTATCTATCACAGCATATCAAATGATCACATCACAGATATCGCGGCAGAAGAAACATATGAAACATTGGATATACTAGGACGTCCGTGTTTTCAATACGAGGCTGTATAAAACACGGATTCCACGGCCGCGATGAATAGCCAAACCCACACCCCTAGATCCCTACGAGAGCGGCAAGCAACCCTACCAATTCTAGAGTTAGGAGACCCGGACTCGACTCCTCGAGTCGGTCTCCCACTGGACTCTAGAACCCGGTTACTTGTGCTCTCCTCCTTGGGTTTATCCTAGTGCGGAAAAGTAAATAATATACAAATGGTGACAACAACCTCAACCCGAAAGTGCCCCAATAAAAGAATATTACATACAGGTTTTTACATGAATGAAAATGAAAAAACACTCATCTCACATAAAAAAAAAAACCCGGCCATTCAAACACGACGATCCAATATAACATATCCAGCAACACATAACATCACATGTCATCAACGTAAGTAAATATGCCCATCCCAATTGTCGTTGACATATAGCAACGAAACTGGCGATATCACATATTACACTTACGGTCGCAGAAAAGAAAGTGTAAAACTACAACAGTTGGAATCCGCAACCTCCTTAGACATCGCATGCCTAATCAAATGAATTCCGTAGACATCGCATGCCTAACAATTATAAACCCCGCATTTTAGTCTCATTATCGAAAACACTTTTCAATATCAAGTCGGACAATTCAACAAGATTCCCGACATCTTGAACGAATGCTCGTCGCAAACTTTAGTAGACGGCCGCACCCCCGATACCGTCGACGAAGTGCACTAAGGCGGAACACCGCTGCCGCGAGCACCCAAACGGATGCTTTTTGGCGACAGGGTTCTCCTACAGTCACTTGGTCGGGGGCTATGGGGTGTAGCTGTCTATTAAGTTTACCGGCGAGTATCCGCGTACGCTACGTGATTGCAACGGACTTTTGATCACATCAAAATTCCGTGGCAACCGATCAAGTGAGACTAAAGTGCTATGTTAATAACATCCAAATCAGTTATCTCATAACTACTTGTGGATTCCAAATATTGTATCACATTCCAGATAAATTGAAAATGTTAAACTTTTCGATCGAACAATCAAACACCTAAGTTTTCCCGAAACAGCTCAACACATGAAACAAGTTTAAAAACATTCACTTCATACCACAGTACCAACGGTCCAGCCGTAGAAGGGTCAAGCCAACGCCTCACATGTGGCACGCCGTACTGCCCCAAACCCTAAGGTTCAAAGGGCAGTTCAAGACGGTCACATAATCGAGTTAAGGTTTGTTGTCTTCTAGAGGGTCCATCGCGTTACTTGCACTACTTAGAACGTTTTCAAACTACGGAAAAATCCAACACTTGGAAATTTCCCGGCAGGGGAAAAATTGGGTATTTATATCCGGTCGAACTTTTTAACATGTTCTAAAATTATCCGGAAAAACTTAATAAACAAAGTTAAATAATCCGATCGAATTATCGAGTCCCCAATACACCCCAGAAAACTCAACTCTTTAGTGAAACATAAAAATTCCCAGAAGAATCAACAAACACCAGCTGAGGTTACTGTGCAAAAAGGATTCCCTGATCTTTACATACGGCCGCGGAACCGCCGCTAATACCATGTTAAGGCCGCGGTTCCGCGGCGCTTTAGTCGTATTACAGTCACTTGCTTCACAGTAACCCTTGTAGTTGCCTGCTGATATTTTTGAGAATTTTTAATTTGGAAAAATCCACTGTTTTGAAAAAATTTCCAGAGAGGGGGTATAATTTGACGTATCGGGTTCGATCGGGGTTTTAACTTCGTTAACACATCGCCTAATGTTCAAGCTAGGCTCTGATACTACTGTAGGGTTACTAGGCACACTCAAGAGGTTCCACAAGGCATCAACCATGCCGGATTAAAATTTTTAGGTGCCTAACAACCCGTAGCAAGATCGTTAACTAGAAATTAGGCGAAACATTAAGCTAGCAAACAACTTTATTAACAAGTGAAAGGGATTACAACCTTTGTAGATCCGGTCCTCCACTTCTTTAGCTCCATGTTGATGTCCCTCCGCTACGATCATCGGAATCCTGGCCTCTAGTGATGGTTTCGTCGGAGAAATAATCGGGCTAGGTCGTTGACTTCGAGGCCGAAGATGATCTACGTCGGGGAGACTCAAACTCAAGCTATTCCTTCACTTGGTCAAAAACTTTGTGAAGAGAACACCCTATACTACATGGCAAGTAGTAGAGGATGAAGAAATAGGAAGTGGGTTCACTTTAGAATTGGATTTCTCACTCTTTTTCTCATGGCACCATTGGAGCTAGCAAGCTTTTGTGGAGCTTGATGATGAAGAAGAAGAAGAAAAGAATCAATAGAATAAATATCCAAATGAAACTTATCATTTTAATTATGGCACCATGGTTGAGTTAAGCCCTCATGCTTAACTCATGTAGAGAATTAACCAAAGCATTAGGTTAATGGTTGGGTTATCTAATATCCTAAGGAAATGACAAAAGATATGACTTTGTCAAAGTTTCTTCAAGCTTCATGAAGCTTGATAACTTTGACCAAAGTCTCACTCTTTTGTTATTTGTTAGGAAAATAGTAAACCCTAATTTAACCTTGATTTGGTTTAAGTCTCATACACACAACTTGTTTGTATCATCAAGCATGATACAAACTTGTACACTTGCATATATCACATATAAACAATATGCACATTCAAGTGAGAAAATCAATCTTAAGTGAACCAATACTAGTTAATGTAAAGTAATATATCAAATATATAATTATACATTAAATCATTAAATCAACACTTGATTTAACGATCCGGTCATATTACATATAACCGACTAATATTAATAGTAACAACTTATCGAATCAACACTTGATCCGATAACCCGGCTATATCGCATACAACCGATTAATGTCACAAATCACGAGAATAGAATACAGTATCACATACTGGTATTATTCTCGGTCCCGCACATATCTCATATGCGCTCCTATTTCGTTTCGCTTGAGCCAGGAAACCCCTGTGTAGGACTCTAAAGACTCGTCAATACGCCGGCAGTAGGTGATGATCATATCAAACACCCACAAGCCGCAAGCGGTCTGCTGAATGTAACGGCCACCCGGGTATTGAGCGATCAGAAGATCAACGAGCAAGCCCGCTCACACTCCTGTGAATCCAATCAGTAACACTACCGTACAGTCCGGTCTGTTCGTCTGATATGTCGCATATCTCGTCTAGGGGTGGTAAACGTCAGACCCCAATAACTCGATAAGTCGTGTCGATATGAGGCTCATAACGGGTCGAGAAACTACCGGTAACACTTACCAGTAAATCCCAAAAGCAGCCTTGGCCAAGGACTTCCTGTTATAGCCAATCGAGCACAGCGCAACATCAACTCCCTATACCGGGAGAGACGAAACCCCTCCTATCGCTCATTGCCTCCATGTGATTCGGGACTGTACCCAAAATCCACCTTTTTACACGCCCTCTTGGATGTGGTATGATGGAAATAAAAGCACAGTGGGAATCACACAAGACTCTATGACGATCTCGGGTCTACAGACTAACCTGCACCAGTGTCACCAGAGAACTGCCATCTGACGTAAGGTATAATACCATCTGGGAGTTCTCGGCGAGTCCGTCCAGTGTATCCAGTCTCCATTGAGCACCCATATATCATCTCTGATGTCAAACACCAATGGATATGGGATCATCCATCGCCCATCTATATGGGTCGAGAAGCTACACGCTAGTCTACTCTGGTATATCGATGCCCCGTCTCGATACACCCACGACTAGGGACTTTGAAGGATGTACTTATGGACTACCATGTCCCCACTAGTATGATCCGCATCATAGTCCAGGTAGTCAAGTACACATCCTAAGGGCTTTACCAACATGTAACAGAGAGACAATCAGTGTACACATTAAGGTAAAGAGTAACCAGATAGCATACTATAATATCGAGCAAGAAAGTCATCCCTATATATGTCCAAGCATCCACTACAATATACATCCTATGTATAGTAATGGCCTCTAGGGCATACATATAACTAACACTACTGCCGGGTCTCACAGTCTGGAACAACAGCAATAGCAAGTCTGGGTAAACAAAAACCTCCCTGTCACCGTCCTTGAGGCTACCGGAGTACCTCTCGGGTGTCTGAGGTTACCCACCATATCTGCGGAGTGGCCAATGGAATGTCAAACTATATTGAATCTTTAGGTTCATATCAAATTTTTAGTAATCGTTTGCGGTTCTGGAATCACTTCCAGTTCTACCATACTCCCACTACTGTTTTCTAAAAAAATCTATTTTTATTAAAACTGTGGCGAGTCAAGAACAATATCACTATTGATCTTCCAGATGGTAGAAAATCAACCCTCGTCATAGCCCGGGTCAACCCACAAACAGCCATTACAGAAACGTACCTTGAGTTGTCCAGTGTCTGGTTTTAAGCATAAGCTGGACAACTCCCCGTACCTTAACAATGTCAAGATATGAACTGTTCTATATCCAATACAGAAACAGAGGCACTGATTTAATTGAACCAGATTCAAATCATGCAGCTGTCTCCAATGCATGCCAACTAAATGGATGGTGGCCGATCAGCATTACTCAACTTAGGAGTGCTTCCAATTATGAGTAACCTGAAAGAGAAGCAAGTTCTCTTAATCATTACTATCAACTGAATACCATACACAAGTATCTACATCTTCGATCATCTTGAAGAATCTTGATACTTGCAACGCCTGGTTCTCTACTCTATTCTTATACCTATAACTTCTCAAAACTTGGACCTTGTGTTTCTACGAAACACATGTCTAAGAACTAGAGAAGTCACAAGTAAACCGAATATAGTACGAGGACCAACCCCTCTGTCCTAATGGACACTGGAAAATATACAATACTCTGTATAAGTCCCTTGAGTCTAATAACTCATTTCCTGTGTGTCATAGGTTGAAAACTGTACTTATGATTAAGAAGAATTACACCGCTGTTTTAATGCTCCTTACCTAACCATCCACTGATATAGGTAAATGTCATAGACATAATTTCAAAAAGGTATATCTTACTCTATAAAAATAGACGTACAGATATATCAATTTGAAATTGGTGCATAGCAGCGGATATTCAAAACCAAATATTTGCCGTCCGGCAAACAACTCGGGTGATTTCCTCAAATATCACCAATTACAACGAATTTCGATATAATGAGGATGATCACCTAATTCCCAATAACTTACTCCCACTCATCACCTGTAAAACCATACAGATGTGAGAATCAAACCTGGTAAATACATACCCTGGAGCAAGTGTCTAATTGGGAAATCAGTTTTCTTTTAACAGTACTCAGTGAAACTGAAACATGTAAATGTTTCGATGGGGTATCCTGGTATTCCTAGTAATGCCTCTTCCATTATCCAGATTCACAACTGTAACCGTATATTTCTTTGCCACCTCTCCAAATCCCTTTATATGTCGTTAGTCATTACCTTCTGTACACCCCTTTAGGCCAAATGGTTTTCTTCCTTCCCTACCGTTCGGCACCAGCCTATGGTTTGGAAGAAGACTATCTAATAAGCATAATGGGTGTACTGTCCTAATCCTAGGAACACTCGCAACACGAGAGAAGGTGAAGATAAAAGACACCTGAATAAACCTTATTTCTATTTCTCCTGAACCAGAATCCATCCCCGAACTGGAACAAGTTCCTTTCGAGTTCGTTTATAACCATACGATGGAGTATCCTATAAACTATGGATCTTCGTAGTGATACGGAGTGTCCTGGAGAAATACAAAGGTGATTTAGGATTGGCGAAGAAATACTTGGTTTGGTCGTGAATAGCAGTCGCAATTTACATTGCCCTCTTACTAGTCCCTTGATATGTCTTTACTTAATACCTTCTGTACACCTTTTAGGCTAAATGGTTTTCTTCATTCCCTACCGGTCGGCACCTGCCTATAGTTGGGAAGAAGACTATCCAATTTGCGTAATGGGTGTACTGCTCTAATCCAAGGAGCACTCGCAACCTGAGAGAAGGTAAAAGGAAAAGACAACTGAATAGTCCTATTCGTTTTCTCCAGAACCGGAAACCATCCTCGAATAAATTCCTTCGAGTTCGTATATAACCATACGATGGTTTTATCCAATGGAAGTGGATTTTCGTAGTAATACGGGGTGTCCTGGAGAAAAGGGTAAAAGTAGGAGTGGCAATGAGGTATGCAACTCTGACAATCCAAAAGCCAGTGTTATAAGAAGGTTTGGTTAAATTTGGTCACTGAGTCATAGTCTTAGGGTCGGGTCATGCTCGCTGCCAAAGAGAGAGAGAAAGGAAACACTCAGCGTGCACTCTAACTTAGATCAGAATGGTTACCAATTTATCTAATCAGGAAACCTCCCACTATAACGTCAAATTCTCCTCCAAATCTGAAAGAAGAATTATTTGGGATCACCCGAGGAGTAAACCAACTCATCAGTGGGAATCGGGATCCAACTATCATTGCATAATAACGTGACGGAATCCACTCACGTCACCACACTCCAAAAGGTATGCGCATGCCTGGCAAGTTTCAGTTTGTTTAGAAACTCCCGATGTGATTTTTACCCCAAGCGGCTTATGACCTTGACTAGGTCAACAAACCATAAACCGCTAGTCAAGTTCAACCCGTCATTATTCTGGATTGCATTAAACCCACCCGTATGTGCCCTTGACTAGGTCAACAAGGCCGCACGACAGTCCTAACCAATCCCATTTATGCAACAAACAAGCACCATTTAGCTACAAAACACAACGTCTTGACTAGGTCAACAAACGCATCACGAATACTAAATAATACCCGTAAGAAATGACGGAGGGCTACGGCTGGTTTTTGGCGAAAAAACTTTAACGTAATGAACTTGATATCATTGAAGGAACTGCATAACTTTTTATAAAAAATATAGTGGCGAAAACCTTTGCTAAAGAGGTCACTCCCGGTGAAGGGATCTCGGCTCTTTCCCCGTAGAATGAGGTGCAGGATATTCCAACTGAATACCATGATGCAAAGCAAAAGGAAATCGGCTATAGTGAAGTTATTACCATGACGCAAACTTCTGTCCAAGGGGTCACTCCCGGTGAAGGGATCTCGGCCCTTGCCCCGTCGACTGAGGTGCTGGATATTCATAACCAAATACCACTGTGCAAAACAAAAGAGAACGTCCTTGCAATAACAGCATTTTGAAAAACTTGTTCCAACAAAATCAGAATAGGTTTGTTTAGCTTGCATTGATCCGAATCAATGCAGTCCCATCAATTGATCACACCAATAAAGAACGAAAATAATGATGTACGTATATGCCATCCGCATTCGCCACTGGGTCCCGTCATCACCCGTTAGGTTACTTAACTAACGACAAAGCGGGGACTGGACTAGCGCGGATGCAAAACATATACAACAACTACTAGTATATATATCAATATATAATAATCGCTCAAGGCGTGATAAAATGCAACATCACAGAAATGTAATAAGCATCACAGAACAATACAGATATCTGGGATCCCCGGGTTTCATAGAGCCGCTACTGAAACCCGACGTTCCCCTGGTCGTGTGGATAGCCTGCGCAATGAAATCCTAGACCCCTACGGGCGCGGCAAGTTACCCGCCAAAACCTGAAGCGAGGCAGCCCCCTTCAACAACGTGAATGGACCACCCAGCACTTCACGGAATCCGGTAACTTGAGCACCCCTCCTTGGGTCAACCTGTACCCCCTACGAGTGCGGCGAATAGCCCGCCAATTCTAGAGTAAAGCCTCCTTCATCTCAAAGCCATGAGATGCGGGCCCGTTGCCCTCTAGAACCCGGCTATCCGTGCACCCTACCGCGGGGTAATCCTAGTACAGAAAGTAAAATATACATACGACGGGTACATCGACCTCAGCCCGGTCGTGCCCCAAAAGAATAATATATAAACAGGCAGTGACGGCAGTCCACATGTCGGACGCTCGCCCCGCAATATCAAATGTACAAATAAAAAAAAACTGTACTACCATTGGATCCAGGCTATCCCCCATGACCAATCCGTAACATCACAGCACAACACAGAACATCAACGTGAATGTCACGTTCGCAAATCCGTCTAAAAGGGCTATAGCAGTTAGACAGGATTTACCGATCAAGTGACATTCACGGTCGCAGATATAATGTAAATACTGTGAACTAACATGTTTTAAAAATTTCGATCGACAAAATTTCCCGAAGTGGGCCCCAAGTACAACTGCAGCACTCAAAATAATCTGGGCCCAAACAGAATATACCAAAAACCCCAATTCCAACACAGAGAGCCCCTAAAGAAATTTGGTGAGATGAAGCCTCATAATGGCGGCGGAACCGCGGCCAAAAGAGGGTTATGGCCGCGGTTCCGCGGCGTTACTGTTGAGTCGTGTTACTACATTTCTACAGTGCTCCTAAAAAACCCTGCCTGATTTTCTGCAATGCACCAAATTATTTTTTGACCACAGAAAAATTTCGACAGAAACTGAACTTTGAAAATGCGGGTTTTTGGAATTTTCGTTCGATCGAAGTTCTAAATACGTTAGAGCAAGCTAGACTAGGTTAATGGCGTGGCTCTGATACCATGTTAGGCTACGGTAGCGCCCCGGCCGTCTATCCGAGGCCAAAATGCGGAAACGAAAAATTTTCTCAAACTAGAAACCGGCACTACCACATCCTGAAACCCTGGATCATAACCATTAACCTAATTCTAGCTATCAAGATAAAGGGTAGAGAGCTATACCGAGCGATCCGTGTCCTTCGGTCTTCGGCCTCCGTCCCGATCTCCTCGCGGAATCTCCGGTCATCACCTCCTCGTCGGAAAGGGCACCACATCGAGAAGTCTTTTTACGGGCTCCCACTTCATCCGAAGCAACTCGGGCGCGAAGTGTGCTAGCCGACGCGTCCAAGGTGTTGTAGAGAATGTTTGTGATCACTTTGTCTCTTGCATCCATGGCTTTGGATGGAGGTTAAGGATGATGCCATTGATGGAAGCAATGAGCTAGAGAAGAAAGAGGAAGAAGAAGGAGGTTCATCCTCTTTTCTTTTGTTGTAAGTATGATAGAATGAGAGAGTGAGGAAAATCATATGAGAGCTAACAATAACCCCATGGCAGCCCCTCTCTCTCTCTTCCTCTCATATCATCACAAATCAATCCATTAATGTGACACTTTTGCTAAAAAAGAGACCATGACTCATGATACAAGTCCATGTCACATTAATGCATTGTCATGATGAAAATCTAGCTCATTATTTCCTTAAGCAAACATTAATCCAAATGTTTGCCATAACAAAGAAAATCCGGCAACATCTAAAGTAAACTCGTGACGGATCATGAGGATACCCCTCACCTGTATATACATACCTGCACCCGCATTCCGACTGAATGCGAATGCGATGAGACTAAAGTAATCCAACAAATCTAATACTAGGATCCGGCTTAAACCAAAGCCTACTAGTATGATCCGTCCGATCATGATCCGTGCAATACCGCACGTATAAGATCGAACCCTGCCATATATCTTACGGCCTCTACAACGTTTCGCCCGAAACTTGAGAAACTATCTGTGGGGGACTCTAAAAACTCATCAATATCTTGGCTGCAGATTTAACCACTAGCACGTCAGAGGTATTAGCCGTACGTAACGAGCTACCGGGTATTGACCAAAAGGGCGGTCAATGAGCGAACTCATCCCGACACCCTACTGAGCCTGTCAGTGACAATATCCGTACAGTCCGGTCCATTCGTCTATGAGTATCGCATGGCGGGCCTAGGGGGTTGTTAAAAGTCAGACCCCCAAAAACGGTACAAGTCGTGTCGAAGTGTAGCCCAGAACACCCTGAGATACTACTGGAATACCTACCAGTAAATCTCCTGCCTCGGCCGAAGGCTTTGTGTAATGGCTCTCCTAGACACAGCGTGACCTCACCCCCAATACCGGGAGAGACGAACCCCTACCGATCCACTCACTGCCTCCATGTGGCTCGGGACTGTACCCAACTAAAACCTATTTGCACGACTCCTTTGAGCCGTGGTAGGGTAGTAATCAAAGCACAGTGGGAACTCACACGAGACAAATGACGATCTCAGGTCGATGAACTAACCTGTACACATGTCACCAGGGAACTGCTATCTGACGTCAGGTATAAAGCCAACTAGCATGTTCCCGGCGAGTCCTGTCCGGTATACTTATAACCCAATGAGCACTTGTATACATCTTAGGTGAACCAACTGACACCAGTGGCTTGTGAGACCGGCCACCGCCCCTCGTCGGGGTCTCGACTGTATACACTAGTCTACTCTGGAGTATCGATGCCCTGTCTCGAAACTCCCTCGACTAGGGACCTTTTAAGGAGGTGCTTATAGACCCCAGCTCCCACGTATATGATCGCCATCATACTGCTGGCAGTCAAGCAAGAATCCTAAGGGCTCTATCAACGCGCAATAGTGACATGTAACGTCACCTAAAATAGTACACGATGATAAAGATAAACCAGATAGCATACTATCATCTTGAGTAAGACTGTCCTACCGGTATAGGTCCAACCTCAATCATTGCAATCACGTGCCTGTGATCCAATAATTGACTCTGAGGGCACTATCTCCAACACTAGCTAACTTGCAATGAGGTTAAACTACTCGGAAAGAAGTATTATACCTCACGATACCAAGTCCTTCGAATCTTCTTCGCTGTCCTTCACCTCGTCGTCAGCTCCAAGGATCGGAACGGATCGGGAAACCTCGACGGCCTCCTCAAGTCAAAGATGATCCACCCGAGAGTCTATAGTCCGAGCTCCTAACTCAAATCCGAGGTAAGTACGGTGTTCCCCTCCGAAGGACGCAACGAAGATGCGATAGACGTCTTGCCTGAAATTCGGGGCAGATGCTAATTGGTGCTATCCATCCACCTCTCCGAAGATGCCAAATTGATTTATGGCAACGTGTATCGAAGGTTTAAACGGATGCGGCCGATGTAGCAGACTTCGTCAGATTCCCCCTCGTTCGAGGGGGTTTTGATTGTGGGGATGCTCTTCCCTGCAGGCGTAAGCCCCTGCAGTTAATTATGCTACCGCATCGCGGTAACAACTTTCTCCTTCTCCAGATGGTCATTTCGTGTCGTGGGTGTTTGTTTTGTTTTTGGTTGCCCGTGGATTGTATACAGAGACTAATTTATGTTGTCGCCCGTAGGACGTGGATTAGTCCAAATCCGTATTTTCTTAGATTTGGGTTTGGGGTTTTGGTTTAAGGATACGTTAGCCATATTTGAGGCTAAGATCAACATAAACGTTAGTTAAGGATACGTTAGTCTAATTTGAGACTAAGATCAACTTAACGAGATCGTTTGGATCCGACAAGAGAGCATTTAGACTCTATTGTTTAGTTTAGAGACTTTGCGGTCGATTGCCAGTTTAAGGACATGGTGGTCCAACATTCCCATTTTGGGGACGAATATTAGTTTAAGGACATTTCGGTCCAACATTCCCATTTTGGGGACGAATATTAGTTTAAGGACATTTCGGTCCATGAGTTTAAGGACCCCACAGTCCGTAGCAATGTATGGTTGTCGGGACCCGTCACCTCTCTGACGACGTTGAAGGATTACAATGAAAAATATCAAAGGAGTTCAGAGATGTACCCTTGAACCGGGTGTAAATTGATTTGGGAGAGCAGTTGTGCTCAGTTCAATTTATATTGAGGACTTATGGCCAGAATTGGGCTAAGTCCATTTGAGAATGTTTAACATTTTGTTCATGATTGGCCTGTTTAGGCCTTTGCTTGGGCTCTGCCCTTTTTAAACAATGCATAGCATTGGGCTTTTTAATTAAATGCATGGCATTTATATTAGGCCTGTTAAGCTTCTTAATTGGGCTCTGCCCTTTTTTTTAATAATGCGTAGCATTTGTTTTGGGCTGTTAGACCTTTTAATTGGACTCTACCCTTTTTTAATAATGCACAGCATTTGTTTTTCTGACAGTGCCCCACGTGGCCTGTCAGGCGCTCTGCGCCAATTAAAGAGTGCAAGGCGCCAGCGCATGTGGAGGTGACACGTGTCACACTCAGCTAAGTGCAAGTCTGTTAGCGCAGTGCGCTGCGCCAATGCGTTGCGCTAGTGCGCTGCTGACACGTGGCGCGCTCCGGTGCAGTACGCCAATCCAAGAGCGCAACGCTCTGTTTTTAGGAGCGCAAGGCGCAGATTGACACGTGGCGCTCTCTGGTGACTTGTGCCGGTCCAAGGAGCGCAAATTAAGAGTGCAGGGCACTGTCCAATAGCGCAGAGCGCATCTTGATCAAGTTTAGATCAAAGAAAAGAATCTTTCTCAAGAGGTTCTACCTCAAGATTCAAGAACCAATGGTTCTGATTCTCATCAAAAGGCAATGCCTTTATATATATCAAAAGATCTAATAATGAAGTAAATTACTTCTTTTATCTTTTATGATTGGATCTTTTTTTTATCTTTTTATTTTTATTGAAGATCTTGATCTTGTTCTTAGATCTTCGATCTTTTTATAAGAAATTCTTCTTTTTTGTGAGGTATTTTATCTCTGATTTTCGAGAATCAAATTCTTTACCTTTAAGAAGATGATCTTCTTTCTTCAAAGGCTTCCCTTTCAAATTTTTTCAGAGTTCTCCCCTTTTTCTATTTCTGTATCTGAGACTTAGAGTCTAGGGGCCTTTATATAGGGCCAATTAGTTTGTTAGGTTAGTTACAGAGATCTTTCTCTGATTGATCTGGGGATATTTCCCCACCGTTGGATCTTTGATCCTAATGCCTCTGTTTTAAAGAAGATAATCTTCTTATTTTAATAAGATTAAAAAGATCTTTCTAGAATTTTAATTCTGATTAATTAAATAATTTATTATTTAAGTTTTAGTGCTGGCGCAGTTGGCGCAAGCGCACCTGCACTGACATGTGTCGCGCAGCGCAACTGCGCTAACGCACCTGCGCTGACATGTGTCGCGCAGCGCAGAGCGCAGCGCACCTGCGCTAGCGCACCTGCGCTGACACGTGTCGCGCAGCGCAGAGCGCAAGTTATCTGAAGCGTTGCTTTATTTTTAAAATTTAAAATTTAAAACAGAGCCTTGCTCTGATTGGGGTGCGCTGCCTTGTGCGCAGCGCCCCTTGCGCTGGCGTGTCTGCTTTTGACACGTGGCACTCTGCGCGCAGCGCAAGAGATCTGAAGCGTTGCTTTACCTTTTGAATTTGAAATTCAAACAGAGCTTTGTTCTGATTGGGGGAAACAAATTCCCCCCACCGTTGCGCACACGTGAGTGCAGCGGTGGCAAGATCCAGACCGTTGGATCAACTCAGGAGTTGAAGGGGAGCTTAAGCGCCTATAAATAGGACCCTTGGTCCTCAGCAGATGATTATCATCTTCAAGAATTTTATTTTCAGAGCCTTGCTCTTGTTTTCAAGAACCTCAGAGCCTTGCTCTCATTTTCAGAGTTAGAACTCTAGAAACATCTTAGGTAAAAATTTACTTAACTTAATTAAATTAATTTTAATTAATAGAGCCTTGCTCTCATGGATCTTTTGATCTAAAGAAAACCCCTTTGGGGTTTCACAAACAGAGTTTTGCTCTCAAGAATTTGTTTCAGGGTTTCTTAACCCATGAACAGAGCTTTGCTCATTGACAAAATATAGATCTTTTGATCTTAAAAAATGAAGAACTCTTAAGAGTTCTCCATGGATCTTTAAGATCCCAAACTTTAGTTTTTTTTTAGAAATTAAATTTTTTTCTTTGATGGATTTTTCCATTATTATTACAGAGCTAGGCTCTTTAAGGAATTTTATTCCCTTGTGACCAGAGTTTGACAAGTGTCACTCTGTGACAGAGCTTTGCTCTGAAAAGGGAGATTTTCTCCTTTTCTCAAGGGATTTCTCATTTAATGAGAATATTCTTTTGAGGATCTCCTCATTAATTGACAGTCTCATCCAATGATGAGGCTGTCTTATTAACTAATGCATTGTCATCTGGATTTTGTGGGTCCCCCTTTGGTCCCCTTTCTACTGCATTGCAGTATGGTATGAATTTTAAAGTACCAAGCGTTGGAATTTTTTTTTTAAAATTAACTTATAATACTGATAACTGAATTTCGCTTTCTCTTGCAGGCAACATGTCTGATGATCTTTCATTCCCGTTCTTCCACTCAGAGGGAGGATTTCCTGAGGCGCCGGTGGACCGAGAGGTTCTCGCTCTCATTAAAGATCACGACCCTGAGTATAAGAGCCTTCATCTGTAGGGTAGGTGGTACAGCGAGATTATCAAGGGTCGCCGAAGCTTCTCTTGCGCGACGCCGTCAGAGCCGATCTCATCGATCCCGTATGCAGATGTACCCTCGGTGAAGTATGCCGTGGAGGTCGTGAATTGGAATTCAGAGGATCTTCTTTAGCCTTCGATCGCTGCCATTCCCGTGCAGCCGCCGGCAGCCGTGGATATTTTGGGGCGGCGCATATGCCAGGGTGAAGCGCGCCCTTGGGGACAACCTTATAATATTGGATTGACCCCTCGGCAATCGGCCGGGTATTTGCAGTGGGCCAGGTATATCTTGTCAGCGAAGAAGACGCATTTGCTGAAGATTGGTCTGTACCCCGCAGTCTACGCCTTATTGTTCGAGTACCCTGCTCCTCCGACGTGGTGGGTTAAGGCATTCGTGGAACAATGGAATATCCCCACCCATACCTTTCTTCTGACGGACAGGGAAGTCTCCATCCCCTTGGAGGAATTTGCTGAGATTTCGGGTTTGCCGGTGAGGGGGAGCATTATGAAGAGTTACTTCCTCCTGACGAATACGTCTTCGCCACAAAGCCGCTGGTAATGGGCCTAACGCCGGAGAATGCTATTCAACACCAGTTTCCGAGTCTGGTGAGGGTGCTGAATATGTATGAAGGTCTCTATTTGGAATCGGGAGGCCGGGGAGTTAGTTTTTCAGATTTCATCGCCCGCTTTCTTTGACCGGAGATTCTATCGCCGCGGAGTGAAAAGTTCGCCAAGCTCGACGACCCCTTCGGCTTCGGCTTAGATCGTCGACCAGCATTGGAGGATGACCAAAAGGGTTTTTACTTTCCTGACGCTGCAATCACGCCCTTATCGGAAATCGCCGCCCTAGGCATTGACGAGGAGACCTTTTTTCTCGGGTTTCTGGGATTATGGCTGTGCTGGTTCGCACTCCCCATACACCCGCGCTACATAAGGCCGTCCGTCTTTTACCCAGCGTATCGGATGGTGGCTGGCATACAATTGTCGATCGGAATCGCCGGGCTGGCTCAGCTGTATCATGGACTCAGCGTGGCAGCGGACGAAAATGAACCTGGGGTGCAACCTGCCAATTTACCGATGCACTACTTCACTTCGTGGATGGAAGTGCATGTGCTCGGAGTATTTGGCATTTATAAGAGCCTCTCGTTTTACGAAAAGTGCAGACTCCCAAGAGTTATGCGGCTGATTGGCGCCTCTATTGTTAATCCGTCTCCGCGGGAGGCTAGGTGGTTTCTTCTTCGTCCGCGCATGGTCGGAGCGAGTATTTCTTTCCAGGACAAGGTCATGACCATCGGCCCGGAGACTTCCAAGACGGTGTTGGCGCTGCGTGATAGTTTTAAGGACGGGGCCTCCGTATTGAAAGCCCGGGAGATTCTTCACTTATACTCCATCCGGACGGGCTTCCTGGTGATCAGGAAAAACGATATGGCACTCTTCATGAGGTACAACCCCAATCGGTTCTCCCAGCAACTAGGCTATAACCAGGGGGTCCTGCTGGAGGCGTTTTTGGAAGAGCTTGCGGCCACCAGGGAGGGGATACGGAGCACGCTGCACCACTTTATGCAGCTGAACACGGGCTCTCACTTCTTTATCAGCAAGCCGAGCTGCGTCCCACGGGCCCTCAACGTGTACGTGGCTTAGTACACGCACGCGATGGGTGCCGTCATCCGGGAAGAGAAGCGGTTGTTGGTTGACCGCAAGGGTGTGCCCCCTGGCAGCGACCGCAAAGCTCCCCTGAGGCCAAGGATCCCCGTCGTTCCTCCGCTGAGAGATGCTGGAGCTGAGACACCGCACGTGCTGAGCCCTCTGCGTAGATTGCCTCATGATACCATGGACGTGCCCCCAGCGCCCCGCGTTCCCGTGGAGACGGTGAACGTAGTTTCGCCTGAATCCGGCGTAGGCTTGGACATCGGGACCCGCCGTCCCAAGGTGCCCACGAAGCGCAAGTTGATTTTGGGTGCACCCGGGGCTCGCGCGCAGAAGAGGAAGAAGAAGTCGGTTCTTTCTCTTGATGCCGTCCTCGGCTTAGAGCCTCAGGCCCCTCTTATCGATGGCCTAAGTGAGTACGGAAGCAACGAGGGTTTCTTCGTAGAGCCAGAAGACACCGATCTGGCAGCCGCCATCGCGGCTTCTAAGCGATCGGCAAGGCTCGAATCGTGGTTGGCTAAACTCGCGCAATCAGGTAATCACTAGTTGCATTCTTCGTCATTTCATCGTACTTTTATCATTGTCTTTGACTAACGCTTTTCCTTTTTAAACAGGCATTTCTACTGAAGATGCCATCGCTGCTTCTCTCAAAACTTTCCAGGAGGAAGAGATGAAACGCACTCTATCGGGCGTTGGTACGTCTGGGCTCACTGAGTCTTTATTCTCCTTTTTA
This sequence comes from Agapanthus africanus, assembly GCA_030015575.1. Taxonomy (NCBI): domain Eukaryota; kingdom Viridiplantae; phylum Streptophyta; class Magnoliopsida; order Asparagales; family Amaryllidaceae; genus Agapanthus; species Agapanthus africanus. Next base: position 334,888,305 of record CM057337.1, on the reverse strand, counting down.
TAGCCAATCTAACCTTTTCTTTGTCTTTTTGCAGGGGCCGCGGGATCTACTTCGCAAGCCGATGCGGGGACTCTTCCTGGGCCAGCCACCAAAGTCCCGGCCTCTTTGGGGCTGACACGAGAGACCCAACTTAAAAAGACGATGATGGATGCCTTGAAGGCTCTGGAGGCAACTCTGAATGCGGACGACGACGCCTTGCTGAAGGAGACTTCAAAAAGGTCCGTCGTGACGGCCCGGGAGGAGAGGAAGCGCTTGAGGCGCGCAGCGATGGAGCGTAGCGCTGCTTTGGCTGTGGGAGCGGGCTCAAACGCCGTTACTCCCGCTGCTACTCCTTCAGAGGAGCTCCCGGTCACCTTGTCCACTGCTCATAGGCGGGCGGTGTGTGAAGCTCGGGAAGCCAACGGTCAATCTACCTCAGGTAATGTGCTTTTCGAGGCTTTGTTGTAAAAGTTGTAAAACTATCGGTTCTTATACATCTTGTCCTGCAGGGCCGAGTCCAACTGAAGGAGCGGCAGCGACCGTCGAGCCTGAAGGGATGGGGGAGAAGACAGCAGCCGAAACCGAGGCGACGGTAGGCGGTGCAGCCGTAGTTGCCGGACCCAAGCTAGTGGCTGACGAGACAGTCACGCCTACTATGCCCGAGAAGGTTGACGACGTCGAGCCCGAGGGGGCGGTAGGTGAGACGGCTGCTACGACCAAGCCTATGCCAGTAGCGGACGGAGCGGCAGCGACCGATGAACCTATGGCAGCGGTGGACGAGACGGTCACGACCGCTGAGCCCGAGGGGGTAGCGGGTGAGACGGGCATGATCGCTGAGGGCGAGACGACCGCTCTTTCTCAAGAGTCGGGCACCGCTCTGATCATCGCTCTCCCCGCTTACGGTCCTTCGCCGTCTCCCAGCTTCGAGAGCATGATGACGGCTCCTGTAGAGTCTGGCGATGTGGCAACGGGAGGTGAACCCATACCAATGGAGGAGGGAGACGCCACCGCTGCATCAAGTGACGCCCTCGTCACGGCTCCGACTGACGGCTCATCAAGTAAATTTTGGGTCACCGCCCTTCTCTCTTTTTTTTATTCCGTAGTCTTTCCTAATTCTTGCTTTTAATGCAGGTGCGGCTGATGCCGATATCAAGCTACTCGAGGCAGCAACGTCAGTTACCGCCCTGACGGTGGCCACCTCTCTACCCTCCTTCGTACCATCGCAGATGCTGGAAGGTATGGATTTGCGACCCATCAGTCTTATCTTCGCTGCATAATTTATGTACTGATGTTGTACTATTGCTTCTTTGCAGGAGTGCTTTTCGATCACCTGTACCAGGTGCTGCATCCACACTTCTCCTTCCCGTCGGAGCTTGCTTCATCTAGTGGCGCTAGTGAGTATAGTTTTCAATTAATGCTCTTTCTTTTTCCGATAATGAACTTGTTTCTGATTCTTCCTTGCCCTGATTGCAGTGCTACAGATCGAAGGAGGAGATAAGAGACCGGTTACGCTACCGGTCCTCCCGGCTTTGCCGCCTGCTGCAGCTGGTATAGTAAACTCCATCATTGATGACTTTCTTATATTCCTTGAACCGCCATTTGATCGTGTTTTGTTTTTCAGCTGTCGTTCCGATTCCGGTCCCCTTCGAGTCTCGCATCATGATGCCGGCAGGCCCATTCTCCAGACGTCCATCCTCAAAGGGTGTTGCGATGAGTCTGAGTATGCTAAGCAGATGCGTCGAGGAGCTTGACGCAGAAGCTCCCACATCTGCCGAAGATTTTGCTGCCGAGGTTAATCCGATGCTGGCAACGCTTGTAAATTTCCATAATGAAGGCATCGTCGAGTCTTGGGTTAACCACTGCAGGGAGATCGAGGCCCGCCTGCATCAGCTGGAACTTATGCGCCCTACCCTCGAGGTTTTGGCCATGAGTATTCAATGGGCGGCATGGATCGAGCAGAGCGCTTCTTACTTCCGCCATCTGGAACAAGAAGCGGCTTTAAGGCGGAGGGAATGCCAAGAGACCTCAAACGAGTCTGCTCGACTGCGTGCTGAGGTCGACACGAACGCCGCCCGGATGAAGGCTATCTTCGAGGGCCTTCTGCAATGTATTTATGATGGGCTAACACTGAAGCAGAAGCTCGATGCCGTTGAGCGTGCTGCCCAAGGTCATGAAGTAGCTCAGCGAGCCATTGAAGAACAGCTTTCATCCTACTTGCAGCAGCGGGCCCAGGTGGAAGCTGAGTTGGACGCGGCAGCCGATCAGGAGAAGGCGCTGAAGGGAGTGCGAGAGCAATTGATGGGCGTACTTAAGACACTTCCCTCTCAGTAGCTGCCTTTGTATCAATTATACACTTGTAATCTTTGAATAATATGTATCCATTCTTTATTCTTTTATACGATTCGCCTTGTACTTAATTGAATTCATGAATAAAGATACACACATTTTTTTTGGCAATGTCTTGTGTCATCTCTGCTCTTTCCCCCTTCTTTTTATTATCAGCATGTTACCTTAGTAAACATGGTCGACAGATGATAGAGCGAGCATCCTGTATTGGTTTCTTCAAGAGGTAGTGATGGCTTAGGAGGCAGGTTCAGATCTGCTGCCTAAGACTCTTCAACTTTATGAGCCGTGAGGGTCTCACAAAGACTTTTCTCCCAACGGATCGAGAGGATCTCGTAGGTGTATTTTCTGCTTAGAAATCGTGAGGATTTCTAAGTGCGTTTTCTCTTATAAGTCGTAAGGATCTTATAAGAGAATTTTCTTTCTTACGAGTCGAGAGGACCCGTAAGCGGTTGTTTCCCTCCATGTCGAGATTCGACTTTGGAGAGTGTGACCCGTGAATAGTATGCAAGAGTCTATTTTGGACCGACTTGCAGGGTCCCAGTGCTTAGAAAACAGGTTTTTTAATCCCCGCTGCCTAAGGCTTCATCTCACAAGTCGAGACGAATCGAGAAGTTCTCGCAAAGACACTAATTTCCTCACGAGTCAAGACGAATCGAGCAGTTCTCACAAGAATATCTTAACGTCACAGTTAACCTCTTCTCTTTACGACAGAGGTCCGTTAGGGTCTGTGGTACTAGGGTTTTGTCCGTTGTACCGACGCATTGGCTGATGTATTCCTCGATAGGCAATCTTACTGTTCGAGTAGCCTTGCGATTGTCGTGTCTCTGATCCCTTCGGGGGTTGGACAAGACGTCTTCAAGCAACCCTCCTAGGCAGTTTGACCATCGGAAGAGCAAGCGCTAGGAATTTTGCCATGCCGCTTTTTACTTGAGGTTAGGCTCATTTTAGAGAGCCCCGATGAGTCATAACCACTCCGCACTGGTGTGGGATGATCTCCGATAGTCTTTCACGTTTTATATGAGTTACCGTCAATACCCTGAAGCTAGGAATTTGGCATTCGCTTCGTTTGCTGGCATTGCGTCCGCTGTATCGAGACGAATGTCGCAGTTGTCTCTAGATTGTTGGTGAACCGTCGAGGTTTGGAACTAGGGATTTTGCAGTGGCTCCGTTGTTTGATTGTCGCGTCTGAATCCTGCTAGAGGAAGAACGTAGGGGTGACATCCCGTCTGCTATATCGAGACGGACGTCGAGGAGGTGACCACTCCATGTGGGATGATCTTCGGTAGTCTTTCAGGTTTTATATAAGTTACCGTCAAGACCCTAAAGCTAGGAATTTGGCCTTTGCTTCATTTGCTTTGGCGCGTCCGAATCCTGTTAGAGGAAGAACGCTGTCGTGACATCTCGTCTGCTGTATCGAGACGAACGTCGAGGTGGTGACCACTCCGCGCTGGTGCGAAATGATCTCCGATTGTCTTTCATGCTTTATATGAGTTGCCGTCATGACTTGGCTCCGTTGTTTGATGGAGCATGGGGAGGGAAGATGTGTTTCCTTCTTTGTTTGTGCCCCTGGATTGTATACAGGGATTGCTATGATGTTGCCTGTAGGGCATAGATTTTATTTATTATATTTTTTTAATTTTATTTCTTTCCACGATGCTTTATCATTTCAGCTTTTATATCGCGAAGGTCGCGATTGCGCAATCATTTCGGCTATTTTTTCGCGGTGCCCCATCATTTCGACTATTTATTTTATTTTCACTCGTTGCTTTTCATTGCGAGTTGCCCAATCATTTCGGCTATTTTGCATGCATATATTTTTACTTGCTGATTTTGTTGCAAGTTGCCCCATCATTTCGGCTATTTCGTATGCATGTGTGGCTCACTAGCTTCTTACTGTGAGCTTGGAATTAGACACCGATTTCGGCATCAGCACCGCTACGACTGGGATATTGCCAGGAGCGAATCATCATTTGCCTCTGTCGATGTCGAACAAAGGTGGCTTAGCGAACAGGGTTAGGGTCTTGTCGACTAAGGCTTTTAACTTCATGAGCCGTAAGGGTCTCATAAAGGTATTTCTCCCTGCGAGTCGTGAGGATCTCGTAGGTGTGTTTTCTCCTTAGGAATCGTGAGGATTCCTAAGTGCATATTCCCTTATAAGTCCTAAGGACCTTACAAGAGTGTTTTCTCCTTATAAGTCGAGAGGACTTACAAGGGTTGTTCACCATATGGACATATCCCTAGTCACGGGTGGGACTTGGTTAGGGAGATATTTATTCGCGCCCGTGGATTGTATACAAGGGTTAGCATTAAGCCGCTTGTAGGGCAAAATCGGAGGCTGTGGGGGTTTGCTTATGAACAGGTTCAGGTCTCTGTAACTTAAGACTTTCAAATCTTATGAGCTGTGAGGGTCCCATAAGAGAGTTCTCCTTACGAGTCGTGAGGATCTCGCAAGTGTAATTTCACCTTAGGAATCGTGGGGATCCCTAAATGTGTTGCTCCTTTGTGAGTCGTAAGGATCTCACACAGGTGTTTTCTCCTCACAAGGTCGAGAGGACCCTGTATGTGTTTTTTAACGAGGTTGCGCTCTTTCGGGTTTTCACAAACACTCGCCGGTAGTCCTGCTGTTTTTACTCATGGAGCCCTTTCGGGTTTTCATCCGTACCCCCTTTGCTTATGGACATACCGTTTTTTTTATTCTTTTTTTTTTTATATAACGAGGTCGCGCCCTTTCGGGTTTTCACAAACACTCGCCGGTAGCCCTGCTGTTTTTACTCACGGAGCCCTTTCGGGTTTTCATCTATACCCATTTTGCTTATAGACATACCGTTTTTTTTATTCTCTTTTTTGTATCGGCTTTGGGATGTTGCAATCCACCGTAGTTTATCGACATCTCAGTCAACAGCTAGTTTTAGGACGTGGTGGTCCGTCATTAGTTAAGGACGTTTCGGTCCATTGTTGAAGAAGGCCGGCTACTATTTATAGAGTTTGGGCTTAGGAAGATAGCGAGCGGACATAGTCGTCGTCATCTATCATTGACCTAGGCTGTGACTCATTAAGCGTAGTATTTCTTTAGGAAGCGACCGTTTATTGGCCTGAAAGGCCTTTCACCGTGCATATCCATGAGTAGATAGGCTCCACCCTGGTAGACCTTGTCTATGATGTACGGGCCTTCATGGTTCGGCTCGAATTTTCCCCGCTTGGCGCGATTAGGGATCATAGGTCTTCTGACCACTAGCACGAGTTCGCCTTGGCGGAATGTCCTCGGCCTAGTCAATCTTTCGTAGGAGCGCGTCATCTTTGCTTTATAAGCCTCCAGATTTTGTTGCGCTATGAGCCGGGTTTCCTCAAGGGCATCAAGCTCCTCAAGACGAAGGTTAGCATTTTCTTCGTCCGTCAGCTCGTAGTGGACTGCCACTCATAGAGAGGGTAATTCTATTTCGAGGGGGAGTACTGCTTCTGTACCGAATACCAACGCGTACGGCGTTGTGTTCGTGGCCGTCTTGAACGTAGTTCGATACGCCCAGAGAGCTTCTTGCAATCTCTTGTGCCATTCCTTCTTATTTCGGGACACCGTCTTCTTTATGATCATCGTCAAGGTCTTGTTGAAAGCCTCAGCTAGACCGTTAGCTCGGGGATTATAAACTGAGGAATATCTCCAGTCTATGTTGTGTTGTTGCGCGAAGCGACTGATCTTGTGGCTTCTGTAGGCTGGCCCGTTATCGGAGATGATCCGTCGCGGAGTTCCAAACCGATAAATGACGTGCGTCTTGAAGAAATGGAGGATATTCTCCGTCTTCACTTCCCTCAGCGGTACTGCCTCTGCCCATTTGTAGTAGTCAGTCGTCGCCAGAATGAATCGATGTCCCCTGGATGATGCCGGTTCGATGGGGCCGATTATGTCAGTTCCCCACATTTCAAACAGCCAGCTAGCCACTGTCAGGTGTAACGGATTTGGATGCTGATGGATAAAGTCTCCATGGATCTGGCACGAGTGGCATTGCGTCGCATATTCGAGGCAGTCTTGGATCATCGTGGGCCAATAATAGCCCATCCGTTTAATCTTCAACTTCATCTTTGGGCCTGCTTGGTGAGAACCGCAGAGTCCGTCGTGAACTTCCTGAACGACTCTTTTTGCCTCTTCAAGTCCCAGACATCTCAACCACAGAGAATCAAACGACCTCTTGTATAGAGTATCATTGACGAAGGCGAAATACAGAGCTCGTTTCATAAGCTGATGTCTTGAGGATGCATCTTCAGGTGTTCGACGGGATTTGAAGTAGTCTATAAAGACTTCACTCAAATCTACAGCCTTTTCTTGGTCATTTATTTGCAGGGCCGTCTGCTTAGTCGCTTCCTTTCCATCGGATGATTCCGGAGATATCTCTGCCGGAGCAAGAACTCGACGGCTTTGTACCACGATTCTTACATCATCGAGGTTCTCGTCAGCTAGCTCTTTCGCGAGCTTGGCTAATGCATCCGCTTTACTATTTTCCGCACGTGGTATGCTTTCCAGAGTGTAGGAAGGAATCTGGGTCAACTGTTGCTGCACCTTCTCGCCGTATTTCACCAGTTCGAGTTTGCACGTTTGGTAGACGTCATTTACTTGACTGACGACCAGTTGAGAATCTCCATATATAAGGAGATTTTCAATTCCCATGTCGATGGCGATCTCGAGGCCTGCTATCAAAGCTTCGTATTCGGCTTCATTGTTCATCCTCGGCTCTGTTAAGGAGAAAGCAAAGCGCATTATCCCTCCTTGTGGAGTTACGAAGATGAGACCTACCCCCGATTTGATTATAGGGGTGCTTTGTTTGCGCTTCTTCATGGAAGACCCTCCATCAAAATAGAGTTCCCATCGGGTATCACTACCATCGATCGCATCAAACGCATGTTCGTCTGGCAGCTCACAATTCAGAGGAGAATCGGCAGGTATCGGATGCTCGGCGAGGAAGTCGGCGATGGCCTGGCCTTTCACTGTCTTAAGAGGTTGATAAGTTATTGAGAACTCCATCAAGAGCAAGGCCCATTTAGCGAGCCAACCTGTCAGTATGGCCTCTGACATCAAATATTTGAGAGGGTCCACCTTCGATATGAGACGGACTTCATGTGCCAATGCATAGTGCCTGAGTTTTGTTATCGCGAAGATCAATGCCAGACAGTGTTTTTCGATGGGGGAATAGTTGCTTTCTTCCCCCAGGAGAACTCGACTTAAGTAATAGAGAGCTCTTTCTTTCCCTTGGTCATTCTCTTGTGCTCATAATGCACCTAAGGAACCTTCGAGGGCGGTTGTATAAAGAATGAGAGGCTTTCCCTTGACCGGAGCGGCCAGCACTGGCGGGTTCTGCAGATACTGCTTGATTTCGTCCAGCGCGTCTTAGCATTTTTGATCCCAGACGAACGGGGTTCCCTTCTTCATCAGATGACTATAAGGACGGCACTTGCCTGAAAGATTGGCTATAAATCGCTGGATATATGCGAGCTTCCCTTGGAGAGATCGCAATTGCTTAAGATTCTTTGGCGGAGGTATTTCCATGATCGCCTTGATCTTTGACGGATCTATCTCGATACCTCGGTGTCGGACGATGAATCCTAGGAATTTGCCCGAGGAAACTCCGAATGTGCACTTGAGAGGGCTCATCTTCAAGTTGTATTGTCGAAGCCGTTGAAATACGGTCTTCAGATGCTTTAAATACTCCTCATATGATTTGCTCTTAACCACGACGTCGTCGATATAGCATTCGACGATTTCATGTATAAGGTCATCGAAGATCTTTATCATGGCCCTTTGATAGGTGACACCGGCGTTTTTTAGACCGAAGGGCATCACCTTGTAGCAGAATATACCCAAAGGGGTCCGGAAAGCGGTGTGCTTCTGGTCTTCGCGATGCATCTTTATCTGATTATATCCTGATGAGCCGTCCATGAAGGAGAAAACCTCGTGAGTGTACGTGTTATCTATCATCAGCTCGGTGACTGGTACTGGGAAATCATCCTTTGGGCAGCCTTTATTGAGATCCCGAAAGTCTACACATATGCGCACCGTCCCATTTTTCTTCCAATCAGGATACTGAACTTCCTGGATAAACCCAGAGTCGATCAGCTTCTTGACTTCGGCGTTAATGCTCATCTCAAGCTCGAGCCGCATTCTTCTCAGTGCTTGTTTGATTGGCTTAACGTCTGGGGATATCGCCAATATATGCATATTAATTTCTGGATCTAGTCCTGGCATTTCGGAATAGTTCCATGCGAAGCAATCTTTATGTTAGTTATGTATATGCCCTAGAGGCCATTTTTGTACATATGATGTATATTATAATGGATGCTTGGATATATATAGAGAGGACTTTCTTGCTCGTCATAATAGTATGCTATTTGGTTTTCCTTTATCTTAACATGTTGACTTGTATTGGTTTACTGTCTTTCTCTCACATATTGATAAAGCCCTTAGGATCTGTACTCGACTACTGGGACTATAATGAGATCATACTAGTGGGGCCAGAGTAGTCGATGAGTACATCCTATAACTGTTCCTAGTCGAGGGTATATCGAGACAGGGCATCGATACACCAGAGTAGACTAGCGTATACGCATCTTGACCCATATGATGGGCGATGGATGGTTCCATATCCATCGGTATTTTGACATCAAGGATGGTGTACGGGTGCTCAGTGGAGACTGGGTACACTGGACGGACTCACCGAGAACTCCCAGATGGTGATATACCACACGTCAGATAGCAATTCTCCGGTGACACTGGTACAGGTTAGTCTGTAGACCCGAGATCGTCATAGAGTCTTGTGTGATTCCCACTGTGCTTTGATTTCCACCTTACCACGTCCAAGAGGGCGTGCAAAACGGTGGCTTTTGGGTACAGTCCCGAATCACATGGAGGCAATGAGCGATAGGAGGGGATTCGTCTCTCCCGATATAGGGAGTTGATGTTGTGCTGTGTTCGATTGGCTATAACTGGAAGTCCCTGGCCAAGGCTGATATAGAGATATACTGTTAAGTGTTACCAGTAGTTTCTCGACCTGTTATGAGCCTCACATCGACATGACTTATCGGTTACTGGGATCTGACGTATACCACCCCTAGACTTGATATGCGACATATCAGACGAACAGACCGGACTGTACGGGAGTGTTACTGATTGGATTCACAGGAGAACGTACAGGCTAGCTTGTTGATCTTCTGATCGCTCAATACCTGGGTGGCTGTTACGTTTAGCTGACCGCTTGCAGCTTGTGGGTGTTTGATATGATCATCACCGGCTACCGGCGTATTGACGATTCTTTAGAGTCCTACACAGATGTTTCTTGGCTCAGGAAAAACGGAGTAGAGGCACATATGTGATATGTGTAGGACCGAGGATAATGCGATATGAGATACCGTATTATATTCTCGTGATATTTAGATATGAACCGGGTCATTAGATCAAGTGTTGATTCGATGAATCAGTACATGATATATTAGTCCGTTATATTCGATATAGCCGAATTGTCGGATCAAGTGTTAATTCGATGATTTAATGTATAATAATATATATGATATATTGTATTACATTATCTAATATTGGCTCTCTTTATTATTTCATTTTCTTACCGGATAATACATTGATATATATGCGATATATGTTAATTGTATTATTTTCTTTTGTTGCAAATATATAATATATATGTGATATATATTATTGTGACATGATATGATTAATAAAGGAACATGATTAGTGGAGATTAAGCAAGGTTAGGGTTTGATTAGGGTTAGCTCCTTCTTGCACCATCTAGAAGCTTTCCTTTTGTCAAGTGTAAGATATTATGGTTGATATTATCTTTGTTAGTTATATGTATGCCCTAGAGGCCATTACTGTACATTGGATGTATATTGTAGTGGATGCTGGGACATATATAGATAGGACTTTCTTGCTCGACATGATAGTACGCTATCTGGTTGCTGTTTATCTTAACGTGTATACTTTCTGTCTCTCTGTTACATGTTGATAAAGCCCTTAGGATGTGTACTCGACTTCCAGGGCTGTGATGCAGATCATACTAGTGGGGCCTGGATAGTCCATGAGTACATCCTTGAAATGTTCCTAGTTGTGTGAATATCGAGACGGGGCATCGATATTCCAGAGTAGACTAGCGTATATCTTCTCGACCCATGCGATGGGCGATGGATGATCCCATATCCATTGGTGTTTGACATCGGAGATGGTATGCGGGTGCTCAGTGCAGACAGGGTACACTGAACGGACTCGCCGAGAACTCCCAGATGGTATTATACCTCACGTCAGATGGCAGTTCTCTGGTGACACTGGTACAGCTTAGTCTGTTGACCCGAGATCGTCATAGATTCTTGTGTGTCTCCCACTGTGCTTTGATTTCCACCCTACCACGGCTCTACTGAGTTGTGCAAACAGGTGGTTTTTGGGTACAGTCCCGATTCACATGGAGGCAATGAGCGATAGGAGGGGATTCGTCTCTCCCGGTATTGGGGGTTGATGTTGCGCTCTGCTCGACTGGCCATAACAGGAAATCCCTGGCCAGGGTTGCAGTGATATACTGGTAAGAGTTATCAGTAGTTTCACGAATGTTATGGACCTCAAGTCGGCATGACTTATCGAGCTACTAGGGTCTGACGTTTACCACCCCTAGGCGAGATATGCGACATATCAGACGAACAGACCGGACTGTACGGTATGTGTTACTGGTTGGATTCATAGGAGTGTGAGCGGGCTTGCTCGTCGATCTTCTGATCGCTCAATACCCGGGTGGCTGTTACGTTTAGCAGACCGCTTGCGGCTTGTGGGTGTTTGATATGATCATCATCTGCTGCCGGCGTATTGACGAGTCTTTAGAGTCCTACACAGAGGTTTCCTGGCTCAAGCGAAATGAAATAGGAGCGGATATGAGATATGTGCGGGACCGAGAATAATGCGTGTATGTGATACCGTATTCCATTCTCGCGATGAATGTATCGATTAGGTTGTATGCGATATAACCTAGTTATCGAATCAAGGATTGATTCGATAAGCCGACACGTTGGATACTAGCCGGTTGTATGCGATATGACCGGATCATTGAATCAAGTGTTGATTTAATGTATAATTATATATTTGATATATTACTTTGCATTAACTAGTATTGGTTCACTTTAAATGGATTTACTCACTTGGTTTGTGCACATTGTATATGTGATATATTTTGTGCACATGATTGTATCGTGTTTGATGATACATGCAAGCTAGGGTTAGTGTAAAGAATTAGACCATGGTTAAGTTTATGATTAGGGTTTTCTTTTTTCTTATTCATTTATTTATTCTTTTTGTTTATTTTGGAAAAAGGAAATGATAAAGAAAATAGAATGGTGGCTTGATTTGTTTGTAGTTGAAGTTTCTTGAAACTTTGACTAAGTCACCATTCTTGTCTCATCCTTAACCCTAACCATTCAAGTTAACCATGGTCCATTCTCTACAACTAACCAAGGGTTAGTAAATGATAAGTATTGATTTATTTATCATTTACATAACACTTATCATAATTCTTTATCATCTTCTTCTTCATCTTCAACTTGAAGAAAGCTTGCACCATCAATGGCAACTAGCCAAAATGAGTGAGAAATCCAAATCTAAAGTCTACCCACTTCCTATTTCTTCATCCTCTACCTCTTGCCAAGTTGTATAGGGTGTTTCCTTCACAAGTTTTCAAGGCTTGGTGAAGTTGGAGCTTGTTCTTGTGATGCCTCGATGTAGATCATCTTCGGCATCGAACCGACGATCAAGCCCGCCCATTCTTCGATGATGCCAATGCTAGAGTCAAGGGTTCGATTTGGACAGCGGAGGGAGATCATCGCGAAGCTTAGGAAGTGGTGGACCGGATCTACAAAGGTTGTAGTCACTTTCCCTCAGCATTTAATTCGATTACATGCTTGCTTCGCTTATATATCTAGTTAATGATCCGTATTAGGGTTTGTAGGCACCCGTAAAATTTGATTAGTGCATGTTTGATCACTTGTGAGACTCCATTAGAGTGCCTAGGAACCCTACAATCTTATGACTCATTCTTTAACCTAACCAAACCCTAGCCCTAGTTTATTCTCTACAAAGGTTAACCTTCTCATCCTTGACCATGGTTCCATAATCAATCATATATTCCTTTCCCTATTCATCACAAAAGGATTACTCTCTCATTATTCATCATCTTCTTCTCTCTTGAGCTTTGAGAAAGCTTGCTTGATTTTCCTTTTGTGATGATTTCTTATGAGAATATGATATAAAAAGATAGCATAAATACTACTTCATCATCCTCATCTAATCTAGCCCATTAGATTAGGGTGTTCACCTCATTAGAGTGAGAGAGCTTGAGTTATTGCAACTTCGACGTAGATCATCGGAGAAACGGAACACTACAAGCTAGCATGGATCGTTCGAGTCGTGGAGCCTCTCTTGAGTCCGGGAGATCGTAGATCGCGGCAAAGGGACTTCTACTCGGAGCCTATGAAGCGAAGGAGCGGACTACAAAGGTTGTAATCGCTCACACTTAGTAGTAAAGATATTTACTTGCATGTTAAACCCTAATAATCTAGCAAAGATCCCGGCTTTGGGTTGTTCGGCACGTCTAAAATTTTATCCGGGCATGTTTGATGCCTTATGAACCTTCACAAGAGTGCCTAGGAACCCTACAGTGGTATCAGAGCCTAGCTAGAGCATTAGGCGACGTGTTTACGAAGTTAAAACTCCGAACGAACTCCGATACGATGATTTGAACCCCTCTCTGGACTTTTTCTAAAAACTGTGATTTTTCTATATTAAAAATACCTAAAAATAACAGCAGGGAATTATAAGAATAACAGTGAAATACGACAGGCTAAACCGTACGTACTGCCGCGGAACCGCGGCTAATCCTTGCTTGGGCCGCGGATCTGCGGCCGTACAGTGAAGTTTGACTTTTTGTTTTGCACCGTTATGACCTTCTCTGTTAGTGATAATTTCTGGGTATTTTTCATATGACTCAAGTGTTGAGTGTTCTGGGGTTTATTTTGTAATCGTAGAGTCGATCGGAATATTTAAATTCGTTTTTATTTCCGGATATTTAGAAACTGTTAAAATGTTCGAACGGATATCATTAAACTCACTTTTTCCCGGCATGAAAAACTTTCAAGTGTTGAATTTTTATCGGGTTTAAATCTTTCGGAAAAATGTGCAAGTAACGCGGTGGACCCTCTAGAAGAACACAAACCTCAACTCGATTATGTGACCGTCTTGAACTGCCTCTAAACCTTAGGGTTTGGGGCAGTACGGCGTGCCATATATGAGGCGTTGGCTTGACCCTTCTATGGCTGGATCATCGGTACTGTGACAGTTTCAGGGATTATTTGAACTCCGCTCAAGTGTTGAGTTATTTAGGAAATTTTGGGTATTTGATTATCTGCTTGAAAAGTTTAATACTGTCTATTTATCTGGAATGTGATACAATATGTGGAATTCATAAAGTTAGGCATGAAATGTGAAGTATGTGATATTTCGGATTTACGATGTCTAAAGTGATTGTGGATTCCAAATATTGTAGTTTTACAATTTCTTTTCTGTGACCGTAAGTGTAGTATATAGTTGTATTGCCGGTTTTCGTTGCTATACCTAAACGACGATCGGCGTATGCATACTTACTTACGTTGATGATATGTGATATTATGTGGTGCTGTGATATGTTATATTGGATCGTCGTGTTCTGAATAGCCGGGGGGTTTATGTGAGATGAGGGTTTTTATTTTCATTCATGTAAAATTCATTTGTATGTAATATTCTTTTATTGGGGCACTTCCGGGATGAGGTTGATGTCAGCAGTGTATATTATTTACTTTTCCGCATTAGGTAGACCCAAGGAGGGGAGCACAAGTAACCGGGTTCTAGGGTCCAGTGGGAGGCCATCTAGAGGAGTCGAGACCGGGTCTCCTAACCCTAGAATTGGCAGTGTTACTTGCCGCTCTCGTAGGGGTCTTGGGATGTGGGTTTGGCTATTCGTCGCGACCGTAGAATCCGTGTTTTACACAGACTCGTATTGAAAACACGGACGACCTAGTATATCCAATATTTCATATATGTTCTTCTGCTGCAATGTTCTGTGATGTGATCATATTACTGCCTGCGACGAATGCTTATACTATATATATATATGCTGATATATAAATATTACTGCTTTCGTTTCTTCTGTGATGCTTAGGAAGTATAAGCTGATGGGATTTTATTAATGAGATTAATAAAAAGAAAAGAAACCTAAAAGATGTTGTAGAATCAAAACTTTATAAAAAAGGTAGCTACAGTTTTGCTTTGCATAGCGGTATATATGATATACCCTGCACCTTATTCGATGAGGAAAGAGCCGAGATCCCTTCACCGGGAGTGACCTCTTTAGCGAAACTCGCAGATGCTACAAACTAGCGGTTTAGTTTTTGACAGCTTATATAGTTCTTGCTTTGCACAGTGATATATGTGATATATCCTGCACCTTATTCGATGGGGAAAGAGCCGAGATCCCTTCACCGGGAGTGACCTCTTTAGCGAAACTAGAAAAGCCTCAAAAACACTCCTTTTTCAAAAACTACTCGATTCTACAACGATATCAAGTTCATTACGCTCATGGTTTTCTGAAAAACCTGTGTAGCCCTCCGTCATTTCAGATAGATATTATTTAGTATTCGTGCTATGTTTGTTGACTTAGTCAAGGCGCAGTGTACGGTAGCTAAATAGTGTTTATCTACTAAAGCATGAGATGTGATTGGATTAGGGTAGTCGTACGGCCTAGTTAACTCAGTCAAGGGTCGTACGGGTGGGTTTAATTCAATCGGGAAATGTATGGATTGAACTTGACTTGCGATTTATGGTTTGTTGACTTAGTCAAGGTCATAGATCGCTAGGGGCAAAATTTTATCGGGAATTTGAAGTGTTGAAATTTGCAATGAGATTGCATACCTCCTATGAGATAGTTGGATCCCGATACCCACTGCGAGTAAGAGTTACTCCTGGGAGAGTTTTACACAGGACAATTAGCCGATCAAGTAGGTGTCTAGAAAAGTGTTAACGAGGTTACGCCTCTGGGAAAACGAGGTTTACTTTAATTAGGTACGTACGAAAGCACGGGGAACCTCCCTCAAGTACCGACACTGATCTGGCTGAAAGATTGACGAAATTGTAGGGTGTAATTAATCCCAGCTAATCTTACCTTTTAGGGTTTGAAGGAAGATTTGATAAAAACAGTGGGAGACATCCTGATTAGATAAGATAATAACCAATCTAATCTTGCAAGAGCATACGCTAAAGTGTTTTCTTCTCTTTCTCTCCAGGTAGCGACCATGTCAGGCCATAATCAAGATAATAATATGGATGTATTGACTGAACCGGCTTATTATACTGAGTAGGGGAACGTTGGTCCCGTTCTTTCTTATAAGAGTTATAAGATTGAACAGGAAACAGGAGAATATCTAGATTCTCACGCCGCCCAAACGGAGAACATGCATGTTGATGCAACTTCTTCGGGTGTGTTAGTTATTGAGAATTGTTTCTCAGTTCACCCTACGTCCTGGGTATTAGATACCGGATCAGGATCCCACATATGTAAATTGTTACATGGGCTACGGAAAGGTAGAGAACTGGGAAAAGGTGATCATTCCGTTTAAGTAGGGAATGGTGCAAGTATTGCAGCCAAAGCAGTTGCCGAATATCACCTAGTATTACCAAGTCGTAATATAATGATTCTGAATGAATGCTATTATATACCGAACATGATGTGCAACATTATATCAGTTTCTTTATTAAGTAAAGAAGGATATAATTTTGTAATACAGGATAATGTTATGAACATCTTCCTAAATCAAAAGTTGATTGCATCAAGCTCGTTACATAATGGCATATTCATTCTCAATCAAAACACGGTACTCAATATACAAAACACACACAAGAGGAAAAGTTCAGAAATGAACGAATCCTTCTTGTGGCATTGTAGACTTGGCCATATCAATGAGACACGGCTAGCTAAGTTACATAAGAATAGATATTTGAATTCATTCGAATTATCATCTTATGATACTTGTCATTCATGTCTCAAAGGAAAAATGACCAAAACTCCGTTTAGTGGACACGGAGAAAGAGTTACGGAACTCTTAGGACTGGTACATAGTGATGTATGCGGTCCTATGTCTACACGCCAGGAACGGTTCTTCCTACTTCATTACATTCACTGACGATCTCTCTAGATACGGGCATGTGTTCCTGTTGAAACACAAGTCTGAAGCTTTTGAGAAATTCAGAGAATATAAGCACGAAGTAGAGAACCAAAAGGGCAAAAGCATAAAGATTCTTCGATCTGATCGAGGAGGTGAACACCTAAGCAATGAGTTCCTAGATTATCTAAAAGAGAATGGGATTCTCTCTTAGCTTACTCCTCCTTATACACCACAGCACAACGGTGTATCGGAGCGGAGGAATTGCACCCTATTAGATATTGTGCGCTCTATGATGAGCGACGCTGAGTTACCTATTTCCTTCTGGGGTATGCGCTTGAGACAGCCATATACCTATTGAATCTAGTTCCGTCTAAATCTGTACCTACCACACCATATGAGATATGGAGTGGGAAGAGACCATATTTTAAACGAGTTAAGATATGGGGTTGTCCGGCCTATGTCAAAAGGCAAAATCCGGACAAACTCGAGGCACGATCAGTTCTTTGCAAGTTTGTGGGATATCCAAAGAATTCTCAAGGATATTTTTTCTACCACGTTGAGGAACAAAAAGTGTTTGTTGGTCAACATGCCACCATTTTGGAAAAGGAATTTCTTGCAAAAGAAATTAGTGGCAAAGAGGTAGAGCTGGAAGAGGTTCCAGCACCACAAACTACAACTGATGATTTGTTAGAACCAGAGAATTCAGTAGTACCCGACGAACCCCAGCCTCTCCGCCGATCTAGTACGGTTTCTCGTCCACCAGAGAGATACTACGGTTTTCTCATTGATGGTGGAAGCGAGGATTGCATCATGGAAGATGATGACCCGACTAGTTTCGAGCAGGCCATCACGAGTGGTGACTCTGTGAAATGGCTGGATGCAATGCGATCTGAGTCGGAATCCATATACACCAACAAAGTATGGACTTTGGAAAATGCTCCTGAAGGGGTAAAACCCATTGGGAGCAAGTGGATCTTTAAAAAGAAATTTGGTGTAGATGGAAAAGTTGAGACTTTCAAAGCTAGACTTGTAGCAAAAGGTTTTCGTCAACGACCAGGTGTGGATTATGACGAAACCTTTTCTCCAGTGGCTATGCTTAAGTCCATCCGGATCTTACTTGCCATTGCTGCATACCATGACTACGAAATCTGGCAAATGGATGTTAAGACCTCCTTTCTAAACGGTGATTTAGAAGAGTGCGTGTACATGACTCAGCCAGAGGGCTTCGTAGATAGTGGGAGAAGCGGAAAGGTATGCAAGCTGCTTAAATCCATTTATGGGTTAAAGCAAGCATCGCGGAGCTGGAACATCTGTTTTGATGTTGTAGTCAAAGAGTTTGACTTCATCAAAAATATATATGAACCTTGTATCTATAAGAAGGTAGCAGAGAGTAAGATTGTCTTCCTCGTATTGTACGTGGATGACATACTCTTGATAGGAAATGATATTCTTATGTTGCAATCAGTCAAGCTCTTCTTATCACAAAGATTCTCGATGAAAGATCTAGGTGATGCCTCCTGCATATTGGCAATCATGATCTATAGAGATAGATCTAAACGGATACTGGGATTGTCCCAATCCAGGTACATTGACACCATACTAAAGAGGTTTAGTATGGAAGAATCCAAGCGTGGGACCCAACCCACGATCTCTGGACTCACTCTCTCCAAAGAGATGTCTCCCAAGACTGATTTGGAGAGAGCTCGCATGCAAGGGATACCCTATGCTTCGGCAGTAGGCTCTATCATGTATGCGATGCTGTGTACCAGACCCGATGTAGCATACTCACTAAGTGTAGTGAGTCGGTATCAAGCAGATCCTGGAGAGAGTGACTGGACAGCTGTGAAGAACATTCTCAAGTACTTGCGAAGGACTAAAGAGATGTTCTTAGTGTATGGTAACGGAGAACTCCAGGTAGAGTCCTTTACCGATTCCAGCTTCCAAAGTGATCAGGACGACTCTAAGTCGCACTCGGGATTTGTCTTTACCCTCAATGGAGGGGCGGTATGTTGGAAGAGTTCCAAACAGTATACCGTTGCAGACTCGACGATGGAGGCTGAATACATCGCTGCTAAAGAGGCTGTCTGGATAAAGAAGTTCATTAGTGAACTTGGTGTGGTTCCATCCATTGAGCATCCAATACCTCTGTATTGCGATAACAATGGAGCTGTGGCTTTCGCCAAGGAACCCAGGTCCCATCAGAAGTCCAGACATATTCTGAGGCGGTATCACCTGATCAGGGAGATAGTTGATCGCTGGGGGATCGAGGTCAGGAGAGTAGATACGAAGGACAACACTTCGGATCCACTCACGAAGGCCATTCTCTAGATACAGTTCAATAGATTATTCGGGATGCTAGGTATGAGATACTACAGCAGCTGGCCTTAGTGCAAGTGGGAGATTGTTAGTTATGTATATGCCTTAGAGGCCATTGTTGTACATATGATGTATATTATAATGGATGCTTGGATATATATAGAGAGGACTTTCTTGCTCGTCATAATAGTATGCTATTTGGTTTTCCTTTATCTTAACATGTTGACTTGTATTGGTTTACTGTCTTTCTCTCACATGTTGATAAAGCCCTTAGGATCTGTACTCGACTACTGGGACTATGATGAGATCATACTAATGTGGCCAGAGTAGTCGACGAGTACATCCTATAACTGTTCCTAGTCGAGGGTATATCGAGACAGGGCATCGATACACCAGAGTAGACTAGCGTATACGCATCTTGACCCATATGATGGGCGATGGATGGTCCCATATCCATCGGTGTTTTGACATCAAGGATGGTGTACGGGTGCTCAGTGGAGACTGGGTACACTGGACGGACTCGCCGAGAACTCCCAGATGGTGATATACCATACGTCAGATGGCAGTTCTCCGGTGACACTGGTACAGGGTAGTCTGTAGACCCGAGATCGTCATAGAATCTTGTGTGATTCCCACTGTGCTTTGATTTCCATCTTACCACGTCCAAGAGGGCGTGCAAAACGGTGGCTTTTGGGTACAGTCCCGAATCACATGGAGGCAATGAGCGATAGGAGGGGTTTCGTCTCTCCCGGTATAGGGAGTTGATGTTGTGCTGTGTTCGATTGGCTATAACTGGAAGTCCCTGGCCAGGGCTGATATAGAGATATACTGGTAAGTGTTACCAGTATTTTCTCGACCTGTTATGAGCCTCACATCGACACGACTTATCGGTTACTGGGGTCTGACGTATACCACCCCTAGACTTGATATGCGACATATCAGACGAACAGACCGGACTGTACGGGAGTGTTACTGATTGAATTCACAGGAGATCGTACAGGCTAGCTTGTTGATCTTCTGATCGCTCAATACCTGGGTGGCTGTTATGTTTAGCTGACCGCTTGCAGCTTGTGGGTGTTTGATATGATCATCACCTGCTACCGGCGTATTGACGATTCTTTAGAGTCCTACACAGAGGTTTCTTAGCTCAGGCAAAACGGAGTAGAGGCACATATGTGATATGTGCAGGACCGAGGATAATGCGATATGAGATACCGTATTATATTCTCGCGATATTTAGATATGAACAGGGTCATCGGATCAAGTGTTGATTCGATAAATCGGTACATGATATATTAGTCGGTTATATTCGATATAGCCGAATTGTCGGATCAAGTGTTAATTCGATGATTTAATGTATAATAATATATATGATATATTGTATTATATTATCTAATATTGGCTCGCTTTATTATTTTATTTTCTCACCGGATAATACATTGATATATATGCGATATATGTTAATTGTATTATTTTCTTTTGTTGCAAATATATAATATATATGTGATATATATTATTGTGACATGATATGATTAATAATGGAACATGATTAGTGGAGATTAAGCAAGGTTAGGGTTTGATTAGGGTTAGCTCCTTCTTGCGCCATCTAGAAGCTTTCCTTTTGTCAAGTGTAAGATATTATGGTTGATATTATCTTATGACTCATTCTTTAACCTAACCAAACCCTAGCCCTAGTTTATTCTCTAGAAAGGTTAACCTTCTCATCCTTGACCATGGTTCCATAATCAATCATATATTCCTTTCCCTATTCATCATAAAAGGATTACTCTCTCATTATTCATCATCTTCTTCTCTATTGAGCTTTGAGAAAGCTTGGTTGATTTTCCTTTTGTGATGATTTCTTATGAGAATATGATATAAAAAGATAGCATAAATACTACTCCATCATCCTCATCTAATCTAGCCCATTAGATTTGCGTGTTCACCTCATTAGAGTGAGAGAGCTTGAGTTATTGCAACTTCGACGTAGATCATCGGAGAAACGGAACACTACAAGCTAGCATGGATCGTTCGAGTCGTGGAGCCTCTCTTGAGTCTGGAAGATCGTAGATCGCGGCAAAGGGACTTCTACTCGGAGCCTATGAAGCGAAGGAGCGGACTACAAAGGTTGTAATCCCTCACACTTAGTAGTAAAGATGTTTACTTGCATGTTAAACCCTAATAATCTAGCAAAGATCCCGGCTTTGGGTTGTTCGGCACGTCTAAAATTTTATCCGGCCATGTTTGATGCCTTACGAACCTTCACAAGAGTGCCTAGGAACCCTACAGTAGTATCAGAGCCTAGCTAGAGCATTAGGCGACGTGTTTACGAAGTTAAAACTCCGAACGAACTCCGATACGACGATTTGAACCCCTCTCTGGACTTTTTCTAAAAACTGTGATTTTTCTATATTAAAAATACCTAAAAATAACACAGGGAATTATAAGAATAACAGTGAAATACGACAGGCTAAACCGTACGTACTTCCGCGGAACCACGGCTAATCCTTGCTTGGGCCGCGGATCCGCGGCCGTACCGTGAAGTTTGACTTTTTGTTTTGCACCATTATGACCTTCTCTGTTAATGATAATTTCTGGGTATTTTTCATATGACTCAAGTGTTGAGTGTTCTGGGGTTTATTTTGTAATCATAGATTCGATCAGAATATTTAAATTCGTTTTTATTTCCGGATATTTAGAAACTGTTAAAATGTTCGAACGGATATCATTAAACTCACTTTTTCCCGGCATGAAAAACTTTCAAGTGTTGAATTTTTATCGGGTTTAAATCTTTCGGAAAAATATGCAAGTAACGCGGTGGACCCTCTAGAAGAACACAAACCTTAACTCGATTATGTGACCGTCTTGAACTGCCTCTAAACCTTAGGTTTAGGGCAGTACGGCGTGCCACATGTGAGGTGTTGGCTTGACCCTTCTACGGCTGGATCATCGGTACTGTGACAGTTTCTGGGATTATTTGAACTCCGCTCAAGTGTTGAGCTATTTAGGAAATTTTGGGTATTTGATTATCTGCTTGGAAAGTTTAATACTGTCTATTTATCTGGAATGTGATACAATATGTGGAATTCATAAAGTTAGGCATGAAATGCGAAGTATGTGATATTTCGGATTTACGATGTCTAAAGTGATTGTGGATTCCAAATATTGTAGTTTTACAATTTCTTTTCTGTGACCGTAAGTGTAGTATGTAGTTGTATTGCCGGTTTTCGTTGCTATACATCAACGACGATCGGTGTATGCATACTTACTTACGTTGATGATATGTGATATTATGTGTTGCTGTGATATGTTATATTGGATCGTCCTGTTCTGAATAGCTGGGGGTTTTATGTGAGATGAGGGTTTTTATTTTCATTCATGTAAAATTCATTTGTATGTAATATTCTTTTATTGGGGCACTTCCGGGATGAGGTTGATGTCACCAGTGTATATTATTTACTTTTCCGCATTAGGTAGACCCAAGGAGGGGAGCACAAGTAACCGGGTTCTAGGGTCCAGTGGGAGGCCATCTCGAGGAGTCGAGACCGGGTCTCCTAACCCTAGAATTGGCAGTGTTACTTGCCGCTCTCGTAGGGGTCTTGGGATGTGGGTTTGGCTATTCGTCGCGACCGTGGAATCCGTGTTTTACATAGGCTCGTATTGAAAACACGGACGACCTAGTATATCCAATAATTCATATATGTTCTTCTACTGCAATGTTCTGTGATGAGATCATATTACTGCCTGAGACGAATGCTTATACTATATATATATATATATATATATATATATATATATGCTGATATATAAATATTACTGCTTTCGTTTCTTCTGTGATGCTTAGGAAGCATAAGCTGATGGGATTTTATTAATGAGATTAATAAAAAGAAAAGAAACCTAAAAGATGTTGTAGAATCAAAACTTTATAAAAAAGGTAGCTACAGTTTTGCTTTGCATAGCGGTATATATGATATACCCTGCACCTTATTCGATGAGGAAAGAGCCGAGATCCCTTCACCGGGAGTGACCTCTTTAGCGAAACTGGCAGATGCTACAAACTCGCGGTTTAGTTTTTGACAGCTTATATAGTTCTTGCTTTGCACAGTGATATATGTGATATATCCTGCAACTTATTCGATGGGGAAAGAGCCGAGATCCCTTCACCGGGAGTGACCTCTTTAGCGAAACTAGAAAAGCCTCAAAAACACTCATTTTTCAAAAACTACTCGATTCTACAACGATATAAAGTTCATTACGCTCATGGTTTTCTGAAAAACCTGTGTAGCCCTCCGTCATTTTAGATAGATATTATTTAGTATTCGTGCTATGTTTGTTGACTTAGTCAAGGTGTAGTGTACGGTAGCTAAATAGTGTTTATCTGCTAAAGCATGAGATGTGATTGGATTAGGGTAGTCGTACGGCCTTGTTAACTCAGTCAAGGGTCGTACGGGTGGGTTTAATTCAATCGGGAAATGTACGGATTGAACTTGACTTGCGATTTATGGTTTGTTGACTTAGTCAAGGTCATAGATCACTAGGGGCAAAATTTTATCGGGAATTTCAAGTGTTGAAATTTGCAATGAGGTTGCATACCTCCTATGAGATAGTTGGATCCCGATACCCACTGCGAGTAAGAGTTACTCCTAGAAGAGTTTTACACAGGACAATTAGCCGATCAAGTAGGTGTCTAGAAAAGTGTTAACGAGGTTACGCCTCTGGGAAAACGAGGTTTACTTTAATTAGGTCCGTGCGAAAGCACGGGGAACCTCCCTCAAGTACCGACACTGATCTGACTGAAAGATTGACGAAATTGTAGGGTGTAATTAATCCCAGCTAATCTTGCCTTTTAGGGTTTGAAGGAAGATATGATAAAAACAGTGGGAGACATCCTGATTAGATAAGATAATAACCAATCTAATCTTGCAAGAGCATACGCTAAAGTGTTTTCTTCTCTTTCTCTCTAGGTAGCGACCATGTCAGGCCATAATCAAGATAATAATATGGATGTATTGACTGAACCGGCTTATTATACTGAGCAGGGGAACGTTGGTCCCGTTCTTTCTTATAACAGTTATTAGACTGAACAGGAAACAGGAGAATATCTAGATTCTCACGCCGCCCAAACGGAGAACATGCATGTTGATGCAACTTCTTCGGGTGTGTTAGTTATTGAGAACTGTTTCTCAGTTCACCCTACGTCCTGGGTATTAGATACCGGATCAAGATCCCACATATGTAAATTGTTACATGGGCTACGGAAAGGTAGAGAACTGGGAAAAGGTGATCATTCCGTTTAAGTAGGGAATGGTGCAAGTATTGCAGCCAAAGCAGTTGCCGAATATCACCTAGTATTACCAAGTCGTAATACAATGATTCTGAATGAATGCTATTATATACCGAATATGATGTGCAACATTATATCAGTTTCTTTATTAAGTAAAGAAGGATATAATTTTGTAATACAGGATAATGTTATGAACATCTTCCTAAATCAAAAGTTGATTGCATCAGGCTCGTTACATAATGGCATATTCATTTTCAATCAAAACACAGTCCTTAATATACAAAACACACACAAGAGAAAAAGTTCAGAAATGAACGAATCCTTCTTGTGGTATTGTAGACTTGGCCATATCAATGAGACACGGCTAGCTAAGTTGCATAAGAATGGATATTTGAATTCATTCAAATTATCATCTTATGATACTTGCCATTCATGTCTCAAAGGAAAAATGACCAAAACTCCGTTTAGTGGAAACGGAGAAAGAGTTACGGAACTCTTAGGACTGGTACATAGTGATGTATGCGGTCCTATGTCTACACACGCCAGGAACGGTTCTTCCTACTTCATTACATTCACTGACGATCTCTCTAGATACGGGCATGTGTTCCTGTTGAAACACAAGTCTGAAGCTTTTGAGAAATTCAGAGAATATAAGCATGAAGTAGAGAACCAAACGGGCAAAAGCATAAAGATTCTTCGATCTGATCGAGGAGGTGAATACCTAAGCAATGAGTTCCTAGATTATCTAAAAGAGAATGGGATTCTCTCTCAGCTTACTCCACCTTATACACCACAGCACAACGGTGTATTGGAGCAGAGGAATCGCACCCTATTAGATATTGTGCGCTCTATGATGAGCGACGCTGAGTTACCTATTTCCTTCTCGGGTTATGCGCTTGAGACAGCCATATACCTATTGAATCTAGTTCCGTCTAAATCTGTACCTACCACACCATATGAGATATGGAGTGGGAAGAGACCATATTTTAAACGAGTTAAGATATGGGGTTGTCCGGCCTATGTCAAAAGGCAAAATCCGGACAAACTCGAGGCACGATCAGTTCTTTGCAAGTTTGTGGGATATCCAAAGAATTCTCAAGGATATTTTTTCTACCACGCTGAGGAACAAAAAGTGTTTGTTGCTCAACATGCCACCATTTTGGAAAAGGAATTTCTTGCAAAAGAAATTGGTGGCAAAGAGTTAGAGCTGGAAGAGGTACCAGCACCACAAATTACAACTGATGATTTGTTGGAACCAGAGAATTCAGTAGTACCCGACGAACCCCAGCCTTTCCGCCGATCTAGTAGGGTTTCTCATCCACCAGAGAGATACTACGGTTTTCTCATTGATGGTGGAAGCGAGGATTGCATCATGGAAGATGATGACCCGACTAGTTTCGAGCACGCCATCACGAGTGGTGACTCTGTGAAATGGCTAGATGCAATGCGATCTGAGTCGGAATCCATGTACACCAACAATGTATGGACTTTGGAAAATGCTCCTGAAGGGGTAAAACCCATTGGGAGTAAGTGGATCTTTAAAAAAAAATTTGGTGTAGATAGAAAAGTTGAGACTTTCAAAGCTAGACTTGTAGCAAAGGGTTTTCTTCAATGACCAGGTGTGGATTATGACGAAACCTTTTCTCCAGTGGCTATGCTTAAGTCCATCCGGATCTTACTTGCCATTGCTGCATACCATGACTACGAAATCTGGCAAATGGATGTTAAGACCGCCTTTCTAAACGGTGATTTAGAAGAGTGCGTGTACATGACTCGGCCAGAGGGCTTCGTAGATAGTGGGAGCAGCGGAATGGTATGCAAGCTGCTTAAATCCATTTATGGGTTAAAGCAAGCATCGCGGAGTTGGAACATCTGTTTTGATGTTGTAGTCAAAGAGTTTGACTTCATCAAAAATATAGATGAACCTTGTATCTATAAGAAGGTAGCAGAGAGTAAAATTGTCTTCCTCGTATTGTACATGGATGACATACTCTTGATAGGAAATGATATTCCTATGCTGCAATCGGTCAAGCTCTTCTTATCACAAAGATTCTCGATGAAAGATCTAGGTGATGCCTCCTGCATATTGGCAATCATGATCTATAAAGATAGATCTAAACGGATACTGGGATTGTCCCAATCCAGGTACATTGACACCATACTAAAGAGGTTTAGTATGGAAGAATCCAAGCGTGGGAACGAACCCGCGATCTCTGGACTCACTCTCTCCAAAGAGATGTCTCCCAAGACTGATTTGGAGAGAGCTCGCATGCCAGGGATACCCTATGCTTCGACAGTAGGCTCTATCATGTATGCGATGCTGTGTACCAGACCCGATATAGCATACTCACTAAGTGTAGTGAGTCGGTATCAAGCAGATCCTGGAGAGAGTGACTGGACAGCTGTGAAGAACATTCTCAAGTACTTGCGAAGGACTAAAGAGATGTTCATGGTGTATGGTAACGGAGAACTCCAGGTAGAGTCCTTTACCGATTCCAGCTTCCAAAGTGATAAGGACGACTCTAAGTCGCACTCGCGATTTGTCTTTACCCTCAATGGAGGGGCGGTATGTTGGAAGAGTTCCAAACAGGATACCGTTGCAGACTCGACGATGGAAGCTGAGTACATCGCTGCCAAAGAGGCTGTCTGGATAAAGAAGTTCATTAGTGAACTTGGTGTGGTTCCATCCATTGAGCATCCAATACCTCTATATTGCGATAACAATTGAGCTGTGGCTTTGGCCAAGAAACCCAGGTCCCATCAGAAGTCCAGATATATTCTGAGGCGGTATCACCTGATCAGGGAGATAGTTGATCGCCGGGAGATCGAGGTCAGGAGAGTAGATACGAAGGACAACACTGCGGATCCACTCACGAAGGCCATTCCCTAGATACAGTTCGAGAGATTATTCGGGATGCTAGGTATGAGATACTACAGCTGCTGGCCTTAGTGCAAGTGGGAGATTGTTAGTTATGTATATGCCCTAGAGGCCATTGTTGTACATATGATGTATATTATAATGGATGCTTGGATATATATAGAGAGGACTTTCTTGCTCGTCATAATAGTATGCTATTTTGTTTTCCTTTATCTTAACATGTTGACTTGTATTGGTTTACTATCTTTTTCTCACATATTGATAAAGCCCTTAGGATCTGTACTCGACTACTGGGACTATGATGAGATCATACTAGTGGGGCCAGAGTAGTCGATGAGTACATCCTATAACTGTTCCTAGTCGAGAGTATATCGAGACAGGGCATTGATACACCAGAGTAGACTAGCGTATACGCATCTTGACCCATATGATGGGTGATGGATGGTCCCATATCCATCGGTGTTTTGACATCAAGGATGGTGTACGGGTGCTCAGTGGAGACTGGGTACACTGGACGGACTCGCCGAGAACTCCCAGATGGTGATATACCACACGTCAGATGGCAGTTCTCCGTGACACTGGTACAGGATAGTCTGTAGACCCGAGATCGTCATAGAGTCTTGTGTGATTCCTACTGTGCTTTGATTTCCACCTTACCACGTCCAAGAGAGCGTGCAAAACGGTTGCTTTTGGGTACAGTCCCGAATCACATGGAAGCAATGAGCGATAGGAAGGGATTCGTCTCTCCCGGTATAGGGAGTTAATGTTGTGCTGTGTTCGATTGGATATAACTGGAAGTCCCTGGCCAGGGCTGATATAGAGATATACTGGTAAGTGTTACCAGTAGTTTCTCGACCTGTTATGAGCCTCACATCGACACGACTTATCGGTTACTGGAGTCTGACGTATACCACCCCTAGACTTGATATGCGACATATCAGACGAACAGACCGGACTGTACGGGAGTATTACTTATTGGATTCACAGGAGAACGTACAAGCTAGATTGTTGATCTTCTGATCGCTCAATACCTGGGTGGCTGTTACGTTTAGCTGACCGCTTGCAGCTTGTGGGTGTTTGATATGATCATCACCTGCTACCGGCGTATTGACGATTCTTTAGAGTCTTACACAGAGGTTTCTTGGCTCAGGCAAAACGGAGTAGAGGCACATATGTGATATGTGCAGGACCGAGGATAATGCAATATGAGATACCGTATTATATTCTCACGATATTTAGATATGAACCGGGTCATCGGATCAAGTGTTGATTCGATGAATCGGTACATGATATATTAGTCGGTTATATTCGATATAGCCGAATTGTCGGATCAAGTGTTGATTCGATGATTTAATGTATAATAATATATATGATATATTGTATTACATTATCTAATATTGGCTCGCTTTATTATTTCATTTTCTCACCGGATAATACATTGATATATATGCGATATATGTTAATTGTATTATTTTCTTTTGTTGCAAATATATAATATATATGTGATATATATTATTGCGACATGATATGATTAATAATGGAACATGATTAGTGGAGATTAAGCAAGGTTAGGGTTTGATTAGGGTTAGCTCCTTCTTGCCCATCTAGAAGCTTTCCTTTTGTCTAGTGTAAGATATTATGGTTGATATTATCTTATGACTCATTCTTTAACCTAACCAAACCTTAGCCCTAGTTTATTCTCTACAAAGGTTAACCTTCTCATCCTTGACCATGGTTCCATAATCAATCATATATTCATTTCCCTATTCATCACAAAAGGATTACTCTCTCGTTATTCATCATCTTCTTCTCTCTTGAGCTTTGAGAAAGCTTGCTTTATTTTCCTTTTGTGATGATTTCTTGTGAGAATATAATATAAAAAGATTGCATAAATACTACTCCATCATCCTCATCTAATCTAGCCCATTAGATTAGGGTGTTCACCTCATTAGAGTGAGAGAGCATGAGTTATTGCAACTTCGACGTAGATCATCGGAGAAACGGAACACTACAAGCTAGCATGGATCGTTCGAGTCGTGGAGCCTCTCTTGAGTCCGGAAGATCGTGGATCGCGGCAAAGGGACTTCTACTCGGAGCCTATGAAGCGAAGGAGCGGACTACAAAGGTTGTAATCCCTCACACTTAGTACTAAAGATGTTTACTTGCATGTTAAACCCTAATAATCTAGCAAAGATCCCGGCTTTGGGTTGTTCGGCACGTCTAAAATTTTATCCGGGTATGTTTGATGCCTTATGAACCTTCACAAGAGTGCCTAGGAACCCTACAGTGGTATCAGAGCCTAGCTAGAGCATTAGGCGACGTGTTTACGAAGTTAAAACTCCGAAGGAACTCCGATACGACGATTTGAACCCCTCTCTGGACTTTTTCTAAAAACTGTGATTTTTCTGTATTAAAAATACCAAAAAATAACAGCACGGAATTATAAGAATAACAGTGAAATACGACAGGCTAAACCGTACGTACTGCCGCGGAACCGCGGCTAATCCTTGGTTGGGCCGCGGATCCGCGGCCGTACAGTGAAGTTTGACATTTTGTTTTGCACCGTTATGACCTTCTCTGTTAGTGATAATTTCTGGGTATTTTTCATATGACTCAAGTGTTGAGTGTTCTGGGGTTTATTTTGTAATCGTAGATTCGATCGGAATATTTAAATTCGTTTTTATTTCCGGATATTTAGAAACTGTTAAAATGTTCGAACGGGTATCATTAAACTCACTTTTTCCCGGCATGAAAAACTTTCAAGTGTTGAATATTTATCGGGTTTAAATCTTTCGGAAAAATGTGCAAGTAACGCGGTGGACCCTCTAGAAAAACACAAACCTTAACTTGATTATGTGACTGTCTTGAACTGCCTCTAAACCTTAGGGTTTGGGGCAGTACGACGTGCCACATGTGAGGCGTTGGCTTGACCCTTCTACGGCTGGATCATCGGTACTGTGACAGTTTCTGGGATTATTTGAACTCCGCTCAAGTGTTGAGCTATTTAGGAAATTTTGGGTATTTGATTATCTGCTCGGAAAGTTTAATACTGTCTATTTATCTGGAATGTGATACAATATGTGGAATTCATAATGTTAGACATGAAATGCGAAGTATGTGATATTTCGGATTTACGATGTCTAAAGTGATTGTGGATTCCAAATATTGTAGTTTTACAATTTCTTTTCTGTGACCGTAAGTGTAGTATGTAGTTGTATTGCCGGTTTTCGTTGCTATACATCAACGACGATCGGTGTATGCATACTTACTTACGTTGATGATATGTGATATTATGTGTTGTTGTGATATGTTATATTGGATCGTCGTGTTCTGAATAGCCGGGGGTTTTATGTGAGATGAGGGTTTTTATTTTCATTCATGTAAAATTCATTTGTATGTAATATTCTTTTATTGGGGCACTTCCGGGATGTGGTTGATGTCACCAGTGTATATTATTTACTTTTCCGCATTAGGTAGACCCAAGGAGGGGAGCACAAGTAAACGGGGGTCACGACCCGAAAAGAGCACGTGACTGGCACCTGAACCATATGAAATCTATAGGACTCCATCTGATCCAAGTAAGCCAAAAGCTCAGAAATCTAAAACCATTTTAAGAGTAAATAAGAAAACTGGTTTAAAGAAGTGAAGAAAAACATGTTTGGAGTCAAGGTTTTTAAATAGCTAAGCCGAATATGCATTTTTAAAATGTAAAGTCCTTTCTAAAAATTTCGGCAGAGTTTCTTTTGTAAAAACTGGCCCCGAATGGGGTACAACAAGAATAACAATATATATGCAATGATAAAAGGCATCCCCAAGCGGGAGCTAGCTCTTCGTCAATCGACGGTCACAACCACACAAGCAATATAATATATAACGCCGAACGGCGAGGATCAAAACTCAAAAAGAAAGCTCCAAAGCTTGAAAACCGTAATACTACTAAGCGCGACTCTAAGGTTGAAATAATACAACACCAATGTCTAAGTCTGAAACAATATACAAGTTTTGGTTGATGGAATTCTAGATACAATGAATAATACAAGTACGATGGTGGTTCTTGATGCAAAAGAACCCACCTACCAAAGCAAATCACCCGCAAAAGAAGCAGTGTGCCAGAAATGCCGCAATGGAACCTGTACGGCAAACCTGCAAGAACTGTGGCACAACGGGGGTGAGTTGCCAACTCGTGAATAGAAAACATCTACAAGCAGAAACCGAATGCAAGACATAATCCTAGGTCAAAACAATCAGTATATAATATAATCCTCAAGAGTAAGTCTGAAGCATGACAAGGTGGCAATGTAACATCTAAACATGTATGTAGTGCCAAGTATTCAGGTAATAATATGTCATAAATATAGGGTATGTCTGCATGAAGTAAATATGATGAAGTATCAAAAATGAATATCAATACACATATATTAGCGTCCCATTCCACTAATATTGGTGTAAGGGTATATATAACAGCGCCCTCATACCCTGTTATATATACAAATGAAGTAAGATCAATGTAATAAAAGTCTGTATGTATGTGGATCCCGTCCACCTATCACCCAATGACAATAAGCATCATGCATGCAAATATCGTAAAGCATATGCATGGAAATATGAGGATATAATCAAATCATGGAACCTGAGTGCCTAGCATCGACACTCGAAAACATCATGAAACTTGTGCCTAGCATCGGCACGTAAATCCTCGTCAATCAGGCGCTGTCACCAAGACTGGCCCTGATAGGTACGTATCATACGCTATCTCGAAAACCCGAGTGCCCAGCTTCGACCCTCGAATTTCGACGTATCCATACGTACATACTCCGGTCGGTATCCCCACGATAACCGCCGAGTCCAAATACTATCACCGGTAGGTAGTGCTCCCCTGTCAGGCTCACCGTCTAACATATACGAGTCTTCTTGCCCCGGGGTACCTTACCGAGCCCACCATGTACCCGCAGTCGGTGCCTACCGCTCCTCGAATCGGGTTTCATATGCCACTCTCAGAACCGAGAAAACACATGGTGGACGCACTGAAATATCATATCAAGGGAAACCGGGTTTTTAAACACAATACATATTCTCAGTTGAAATAGCCACGGTTCCCAAATCCAGAAATATCATGGAAACAACATGTCTCAATGCGTATAATCAGAAAACATGATGTATGCAACATATAAAAGAATGTAAGCATATCGATATATCATGCAATACGGAATAGTGATATGCACATATTGGGGAAGCCGCTCTTTTAAAATGAATCAGTTTTAAAGAGTATCTTGCGGTTCCCAAATCTAGAAATATCATCTGTGTATGTGCAAACAAGTATGTGTACAAATATAAGTGTACAATGAGTATGTATACAAGTATGCCATGCAATGGTCGTATCCTGAATGCAACAGTACTACAGTGTAGTGACATGGCAATTATCGATGATGAAGTGTGTGAGCCGGCAAGAAAGTGTACGTGGAACATACGCATCATCGATAATGGTGCTGGTGTCCTAACAGCATGATGGTAATATAGCAATAACCCATGATATACAATGCGAATAGTACTGAAAATGCGGAATCAAATAAAACAACGCAATAGTGAAGTGTCTACATCAATATGTATATGTCATGCGATTATGCCATTTGAAGTAAGACGAATCAGGGTTTTTAGTAAAATAAGGGCTACGGTGTTTTTAAGAAAAGATACACCTTTTTAAAGTATCCGTAGAATCCCTTTATTTGTCTTTATGATATTCCTGATTCGTAGTTTTTGAAATAGGTATGACTCGGGTCTAGCCTAACCTCTACTATGCAAACTACTGATCTAAGTATCAGGTCAATCGGGAGGGGTATGGAAACCACCTAAATCTGAGTCAATATATATATATAGTAGTCGGTGATCCCGCCTCAGTAGTATCGCGTACGATACAGTATATCATATAACATCCTCAAGTCATGAGTGCGGATCTATCATCAATATAAAGCTCGTACGGTAAATCGTCGTACGGCATCCCAATAGCTGGGTACGGGTAAATATCACATTCCTCTCATCAAATATCAGGTATCATTATAATCATATCACGTAATCTGGGGTACTGATCTAAGTCTAGTACAAATCGATACCATCTATAAAGTATGAATGCGGGGGTAAACACACATCCAAAGCCCGCAAGAATCACATGTCATATCCCAAATATGAATCATATCAAATCACCGATCTTGCGGCACAAGGCCCAATATCATCGACTCATCTCCAATGTCGTCCAATATCATCATACACAGTGCAAGTATAATGAATATGCAAGGGTGTACGTGTAGGTGTAAATCTATTCTAGGGTTCGCGACTATGAACTACACTAGTTAACTTCTAACCCTAAACTATCCATAATACCCTTAACAAACTAACCATGTCATACTATAACTATCATATATAATATATATAATCTATCAACTACGGACTGCGGGGGTGCTATACGCCATCCACCCGACTTTCCCCTGTAGATATAATCTACTTACCTTGCGTCTTCATTTGTCGACGTCGCCACGCGCTTTCTTGTCGTCCCGAAGTCTTCATGGGGTACCTACACATTAACGTATCGCAAATGCGTATCAAAACTAATTCAAAACTAAAACGGCATACGAAACCCAAAACGATACGATAAGGGGCCTATAGGTTAGAACCTACGGGCACGCCTTCAAAACCATCAATCAATCCTCGATATCGTCGTATAAACGCCAAATAGTCGAGGTAAAACGAAATATGCAAATTCAGAATTGAAAATACGGAATACGGAAACACGAATCCAAAACAGCAACTAAGGAAAAATGCTCCAGATTTTACCCTAGGTCAAACTAGACAAATCTATACATGCCAGGGGCCTAAAATATACATGTAAGAGCTACAGAACAAACACGAGACAAAATGGTGGGACCCAGGCCGCAAATTGCGGCCAAACAAATTAAATCTGCGGCCTGGAAGAGGAGGTGGGGGCTAGGGCTTTGTATGGTGGTTCTAGGGTACCTACACATCTCACTGTCCAATCAATTTTATTTTAGAGGTCTCGGGGTGATAGCAGATTCCTAAATACAACTCCAGATTTACAGTTTTTCCCGATATCGATTTGCTAAATCCGTATTCTGGGTTCAAGTTCAGGTTTAGGTCCAAATTAGTATCACACAAGGGGTTCTAAGGTCAAAACAAGCCTCAATTTCACCCTTGAATTCAGATCTAACCTAAACCCTAACTAGAAATCTCCAAGGTCTACAAAACGACACAATATCGATATGAAACTAGAATTGATGCATAAGGAAATTGAAATATTACTTGAGGGTGCAGAAATTACCTTCCTTGGCAACTCAAGAATTTTTTTGAGTTGCTCAAAGTCCTCCAAATCAAATCTTGCTAGGATCAAAGTGTAGCTAGTGAGCTTGGGAGCAAGTTTTGTGAAGTGGGAATGGGGTTTTGGGGTTGATTTCATTGTGTTGTGGGGGTCTTTAAGAGGAGGAAGAAGAAGGAAGGGCAGGAGCAGCAGCAGCTCCATGAGAGGGGAGAGAGAAATGATGGGAGCATGGCTTCAAAAGAGAAAAGTTGACCTATACCTACCCTCTCTCTCTCTCTCTCATCATCATTCCATTTCCTTTTCCATTTTCTTTTCTTCTCACTCAAATGGTGAACCCAAAAGAACAACCATGGCAATAGAAAAGTAACACAAGTGTAACAAGTGTGGAAAATAATATGTGCACATTTTTGCACAAAAAAGCCAAAAATCCAATTAGCAATTTTTAATCGCGATTAGCACTAAATTAGAAAATAATTAATCATAAAAACTTTAAAATGGCATAATTCTATAAATTACCTTATTTTAGAATTTTCCATAATTTTTCTAAAATTTTTACCATTTATTTGTATTTAATAATACTAAAATATTAAAATATTCAATAAATATTAATATTAAATTATAAAAATTCCCAAAAATAATATTTTATTATTATTTTTTTTTGAGATGTTACACCGGGTTCTAGGGTCCAATGGGAGGCCATCTCGAGGAGTCGAGACCGGATCTCCTAACCCTAGAATTGGCAGTGTTACTTGCCGCTCTCGTAGGGGTCTTGGGATGTGGGTTTGGCTATTCGTCGCGACCGTGGAATCCGTGTTTTATACAGGCTCGTATTGAAAACACGGACGACCTAGTATATCCAATATTTCATATATGTTCTTCTGCTGCAATGTTCTGTGATGAGATCATATTACTACCTGAGACGAATGCTTATACTATATATATATATATATATGCTGATATATAAATATTACTGCTTTCGTTTCTTCTGTGATGCTTAGGAAGTATAAGCTGATGGGATTTTATTAATGAGATTAATAAAAAGAAAAGAAACCTAAAAGATGTTGTAGAATCAAAACTTTATAAAAAAAGTAGCTACAGTTTTGCTTTGCATAGCGGTATATATGATATACCCTGCACCTTATTCGATGAGGAAAGAGCCGAGATCCCTTCACCGGGAGTGACCTCTTTAGCGAAACTCGCAGATGCTACAAACTCGCGGTTTAGTTTTTGACAGCTTATATAGTTCTTGCTTTGCACAGTGATATATGTGATATATCCTGCACCTTATTCGATGGGGATAGAGCCGAGATCCCTTCACCGGGATTGACCACTTTAGCGAAACTAGAAAAGCCTCAAAAACACTCCTTTTTCAAAAACTACTCGATTCTACAACGATATCAAGTTCATTACGCTCATGGTTTTCTGAAAAACCTGCGTAGCCCTCCGTCATTTCAGATAGATATTATTTAGTATTCGTGCTATGTTTGTTGACTTAGTCAAGGCGTAGTGTACGGTAGCTAAATAGTGTTTATCTGCTAAAACATGAGATGTGATTGGATTAGGGTAGTCGTACGGCCTTGTTGACTCAGTCAAGGGTCATACGGGTGGGTTTAATTCAATCGGGAAATGTACGGGTTGAATTTGACTTGCGATTTATGGTTTGTTGACTTAGTCAAGGTCATAGATCGCTAGGGGCAAAATTTTATCGGGAATTTCAAGTGTTGAAATTTGCAATGAGATTGCATACCTCCTATGAGATAGTTGGATCCCGATACCCACTGCGAGTAAGAGTTACTCCTGGGAGAGTTTTACACAGAACAATTAGCCGATCAAGTAGGTGTCTAGAAAAGTGTTAACGAGGTTACGCCTCTGGGAAAACGAGGTTTACTTTAATTAGGTCCGTGCGAAAGCACGGGGAACCTCCCTCAAGTACCGATACTGATCTGGCTGAAAGATTGACGAAATTGTAGGGTGTAATTAATCCCGGCTAATCTTACCTTTTAGGGTTTGAAGGAAGATTTGATAAAAACAGTGGGAGACATCCTGATTAGATAAGATAATAACCAATCTAATCTTGCAAGAGCATACGCTAAAGTGTTTTCTTCTCTCTCTCCAGGTAGAGACCATGTCAGGACATAATCAAGATAATAAAATGGATGTATTGACTGAACCGGCTTATTATACTGAGCAGGGGAACGTTGGTCCCGTTCTTTCTTATAAGAGTTATAAGACTAAACAGGAAATAGGAGAATATCTAGATTCTCACGCCGCCCAAATGGAGAACATGCATGTTGATGCAACTTCTTCGGGTGTGTTAGTTATTGAGAACTGTTTCTCAGTTCACCCTACGTCCTGGGTATTAGAAACCGGATCAGGATCCCACATATGTAAATTGTTACATGGGCTACGGAAAGGGAGAGAACTGGGAAAAGGTGATCATTCCGTTCAAGTAGGGAATGGTGCAAGTATTGCAGCCAAAGAAGTTGGCGAATATCACCTAGTATTACCAAGTCGTAATACAATGATTCTGAATGAATGCTATTGTATACCGAACATGATGTGCAACATTATATCAGTTTCTTTATTAAGTAAATAAGGATATAATTTTGTAATACAGGATAATGTTATGAATATCTTCCTAAATCAAAAGTTGATTGCATCAGGCTCGTTACATAATGGCATATTCATTCTCAATCAAAATGCAGTCCTCAATATACAAAACACACACAAGAGAAAAATTTCAGAAATGAACGAATCCTTCTTGTGGCAGTGTAGACTTGGCCATATCAATGAGACACGACTAGCTAAGTTACATAAGAATGGATATTTGAATTCATTCGAATTATCATCTTATGATACTAGCCATTCATGTCTCAAAGGAAAAATGACCAAAACTCCGTTTAGTGGACACGGAGAAAGAGTTACGAAACTCTTAGGACTGGTACATAGTGATGTATGCGGTCCTATGTCTACACACGCCAGAAACGGTTCTTCCTACTTCATTACATTCACTGACAAATCTCTAGATACGGGCATGTGTTCCTGTTGAAACACAAGTCTGAAGCTTTTGAGAAATTCAGAGAATATAAGCACGAAGTAGAGAACCAAACGGGTAAAAGTATAAAGATTCTTCGATCTTATCGAGGAGGTGAATACCTAAGCAATGAGTTCCTAGATTATCTAAAAGAGAATAGGATTCTCTCTCAG
The DNA here is from genome assembly GCA_030015575.1 of Agapanthus africanus. Lineage (NCBI taxonomy): Eukaryota > Viridiplantae > Streptophyta > Magnoliopsida > Asparagales > Amaryllidaceae > Agapanthus > Agapanthus africanus. Next base: position 334,850,754 of record CM057337.1, on the reverse strand, counting down.
CTTACTCCTCCTTATACACCACAGCACAACGGTGTATCGGAGAGGAGGAATAACAACCTATTAGATATGGTGCGCTCTATGATGAGCGACGCTGAGTTACCTATTTCCTTCTGGGGGTATGCGCTTGAGACAGCCATATACCTATTGAATCTAGTTCCGTCTAAATCTGTACCTACCACACCATATGAGATATGGTGTGGGAAGAGACCATATTTTAAACGAGTTAAGATATGGGGTTTTCCGGCCTATGTCAAAAGGCAAATCCGGACAAACTTGAGGCACGATCAATTCTTTGCAAGTTTGTGGGATATCCAAAGAATTCTCAAGGATATTTTTTCTACCACGCTGAGGAACAAAAAGTGTTTGTTGCTCAACATGCCACCTTTTTGGAAAAGGAATTTCTTGCAAAAGAAATTAGTGACAAAGAGCTAGAGCTGGAAGAGGTTCTAGCACCACAAACTACAACAGATGATTTGTTGGAAATAGAGGATTCAGTAGTACCCGACGAACCCCAGCCTCTCCGCCGATCTAGTAGGGTTTCTCATCCACCAGAGAGATACTACGGTTTTCTCATTGATGGTGGAAGCGAGGATTGCATCATGGAAGATGATGACCCGACTAGTTTCGAGCAGGCCATCACAAGTGGTGACTCTGTGAAATGGCTGGATGCAATGCGATCTGAGATGGAATCCATATACACCAACAATGTATGGACTTTGGAAAATTCTCCTGAAGGGGTAAAACCCATTGGGAGCAAGTGGATCTTTAAAAAGAAATTTGGTGTAGATGGAAAAGTTGAGACTTTCAAAGCTAGACTTGTAGCAAAGGGTTTTCGTCAATGACCAGGTGTGGATTATGACGAAACCTTTTCTCCAGTAGCTATGCTTAAGTCCATCCGGATCTTACTTTCCATTGCTGCATACCATGACTACGAAATCTGGCTAATGGAAGTTAAGACCGCCTTTCTAAACGGTGATTTAGAAGAGTGCGTGTACATGACTCAGCCAGAGGGCTTCGTAGATAGTGGGAGCAGCGGAAAGGTGTGCAAGCTGCTTAAATCCATTTATGGGTTAAAGCAAGCATCGCGGAGTTGGAACATCTGTTTTGATGTTATAGTCAAAGAGTTTGACTTCATCAAAAATATAGATGAACCTTGTATCTATAAGAAGGTAGCTGAGAGTAAGATTGTCTTCCTCGTATTGTACGTGGATGACATACACTTGATAGAAAATGATATTCCTATGCTGCAATCAGTCAAGCTCTTCTTATCACAAAGATTCTCGATGAAAGATCTAGGTGATGCCTCCTGCATATTGGCAATCATGATCTATAGAGATAGATCTAAACGGATACTGGGATTGTCCCAATCCAGGTACATTGTCACCATACTAAAGAGGTTTAGTATGGAAGAATCTGTCACGACCCGAAAGTACGGAACGTGACTGGCACTTAGATTACGAGACGTCTAAAGGCATAACGTAAACTAAGTCAGCCACAGCCCAGAAAAATCTAAACCAAAACCAAAGAGAGTGAAGGAAACCTTTCATGAAAAACGACTTGAAATCAATTTAGTTGCATTGAACCCCTTTTTAAAAAAAACATCAAAAATTTCCAAAAATTTCGGCAGAGTCTCCTCTGTAAATACTATCCCCCAAAATGGGTACAACAAAATATATAAACCTGTAATCATGAAATGGCATCCCCAAGCGGGAGCTAGCTCTTCGCCCAAAGCGGATCACAATCATACGCAATATATATATGTAATATCAAGAAAAGAGCATAAAGAATGCAAAATATAAGAAAAAAAAACGTCGGCTCAAGTGAGCTCGACCAAAAGAAACCACATATACACAAATCTCTCAGTCTCATCACTAGGTCGCATATACACATAAGAAGTGGTAGATGGAGAATACTATATACAAAAATAGTACAAAAAAAAGATAAAAGCACTCTCGCAACCCACCTACGAGCAATGTCACGAGTCTGAGCAAAAGAAGTCACTAACAAGATAAGCCGCCGCTACTAGGCTGATGAGTCCGACCTGCAAGACACTGTGGCACAACGGGGGTGAGTTGCCAGCTCGTGAGTAGAATATAATATTTAGTAAGGCTATCGTAAGAATGCACACAAATGCGTCACAGCATGTATGTCCAGATGTGATGTAATATCCCTAGTATGCATGCACATGTATGCAATGTCAATACTAAATCTTTAAGTGTTTTAAATGCTATGAGTTCTGCATTCTTAACTTTAGAAAAAAGAATATCTGTATAATAGCTAAATACCATCAAGAAATCATCTGAACCCCGTGTCAAGCATCGACACCAAATATGAAAACACATCTGTCTCAATGTCTCACTGTATCAATGTCTCATTACATCCGGCTCCGTCAGTCCGGATCGGCCCATATCATCAAATCTCACGACAATGGTCGGTATCCTCCGGATATCCGCCGTGCCAGACATCACCGGTAGGTAGTCTTCCCCTGCCAGGCTCATCGTCTACAACTCGATCTTCTTACCCCGGGGTACCATACCGGGCCCACCATATACCCGAGACGGTTCATCCACTCCTCGAATCGGGTCTCGAAATCCAACAGAAAACATGAAAACTCATGGTGGACGAAACATACATCACGAGAAAACCGCAACTTTGTTTTTTAAAAAAATGATAATTATAAGCTTTTATTAAATTCATGCGGTTTTCCCCAAAATCCAGAAATCGCAGCAATACTGAAATCCTCAAGAAAATCATAGTACTCAACATGTTGTATATGATAAATGTCTATGATATTAAGGTATGCGATGCAATTTGTGGCTAGAAATCTATGTAAGTATGATAATGATGCGAGGTATATACGTGCTATGCGATTTCGTATATCATGTATGATGCAATTGGTGACACTAAGCTAAACAGGTTCTATGATGCTCGTGGCATGGCAATTACCAAAGGAGCGTGTGTGTCACATGAATAGTGCGCGTGCAACAGGAGCCAATGTTAATGGTGTCCGTGTCCTACGAAGTAATATCACACATGTGTATATGAATATTCATGCAATCTAGCAGACGATTAGCTATAAGGGTATGAAATGTGAATGAGGGGGAGGGTTAGCTAACAAACAATGCAAATCTTGCAAGAAATAAAGTAATCCTAACTAGGGGGCACCTCGCGCCATCCAGACGATTCCCCCATAGATGAATACATCTACTCACCTGAAAGCCCCGCTAATCCGATCCGACCACCGCCTTGCCTTTGCGCGCCGCGTCCGATATTTCTGCGACCGATCCTAGAATTGCATAACACAAAATATAAGATTACAGATTTCTGAAATGACGCAACTCACACTATGAAAAGATCGACGCTCTTGAATTAATCACAACGTGCACTCGGTACGTTGAAAATACACGAAAATCGCTAAAACCTTAACTAAAATCGCCGTTTCGGGGCAATTGTCAAAACTAAAACCCGACTAGACAAAACTCCGCATTCACACACCCTAATAGTCATATAAGATGCTAATTATATCGCCAAAATAACATAATTAGATCACCTCCTAAAATTTTAGAAAAACTAGTAAGCAATTAGCATGCCGATTTCAAAGCAAACATCGCGAATTAACGATATCGCGATCGCAACATCGCACAAATATCCGACCTAATACACTAGAAGGCCACAATACTAACCTAAACACACTTATTCAACTTCAAACCCTAACTACAACATCACCACTTTTCTTGAAATTTCAAAAACAAGAAGTTATAACTAAAATTCACACTTGAACTATTAATTCTAGCAAATTAAGCAACTAGATTAGGATTTATACCTTACAAGAGTTGATTCCAAACTTGCACTAGCCTCCAAGACACCTCTTTTCTTCGCTTTTCAAACAAATTAGGGTTAGGGAAGGGATGGATTTGGGTTTTGGTTTGAATTTGAGAAGGAAAAGTGTGTATTTTTTTTATGGAATTTGTTAATATTTGCAAGAATTAAAGCAAGAGGAGTGAGGGAAAAAAAGGAAGGGGGCAGCAGCAAGATGGACCTGAGGTAGAGGAGGGTGTGCGTGTGTGAATGGTGTAGAAAATTCTACACAAAATGCCTTTCCCAAGATCAATTAATGACTATCACATCAATTTTTACACAAAAACCCCCATTTTAAGCCATTTTTGAATAAAATTTTAAACCATAGAACAAAAACTTTGAAAAGTCTTGATAAAATTTTATTAACACTAAATTTTAGTTTATAATGTTTCCTAAGTGTGTAATTTACCTAATTAAATTTGTATTTATCACTAATTTAATGTATTTTTAAAAGCTTAAAATAATATTAAAAATAATTAATTAAGGAAAAAAAATCAATTAACTAGAAAATTTTAAGTGACATTTTAGTGACCAATTTATAGTAATATCTTATCTAAATTTTGTATAATTAAGTCTATAATGAAAAATACCTATTTTGACTTTTTACGGAAAAAGCTGCTAATTTAGCCGATTACCGAAAAACTGCCTAAACGATTTTCGAAGCGTTACAATCTTCCCCCCTTAAAGAAATTCGGTCCCCGAATTTAGAATTTAACTACGCGTACCTTCAAAATGATGGGGATATCTCTTCCTCATCTCGACCTCGGTCTCCCAGGTGACCTCCTCGCTGTTCGGGCCACGCCAAAGGACCTTGACGGACGGTATAACCTTCGACCTCAATTTCTTCACCTGCCGATCCAAAATGACCACCGGCTGCTCGGTGAATGAAGGATCACGATCTAGCTGGATCGTCTGGTGCTGAATCGCATGGGAAGGATCATGAAGGTACTTGCGGAGCATCGAGACATGGAACACGGGGTGAACATCGGGAAAGCTGGTCGGAAGAACTAACCGATAAGCGACTGGACCAACACGCTCTAGGATCTCAAAGGGACCAACATATCTAGGACTCAGCTTCCCTTTCTGCCCAAATCTCATCACACCGTTCATCGGAGAGACCCTCAGGAAAACATGATCGCCAACAGCGAACTCGAGTCGGCGACGGCGCCTGTCAGCATATGATTTCTGCCTACTCTGTGCCGCTCTCATCCTGTCCCGAATCGTCTGTATCTTTTCAGTCGTCTCCTCTACGATCTGCGGCCCCAAAATACTGCTCTCCCTGAGCTCTGTCCAACATACAGGCGATCGACATCACCTCCCATATAAAGCCTCGAAAGGTGCCATCTGAATCGTCTCCTGGAAGCTATTATTGTAGGAGAACTGGATCAAAGGAAAATGACGATCCCAACTACCACCGAAATCTAAAACAAAAGCTCTGAGCATGTCCTCAAGAGTCTGAATAGTACGCTCCGACTGACCATCAGTCTGCGGGTGAAAGGCTGTGCTAAAACTCAATCGGGTGCCTAAAACATCCTGAAGTTTCTGCCATAATCGGCTGGTAAACTGGGTGCCCCGGTCGGACACGATGCAAGTCGGAATGCCATGCAGTCGCACGATCTCATCAATATAAACCTGGGCGTATTGAGAAAATCCAAAAGTGGTCTTCACTGGCAGGAAGTGAGCCGCTTTCGTCAGTCGATCCACAATCACCCAAATAGAGTCATACCCTCGACCGGTCCTGGGTAGACCCACAATGAAGTCTATGGAGACCTGCTCCCACTTCCACTCAGGGATGGGCAAAGGCTGTAACTCACCGGCTGGCCTCTGATGCTCGTCCTTGACTTGCTGACAAGCCAGGCATCTCGACACAAAGTCTGTAACATCCATCTTCATCCCCTCCCACCAGTAAACCTCTCTCAAATCATGGTACATCTTGGTGGAACCTGGATGCACACTGTATACTGATCTATGTGCCTCTTCGAGGATATCGCGCCTCAGTCCCTCAGAATTTGGTACGCACAGTCGAGTCCCAAATCGATGTATCCCCTGATCATCAATCACGAACTCAGAAACTCTGCCCTGCCGAATCTGCTCAATAATCTCTAAAATACGGTCATCGCCGGACTATGCCTCGCGGATACGATCAAGTAATTGTGGGCGTGCTCTGAAATGGGCCAGCTGTCCCCCTATGGGAGTAAACTCGAACTGCACCCTGCTGTCATATAAAACCTTCCAATCCGCCGTCGATTGCATCTGTACTGCACTCAAACAAGATAAGCTACCTCCGGGCCTCCTACTCAAAGCATCTGCCACCACATTCGCCTTGCCCGGATGGTATAAAATCTCGCAGTCATAATCTTTTACCAACTCCATCCAACGACGATGTCTCAGATTCAGATCTCGCTGCTGAAAGATATACTTCAAACTCTTGTGGTCAGTGAATATCTGGCACGACTCACCGTATAGGTAATGTCTCCAGATCTTAAGTGCAAATACCACTGCAGCCATCTCTAAATCATGAGTGGGGTAGTTCTATTCGTGTTTCCTCAGCTGCCGAGAAGCATACGCGATAACTCTGTCGTGCTGCATTAATACACAACCCAGCCCCACTCGAGAAGCATCACAATATACCACGAACCCGCCTGATCCTAAAGGCAATGCTAACACTGGTGCAGTAGTCAGACGAGTCTTCAACTGCTGGAAACTATCCTCACATGCCTGGGTCCAATCAAAAGGGACCCCCTTCCGGGTCAACCCGGTCAGCGGTGCAGCAATACGGGAGAAATCCTGGACAAAATGTCGATAATAGCCTGCCAGACCCAGAAAGCTGCGAACCTCTGTAACTGATACCGGTCTAGGCCAACGCTGAACTGCCTCGATCTTCTTCGGGTCCACACAAATACCATCTCTCGTCACCACATGACCTAAGAAGTAAATACTGTCTAACCAGAATGCGCACTTGGAAAATTTAGCGAACAGCTGATGCTCTCTCAAAGTATGCAATGTGATACGCAAGTGCTGCTCATGCTCCTCCCGGCTCCGAGAATAAACCAAGATGTCGTCAATGAACACGATGATGAACTGATCGAGATACGGCCTGAATACACGGTTCATCAAGTCCATAAATGCTGCCGGGGCATTGGTGAGCCCGAACGACATCACCAAGAACTCATAATGACCATATCGAGTACGAAAGGCGGTCTTTGGAATATCCTACTTCCGAACCCGCAACTGGTGATAACCTGACCGTAAATCAACCTTCGAGAAAAACCCTGCACCCTGGAGCTGATCGAATAAGTCATCAATGCGGGGTAGGGGATATCTGTTCCGCACAGTAACCCGGCTCAGCTGAGGATAATCAATGCATAAGCGCATACTTCCGTCCTTCTTCTTAACAAACAGGACGGGAGCACCCCAAGGTGACACACTCGGTCGAATAAGCCCTTTGTCCAGCAAGTCCTGTAACTGATCCTTCAGCTCTCTCAGCTCCGCCGGGGCCATCCGATAAGGCGGTATAGAGATAGGCCCCGTGCCGGGGATCAAGTCGATGCAAAACTCAATCTCACGCTCTGGTGGCAGACCAGGCAGCTCGTCAGGGAATACATCAGGAAACTCTCTCACAACAGGGACCTGGTCCAACGGAACCTCTGTGGAGCTAGTATCACAAACATAGGCTGAGAATCCCTGACACCCTTTCCTTAAGAGCTGACCAGTGCGAAGAGAAGAAATCAAGCTGGGAAGGGTAGCGCTACGATCTCCCTGAATAACAAGAACCGGCTCACTAGGAAAACTGAATCTGACTGCTTTCTCACGGCAGTCCACGGATGCATAACAGGTGACTAGCCAGTCCATACCAAGAAGAGCGTCAAAGTCTAGCATATCGAGGAGAATCAAATCAAATGAAGAATCTCTCTCCCCGATACGAACGGAACATGATCGGTACACGAAATGGGCAACAAACGACTTGCCTACTGGTGTAATAACGACAAGCGGCTGATCTAATGGAGAAGACTCTCGGCCAAACCTCGGTGCAAAGTACGTGGATACATAGGAATGTGTGGAGCCTGGATCAAATAATACCCGTGCATCAAAAGAACATACTGGCAGAGTACCTGTCACGACGGCATTGGATGCCTGTGCATCCTGAGGAGTCAACGCGAACACTCGGGCCTGTCCACCACTAATAGCTGGCTACCCTCTGCCTCTACCTCGGCCTCTGCCTCAGCCTCTGCCTCTGTCGCCTCGTCCTCTCTGAACCGGACCGCCACGCCCACGACCTCTAGGAGCATCTGGCTGGCGTGGAGCATCATCAGGAGTTGGAAGTAGAGCTTTCTGAGGAGGTGGTGAAGGTGGTAAGGTCACATGCGGGACTGTCGCCATGCCCTGGCGCCCTATGGTACAGTCTCTGACACGGTGGTACTGACTCCCACACCGAAAACATCCTGGAGATGACTGCTGGGTCTGTGGATATGAACCAAATAACTGACCTCGTCTCAATCCTCTGCCTCCACCATCTCCCGGAAATAATCTATCGCGGTGTCTACCTATCTGCCACTGAGCTGGCGTATCAGTACGGATCCTCTTTGGCCCAGAAACGACCGGAGTCTCAGAAATACGCTCCTCCAAAAGTAAGGCTGCATCCATCGCGGCTGCGTATGTATCAAAGTTCTGGGTGCCGATGGCAAGGAATAGCTGTGTATCAAGCCCTCACACAAACCTCTTTATTCTCTTCTCTTCTGTGTCTACTAGGTACGGAGCATATCGAGACAACTGGGTAAACTGTATATCATACTCCGACACCGTCATCCCAGGAGTCTTGCGCAGAGACTCAAAACTACGGGCTCGAGCATCTCGGACACTCTCCGGAAGAAAACGGGCAAGAAACGCAGCTGTAAACTCATCCCAGGTCATAGAAGGTTGACATGCAGCTCGGCCTCTCTCTACTGAATCGTACCATGTCTGGGCAAGGCCCTCCAGACGAAAACTCGCGAACTCCACCAACCTATCATCAGAACACCTCAACGAACGGCAAATCCGAGCCATCCTATCAAGAAATGCATGTGGGTCCTCTGTCACATCCGTACCGGTAAAAGCTGGAGGTCTCAATCTCATGAACTCCTGCAGTGAAACAAGGATAGTCGTAGTAGCAGCAGGAGTGACCATCGGTGCAGCAGATACAATCGTGGTCTATGCGATGGAAGGAACGTCCTCGGATCTCTGTGCCCGACTGGACTCAACTAAAGATCCCATCATCTGTCGCAACTCCTGCATGCCGGCCTCTAATCTGGCAATACGGTCTGGATAAGGCGGATCAATATGACCCTGAGGGGTAGGCGTATCATCCCGCTCGATCCTCGCCTCAGACGAGCCCGCTCGAATCTCATCCCTAGCGGCAGCCCGCTGAGCTCTCGTAGTCTTTGGCGGCATCGAAGCTGGAATAAGAAGTAGGACCGATAAGAACATTGCAATTGAATCAAGGAATGCAAGGAATCAAGAAAGGAAATACAAGCAATTATGTCCTAAGGTCACTTAGGCAGAGTACCGTATCGTAAGTATGCCGCGGATCATACCCACGCTACGCCACTCTGCTTAAGTCACCTACTCCATCTACCAAGGTCGTCCTACACTCAGAAAGGTAAAACCTACGCTCTGATACCAACTTTGTCACGACTCGAAAGTACGGAACGTGACTGACACTTAGATTACGAGACGTCTAAAGGCATAACGTAAACTAAGTCTGCCAAAGCCTAGAAAAATCTAAACCAAAACCAAAGAGAGTGAATGAAACCTTTCATGAAAAACGACTTGAAATCAATTTAGTTGCATTGAACCCCTTTTTAAAAAAACATCAAAAATTTCCGAAAATTTCGGCAAAGTCTCCTCTATAAATACTATCCACCAAAATGGGTACAACAAAATATATAAACCTGTAATCACAAAATGGCATCCCCAAGCGGGAGCTAGCTCTTCGCCTAAGGCGGATCACAATCACACGCAATATATATATGTAATATCAAGAAAAGCGCATAAAGAATGCAAAATATAAGAAAACACAACGTCGGCTCAAGTGAGCTCGACCAAAAGAAACCACATATACACAAATCTCTCAGTCTCATCACTAGGTCGCATATACACATAAGAAGTGGTAGATGGAGAATACTAGATACAAAAATAGTACAAAAAAAAGATAAAAGCACTCTCGCAACTCACCTACGAGCAATGTCACGAGTCTGAGCAAAAGAAGTCACTAATAAGATAAGCCGCCGCTACTAGGCTGATGAGTCCGACCTGCAAGACACTGTGGCACAACGGGGGTAAGTTGCCAGCTCGTGAGTAGAATGTAACATCTAGTAAGGCTATCGTAAGAATGCACGCAAATGCGTCACGGCATGTATGTCCAGATGAGATGTAATACCTCTAGTATGCATGCACATGTATGCAATGTCAATACTAAATCTTTAAGTGTTTTAAATGCTATGAGTTCTGCATTCTTAACTTTAGAAAAAAGAATATCTGTATAATAGCTAAATACCATCAAGAAATCATCTGAAACCCGTGTCAAGCATCGACACCAAATATGAAAACACATCTGTCTCAATGTCTCACTGTATCAATGTCTCAATACATCGGGCTCCGTCAGTCCGGATCGGCCCATATCATCAAATCTCAAGATAATGGTCGGTATCCTCCGGATATCCGCCGCGCCAGACATCACCGGAAGGAAGTCTTCCCCTGCCAGGCTCATCGTCTACAACTCGATCTTCTTGCCCCGAGGTACCATACCGGGCCCACCATATACCCGAGACGGTTCATCCACTCCTCGAATTGGGTCTCGAAATCCAACAGAAAACATGAAAACTCATGGTGGACGGAACATACATTACGAGAAAACCGCAACTTTGTTTTTAAAAAAAATGATAATTATAAGCTTTTATTAAATTCTTGCGGTTTTCCCCAAAATCCAGAAATCGCAGCAATACTGAAATCCTCAAGAAACTCATAGTACTCAACATGTTGTATATGATAAATGTCTATGATATCAAGGTATGCGATGCAATTTGTGGCTAGAAATCTATGTAAGTATGATGATGATGCGAGGTATATACGTGCTATGCGATTTCGTATATCATGTATGATGCAATTGGTGACACTAAGCTAAACAGGTTCTATGGTGCTCGTGGCATGGCAATTACCAAAGGCGTGTGTGTCACATGAATAGTGCGCATGCAACAGGAGCCAATGGTAATGGTGTCCGTGTCCTACGAAGTAATATCGCACATGTGTATATGAATATCCATGCAATCTAGCAGACGATTAGCTATAAGGGTATGAAATGTGAATGAGGGGGGGTTAGCTAACTAACAATGCAAATCTTGCAAGAAATAAAGTAATCATAACTAGGGGGCGCCTCACGCCATCCAAACGATTCCCCCATAGATGAATACATCTACTCACCTGAAAGCCCCGCTAATCCGATCCGACCACCGCCTTGCCTTTGCGCGCCACGTCCGATGTTTCCGCGACTGGTCCTAGAATTGCATAACACACAATATAAGATTACAGATTTCTGAAATGATGCAACTCACACTATGAAAAGATCGACGCTCTCTGTAGCGTCTTGAAAAGTCGTTTTGGTGTTTTCCTGAAATTCGGTGAAAATTCGGTATTTTTCCGAAAACCGTCTTTCTCGTTATTTTGCAGTTTAGGGCTAATTATACTTAAAATGGATAGGTAATTGCTTGTTTTTAGTAGCTAGTGAGTTAATTATGAAATTCTGGTCGTTTAAAAATTTTCCCTAATTTTTCAATTTTTTAATATTATTTTAAGCCGGTAAGAAAATACATTAAATTAGCGATAAATACAAATTTTTCCGGGCTAATTTTAATCTATAAAATTATGATAATTATAATCTAGTGATAACATAAATTTTTAGTAATTTATTTTGATTTTTAACAAATTTTTATGATATGAAACGAATTTATTGAATTTTGAGCCAAAACTTGCAATTTTTGAGTTGTAGGGGGCCTTTTTGCATAAAATTTCTTTTGTAAAACCCCTCTCTCTTTTTCCTCAGCCCTAGGACAGCCCAACCCTGGCCAAGTCCAGAAATTTCTGGCCTCATACTTTGTTTTCTTTCTTGAGTTGAATTAGTTGGTTTATTGATTTATTTTAAATATAGTTGATAAGGTATGGTGCTTTGACTTTTGGAGAGTTGACTCATGACTTTTCCCCACTCACCCACACCCTCCCCCTTACCTCATACTGGCCGAAACCTCCACCTCCCTCCTCTTCATCTCTTTTCTTTTCATTTCTTCAAAATTCTTCATGTTTAATTCATCAAAATTGCAACTTTAAGCTTACAAATTAAACTCATCCTTCATCTTTCTTTTCCTTCACCTCCCTAGCTTGGATCTTGATGCTTGAGGCCATCATTTGGAGCAAAAGTCCATTCTTGCTAGATCTCTAGTGAGGTATAATCCCTTGCTAATTGAATTCTTTTGTTTAAGTTTCTTATGTTAGATGGTTGTAGTGTTAATTTAGTGTAGTTTTAATCTAGTTTTCTTAGGTTATGCTTGAAAATTTTAGCTAGGGTTTTGAAGTCATAATAGTTAATTAGATTGTTTTATAGTTAATCTATTGGTTAATTAACTAATCTCTATAATCACCTTGTTTATGTAGTTTTCAATTTTGCTAAATTAGTTAATTTTAGAAGTGTGAAATTGTTGTTTTAGGATTTTCAAGAAAGGGGTTTATGTATGGAAAATGGTATTGGAAGCTTGATAAATGAGTTGATTAAGGTTTAGAAACCATTACTTAGTTGATTAAATCTAATTTGTTATCTAGTTGTTTTGCTAACCTAATCTAGAAGGTTAACTTGCTAATTGAGTTATAAATTAGTGTTAATTTAAGGTTTTCATATAAAGTTTGGATTAAGAATTGCCAGGTTATATAATTCAAGTAATGGTTGTTTATGGAAAATAGGTTTTGAATCTTTTCTAATGTGTTGTAATCATAGTGTTTGTAGATTGCTTGTTGTGTGGTGGGATTGGTAACCGTATCGCTAATTTTCGATATTTGCACCTAAATTGCTAGTTTTGTACTTACTAGGTTTTTGTTAAATTTATTTGGTGAATTATTTATGATACCTTGGGGATGTTTTTAGCATCTCCTATGACGTTTAGGATGCGTGAGTGCGGTTTTTTGTGTAGTCGGGTATTAGTTTTGCCGGGCGACCAAATCGGCGTTTTTTGGCAGTTTTGCGATTTTCGCGTGTGTTCCGCGCACTTTGTGCACGTTGTACCTAGCTAGCGAACTTTAGTAGTTTCGTTGGGGTTTTGCGTCGTTCTTGATATGTAACCTTATGTTTGGTATTGATGTTAATTCCAGGTTCGGTCGCGGAGACGTCAGACGCGGCGCGAAAGGGAAAGGCGGTGATTGGACACAGCTAGCCAGGGATTCCGGTGAGTAGATGTAATATCTACGGGGGACTATCGTTGGATGGCGCAAGCCGCCCGATAGTTTTAGTAACTTACAAGATCCTTAGTAATGTTAATAATTAGGGGTGAAATACTTAATTGACTATTTGCTGCATCCATGCATTATATTGACATACCTATACGAAACCATTTCATAGGACACCTGCACCATTACCAGGGTTTTTATATGCAGCACGAGCACTATTCATGTTTACACACACACCCTGGTAATTGCCATGCCACCACACTAGATAACTTTTAAATTGAAACATTTTACTAATTGATACTTAAACTGGTACTATTGCCTTTAATTCCTTAAAAATGAAACCGTAGTATTGCTATTCATGTGCATGTACTTCATCATATTAATTGTTCATGCTTAATACATTAATCACACATCGCAACTTGATTATTGATATCATACGCATTCATTATCATTGATATATGCACTTATGAGGATTTCTTGAGATTTTATGATATTGCTGGATTTCGGGGGAAAGCCGCAAAATTTCTAAAACTTATTATATTTTTAAAATATGTAAATTGCGGTTTTCTAGTGATGTAAGTGTCGTCCACCATGAGTTTGCTGTGGATTTGGAAATCCGTGTCGAGGAGTGGAGGAACCGGCACGGGTACATGGTGGGCCCGGTAAGGTACCCCGGGGCAAGAGGAATGTGGTGTTGACGTTGAGCCTGGCAGGGGACGGATTACCTACCGGTGACTGGGACGGCGGATATCCAGAGGATACCGACCGTGGCCGCTAGATGATGAGATATTGATATTTGAGATGGGTCAGCCGGACGGCTGAGGCCAGAGATACATTTATGAGATTTGAGACAGCTTTTGGGTGTCGTTGCTGGACACCGGTTCTCGTCGATTCTTTGAGTATTATGCTGGCATTCTAAAAGAGTTTCAAGAACAAAAAGAGATAAAATGTTTCTTATATATACCTATTGAGACCTCAGATTTTCATGTTGCATACATATTAGCACACTGATGTTGTATACACACCTGCTAGTGCATCCAGTCATACCTGTATTTTAGATGCTAGGATGCTTGTGTGCATGCATACGATAGCCTTGGTAGATGTTATTTATTACTCACGAGTTGGCAACTCACCCCCGTTGTGCCACAGTCTTTTGCAGGTCCGCTCCGTCAGTTCAGTAGCGGCGGGCGCACTTGTTCTTTTGCCTCTTTTGTCTGGGCTCGAGATTTGCTCATAGGTGGGTTATGTTATCATTTTTGTACCACCTTGTATATTCTTGTATCTAGTGTACTCCATCTACTGTTTCTACCCTTATTATTGTATATTGACCTAGAGATGAGACTGTGAGGTTATGGACTTTTATGCTGTATTTTGGGGTCGAGCTCACTTGAGTCGACATGATGTTTTCTTATGCTTTATTATGATTATTATGCTTGCTATCATTTACATTGCGTGGGATTTGTGACCGCCTTGTGGCGAAGAGCTAGCTCCCGCTTGGGGATGCCCTATTTTGTTGGATTCATGTATATTTTTGTTGTACCCATTTTGGGGGCCAGTATTTACAAAAGAGACTCTGCCGAAATTTTCGGGAAAATTAGTATGGTTTTTAAAAAAGGGTTTTACATGACTTATTTGATAAACTTGCTTTCAATTGATTGGGTTTTCTTCACTCTTTTGCTTAATTGGTTTTGTTTTCTGGGCTTTGGCTTACTTATTTTACGGACGTCTTTAGACGTTTCGTAAACTTAAGTGCCAGTCACGTTCCGTATCCTGCGGGTCGTGACACTCTCGAATTAATCACAACGTGCACTCGGTACGCGGAAAATACACGAAAATCGCTAAAACCTTAACTAAAATCGCTGTTTCGGGGCAATTGTCAAAACTAAAACCCGACTAGACAAAACTCCGCATTCACACACCCTAATAGTCATATAAGATGCTAATTATATCACCAAAATAACACAATTAGATCACCTCCTAAAATTTTAGAAAAACTAGTAAGCAATTAGCATGCCGATTTCAAAGCAAACATCGCGAATTAACGATATCGCGATCGCAACATCGCACAAATATCCGACCTAATACACTAGATGGCCACAATACTAACCTAAACACACTTATTCAACTTCAAACCCTAACTACAACATCACCTCTTTTCTTGAAATTTCAAAAACAAGAAGTTATAACTAAAATTCACACTTGAACTATTAATTCTAGCAAATTAAGCAACTAGATTAGGATTTATACCTTACAAGAGTTGATTCCAAACTTGCACTAGCCTCCAAGACACCTCTTTTCTTCACTTTTCAAACAAATTAGGGTTAGGGAAGGGATGGATTTGGGTTTTGGTTTGAATTTGAGAAGGAAAAGTGTGTATTTTTTTATGGAATTTGTTGATATTTGCAAGAAATAAAGCAAGAGGAGTGAGAGAAAAAAATGGAAGGGGGCAGCAGCAAGCTCGACCTGAGATAGAGGAGGGTGTGCATGTGTGAATGGTGTAGAAAATTCTACACAAAATGCCTTTCCCAAGCTCAATTAATGATTATCACATCAATTTTTACACAAAAACCCCCATTTTAAGCCATTTTTGAATAAAATTTTAAACCATAGAACAAAAACTTTGAAAAGTCTTGATAAAATTTTATTAACACTAAATTTTAGTTTATAATGTTTCCTAAGTGTGTAATTTACCTAATTAAATTTGTATTTATCACTAATTTAATGTATTTTTAAAAGCTTAAAATAATATTAAAAATAATTAATTAAGGAAAAAAATTTAATTAACTAGAAAATTTTAAGTGACATTTTAGTGACCAGTTTATAGTAATATCTTATCTAAATTTTGTATAATTAGTTCTATAATGAAAAATACCTATTTTGACTTTTTACGGAAAAGGCTGCTAATTTATCCGATTACCGAAAAACTGCCTAAACGATTTTCGAAGCGTTACAATCTTCCCCCCTTAAAGAAATTCGGTCCCCGAATTTAGAATTTAACTATGCGTACCTTCAAAAAGATGGGGATATCTCTTCCTCATCTCGACCTCGGTCTCCCAGGTGACCTCCTCGTTCTTCGGGCCACGCCAAAGGACCTTGACGGACGGAATAACCTTCGACCTCAATTTCTTCACCTGCCGATCCAAAATGACCACCGGCTGCTCGGTGAATGAACGATCACGCTCTAGCTGGATTGTCTGTTGCTGAATCGAATGGGAAGGATCATGAAGGTACTTGCGGAGCATCGAGACATGGAACACGGGGTGAACATCGGGGAAGCTGGGCGGAAGAGCTAACCGATAAGCGACTGGACCAACACGCTCTAGGATCTCGAAGGGACCAACATATCTAGGACTCAGCTTCCCTTTCTGCCCAA
This sequence comes from Agapanthus africanus, assembly GCA_030015575.1. Lineage (NCBI taxonomy): Eukaryota > Viridiplantae > Streptophyta > Magnoliopsida > Asparagales > Amaryllidaceae > Agapanthus > Agapanthus africanus. The sequence continues at coordinate 334,834,061 of CM057337.1, read as the reverse complement.
ATCTCATCACACCCTTCATCGGAGAGACCCTCGGGAAAACATGATCGCCAACAGCGAACTCGAGTCGGCGACGGCGCCTGTCAGCATATGATTTCTGCCTACTCTGTGCCGCTCTCATCCTGTCCTGAATCATCTGTATCTTTTCGGTCGTCTCCTCTACGATCTGCGGCCCCAAAATACTGCTCTCCCTGAGCGCTGTCCAACATACAGGCGATCGACATCTCCTCCCATATAAAGCCTCGAAAGGTGCCATCTTAATCGTCTCCTGGAAGCTATTATTGTAGGAGAACTGGATCAAAGGCAAATGACGATCCCAGCTACCACGGAAATCTAAAACACAAGCTCTGAGCATGTCCTCAAGAGTCTGAATAGTACGCTCCGACTGACCGTCAGTCTGCGGGTGAAAAGCTGTGCTAAAACTCAATCGGGTGCCCAAAACTTCCTGAAGTTTCTTCCATAATCGGCTGGTAAACTGGGTGCCCCGGTCGGACACGATGCAAGTCGGAACGCCATGCAGTCGCACGATCTCATCAATATAAACCTGGGCGTACTGAGAAAATCCAAAAGTGGTCTTCACTGGCAGGAAGTGAGCCGCTTTCGTCAGTCGATCCTCAATCACACAAATAGAGTCATACCCTCGACTGGTCTTGGGTAGACCCACAATGAAGTCCATGGAGACCTGCTCCAACTTCCACTCAGGGATGGGCAAAGGCTGTAACTCGCCGGCTGGCCTCTGGTGCTCGGCCTTGACTTGCTGACAAGTCAGGCATCTCGACACAAAGTCTGTAACATCCATCTTCATCCCGTCCCACCAGTAAACCTCTCTTAAATCATGGTACATCTTGGTGGAACCTGGATGCACACTGTATACTGATCTATGTGCCTCTTCGAGGATATCGCGCCTCAGTCCCTCAGAATTTGGTATGTACAGTCGAGTACCAAATCGAAGTATCCCCTGATCATCAATCACGAACTCAGAAACTCTGCCCTGCCGAATCTGCTCAATAATCTCTAAAATACGGGCATCGCCGGACTGTGCCTCGCAGATACGATCAAGTAATTGTGGGCGTGCTATGAAATGGGCCAGCTGTCCCCCTGTAGGAGTAAACTCGAACTGCACCCTGCTGTCACATAAAACCTGCCAATCCGCCGTCGATTGCATCTGTACTGCACTCAAACAAAATAAGCTACCTCCGGGCCTCCTACTCAAACCATCTGCCACCACATTCGCCTTGCCCGGATGGTATAAAATCTCGCAGTCATAATCTTTTACCAACTCCATCCAACGGCGCTGTCTCAGATTCAGATCTCGCTGCTGAAAGATAAACTTCAAACTCTTGTGGTCAGTGAATATCTGGCACGACTCACCGTATAGGTAATGTCTCCATATCTTAAGTGCAAATACCACTGCAGCCATCTCTAAATCATGAGTGGGGTAGTTCTGTTCGTGTTTCCTCAGCTGCCGAGAAGCATACGCGATAACTCTGTCGTGCTGTATCAATACACAACCCAGCCCCACTCGAGAAGCATCACAATATACCACGAACCCGCCTGATCCTAAAGGCAATGCTAACACTGGTGCAGTAGTCAGACGAGTCTTCAACAGCTGGAAACTATCCTCACATGCCTGGGTCCAATCAAAAAGGACCCCCTTCCGGGTCAACCCGGTCAGCGGTGCAGCAATACGGGAGAAATCCTGGACAAAACGTCGATAATAGCCTGCCAGACCCAGAAAGCTGCGAACCTCTGTAACTGATACCGGTCTAGGCCAACGCTGAACTGCCTCGATTTTCTTTGGGTCCACACAAATACCATCTCTCGTCACCACATGACCTAAGAAGTAAATTCTGTCTGACCAGAATGCGCACTTGGAAAATTTAGCGAACAGCTGATGCTCTCTCAAAGTCTGCAATGTGATACGCAAGTGCTGCTCATGCTCCTCCCGGCTCCGAGAATAAACCAAGATGTCGTCAATGAACACGATGATGAACTGATCGAGATACGGCCTGAATACACGGTTCATCAACTCCATAAATGCTGTCGCGGCATTGGTGAGCCCGAACGACATCACCAAGAACTCATAATGACCATATCGAGTATGAAAGGCGGTCTTCGGAATATCCTCCTTCTGAACCCGCAACTGGTGATAACCTGACCGTAAATCAACCTTCGAGAAAAACCCTACACCCTGGAGCTGATCGAATAAGTCATCAATGCGGGGTAGGGGATATCTGTTCCGCGCAGTAACCCGGTTCAGCTGACGATAATCAATGCATAAGCGCATACTTCCGTCCTTCTTCTTAACAAACAGGACGGGAGCACCCCAAGGTGACATACTCGGTCGGATAAGACCTTTGTCCAGCAAGTCCTGTAACTGATCCTTCAGCTCTCTCAGCTCCGCCGGGCCCATCCGATAAGGCGGTATAGAGATAGGCCCCGTGCCGGGGATCAAGTCGATGCAGAACTCAATCTCACGCTCTGGTGGCAGACCAGGCAGCTCGTCAGGGAATACATCAGGAAACTCTCTCACAACAGGGACCTGGTCCAACGGAACCTCTGTGGAGCTAGTATCACAAACATAGGCTAAGAATCCCTGACACCCTTTCCTTAAGAGCTGACCAGCGCGAAGAGAAGAAATCAAGCTGGGAAAGGTAGCGCTACGATCTCCCTGAATAACAAGAACCGGCTCACCAGGAAAACTGAATATGGCTGCTTTCTCATGGAAGTCCACGGATGCATAACAGGTGGCTAGCCAGTCCATACCAAGAAGAGCGTCAAAGTCTAGCATATCGAGGAGAATCAAATCAACTGAAGAATCTCTCTCCCCGATACGAACGGAACATGATCGGTACACGAAACGGGCAACATACGACTCGCCTACTGGTGTAATAACGACAAGAGGCTGATCTAACGGAGAAGACCCTCAGCCCAACCTCGATGCAAAGTACATGGGTACATAGGAATGTGTGGAGCCTGGATCAAATAATACCCGTGCATCAAAAGAACATACTGGCAGAGTACCTGTCACGACGACATTGGATGCCTGTGCATCCTGAGGAGTCAACGCGAACACTCGGGCCTGTCCACCACTAATAGCTGGCTGCCCTCTGCCTCTACCTCGGCCTCTGCCTCTGCCTCTGCCTCTGCCTCTGTCGCCTCGTCCTATCTGAACCGGAGCGCCATGCCCACGACCTCTAGGAGCATCTGGCTGGCGTGGAGCATCATCAGGAGTAGGAAGTAGAGCTCTCTCAGGAGGTGGTGAAGGTGGTAAGGTCACATGCGGGACTGTCGCCGTGCCCTAGTGCCCCATGGTATAGTCTCTGACACGGTGGTACTGACTCCCACACCGAAAACAACCTGGATACGGCTGCTGGGTCTGTGGATATTAACCAAATAACTGACATCGTCTCAATCCTCTGCCTCCACCATCTCCCGGAAATAATCTATCACGGTGTCTACCTATCTGCCGCTGAGCTGGCGTATCAGTACGGATCCTCTTCGGCCCAGAAACGACCGGAGTCTCAGAAATACGCTCCTCCAAAAGTAAGGTCGCATCCATCGTGGCTGCGTATGTATCAAAGTGCTGGGTGCCGATGGCAAGGAATAGCTGTGTATCAAGCCCTCGCACAAACCTCTTTATTCTCTTCTCTTCTGTGTCTACTAGGTACGAAGCATATCGAGACAACTGGGTAAACTGTATATCATACTCCGGCACCGTCATCCTGAGAGCCTTGCGCAGAGACTCAAAACTACGGGCTCGAGCATCTCGGACACTCTCCGGAAGAAAACGGGCAAGAAACGCAGCTGTAAACTCATCCCAGGTCATAGAAGGTAGACCTGCAGCTCGGCCTCTCTCTACTGAATCGTACCATGTCTGGGCAAGACCCTCCAGACGAAAACTCGTGAACACCACCAACCTATCATCAGAACACCTCAATGAACGGCAAATCTGAGCCATCCTATCAAGAAATGCCAGTGGGTCCTCTGTCGCATCCGTACCGGTAAAAGTTGGAGGTCTCAATCTCATGAACTCCTGTAGTGAAGCAGGGATAGTCGCGGTAGCAGCAGGAGTGACCATCGGTGCAGCAGGTACAATCGTGGTCTGTGCGATGGAAGGAACGTCCTCGGATCTCTGTGCCCGACTGGACTCAACTAAAGATCCCATCATCTGTCGCAACTCCTGCATGCCGGCCTCTAATCTGGCAAAACGGCCTGGATAAGGCGGATCAATATGACCCTGAGGGGTAGGCGTATCATCCCGCTCGATCCTCGCCTCAGAAGAGCCCGCTCGAATCTCATCCCTAGCGGCAGCCCGGTGAGCTCGCGTAGTCTTTGGTGGCATCGTAGCTGGAATAAGAAATAGGACCGATAAGAACATTGCAATTGAATCAAGGAATGCAAGGAATCAAGAAAGGAAATACAAGCAATTATTTCCTTAGGTCACTTAGGCGGAGTACCATATCGTAAGTATGCCGCGGATCATACCCACGCTACGCCACTCTGCTTAAGTCACCTACTCCATCTACCAAGGTCGTCCTACACTCAGAAAGGTAAAACCTACGCTCTGATACCAACTTTGTCACGACTCGAAAGTACGGAACGTGACTGGAACTTAGATTACGAGACGTCTAAAGGCGTAACGTAAACTAAGTCAGCCAAAGCCTAGAAAAATCTAAACCAAAACCAAAGAGAGTGAAGGAAACTTTTCATGAAAAACGACTTGAAATCAATTTAGTTGCATTGAACCCCTTTTAAAAAAAACATCAAAAATATCCGAAAATTTTGGCAGAGTCTCCTCTGTAAATACTATCCCCCAAAATGGGTACTACAAAATATATAAACTTGTAATCACAAAATGGCATCCCCAAGCGGGAGCTAGCTCTTCGCCCAAGGCGGATCACAATCACACGCAATATATATATGTAATATCAAGAAAAGAGCATAAAGAATGCAAAATATAAGAAAACACAACGTCGGCTCAAGTGAGCTCGACCAAAAGAAACCACATATACACAAATCTCTCAGTCTCATCACTAGGTCGCATATACACATAAGAAGTGGTAGGTGGAGAATACTAGATACAAAAATAGTACAAAAAAAAGATAAAAGCACTCTCACGACCCACCTACGAGCAATGTCACGAGTCTGAGCAAAAGAAGTCACTAACAAGATAAGCCGCCGCTACTAGGCTGATGAGTCCGACGTGCAAGACACTGTGGCACAACGAGGGTGAGTTGCCAGCTCGTGAGTAGAATATAACATCTAGTAAGGCTATCGTAAGAATGCACGCAAATGCGTCACAGCATGTATGTCCAGATGTGATATAATACCTCTAGTATGCATGCACATGTATGCAATGTCAATACTAAATCTTTAAGTGTTTTAAATACTATGAGTTCTGCATTCTTAACTTTAGAAAAAAGAATATCTGTATAATAGCTAAATACCATCAAGAAATCATCTGAAACCCGTGTCAAGCATCGACACCAAATATGAAAACACATCTGTCTCAATGTCTCACTGTATCAATGTCTCAATACATCGGGCTCCGTCAGTCCGGATCGGCCCATATCATCAAATCTCACGACAATGGTCGGTATCCTCCGGATATCCGCCGCGCCAGAAATCACCAGTAGGTAGTCTTCCCCTGCCAGGCTCATCGTCTACAACTCGATCTTCTTGCCCCAGGGTACCATACCAGGCCCACCATGTACCCGAGACAGTTCATCCACTCCTCGAATCGGGTCTCGAAATCCAACAGAAAACATGAAACCTCATGGTGGACGAAACATACATCACGAGAAAACCGCAACTTTGTTTTTAAAAAAAATGATAATTAAAAGCTTTTATTAAATTCTTGCGGTTTTCCCCAAAATCCAGAAATCGCAGCAATACTGAAATCCTCAAGAAAATCATAGTACTCAACATGTTGTATATGATAAATGTCTATGATATCAAGGTATGCGATGCAATTTGTGGCTAGAAATCTATGTAAGTATGATGATGATGCGAGGTATATACGTACAATGCGATTTCGTATATCATGTATGATGCAATTGGTGACACTAAGCTAAACAGGTTCTATGGTGCTCATAGCATGGCAATTACCAAAGGCGTGTGTGTCACATGAATAGTGCACGTGCAACAGGAGCCAATGGTAATGGTGTCTGTGTCCTACGAAGTAATATCGCACATGTGTATATGAATATCCATGCAATCTAGCAGACGATTAGCTATAAGGGTATGAAATGTGAATGAGGGGGGGATAGCTAACTATCAATGCAAATCTTGCAAGAAATAAAGTAATCCTAACTAGGGGGCGCCTCGCGCCATCCAGACGATTCCCCCATAAATGAATACATCTACTCACCTGAAAGCCCCGCTAATCCGATCCGACCACCGCCTTGCCTTTGCGCGCCGCGTCCGATGTTTCCGCGACCGATCCTAGAATTGCATAATACACAATATATGATTACAGATTTCTGAAATGACGTAACTCACACTATGAAAAGATCGACGCTCTCGAATTAATCACAATGTGCACTCGGTACGCGGAAAATACACGAAAATCGCTAAAACCTTAACTAAAATCGCTGTTTCGGGGCAATTGTCAAAACTAAAACCCGACTAGAAAAAACTCCGCATTCACACACCCTAATAGTCATATAAGATGCTAATTATATTGCCAAAATAACACAATTAGAGCACCTCCTAAAATTTTAGAAAAACTAGTAAGCAATTAGCATGCCGATTTCAAAGCAAACATCGCGAATTAACGATATCGCGATCGCAACATCACACAAATATCCGACCTAATACACTAGATGGCAACAATACTAACCTAAACACAATTATTCAACTTCAAACCCTAACTACAACATCACCTCTTTTCTTGAAATTTCAAAAACAAGAAGTTATAACTAAAATTCACACTTGAACTATTAATTCTAGCAAATTAAGAAACTAGATTAGGATTTATACCTTACAAGAGTTGATTCCAAACTTGCACTAACCTCCAAGACACCTCTTTTCTTCACTTTTCAAACAAATTAGGGTTAGGGAAGGGATGGATTTGGGTTTTGGTTTGAATTTGAGAAGGAAAAGTGTGTATTTTTTATGGAATTTGTTGATATTTGCAAGAATTAAAGCAAGAGGAGTGAGGGAAAAAAAAAGGAAGGGGGCAGCAGCAAGCTCGACCTGAGGTAGAGGAGGGTGTGCGTGTGTGAATGGTGTAGAATATTCTACACAAAATGCCTTTCCCAAGCTCAATTAATGACTATCACATCAATTTTTACACAAAAACCCCCATTTTAAGCCATTTTTGAATAAAATTTTAAACCATAGAACAAAAACTTTGAAAAGTCTTGATAAAATTTTATTAACACTAAATTTTAGTTTATAATTTTTCCTAAGTGTGTAATTTACCTAATTAAATTTGTCTTTATCACTAATTTAATGTATTTTTAAAAGCTTAAAATAATATTAAAAATAATCAATTAAGGAAAAAATTTTAATTAAGTAGAAAATTTTAAGTGACATTTTAGTGACCAATTTATAGTAATATCTTATCTAAATTTTGTATAATTAGGTCTATAATGAAAAATACCGATTTTGACATTTTACGGAAATGGCTGCTAATTTAGCCGATTAGCGAAAAAATGCCTAAACGATTTTCGAAGCGTTACAATCTTCCCCCCTTAAAGAAATTCGGTCCCCGAATTTAGAATTTAACTACGCGTACCTTCAAAATGATGGGGATATCTCTTCCTCATGTCGACCTCGGTCTCCCAGGTGACCTCCTCGCTGTTCGGGCCACGCCAAAGGACCTTGACGGACGGTATAACCTTCGACCTCAATTTCTTCACCTGCCGATCCAAAATGACCACCGGCTGCTCGGTAAATGAACGATCATGCTCTAGCTGGATCGTCTGGTGCTGAATCGCATGGGAAGGATCATGAAGGTACTTGCGGAGCATCGAGACTTGGAACACGAGGTGAACATCGGGGAAGCTGGGCGGAAGAGCTAACCGATAAGCGACTGGACCAACACGCTCTAGGATCTCGAAGGGACCAACATATCTAGGACTCAGCTTCCCTTTCCGCCCAAATCTCATCACACCCTTCATCGGAGAGACCCTCAGGAAAACATGATCGCCAACAGCGAACTCGAGTCGGCGACGGCGCCTGTCAGCATATGATTTCTGCCTACTCTGTGCCGCTCTCATCCTGTCCCGAATCATCTGTATCTTTTCGGTCGTCTCTTCTATGATCTACGGCCCCAAAATACTGCTCTCCATGAGCTCTGTCCAACATACAGGCGATCGACATCTCCTCCCATATAAAGCCTCGAAAGGTGCCATCTGAATCGTCTCCTGGAAGCTATTATTGTAGGAGAACTGTATCAAAGGCAAATGACGATCCCAGCTACCATCGAAATCTAAAACACAAGCTCTGAGCATGTCCTCAAGAGTCTGAATAGTACGCTCCAACTGACCGTCAGTCTGCGGGTGAAAGGCTGTGCTAAAACTCAATCGGCTGCCCAAAACTTCCTGAAGTTTCTGCCATAATCGGCTGGTAAACTGGGTGCCCCGGTCGAACACGATGCAAGTCGGAACGCCATGCAGTCGCACGATCTCATCAATATAAACCTGGGCGTACTGAGAAAATCCAAAAGTGGTCTTCACTGGCAGGAAGTGAGCCGCTTTCGTCAGTCGATCCACAATCACCCAAATAGAGTCATACCCTCGACTGGTCCTGGGTAGACCCATAATGAAGTCTATGGAGACCTGCTCCCACTTCCACTCAGGGATAGGCAAAGGCTGTAACTCACCGGCTGGCCTCTGGTGCTCGGCCTTGACTTGCAGACAAGTCAGGCATCTCGACACAAACTCTGTAACATCCATCTTCATCCCTTCCCACCAGTAAACCTCTCTCAAATCATGGTACATCTTGGTGGAACCTGGATGCACACTGTATACTGATCTATGTGCCTCCTCGAGGATATCGCTCCTCAGTCCCTCAGAATTTGGTAAGCACAGTCGATTCCCAAATCGAAGTATCCCCTGATCATCAATCACGAACTCAGAAACTCTGCCCTGCTGAATCTGCTCAATAATCTCAAAAATACGGGCATCGCCGGACTGTACCTCGCGGATACGATCAAGTAATTGTGGGCGTGCTCTGAAATGGGCCAGTTGTCCCCCTGTAGGAGTAAACTCGAACTGCACCCTGCTGTCACATAAAATCTGCCAATCCGCCGTCGATTGCATCTGTACTGCACTCAAACAAGATAAGCTACCTCCGGGCCTCCTACTCAAAGCATCTGCCACTACATTCGCCTTGCCCGGATGGTATAAAATCTCGCAGTCATAATCTTTTACCAACTCCATCCAACGGTGATGTCTCAGATTCAGATCTCACTGCTGAAAGATATACTTCAAACTCTTGTGGTCAGTGAATATCTGGCACGACTCACCGTATAGGTAATGTCTCCAGATCTTAAGTTCAAATACCACTGCAGCCATCTCTAAATCATGAGTGGGGTAGTTCTGTTCGTGTTTCCTCAGCAGCCGAGAAGCATACGCGATAACTCTGTCGTGCTGCATCAATACACAACCCAGCCCCATTCGAGAAGCATCACAATATACCACGAACCCGCCTGATCCTAAAGGCAATGCTAACACTGGTGCAGTAGTCAGACGAGTCTTCAACTGCTGGAAACTATCCTCACATGCCTGGGTCCAATCAAAAGGGACCCCCTTCTGGGTCAACCCGATCAGCGGTGCAGCAATACGGGAGAAATCCTGGACAAAACGTCGATAATAGCCTGCCAGACCCAGAAAGCTGCGAACCTCTGTAACTGATACCGGTCTAGGCCAACGCTGAACTGCCTCGATCTTCTTCAGGTTTACACAAATACCTTCTCTCGTCACCACATGACCTAAGAAGAAAATACTGTCTAACCAGAATGCGCACTTGGAAAATTTAGCGAACAGCTGATACTCTCTCAAAGTCTGCAATGTGATACGCAAGTGTTGCTCATGCTCCTCCCGGCTCCGATAATAAACCAAGATGTCGTCAATGAACACGATGATGAACTGATCGAGATACGGCCTGAATACACGGTTCATCAAGTCCATAAATACTGCCGGGGCATTGGTGAGCCCGAACGACATCACCAAGAACTCATAATGACCATATCGAGTACGAAAGGCGGTCTTCGGAATATCCTCCTTCCGAACCCGCAACTGGTGATAACCTGACCTTAAATCAACCTTCGAGAAAAACCCTGCACCCTGGAGCTGATCGAATAAGTCATCAATGCGGGGTAGGGGATATCTGTTCCGCACGGTAACCCGGTTCAGCTGACGATAATCAATGCATAAGCGCATACTTCCGTCCTTCTTCTTAACAAACAGGACGGGAGCACCCCAAGGTGACACACTCGGTCGGATAAGCCCTTTGTCCAGCAAGTCCTGTAACCGATCCTTCAGCTCTCTCAGCTCCGCCGGGGCCATCCGATAAGGCGGTATAGAGATAGGCCCCGTGCCGGGGATCAGGTCGATGCAGAACTCAATCTCACGCACTGGTGGCAGACCAGGCAGCTCGTCAGGGAATACATCAGGAAACTCTCTCACAATAGGGACCTGGTCCAACGGAACCTCTGTGGAGCTAGTATCACAAACATAGGCTAAGAATCGCTGACACCCTTTCCTTAAGAGCTGACCAGCGAGAAGAGAAGAAATCAAGCTGGGAAAGGTAGCGCTACGATCTCCCTGAATAACAAGAACCGGCTCACCAGGAAAACTGAATCTGACTGCTTTCTCACGGCAGTCAACGGATGCATAACAGGTGGCTAGCCAGTCCATACCAAGAAGTGTGTCAAAGTCTAGCATATCGAGGAGAATCAAATCAACTGAAGAATCTCTCTTCCCGATACTAGCGGAACATGATCGGTACACGAAACGGTCAACAAACGACTCGCCTACTGGTGTAATAACGACAAGCGGCTGATCTAACGGAGAAGACTCTCGGCCCAACCTCGGTGCAAAGTACGTGGATACATAGGAATGTGTGGAGCCTGGATCAAATAATACTCGTACATCAAAAGAACATACTGGCAGAGTACCTTTCACGACGGCATTGGATGCCTATGCATCCTGAGGAGTCAACGCGAACACTCGGGCCTATCCACCACTAATAGCTGGCTGCCCTCTGCCTCTACCTCGGCCTCTGCCTCTGCCTCTATCGCCTCGTCCTCTCTGAACCGGACCGCCACGCCCACGACCTCTAGGAGCATCTGGCTGGCGTGGAGCATCATCAGGAGTAGGAAGTAGAGCTCTCTGAGGAGGTGGTGAAGGTGGTAAGGTCACATGCGGGACTGTCGCCGTGCCCTGGAGCCCCATGGTACAGTCTCTGACACGGTGGTACTGACTCCTACACCGAAAACATCCTGGAGACGACTGCTGGATCTGTGGATATGAACCAAATAATTGACCTCGTCTCAATCCTCTGCCTCCACCATCTCCCGGAAATAATCTATAGCGGTGTCTACCTATCTGCCGCTGAGCTGGCGTATCAGTACGGATCCTCTTCGGCCCAGAAACGACCGGAGTCTCAGAAATACGCTCCTCCAAAAGTAAGGATGCATCCATCGCGGCTGCGTATGTATCAAAGTGCTGGGTGCCGATGGCAAGGAATAGCTGTGTATCAAGCCCTCGCACAAACCTCTTTATTCTCTTCTCTTCTGTGTCTACTAGGTACGGAGCATATCGAGACAACTGGGTAAACTGTATATCATACTCCGACACCGTCATCCCAGGAGTCTTGCGCAGAGACTCAAAACAACGGGCTCGAGCATCTCAGACACGCTCCGGAAGAAAACGGGCAAGAAACGCAGCTGTAAACTCATCCCAGGTAATAGAAGGTAGACCTGCAGCTCGGCCTCTCTCTACTGAATCGTACCACGTCTGGGCAAGACCCTCCAGACGAAAACTCGCGAACTCCACCAACCTATCATCAGAACACCTCAACGAACGGCAAATCCGAGCCATCCTATCAAGAAATGCCTGTGGGTCCTCTGTCGCATCCGTACCGGTAAAAGCTGGAGGTCTCAATCTCATGAACTCCTGTAGTGAAACAGGGATAGTCGCAGTAGCAGCAGGAGTGACCATCGGTGCGGCAGGTACAATCATGGTCTGTGCGATGGAAGAAACATCCTCGGATCTCTGTGCCCGACTGGACTCAACTAAAGATCCCATCATCTGTCGCAACTCCTGCATGCCGGCCTCTAATCTGGCAATACAGTCTGGATAAGGCGGATCAATATGACCCTGAGGGGTAAGCGTATCATCCCGCTCGATCCTCGCCTCAGACGAGCCCGCTCGAATCTCATCCCTAGCAGCAGCCCGCTGAGCTCTCGTAGTCTTTGGCGGTATCAAAGCTGGAATAAGAAATAGGACCGATAAGAACATTGCAATTGAATCAAGGAATGCAAGGAATCAAGAAAGGAAATACAAGAAATTATGTCCTAAGGTCACTTAGGCGGAGTACCGAATCTTAAGTATGCCGCGGATCATACCCACGCTACGCCACTCTGCTTAAGTCACCTACTCCATCTACCAAGGTCGTCCTACACTCAGAAAGGTAAAACCTACGCCCTGATACCAACTTTGTCACGACCCGAAAGTACGGAACGTGACTGGCACTTAGATTACGAGACGTCTAAAGGTGTAACGTAAACTAAGTCAACCAAAGCCCAGAAAAATCTAAACCAAAACCAAAGAGAGTGAAGGAAACCTTTCATGAAAAACGACTTGAAATCAATTTAGTTGCATTGAACCCCTTTTTAAAAAAACATCAAAAATATCCGAAAATTTTGGCAAAGTCTCCTCTGTAAATACTATCCCCCAAAATGGGTACAACAAAATATATAAACCTGTAATCACAAAATGGCAACCCCAAGCGGGAGCTAGCTCTTCGCCCAAGGCGGATCACAATCACACGCAATATATATATGTAATATCAAGAAAAGAGCATAAAGAATGCAAAATATAAGAAAACACAACGTCGCCTCAAGTGAGCTCGACCAAAAGAAACCGCATATACACAAATCTCTCAGTCTCATCACTAGGTCGCATATACACATAAGAAGTGGTAGATGGAGAATACTAGATACAAAAATAGTTTAAAAAAAGATAAAAGCACTCTCGCAACCCACCTACGAGCAATGTCACGAGTCTGAGCAAAAGAAGTCACTAACAAGATAAGCCGCCGCAACTAGGCTGATGAGTCCGACCTGCAAGACACTGCGGCACAACGGGGGTGAGTTGCCAGCTCGTGAGTAGAATATAACATCTAGTAAGGCTATCGTAAGAATGCACGCAAATGCGTCACAGCATGTATGTCCAGATGTGATGTAATACCTCTAGTATGCATGCACATGTATGCAATGTCAATACTAAATCTTTAAGTGTTTTAAATGCTATGAGTTCTGCATTCTTGATTTTAGAAAAAAGAATATCTGTATAATAGCTAAATACCATCAAGAAATCATCCGAAACCCGTGTCAAGCATCGACACCAAATATGAAAACGCATCTGTCTCAATGTCTCACTGTATCAATGTTAGTGTATATGCCCTAGAGGCCATTACTGTATCATACTAGTTTGTATATTACTTAATGGATGCTTGGGATATTCACCTTGTATATACAATCTTGCTCAAAATAGTAGTATGCTACTTGGTTTGTTTCTACTTCAATGTGTACTTGTGTTTATTTCAGTATATCACTTATACGCATTAGTGGAGCCCTTAGGATCTTTGCTTGATTACCAGTGTTGTGATGGCAGTCACACTAGTGGGGGCTGGGTAATCTATAAGCACATCCTTATTCAGGTCCCTGGTCGCAGGACTATCGAGACAGGGCATCGATACTCCGGAGTAGACCAGCGCATGCGCTTCTCATCCCAGTGTGGGAAACGGTCTGTCCCACAGCCGTCAGTACGTCGTACTTGAGATAGTATGCGGGTGCTCGTTAGGTTACGGGTACACTGGACAGGACTCGTAGGGAACTGACTAGTTGGTATTATACCTATCGTCAGTTATCAGTTCCCAGGTGACATGAGTACAGCTTAGTCCACTGACTTGACACTGTCACTTCGCCTCGGGTGTGTTCCCACTGTACTTTGATCACTACCCTACCACGGCTCAAAGGAGTCGTGCAAACAGGTGGTGGTTGGGTGCAGTCCCGAAGCACTTGGAGGCAGTGACGGTTAGACAGGATTCGTCTCTCCCGGTATTGGGGGTTGACATCGCGCTGTGTCTAGGAGAGCCATTACACGAGTAGTCCCTGGCCAGGGCAAACGAGATATACTGGTAGGTTTCCAGTGTTATCTCAGGGTGTATTGGGCTTCACTCCGGCATGACTTGTACCGCTATTGGGGGACTGACGTTTACCGCCCCCTAGGCCCGCCATGCGATGTATCAGACGAACAGACCGGACTGTACGGAGAATGTCACGCTCAGGCTCAGTAGGAGTTCAGATGGGTTTCGCCTCGTCGGTCTTCTTGTCGGCATTACCTGGGGACCGTTACGCACAGCTAGTGCCGCTTGCGGTCTGTGGTTAAACCCACTGCCAGCGTAGTGTCGAGTCTTTAGAGTCCTACACAGAAAGCTTTTCGCCTTTAGGCAAAAGAGTAGAGGTCGCATGGTATTGCGACAGGTCGCATGGTTTTGCGACAGGGTTCGGTCACATCCGTGCACTTGTGCACGTACAGTGTCCGGACAGTTTACACTAGCGGGCTTTGGTTTAAGCCAGATCCTAGTGTACCTTATGGGATTGGATTTATCCAGTTTGCATTCGTGTTCCTCGGAACGCGGATGCGGGTGTGTATGCACAGTTGACAGGGAGGCAGAGGCAGCGGATTCTCATTAGGGTTGTTGACAGTTGACCGTTGACTTTTTGACTTTATGCTCAACCCTAATGAGAATATGATATGTGATTAACTATTATATTAATTAAGTATTATGGTGATATGGTTGTTGACTTGTTGACTTTTGTTGACTTGTTGACTTTGGTGACTTGTTGACTTTTGTTGACTTGTTGACCGGTTGACTAGGCTTGACTAGTTGACCATCATGATAACCATGGTTATCATTTCATGCCAAAGACTTTTTCTTGCTTGTTCATTTGAGTAAAATGAGTGCATGACATGATAAGGTTATGGTTACTTCAACCATCACATAAGACTTTTGTTGATATGATGAGTTATCATTGCTTTGGATTATGAGAGGGTGAGAGACAAAATACTTGCTCATTCTTTCTTGCTCATTCTCTCTCTTGTTCTTGAGCTCTCCTCTTGCTCTCATCCTCAACCTCTTGCTCCCTCTCTTGATCTATGGTTCTCTTGTCTCATGAGTTGAGAATCAAGAACCATAGATAAAATCCCATTCTAAATCATCTCTACTCATTCTAGTTCACTAGGTTTAGCAAACCAAGTGAACTAGTTTCTTCAAAGAACGAAGAAGGAGCTAAAGGTTGGAGCTTTCAAGTGGATCTATCTTCGGCGTACGGAGACAAGGAGAAGGAGCCATCGAACCACCATCGGAGCTTGAAGAGAAGGAGTTCAAGTTTAGGTATAACCATCTTCATCCGAGTAGCTAAATATCTTTAGCTTAGTATGCTGGTTTTAGTTTAGGTAACGATCCCGACCATAGTTTAGTCCATGTTGCCTCTTGCGATAAAAATTCGTTTTTTATACCGTTTCCGCCTCCCCGTAAGAACCGGGGGTCGCAATGTGGACTTACAATCAATGTCTCAATACATCGGGCTCCGTCAGTCCGGATCGGCCCATATCATCAAATCTCACGACAATGGTCGGTATCCTCCGGATATCCGCCGCGCCAGACATCACCAATAGGTAGTCTTCCCCTGCCAGGCTCATCGTCTACAACTCGATCTTCTTGCCCCGGGGTACCATACAGGGCCCACCATGTACCCGAGAGGTTCATCCACTCCTCGAATCGGGTCTCGAAATCCAACAGAAAACATGAAAACTCATGGTGGACGAAACATACATCACGAGAAAACATCAACTTTGTTTTTAAAAAAATGATAATTATAAGCTTTTATTAAATTCTTGCGGTCTTCCCCAAAATCCAGAAATCGCAGCAATACTGAAATCCTCAAGAAAATCATAGTACTCAACATGTTGTATATGATAAATGTCTATGATATCAAGATATGCGATGCAATTTGTGGCTAGAAATCAATGTAAGTATGATGATGATGCGAGGTATATACGTGCTATGCGATTTCGTATATCATGTATGATGCAATTGGTGACACTAAGCTAAACAGGTTCTATGGTGCTCGTAGCATGGCAATTACCAAAGGCGTGTGTGTCACATGAATAGTGCGTGTGCAACAGGAGCCAATGGTAATGGTGTCTGTGTCCTACGAAGTAATATCGCACATGTGTATATGAATATCCATGCAATCTAGCAGACGATTAGCTATAAGGGTATGAAATGTGAATGAGGGGGGTTAGCTAACTAACAATGCAAATCTTGCAAGAAATAAAGTAATACTAACTAGGGGTCGCCTCGCGCCATCCAGACGATTCCCCCATAGATGAATACATATACTCACCTGAAAGCCCCGCTAATCCGATCCGACCACCGTCTTGCCTTTGCGCGCCGCGTCCGATGTTTCCGCGACCGATCCTAGAATTGCATAACACACAGTATAAGATTACAGATTTCTGAAATGACACAACTCACACTATGAAAAGATCGACGCTCTCGAATTAATCACAACGTGCACTCGGTACGCGGAAAATACACGAAAATCGCTAAAACCTTAACTAAAATCGCTGTTTCGGGGCAATTGTCAAAACTAAAACCCGACTAGAAAAAACTCCGCATTCACACACCTTAATAGTCATATAAGATGCTAATTATATCGCCAAAATAACACAATTAGATCACCTCCTAAAATTTTAGAAAAACTAGTAAGCAATTAGCATGCCGATTTCAAAACAAACATCGCGAAATAACGATATCGCGATCGCAACATCGCACAAATATCCGACCTAATAAACTAGATAGCCACAATACTAACCTAAACACACATATTCAACTTCAAACCCTAACTACAACATCACCTCTTTTCTTGAAATTTCAAAAACAAGAAGTTATAACTAAAATTCACACTTGAACTATTAATTCTAGCAAATTAAGCAACTAGATTAGGATTTATACCTTACAAGAGTTGATTCCAAACTTGCACTAGCCTCCAAGACACCTCTTTTCTTCACTTTTCAAACAAATTAGGGTTAGGGAAGGGTTGGATTTGGGTTTTGGTTTGAATTTGAGAAGGAAAAGTGTGTATTTTTTATGGAATTTGTTGATATTTGCAAGAATTAAATCAAGAGGAATGAGGGAAAAAAAAGGAAGGGGGCAGCAGCAAGCTCGACCTGAGGTAGAGGAGGGTGTGCGTGTGTGAATGGTGTAGAAAATTATACACAAAAAGCCTTTCCCAAGCTCAATTAATGACTATCACATCAATTTTTACACAAAAACCCCCATTTTAAGCCATTTTTGAATAAAATTTTAAACCATAGAACAAAAACTTTGAAAAGTCTTGATAAAATTTTATTAACACTAAATTTTAGTTTATAATGTTTCCTAAGTGTGTAATTTACCTAATTAAATTTGTATTTATCACTAATTTAATGTATTTTTAAAAGCCTAAAATAATATTAAAAATAATTAATTAAGGAAAAAAATTTAATTAACAAGAAAATTTTAAGTGACATTTTAGTGACCAATTTATAGTAATATCTTATCTAAATTTTGTATAATTAGGTCTATAAGGAAAAATACCTATTTTGACTTTTTACGGAAAAGGCTGCTAATTTAGCCGATTACCAAAAAACTGCCTAAACGATTTTCGAAGCGTTACAATCTTCCCCCCTTAAAGAAATTCGGTCCCCGAATTTAGAATTTAACTACGCGTACCTTCAAAATGATGGGGATATCTCTTCCTCATGTCGACCTCGGTCTCCCAGGTGACCTCCTCGCTGTTCGGGCCATGCCAGAGGACCTTGACGGACGGTATAACCTTCAACCTCAATTTCTTCACCTGCCGATCGAAAATGACCACCGGCTGCTCGGTGAATGAATGATCATGCTCTAGCTGGATCGACTGGTGCTGAATCGCATGGGAAGGATCATGAAGGTACTTGCGGAACATCGAGACATGGAACACGGGGTGAACATCGGGGAAGCTGGGCGGAAGAGCTAACCGATAAGCGACTGGACCAACACGCTCTAGGATCTC
The DNA here is from genome assembly GCA_030015575.1 of Agapanthus africanus. NCBI lineage: Eukaryota > Viridiplantae > Streptophyta > Magnoliopsida > Asparagales > Amaryllidaceae > Agapanthus > Agapanthus africanus. The sequence goes on along the minus strand of CM057337.1, from coordinate 334,815,718 downwards.
GAAGGGACCAACATATCTAGGACTCAGCTTCCCTTTCCGCCCAAATCTCATCACACCCTTCATCGGAGAGACCCTCAGGAAAACATGATCGCCAACAGCAAACTCGAGTCGGCGACAGCGCCTGTCAGCATATGATTTCTGCCTACTCTGTGCCGCTCTCATCCTGTCCCAAATCATTTGTATCTTTTCGGTCGTCTCCTCCACGATCTGTGGCCCAAAAATACTGCTCTCCCTGAGCTCTATCCAACATACAGGCGATCGACATCTCCTCCCATATAAAGCCTCGAAAGGTGCCATCTGAATCGTCTCCTGGAAGCTATTATTGTAGGAGAACTGGATCAAAGGCAAATGATGATCCCAGCTACCACCGAAATATAAAACACAAGCTCTGAGCATGTCCTCAAGAGTCTGAATAGTACGCTCCGACTGACCGTCAGTCTGCGTGTGAAAGGCTGTGCTAAAACTCAATCGGGTGCCCAAAACTTCCTGAAGTTTCTGCCATAATCGGCTGGTAAACTGGGTGCCCCGATCGGACACGATGCAAGTCGGAACGCCATGCAGTCGCACGATCTCATCAATATAAACCTGGGCGTACTGAGAAAATCCAAAAGTGGTCTTCACTGGCAGGAAGTGAGCCGCTTTCGTCAGTCGATCCACAATCACCCAAATAGAGTCATACCCTAGACTGGTCCTGGGTAGACCCACAATGAAGTCCATGGAGACCTGCTCCTACTTCCACTCAGGGATGGCCAAAGGCTGTAACTCGCCGGCTGGCCTCTGGTGCTCGGTCTTGACTTGCTGACAAGTCAGGGATCTCGACACAAAGTCTGTAACATCCATCTTCATCCCGTCCCACCAGTAAACCTCTCTCAAATCATGGTACATCTTGGTGGAACCTGGATGCACATTGTATACTGATCTATGTGCCTCCTCGAGGATATCGGCCTCAGTCCCTCAGAATTTGGTACGCACAGTCGAGTCCCAAAACGAAGTATCCTCTGATCATCAATCACGAACTCAGAAACTCTGCCCTGCCAAATCTGCTCAATAATCTCTAAAATACGGGCATCGCCGGACTGTGCCTCGCGGATACGATCAAGTAATTGTGGGCGTACTCTGAAATGGGCCAGCTGTCCCCCTGTAGGAGTAAACTCGAACTGCACCCTGCTGTCACATAAAACCTGCCAATCCGCCATCGATTGCATCTGTACTGCACTCAAACAAGATAAGCTACCTCCGGGCCTCCTACTAAAAGAATCTGCCACCACATTCGCCTTGCCCGGATGGTATAAAATCTCGCAGTCATAATCTTTTACCAACTCCTTCCAACGGCGCTGTCTCAGATTCAGATCTCGATGCTGAAAGATATACTTCAAACTCTTGTGGTCAGTGAATATCTGGCACGACTCACCGTATAGGTAATGTCTCCAGATCTTAAGTGCAAATACCACTGCAGCCATCTTTAAATCATGAGTGGGGTAGTTCTGTTCGTGTTTCCTCAGCTGCCGAGAAGCATACGCGATAACTCTGTCGTGTTGCATCAATACACAACACAGCCCCACTCGAGAAGCATCACAATATACCACGAACCCGCCTGATCCTAAAGGCAATGCTAACACTGGTGCAGTAGTCAGACGAGTCTTCAACTGCTGGAAACTATCCTCACATGCCTGGGTCCAATCAAAAGGGACCCCCTTCCGGGTTAACCCGGTCAACGGTGCAGCAATACGGGAGAAATCCTGGACAAAACGTCGATAATAGCCTGCCAGACCCAGAAAGTTGCGAACCTCTGTAACTGATACCGGTCTAGGCCAACGCTGAACTGCCTCGATCTTCTTCGGTTCCACACAAATACCATCTCTCGTCACCACATGACCTAAGAAGTAAATAATGTCTAACCAGAATGCGCACTTGGAAAATTTAGCGAACAGCTGATGCTCTCTCAAAGTCTGCAATGTGATACGCAAGTGCTGCTCATGCTCCTCCCGGCTCCGAGAATAAACCAAGATGTCGTCAATGAACACGATGATGAACTTATCGAGATACGGCCTGAATACACGGTTCATCAAGTCCATAAATGTTGCCGGGGCATTGGTGAGCCCGAACGAAATCACCAAGAACTCATAATGACCATATCGATTACGAAAAGCGGTCTTCGGAATATCCTCCTTCCGAACCCGCAACTGGTGATAACCTGACCATAAATCAACCTTCGAGAAAAACCCTGCACCCTGGAGCTGATCGAATAAGTCATCAATGCGGGGTAGGGGATATCTGTTCCGCACAGTAACCCGGTTCAGCTGACGATAATCAATGCATAAGCGCATACTTCCGTCCTTCTTCTTAACAAACAGGACGGGAGCACCCCAAGGTGACACACTCGGTCGGATAAGCCCTTTGTCCAGCAAGTCCTGTAACTGATCCTTCAGCTCTCTCAGCTCCGCCGGGGCCATCCGATAAGGCGGTATAGAGATAGGCCCCGTGCCGGGGATCAAGTCGATGCAGAACTCAATCTCACGCTCTGGTGGCAGACCAGGCAGCTCGTCAGGGAATACATCAGGAAACTCTCTCACAACAGGGACCTGGTCCAACGGAACCTCTGTGGAGCTAGTATCACAAACATAGGCTAAGAATCGCTGACACCCTTTCCTTAAGAGCTGACCAGCGCGAAGAGAAGAAATCAAGCTGGGAAGGGTAGCGCTACGATCTCCCTGAATAACAAGAACCGGCTCACCAGGAAAACTGAATCTGACTGCTTTCTCATGGCACTCCACGGATGCATAACAGGTGGATAGCCTGTCCATACCAAGAACGTCAAAGTCTAGCATATCGAGGAGAATCAAATCAACTGAAGAATCTCTCTCCCCGATACGAACGGAACATGATCGGTACACGAAACGGGCAACAAACGACTCGCCTACTGGTGTAATAACGACAAGCGGCTGATCTAACGGAGAAGACTCTCTGCCCAACCTCGGTGCAAAGTACGTGGATACATAGGAATGTGTGGAGCCTGGATCAAATAATACCCGTGCATCAAAAGAACATACTAGCAGAGTACCTGTCACGACGGCATTGGATGCCTGTGCATCCTGAGGAGTCAACGCTAACACTCGGGCCTGTCCACCACTAATAGCTGGCTGCCCTCTGCCTCTACCTCTGCCTCTGCCTCTGCCTCTGCCGCCTCGTCCTCTCTGAACCGGACCGCCACGCCCACGACCTCTAGGAGCATCTGGCTGGTGTGGAGCATCATCAGGAGTAGGAAGTAGAGCTCTCTAAGGAGGTGGTGAAGGTGGTAAGGTCACATGCAGGACTGTCGCCGTGCCCTGGCGCCCCATGGTACAGTCTCTAACACGGTGGTACTGACTCCCACACCGAAAACATCCTGGAGACGACTGCTGGGTCTGTGGATATGAACCAAATAACTGACCTCGTCTCAATCCTCTGCCTCCACCATCTCCCGGAAATAATCTATCGCGGTGTCTACCTATCTGCCGCTGAGCTGGCATATCAGTACGGATCCTCTTCGGTCCAGAAACGACCGAAGTCTCAGAAATACGCTCCTCCAAAAGTAAGGCTGCATCCATCGCGGCTGCGTATGTATCAAAGTGCTGGGTGCCGATGGCAAGGAATAGCTGTGTATCAAGCCCTCGCACAAACCTCTTTATTCTCTTCTCTTCTGTGTCTACTAGGTACGGAGCATATCGAGACAACTGGGTAAACTGTATATCATACTCCGACACCGTCATCCCAGGAGTCTTGCGCAGAGACTCAAAACTACGGGCCCGAGCATCTCGGATACTCTCCGGAAGAAAACGGGCAAGAAACGCAGCTGTATACTCATCCCAGGTGATAGAAGGTAGACCTGCAGCTCGGCCTCTCTCTACTGAATCGTACCATGTCTGGGCAAGACCCTCCAGACGAAAACTCGCGAACTCCACCAACCTATCATCAGAACACCTCAACGAACGGCAAATCTGAGCCATCTTATCAAGAAATCCCTGTGGGTCCTCTGTCGCATCTGTACCGGTAAAAGCTGGAGGTCTCAATCTCATGAACTCCTGTAGTGAAACAGGAATAGTCGCAGTAGCAGCTGGAGTGACCATCGGTGCAGCAGGTACAATCGTGGTCTGTGCGATGGAAGGAACGTCCTCGGATCTCTATGCCCGACTGGACTCAACTAAAGATCCCATCATCTGTCGCAACTCCTGCATGCCGGCCTCTAATCTGGCAATACGGTCTGGATAAGGCGGATCAATATGACCCTGAGGGGTAGGCGTATAATCCCGCTCGATCCTCGCCTCAGACGAGCCCGCTCGAATCTCATCCCTAGCGGCAGCCCGCTGAGCTCTCGTAGTCTTTGGCGGCATCGAAGCTGGAATAAGAAATAGGACCGATAAGAACATTGCAATTGAATCAAGGAATGCAAGGAATCAAGAAAGGAAATACAAGCAATTATTTCCTAAGGTCACTTAGGCGGAGTACCGTATCGTAAGTATGCCGCGGATCATACCCACGCCACGCCACTCTGCTTAAGTCACCTACTCCATCTACCAAGGTCATCCTACACTCAGAAAGGTAAAACCTACGCTCTGATACCAACTTTGTCACGACTCGAAAATACGGAACGTGACTGGCACTTAGATTACGAGACGTCTAAAGGCGTAACGTAAACTAAGTCAGCCAAAACCTAGAAAAATCTAAACCAAAACCAAAGAGAGTGAAGGAAACCTTTCATGAAAAACGACTTGAAATCAATTTAGTTGCATTGAACCCCTTTTAAAAAAACATCAAAAATTTCCGAAAATTTCGGCAGAGTCTCCTCTGTAAATACTATCCCCCAAAATGGGTACAACAAAATATATAAATCTATAATCACAAAATGGCATCCCCAAGCGGGAGCTAGCTCTTCGCCCAAGGCGGATCACAATCACACGCAATATATATATGTAATATCAAGAAAAGAGCATAAAGAATGCAAAATATAAGAAAACACATCGTCGGCTCAAGTGAGCTCGACTAAAAGAAACCACATATACACAAATCTCTCAGTCTCATCACTATGTCGCATATACACATAAGAAGTGGTAGATGGAGAATACTAGATACAAAAATAGTACAAAAAAAAGATAAAAGCACTCTCGCAACCCACCTACGAGCAATGTCACGAGTCTGAGCAAAAGAAGTCACTAACAAGATAAGCCGCCGCTACTAGGCTGATGAGTCTGACCTGCAAGACACTGTGGCACAACGGGGGTGAGTTGCCAGCTCGTGAGTAGAATATAACATCTAGTAAGACTATCATAAGAATGCACGCAAATACGTCACAGCATGTATGTCCAGATGTGATGTAATACCTCTAGTATGCATGCACATGTATGCAATTTCAATACTAAATCTGTAAGTGTTTTAAATGCTATGAGTTCTGCATTCTTTACTTTAGAAAAAAGAATATCTGTATAATAGCTAAATACCATCAAGAAATCATCTGAAACCCGTGTCAAGCATCGACACCAAATATGAAAACACATCTGTCTCAATGTCTCACTGTATCAATGTCTCAATACATCGGGCTCCGTCAGTCCGGATCAGCCCATATCATCAAATCTCACGACAATGGTCGGTATCCTCCGGATATCCGCCACGCCTGACATCACCGGTAGGTAGTCTTCCCCTTCCAGGCTCATCGTCTACAACTCGATCTTCTTGCCCCTGGGTACCATACCGGGCCCACCATGTACCCGAGACGGTTCATCCACTCCTCGAATCGGGTCTCGAAATCCAACAGAAAACATGAAAACTCATGGTGGACGAAACATACATCACGAGAAAACCGCAACTTTGTTTTTAAAAAAATGATAATTATAAGCTTTTATTAAATTCTTGCGGTTTTCCCCAAAATCCAGAAATCGCAGCAATACTAAAATCCTCAAGAAAATCATAGTACTCAACATGTTGTATATGATAAATGTCATATGATATCAAGGTATGCGATGCAATTTGTGGCTAGAAATCTATGTAAGTATGATGATGGTGCGAGGTATATACGTGCTATGCGATTTCGTATATCATGTATGATGCAATTGGTGACACTAAGCTAAACAGGTTCTATGGTGCTCGTGGCATGGCAATTACCAAAGGCGTGTGTGTCACATGAATAGTGCGCGTGCAACAGGAGCCAATGGTAATGGTGTCCGTGTCCTACGATGTAATATCGCACATGTGTATATGAATATCCATGCAATCTAGCAGACGATTAGCTATAAGGGTATGAAATGTGAATGAGGGGGGGTTAGCTAACTAACAATGCAAATCTTGCAAGAAATAAAGTAATCCTAACTAGGGGGCGCCTCGCACCATCCAGACGATTCCCCCATAGATGAATACATCTACTCACCTGAAAGCCCCGCTAATCCGATCCGACCACCGCCTTGCCTTTGCGCGCCGCGTCCGATGTTTCCACGACCGATCCTAGAATTGCATAACACACAATATAAGATTACAGATTTCTGAAATGACGCAACTCACACTATGAAAAGATCGACGCTCTCGAATTAATCACAACGTGCACTCGGTACGCGGAAAATACACGAAAATCGCTAAAACCTTAACTAAAATCGCCGTTTCGGGGCAATTGTCAAAACTAAAACCCGACAAGACAAAACTCCGCATTCACACACCCTAATAGTAATATAAGATGCTATTATATCGCCAAAATAACACAATTATATCACCTCCTAAAATTTTAGAAAAACTAGTAAGCAATTAGCATGCCGATTTCAAAGCAAACATCGCGAATTAACGATATCGCAATCGCAACTTCGCACAAATATCCGACCTAATACACTAGATGGCCACAATACTAACCTAAACACACTTATTCAACTTCAAACCCTAACTACAACATCACCTCTTTTCTTGAAATTTCAAAAACAAGAAGTTATAACTAAAATTCACACTTGAACTATTAATTCTAGCAAATTAAGCAACTAGAATAGGATTTATACCTTACAAGAGTTGATTCCAAACTTGCACTAGCCTCCAACACACCTCTTTTCTTCACTTTTAAAACAAATTACGGTTAGGGAAGGGATGGATTTGGGTTTTGGTTTGAATTTGAGAAGGAAAAGTGTGTATTTTTTATGGAATTTGTTGATTTTTGCAAGAATTAAAGCAAGAGGAGTGAGGGAAAAAAAAGGAAGGGGGCAGCAGCAAGCTCGACCTGAGGTAGAGGAGGGTGTGTGTGTGTGAATGGTGTAGAAAATTCTACACAAAAAGCCTTTCCCAAGCTCAATTAATGACTATCACATCAATTTTTACATAAAAACCCCCATTTTAAGACATTTTTGAATAAAATTTTAAACCATAGAACAAAAACTTTGAAAAGTCTTGATAAAATTTTATTAACACTAAATTTTAGTTTATAATGTTTCCTAAGTGTGTAATTTACCTAATTAAATTTGTATTTATCACTAATTTAATGTATTTTTAAAAGCTTAAAATAATATTAAAAATAATTAATTAAGGAAAAAAATTTAATTAACTAGAAAATTCTAAGTGATATTTTAGTGACCAATTTATAGTAATATCTTATCTAAATTTTGTATAATTAGGTCTATAATGAAAAATACCTATTTTGACTTTTTACGGAAAAGGCTGCTAATTTAGCCGATTACCGAAAAACTGCCTAAACGATTTTCGAAGCATTACAGAATCCAAGCGTAGAAACCAACCAACGATCTCTGCACTCACTCTCTCTAAAGAGATGTCTCCCAAGACTGATTTGGAGAGAGCTCGCATGCAAGGGATACCCTATGCTTCGGCAGTAGGCTCTATCATGTATGCGATGCTGTGTACTAGACCCGATGTAGCATACTCACTAAGTGTAGTGATTCGGTATCAAGCAGATCCTGGAGAGAGTCACTGGACAGCTGTGAAGAACATTCTCAAGTACTTGCGAAGGACTAAAGAGATGTTCTTGGTGTATGGTAACGGAGAACTCCAGGTAGAGTCCTTTACCGATTCCAGCTTCCAAAGTGATAAGGACGACTCTATGTCGCACTCGGGATTTGTCTTTACCCTCAATGGAGGGGCGGTATGTTGGAAGAGTTCCAAACAGGATACCGTTGCAGACTCGATGTTGGAGGCTGAATACATCGCTGCCAACGATGCTGCCAAAGAGGCTGTCTGGATAAAGAAGTTCATTAGTGAACTTGGTGTGGTTCCATCCATTGAGCATCCAATACCTCTGTATTGCAATAACAATGGAGCTGTGGCTTTGGCCAAGGAACCCAGGTCCCATCAGAAGTCAGGAGAGTAGATACGAAGGACAACACTATGGATCCACTCACGAAGGCCATTCCCTAGATACAGTTTGAGAGATTATTCGGGATGCTAGGTATGAGATACTACAGCAGCTGGCCTTAGTGCAAGTGGGAGATTGTTAGTCATGTATATGCCCTAGAGGCCATTGTTGTACATATGATGTATATTATAATGGATGCTTGGATATATATATAGAGGACTTTCTTGCTCGTCATAATAGTATGATATTTGGTTTTCCTTTATCTTAACATGTTGACTTGTATTGGTTTACTGTCTTTCTCTCATATGTTGATAAAGCCCTTAGGATCTGTACTCGACTACTGGGACTATGATGAGATCATACTAATGGGGCCAGAGTAGTCGATGAGTACATCCTATAACTGTTCCTAGTCGAGGGCATATCGAGACAGGGCATCGATACACCAGAGTAGACTAGCGTATACGCATCTTGACCCATATGATAGGCTATGGATGATCCCATATCCATCGTTGTTTTGATATCAAGGATGGTGTACGAGTGCTCAGTGGAGACTGGGTACACTGGACGGGCTCGCCGAGAACTCCCAGATGGTGATATACCACACGTCAGATGGCAGTTCTCCGGTGACACTGGTACAGGGTAGTCTGTAGACCCGAGATTGTCATAGAGTCTTGTGTGATTCCCACTGTGCTTTGATTTCCACCTTACCATGTCCAAGAGGGCATGCAAAACGGTGGCTTTTGGGTACATTCCCGAATCACATGGAGGCAATGAGCGATAGGAGGGGATTCGTCTCTCCCGGTATAGGGAGTTGATGTTGTGCTGTGTTCGATTGGCTATAACTGGAAGTCCCTGGCCAGGGCTGATATAGAGATATACTGGTAAGTGTTGCCAGTAGTTTCTTGACCTGTTATGAGCCTCACATCGACACGACTTATCGATTACTGGGGTCTGACGTATACCACCCCTAGACTTGATATGCGACATATCAGACGAACAGACCGGACTGTACGGGAGTGTTACTGATTGGATTCACAGGAGAACGTACAGGCTAGCTTGTTGATCTTCTGATCGCTCAATACCTGGGTGGCTGTTACGTTTAGCTGACCACTTGCAGCTTGTGGGTGTTTGATATGATCATCACCTGCTACCGGCGTATTGACGATTCTTTAGAGTCCTACACAGAGGTTTCTTGGCTCAGGCAAAACGGAGTAGAGGCACATATGTGATATGTGCAGGACCGAGGATAATGCGATATGAGATACCGTATTATATTCTCGCGATATTTAGATATGAACCGGGTCATCGGATCAAGTGTTGATTCGATGAATCGGTACATGATATATTAGTCGGTTATATTCGATATAGCCGAATTGTCGGATCAAGTGTTGATTCGATGATTTAATGTATAATAATATATATGATATATTGTATTACATTATCTAATATTGGCTCGCTTTATTATTTCATTTTCTCACCGGATAATACATTGATATATATGCGATATATGTTAATTGTATTATTTTCTTTTGTTGCAAATATATAATATATATGTGATATATACTATTGTGACATGATATGATTAATAATGGAACATGATTATTGGAGATTAAGCAAGGTTAAGGTTTGATTAGGGTTAGCTCCTTCTTGCACCATCTAGAAGCTTTCCTTTTGTCAAGTGTAAGATATTATGGTTGATATTATCTTATGACTCATTCTTAAACCTAACCAAACCCTAGCCCTAGTTTATTCTCTACAAAGGTTAACCTTCTAATCCTTGACCATGGTTCCATAATCAATCATATATTCCTTTCCCTATACATCACAAAAGGATTACTCTCTCATTATTCATCATCTTCTTCTCTCTTGAGCTTTGAGAAAGCTTGCTTGATTTTCCTTTTGTGATGATTTCTTATGAGAATATGATATAAAAAGATAGCATAAATACTACTCTATCATCCTCATCTAATCTAGCCCATTAGATTAGGGTGTTCACCTCATTAGAGTGAGAGAGCTTGAGTTATTGCAACTTCGACGTAGATCATCGGAGAAACGGAACACTACAAGCTAACATGGATCGTTCGAGTCGTGGAGCCTCTCTTGAGTCCGGGAGATCGTGGATCGCAGCAAAGGGACTTCTACTCGGAGCCTACGAAGTGAAGGAGCGGACTACAAAGGTTGTAATCCCTCACACTTAGTAGTAAAGATGTTTACTTGCATGTTAAACCCTAATAATCTAGCAAAGATCCCGGCTTTGGGTTGTTCGGCACGTCTAAAATTTTATCCGGTCATGTTTGATGCCTTATGAACCTGTTAGGTCCACGTTACCTCTCCCGGTACTTTCGGGGTTGCGGAAACGGTAAAACAAAAATTTTTCTGGACTTGGCAACATGGACCGTAAAAGCCGGATCTTTACTAAACAATACACTAGCATCCTAACTAGAGATTTATCTACTCGGTTAGGGGTTATACCTCAACTTGAACTCCTTCTCTTCTTGTTGTTCTTCTCTTCTTGTTGTTCTTCTCTTTGCTTGCTCGATGGTTGATCCGGACTTTGGCCACCTCCGCGGCCTCCTTGAGTCGAAGACGATCCACCCGAGAGATGTACACCGAGCTCCACCTCGAGCCGAGGTAACTAGGGCAAAGAGATTGCTAATCTAGAAGCCCTAGGTTGTGTAGAGATGATCAATGGATGGTTTTGTCTTTGTGGGATCTTTATCTCTCAACACATGAGATCAAAAGATGAATCAAGAGGAGGAAGAAGAAGGAGGAGCAACAACCATGGTTCATTTCTTTTCTTCTCACTTGAAAAACCAAGAGAGAGAATAAGAAAGAAATTATAATACAAAGAAAAGCAACCATGGTTGCAATAATGCAAAAACAACATCATTGCTAATCCCATCAAGATAAAGTTTGATGGCTACATTGAAATGACCATTATCATAATCCAAAAGAAAAAGAAAAAGAAAATGAAAAGAAGAGTGTAGATCCCTCTTGAAAGTCAATGGTCAACACGGTCAACCGGTCAACAAAGTCAAGAGAGGTCAACGGGGTCAAATGGTCAATGCAATTAGCCATCATAAAATTATCACTAAAAGGATCAGTAAATGATATCCGCGGCTCATAATGGTTTTGACCAAACGAACTGTCAAAACCCTAATGAGCCCGCCTCAAAATGATTTTGACCGAATCAACTGTCAAAACCCTAATGAGCCTGCCACATAACGGTTTTGGCCGAACCAACTGCCAAAACCCTAATGTGGCACCTCCTCCTTCATCGCTCCGGAAAACTGTGCATACATACCTGCATCCGTATTCCGTAGAATGCGGATGCACAGAAGACAAAACAAAACCATCCGTGCAATACTAGGATCCGGCTTAAACCAAAGCCTACTAGTATTGCCTGCCCGAACACCACACGCACACAAGTGTACATAAGTGATCGCAGCTCTGCCGTAAAACCATACGGTCTCTACACGTTTCGCTCAGCGCAGGGAAACTCTCTGTGTGGGACTCTAAAGACTCGACGCTACGCTGGCAGTGGGTTTAACCACAGACCGCAAGCGGCACTAGCTGTACGTAACGGTCCCCAGGTAGATGTCGATAAGAAGGCCGATGAGGTAAACCCATCCGAACTCCTACTGAGCCTGTATGTGACAATCGCCGTACAGTCCGGTCTGTTCGTCTGATACATCGCATGGCGGGCCTAGGGGGCGGTAAACGTCAGTCCCCTAATAGCGGTACAAGTCGTGTCGGAGTGAAGCCCAGAACACCCTGAGATAACACTGGAAACCTACCAGTATATCTCGCTTGCCCTGGCCAGGGACTACTCGTGTAATGGCTCTCCTAGACACAGCGCGATGTCAACCCCCAATACCGGGAGAGACGAATCCTGTCTAACCGTCACTGCCTCCAAGTGCTTCGGGACTGCTCCCAACTACTACCTGTTTGCACGACTCAGTAGAGCCGTGGTAGGGTAGTAATCAAAGAACAGTGGGAACACACTTGAGGCGAAGTGACAGTGTCAAGTCAGCGGACTAAGCTGTACTCATGTCACCTGGGAACTGATAACTGGCGATAGGTATAATACCAACCATCAGTTCCCGACGAGTCCTGTCCAGTGTACTCGTAACCTAACGAGCACCCGTATACTATCTCAAGTACGACGTACTGACGGCTGTGGGACAGACCATCTCCCGTGCTGGGATGAGAAGCGCATACGCTAGTCTACTCCGGAGTATCGATGCCCTATCTCGATAATCCCACGACTAGGGACGTGTATAAGGATGTGCTTGTAGATTACCCAGCCCCCACGAGTGTGATCGCCATCACAACGCCGGTAATCAAGCAAAAATCCTAAGGGCTCTACTAATGCGTATAGGTGATATAATGAATAAACACACATGTACACATTAAAGCAGAGATAAACCAAGTAGCATACTACTATATTGAGCAAGATTGTCTGTACAACTGTGAATATCCCAAGCTTCCATCAAGTAATATACATACTAGTATGATACAGTAATGGCCTCTAGGGCATATACACTAACAATCTCCCACTTGCACTAAGGCCATGTACTGGCGTATCGAAGACCTATCCTCTCGATCAGCCGCTCGAACTGAGTCTGGGGTAAGGCCTTCGTGAATGGGTCCGCTGTGTTGTCCTTTGTGTCCACTCTCCGCACCTCGATCTGCTGGCGATCAATGATCTCCCTGATCAGGTGATACCGCCTTAAGATGTGCCTGGATTTCTGATGGGACCTTGGTTCCTTCGCTAAAGCTATAGCCCCATTGTTATCGCAATACAAAGGTATTGGGTCAACAATGGACGGAACCACCTGAAGTTCACTAATGAACTTCTTCATCCAGACCGCCTCTTTTACGGCATCGCTTGCAGCAATGTATTCAGCCTCCATCGTCGAGTCTGCGACGGTATCCTGCTTGGAACTCCTCCAACATACCGCCCCTCCGTTGAGGGTAAACACAAAACCCGAGACAGACTTCCTGTCATCTTTGTCACTCTGGAAGCTTGAATCGGTAAAGGACTCGACCCTGAGGTCTCCATTACCGTAAACTAGGAACATCTCCTTAGTCCTTCTCAGGTACTTGAGAATGTTCTTCACTGCTGTCCAGTGGTCCTCCCCTGGGTCTGACTGATACCGGCTTACCGCACTCAGCGCGTAAGCTACATCTGGTCTTGTACATAGCATCGCATACATTATAGATCCTACCGCCGAAGCGTAGGGTATAGTGCTCATGCGAACCCTCTCCTCGTCAGTCTTAGGAGACATCTTCTTGGAGAGGGTAATTCCGTGCAATGCGGGTATGTTACCGCGCTTAGAACCCTCCATACTAAATCTCTTTAGTACGGTCTCTATGTACCTGGACTGCGAAAGTCCCAATAGTTTCTTGGATCTATCTCTATAGATCTTGATTCCCAGAATGTACGAGGCATCCCCCAGGTCCTTCATGGAGAACCTTTGTGACAAATATAGCTTGACCGATTGTAGCATAGGAATGTCATTTCCTATCAAAAGAATGTCGTCCACGTACAAGACTAGGAATACGACAGTTCGTCCTACAATCTTCTTATAGACACAGGGTTCATCCTCGTTCTTGATGAAATCAAATTCCTTGATTGCCTCATCAAAACAGATATTCCAGCTCCGCGATGCCTGCTTTAATCCATAAATGGATTTAAGCAGCTTGCACACCTTCCCGCTGCTCCCACTGTCTACGAAACCTTCTGGTTGATCCATGTAAACGCACTCTTCCAAACAACCGTTTAGGAAAGCCGTTTTAACATCCATCTGCCAGATTTCATAGTCATGGAAGGCAGCAATGGCAAGTAGGATCCGAATGGATTTGAGCATAGCCACCGGAGAAAAAGTTTCATCATAGTCCAAACCAGGTCTTTGACGAAAACCTTTTGCAACGAGTCTAGCTTTATAGGTTTCCACCTGCCTATCTACACCAAGTTTCCTTTTGTAGATCCATTTGCATCCACCGGGTTTTATCCCAGGTGGAGCAATATCCAAGGTCCACACTTTATTGGCGTATATGGACTCCATTTTGGATTGCATTGCTTCCTGCCACTTATCAGAGTCCCTACTGATAATGGCCTGCCTGAAACTGGTAGGGTCATCTTCTTCCAAGATGCAATCCTCTCGATCCCCGTCTATGAGAAAACCGTAGTATCTCTCGGGCGGATGAGAAATCCTACCAGATCTGCGGAGTGGCTGAGGTTCATTTGGGGTTATTGAATCTAGCGGTTCCTCCAAATTTTCAGTTACATTTTGTGGTCGCTGAATTTCTTCCAGTTCTACCGAACTCCCACTAGTTTCTTTTGCAAGAAACTCCCTTTCTAAGAAGGTAGCGTGGCGAGATATAAACACCTTCTGTTCCTCAGTGTGGTAGAACAGATATCCTAGTGAGTCTTTAGGATATCCCACAAATTTACACAGAACTGATCGTGCCTCAAGCTTGTCCGGTTTCTGTGTTTTCACATAGGCCGGACAACCCCATATCTTAATAAACTTAAGACATGGTTTCTTACTGCTCCATATTTCATACGGAGTTTTAGGCACTGATTTGGACGGAACTTGATTCAAAAGGTATGCCGCTGTCTGAAGCGCATGTCCCCAGAATGAAAGAGGTAACTCAGCACTACTCATCATGGAGCGAACCATATCCAGAAGGGTACGATTCCTCCTCTCCGATACACCGTTGTGCTGTGGTGTATAAGGGGGAGTAAGCTGAGAGAGAATACCATTCTCTTTTAAGTAATCTAGGAATTCCGTGCTTAAGTACTCCCCTCCTCTATCAGACCGGAGGATCTTGATACTTTTTCCAATCTGGTTCTCTACTTCCTTTCTGAATTCCTTGAATTTCTCAAAAGCTTCAGATTTGTGTTTCATCAGATACACATATCCGAACCTAGAGAGATCGTCAGTGAATGTGATGAAGTAGGAGAACCCACCCCTTGCATGTATAGACATCGGACCACATACATCACTATGTACGAGTCCCAAGAGCTCTGCTGCTCTTTCTCCATGTCCGGTGAACGGAGATTTGGTCATCTTCCCTTTGAGACAAGACTGACAGGTTTCATAAGATGAAAACTCGAACGCATTCAAGAGTCCATCTTTATGCAACTTACTCAGTCTTTTCTCTCCGATATGACCAAGTCTACAATGCCACAAGTAGGATTCATTCGTATCTGAATTCTTCCTCTTGCGTGTGTTTTGTATATTGAGAACTGTATTCTGATTTAGAACGTAGATACCATTACACAGTATACCCTCTGCAACCAGTACCTTATGAAGGTAAATGTTCATGATATTCTTGTCAAGAACAAAGTTATATCCATCTTTATCGAGTAAAGAAACTGATATGATGTTGCAAACCATGGAGGGTACATAGTAGCAATCGTTCAAAATCATAGTCTTGCCATTTGGCAATACTAGGTGATATTCACCGACGGCTGCCGCATTAACTTGTGCTCCGTTCGCTACTCTGAGCGACATATCACCCGGTACAACTTTCCTACTTTTTCTCAGTCCCTGAAATAAATTACAGATATGAGATCCTGATCCGGTATCAAGTACCCAGGAGGTAGGGCTGACCGTAAAACAGTTCTCAATTACAAGAACACTTGAAGTAGATGCAAAACCATGCTTCTTCTTCAACTGGGTATCTTGGGAATCCTTACTATCCCCTTTCGCTTTCTCATACTTATGACTGTTGTCACAAGTTAGAGCTGAACCAACGTTCCCCAGCCCCGAATAAGAATTCGGATCGGTCAAGCGATACATTTTATTATCTTGATTAGGGCGTGAAATGGTTGCTACCTGGAGAGAGAGAAAAGAAACACTCAGCGGGCGCTCTTGCAAGATTAGATTGGTTTATTAGTTTATCTAACCAGGATGTCTCCCACTGTTTCCTCAAATTCTTCTTAAAACCTTTTAAAAGAAGAACTAGTCGGGATTTCATTCAAGTCACAATACTTGCTTAACCTTTCAGCCAGGCTAGTGTCGGTACTTCGAGGGAGGTTTTCCAACGCTTTCGCGAAGTTCCTTAATTTAAGAACCTCTTTTCCCTGGGGGCGTAACCCCGCTAACACCTTTCTAGACACCTAATAGGTTTATAGCATTGATTGTTAAGTGAAATAATCTCCCGAGAGTAATCCAACTCATCAGTGAGATCGGGATCCAACTATCATTGTGTGATGACCTTGATGGAATCCACTCTAGTCACTACACTCCAGAAGGTATGCTAAATCTGCAAGTTTCAGTTCTTTTGAAACTCCCGATGTGGTTTTTGCCCCTAGGACCCAAGTGACCTTGACGAATAATCAACAAATCAAAAAGGTCCTAGTCAAGTTCAACCCGTCGTTATCCAGGATTGCATTAGACCCGCCCGCATGATCCTTGACGAATAATCAACAAAATCATGTGACCGTCCTAACCAATCGCATCTATCAGTGCAACAGAGAATTATTACTCAGCTACCGTTCACTGTGTCTTGACGAATAATCAACAAACACAGCACGAATACTAAGTATTAATTTTCTGAAACGACGGAGGGCTACAGCTGAGTTTTTGGCGAAAAACCCGTTAACGTAATGAACTTGATGTGGTTGGAGGAACATGATAGACCTTTTGAAAACATAGTGGCGAAAACTTTTGCTAAAGAGGTCACTCCCTGTGAAGGGATCTCGGCTCTTTCCTCGTCGAGTGAGGTGCTGGGCATTTGTAAGATGAATACCTCGATGCGCAAAGCAAGAATAATCGACTATGGTGAAGTTATTACCCTGACGCAAAATTTTTTGTCCAAGGGGTCACTCCCGATGAGGGGATCTCGGCCCTTGCCTCGTCGATTGAGGTGCTGGGCATTCATAACCGAATACCTCGATGCAAAACAAAAAGATGAACGTCCTTGTAATAACAGCTTTTTTTGAAAAACTTGTTCCAACAACGTCTTTTAGGTTTATTTTCTTGCATTAGTTCTTTTAATGTGTCCCATCATTTAAATCCTACCATTGCAGAAAACAACCAAAATATGACGTACGCTTATGCCATTCGCATTCGCCACGGGGCCCCGTCATCACCCGTTAGGTTACTTAACTAACGACAGAGTGGGGGCTGGGCTAGCGCGGCTGTAAAACATAAGCAACGCCTAAATAGTTATTATATATAGATATACAGCAATGATAGCCAATCCAGATCACAGATGAACACTTTGGATATACTAGGAACCCGCGATTCGTTCGAGCCTGCAACGAAAAGCGGATTACACGGTCGCGATGAATAGCCAATACCCCACCCAAGACCCCTACGGGTGCGGCAAACTACCCGCCAAGTACCCGAAGCGAAGCAACCTCCCTCAACGCCGTGAGTAGGCCACTCGGCACTTCGAGATACCCGGTAGTTTGTGCACCCCCTCCATGGGTCTATCCTAGGAGCAAAAACAGTAAAAAGAATTATACAATGACGGCTACAATCCCGACCCGGTTGTGCGGCCATACAAATAATATTACATCAATTTACAAATTTATTACATGAATGAAAGAAAAAGAAACTCTCATCTCACATCCACCCCGGCTATTCATCCGCGACAATCCAACGAGTTCATATACACAAACCATCAGCACCAATCACAAATCACAGATATGTAAAACCCCGACTAATCGACATATAGCGATTAGCCGACGTTCAATACATATGAACATCACAGATATAACCTTTATAGTCAAAGTGTATTGAAGTTCGGAAAAAAAATACGGATTTATAGGCCCTCAAAAATAAATTTCTATTCTGGAAAATCTGGGCACATACAAACCATCTTAAAAATCCTAAAACCAAGTCAGAAATACACTGCACCAAAATCGACCCAGTGACTCACCAAGATGGCCGCGGTTCCGCGGCAATAGCAAGCTATTGCCGCGGAACCGCGGCTCTTTGGTCGAGTTGCTGGCTCGTTTTTGGTGGCTTTCTTCTAAAAACCCTGAGATGATTTTTGGAGTATGACAAATTTTGTTTTGACCAGAAAAAAAATTTAACAGAAACTAAGGGTTTTCGAAACTCGGTTTTTCGATTTTTCCGTTTCGAACTTCGATACAGTTCACTACCTAGCTAGTTTATGTTTAGTTAGGCTCTGATACCACTGTTAGGTCCACGTTACCTCTCCCGGTACTTTCGGGGTTGCGGAAACGGTAAAACAAAAAAAATTCTGGACTTGGCAACATGGACCGTAAAAGCCGGATCTTTACTAAACAATACACTAGCATCCTAACTAGAGATTTATCTACTCGGTTAGGGGTTATACCTCAACTTGAACTCCTTCTCTTCTTGTTGTTCTTCTCTTCTTGTTGTTCTTCTCTTTGCTTGCTCGATGGTTGATCCGGACTTTGGTCACCTCCGCGGCCTCCTTGAGTCGAAGACGATCCACCCGAGAGATGTACACCGAGCTCCACCTCGAGCCGAGGTAACTAGGGCAAAGAGATTGCTAATCTAGAAGTCCTAGGTTGTGTAAAGATGATCAATGGATGGTTTTGTCTGTGTGGGATCTTTATCTCTCAACACATGAGATCAAAAGATGAATCAAGAGGAGGAAGAAGAAGGAGGAGCAACAACCATGGTTCATTTCTTTTCTTCTCACTAGAAAAACCAAGAGAGAGAATGAGAAAGAAATTATAATACAAAGAAAAGCAACCATGGTTGCAATAATGCAAAAACAACATCATTGCTAATCCCATCAAGATAAAGTTTGATGGCTACATTGAAATGACCATTATCATAATCCAAAAGAAAATGAAAAGAAGAGTGTAGATCCCTCTTGAAAGTCAATGGTCAACACGGTCAACCGGTCAACAAAGTCAAGAGAGGTCAACGGGGTCAAATGGTCAATGCAATTAGCCATCATAAAATTATCACTAAAAGGATCAGTAAATGATATCCGCGGCTCATAATGGTTTTGACCAAACGAACTGTCAAAACCCTAATGAGCCCGCCTCAAAATGGTTTTGACCGAATCAACTGTCAAAACCCTAATGAGCCTACCACATAACGGTTTTGGCCGAACCAACTGCCAAAACCCTAATGTGGCACCTCCTCCTTCATCGCTCCGGAAAACTGTGCATACACACCTGCATCCGTATTTCGTAGAATGCGGATGCACAGAAGACAAAACAAAACCATCCGTGCAATACTAGGATCCGGCTTAAACTAAAGCCCACTAGTATTGCCTGCCCGAACACCACACGCACACAAGTGTACGTAAGTGATCGCAGCTCTGCCGTAAAACCATACGGTCTCTACACGTTTCGCTCAGTGCAGGGAAACTCTCTGTGTGGGACTCTAAAGACTCGAAACTACGCTGGCAGTAGGTTTAACCACAGACCGCAAGCGGCACTAGCTGTACGTAACGGTCCCCAGGTAGATGTCGATAAGAAGGCCGATGAGGTAAACCCATCCGAACTCCTACTGAGCCTGTATGTGACAATCGTCGTACAGTCCGGTCTGTTCGTCTGATACATCGCATGGCGGGCCTAGGGGGCGGTAAACGTCAGTCCCCTAATAGCGGTACAAGTCTTGTCGGAGTGAAGCCCAGAACACCCTGAGATAACACTGAAAACCTACCAGTATATCTCGCTTGCCCTGGCCAGGGACTACTCGTGTAATGGCTCTCCTAGACACAGCGCGATGTCAACCCCCAATACCGGGAGAGACGAATCATGTCTAACCGTCACTGCCTCCAAGTGCTTCGGAACTGCTCCCAACTACTACCTGTTTGCACGACTCAGTAGAGCCGTGGTAGGGTAGTAATCAAAGAACAGTGGGAACACACTTGAGGCGAAGTGACAGTGTCAAGTCAGCGGACTAAGCTGTACTCATGTCACCTGGGAACTGATAACTGACGATAGGTATAATACCAACCATCAGTTCCCGACGAGTCCTGTCCAGTGTACTCGTAACCTAACGAGCACCCGTATACTATCTCAAGTACGACGTACTGACGGCTGTGGGACAGACCGTCTCCCGTGCTGGGATGAGAAGCGCATACGCTAGTCTACTCCGGAGTATCGATGCCCTATCTCGATAATCCCACGACTAGGGACGTGTATAAGGATGTGCTTGTAGATTACCCAGCCCCCACGAGTATGATCGCCATCACAACGCCGGTAATCAAGCAAAAATCCTAAGGGCTCTACTAATGCGTATAGGTGATATAATGAATAAACACACATGTACACATTAAAGCAGAGATAAACCAAGTAGCATACTACTATTTTGAAGAAGATTGTCTGTACAACTGTGAATATCCCAAGCTTCCATCAAGTAATATACATACTAGTATGATACAGTAATGGCCTCTAGGGCATATACACTAACAGAACCTTCACAAGAGTGCCTAGGAACCCTACACTTTATCTGCATAAGCACGTTTTTTAATGAAGCCCCCCTTCCTTTAGAAAACAGCACACTAACGAATGTCGGTCGCGGGTCGTTCACCGTCTCTAACTCAATTTTCTTGAGGTTATCTGTAGCGGTGTGTATTCCATCTTCCAGCTCTTTTGGCGCTGGTGGAAATTCTGAGATCACCTCGTCATCGCTGTTTTTGAAGCACCAGGGAAGGTCATCCATATTCTCGGGCTCTTCTTTTGATATTGTTATCATATGAAAAGTATGAGCTCGCTTCTAAGACCGATGTGGATCTGGTCCTGCTCTCATGGCTTTGGGTTCATGCTTCTGTGGCGGCGTTACCCTCCAGCTGTCAGATAGAGCGAACTTGCCGAGCTGATACTGATCTTCGACCCAATTCTTGAAGGTGAAGCAATCTTCAAGAGGGTGTCCTATTACCCTGTGATAAGAGCAATAGTTCGGGTATGAGACTTCGCCTGCTTGTTCGGGGTGCTTGGACTCTAGAAGCGTAATCATTTGGTGTTTTATAGCTAGGTCAAGTATCTTCTTTGTCTTGTCTTGAGGAAAAGAGTATGCTTGACTTATCTTCTTCATAAGGGACAAATCCGGACCGCTCGATTCCCGACTGCGTAGCATCTTGTTCCCGCTTCGTCGTTGTTGAATGCCTTTTTCGCTTTTTGACTTGTTTCTGCCTCTGCGTCGGGTCTTTTTTACAACAGGTTGATAGGGAGCGGCATTTTCATCTTTCGCGGCCTGTTAGAGAAGGCATTGTGTCCTGGCTTTCTCATAGATGGCCATTTCGCGGTTATGGTCGTTTCGAACTTTTTGACCAGCTTCCCTTATAAGCTTTTCCATTTGTTCTTCGAACGACGGACTGAGCATTTTTACGTCGGGGACTTTTTCTGGCTCAGGGTTAGCGTCTTCCCATTGAGCATCCCCTTCTTCATTGAAGTCATGTACGACGTAGCAGTCGCGAAGTAGCTCTCGTTTCTTGGACCGAACGTATCCAAGCCCGATTGCTTCCATTCTCCCATTGGGCAATTTGCGCTGAGTTCCGGGAACGTTCCAGATCCTGTCATAGAACTTAGCTTTTCGAGCAGTTTGCTTAAGGGGTACACCTTGGCGCCTCAAGAGTCTCTTTAGTCCGTCCGTGTAATATCTGGGTAAACGGATGGGCTGGAGCCTGTCAAGTGTAGAATCTGCGCCATGCCAGATTTCTTTCTCTGCTTTGGTTTTCCCGGAGCGGTAGAATAGGATCGCCTTTTTTCCTTCTCGCCTGGGAGGGACGTAGAACGTCTGCAGCTCTTCCACACTGTAGGTATCAAGCGCGTCCGGTTCTTTATGATGTTTGGGTGGAACCATGGCAACTTGCAGACTTTGCTCCTCATCAGCGAATGTTTGTACCGAAGGCCGAACGGAAAATATAGCATGGACCTCATCTTCTGAATCGCTGCCAAAGATCAACATGGGAGCCGACGGTCCTGGCTTTTTGTACTGAGATGGACCTGAGTGAACTACCTCTTCTTCCTCCTCGGTATCACTCCCGAAGACCGGAATGGTGGTGATGGCTTTGTTCTCTGGTTTGTGACATCTCTCTGTGTCCTCAAAATCCGGTAAGAAGTATTTTGCATCCTCGTACTTCCGAACTTCGTTCACTGAGAACGGGTTCAGCTCTCCTGTCACGGTATACTCGAGACCATCCTTGAAATATTTCATACACTGATGTTGTGTAGAGGGAATGATGTTATACTCATGTAACCAGGGCCGACCGAGCAAAGCATTATAGCATGTCTTGGCTTCTATGACGTGGAATTTAATGTCTGTGATGAGTAGCCCAGAGCGTAACGTCAGTATCACAGACACGAGAGTTCGTGATGATTGAGAGTCGAACCCGGAGATGGTGATCTTATCTCGAGTGAGGTGCTGGACGCTCATGCAGATTTCCTTCAATACCCGTACATTGAGGAGATTGACGGAAGACCCATTGTCAACCAATATTTTGCCTATCTTTATATCGTGGCAGTACCCTGAGACATAGAAGGGACGGTTGTGTTCGCACGTCCCAAGGAGGAGGTCTTCGTCGCCGAAGGTGATATCGGCTGTGTGTACTTCCTCCAGCTCATCCTTTATCTTTTCTTCGGCGAGAAAAGCTTGGAATTGCTCTGGCTCCTGTAGCGCTTTGATCAATGAATCTCTTGCTTCTTTTGATAGTAAGAGAGCATCGAGAATACTGAGTTGCGATGGTAACTTCCTCAAGTGCGCCAGAACGTTGTAGTCCACCTTATTTCTTTTTGGCGGGTCCTTGGCGGTTAGCTCTTCCATAACTTGGTCATCTAGGTCGATATCCTCAGAGACCTTTTCTTTTCCCTTATCTTTTTTATTTGTGGGTCCGAGATTCTTTTCGGGTAGCGTACGATTACGCAGCCGGATATTTTCGCAGGCCTTCAGCTCTTCCTCTTTTTCCGAGGTGGACTCTTTAAAGAGAGGGCTAAGAGCCATTTCCTCATCAGAGTCGCTCCCAAATGTGAGAATTTGCGATTCCCCGGTGTTAACCATGCGACAATCGTCGGTAGTTCTTCTAAGCTCCTCGGTCGTACTTTTCCGCTCCCGACGAGTTTTGCGCTTCTCCCGCTTAAAATGTTGCCGGTGAACAACATACCCCTGCCACCATCTATTGAAAGCTTTGCACTCTTCGGTGGGGTGCGAAATCTTTCGATGATATAAGCAGTAGCAAGGGTGCATTTCTGCTTTGCCGGCAACGTTTCCTTCAGAGGGTTGTAGCTTCATCCCCATTGATATGGCTTTAGCAAATCTTTTCCTCGTCTTGAACTTGCTTTCATTTGCGGTGGATGTACTTTGATCCGGCGGGAGTGTCTCAACTCTTTTTTCTAGTCGCCGACGTTCGGCTTTTTAAAATATGGCCACCTCATGCTCCCGATTGGCTTTACTTTCCAGACGAATCTCATTCAGGAAGGCGTCGATCATTTCATCTGATGGCCATAGAAGTTCCGTTTCGGAACCTGCCCCCGGTCTCTCTGTGCAAGGAGCTTCTTCATTGTCTAGCGATGAATGAGATATCACATGGCAGCTTGCTGCGTAATCCTCAGATCCATCCGACGAGCTTTCTTCATCATCTTCATCCTTAAGGACGTGGCTGAGAAACTCTTGGAGCGTGATTGGGGTTCACGCTTTCTGGTTGTACTCTTCCAGCGCGTCAATCTGTTTCTGTAGGTCCGTGCGCTTATCGCCAGGCTTCACGGGCTTTTTGGATTTCTTCTTCTTTTTCGAAGATTTTGACGGCTGGATGTGAACACTTTGGCGATCCCCACCAATCTTTGGAGTTGGGCGCGGTTTCAGCATCCCTTCGATGATCTGGGGTTCCAGCGGGTTTTTCCACCTGATCGCCGAGCATGTTTGGAGATCATTCAGCATCCTTTTGGTTTTGGCTGAAAGAACGACCTCCCATGGGGCTTCTTTAACAAGGGAGCACATTGCCCCCGGCATATTCACCTTTTTAGGGGTATGAGGATGCGGCAGGTTTACCTTCCATTTTTCGGATAACGTGAACTTGCCTTGTTGGTATTGGTCTTCAATCCAGTTTTTGAAGACGTAGCAATCTTCGATCGGATGACCCAATACTCGGTGGTAGGGGCAGTAATTGGGATCATTGACGTCGTTTGGCTGCAACGGACGTTTTGAATCCGGTAGATTGATGAGTCTGTTGCGCACTGCCAGCTCGAACAGTCTTCTCATTTTATTCTGAAGAAACGAGTAAGGACATCCCAGTCTCTCCTCGAGGGATGGGCATGGACGCATATTGTTTTGACGGACAACCGGCTTCAAGTTGCTCGGCTGTTGTTGAGCATTGGCGACGACGATCGCTTTTCCTTTCCCCTTCTCATTTCGAGAGTCCGGCTTTGGAGGAGACGGTCTATGGCCCATCTGGTCCATTTGGGCTAATTTGTCAATCAAGGCCTGGGACGTGGTTGGTTTAAAGAACATCATAAACTGTGAAATAGTTGCATGAGGATCTAGGGTGCCCATGAACATGCCCACCGCTGGCGCTTCTTTGATGCGTTGTTCGCATTTTGACCACAAGTTCCGCCATCAGATTGCATATTGAACCCAAGTTTCGCCCGTCTTTACTCTTGCATTGATCAACGCTGTTATTGGAGTACACTCGCTGGCGCTTGTGAAACGCTGGGTAAACAACAACTCTATTTCAGCGAAAGTTTTGACGGAGTCTTTCGGAAGCTCGGAGTACCATTCAAATGCCGTCTCCGATAAGCTGCCGACGAATTGGCGAAGCAGGAGCTTATCATCGCCGCCAGTGTTGCCACAAAAAGCCCTGAACTGGGCAACATGTTGATGGGGATTGCCTGTCTCCTTGTAGACATGGAATTTTGGGATCGTGTAGCCCGGTGGGTATTTGATCTGATCATACCAGCTCGGATATGGTCGTCCCATTTTGACAACTTGATCGGCTGCCTCAAATGCCTGGTGAACTCGTATTTGTTGAGCAATATAGTCATCCAGGGCAGCTTTGGAAATTGTCTCCGCCTTGGCTGTTGAAAGAGCCGGCGGTGGATTTGACGTTTCTCCTCTGTCATCTTCAAAGATAATCGGAGGATCTTTGGCTGGGGGATCCGACTGGATCATCATCCCAACCATGTCTTGAAATAGGAGAGCCATCTGCTTTATATTGGCCGCTTGCTCTGCAGCCTCTTTGTCCTTCTTTTCAAGCATTCTACGAAGGAATTCAGTATCGGTTTCGTGTTCGCGACGCTGCTCCGATGATGCCTCAGGGATTTCTTTTGGCCCGGTGAGCGTGGCCATTGTAGTCAGCATCTCCTGGAGCTTCTGCTGCTGCTGCTCCTGGGCTCTTGTGATGGATCGGGTGAGTGGTCGGTGGCCCGTTGAAGCGCGGCTATCCTCCTTCCCAGATGCCATGTAAACGGTATGGACGACCATGCCCCCAGACTTAGGGCGTTTGGGTTCAGTGTTTTTGGCTTTTGTCGCCGGCACCGGGATCTTCTCCGGCCTTCTTTCTCAGGAGCGGTCAAAGTTGAGGGAGCCGTCGAGGTGGGCACCCAGACAGCTTTTCGTGGCTTAGCAGGATGGCTGACTTCCTGTTGGACCTTCAGCTTCTTGTGCTGGCGGGAGAAATTTGGATCGATCACCGAGTCTCGGGCCTGCCGCCAGACTTTATAGATTTTGGAGGACAGCCGTTGAGGGGATTGGGGTTGTTCTGGCTTTGCTTCTACAGCCTTTTCCAGCGGAGGGGGAGACCTCTTCAGTACAGCGGTAGGAGAATTCCTACGCACATTATTTAGCAGTTCAAAGCTGTTCCCAGTCGGAACAACAGCATTAACTTCCGTCGTCGGGGCTGGTGGAGTTAACCCAGAAGGGGAACTACCTCCGGACTTCCTCACTCGGCGCCAGTGGCGACTTCGAGCATGTCGAGTTGTGGGAATTGGCTCGGTGACGGGGACGACCTTGTCTTGCCCCTGTTCAGGTGAGGGGCTGTAGCCGGTGTCAGCCTATTAAAGACTGATGCCTTTTGAGTAGCCAGAGCGGGAGTAGGAGTTGGGACGGTCAGTCTTGTGAAGACCGACCTCTTAGCAGGAGAAGCCGCCTTGACGACTTCAGGAGCATGTTTGGCTACTTTCTTTTGAATAACCTTGTCACGACCCAAAATTGGCCTGTGACGGCCCTATTACTACGCAACGCCAAAAGACGTAACACAGTAAAAGAAAGCCAAAACCCAGAAATCTAAACCAAGAAAATACGGAAAAGACAGTATAGTTTTTGAAACATTTGAAATCACAACCCAAATTCTTTAAAAGTCCCACTTTCTTTCTTTAAAATTTTGGCAACACCCCTTTTTGTAAAAACTAGCTCAAGACGGAAAACAATAACATCATAAATATAGGACGCCGTAGCGAAGAAATAAGAGACAATAGAGAGAAAGCTGTATATAAAAGACATCAAATCCACAATAATACACAATAACGTCCTCACCAAGTCTCTAAGTCAACAATACAATAGTAGATGGAGAGTACAAAATACAACGAATGTACAATATGAAATACAGATAATCATCTAACCCACCCAAGCAAAATGGTGTACTGTGAGCTGATGCGGTATCTGTAGCAAAAGATGATAGATGAGAAGCTGAATAGCCTGCCTCGACTACTCTGGGGAACAACCTGAAACACCTGTGGCACAACGGGGGTGAGTTGCCAACTCGTGAATAATAGATAACATATGCAGGTAATCGCAGGAATGTACGTACAGCATGAATCTAAGATATGCGATTACAGTAATAACATGTCATGTGAAAGCAATGTAATGGAGATGTACACTAGCAGGTACAATCAATATATGAAGCAATGATGACATGATAATAGTATGCAATAACTATGCAATAGGGATACGAGAAAGCTAATATGCAACTATCATAAGGGTACGCTAACAGGTACAACCAATATATAAATCTGTGCAAAGAATAGATAAGTGTGAGGTATGGGGTGGAATATGTCATTTCCATGGAAACCTGACATCATGGCAGGATCACCATCCATCAAGACACTCCAATCCACAAATCCTCAAATCAGCCCCTAAACCGGGCTCTCCTATCATATAAGTCTCACATCTCCTCAATGTACAATATCGAATAGATCTCCTATATCCCGAATGTACAAATCATCAATCTCCTTCATATCCAGTATCCAATCTCAATGAATCACCTATATCCCAAGTCGAGTCTCAAATAATTTCTAACATCCTATATATATATATATATATATATATATATATATATATATATATATATATATATATATATATTTGCAGAAGTAAAATATGATGGGGGTAATACACATATATTAGCGTCCCATTCCACTAATATTGGTGTAAGGGTATATATAACAACGGCTAAATCCCCTGTTATATATACAAAGGTATTAAAGAAATATCATGAAAACCATGTGCCAAGCATCGACACAGAAATCTTGATCACGTATCATACGCTATCCCGAAAGCACAAGTGCCTAGCTCTGACCCTCGCCTTTCGACGTATGCATACGTACATGACTCCCAGCGGTGTCTCCGTGATCCTCCGCCGAGTCATGGGTACTGTCACCGGTAGGTACTCGCCCGCCTCCAGGCTCAATCGGCAAAGTCCATCGATCTTCTTGCCGAGGGGAACATACCGGGCCCCACCATGTACTCTCATACGGCAACCACACCTCGTATGGAGTATATAATCAGCACCGATAAAACTCATGGTAGACGCGCAAATATCATATCAAGGAAACCGGGTTTTTCAATGTATGCATAATTTCATGAACTCCCGCGGTTCCCAAATCCCAAAAACATCATGTAAAGTCCAAATAAACAATGCGCAAATCCAGGAATAAATATATGCAATATATCTGAATGCGAGCATGTAAATGAAAGTATATAGCTGAAACCAGATGTATGCAAAAATCAATAAGGTACAGCTAAGTATAGGTATCTACCTATAAGTAAAAGATGTCGTATACCCCCCCCCCGGGTATAAGTAAAATATGAACAAGATATACCTGTAGCTGTATCGCAAGGTGTAGATGTACCTATCACTACTGGTAAGATACACTACAGGTATACCAATAAGCTAGATGTCATGTATGATAAGCAATATAGTATCTAATAAGGGTTGTGTGACATGGCAATTATTGACGGTGTGTGTGTAGCATACAATCCGTGCTCGTGCAACATGAACCGTCAATAATATGTGCAGTGTCCTACGGCTGCTAGTCACGGTACAGCTATATCAAGGAAATAAAGTAAAGGCGCAATTCTAACAATGACGTAGGATATGCGACAAGTATTGAATCCTAGCCAAGACGCATAACGCCATGCGGGCGATTCCCCTGTAGATGTTAAATCTACTCACCTACGCTCCACGCTACGTGAATCCTACCATCTGCTCCCCCCTGTAGTAGTGTCCGTAGTCCCTGCCTGCAAACCTGCAAATAAGACACGGAAATCATTTATAAGCCAAATATTCCGCGAAACGCGATATCGAACCAAAACGAGAAACTCGCGTCGCGAACTAAACGCGCGTGTGCACGATACGCTGAAACGTGTATGTACGCGTCTAAAACCATCGCGACACACCGCGATACGCTGGATCACAGAACCCTCTCACGTATCGCGCGTATCGCGCAAGCACAACGAACTAGAAATACGATATATTGTCCCAGATTTTCCTACAGGTCAAATCTTACAAAACTAGATATGCCAAGGCACTAGACAACACTGCAGAGTACCCTACCCAAAACCCCAAGACCCTACCCCTCTTCCTGGCCGCAAATTGCGGCCAGATTGATTAAACCGGCGGCCATAATTGGGAGTGGAGGGTTCGTATTCTGGTGGTGTGTTCTAGACCTAATCAGTATGCTCCAGTATTCTCAAATTTAACCTGAAGGCCCCGGGTCAATAGCAGATTACAAATACCCAGTATATCACTTTAAAAACACCAAATTGCACAATTTAGAAACCTTATGGTATTTTAGTGTAATCCAGGGCTAAGCTCAGTTCAGTGACCCTAATAACACTTAAATAAACTAAGGTAACTAACAAAATCAACAATTTACCACCACATCTCACAAATCACCAAAACTAGCACCAAACTAGCTAATTTATACTAACCGAAGCTAATCAATACACAACTCAAGCAAACTAGAAATTTGGGTTAAGAAATTATACCCTAATGGACCCTAGAGAGCAGGAGAGAAAGTGTATGGAGGAGGTGAGAGCTTCTGCAAGTGCTGGGTGTAACGTTTTGAAAATCGTTTCGGTGAAATTTCGAAAAAATCGGTAAAATAAGGGGGTTTTCTGTAAAAAGTCAAAATACAAATATCTTATTATAAAAATTAAATATGCATATTCTAGCTATGTAATTACTATTATTTGGTGTTTATTGAGCCGCTGGTGAAATTTCAAATTTTCTGAAAAAAATATTATTTTATTATTATTTTAAGCCGTCACTAATACATTTAATTAAGGAAAATTACAAATTGGAATGAGTTGAAACAAATTTTGTACATCATAAAACATTAAATAAAATTTTATCATGTGGTTTTTGGAACGAAATTATTTGCCAAAATGGTTTAGAAATTATTGAAGAAAAAAGGCTTTTTTTTAGCGTAAATGGATATTTGGGGTATTGTATTTATCATTTTTCATCACCCCACACCCGTACCCACACCCACACACCCCCATTTACTTCTCCCCTTGGCTGAATTCAGCAGCCACCATCTTTTTCCCCAATTGAATTTCAAAGGAAAAAAAAATGAAAGAATAGAAAAGAAAATGGAGAAATGAGGTGGACCTTTGACCTTGAATTGACTTTGACTTCTCCCCCCACTTTCTCTACCTCCCTCTCTCTCCTCTCCCACTCCCATTCCAGCCGACCCCCCCCTCCTACAGCAGCAGCAGCCCCCCCCCATTTCCCTTCTCTTTTCTCTTCAAACTTCATCAAAAATTGCCTCAAATCCATCAAAAAAAATCCCAAAACCCAAATCCGACTCCTACCCATTTTAGCTTAGCCCGTATAGCATGGATCTTTGTGAAAAGAAAGCATTTTGGGAGGCCATGGATGCTTGTGGATCTTCAAATATTTTTGGGGTATAATTCTAAAACATTTTTGCTTAATTTGTTACTAATTTCTTAAAGCTAATTTAATTAAGTGTTAAATTAGTTTATGTGAGTTTAATTGCATGATTACAGATTTCAAGTTAGGGTTTGTTGTGGAAATGAGTTGTGTTTGATTGTGCATGGTTTAGTGATGTGGATTAACATATTTAGTTTTGTAGAAAACTAATCTAGTTGTTAATTACAAGTTGTTACTTGAAAAATGTCCAAATTAAGCTTTTGTTGCAAACTAGGTTTTTTGATTTAATTCGAAATATAAGATTAAAAATATGGTTAGGGTTTTTATCGTATTATTAACTTTATTAAGTGTAGTTTAATGCTTTAGAGCATGGAAATCCAACCTAAATTGTAGTTTGTGCATTTTTGCTATGAAATTGTTAAAAAGGGTATTTTGTAAACTAGAATATTAGGGTTTTTGGAATTTAATGAGATTAAATTCCGGAAATTGTTTCTATGACTTATTTAAGATATTTAATAAGTATATTGGCCGCTACATTCATTTAAACATCATGTTTTGTACAAAAACGGCGAATTGTGCTTGCTAGATTTACGGAAAAATGACTTTTTAAGTGAAATTGGGGTTTTTGTGAGTTTTAACCTAGTTTATATTAAAATTAGTGTTCGTGAATGTGCAAATGAGTGTGATTGGATTTTTCTCGATGGTTTGGCGTTTGTACGCCGACATCGAGGGTTTTTGGGTCGATTTGTGAAGCAACCATAGGTTTTGACCTATGTGGGATTCGTGTGTCGTTTTGGTCATGAGTCGGATTTTAATGCGATACGGTGCGTTATGATATGTAGGTACCCCATGTGGACTTCGAGACGACAAGCAAGCGCGTGGCGGCGTCGGCACCGGCAAGCGAGGACCAGGTGAGTAGATTTATATCTACGGGGAGAAGTCGGGTGGATGGCGTATAGCACCCCCGCAGTTCGTGGTGATGTATACGAATACGTATGCACACAAATATATATTGTTTATATATTGTTTCAGTATAATGATGATAATATGGATATTTGGTGTTCTTGGATGATTTAGTGTCCCGAAACCCTAGAGTAGTGGTCGCACTACACATGCGCACACCAACCCATACTTGCATACTTTCTTCTTTCATTTATGCTTATACGGGATATATAGTTATGTGTTCACATGGGTATGGGACTATGGGTTCACATACGAATTTGAGGCTTGGGTTTGAGATGAGTCGATGAGATTTGTATTGAGGTTGTGACTTCGGTGATATGGCAGGATTCGTATTTGAGATACGACATGACGTTATAGCGGGTCCTTAACGTAGTGTTTCACACACGTCCATGCATACTTAGGCGGTATCAGTATGGTACTAGACGTAGATCAGTACCCCGATCATGATATTTGATAAAGAGGATACCAGGTGAATAGTATGATGAATGTGATATTGACCCGTACCCAGATTTGGGGATGCCGTACGACGGATTTATGTACGAGCTATATTTTGATGATTGATCCGCACTCTTAACTTGGGATGTCTGGTTATGGATATGATATTATTGAGGCGGGATCACCGACTATACATATACAGGTACGTATATGTATCGACTCAGATGATAGGCGGTTTCCTTACCTGTAGTTCAGCTTGTTAGTTCAGCCGTATAGTTTAGTGTAGTTGTTAGATTAGATTAGACTCCTACCTATTTCAAAAACTAACAAATCGTGGGTATTTTAAAAGACAGCCCAAGGGATCCTACGGATATTTCAAAAGACTTATCTTTTCATAAAAACACCGTAGCCCCTATTTTCAAAACCCCATGATTCGTGTTATTTCAAAAGGCACCATTTGTAGGACTTATATTAGATTAATGCAGATTAGTTATAGTTGCGTCTAGTTTTCAGCTCCCGCTCTTCTTTTGTGGTCCGCTTCGCATCGCATGCTTATTTTATGTTTCATACTCCATTATTGATATCATGCTGTTAGGACACCAGCACCATTACCGATGATGCGTATGTACCACGTACACTTATTTGCCGGCTCACACACATCTTCATCGGTAATTGCCATGTCACGTACACCTTAGAAAATATTATTGCTTGACATAGCCTGTTAGCTAATAGTTAGACATGATATTAGGGTACTTGCCTTATATGTTAGTTTAGACATTGTAGTTATTACCTGCTACTTCATGCATACTGTTATTCATTGTTATGCCGCATTCATGGATTCTCATGCATATATTCACTATTTTACGTGTTATTGAGGTTTCGGATTCGGATTTCCATGAGATTTTCTGGATTTGGAGGAAAACCGCAAAACATAAATAAACCTTTTCTCTCTTTTAAAATAAAAAGTGCGGTTTTCCCATGATGTATGAGTCGTCCACCATGAGTTTGCTGATGGATTTCGAGACCCGATTCGAGGAGACGGATGAACCGTTTCGGGTACATGGTGGACCCGGTAAGGTACCCCGGGGCAAGAAGCGCGTGATGATGACGATGTGAGCCTGGCAGGGGAGCACTACCTACCGGTGATTTTACCCGACGCGTCGGATATCCGGAGGATACCGTCGTGGTCTTGAGATGGATGGTAGAGGCCGGTCTGGACTAACGGCGCCCTAGATATTGTGATTTGAGATATTGAGATACAGCGATTGTGATACAGAGATATCGAGATATTTGGACACTTGTTTTGTGTCGATGTTGGGCACTGTTTTTATGCTGATTTCATTTATGGTACCACACTTTTAAAATACAGAAATCTCACTGATTTATGAAAGCAGTTTTCGTCAGTACAAGCATTCTGTTCCATGCATTCATACCTCATTCATATGATATATTGCTACCTGAGGCACTGACACGGGCACATGAGTTTACACTCGGGTTAGATATTTACCCTAGCCATTGTTATAGGCTGCATGTTTTACATATATTTGAGGTTATATTATGATCATTGACCTAGGATTGCATTATTTATGCGATTTCTGTGCGTAGATGTTTTTCTATTCACGAGTTAGGCAACTCACCCCCGTTGTGCCCCAGTTTCTTGCAGGTTTGCCGTACAGGTTTCATTACGGCTTTGCGGGCTCAGTTTCATTCGGGTGACTTGCTAGTATGTGGGTTTTTCTTGTATCGTACCCATCATATTACCTTGTATAATATTATTCCGTTGTATCTAGTAAATTCCATCAACCAAACATGTATTTATTGAGATAGAGACCAGTGTTGTTTATTCTTTCGACCTTAGAGTCGCTCGTTATATTTCTGGTGGTTTTGAGTTTCCTTTTGAGTTTTGATCCTCGCCATGGGCGTTGTATATTATATTGCTTGTGTGGTTGTGACCGTCGATTGACGAAGAGCTAGCTCCCGCTTGGGGATGCCTTTTTCTTGATTTCGTATACTATTCATGTTGTATCCCGTTTGGGGGCTAGTATTTACAAAGGAGACTCTGCCGAAATTTTCAGTAAATTTTTGATGTTTTAAAAACCGCATAATTCGGCTTATGCTATTGAAACTACTTGCTTTAAGTTGGTTTTTCCTGCACTCTACTACTTTTCTTGGTTTGGATTTCTGGGTTTTCGGTTTACTTAGATTACGTACGCCTCGAGACGTTCGTAGTTTAAGTGCCGGTCATGTTACGTACTTTCGGGTCGTGACACTGGGGCTCCTCCTGCTGCTGTTGATGCCTGCTGTTGCCACTGCTGCTGCTTGCTGATGCTGATGTTGTTGTTGTCACTGCTGTTGCTGCTGCTGCTTCTCTCTGGTGTGAGTGTGTGTGTGTTGAGAGAGTGTGAGAGTATGAGAGAAAAAGAATGAGAAGGCAAGGGGAAAATGAGAGCTAGGCTTGGTCAACCCTCTCTCTCCCTCTCTCTTCATTTAATGAGGCATGGCAAGGCCATCATGCCTCATAATGCACTCTCTCTCTCTCACACCAAGTCAACACAAAAACAACCATTTAAATCCATTTTATTTTAAAAACAACCATGCACACTTAAAACCCATAACACTTAAAACAAAACTAAAAGCTAGATTAGAGAAAATGGTTAGTTAACCATGATTGCTAATCATGTTTAACCCCAAAAACAACCCTAGTTATCATGCACAAGTGTGTGCAAAGCTAGGAAAAATCTAATAAAATACTCAATAAATAGGATAAAATATTTAAAACCCAAATTGGTAAACTTTTTATTAAAAACCATATATATAAAATATAATTAGCCACAAAACACATTCTAAGGTGTTACAAACCTTCTTTGGGACCGCAAGCTTCATTGTGGGCCCGCCAGAGTTTTGGCCTAGTCTGGAGAAGACCGAGGCATTGGTGCTGGGCAACCCGTTGAGAGGGGCCGCAACAGCTGTAAGTCGATCGAAGACCGACTTCTTAGGAGCTTCTGGTACGGGCACTGGGGAAGTGAAGCTCATTGGCGGGAGCATGGTCCCGAAAAACAGTCCAGTAGTAGCCTGGGTGATTTGCTTTACCGGCATCGTGAACAGTGATGCCGCTTGAGGTCCATAGGCTACACCTCCAGGTGAGGC
This sequence comes from Agapanthus africanus, assembly GCA_030015575.1. NCBI lineage: Eukaryota > Viridiplantae > Streptophyta > Magnoliopsida > Asparagales > Amaryllidaceae > Agapanthus > Agapanthus africanus. The sequence goes on along the minus strand of CM057337.1, from coordinate 334,780,785 downwards.
GGAGCGTCGGTTGCAGTTGCAGTTGGAGCAGTTCGAGCAGGTGAATGCCATTGTTGTTTGCTTTCTGCGCTAAGCAAGAGACCAAATCTTAGTAACTTGAAACCCGAGAGCAACCATTAACAAACCGCGATTCGTTCGCGAATACGACACACGAAGTGTGGAGTGGAAAGAGAAAAAGGTCCCACCGGGTGTGCCAGAATCTGTTCCCCTCCGAAGGACGCGACGAAGACACGATAGACGTCTTGCCTGAAATTTAGGGAAGATGCTAATTGGTGCTATCCGTCCACCTCTCTGAAGATGCCAAGTTGATTTATGGCAATGTGTATCGAAGGTTTAAACGGATGCGGCCGATGTAGCAGACTTCGTCAGATTCCCCCTCGTTCGAGGGGTTTTTGATTATGGGGACGCTCTTCCCTGCAGGCGCAAGCCCCTGCAGTTAATTACGCTACCGCATCGCGGTAACAACTTTCTCCTTCTCCAGATGGTCATTTCATGTCGTGGGTGTTTGTTTTGTTTGTGGTTGCCCGTGGATTGTATACGGAGACTAATTTATGTTGTCGCCCGTAGGACATGGATTAGTCCAAATCCGTATTTTCTTAGATTTGGGTTTGGGGTTTTGGTTTAAGGATGCGTTAGCCATATTTGAGGCTAAGATCAACTTAAACGTTAGTTAAGGATACGTTAGTCTAATTTGAGACAAAGATCAACTTAACGGGATCGTTTGGATCCGACAAGAGAGCATTTAGACTCTATTGTTTAGTTTAGAGACTTTGTGGTCGATTGCCAGTTTAAGGACATGGTGGTCCAACATTCCCATTTTGAGGACGAATATTAGTTTAAGGACATTTCGGTCCAACATTCCCATTTTGGGGACGAATATTAGTTTAAGAACATTTCGGTCCATGAGTTTAAGGACCCCACAGTCCGTAGCAATGTATGGTTGTCGGGACCCGTCACCTCTCTGACGACGTTGAAGGATTACAACGACAAATATCAGAGGAGTTCAGAGATGTACCCTTGAACCGGATGTAAATTGATTTGGGAGAGCAGTTGTGCTCAGTTCAATTTAAATTGAGGACTTATAGCCAGAATTGGGCTAAGTCCGTTTGAGAATGTTTAACATTTTATTCATGATTGGCATGTTTAGGCCTTTGCTTGGGCTCTGCCCTTTTTAAACAATGCATAGCATTGGGCTTTTTAATTAAATGCATGGCATTTATATTAGGCCTGTTAGGCTTCTTAATTGGGCTCTGCCCTTTTTTTTAATAATGCGTAGCATTTGTTTTGGTCTGTTAGACCTTTTAATTGGGCTCTGGCCTTTTTAATAATGCACAGCATTTGTTTTTCTGACAGTGCGCCACGTGGCCTGTCAGGCACTCTGCGCCAATTAAAGAGCGTAAGGCGCCGGCGCATGTGGAGGTGACACGTGTCACGCTCTGTTGAGCGCAAGTCTGTTAGCGCAGTGCGCTGCGCCAGTGCACTGCTGACACGTGGCGTGCTCTGGTGCAGTGCGCCAATCCAAGAGCACAGCGCTCTGTTTTTAGGAGCGCAAGGCGCAGATTGACACGTGGCGCTCTCTGGTGACTAGCGCCAGTCCAAGGAGCGCAACAGCGCAAATTAAGAGTGCGGGGCACTGTCCAATAGCGTAGAGCGCATCTTGATCAAATTTAGATCAAAGAAAAGAATCTTTCTCGTTCTAAAGAGGTTCTACCTCAAGATTCAAGAACCAATGGTTCTGATTCTCATCAAAAGGCAATGCCTTTATATAGATCAAAAGATCTAATAATGAAGTAAATTACTTCTTTTATCTTTTATGATTGGATCTTTTTTTTTATCTTTTTCTTTTTATTGAAGATCTTGATCTTGTTCTTAGATCTTTGATCTTTTTAGAAGAAATTCTTCTTTTTTGTGAGGTATTTTATCTCTGCTTTTCGAGAATCAAATTCTTTACCTTGAAGATGATGATCTTCTTTCTTCAAAGGCTTCCCTTTCAAATTTTTTCAGAGTTCTCCTCTTTTTCTATTTCTGTATCTGAGACTTGGAGTCTAGGGGCCTTTATATAGGGCCAATTAGTTTGTTAGGTTAGTTACAGAGATCTTTCTCTGATTGATCTGGGGATATTTTCCCACCGTTGGATCTTTAATCCTAAGGCCTCTGTTTTACAGAAGATAATTTTCTTATTTTAATAAGATTAAAAAGATCTTTCTAGAATTTTAATTCTGATTAATTAAATAATTTATTATTTAAGTTTTAGTGCTGGCGCAGTTGGCGCAAGTGCACCTGCGCTTAACACGTGTCGCGCAGAGCGCAGCGCCACTGCGCTAGCGCACCTGCGCTGACACGTGTCGCGCAGCGCAGAGCGCAGCACAACTGCGCTGACACGTGTCGCGCAGCGCAGAGTGCAGTGCAACTACACTAGCGCACCTGCGCTGACACGTGTCGCGCAGCGCAGAGCGCAAGTTATCTGAAGCGTTGCTTCCTTTATTTTTAAAATTTAAATTTTAAAACAGAGCCTTGCTCTGATTGGGGTGCGCTGCCTTGGGCGCAGCGCCCCTTGCGCTGGCGTGTCTCCTTTTGACACGTGGCGCTCTGCGCGCAGCGCATGGGATCTGAAACGTTGCTTCACCTTTTGAATTTGAAATTCAAACAGAGGTTTGCTCTGATTGGGAGAAACATACGGCTTCTAGTTCGCTAAACTAGAAGTCCTAGATTGTATAGAGTGAGAAGATGGAATGATTTGTTGTTTGGAATCCTAGGATTCTCAACACATGAGAGGTCTAGGGTTATGAGAAAGAAGGTCACTTGAAAAATGAGAGAGGAGAAGAAGAACTTGGATGAAGGATGACTTCTCGTTTGTGATAAATAATGAACCATGTGATAATTGATGAGATAATATCTCACAAAATATCTAGCATGGTTCACAAATATCTATTTTGTCAAGTGATGAGTCATAGCTCATCCAAGAAATATCTCCACTCTACACCTCATTATTCTTTAATCTAAATGGAAAAAGAGACCCTAATGAGGTGCCTCTTCTAGAAGCTTTCCCGCAAAATTACGAGAACACCCCTCATCCGTATATACATACCCGCATCCGCAATCCGAAAAATACGAATACAAAGAGACGAAAATAATCCATCAATATAATACTAGGATCCGGCTTAAACCAAAGCCCATTTGTATTATCCGCCCGATCATCATACGTGCACAAGTACACGTAAGTGATCGAAACCCTGCTGTAAAACCATACGGCCTCCACACTTTTTGCCCGGTGCAGGGAAACCCTCTGTGTGGGACTTTAAAGACTCGACACTACGCTGGCAGTGGGTTTAACCACGAGCCACAAGCGGTACTAGCTGCACGTAACGACTATCCAGGTATGTGTCGATAAGAAGGTCGATGAAGTAACTCATCCGAACTCCTACTGAGCCTATCTGTGACAATATCCGTACAATCCGGTCTGTTCGTCTAAGAGTATCGCATATCGGGCCTAGGGGGCAGTAAACGTCAGACCCCTAACAGCGTAATAAGTCGTGTCGGAGTATAGCCCAAAACTCCCTGAGAAACTACTGGAGTACCTACCAGTAATTCTTGCTTGCCTTGGCCAAGGACTTTGTGTAAAGGCCTTCCGAACACAACGCGATATCAACCCCCAATCCCGGGAGAGACGAATCATATCTAACCGCCACTGCCTCCAGGTGCTTCGGGACTGCACCCAACTACTACCTATTTGCATGACTCTTTTGAGTCATGGTAGGATAGTAATCAAAGTACAGGGAGAACACACTCGAGACGAAATAGCAGTGTCAAGTCGACGGACTAAGATATACTCATGTCACCTGGGAACTGCTACCCGAAGATAGGTATAATACCCACCAACAGTTCCCGATGAGTCTTGTCCAGTGTATTCATAACCTAATGAACACCTGCATACTATCTCCAGTACGACGTACTGATGGCTGTGAGACAGACCATCTCCCCTGCTGGGATGAGAAACGTATACACTAGTCTACTGTGGAGTATCGATGCCCCGTCTCAATAATCCTATGACTAAGGACCTGTATATGATGTGCTTACAGATTACCCAGCCCCCACTAGAGTGATTGCCATCACAACGCTGGTAATCAAGTAAAGATGCTAAGGGCTCTACCAATATATATAAGAGATGTACTAAAAGAAACACATGCACATATTGAGGTAGATACAAATCAGGTAGCATACTACCATTTCGAGCAAGACTGTTACTATATCCGTGTATATCCCAAGCTTCCATTAAGTAATATACAAACCAGTATGATACAATAATGGACTCTAGGGCATATATCACTAAGAAGATACTACAAGTCTGCAACACACCTCATCAAATATCATCGATGTAGCAAAACTACCAATGAGCAACAACTGCTCGCAATAAAGAATCTGGCCTAAAGTGAATCCACCATGAACCGCTCAGAAGGAAGCGCGACACAATCTAATCAAATCTTCATCATGGGTAACCTCCGAGTCCAAAATCAAAATGGCTCATAACCAAGCCCTGAATCGGAACTAGATGAAGATAATGTGTTACCAAAGTTTCGATGGCGAACAAATCATACAAAAAATATGACAAACCAAATCGCAACGGATATGACAAACCTGTCTCGAAGTAAAACAAACTAAACTTTAATGACAAACAAGTCACACTGAAATGTGACAGTCGTACCGAACGCGATGATGCATGTGTAAGTCCACGTTTCCCATGCCGGTGCTTGCAGGGAGGCGGAAAATGGAATAAAAATCGGATTTTTACTACTCTAGGCAACATGGACTAGACAAAGTCGGGATCTTTACTAAACAAAACTAACTAAAAGCTAACTAGAAATTAGCTACAAGGAAGAATGGTTATACCTAGGGCTTTATGTCCTTCTCTCCTTGCTCCTTGGAGTGTAAGAAAGAGATCGCCTTGTCGCCTTCTCGAGTCGAAGAAGGATCCACCCGAAAGCCTCAACCTCTAGCTTTAACTTCAAGCTAGAAGTAACTAAGGTGCTAGAAGTGTGAATCCTAGAACCTTAGATGAGAGTAGAGATTATCTAGGGAGTGGTTTTTCTCAAGCTCAAGTGTTTCTCAACACATGAGAGGGGAGAGCTTGAGGAAGAGGAAGAGCAAGAGAGAGAAAGTATATGATAGAATGAGAGAATAATAAGCCATTCTCACATATATGTGTGAATTATAAAAAATAGATAATTAGCTAGATAATTGTCATGGTTAATCAAGACTTGACCATTATCATTTCACATTAAATGAAAATTGCAAGGATCAAAGAGCATCTTTCATATGGAATGATGATGGTCAACATGTCAACTAAGATCAACAAGTCAAGTATGGTCAAAATGTCAACAACCCTAACCATGCACAATTATATATAGCTAATATCAATTAATTATAATACACACATAAGCATTAGGGTTAATAAAATGACAATGGTCATTAACCCTAATCAAAGTCCTCTTCCTCTGTCTCAATCAACTGTGCATACGCACCCGCATTCGTGATCCGAGGAACACAAATACAAAGAGATAAAACCAATCCCAAATCATATACTAGGATCTGGCTTAAACCAAAGCCCCGCTAGTATAAGCTGTCCGGACAGCAAACGTGCACAAGTGCGCGGATGTGAACGAACCCTGTCGCAAAACCATGCGACCTCTACTCATTTTGCCTAAAGGCGAATAGCTCTCTGTGTGGGACTCTAAAGACTCGATACTACGCTGGCAGTGGGTTTAACCACAGACCGCAAGCGGCACTAGCTATACATAACGGTCCCCAGGTAGATGCCGATAAGAAGACTGACGAGGTGACCCCATCTGAACTCCTACTGTTCCTGTATGTGACAGTCTCCGTACAGTCTGGTCTGTTCGTCTGATACATCGCATGGCAGGCCTAGGGGGCGGTGAACGTCAGTCCCCTAATAGCGGTACAAGTCATGTCGGAGTGAAGCCCAGAACACCCTGAGATAACACTGGAAACCTACCAGTATATCTCGCTTGCCCTGGCCAGGGACTACTTGTGTAATGGCTCTCCTGGACACAGCGCGATGTCAACCCCCAATACCGGGAGAGACGAATCCTGTCTAACCGTCACTGCCTCCAAGTACTTCGGGACTGCACCCAAAAACTACATGTTTGCACGACTCCTTTGAGCCGTGGTAGGGTAGTAATCAAAGTGCAGTGGGAACACACTCGAGGCGAAGTGACAGTGTCAAGTCAGCGGACTAAGCTGTACTCATGTCACCTGGGAACTGATAACTGACGATAGGTATAATACCAACCAACAGTTCCCGACGAGTCCTGTCCAGTGTACTCGTAACCTAACGAGCACCCGCATACTATCTCAAGTACGACGTACTGACGGCTGTGGGACAGACCGTCTCCCATGCTGGGATGAGAAGCGCATACGCTAGTCTACTCCGGAGTATCGATGCCCTGTCTCGATAGTCCAATGACTAGGGACCTGTATAAGGATGTGCTTATGGATTACCCAGCCCCCACGAGTGTGAGCGCCATCACAACGCTGGTAATCAAGCAAAGATCCTAAGGGCTCTACTAATATGTATATAAGCGATATGCTAAAAGAAACACAAGCACATATTGAAGTAGAGACAAACCAAGTAGCATACTACCATTTCGAGCAAGATTGTATATACTACTGTGAATATCCCAAGCTTTCATCAAGTAATATACAAACTAGTATGATACAGTAATGGCCTCTAGGGCATATACACTAACAATCTCCCACTTGCACTAAGGCCATGTACTGGCGTATCGAAGACCTATCATTTCGATCAGCCGCTCGAACTGAGTCTGGGGTAGGGCCTTCGTGAGTGGATCTACAATGTTGTTCTCCGTATTTACTCTCTTCACCTCGATCTCCTAGAGATCTATAATCCCCCTGATTAGGTGGTACCGCCTCAAAATGTGCCTGGACTTCTGATGGGACCAGGGTTCCTTCGCTAAAGCTATCGCTCCGTTGTTGTCGCAATACAGTGGTATTGGATCAACAATGGTAGGAACCACCGGAAGCTCCGTGAGGAACTTCTTCATCCAGACAGCTTCCTTTGCGGCATCGCAAGCAGCTATGTACTCCGCTTCCATAGTTGAGTCAGCAACGGTCTCCTGCTTGGAACTCCTCCAGCAAACCGCCCCTCCATTGAGGGTAAAGACATAACCCGACATGGACTTGGAGTCATCCTTGTCACTCTGGAAGCTGGAGTCAGCAAAGGCCTCGAGCTGGAGGTCTTTTCCGCCATACACCAAGAACATCTCCTTAGTCCTTCTCAGGTACTTAAGAATGTTCTTTATCGCTATCCAGTGTTTCTCCTCTGGGTTTGACTGATACCGGCTTACAACGCTCAATGCGTATACTACATCTGGTCTGGTACATAACATCGCATACATTATAGAGCCTACCGCAGAAGCGTAGGGTATAATAGACATGCGATCCCTTTCCAAATCAGTCTTGGGAGACATCTCTTTGGAGAGGGTGATTCCGTGACAAGCCGGTAAATTACCGCGCTTGGAATCTTCCATACTGAACCTTTTCAGTATGGTGTCGATGTACCTTGACTGTGAAAGTCCCAACATCCTCTTAGATCTATCACGATAGATCTGGATCCCCAGAATGTAGTTGGCATCGCCCAGGTCCTTCATGGAGAACCTTTATGACAAGAATCCTTTGACTGATTGTAGCATAGGAATATCATTTCCTATTAGGAGAATGTCATCCACGTACAAGACGAGGAATACCACAGTTCTCCCTACAATCTTACTATAAATCATGGTTCATCTGGGTTTTTGATAAAGTCGAATTCTTTGACAGTATCATCAAAGCAGATGTTCCAACTCCGCGATGCCTACTTAAGTCCATAAATGGACTTGAGCAACTTGCACACTTTACCGCTTCTCCCACTCTGAATGAATCCCTCCAGCTGATCCATATAGACGCACTATTCCAAATTTCCATTTAGGAAAGCCGTCTTTACGTCCATCTGCCAGATTTCATAATCATGGAAGGCAGCAATGGCAAGAAGGATCCGAATGGATTTCAGCATAGCCACTGGAGAAAAGGTCTCGTCATAGTCCAAACCAGGTCTTCGACAAAAACCCTTTGCAACAAGTCTAGCTTTATAGGTCTCAACCTGCCCATCTACACCAATATTCTTTCTGAAGATCCATTTGCAGCCTACGGGTTTTACCCCTTCTGGAGCAAAGTCCAAAGTCCAAACTTTGTTGGTGTACATAGACTCCATCTCGGCCCACATTGCATCCAGCCATTTTACCGAGTCACCGCTCTGAATGGCTTACTGGAAGCTAGTAGGCTCACCATAATCCATAGTGCAATCCTCTCTATCCCCGTCAATGAGAAAACCGTAGTATCTCTTGGGCGGATGAGACTGCCTACTACTCCTGCGGAGTGGCGCTGGGATGTCCTGTTCTTTCGAACCCTCTGGTTCTACTAAGCTTTCAGTAATAGCTTGTGGTTCTGGAATTTCTTCCAGTTCTATTGCGCTCCCACTTATCTGGGTTTCCAAAAACTCAGTTTCCAAGAAGCGGGCATGACGAGAAACAAAAACCTTTTGTTCCTCTGCGCAATAGAAAAGATACCCCTTGGAGCTCTTTGGGTATCCCACAAACTTACACTGTACTGAACGTACCTCGAGCTTTTCCGCATGCTGCTTTTTTACAAAAGCTGGACATCCCCATGTCTTAATGTGATTATGATAGGGTTTCTTCCCACACCACATCTGATATGGTGCAGCAGGCACAGTCTTAGTTGGAACTCGGTTCAAAAGGTATGCAGCTGATTCTAGTGCATAACCCCAGAAGGATCACGGCAACTCAGCCTTACTCATCATGGAACGAACCATATCCAATAGGGTTCGATTCCTCCTTTCCGATACACCGTTGTGTTGTGGTGTGTATGGAGGAGTAAGCTGAGAGAGAATTCCATTCTCTTTTAAGAAGCTCAGAAACTCGGCACTCAAGTATTCACCACCTCGATTAGATCTCAGTGTCTTGATACTTTTGCCTGTTTGTTTTTCAACTTCATTCTTGTATTCCTGAAATTTCTCAAAGGCCTCGGATTTGTGCTTCATCAAGAAGACATATCCATACCTAGAGAAATCGTCTGTGAAAGTAATGAAGTATGAATAACCACTTCGCGCATGTGTAGACATTGGACCACACACGTCACTGTGTATGAGTCCCAAGAGCTCGCTTGCTCTTTCTCCGTGTCCAGTGAACGGAGTCTTTGTCGTCTTTCCCATGAGACAAGATTCACAAGTGGCATAAGACTGGTACTCGAACGGATCTAAGTATCCTTCTTTATGTAACTTTGTCAACCGTGTCTCATTAATGTGACCCAGTCTACAATGCCATAAGAAAGCCTGATTTAATTCCGGAGACTTTTTTTTAAGTGTGTTCTGGACACTGAAGACCTGAGCTTGATTCAAAACGTATATACCGTATTTCAATGTACCTGACCCAATCAGTACTTGATTTAGGTGGATGTTTACTACATCGCTTACAAAAGTAAAATCATATCCTTCCTTAGAAAGTAAGGATACAGATATGATGTTACAAGTCGCATCTGGTACATAAAAACAGTCACGCAGAATCAATATCTGCCCAGTTGTCAGTCCAAGATGATATTCCCCTACGGATTCAGCATACATGCTCATTCCGTTAGCAACCCTGAGAGTCATATCACCTTTCCTGATAACCCTACGGTTTCTCAAAGCCTGTAACGAATTACAGATATGAGATCCTGATCCGGTATCCAATACCCAGAAAGTAGGGTTAACTGACATACAGTTCTATATTACAAACACACCCGAAACCGAAGCGACAACATGCTTCGAATTCTGGCTACTGGCTTTGCAAGCCCTGCAATCTTCTGTCCATGTTCATTCCCGTAACAATAGGAACATCCCTCTTTTACTGTATCCATTCCCGAAACTTCTGCCCTTCTCTTTCTTTCTACTTCCCTAGTTTCCTTCAGGGTAGTAGGTAGAGACTGTTGAACTAAGTCAGCATCTGACCCGTTCTTCAACGTGGTCTTCAGGTCCGGGAGCTCAAAAGAGCTAGTCTCTGTAAGGACGTTGCCCCCTACAGATGACCTGATAGCCAACCTCGCTGGAAGCAATTCGTTCGAGGTCTCATATCTTGCGATACGAGATTGCTCTCCATGTAAAACTTTGTTATGGAGGAAGATAGAAGCTGAGTCCATCTTCTCGTGCTGCCTCTGGTATATACCATCAACTGAGGCTAACACGAGGCACTTGGCTTTCGCACAGTCTTCTTCCGATGTCCTACGGATATTAATATCCGTGACAGGGGAAACTGGACCTGAGACGGCAGGGGTGGGATCAGTCAAGAGGTGTCCCATCTTGTTCTGGGCAATGGACATCTGGATAGACCTTTGCCAGTCATAATAGTCATATTCAGTCATGTTATTATCTAGATGTAACCTAGGTGCGTTCATTAGGTCGCTGCAATTAAGAGAGAGAGAAGAAAACACTTAGCATGATGCTCTTGCAAGTTTAGATTGGTTTTTAATTTATCTAAACAGGATGGCTCCCACTGTCTCTCGAATTACTTCTCAAACCGTAAAGAAAGAATTAGTCGGGATCAATCTCACCGTACAATACTTGCTTAACCGTTCAGCCAGGCCAGTGTCGGTACTTCGAGGGAGGTTTTCCAACGCTTTCGCGAAGTTCCTTAATTAAGTAACCTCTTTTCCCTATGGGCGTAGCCCCGCTAACACCTTTCTAGACACCTACTAGGTTTATAGCATTGATCGTTAAGTGAGAGTTTTCCCGAGGAGTAGCATATACTCACAGTAGGATCGGGATCCAAATATCATCGCGTGATAAAACCGAAGGAATCCTACCAGAATTATCACACTCCAAATGGTATGCAGCGCTAGCAAGTTTCAGTACTTATGAAACTCCCGATGTGGATTTTTGCCCCATGCTCTTATGACCTTGACTAAGGCCAACAAATCATAAGTCACATGTCAAGTTCTACCCGTCGTTATCCAGGTTAATTTGAACCCACCCGTATATACCCTTGACTATGGCCAACAAAGCAATACGACTATCCCAAACCAACGCATTCTATCTATGCAACATATGAATACCCACCAGCTACCAAACACTGTGCCTTGACTAAGGCCAACAAACACAGCTTGAATACTGTTGAATATTCATATGAAACGACGGAAGGCTACGGATGGTTTTGGCGAAACCGTGAACGTAGTGAACTTGATATAATCGATGGAACGAGATAGCTTTTAAAAGGAGTGGTTCAAGCTCCGCGTTTAAAAGTTTAGTTTTGAAAAGAACCGAGTGGTTTTCAAAGTGTTCCAATCGACTTTTGCTTGGTTTATTTTCTTGCATTAGTTCTTTTAATGCGTCCAATCATTTAATCCTACCATTGCAGAAAACAACCAAAATATGACGTACGCTTATGCCATTCGCATTCGCCACGGGGCCCCGTCATCACCCGTTAGGTTACTTAACTAACGACAGAGCGGGGGCTGGGCTAGCGCGGCTGTAAAACATAAGCAATGCCTAAATAGTTATAGTATATAGATATATAGCAATGATAGACATTACAGATCACAGATGAATACATTGGATATACTAGGAATCCGCAATCCATTCGAGCCTGCAACGAAAAGCGGATTACACGGTCGCGGTGAATAGCCAATACCCTACCCAAGACCCCTACGGGTGCGGCAAACTACCCGCCAAGTACTCGAAGCGAAGCAACCTCCCTCAACACCGTGAGTAGGCCACTCGGCACTTCGAGATACCCGGTAGTTTGTGCACCCCCTCCATGGGTCTATCCTAGGAGCAAAAACAGCAAAAAGAATTATACAATGACGGCTACAACCCCGACCCGGTTGTGCGGCCATACAAATAATATTACATCAATTTACATATTACATGAATGAAAGAAGAAGAAACACTCATCTCACATCCACCCCGGCTATTCACCCGCGACAATCCAACGCATTCATATACACATACCATCATCAAACACAGATCACAGATATGTATAACCCCCACTAATCGACGAATAGCGATTAGCAGACGTTCAATACATATAAACATCACAGATATAACCCAATAGTCAAAGTATAGTGAAGTTCGATCAAAAAATACGGATTTATAGGACCCTAAATACAAATTTCTTTTCTGGAAAATCTGGACACAAATAAACCATCTTAAAAATCCCAAAACCAAGTCAGAAGAACACTGCACCAAACCCGGTCCAGAACAGACTCAAAACGGCCGCGGTTCCGCGGCAATAGGCATGCTTTTGCCGCGGAACCGCCGCTCTTTGAACTGTTCACTTGACCATATTTGGTGTGCTTCTTCACAAAACCCTGAGCCTATTTTTGAAGTATGATTTTTTATTTTTAGAGCAGAAAAAATTTCAACAGAAAGTTAGGGTTTTGATGTTTTGGTTTTGCGATTTTTCCGATCAAACTTCCACACACTTTACTACCTAGCTAGTTTATGTTTAGTTAGGCTCTGATACCACTGTAAGTCCACGTTGTCCACCCCGGTGCTTGCGGGGAGGCGGAAAACAGAATAAAAATCGGATTTTTACTACTCTAGGCAACATGGACTAGACAAAGTCGGGATCTTTACTAAACAAAACTAACTAAAAGCTAACTAGAAATTAGCTACAAGGAAGAATGGTTATACCTAGGGCTTTATGTCCTTCTCTCCTTGCTCCTTGGAGTGTAAGAAAGAGATCGCCTTGTCGCCTTCTCGAGTCGAAGAAGGATCCACCCGAAAGCCTCAACCTCTAGCTTTAACTTCAAGCTAGAAGTAACTAAGGTGCTAGAAGTGTGAATCCTAGAACCTTAGATGAGAGTAGAGATTATCTAGGGAGTGGTTTTTCTCAAGCTCAAGTGTTTCTCAACACATGAGAGGGGAGAGCTTGAGGAAGAGGAAGAGCAAGAGAGAGAAAGTATATGATAGAATGAGAGAATAATAAGCCATTCTCACATATATGTGTGAATTATAAAAAATAGATAATTAGCTAGATAATTGTCATGGTTAATCAAGACTTGACCATTATCATTTCACATTAAATGAAAATTGCAAGGATCAAAGAGCATCTTTCATATGGAATGATGATGGTCAACATGTCAACTAAGATCAACAAGTCAAGTATGGTCAAAATGTCAACAACCCTAACCATGCACAATTATATATAGCTAATATCAATTAATTATAATACACACATAAGCATTAGGGTTAATAAAATGACAATGGTCATTAACCCTAATCAAAGTCCTCTTCCTCTGTCTCAATCAACTGTGCATACGCACCCGCATTCGTGATCCGAGGAACACAAATACAAAGAGATAAAACCAATCCCAAATCATATACTAGGATCTGGCTTAAACCAAAGCCCCGCTAGTATAAGCTGTCCGGACAGCAAACGTGCACAAGTGCGCGGATGTGAACGAACCCTGTCGCAAAACCATGCGACCTCTACTCATTTTGCCTAAAGGCGAATAGCTCTCTGTGTGGGACTCTAAAGACTCGATACTACGCTGGCAGTGGGTTTAACCACAGACCGCAAGCGGCACTAGCTATACATAACGGTCCCCAGGTAGATGCCGATAAGAAGACTGACGAGGTGACCCCATCTGAACTCCTACTGTTCCTGTATGTGACAGTCTCCGTACAGTCTGGTCTGTTCGTCTGATACATCGCATGGCAGGCCTAGGGGGCGGTGAACGTCAGTCCCCTAATAGCGGTACAAGTCATGTCGGAGTGAAGCCCAGAACACCCTGAGATAACACTGGAAACCTACCAGTATATCTCGCTTGCCCTGGCCAGGGACTACTTGTGTAATGGCTCTCCTGGACACAGCGCGATGTCAACCCCCAATACCGGGAGAGACGAATCCTGTCTAACCGTCACTGCCTCCAAGTACTTCGGGACTGCACCCAAAAACTACATGTTTGCACGACTCCTTTGAGCCGTGGTAGGGTAGTAATCAAAGTGCAGTGGGAACACACTCGAGGCGAAGTGACAGTGTCAAGTCAGCGGACTAAGCTGTACTCATGTCACCTGGGAACTGATAACTGACGATAGGTATAATACCAACCAACAGTTCCCGACGAGTCCTGTCCAGTGTACTCGTAACCTAACGAGCACCCGCATACTATCTCAAGTACGACGTACTGACGGCTGTGGGACAGACCGTCTCCCATGCTGGGATGAGAAGCGCATACGCTAGTCTACTCCGGAGTATCGATGCCCTGTCTCGATAGTCCAATGACTAGGGACCTGTATAAGGATGTGCTTATGGATTACCCAGCCCCCACGAGTGTGAGCGCCATCACAACGCTGGTAATCAAGCAAAGATCCTAAGGGCTCTACTAATATGTATATAAGCGATATGCTAAAAGAAACACAAGCACATATTGAAGTAGAGACAAACCAAGTAGCATACTACCATTTCGAGCAAGATTGTATATACTACTGTGAATATCCCAAGCTTTCATCAAGTAATATACAAACTAGTATGATACAGTAATGGCCTCTAGGGCATATACACTAACAATCTCCCACTTGCACTAAGGCCATGTACTGGCGTATCGAAGACCTATCATTTCGATCAGCCGCTCGAACTGAGTCTGGGGTAGGGCCTTCGTGAGTGGATCTACAATGTTGTTCTCCGTATTTACTCTCTTCACCTCGATCTCCTAGAGATCTATAATCCCCCTGATTAGGTGGTACCGCCTCAAAATGTGCCTGGACTTCTGATGGGACCAGGGTTCCTTCGCTAAAGCTATCGCTCCGTTGTTGTCGCAATACAGTGGTATTGGATCAACAATGGTAGGAACCACCGGAAGCTCCGTGAGGAACTTCTTCATCCAGACAGCTTCCTTTGCGGCATCGCAAGCAGCTATGTACTCCGCTTCCATAGTTGAGTCAGCAACGGTCTCCTGCTTGGAACTCCTCCAGCAAACCGCCCCTCCATTGAGGGTAAAGACATAACCCGACATGGACTTGGAGTCATCCTTGTCACTCTGGAAGCTGGAGTCAGCAAAGGCCTCGAGCTGGAGGTCTTTTCCGCCATACACCAAGAACATCTCCTTAGTCCTTCTCAGGTACTTAAGAATGTTCTTTATCGCTATCCAGTGTTTCTCCTCTGGGTTTGACTGATACCGGCTTACAACGCTCAATGCGTATACTACATCTGGTCTGGTACATAACATCGCATACATTATAGAGCCTACCGCAGAAGCGTAGGGTATAATAGACATGCGATCCCTTTCCAAATCAGTCTTGGGAGACATCTCTTTGGAGAGGGTGATTCCGTGACAAGCCGGTAAATTACCGCGCTTGGAATCTTCCATACTGAACCTTTTCAGTATGGTGTCGATGTACCTTGACTGTGAAAGTCCCAACATCCTCTTAGATCTATCACGATAGATCTGGATCCCCAGAATGTAGTTGGCATCGCCCAGGTCCTTCATGGAGAACCTTTATGACAAGAATCCTTTGACTGATTGTAGCATAGGAATATCATTTCCTATTAGGAGAATGTCATCCACGTACAAGACGAGGAATACCACAGTTCTCCCTACAATCTTACTATAAATCATGGTTCATCTGGGTTTTTGATAAAGTCGAATTCTTTGACAGTATCATCAAAGCAGATGTTCCAACTCCGCGATGCCTACTTAAGTCCATAAATGGACTTGAGCAACTTGCACACTTTACCGCTTCTCCCACTCTGAATGAATCCCTCCAGCTGATCCATATAGACGCACTATTCCAAATTTCCATTTAGGAAAGCCGTCTTTACGTCCATCTGCCAGATTTCATAATCATGGAAGGCAGCAATGGCAAGAAGGATCCGAATGGATTTCAGCATAGCCACTGGAGAAAAGGTCTCGTCATAGTCCAAACCAGGTCTTCGACAAAAACCCTTTGCAACAAGTCTAGCTTTATAGGTCTCAACCTGCCCATCTACACCAATATTCTTTCTGAAGATCCATTTGCAGCCTACGGGTTTTACCCCTTCTGGAGCAAAGTCCAAAGTCCAAACTTTGTTGGTGTACATAGACTCCATCTCGGCCCACATTGCATCCAGCCATTTTACCGAGTCACCGCTCTGAATGGCTTACTGGAAGCTAGTAGGCTCACCATAATCCATAGTGCAATCCTCTCTATCCCCGTCAATGAGAAAACCGTAGTATCTCTTGGGCGGATGAGACTGCCTACTACTCCTGCGGAGTGGCGCTGGGATGTCCTGTTCTTTCGAACCCTCTGGTTCTACTAAGCTTTCAGTAATAGCTTGTGGTTCTGGAATTTCTTCCAGTTCTATTGCGCTCCCACTTATCTGGGTTTCCAAAAACTCAGTTTCCAAGAAGCGGGCATGACGAGAAACAAAAACCTTTTGTTCCTCTGCGCAATAGAAAAGATACCCCTTGGAGCTCTTTGGGTATCCCACAAACTTACACTGTACTGAACGTACCTCGAGCTTGTCCGCATGCTGCTTTTTTACAAAAGCTGGACATCCCCATGTCTTAATGTGATTATGATAGGGTTTCTTCCCACACCACATCTGATATGGTGCAGCAGGCACAGTCTTAGTTGGAACTCGGTTCAAAAGGTATGCAGCTGATTCTAGTGCATAACCCCAGAAGGATCACGGCAACTCAGCCTTACTCATCATGGAACGAACCATATCCAATAGGGTTCGATTCCTCCTTTCCGATACACCGTTGTGTTGTGGTGTGTATGGAGGAGTAAGCTGAGAGAGAATTCCATTCTCTTTTAAGAAGCTCAGAAACTCGGCACTCAAGTATTCACCACCTCGATTAGATCTCAGTGTCTTGATACTTTTGCCTGTTTGTTTTTCAACTTCATTCTTGTATTCCTGAAATTTCTCAAAGGCCTCGGATTTGTGCTTCATCAAGAAGACATATCCATACCTAGAGAAATCGTCTGTGAAAGTAATGAAGTATGAATAACCACTTCGCGCATGTGTAGACATTGGACCACACACGTCACTGTGTATGAGTCCCAAGAGCTCGCTTGCTCTTTCTCCGTGTCCAGTGAACGGAGTCTTTGTCGTCTTTCCCATGAGACAAGATTCACAAGTGGCATAAGACTGGTACTCGAACGGATCTAAGTATCCTTCTTTATGTAACTTTGTCAACCGTGTCTCATTAATGTGACCCAGTCTACAATGCCATAAGAAAGCCTGATTTAATTCCGGAGACTTTTTTTTAAGTGTGTTCTGGACACTGAAGACCTGAGCTTGATTCAAAACGTATATACCGTATTTCAATGTACCTGACCCAATCAGTACTTGATTTAGGTGGATGTTTACTACATCGCTTACAAAAGTAAAATCATATCCTTCCTTAGAAAGTAAGGATACAGATATGATGTTACAAGTCGCATCTGGTACATAAAAACAGTCACGCAGAATCAATATCTGCCCAGTTGTCAGTCCAAGATGATATTCCCCTACGGATTCAGCATACATGCTCATTCCGTTAGCAACCCTGAGAGTCATATCACCTTTCCTGATAACCCTACGGTTTCTCAAAGCCTGTAACGAATTACAGATATGAGATCCTGATCCGGTATCCAATACCCAGAAAGTAGGGTTAACTGACATACAGTTCTATATTACAAACACACCCGAAACCGAAGCGACAACATGCTTCGAATTCTGGCTACTGGCTTTGCAAGCCCTGCAATCTTCTGTCCATGTTCATTCCCGTAACAATAGGAACATCCCTCTTTTACTGTATCCATTCCCGAAACTTCTGCCCTTCTCTTTCTTTCTACTTCCCTAGTTTCCTTCAGGGTAGTAGGTAGAGACTGTTGAACTAAGTCAGCATCTGACCCGTTCTTCAACGTGGTCTTCAGGTCCGGGAGCTCAAAAGAGCTAGTCTCTGTAAGGACGTTGCCCCCTACAGATGACCTGATAGCCAACCTCGCTGGAAGCAATTCGTTCGAGGTCTCATATCTTGCGATACGAGATTGCTCTCCATGTAAAACTTTGTTATGGAGGAAGATAGAAGCTGAGTCCATCTTCTCGTGCTGCCTCTGGTATATACCATCAACTGAGGCTAACACGAGGCACTTGGCTTTCGCACAGTCTTCTTCCGATGTCCTACGGATATTAATATCCGTGACAGGGGAAACTGGACCTGAGACGGCAGGGGTGGGATCAGTCAAGAGGTGTCCCATCTTGTTCTGGGCAATGGACATCTGGATAGACCTTTGCCAGTCATAATAGTCATATTCAGTCATGTTATTATCTAGATGTAACCTAGGTGCGTTCATTAGGTCGCTGCAATTAAGAGAGAGAGAAGAAAACACTTAGCATGATGCTCTTGCAAGTTTAGATTGGTTTTTAATTTATCTAAACAGGATGGCTCCCACTGTCTCTCGAATTACTTCTCAAACCGTAAAGAAAGAATTAGTCGGGATCAATCTCACCGTACAATACTTGCTTAACCGTTCAGCCAGGCCAGTGTCGGTACTTCGAGGGAGGTTTTCCAACGCTTTCGCGAAGTTCCTTAATTAAGTAACCTCTTTTCCCTATGGGCGTAGCCCCGCTAACACCTTTCTAGACACCTACTAGGTTTATAGCATTGATCGTTAAGTGAGAGTTTTCCCGAGGAGTAGCATATACTCACAGTAGGATCGGGATCCAAATATCATCGCGTGATAAAACCGAAGGAATCCTACCAGAATTATCACACTCCAAATGGTATGCAGCGCTAGCAAGTTTCAGTACTTATGAAACTCCCGATGTGGATTTTTGCCCCATGCTCTTATGACCTTGACTAAGGCCAACAAATCATAAGTCACATGTCAAGTTCTACCCGTCGTTATCCAGGTTAATTTGAACCCACCCGTATATACCCTTGACTATGGCCAACAAAGCAATACGACTATCCCAAACCAACGCATTCTATCTATGCAACATATGAATACCCACCAGCTACCAAACACTGTGCCTTGACTAAGGCCAACAAACACAGCTTGAATACTGTTGAATATTCATATGAAACGACGGAAGGCTACGGATGGTTTTGGCGAAACCGTGAACGTAGTGAACTTGATATAATCGATGGAACGAGATAGCTTTTAAAAGGAGTGGTTCAAGCTCCGCGTTTAAAAGTTTAGTTTTGAAAAGAACCGAGTGGTTTTCAAAGTGTTCCAATCGACTTTTGCTTGGTTTATTTTCTTGCATTAGTTCTTTTAATGCGTCCAATCATTTAATCCTACCATTGCAGAAAACAACCAAAATATGACGTACGCTTATGCCATTCGCATTCGCCACGGGGCCCCGTCATCACCCGTTAGGTTACTTAACTAACGACAGAGCGGGGGCTGGGCTAGCGCGGCTGTAAAACATAAGCAATGCCTAAATAGTTATAGTATATAGATATATAGCAATGATAGACATTACAGATCACAGATGAATACATTGGATATACTAGGAATCCGCAATCCATTCGAGCCTGCAACGAAAAGCGGATTACACGGTCGCGGTGAATAGCCAATACCCTACCCAAGACCCCTACGGGTGCGGCAAACTACCCGCCAAGTACTCGAAGCGAAGCAACCTCCCTCAACACCGTGAGTAGGCCACTCGGCACTTCGAGATACCCGGTAGTTTGTGCACCCCCTCCATGGGTCTATCCTAGGAGCAAAAACAGCAAAAAGAATTATACAATGACTGCTACAACCCCGACCCGGTTGTGCGGCCATACAAATAATATTACATCAATTTACATATTACATGAATGAAAGAAGAAGAAACACTCATCTCACATCCACCCCGGCTATTCACCCGCGACAATCCAACGCATTCATATACACATACCATCATCAAACACAGATCACAGATATGTATAACCCCCACTAATCGACGAATAGCGATTAGCAGACGTTCAATACATATAAACATCACAGATATAACCCAATAGTCAAAGTATAGTGAAGTTCGATCAAAAAATACGGATTTATAGGACCCTAAATACAAATTTCTTTTCTGGAAAATCTGGACACAAATAAACCATCTTAAAAATCCCAAAACCAAGTCAGAAGAACACTGCACCAAACCCGGTCCAGAACAGACTCAAAACGGCCGCGGTTCCGCGGCAATAGGCATGCTTTTGCCGCGGAACCGCCGCTCTTTGAACTGTTCACTTGACCATATTTGGTGTGCTTCTTCACAAAACCCTGAGCCTATTTTTGAAGTATGATTTTTTATTTTTAGAGCAGAAAAAATTTCAACAGAAAGTTAGGGTTTTGATGTTTTGGTTTTGCGATTTTTCCGATCAAACTTCCACACACTTTACTACCTAGCTAGTTTATGTTTAGTTAGGCTCTGATACCACTGTAAGTCCACGTTGTCCACCCCGGTGCTTGCGGGGAGGCGGAAAACAGAATAAAAATCGGATTTTTACTACTCTAGGCAACATGGACTAGACAAAGTCGGGATCTTTACTAAACAAAACTAACTAAAAGCTAACTAGAAATTAGCTACAAGGAAGAATGGTTATACCTAGGGCTTTATGTCCTTCTCTCCTTGCTCCTTGGAGTGTAAGAAAGAGATCGCCTTGTCGCCTTCTCGAGTCGAAGAAGGATCCACCCGAAAGCCTCAATCTTTGGCTTCAACTTCAAGCTAGAAGTAACTAAGGTGCTAGAAGTGCTAATCCTTGAACCCTAGATGAGAGTAGAGATTATCTAGGGAGTGGTTTTTCTCAAGCTCAAGTGTTTCTCAACACATGAGAGGGGAGAGCTTGAGGAAGAGGAAGAGCAAGAGAGAGAAAGTATATGATAGAATGAGAGAATAATAAGCCATTCTCACATATATGTGTGAATTATAAAAAAATAGATAATTAGCTTGATAATTGTCATGGTTAATCAAGACTTGACCATTATCATTTCACATTAAATGAAAATTGCAAGGATCAAAGAGCATCTTTCATATGGAATGATGATGGTCAACATGTCAACTAAGGTCAACAAGCCAAGTATGGTCAAAATGTCAACAACCCTAACCATGAACAATTATATATAGCTAATATCAATTAATTATAATACACACATAAGCATTAGGGTTAATAAAATGACAATGGTCATTAACCCTAATCAAAGTCCTCTTCCTCTGTCTCAATCAACTGTGCATACGCACCCGCATTCGTGATCCGAGGAACACGAATACAAAGAGATAAAACCGATCCCAAATCATATACTAGGATCTGGCTTAAACCAAAGCCCGCTAGTATAAGCTGTCCGGACAGCAAACGTGCACAAGTGCGCGGATGTGAACGAACCCTGTCGCAAAACCATGCGACCTCTACTCATTTTGCCTAAAGGCGAATAAATCTCTGTATGGGACTCTAAAGACTCGATACTACGCTGGCAGTGGGTTTAACTACAGACCGTAAGCGGCACTAGCTGTACGTAACGGTCCCCAGGTAGATGCCGATAAGAAGACTGACGAGGTGACCCCATCTGAACTCCTACTGAGCCTGTATGTGACAGTCTCCATACAGTCCGGTCTGTTCGTCTGATACATCGCATGGCGGGCCTAGGGGAGCGGTGAACGTCAGTCCCCTAATGTCATGACCCGAAAGTACGGAACATGACCGGCACTTAAACTACGAAACGTCTCGAGGCGTACGTAATCTAAGTAAGCCGAAAAACCCAGAAATCCAAACCAAGAAAAGTAGTAGAGTGTAGGAAAAACCATTTTAAACCAAATAGTTTGCAACATATGCCGAAATATGCATTTTAAAATCATAAGTCTTTTCCATAAATTTCGGCAGAGTTTCCATTGTAAAACTGACCCCAAACGGGTACAAAACCTAATAAAGCATATATATAGAGAATAAAGGCATCCCCAAGCGGGAGCTAGCTCTTCGTCAATCGACGGTCACAACCACGCAAGCAATAAAATATACAACGCCGAAAGGCGAGGATCACACAGAAAAGGAAACTCAAAACAGCATGAAATCCGTATAAATACAAAGCGCGACTCTAAGGTCGATAGAATAAACAACACTGGTCTCTATCTCTGAAATAAATACATGTTTGGTTGATGGAACTTCTAGATAAAACAGAATAATAATATACAAGATACATAATGGGGGTGCGATACAAGTAAACCCACCTACTAGCAAATCACCCGAAGGAAACTATGCCCGCAAGCCGTAATGAAACCTGTACGGCAAACCTGCAAGAAACTGGGGCACAACGGGGGTGAGTTGCCAACTCGTGAAAAGAAAAACATCTACGAATAGAAATCGCATGTATGACGCAATCCTAGGTCATACGATCAATATACATCCTCAAATATATATAACCAGCAGCCTATAACAAGGCTAGGGTAAATATCTAACCCGAGTGTAATCTCATGTGCCCGTGTCAGTGCCCAAGGGTAGCAATATATCATATGAATGAGGTATGAATGCATGAAAATAGAATACATGTAAATGAAGAACTGTTTTCATAATTTGGTGAGATTTCCTTTGTATTTTAAAAGTGAGGTATCATAATGAAATCAGCATAAAACAGTGCCTAGCATCGGCACAAAACG
The DNA here is from genome assembly GCA_030015575.1 of Agapanthus africanus. Classification (NCBI taxonomy): domain Eukaryota; kingdom Viridiplantae; phylum Streptophyta; class Magnoliopsida; order Asparagales; family Amaryllidaceae; genus Agapanthus; species Agapanthus africanus. The sequence goes on along the minus strand of CM057337.1, from coordinate 334,758,124 downwards.
TAATCCCAATATCTCGATATCTCTGTATCACAGTCTCTGTACCTCAAAATCTCGAAATCTCAATGTCTCAATCATAATATCTGGGGCGCCGTCAGTCCAGACCGGCCCCTACCATCCATCTCAAGACCACGACGGTATCCTCCGGATATCCGACGCGTCGGGTAAAATCACCGGAAGGTAGTGCTCCCCTGCCAGGCTCACATCGTCATCATCACGCGCTTCTTGCCCCGGGGTACCTTACCGGGTCCACCATGTACCCGAAACGGTTCATCCGCCTCCTCGAATCGGGTCTCGAAATCCATCAGCAAACTCATGGTGGACGACTCATACATCATGGGAAAACCGCACTTTTTATTTTAAAGAGAGAAAGAAGTTTATATAAGTTTTGCGGTTTTCCCCCAAATCCAGAAAATCTCATGGAAATCCGAATCCAATCCTCAATAGCATGTAAACAGTGCATATCGGCATAAAAATCCATGAATGCGGCATAACAATGAATATTAACATGCATGAAGTAACAAGTAATATCTACAATGTCTAATCTAGCATATAAGGCGAGTACACTAATATCATGTCTAAATTATTAGCTAACAACCTATGTCAATGCAATAGTATTTCTAAAGTGTACGTGGCATGGCAATTACCGATGAAGATGTGTGTGAGCCGGCAAGTAAGTGTACGTGGTACATACGCATCATCGGTAATGGTGCTGGTGTCCTAACAGCACGATATCAATAATGTAGTACGAAACATAATATAAGCATGCGATGCGAAGCAAACCACAATAATGAGCGGAAGCTGAATACTAGACGCAACTATAACTAATCTGCATTAATCTAATATAAGTTCTACAAATGGTGCCTTTTGAAATAACATGAATCATGGGGTTTTGAAAATAGGGGCTACGGTGTTTTTATGAAAAGATACGTCTTTTGAAATATCCGTAGGATCCCTTGGGCTGTCTTTTAAAATACCCACGATTCGTTAGTTTTTGAAACAGGTAAGAATCGAATCTAATCTAACAACTAAACTAAGCTAAAGGGCTAAGCTAACAAGCTGGACTACAGGTAAGGAAACCGTCTAACATCTGAGTCGATCCATATACATACCTGTATGTATATTAGTCGGTGATCCCGCCTCAATAATATCATATCCGATACCATATCTACAATCAGACATCCCAAATCAAGAGTGCGGATCAATCATCAAGATATAGCTCGTACGTAAATCCGTCGTACGGCATCCCCAAATCTGGGTACGGGTCAAAGTCACATCAATCACACTATTCATTTGGTATCTTCTATATCAAATATCATGATCCGGAATAATGTCCTACGTCTAGTACAATATTGATACCATCTATGTATGCATGCAGGTGTAAGAATCACTACGTCAAAAGACCCGCTAAAACATCGAGTCGTATCTCAATACGAACCAAATCACATCACCGATCTCCTGGCCTCAAGCCCAATCTCATCGACTCATCTCAATCCCAAATACTATCCTCAAATCCAGTATATGAACACATAGTCACATACCTATGTAAACACATAAAAATACAATCCCATATACGCACTTATGAAAGAAGAATGTATGCAAGTATGGGTGTGTGTGTATGCGTGGTGCAACCACTACTCTAGGGTTTCACATCACTAACCAATCCAATCACACCTAGAATCCATCTTTTAACATCAATAATCTCAAACAATATACAATCAATATCTGTGTGTATACGTATTCGTATACATCACCACGAACTGCGGGGGTGCTATACGTCATCCACCCGACTTCTCCCCGTAGATATAAATCTACTCACCTGTATCCTGCGTATCGGTGTCGATAACGCCATGCTCCGTCGCCTCGGAATCCACGTGAAGGTACCTACAATGATCAACCATAGCAATACGTATGAAAATCAAGGCAGAAAACCGATACAGCGCACAGTGTGCTCATAGGTTGGAACCTATGGCCCAAACATGCAAATCCAACAAACAACCCCTGTTGTCGATGTACGAACACCCGACAACCAAATACAAATCCAAATATCAAGAAAGTGCATTTAAAAATACGGAAAACACTGCCTAAAACACACCAAAATGCTCCCAGATTTTCCCCAGATGACAATTAGCCAAAACTGCATATAGGGGGGGTCTAATTTAGTGCAAAATGAGCCCTGGAACAAAAATTGACCGATTCACTTCTACTCTGGCCGCAAATTGTGGCCAGAATGATTAAATTTGCTGCCGTAGTTTTGAGTTAGGGGCTCGGGTCTTGGTGGTAGCTTCCTAGGTGCTTGCACGACTCACTGTCAGCTCAATTTTATTTTTGGTGACCCCGGGTTGCTCCAGATTCCAGAACACCTTCACAGACCACACAAACCGACATGAAAAGTTCCGTAATTCCGTATTTTTTGGGTTTCTAGTTGGGTTGGTCTGGGTTTCTAGCACTAGGGTGCTTTTATGGTCTCCACTGAACTCAATTTCCCATCACAACTCATAAATTCCTCAAACCCTTACTAGTTTTTCCTAAAAACCACAAAATCACCCGATTTCGATTCTAAACTTGTATAGGGGTATAAGTAATGCTAAAACTAAGCTAATGGTTCAGTAATTACCTCATTTGGCAACTCAAGAATTTTCTTGAGTTGCCCCTAGTGGCCAAAATCCATGCTTCTTTAGTCCAATGTGTAGATCCGGAGCTTGTGTGCATTTTTTGTGAAACCGATATGGGGTTTTGGGGTGAATTTCATGGAGAAATGGGGGTTTGATGGTGGAGGAAGAGGAGGGCAGTAGGAGCAGCAGCAGCTCATGGAAGAGAGGAGAGAAATGAGAGGAGAAAACAAGAGGGAATGGCCAAGTCAACACTCTCACCTACCCTCTCTCTCTCACCATACCTATTTCTTTAATCCCTTTTTCTTTTCTTTTCATTTTCTTCTCACTCAAATAGTAACCCAAAAAGTAACATGATAGAAAATGCACAAGTGTACAAAAACAAGATATGTGCATGTTTTGCACAAACTTGCAAAAAACCTGATTAGCGATTTTTAATCGCGATTAGTACTAAATTAGCATATAAATGCTCATAAAAACTTTTAAATGGCATAATTCCATAAAATACCCTATTTTAGAATTTTCCATAATTTTTTCCAATTTTTTCTCATTTATTATAAATTTAATATTAAAATAATCAATAAAATAATATTAAATTATAAAAATTCCCAAAAATAATATTTTATTATTTTGAAATGTTACAATCTTCCCCCCTTAAAGAAATTCGGTCCCCGAATGTATATTTAAACCCCCAATTTCTAAAACATTTCAATAAGAAGTCCAAGTCGTCGGGGCTCCGAAATCATCAATACATAAAACGCATCATAGCGCGATGCATGCGCATGAGTAATAAGAAGATAACTCAAAAACAAAACTCCGTCAAGCATCCCGCAATCATCGGAGTCATGGTAAAGACACAAATATCAAATCCAATACAAAACCAATATGATACAACTCGAAACTATACACGTAAATATCTGAAGCAAATGCATGCCAAATCTTTTTAAGTTGCTATGCGATGCGCATAACACTGCACAGTGGCGGACGTCTTTATCAGAAAATAGCCATCTACTTATATATCTTTTGTTTAGTATGCACGATCCGCCGCTTTTGAAAACAATTTGGAAGGGTTCCCTGTTTTAAACGTTTTCGTGGCATATCAGACACGTATGTAAATAATGAGACTATAGCTCGCTTTTGGAAATCCCTTTGAAATCTATCAATACATGCAAAATATATCCAGGCACTGTCATCCGATCAGTCCTGCTCAGTACGAAAACCAATCGCAATATCATGAAAATGTACTGCTTCATAAGAAAGCGGTCCCAAAAAGTGCATATGAAAACCCTGTGCGTCCGGTGCGCACGGAGATCAAAATCCATGAATGTGCACAAAAACAACATCAAGGTGCAACGGTTGTGCACACAACTTTGGTCATAGGCTTCGTGTGTGCCTGACCGCAACATCAGGTGCATCTAACATGCACGAAAATTCCGATTTAGTGCATCTGGTGTGCACCAAATCGCATCTCATAACAGGCGCCCAACATGCGCTAAAAATCCAAACCCGGTGCATCCATCATGCATGAAATCATGAAATCCAATATCGAGTGTCGAACACGCGCGAAATCCAATCAGGTGCACAAAACAAATATCGAGTATCACAATCGAAATCGAAGTCCAGTGCATCTAAGTGCACAAAAGGCGTATCACTGCACTGCAAGCAAATATAAACTATACAGAGTGCAGGAACCAAATCGTGTGCGTGCATACACACAAAATCAACTCAAATATCTAAAACCGTAAAATCACAAGCATGTGAAACCAAAGCATGAAAACGATATCAAGTGCAACACTGTGCAAAGATCGTAAATCCTCAATCATCAAAATCAAATCATGCGAATAAATCACCCAAAACATCGAAATCAATAATGGCGGAATAGTACCGCTCAAGCGCATCCTCCAAGAATCTCGGGCCAACTGTCGCGGTCACTAGTGGGACGTCTCGTCGATGATCATGAACTCTGGCCTGCTGGTCTGCGTAACAATGACCACTCCTGGGTCAAGGCCTTCACTGTGAATTACCAATCTCTCGGTCCATCGGCTCATCGGCCCTGTCAGGTGTGCTAACGGGGATGATCCCATTCTGGCACTTCTCTGGTCATCTCTCGGTCAATCATCATGACCACTCGTCAAGCAGCATGTCACTGGCGTCGGCCTCTGGCTCTCAGAATGCACGTGACACATCTAATCCTGGGTGCAAATATCATTGCAGTAGTGTCCTGGAAGGAATGCTGCTCACGGTCTCTTCCATGTCTCGTCTCTGCCAACTGTCCGGAAGTCATCGTCCATTACTATATCTGCTTCTTGTTCCGGAATGGCTGCATACTTATCGCGACTTCTTCTAGCGGGTATATCCAGTACTATGCTTCGGCATGCGCATCGCATCTCTGATGTCGGCGGAGGGGAACGTCATCATATCCAGGTATGTACGAACCTCTTACTCCACTTTTTCTCTAATGTCGACTGCTTCGGACTCATCCCGTCGTGGCTGCATGGACTGAGCTCCAACGGCTATCCTCGTATCTGGAATCTCCCAAGAAATGCATCTCACCACCTAGCATCCGAATTAAGTCGAGCCATCCGATCGATTCGTCAAAACCTCATAATCCCCCAAGAGCTCAACATCTTGGGTACAGCATAATAGTATCGAGTACATACCACAGCATCGGTGGTCCAGTCGTAGAAGGGCAAACCCAAGCCTCACTAATGGCGCCGAGGAACTGCCGTGAACCCTAAGGTTCAAAGGCTTTCATACGGTCATTAAGTCGAGTTAGGGTTTCATTCTTCTAGAGGGACCATAGAATTGCCTGCATGTCTTTCCGAATACTTTAAATTTGGAATAGTAGTTTTCTGACATTCGATCGTCTCTGTCGACTCTCAACGTCTCGGCGTGAAGTCGTCTATAGCTGGAATCAATCTATCTGATGACCTCGCATCGGGGTAGCGAACGATCCACATGTCCTAGTCTTTTATCCTTGGTGACTAGCGACCTCCTATAATCTCTCAGTATAATCTTGTACTGCAATAGTTCCAACATCTGGGACGATATCTCATCGTTCGCAGCAATAACTGGCTCACTCGTCTGCACGCTGAACCGTGCCTCAATCAATCATGAATAAGCCACACATCAACGGTCATCAAAGTCTGGCTGGCCTCTGTCAGTGGCTCAATCCTCTGGTGCTAATTTGCACGTCCGAGAAGTCTCATAAAGGCGACCCGCCAACGCTCGTGGTGCGAAAGCACAATCAAAAGACACATCTCTACAATCGTGTATCGCCGGAATTATGCTCTGGTCAGTCCTCGTTCGTAACGAGCTCGTGCTGACCGTAACTCTAGCTGTAGCTCTTCCTGCCCGTAATCATAGAAGCAAAACCAACTGGTACTGATGAGGCTAGATCGGAATGAATATAATACTGAGCAAAGAAATGTACATCCTAAGGCTCCTTAAGTGGAGTGGCGTGTCGTAAATATGCCGCGGAACATACCAACGGTACGTCACTCTACTTTAGTCACCTATTCCATCAACCAAGGGTCATCCTACGCTCCGAAGGTAAAACCTAACGCTCTGATACCAACTTTGTCACGACCCGAAAGTACGGAACATGACCGGCACTTAAACTACGAAACGTCTCGAGGCGTACGTAATCTAAGTAAGCCGAAAAACCCAGAAATCCAAACGAAGAAAAGTAGTAGAGTGTAGGAAAAACCATTTTAAACCAAATAGTTTGCAACATATGCCGAAATATGCATTTTAAAATCATAAGTCTTTTCCATAAATTTCGGCAGAGTTTCCATTGTAAAACTGACCCCAAACGGGTACAAAACCTGATAAAGCATATATAGAGAGAATAAAGGCATCCCCAAGCGGGAGCTAGCTCTTCGTCAATCGACGGTCACAACCACGCAAGCAATAAAATATACAACGCCGAAAGGCGAGGATCACACAGAAAAGGAAACTCAAAACAGCATGAAATCCGTATAAATACAAAGCGCGACTCTAAGGTCGATAGAATAAACAACACTGGTCTCTATCTCTGAAATAAATACATGTTTGGTTGATGGAACTTCTAAATAAAACAGAATAATAATATACAAGATACATAATGGGGGTGCGATACAAGTAAACCCACCTACTAGCAAATCACCCGAAGGAAACTATGCCCGCAAGCCGTAATGAAACCTGTACGGCAAACCTGCAAGAAACTGGGGCACAACGGGGGTGAGTTGCCAACTCGTGAAAAGAAAAACATCTACGAATAGAAATCGCATGTATGACGCAATCCTAGATCATACGATCAATATACATCCTCAAATATATATAACCAGCAGCCTATAACAAGGCTAGGGTAAATATCTAACCCGAGTGTAATCTCATGTGCCCGTGTCAGTGCCCAAGGGTAGCAATATATCATATGAATGAGGTATGAATGCATGAAAACAGAATACATGTAAATGAAGAACTGTTTTCATAATTTAGTGAGATTTCCTTTGTATTTTTAAAGTGAGGTATCATAATGAAATCAGCATAAAACAGTACCTAGCATCGACACAAAACGTAATCCCAATATCTCGATATCTCTGTATCACAGTCTCTGTACCTCAAAATCTCGAAATCTCAATGTCTCAATCATAATATCTGGGGCGCCGTCAGTCCAGACCGGCCCCTACCATCCATCTCAAGACCACGATGGTATCCTCCGGATATCCGACGCGTCGGGTAAAATCACCGGTAGGTAGTGCTCCCCTGCCAGGCTCACATCATCATCATCATCAAGCGCTTCTTGCCCCGGGGTACCTTACCGGGTCCACCATGTACCCGAAACGGTTCATCCGCCTCCTCGAATCGGGTCTCGAAATCCATCAGCAAACTCATGGTGGACGACTCATACATCATGGGAAAACCGCACTTTTTATTTTAAAGAGAGAAAGAAGTTTATATAAGTTTTGCGGTTTTCCCCCAAATCCAGAAAATCTCATGGAAATCCGAATCCAATCCTCAATAGCATGTAAACAGTGCATATCGGCATAAAAATTCATGAATGCGGCATAACAATGAATATTAACATGCATGAAGTAACAAGTAATATCTACAATGTCTAATCTAGCATATAAGGCGAGTACACTAATATCATGTCTAAATTATTAGCTAACAACCTATGTCAATGCAATAGTATTTCTAAAGTGTACGTGGCATGGCAATTACCGATGAAGATGTGTGTGAGCCGGCAAGTAAGTGTACGTGGTACATACGCATCATCGGTAATGGTGCTGGTGTCCTAACAGCACGATATCAATAATGTAGTACGAAACATAATATAAGCATGCGATGCGAAGCGAACCACAATAATGAGCGGAAGCTGAATACTAGACGCAACTATAACTAATCTGCATTAATTTAATATAAGTTCTACAAATGGTGCCTTTTGAAATAACACGAATCATGGGGTTTTGAAAATAGGGGCTACGGTGTTTTTATGAAAAGATATGTCTTTTGAAATATCCGTAGGATCCCTTGGGCTGTCTTTTAAAATACCCACGATTCGTTAGTTTTTGAAACAGGTAAGAATCGAATCTAATCTAACAACTAAACTAAGCTAAAGGGCTAAGCTAACAAGCTGGACTACAGGTAAGGAAACCGCCTAACATCTGAGTCGATCCATATACATACCTGTATGTATATTAGTCGGTGATCCCGCCTCAATAATATCATATCCGATACCATATCTACAATCAGACATCCCAAATCAAGAGTGCGGATCAATCATCAAGATATAGCTCGTACGTAAATCCGTCGTACGGCATCCCCAAATCTGGGTACGGGTCAAAGTCACATCAATCACACTATTCATTTGGTATCTTCTTTATCAAATATCATGATCCGGAATAATGTCCTACGTCTAGTACAATATTGATACCATCTATGTATGCATGCTGGTGTAAGAATCACTACGTCAAAAGACCCGCTAAAACATCGTGTCGTATCTCAATACGAACCAAATCACATCACCGATCTCCTGGCCTCAAGCCCAATCTCATCGACTCATCTCAATCCCAAATACTATCCTCAAATCCAGTATATGAACACATAGTCACATACCTATGTAAACACATAAAAATACAATCCCATATACGCACTTATGAAAGAAGAATGTATGCAAGTATGGGTGTGTGTGTATGCGTGGTGCAACCACTACTCTAGGGTTTCACATCACTAACCAATCCAATCACACCTAGAATCCATCTTTTAACATCAATAATCTCAAACAATATACAATCAATATCTGTGTGTATACGTATTCGTATACATCACCACGAACTGCGGGGGTGCTATACGCCATCCACCCGACTTCTCCCCATAGATATAAATCTACTCACATGTATCCTGCGTATCGGTGTCGATAACGCCATGCTCCGTCGCCTCGGAATCCACGTGAAGGTACCTACAATGATCAACCATAGCAATACGTATGAAAATCAAGGCAGAAAACCGATACAGCGCACAGTGTGCTCATAGGTTGGAACCTATGGCCCAAACATGCAAATCCAACAAACAACCCCTGTTGTCGATGTACGAACACCCGACAACCAAATACAAATCCAAATATCAAGAAAGTGCATTTAAAAATACGGAAAACACTGCCTAAAACACACCAAAATGCTCCCAGATTTTCCCCAGATGACAATTAGCCAAAACTGCATATAGGGGGGGTCTAATTTAGTGCAAAATGAGCCCTGGAACAAAAATTGACCGATTCACTTCTACTCTGGCCGTAAATTGCGGCCAGAATGATTAAATTTGCGGCCGTAGTTTTGAGTTAGGGGCTCGGGTCTTGGTGGTAGCTTCCTAGGTTCCTGCACGACTTACTGTCAGCTCAATTTTATTTTTGGTGACCCCGGGTTGCTCCAGATTCCAGAACACCTTCACAGACCACACAAACCGACATGAAAAGTTCCGTAATTCCGTATTTTTTGGGTTTCCAGTGGGGTTGGTCTAGGTTTCTAGCACTAGGGTGCTTTTATGGTCTCCACTGAACTCAATTTCCCATCACAACTCATAAATTCCTCAAACCCTTACTAGTTTTTCCTAAAATCCACAAAATCACCCGATTTCGATTCTAAACTTGTATAGGGGTATAAGTAATGCTAAAACTAAGCTAATGGTTCAGTAATTATCTCATTTGGCAACTCAAGAATTTTCTTGAGTTGCCCCTAGTGGCCAAAATCCATGCTTCTTTAGTCCAATGTGTAGATCTTGAGCTTGTGTGCATTTTTTGTGAAACCGATATGGGGTTTTGGGGTGAATTTCATGGAGAAATGGGGGTTTGAAGGTGGAGGAAGAGGAGGGCAGCAGGAGCAGCAGCAGCTCATGGAAGAGGGGGGAGAAATGAGAGGAGAAAACAAGAGGGGATGGCCAAGTCAACACTCTCACCTACCCTCTCTCTCTCACCATACCTATTTCTTTAATCCCTTTTTCTTTTCTTTTCCTTTTCTTCTCACTCAAATAGTAACCCAAAAAGTAACATGATAGAAAATGCACAAGTGTAGAAAAACAAGATATGTGCATGTTTTGCACAAACTTGCAAAAAACCCGATTAGCGATTTTTAATCGCGATTAGTACTAAATTAGCATATAAATGCTCATAAAAACTTTAAAATGGCATAATTCCATAAAATACCCTATTTTAGAATTTTCCATAATTTTTTCCAATTTTTTCTCATTTATTATAAATTTAATATTAAAATAATCAATAAAATAATATTAAATTATAAAAATTCCCAAAAATAATATTTTATTATTTTGAAATGTTACACCTAATAGCGGTACAAGTCGTGTCGGAGTGAAGCCCAGAACACCCTGAGATAACACTGGAAACCTACCAGTATATCTCGCTTGCCCTGGCCAGGGACTACTTGTGTAATGGCTCTCCTGGACACAGCGCGATGTCAACCCCCAATACCGGGAGAGACGAATCCTGTCTAACCATCACTGCCTCCAAGTGCTTCGGGACTGCACCCAAAAACTACCTGTTTGCACGACTCCTTTGAGCCGTGGTAGGGTAGTAATCAAAGTGCAGTGGGAACACACTCGAAGCGAAGTGACAGTGTCAAGTCAGCGGACTAAGCTGTACTCATGTCACCTGGAAACTGATAACTGACGATAGGTATAATACTAACCAACAGTTCCCGACGAGTCCTGTCCAGTGTACTCGTAACCTAACGAGCACCCGCATACTATCTCAAGTACGACGTACTGACGGCTGTGGGACAGACCGTCTCCCACGCTGGGATGAGAAGCGCATACGCTAGTCTACTCCAAAGTATCGATGCCCTGTCTCGATAGTACAACGACTAGGGACCTGTATAAGGATGTGCTTATGGATTACCCAGCCCCTACGAGTGTGAGCGCCATCACAACGCTGGTAATCAAGCAAAGATCCTAAGGGCTCTACTAATATGTATATAAGCGATATGCTAAAAGAAACACATGCACATATTGAAGTAGAGACAAACCAAGTAGCATACTACCATTTCGAGCAAGATTGTATATACTACTGTGAATATCCCAAGCTTCCATCAAGTAATATACAAACTAGTATGATACAGTAATGGCCTCTAGGGCATATACACTAACAGCATGCAATTCACATGCCAACAAAATCACGAAGCAAATAAACAAAGCATCCTGATATAGGCCCGTTTGAACAATCGACAATGACCTGAGTGGAATTTTCCTCGAAGCACCAAACTGAACGGAATGGAATTATCTTCGAACCACTAATCCTTGATCAACAAAGAATGTGGGTCATGAACAACAAATTTCCACTTTGGCTCGCATCCTACTGAGACCAAGGTCAATACTGAAAGGAGATGGTGCCGCAACAAACTTGGGAGACGAAACATGTCACATGAACAATGTGACAATCGAAAATCGCAAAAGCGATAACACATGCAACATTAAAAGAGTTAATAACTCCATATTCAACTCAAATCCGCATGGTAACAAATGTCTTAAAGAAATAACAAGCATTTATGAAAACAATTATAAGCCAATTCGTGCTATACATACCAATGTAGGGATATCTACAACTGAAAATAAAATTTGCCCAATCTAACCGCTTTAATGCATCTAAAATGCCTGAAAACATAGGAATCAATACGTGGATTGCCAAAATCGTACTCCGAATGTTCGATCCACAACGAAATCAACTAGAGCCGTTGATTCCAAACAAATCCCATCAAAATTTGTAGAGCCGTGATTTTTTCTTTTCCATGTGCCAGACACGTGCCAAATACCCAAATCCGACGAGATCCAACCACAACCGGCCAGCAAACACTAGATCATGTCAATACTCATTGCTCATACATGACGGTCACCACGAGCATCCGCAAGCCCCACCTAGACCAATCAACTCTGAACAATGGCAAAGCACATTGGAGTTGATTGGTCTTGCATGTGGAAAAGGAGAGAGGCAAAACTCTTCTTCATCAAACACGGCTAACATGTGTACTCAGAACCTAAACGGATCACTCAAATGCAACAAAGAAGACCAAAAGCTCTTTGAAGCAATTCCACAAACACCTTGTGGGCACCGTAGCTCTAATACCAATAGTTGGGGAAATCGATCCCCGCAAATCATCAAGCTCACAAGCATAGCAAACACATAATAATATGAAGAAGAAATAGAACACCGGATATAACGCGGTTCGACCATTTCGGCCTAGTCCACCGACCAATCGTCTCACATAGGATCTCATTATAACTAGCTGATAACATACAAGAGAACGCTACATAAGTCACATCCTCTCTAGTCACTCATCTCCCTCTTGGAAAGGGAGTCACACCAAAACCCACAAGAGACTACATTTTGGCACACATAACCAACTCCTCTCAATAGAAGTATATATAGTGTTAACAGCCTAACACTATCCATCATCCATTGGTAGCCACACCAATGGATGGCTCGGCCCATAAGGCCCGAGTCCAGGTCGGACTCCCTTTTGGTGTGCATATGGATACAAGTCACATCCCAAGAGATGAGACATATTTCAGTTCAATTTCTGATCTATTTTTCATTTAAAGAAAACAAATGAGCCTCCCAGTAACTCTGGGCCAATTTACATCCAGAAAACAAAGGGGAAAAAGAAAGAAAAGAAAAATCATGGGTCAATTTTGTTTCTTTGTGTATGCATTAAACAAGTGCAATAACCAAATCTTGCTAGCTTCTGTGTTTTTCTTCATGTTTGTTTCTTCTAAACTTCAACTTATCTGTGGTTTCAATTCAGCATCTTTTGCAATCTTAACGAACACATTTTTCTTTTTTCCTGCTAGCCTTTACCCACAAACAGTCACTTTTAATAATATCCATGATGTTTTTGTTAAGAAGTAATTTGCAAATTTGGTCAAAAATGAAGGCTTCTAGAAAATCAATTTGCAATGCATAACACATGCAAGCCACCATTCAAAGCCTCAAAGTTTCTTATGTTCATATTTATTTAGTCAATATTAGTTGTTGTAATTTAATGCTAAGATTACTATATAAAAGGAGTTGCCTCCTTATTGTAAAATCATCCAGTCTAGAAAAGAATAAAAGCCTTCAAAGCAAAGTTATAGCTTTTCATTCATTCTCTTCTCTTTAAATTCCTCTCTACAACACGAAGTGTTTTTAGTTTATAATCCTCTCAAAATTAAGTTTGTTCTTAAATATCATTCCGCAATCCACTAGACTTCCGTCTGTCCCAAAAAATTTGGTATCAAAGCCTTTCAACTCTATCTCGATCGATATAGCAACATCTTCTCCGTCGGCACCGTCTCTATTCAACTGCTCGTAAAATCTCGTTCCGGTTTTGACGACGAGAGTTGTGATTTTTAGGGTCTCCAAATGAGGACTCTCTTTATCTTTCAAGAACTTTGGAAGCTTGTTGAACGTGGCTACCAAATAACCGATGATTCCGAGACACTTGCATCATGAACTCAAACGAAACAAAAGAGTACTATGAGAATAGAAAGAAAGATGCAAAAGCGTTTTTCTTTATTCAAAAAGGTGTGAGCAGAACAATCTTTCTCAGAATCACGGCCGCTGCTACATCAAAAGAGGCTTGGTAAATTCCCAAACAACAATTTAAAGGTTCCGCGAAAGGAATCTCTATCAAATTACATTCTTTATAGCGAGATTTTGACAATATGGCCATGAAAGATAATGAATCAATGAAAGTATTTTTTGATTGTTACTGCAATAGTTAATCAAATTAAGAACATGTGGTATGGCGATACTATTGATGAAAAAAAGATTGTTAAAAAAGTATTAAGAAATTTACCATAAAAATGGGATCATGTTGCTGCTATAGAAGAGCCAAAAAACTTATCAACTTTGACATTCAATGAACTAATGGTATCTTTAGAGACACGAGTTGCGAATGAACAGGTCCGCAACAAAAAAGGTGGAGTAAGCTTTCCAATCCATGATGACAATATCAGAAAAGAGGACAATTTCAAGAAAGAAATAATGGAAAGAAATTTTTCACAAGCAGCAATTCAAAAAAGCTGATCAAAGTCAATACCGAAGAAGCTTGAAGGCTGATCAATCTCAAAGACGAAGATATGACCAAAATAAATACTTTTCAAACAAGTTTTTCTCAAATTGTTTAGTTTGTGGAAAATCCATTCATAAATCAGAAGATTGCCAATACAAACGTACAAGATGCAAAATTCCTAATCACTCCAAACGAGATTGCTCGTTTCAAAAAAACGAGAAAATTGATGAATCTAATTTTTCAGAAACAGATTGTAGGGTGTATTTCGTTACCCCATTGAGATGGGAATACGCGTCGCTTGTCAGGCGTATACAGATTCCCCCTGCCTAAGGTAGACCGGAGTTTATTAATTATGGAGATCTGAATCTCCGGCAGCCGCGGACTAAGCTGCCGTTAATTACGCCTCACCTTTGGAGCGAAGGAACCTCCGATTGACGGGTCAACTAGTCATACGAACTCAGTGTGCAGTGTGCGTGTATTGTGTTTTGAAAGGGGGTTTTGGATATATCGGGGGCCTCGCAAAGTTTACGGGGCTCCCGCTACCCAGATAGCGGGCTGGGGGTCGAGAGGGCTAGCAGCCCCCTTACGGGGTGCGGGGTAGCGCCCAGTTAGAAAAATTTTCCTGAGGGGAGACATGTTTCTGGTGTGGAGTGCACGGAAAATGAGGGGTGAGGAGCCTCTTAAAGACACGTGCATCCTTTGGGTCACGCACACCGGCGCTGGGTGCCAACGAGTCCCGTGCGCTGTGCGCGACCGCTGAGCGTCCGAGGGTCGCATGAGGCGCACGCGGGCGCTTAGCGCCCGTGGGTTACGTGTCCTGCACGCGACCGCTGGACTTCCGCGGGTCACGTGCGCGGCACGCGACCGCTGGAAACACCAGCGCGAAAAGGGGCTTAGTCCCTGGGTTAGAAGTTGAACTCCCAAAGGGGGCTTTGGAGTTGAACTCCTAACAGAGATTATGTATAGATTTGGAGTTAAACTCCTAAAAGGGAGTTGATTTATGGAGTTATTGTTAGTTATATGTATGCCCTAGAGGCCATTACTGTACATAGGATGTATATTGTAGTGGATGCTGGGACATATATAGGGAGGACTTTCTTGCTCGACATGATAGTATGCTATCTGGTTACTCTTTACCTTAACGTGTATGCTGACTGTCTCTCTGTTACATGTTGGTAAAGCCCTTAGGATCTGTACTTGACTATCTGGACTATGATGCGGATCATACTAGTGGGGACATGGTAGTCCATAAGTACATCCTTCAAAGTCCCTAGTCGTGGGTGTATCGAGACGGGGCATCGATATACCAGAGTAGACTAGCGTGTACCTTCTCGACCCATACAGATGGGCGATGGATGATCCCATATCCATTGGTGTTTGACATCAGAGATGATATACGGGTGCTCAGTAGAGACTGGGTATACTGGACGGACTCGCCGAGAACTCCCAGATGGTATTATACCTCACGTCAGATGGCAGTTCTCTGGTGACACTGGTACAGAGTAGTCTGTTGACCCGAGATCGTCATAGAGTCTTGTGTGGTTCCCACTGTGCTTTGATTTCCATCTTACCACGTCCAAGAGGGCGTGCAAAACGGTGGTTTTTGGGTACAGTCCCGAGTCACATGGAGGCAATGAGCGATAGGAGGGGATTCGTCTCTCCCGGTATAGGGGGTTGATGTTGCGCTGTGTTCGATTGGCTATAACAGGAAATCCCTGGCCAGGGTTGCTGAGACTTACTGGTAAGTGTTACCAGTAGTTTCTTGAACAGTTATAGACCTCATATCGACACGACTTATCGAGCTATTGGGGTCTGACGTTTACCACCCCTAGGCGAGATATGCGACATATCAGACGATCAGACCGGACTGTACGGTAGTGTTACTGGTCGGATTCACTGGAGTGTGAGCGGGCTTGCTCGTCGATCTTCAGATCGCTCAATACCCGGGTGGCCGTTACGTTTAGCAGACCGCTTGCGGCTTGTGGATGTTTGATATGATCATCATCCGCTGCCGGCGTATTGACGAGTCTTTAGAGTCCTACACAGAGGTTTCCTGGCTCAAGCGAAACGAAATAGGAGCGCATATGAGATATGTGCGGGACCGAGAATAATGCGTGTATGTGATACCGTATTCCATTCTCGCGATGAATGTATCGATTAGGTTATATGCGATATACCCTAGTTATCGAATCAAAGGTTGATTTGATAAGCCGATACATTATATACTAGTCGGTTGTGTGCGACATGACCGGGTCATTGAATCAAGTGCTGATTTAATGATTTAATGCATAATTATATATATTTGATATATTACTTTGCGTTAACTAGTATTGGTTCACTTTATATGGATTTTCTCACTTGTAATGTGCACATTGTATATGTGATATACATTTGTACATTTGCTTGTATCATGTTTGATGATACATGATTGTTTAAGTGTATGTTAAGAATAAACCATGGTTATTTATATGATTAGGGTTTTATTTCCTTTTCTTATTTATTTATCTATTTATTCATTTTGGAAATAATTAGAAAAGGTATAAAAAGAAAATGGTGGCTAATTTTGTTTCATATTGAAGCTTCTTGAAGACTTTGACCTAGTGACCATTTTGTTCTTATCCTTAACCCTAACCATTCTATTAACCATGGTCTTTTCTCTACACTTAACTAAGGTTGAATATATGATAAGTATTGATTTACTTTTTCTTTTTAATTAACTTATCATATAAGCTTCTTCTTCTTCTTCCTTGCTTCAAGTGAAGAAGCTTGAGGTCATCAATGGTGGATTGATGTTTTGAGTGAGAAATCCAATTCTAAAGTTAACCCACTTCCTATTTCTTCATCCTCTACCTCTTGCCAAGTAGTAGAGTGTGTTTACTTCACAAGTTTCTTGACTTGGTGAAGTCGGAGCTTGATTTAGCGATGCCTCGACGTAGATCATCTTCGGCATGGACATCGACGACCTAGCTTGCCCATTCTCCGACGAAGCCGATCCTAGAGCCCGGATTTGATTTGGACAGCGGAGAGGACCTCGTTGCGGAGCTATGGACGTGGAGCACCGGATCTACAAAGGTTGTATTTCCGTTTTCTCATTAGTTAAGTGTTAACTAGTTCATTGTTCGCCTAGACTTCTAGTTATCGATCCGTAGTTTAGGGTTTGTAGGCACCATAATTTTTGAAATTGCCATGGTTGATGGCTTGGGAGACCTCACTAGAGTGCCTAGGAACCCTACAGTGGTATCAGAGCCTAGCTAGAGCCTTAGGCGAAGTCCAGACGGAATTCGAAGTCCGAACGAACCCGAAACCCCGAATCAAACATGCTCTCTGTCCAATTTTTAAAATCTGGTCTTTTTCCATATTAAAAATATTCAGTAAAGTTAGCAGGAAATTATAAGGAATACTGTAAATTTCGTACGGCCGATTCCTTCAATGAGCCGCGTTTCCGCGGCACGAGCATGGCTCGTGCGGCGGAAACGCGGCAGCTTTGTCGTTTTGCGCATATTTTGTTTTACAGTAATTCCTCTTTTTCAATGCTGGTTTTCCTGGGAATTTTTAATTGTTTTTCAAGAGTTGAATTTTCTGCTGTGTATTTGGGGATTCGGTATTTCGATCGGAGTATCAAATTTTGTCTGTGTGGCTTTCCGGATAAATCTTAGAATATGTTAAAAAGTTCGACCGGATATAAATACCCAATTTTTCCCCTGTCGGGAAATTTCCAAGTGTTGGATTTTTCCGTAGTTTAACGACGTTCTAAGTAGTGCAAGTAACACGATGGTCCCTCTAGAAGACACAAACCTTAACTCGATTATGTGACCGTCTTGAACTGCCCTTTGAACCTTCGGGTTTGGGACAGTACGGCGTGCCACATGTGAGGCGTTGGCTTGATCCTTCTATGGCTGGACCGTTGGTACTGAGGCACGAACGGAATGTTGTTAGACTTATTTCATATGTTGAGCTGTATCGGGAAAACTTGGGTGTTCGATTGTTCGATCGAAAAGTTTAACATTTTCTATTTATCTGGAATGGGATACAATAATTGGAATTCACAATTAGTTATGAGATAACTAAATGAATGTTATAAACGTAGCAGTTTAGTCTCACTTGATCGGTTGCCATGGAATTTTGATGTGATCAAAAGTCCGTCGCAATCACGTAGCGTACGCGGATACTCGCCGGGTAAACTTAATAGACAGCCTCACTCCATAGCCCCGACCAAGTGACTGTAGGAGAACCCCGTCGCCGAAAGCATCCGTTCGGGTGCTCGCGGTAGCGGTGTTCCGCCTTGGTGCACTTCGTCGAAGGTATCGGGGGTGCGGCCGTCTACTGAAGTTTGCGACGAGCATTCGATCAGGATGTCGGGAATCTTGTTGAATTACCCGACTTGATATTGAAAAGTGTTTTCGATTTTGAGACTAAAATGCGGGGTTTATAATTGTTAGGCATGCGATGTCTAAGCAATTCATTTGGTCAGGCATGCGATGTCTGAGATGGTTGCGGATTCCAACTGTTGTAGTTTTACACTTTCTTTTCTGTGACCGTAAGTGTAATATGTGATATCGCCGGTTTCGTTGCTATATGTCAACGACAATTGGGATGCGCATGTTTACTTACGTTGATGACATGTGATGTTATGTGTTGCTGGATATGTTATATTGGATCGTCGTGATTGAATAGCCGGGGGTTTTTATGTGAGATGAGTGTTTTTCATTTTCATTCATGTAAAAACTTGTATGTAATATTCTTTTATTGGGGCGCTTCCAGGTTGCGGAAGTTGTCACCTGTTGTATATTATTTACTTTTCCGCACTAGGATAGACCCAAGGAGGAGGGCACAAGTAACCGGGTTCTGGAGTCCAGTGGGAGACCAACTCGAGGAGTCGGGTCCGGGTCTCCTAACTCTAGAATTGGTAGGGTTGCTTGCCGCTCTCGTAGGGGTCTAGGGGTGTGGGTTTGGCTATTCATCGCGACCGTGGAATCCGTGTTTTATACTGGCTCGTATTGAAAACACGGACGTCCTAGTATATCCAATATTTCATATGATTCTTCTGCTGCGATATCTGTGATGTGATCATGAGATGTTCTGTGATGGATATAGTATATAGTATATATGATATATTATATAGACGTTACTTATGTTTTACACCCGCGCTAGCCCTGCCCTGCTCTGTCGTTAGTTACCTAACCTAACGGTGCACGAGGGGACATCGAGGCGAATGCGGATGGCATAAGTGTACGTCATATCTATCTGTGATGTTTAGGTATTAATTGATGGGACTTCATTAATGCGATTAATGAAAATAAAAGAAACCTAAGATGTTGTAGAATCGAATTTCAAAATAAAACAGGTAGCTACAGTTCTTGCTTTGCATAGCGGTATATGTGATATATCCTGCACCTCATCCGACGAGGAAAGGACCGAGATCCCTTCACCGGGAGTGACTCCTTTAGCAATAACTGGCAGATGCTACACACTCGGTTTGTCTTTTGATTGCTTTTAAGTGTTTTTGGCTTTGCACAGTGATATATACGATATATCCCGCACCTCATTCGACGAGGAAAGGACCGACGATCCCTTCACCGGGAGTGACTCCTTTAGCAAAACTAGAAAAGCCTCAAAAGCACTCCATTTTAAAATTCATTCGATCCTACAACGATATCAAGTTCATTACGCAATAGGTTTTCAGAAAAACCTTTCGTAGCCCTCCGTCATTTCAGATACGTACTAGTTAGTATTCGTGCTGCGGTTGTTTGGCCTCCGTCAAGGCGTAGTGTACGGTAGCTAACTAGTGCTTATCTGCTAGCATATGATGCGATTGGATTAGGGTATTCGTACGGCGTTGTTTGGCCTCCATCAAGGGTCGTGCGGGTGGGTTTAATTCAATCAGGAAATGACGGGTTGAACTTGACTAGCGGACTATGGGTTGTTTGGCCTCCGTCAAGGTCATAGCGAGCTAGGGGCAAAATATTATCGGGAATTTCAAGTGTTGAAATTTGCAATGAGATTGCATACCTTCTATGAGATAGTTGGATCCCGATACGCGCTGCGAGTAAGAGTTACTCCTGGGAGAGTTTTATACATTACAATTAGCCGATCAAGTAGGTGTCTAGAAAGGTGTTAACGAGGTTACGCCTCTGGGAAAACGAGGTTTACATTAATTAGGTTCGTGCGAAAGCACGGGGGACCTCCCTCAAAGTACCGACACTGGCCTGGCTGAAAGATTGGCGAACTTGTAGTGTGTAATTAATCCCGGCTAGTCTTTCCTTTTAGGGTTTGAAGGAAGATTTGATAAAAAGCAGTGGGAGCCATCCTGATTAGATAAAATAATAACCAATCTATTCTTGAAAGAGCGCACGCTGAGTGTTTTCTTCTCTCTCTCTCCTGGTAGCGACCATATCACGCCTTAATCAAGATAATAATACGGATTTTTGACCGAACCCGCTTGTTATACTGAGCTAGGGAACGTTGGTCCCGCTCCAACTTATAATTGTTATAAGACAGAGCAGAAAATTGGGGAATACCAGAATTCCCGTGCCGCCCAAACGAAGAGAGTGCATGCTGATGCATCATCTTCGGGTGTGTTCATTATACAGAACTGTTTCTCAGTATCCTCCGCGTCCTGGGTATGTGATACCAGATCAGGATCCCAGATATGTAATCTGTTACATAGGGCTACAGAAAGGTAGAGAACTGAGAACGGGTGATAAGTTTCATGAGGCAGAAAACGGGGCAAGTGTTGCAGCCAAGTCTGTTGGTCACTGTCACCCTGTATTACCAATACATTGTTTCTGAACAAATGTTATTAGATACCGAACCTGTTATGCAAAATCATATCTGTCTCTTTATTAGTAAAGAAACGATAAAATTTTGTATTGTTGGATAATGTTTTGAACATTTCCTATATCAAAAGTTGATCGGTTCAGGCACGTTATCTAAAAGCATTAATGTTCTAAATCAAACTACAGTTCTTAATATACGGAACACACACAAGAGGAAGAGTTCAGAAATGAACGAATCCTTCTTGAGGTATTGTAGACTAGGTCAGATCAATGCGACCCGACTGGCTAGAGTTACATATAGATGTATATTTAAATCAGTTTGAATTTACATCTTGTGAAACTCGCCAGTCATGTCACAAAGATAAGATGACCATAGCTCTGTTTATTGGAAACAGAGAAAGAGTTAGTGAACTCTTGGGATGATACATGTTGATGTATAAAGGTCCCCTGTCTACATATGCCAAGACCGGTTCTTTGTACTTCATTACATTCTCTGATAATCTCTCGAGATTCAGACATATGTTCCTGTTGAAACATAAGTCCGAACCTTTTGAGATATTCACAGAATATAAGTTAGAAGTAGAGAACCAATATACGGGTATAAGTATTATGTCCTTTGATGTGATCAAGGAGGAGAATACTTGAGCATGGAATTCCTGGACTTTTCTAAAGGAGAATAAGATTCTCTCTCAGCATTACTCCTCTGAATACACCATAGCACGATGGTATATCAGGGCGGAGCAATTACACCCTATTTGATATGGTGTGCTCTATGATGAGTACTGCTGAGTTACCTATTTCCTTTTGGGAGTTATGCACTTGAGAAGTTGCATACCTATTGAATAGGGTTCAAATCAAATCAGTTGCCTACCGCTTCATATGTGATATGGAATGGGAAGAACCCATGTCTTAAGTTAGTTAAGATTTGGAGTTGTCCGGCCTATGTCTGAAAGCAAAATCCGGACAAGCTCGAGGCAAGGTCTATTATGTAGAACTGGAAGTGTTCCAGCTATACAAACTACAGCTGATGATTTGATAGAACCAAAGGATTCAGTAGATCCCAACGAACCTCAGCCTCTCTGCCGATCTAGTAGGGTTCCTCACCCACCTGAGAGATACTTTTGTTTCTCTATGACAGTGGGAGCGAGGATTGCATCATGAGATGATGACCCAACTAGCTTCGAGCTGGCCATCGAGAGTAAGACTCTGTAAGAATGGCTGGATGTTTATCGATCTGAGATGGAATCCTTATACACCAACAAAGTATGGACTTTGGTTGCTATATCTGAAGGGTTAAATCCCCATCAGGAGCAAGTATATCTTGAGAAGATTACTTGGTGTAGATGGAAAAGTTGAGACTTTCAAAGCTAGACTTGTTAAAGCTTTTCGTCATCGACCAGGCGTGGATAATGATGAAACCTTTTCAAGTAGCTATGCTTAAGTCCATCCAGATCCTACTTGTCACGGCTA
Source organism: Agapanthus africanus (assembly GCA_030015575.1). Taxonomy (NCBI): domain Eukaryota; kingdom Viridiplantae; phylum Streptophyta; class Magnoliopsida; order Asparagales; family Amaryllidaceae; genus Agapanthus; species Agapanthus africanus. The sequence continues at coordinate 334,735,735 of CM057337.1, read as the reverse complement.
CATACCATGACTACGATATCTGGTGGTTGGGTGTCATGACAGCTTTTCTAAATGATGTTTAGAAGAGAGTGTCTATAAGTACACAGCCAGAGGGCTTCGTAGACAATGGGAGCAGCAGAAACGTGTGCAAGATGCTTTATAGTAAAGCAGGCATCGCGGAGTTGGAACATCTGTTTTGATGAATTAGTCAAAGAGTTTGACATCATCAAAATGGTAGATGAACCTTGTATAAACAAAAAGGTAGTAGGGAGTATGGTGACGATCCTCGTAGAGTACGTGGATGACATACTCTTGATAGGGAAGGAGTTTCCTATGCTACGCTCGATCAATCTCCGCTTATCACAATGATTCTCCATATAGGATCATAATGATACCTACTAAATCCTGGATTTTGGATTTATGAGATAGATCTAAATGGATGTTAGGATACTCACTAGATGTAGTGAGATGGTGTCAATCGATCCTGGGGAGAATCACTGGAAGGGTTCCATGGTGATAAAGACGACTGAATGTCAGTCACAGGCATTGTCTTAACCCTCAGTAAAGGGACGGTATGTTGGAAGAGTTCCAAGCTAGATACCGTGACATACTAGACGATAAAGGCAGGATACATCGCTACTTAAGATGCTACCCTAGAAGCTGTTTGGGTGTATATTGGTTCATGAGATGAACTATATTCCTACCATTGTGAGACAATAGAGTTGTGGCTTATGCCAAGGAACGCCGGTCCCATCAGTGATCCAGACTTATTCTAAGGCAGTATCACCTGATCATGGAGATGGTTGATCTCCAGGGTGATCGAGGTTTGGAGAGTAGACTAAGAGGACAACACAGCGGATCCACTCACAAAGGCCTGTTCCCAAAGAGAGACTTTTATGGGATGGTTGAGTATGAGATACTTCAAACCACTGCTACAGATGGCCCTAGTGCAAGTGGGAGATTGTTAGTTATATGTATGCCCTAGAGGTCATTACTGTACATAGGATATATATTGTAGTGGATGCTGGGACATATATAGGGAGGACTTTCTTGCTCGACATGATAGTATGCTATCTGGTTACTCTTTACCTTAACGTGTATGCTGACTGTCTCTCTGTTACATGTTGGTAAAGCCCTTAGGATCTGTACTTGACTACCTGGACTATGATGCGGATCATACTAGTGGGGACATGGTAGTCCATAAGTACATCCTTCAAAGTCCCTAGTCGTGGGTGTATCGAGACGGGGCATCGATATACCAGAGTAGACTAGCGTGTACCTTCTCGACCCATACAGATGGGCGATGGATGATCCCATATCCATTGGTGTTTGACATCAGAGATGATATACGGGTGCTCAGTAGAGACTGGGTACACTGGACGGACTCGCCGAGAACTCCCAGATGGTATTATACCTCACGTCAGATGGCAGTTCTCTGGTGACACTGGTACAGAGTAGTCTGTTGACCCGAGATCGTCATAGAGTCTTGTGTGGTTCCCACTGTGCTTTGATTTCCATCTTACCACGTCCAAGAGGGCGTGCAAAACGGTGGTTTTTGGGTACAGTCCTGAGTCACATGGAGGCAATGAGCGATAGGAGGGGATTCGTCTCTCCCGGTATAGGGGGTTGATGTTGCGCTGTGTTCGATTGGCTATAACAGGAAATCCCTGGCCAGGGTTGCTGAGATTTACTGGTAAGTGTTACCAGTAGTTTCTTGAACAGTTATAGACCTCATATCGACACGACTTATCGAGCTATTGGGGTCTGACGTTTACCACCCCTAGGCGAGATATGCGACATATCAGACGATCAGACCGGACTGTACGGTAGTGTTACTGGTCGGATTCACTGGAGTGTGAGCGGGCTTGCTCGTCGATCTTCAGATCGCTCAATACCCGGGTGGCCGTTACGTTTAGCAGACCGCTTGCGGCTTGTGGATGTTTGATATGATCATCATCCGCTGCCGGCGTATTGACGAGTCTTTAGAGTCCTACACAGAGGTTTCCTGGCTCAAGCGAAACGAAATAGGAGCGCATATGAGATATGTGCGGGACCGAGAATAATGCGTGTATGTGATACCGTATTCCATTCTCGCGATGAATGTATCGATTAGGTTATATGCGATATACCCTAGTTATCGAATCAAAGGTTGATTTGATAAGCCGATACATTATATACTAGTCGGTTGTGTGCGACATGACCGGGTCATTGAATCAAGTGCTGATTTAATGATTTAATGCATAATTATATATATTTGATATATTACTTTGCGTTAACTAGTATTGGTTCACTTTATATGGATTTTCTCACTTGTAATGTGCACATTGTATATGTGATATACATTTGTACATTTGCTTGTATCATGTTTGATGATACATGATTGTTTAAGTGTATGTTAAGAATAAACCATGGTTATTTATATGATTAGGGTTTTATTTCCTTTTCTTATTTATTTATCTATTTATTCATTTTGGAAATAATTAGAAAAGGTATAAAAAGAAAATGGTGGCTAATTTTGTTTCATATTGAAGCTTCTTGAAGACTTTGACCTAGTGACCATTTTGTTCTTATCCTTAACCCTAACCATTCTATTAACCATGGTCTTTTCTCTACACTTAACTAAGGTTGAATATATGATAAGTATTGATTTACTTTTTCTTTTTAATTAACTTATCATATAAGCTTCTTCTTCTTCTTCCTTGCTTCAAGTGAAGAAGCTTGAGGTCATCAATGGTGGATTGATGTTTTGAGTGAGAAATCCAATTCTAAAGTTAACCCACTTCCTATTTCTTCATCCTCTACCTCTTGCCAAGTAGTAGAGTGTGTTTACTTCACAAGTTTCTTGACTTGGTGAAGTCGGAGCTTGATTTAGCGATGCCTCGACGTAGATCATCTTCGGCATGGACATCGACGACCTAGCTTGCCCATTCTCCGATGAAGCCGATCCTAGAGCCCGGATTTGATTTGGACAGCGGAGAGGACCTCGTTGCGGAGCTATGGACGTGGAGCACCGGATCTACAAAGGTTGTATTTCCGTTTTCTCATTAGTTAAGTGTTAACTAGTTCATTGTTCGCCTAGACTTCTAGTTATCGATCCGTAGTTTAGGGTTTGTAGGCACCATAATTTTTGAAATTGCCATGGTTGATGGCTTGGGAGACCTCACTAGAGTGCCTAGGAACCCTACAGTTAAACTCTAACAGATCTTGAATGGAGTTAAACTCCTGGAAATCTTCGGATCTTCTTTTGAGCCTTGGATCCTTCTGGAATGAGATTTTTGGAGATGGGTATCCCTCTCTGTTGGCTGAATCTTGGGGGGAAAAAGGTAGATGAGACTTAAAATCTCCCATTTTAGGGATTTGATGGCAAATATGAACTCCCCTTCAAGGGTTTTATGGTGAAAAACTATTTATTTTTGAAAAAAGAAGGGTTAAACTCTTGATTTAATTCAAAAGAAGAAAAGAAAGTTTAGAACCTTGAGAAAGTAGGAGGTACAAACCATAGTTTTTTTAAGAGAGAAAAGTTATCATTGATTTTTTCATCATGTTGCCTTTATAGGCTACACATTTTACATATAGCCCCTTGGGCTTTGCCAAATGGTAATTATGCCACCCCATTCCTTATATGCTTGTTTCTTTTTGCACATAAACCATGGATTTTACAAAATTTCGGCTTTCTGCCCATTTACATACATTTATTTCTAAAAAAAGAATTACATTAAAACTAATTTATGGCTTCATTCCTTTTGTCATGGGGTCGGTCCCTTCCATGCTCGGTTCTGACCTGGGCTTGGGCCCACTTGGCTCGGGGTTGACTTTGATTTTGACTTGGTCAACCGGGGTGTAAACAAATTGCCCTCCATCAATAAATGCACACCACATATGTGGGTTGTGTGCATGAAATTGATGGATCTTCTTTCGCGTGGAGGTTGACTTGATTTGGCTCTCGTTTTGAAGACTTTGAGGTCGATGCTGCCCTTTTCACGACGTGGACGGTCGGTGCTGTCCTTTTAGCGACTTGAATGGTCGGTGTTGTCCTTTTAGCGACTTGGACGGTCGGTGCTGCCTTTTTTGCTACTTGGACGGTCGGTGCTGCCTTTTTTGCTACTTGGACGGTCGGTGCTTCCTTTTTAGCGACTTGAACGGTCGGTGCTCCTCCGGTTCTTACGGTGTCGGGATTTGATTTGACTTGCTCCGCTTTCTGCGGCGTCGGGGTTTGATTTGACTTGCTCCACTTTCTGCGGTGTCGGGGTTGAAGTTGACTTGCTCCGTTTTCTACGGTGTCAGGGTTGATTTGTTTGATTTGATTTATTTTAGGAGTTCCCTACCCGTCCAACGGGACTTTTGAGTTTGAAAGCGCTACCGGATGGGACATTAATTTGATCTGTTTGATTTCTGCCTTATTTGGCGGGAATTTTGAATTTGAAAGGAACTTGGAAATTGGATTTTATTTGGCATCAGCATTGCTGCACTGGAATAATGACAGGAGCAACTCATAATTTGGCCCAGGAGGACTTGGGATTTGGTTTTTGGGTCCGCATGAGCATTGCTGCACTGGAATAATGCCAGGAGCAACTCATCATTTGTCCCGGGAGGACTTAGGATTTAGTTTTTGGATCGGCATCAGCACGGCTAACACTGAAGTAATGCCAGGAGCGACTCATCATTTGTCGTTGGGAAAACTTGGGATTTGGGTTTTGGGTTGGCATCAGCACCGCCAACACTGAAGCGTAATACCAGGAGCGACTCATCATTTGTCATTGGGAAGACCTGGGATTTGGGTTTTTGGTCGGCATCAACACCGCTAACACTGAAGCGAAATGCCAGGAGCGACTCATCATTTGCCGTTGCCCGTTGGGAGCAATGGCTCAGGAGACAGGTTTAGATCCCTATCACCTAAAGCTTTTCAATTTTATGAGCCGTAAGAGTCTCATAAAAGCATTTTCTCCCTTCGAGTCAAGGGGATCTCGCATGTGTATTTCTCCCTAAGAATCGTGGGGATTCTTAAGTGTGTTGCTCCTTTATGAGTCGTAAGGATCTCACGCGGGGATTTTCTCCTCACAAGGTCGAGAGGACTTTGCGAGTGTATTTCATCTCTTTTCACGAGTTTGCGCCCTTTCGGATTTTCATAAACTCGCCGGCAGTCCTGCTGTTTTTACTCACGGAGCCCTTTCGGGTTTTCATCCGTACCCATTTTGCTTGTCGACATACCGTTTTTTAAGCCCAGTGGGACCTTAATTGTAGTCTCACCGTTAGGACTTTGGGAGAGATAGGTGTCATTTACGCCCATGGATTGTATACGGTTTTATAGGATATATGATCCAGACTATAGGATTGGTGTGCTCAATTCGTCTGCGACTTGGAGCATTTACGCATAGTATTTCTTGAGATATTGGCCATTGATGGGTGGCATGGGCCTTTTTCCCTCGACATTTATCAGTTGGTAGGACCCTCCATCAAACACCTTCTCGATGACGTATGGTCCTTTCCAGTTTGGCTCGAATTTTCCCTTGGCATGTCGATTGGGGATGATCGGTCTTTTGAGGACCAATACCAATTCGCCTTTCTTAAAAGCACGAAGAAGAGTCATCTTGTCATAGGCCCATGACATTTGGGCTCGGTACAGCTCCAGATTTTGCTGTACTGCGAGCCTCATTTCTTCGAGGGCGTCGAGCTCTTTGAGCCGGAGGAGCACATTTTCCTCCGTCGTCAACTCGTGCTGAACGACCATTCTTAAGCTTGGAATTTCGACTTCGAAGGGGAGGATCGCCTCCACTCCGAAGAGTAATGAGTGTGGAGTGGACTAAGTTGGAGTACGGTGCATGGTACGATATGCCCACAACGCCTCGTGAAGTTTGAGATTCCGGTCTCTCTTATTGGCGGAAGCATTTTTCTCGAAGAGCTTGCACAGAGTTTTATTAAAGGCTTCGGCTAGCCCATTGGCCCTTGGATTATAGATGGAGGAATATCTCCAGTCTATCTTGTGTTGGGTAGCGAACCTTAAGACTTTCAAGCTCTTTAAAGAAGTCCCGGTATCAGAAATGATTCTTCTTGGTGTACCGAAGCAGTATAAAATATTATGCCGGAAGAATATCAGAATATTTTCTGTCTTGACTTCTTTTAGCAGGACAGCTTCAGCCCATCTGAAGAAATATTCAATTGCGGCCAATATGAACCGGTGGGCTTTGGATGATGGAGGATCAATTGGGCCAACTATGTCGGTGCCCCAAACTTCGAAAGGCCATGACGCCATCGTAGGATGCAACGGATTGGGATGCTTGTGAATGAAATCACCGTGAATTTGGCAGAGATAGCATTTCTTTGCATGCTCTTCGCAATCCCTTATCATGGTAGGCCAGTAATATCCAAGCCGTTTGATCTGAAGCCGCATTTTGGGGTCGGACTGGTGAGCCCCGCAGACGCCTGAATGAACTTCTTTCATGACTTTTTGGGCTTCGGCCGATGACAGGCACCTGAGCCAGAATCGGTCATATGATCTGCGGTATAGCGTATTATTTATAAACACGTATCGGAGAGCTCTCTTCTTCAGCTGAATCCTCATTGATTTTTTTTCGGGCAGCTTGTCGTATCGAAGGTACTCTATGAAGGGTTTTCTCCAATCGGGCTCGTCATGAATGATCGAAGCCTCTTCGGCAGGATTGTTCTCATGTTCTATACTTTCTTTTTCACGCAAAGAGACTAGATGCAGAATTTGCCGGCTTCTGACTGTGATTAGAAGTTCGTCCATGTCAGGATCAGCTAGCTCTTTAGCTAGGCGAGCGAGTATGTCGGCTTTTCCGTTCAACGCCCTAGGGACTCATTAGTTCAATGTGATTGAACCGTTTCATGAGTTCCACCACTCAGCTTCTATATCGAGCTAATTCGGGTTTGTATATCTTATAGTCGCCGCTTACTTGGTTGACGACAAGCTGGGAGTCACCGTAAACCCGTTGCCGAAGGATTTCCATTTCTATGGCGAGCTCCAGACAGTTATCAGAGTTTCGTACTCAGCCTCGTTGTTTATGCGAGGCACAGTGTAAGCGAAAGAACGTCGTAGGGTTCCCATCGATGGCGTGATGAACACCAATCCTATCCCTGCTTTTATCTGCGGGATACTTGATTTACCGGAGCTCCTCATTGATGAGGCTCCATCGAAGTAGAGCTCCCAACATGGCTCGTCATACTCGAGGTGCAGCACTTGTTCGTCGGGAAACTTGCAATTGAGCGGCAACCCTTCTGGTATAGGATAAGCAGCAAGGAAGTCGGCGAGGGCTTGCCCTTTTTCTGCTTTCTGAGGAGTATAGATTATGTCAAATTCAAGCAGCATGACAGTTCATCTCGCCATTCTACCGGCTAGGCTTGCTTTGGTCATCAAGTGTTTGAGCGGGTCGACCTTGGAGATCAGCATAACCCGATGAACGAGCAGATAGTGTCTCAGCTTCTTCACGGCGAATATCACAGCCCGGTATTACTTTTCAATCGGGGAATAATTGTGTTCCGCCCCGACTAAAATTCGACTGAGGTAGTAGAGGGCATTTTCTTTTCCCTCCTCGTTGTTCTGGGCAAGGAGCGCACCGAGTGACTCATCTAGCGTGGCAGTATAAAGAATCAACGGTTTATTTAGAATAGGGGCAGCAAGAACTGGAGGGTGCAACAGGTATGGTTTGATACTTTCGAACACCTCTTGACATTCGGCATCCCAGACAAAAGGAGCTCCTTTTTTCATGAGCTTTGAGAAGGGCCTACAACTCCCCGATAAATTTGAGATAAACCTTCGTATATAAGCATGCTTGCTTTGAAAAGATTTTGGCTGCGTCAAATTTTTCAGAGGGGGCGTCTCCATGATGGCCTTTATCTTTGATGGGTCAACTTCGATCCCTCGATCTCAGACTATGAAACCCAGGAATTTTCTCGATGACACGCCAAAAGCGCACTTTAGAAGATTCATCTTCAGATCATATTCCCTCAATCTGGTGAAAACGGTCATAAGATCTTTGATGTGATCGGCCTTGGATTTAGTCTTGACGACCAAATCATCAATATAACATTCGACGACTTTATGGATTATGTCATCAAAGATATTGGTCATTGCCCTTTGATATGTAGCACCTACGTCCGAACGGCATCACTTTGTAACAGTATATGCCGATCGGGGTTCGAAATGTTGTATGCTTCTCGTCCTCAGGCGACATTTTTATCTGATTTTACCCAGACGAACCGTCCATGAAGGTGAACAACTCGTAATTTGAGGTTTCATCGACCATCATTTCTATGACCGGAAGCGGGAAATCATCTTTAGGGCATGCCTTGTTAAGGTTCCTGAAATCGACGCAAACCCGGATCTGCTCATTTTTCTTCTTTACTGGGACAATGCATGCGATCCAGTATGCGTATTTCTCTTCCCTGATGAAGCTAGTATCGATAAGTTTCTTAGTTTCCTTGATGACCTTTTCTTCCAGCTCCCTTCTCATTCTTCGAGGAGCTTGTTTGACTGGCTTAGAATCAGGAGATATAGCTAGCTTATGCACGGTCACTTCAGGGGAAAGGCCAGGTATTTCTTTGTGCGTCCACGCGAAGCAGTCGACGAACTCATGCAGCAGGGAGACTATCTGCTTTTTCATTTCCTCTGACAAGAGTGAGCTAATGTAGGCCGGTCTTGGATTATCAGGCGTTCCCAAATCGATCTCGGTTAGCTCATTGAAGGTTGCTTGTCTGCCATCTTCGAGATCTTAAGGAGCTTCTTCTGGCTCGGCTATCTCGTCATCATCATTTGACCTTTTGCTGGCTTCACCAACATGGATCATGTAGCTTGCCTTGGAATCGGGCTGGATGAAACCTATGCCCCGTCTATCTAGAATTCGTCCATCGATGAGTGCTCGGACCTGAGGCAGATGCCATAGCCCTTCATAAAACTTTGCTTCGGACTTCGTTTGATATAACCGGCATCCGCACCTTTTGAAATATTCCCGCATATCGGGCGCATAGTATCTGGGATTGAGGACAGCTCTTATGCCTCTCTCATAGGGAAGGCATGCGACAGACAAATCGTCCGGGTGCATAACAGGATTTGACCCATAAAACAGGATGCCCTTTTGTCCACTTTTCCTTCCGAGAACGTAGAAAGTTTTCAGCTGGTCCACGGTGGAGACTGACAATGCATCTAGCTCTTTGCATATCTGCTCCGGCACCCTTGTGACGGCTAGGGACCCTTCTGTAACTTCGAAGGTCTCTCGTAGTTTTGCTTGTTGCGTAGGGGCCCAATCTGTGTAGCTGTTGCAAGGCAGGTTCTCCTCCTCCGACTCTCCAGTGTCGCTGCCTAAACGAGGGCGAATTTTGCTGTCGGATGTGCCTTCGATATCAGACTTGTCTGTATCGCTACTAAAATGAGGGCGGTTTTTATGGACGGACGGACTTCCAACGTCGAACTCATCAGTGTCACTGCTGAAATGCGGACGTACTTAGGGGTTTTTGCTTTTGAAAGTGACAGCCGGCTCAGACTTGCTTTTGAGTTTTGGGGCCGTTCTGTCTTTGGTCAGCTGTGGCTTAGCACTTTGGAGGTTCACAAAGTACCGAGAATCTTCATATCGGACTTCATGCACACCGAACGGCTGGATGTCTCCGTCAATGCGTCTTTCTTCGGCATTTTTAGTATACTTCATGTATTGATAGAGAGTTGACGGAACGATACCATAATCGTAGAGCCACGGCCTTCCTAAGATAATTTTATAAGACGTGTCGGCGTTAATCACGTATATTTTGGCTTCGGTTTGTAGGTCCCCGAACCTGATCGGCAGAGCTATGGATCCCAGAACTTGCTGGTAATTTTGATTGAAGTCTTGAATGGCAATCCTTTCCCTTGACAGGTGTCGGACGTCCATTGACAAACTCTTCGGAGTCCGCAAGTTCATGATATTCACTGAGGATCCCGGATCAATCAATATGCGATTAATCCGATCTCCGTCGCTGTACCCGGTCACGTAAAGCGGCCGATTATGCTCAGCCATTCCTAGTAGCAAGTCTTTGTCCTTAAACGTGACTGCGGCGGCATGCAGAGCATACTGAGCTTCTTTCATATTAATTTCCACAAAGCGAGCCTCATGCCGTTCGGGATTTTGTAGAGCGTGGATGAGAACATCTCCAAGCTCCTTAGACAGGACTAAGGCATCATAGATGCTCAGGAGAGACGGAAGCTTTCGGAGATGAGCCAAGAAGTAGTCCATTGAGGAAGGACTTGAGTTTTTATTAGCCGGTTCTCTGCCATCTTCCTCGTTAGCCACCTGTTTTTCCTTTCCTTTTGGGGCATTGCCCTTATTTGGCGGTAGAGCCCTGCCGCTTCTAAGCTGGATTTGGTTAGCCTTTGTGGCAAGCTCCTCGTCCTCTTCAAGAAAACATAGCTCTTCCTCAGAGTCGCTACTAAGATGGACGACGTAGCAGGTCACTATAGGGATCTCTTCATTGGAGTCTTCTTCTAGCTCCTTCAGAATCTCAGCCGCTTCTATTGGGAAGAACTCTTTCAATTGAATTAGAGTTATTTCCTTCTGTTCATAGTCTTCGAGGGAATCGATATATTTTTGAATGGTCGATCTCCCTGCAGACTCTTTTTCGCGTCGAGCTGCACTTTTCTTCTTCTTGAGCTTTTTGGATTTTGAGTCTGACGGAGCCGAGTTGGCAGCTGGAATGATAGGCTTCTTCTGCCCTTTCTATTCCATTCTGGGCTCTTTCCGAAGTAGCTCCAACATCTTCTTCGTCTTATTAGATATGTGCGTATTCCACGAAAGCTACGGTGAGTCAATTTCATTTCTTAGGGCAGCGGGTTCAGCTATCTGCTTCCAGAAGGTTTCAGCTTCTGTCTGTATAAAGTTGGTGGTTGCAACTTAATTGTTCACCAACACACTCTTGGACAGCTCGATCTCTCCAGCCTTATACTGCTTCTCGACCCAGTCTTTGAAGATATAGCAATCCTCGATCGCATGGCTCACTACTCGGTGGTACGGGCAATACAGGGGATTGTCGGTCATTTTTGCTTCGTGAGGTCTCTTCGATTCCGACAATTGTAGACCATTGTTCAAGGCATCTTTGAATATCTTGCGGACCTTGTCCCATCTGAAAGAGTAAAGCTTGTTCTTTTCACCTCTATGGAAGGCCATTCTCCTCCCAGCAATGGCTTTCGAGACTGGTTGGTTTTGGAATCGCCTGCCTTTCGCTTGTCTTCATTGTCGGACACATTGAAGACATTGGTACTGCTGGAATTCCCGCTTCTACGGTTGTCGTCCCTTTTGCTCTTCCAAGTCTTGTCTCTCTGAGAGTCCGGGGTAGACTCTTGCTTCGAACGTTCCAGCATTTGGACTTTCTTGATCAGCTCCTGAAACGTCTTGAGGCCTGCTGTACACAAGAATGGGACCATCTAATTGCTGAGGTCCCCAATGAGAAGGCTGACGGACTGGTCCTGCTCCTGCGGCGGTTCGCACTTGACCGTGAGATTACGCCATCGGGCGATAAAGTCCGTGTTGCTTTCGTTTTTCCCAGGCTTAGTTCTCACGAGGTTAGCGATGGAGATTTTGTCACTAACACTCATGAATCTTTGCCGAAACAGAGACTCCATTTGGCCGAAAGTAGTGACGAACCCGTCTGGTATGCTCGCGTACCCGTCGAAAGAAAACAACGGTCAGACTATTGACAAACCGACGAAGCAGAAGCGCATCATTGCCCCTGTATTTCCGCACAACGCTTTAAAGTTGGCGACGTGCTGTTCATACTATAATATTGCATTATTGTACTCCCCATTTTCATTCATTTTATAAATAAATAGGTACTCTTGACGCACGTTTGTTGCATATTACAGGATACAAGCTCTTGGAGCGAATACAGTGAAAAAGACGAAAGTTGATACAGAAAAGTGACTTTTGACCAACAAGTAGACGGATCCTAGTCAAGCCCAGGCTAATAACAGTTCACATAGGTACAAGGTGACGCAAGGTCCAAACATGTCAAAGTGAAACGGTTAAAAGACCAATACGAATTTTCACTGAAGATCTGGAGAAGAATAATGAGCCAAACAGAGAAAAGGAGTGAATAATAAAGAAGCCCTAACACCCAAGATTTAGCCCAAGAAGTTTGGTGAGCTGAGCTCACCAAAGGGCCGGGGAACCGCGGCCCAAGCCCACTAATGCCGCGGTTCCGTGTGTTAGTTATGTATATGCCCTAGAGGCCATTGTTGTACATATGATGTATATTATGATGGATGCTTGGATATATACAGAGAGGACTTTCTTGCTCGTCATGATAGTATGCTATTTGGTTTCACTTTATCTTAACATGTTGACTTGTATTGGTTTACTGATTTTCTCTCACATGTTGATAAAGCCCTTAGGATCTGTACTCGACTACTGGGATTATTATGAGATCATACTAGTGGGGCCACGGTAGTCGATGAGTACATCCTATAAATGTTTCTAGTCGACGGTATATCGAGACAGGGCATCGATACACCAGAGTAGACTAGCGTATACGCATCTTGACCCATATGATGGGCGATGGATGATCCCATATCCATCGGTGTTTGACATCAAGGATGGTGTACGGGTGCTCAGTGGAGACTGGGTACACTGGACGGACTCGCCGAGAACTCCCAGTTGGTGATATACCACACGTCAGATGGCAGTTCTCCGGTGACACTGGTACAGGGTAGTCTGTAGACCCGAGATCGTCATAGAGTCTTGTGTGATTCCCACTGTGTTTTGATTTCCACCTTACCACGTCCAAAAGGGCGTGCAAAACGGTGGCTTTTAGGTACAGTCCCGAATCACATGGAGGCAATGAGCGATAGGAGGGGATTCGTCTCTCCCGGTATAGGGAGTTGATGTTGTGCTGTGTTCGATTGGCTATAACTGGAAGTCCCTGGCCAAGGCTGATGTAGAGATATACTGGTAAGTGTTACCAGTAGTTTCTCGACCTGTTATGAGCCTCATATCGACACGACTTATCAGTTACTGGGGTCTGACGTATACCACCCCTAGACTTGATATGCGACATATCAGACGAACAGACCGGACTGTACGGGAGTGTTACTGATTGGATTCATAGGAGAACGGATAGGCTAGCTTGTTGATCTTCTGATCGCTCAATACCTGGGTGGCTGTTACGTTTAGCTGACCGCTTGCAGCTTGTGGGTGTTTGATATGATCATCACCTGCTACCGGTGTATTGACGATTCTTTAGAGTCCTACACAGAGGTTTCTTGGCTCAGGCGAAACGGAGTAGAGGCACATATGTGATATGTGCAGGACCGAGGATAATGCGATATGAGATACCGTATTATATTCTCATGATATTTAGATATGAATCGGGACATCGGATCAAGTGTTGATTCGATGAATCGGTACATAGATATATTAGCCGGTTATATTCCATATAGCCGGATCGTTGGATCAAGTGTTGATTCGATGATTTAATGTATAATAATATATATGATATATTGTATTACATTATCTAATATTGGCTCGCTTTATTATTTCATTTTCTCACCGGATTAATACATTGATATATATGCGATATATGTTAAATGTATTATTTTCTTTTGTTGCAAATATATAATATATATATATGTGATATATATTATTGTGACATGATATGATTTATTATTAAACATGTTTAAGGATGATTAAATGGGATTAGGGTTTGATTAGGGTTAGCTTCTTCTTGCACATTCTAGAAGCTTTTCCTTTTGTCTTGGTTAAGATATTATGGTTGATACTTATTCTTAACCTAACCAAACCCTAACCCTAGTTTATTCTCTACAAACTCTTAGCCTATCATCCTTGACCACGGTTCAATAATCAATCATATACATTGCTTTTCTATTCATCACAAAAGAAATGATCTTTTGATTATCATCTTCTTCTCTCTTGAGTTAAAAAGAAAAAGCTTACTAGAAATTCTTTTTGTGATGATAAATTGTGAGAAAGTGAATTAAAAAGAAAGCATAAATACCACTCCCTCATCCTCATCTCATCTAGCCCATGAGATTAGTGTGTTCATCTCTATAGAGTGAGAAAGCTTGGGTTTTTGCAACTTCGACGTAGATCATCGGAGATTCGGAACACTTCAAGCTAGCATGGATCGTTCGAGTCGTGGAGCCTCTCTTGAGTCCAGGAGATCGTGGATCGCGGCGAAGGGACTTCTACTCGGAGCTTGTGAAGCGAAGGAGCGGACTACAAAGGTTGTAATCCCTCACACTTAACTATAAAGATATCATCTTGCTTGCTAAACCCTAATAATCTAGCAAAGATCCCGTCTTTGGGTTGTTCGGCACATGTAAAATTTTATTCGGGCATGTTTGATGCTTTATGAACCTTCACTAGTGTGCCTAGGAACCCTACACCGCGGCCATTTAAAGCCCGTGTCGGTGGAAACTTCTGGTGTCGGTGCGTCGGTGCGGGGGTTTTGATTTTTCGTGGGCTTATCTGTAATTGCACATGTGCGAGACTCTGTAACCCTAATTTTCCCTGTTTACTTATAAATTGTAATCACATATCTGTAAAACCTATGCCACTTTTCAATACACAAATTCAGATCTGTTCTGTATTATTGCTTGGAGGGAGCCTTCAATAAAAATTAGTAAGTTAATTTTATTTCTTCTCTTTTAATTCTCTTTTAATTAGAATGTCTTTTAATCTCCTAATGAGCGAGTAATCTCCTCGCTTGTTAGGGTTAGCCTTAGGGAAAGGTTTGAGAGATGAGATCGCTCACCCCTTTCATGCCATTTCATACCTAAGAATTAGAACTCCATGCATGCACGCACACCCCGCTCCCTACGGCACCTTATCCCTCGAGGTAACGGTGAACCGTAGTATAAAGGACCGGTTGCGCGTGTTTTCCATGGAGGTTAGGGTAAGTATCGATAAAGGAAGGATAAGAATCTAGAGGAAGAAACATCTTCCCAAAAGATTCTAATCCACTTTATTGATAAGTACCACAACATCTAATAGATCTAAAATAAGGCATTGAAAGCGGTGAGGAAACCTTTAATCTCCCAACTTCCCCTAAACCTAACCCTAGCAAGACTTTAATTTAGATTAATTTAGTTTATTGATAGATCTAGGTTTTAGATCTAATCAATCCAAACAACATTTGGAATCAACTCGTAAAAACACATTAAGAAAATTACACATCTCTGTGGATCGACCCGTACTCACCGGCTAGCTGCAAAGCGACGCCGTTTCTGATTACGGTAACATACAAGTTTTTGAGATAAATCACGTGCTGATTTGCATTTCCCGTCCCGTCAAATCTTCCGAACTTAGGAATAACGTAGCCGCTCGGGAACTCGATCAGATCGTACTGTGGCCGCCCACTACTGCCAATTTCTTTCTGAGCTTCGGCTACCAATGTTCTAACCTTGTTAGTGATCAAATCCATTATCCGATCTTGTGTTAGCGGGATAGTGTTGTCTGGGGCCAAGGCGTCCCTAGAAGTGGAATGTGGTTGGCTTTCGTGCGGCTCACCCAATCTTGGACCCAAGGAGACATGCATCGGTTGCTTCGGGTTGCCATCGCCTGGCTCATGAGTAAAGACATGTGCCTGATTGGAAGGCGCTCGAGCAATTTGAGCCGTGAGCTGCATCACAACATTCGTCATGTCGTCGATTTTGGAGTAAAGCTTAGCCATTTCTTTATCTTTGCTCCTGAGCTGTTTTCGAAGCTCTTGAAGCAGCTCTTGCTCTGCGGTTCTGAGGCGGAAAGTCGACTCTTCGTCGCTGTCCGAGCTTGACTCTATATGGACTGAGGGGTCTATCTGCCTATCGGCCTCATCGAGAGAGTTTTCCTCATCCAATCAAGACGGCTGATCTTAGGAAGCGGCAACCACATTCAAGCCAGATTGGGCTTGAGATGTAGTGGACCCATCCTTGCTTTTGCTGGGCAAGTTGTCGCTGGGACGCGCGCGCCGTATAGACCGTATGGATAATATATCCTATTGTCTTTTTTATTACCGGCAGCTGATTTCACGGATCGCTGTCGTGGCCCTCCTGTTTCGGTAACGGGCAATCGACTGAAAGCGGCTGGCCTAACCGGGTTCATGAATAGTGCTGGCGCTTCTTTTCTGGGTTTTCCCCGCTGCTTTCGCACGGCACAAAGCGCCTGATAGACACTTGAAGAGATGGGGCCATGCTTTCTCTGACGGAGCTGGGACACGTCTCTTTGCAACATCATTCGGACTGCCGTCTTCTTAATTCTGGCGGTTATGGAGTTTTTCTGAAACCACTTCAGAGGTTCGAAAGAATTGCTGACTTTTATGGTCGACTCAGCCGTCGTCGCAGGATGACTCTGCTCTTGGAATCTCATAAGATTCCACTTGGCCGGAGTCCTGACCCTTTTGTTGGCTCGATACCAGAGCCGCTTCTGTCTCATCTTTTCTGTTTTGAGTACTTGGCTGGTTACGGCTGTTCGGGAAGCCGCCGTAGACCGGGCGATGGAGGGCTTTGGAGATACGCCTGATTGTGCACTTGATGGAGTCGTCTGAGCTTGCTGGAGATGCTTTGTGGCTCCATTGGTGTTGACGGCCTTGCCCCCAATCGGGACAGCGGAGAACCGTTTGAACACAGATTTGCATTTGGGGTGGGATGCTTTGGCGATCACAACGTTCGGCCTCCTGCCCCTTGAGGTCGGTTTGGCTGCTTGGTTTGTCGGGACCTCCGCCAGATGAGCGCTTCCACCGGGGTAGATGATGATAGAACCAAATTGACGGGGTGGCTGTCACGACCCGAAGTTCGACCCGTGACCGGCACTTAACCACGTAACGTCTACAGGCGTAACGCGACTAAGTAAGCCGAAACCCAGAAATTAAAACCATTAAAAGTAGTGAGTGTTGAAAACATTTGTTTAAAAACATTTGGAAAACCTTAAGTAGTTTAGTAACATTCTTTAAAGTGCAAGTTATTATCTTAAAAAAATTTGGCAGCATTTCCTTTGTAAAACTAACCCCGAAATCAGGTACAAAACAAGATATAAGTAAAAATAATACACAATAGAATAAAGCATCCCAAACTGGAGCAATCACGCCCAACGACGGAAACAACCACGCAAGTAATATACGACGCCGTAGCGTAGAAATGAGCAATAAGTGGAAAACAGCACAATGATAAAAAAAATGCATAAGTAAAGTCGGCTCACACGAGCTCCACACCAGAATACAAATAACATACATTATCGTCCTCGCACTGGTCTCTAAGTCAAATACATATAAAGGTAGATGGAGAATACTAGATACAAAAGTATGTACAATGGAAAATAACCGGATACCGCAGCCCACCTAGCAGCAAAACAGCTCACGCACCAACGGAAGTGGTATCCGTAGCCAAAAAAGATCAAAGAAAGCAGCCTGCCGCGACTACTCTGAGGGGCAACCTGCAAATACTGTGGCACAACAGGGGTGAGTTGCCAACTCGTGAATAGAAGATAACATATAAAGGTAATCACGAGTATGCACGTACTGCGCTACTCTAACATATGCCAGCAGATAATATCTATATGTTATGAGCAGGATGTGCAGTAATCATACATAAGTACTCTATCAGGTAAAATGACCACAGGATGAGATGCATAATAATGAATGCTGAGCATGGGATAAAATAACATCTACATGGAATGTCAACGTGGAAAAATAACCGGTGTCCATCAATGCAGCCAAATCCCAATAAAACTCAGGCGCCGTCACCCTCATCGGCCCTCAAATCCTGTAAATCGCTGAGAATCGTAAGTGCCCAAAATCGGCACTCGAAAATATCATGAATAATCGTGTCCAGTATCAACACGCAAATCCTTATATATCGGGCTCCGTCAGTCCGGTCGGCCCACGGGCTCCGTCTGCGGAATCGGCCCTCAGCCCAGGCAGTACGAGTCATCCCATATCCATCTATCGACTCTGGTCAGTATACTCCGCATAACCGTCAGGTCCAACCAATCACCGGTAGGTACTAGCCACCCTGCCAGGCTCATCGTCTGCTCTACGAAAAACATTTCTCGCCCCGGGGAACCATACCGGGTCCACCACGAACCCACAAACGGATCATCCAACTTCTCGAATCGGGTTTCAAGCACACGTCTCAGAAACGAGAAAACGCGTGGTGGACGCACCAAAATATCATATCAAGAAAAACCGGGTTTTTAAAACAATACATGCTTTCTTGAAAATTACCACGGTTCTTAAATCCAGAAATCACATGAAATCCAAAGCCAATGCGTAAATCCATGCGATGTGATATATGCATCATAAGTCGTACTATGAATGAAAGGGAGAAACCGCTCTTTAAAATAGATTCAGTTTTTCAAAAAGTATCATGCGATCCCCAGTTTTTACCAAAAATCAACTTATCTAGGTAGGTACAATTTGTATATGCGTAAGTATGGATATGCAAATGAATATGTGCACAAGTAACATAATCATGTCAAATCATATATGAAGTGAGCTACAGTATATTATTCATGGCAATTCTATAGTGTGAGTGTCATGGCAATTACTAACGGTGTGTGTGTGTAACATGCAGATTAGTGCTCGTGCAACATGAACCTTTAGTAACAGTGCAGTGTGTTATCAATTCTAAGCTCATATAGATATAGCAGGGAATGCGGTATACAACAAATAGTATCCATGAAGAGTCAATGTATGCAAATGCAATATGCTATTACAATGTCCTATCAGCCCTGACGCATAACGCCATACGGGCGATTTCCCCGTAGATGTTAAATCTACTCACTGTAGTCTCGTGCTAAGTGTAGCCGACGACTTGTTTCCCCTTCCTCGCGGCGTCCATCGTACTCGCCTGCGAACCTAGAATTTCACAAAATAATACACATAAGCTAAAATCTACAAAAACGCGACATCAAAGCCAAACGAGAAACCCGCGTCGCGAACCAAACGCGTGTGTGTCCGATACGCTAAAACGTGCGATTACGCGCCTGAAGCTACCCCGACACGTCACGATACGTAGAAAACCCCAAACCCACACACGTATCACACGTGTCGCGAAAGTTTAAAATATAAGAAATAGGGTAAAAGGTTCCAGATTTTCCTACACAGAGAATTTTACAAAGTTGCATATACCAAACGTCTTAGAAATGTAGCAGACACCCACACAACAAACCCCAAAACCCAGGTCCCCCATCTGGCCGCAATTTACGGCCCGAATGAATATTCCGGCGGCCCACCTAGGGAGTTGTGCTCCCGTGCTTCATGTGTGTTCTCTAAATCCAGTGTACATGCTCTAGTAAATACAATATGTGCCTGAAGCAATCGAGTCACAAGCAGATCACAACAGAGCACAAAACCTAGTTCAAAAGCTAATTTAACACTAAATCAATACATTAGGGTATTTTAGTGCAACCTGAAATAAACCCTAGGTTAAAACAACACTATAAGCACTTAATTAACTTAACCAAGCCATAAAAATGCTAACCTAACACAAACTTCACTAATTTCCCTTCAATATCACAAAAATGCACAAAAAATACGATTTTTAGCTAAAATACTACAAGATCTGAACTAAGGTGCTAAGGGTGAGTTTAATACCTCCAAAAAATCCTAGGGAAACCTCACATCCATCCCCTTGCCCTCAAAGCCACTGACTTGCCACCAAAATCCTCAAAAGAGCAATTTTTTTCCAAAGTTTTTGTGAAGGGAAGTGGGATTTTTGTGTAGGGTTGTATATGTATCAAAGAGAAGCAAAAGAAGAAGAGAATAAGGATGATGTTGCTGCTGCTTCTGCTGGAAGAGCAGAAATGAGAGGGAGAGAGAGAAATGAGAGAGGGAAAATGGTCAAAAGTCAAGCCCCCCCATCTCACCTAATCCAACCGATACCCCGCATTCTTCATTTTTATTTTAAAAAGAAAGGGTTTGACTTGGTTTAATTTGGAGATATTAGAACCATGCAAGAAAATGAAAATGGTTACAAGCCAACACTTAGCTTAGGTTACAAAAAAAATATAAGTGTGCATGTTGTACACTAAACCTAGCTTTGGAAAATAATTAAGGAAAATTCTAATTAAGGTGAACACAAGCTAAATTATAATTAACAAAACCCATATATATATATATATATATATATATATAAACACTTCTCATCACAATTAGAAAAGAAAATAAGATTTACGGGTTTTTATGAAAAACACGCACCATTACTAACTAACGCGAAATTAAGCTAAACGAATTTCAAAGCGTTACAATCTATCCCCCTTAAAGAAATTCGGTCTCCGAATTTAAAAATCTAGCTGCGCGTACCTTCGAAGAGATGGGGATATTTCTTTCTCATCTCGCTCTCGGTCTCCCAAGTAACCTCCACGCTGCTTGGGCCACGCCAAAGGACCTTGACGGACGGTATATCCTTCGATCTCAATTTCTTCACCTATCGATCTAAGATGACCACCGGCTGCTCTGCAAAAGAAAGGTCGCGCTCCAGCCGGATCGTTGGGTGATGAATCGCATGCGAAGGATCATGAAGATACTTGCGGAGCATCAAAACGTGAAATACGGGGTGCACATATGGGAAACTGGGCGGAAGGGCTAACCAATACACAACTGCACCAACACGCTCGAGGATCTCAAAGGGGCCCACGTATTTGGGACTAATCTTCCCCTTCTTCCCAAATCTCATCACACCTTTCATTGGGGAGACCCTCAAGAAAACATGATCGCCAACAGAAAACTCTAGTCTACGCCGACGACGGTCCGCATAAGATCTCTGCCTACTCTGGGCTGCTCTCATCCTATCACGAATCAACTGGATATTCACGGTCGTCTCCTCAACAATCTGCGGCCCTAAAATACTGCTCTCACTAAGCTCTGTCCAACAGGAGGGCGATCTGCATCTCCTCCCATAAAGAGCCTCGAATGGTGCCATCTGAATAGTCTCCTGAAAACTGTTGTTGTAGGAGAACTCTACTAAGGGTAAATGATGATCCCAGCTACCTCCGAAATCTAATACGCACGCTCGGAGCATGTCCTCGAGAGTCTGAATAGTCCGCTCTGACTGGCCGTCGGTCTGCGGATGAAATGCTGTGCTGAAACTCAAGCGGGTGTCCAAAGCCTCCTAAAACCTCTGTCATAGTCGGCTGGTAAACTGGGTGCCTCGGTCGGACACAATACATATTGGGACCCCATGTAGTCGTACGATCTCGTCGATGTAAATCTGGGCATACTGAGCAAATCCGAAAGTCGTCTTCACCGGCAGGAAGTGAGCCGCTTTCGTCAATCGGTCCACGATCACCCAAATTGAGTCATACCCTCGACTAGTCCTGGGTAGACCCATAATGAAATCCATAGAAATCTGTTCCCATTTCCACTCCGGAATGGGTAACGGCTGTAGCTCTCCCGCTGGCCTTTGGTGCTCGGCCTTGACTTGCTGACAAGTCAGGCATTTCGACACGAAGTCTGTAACGTCCCTCTTCATCCCATCCCACCAGTAAACATCTCTCATATCATGGTATATTTTGGTGGAACCGGGATGAACACTGTACACCGATCGATGTGCCTCCTCAAGAATCTCATGCCGCAGTCCCTCAGCATTTGGTACACACAGTCTAGTCCCAAATCGCAGTATCCCCTGATCATCGATCACGAACTCGAAAAATCTGTCATGTCCAATCTGTGCCATGATCTCTGAACAACGGTCATCACTGTATTGTGCCTCATGTATACGATCAAGCAACTGTGGGCGTGCACGAACATGCGCAAGCTATCCCCCGATCGGCGTGAACTCGAACTGTACTCGGCTGTCGCATAAAATCTGCCAATCTGCCGACGACTGCCTCTGCACTGCGCTCAAACAAGATAGACTATCCCCGGGCCTCCTACTCAAAGCATCCACCACTACATTCGCCTTGCCCGAGTGATATAAGATCTCACAATCGTAGTCCTTCACTAACTCCATCCAACGGCGCTGTCGAAGATTCAGGTCTCACTGCTGAAATATATACTTTAAGCTCTTGTGATCAGTGAATATCTGGCACGACTCGCCGTATAGGTAATGTCGCAAAATCTTGAGTGCAAAGACCACTGCAGCCATCTCCAAATCGTGAGTGGGGTAGTTCTCTTCATGTTTCTTCAACTGTCGCGAAGCATACGCGATCACCCTGTCATGCTGCATCAGTACGCACCCTAGCCCCACTCGAGAAGAATCACAATAGACCACAAATCCGCCCGATCCTGAAGGCAATGATAACACCGGCGCCGTAGTCAAACGAGTTCGTAGCTGCTGAAAACTGTGCTCGCATTCCTCCGCCCAATCGAAAGGAACTTCCTTCCGGGTCAACCCGGTCAAAGGTGCAGCAATACGGGAGAAGTCCTGCATAAATCGCCTGTAGTAGCCAGCCAGTCCTAGAAAGCTGCGGATCTCCATAACTGATGTGGGTATGGGCCAACGCTGAACGGCCTCGATCTTCTTCGGGTCCACACATATACCATCTCATGTAATCACATGACCCAAGAAGTCTACGCTGTCAAGCCAGAATGCACACTTGGCGAATTTTGCGAAAAGCTGGTGCTCCCTCAAAGTCTGTAGTGTGATCCGCAGGTGCTGCTCGTGCTCCTCTCTGCTCCGGAAATACACCAAGATATTGTCAATGAATACGATGATGAACAGATCAAGATATGGCCGGAAAATACGGTTCATCAAGTCCATGAATGCTGCTGGGGCATTGGTGAGTCCGAACGACATCACCAAAAACTCATAATGGCCGTAACGCGTGCGGAAAGCTGTTCTCGGAATGTCCTCCTGTCGAACCCGTAGCTGATGGTAGCCTGATCGCAAATCGATCCTCGAAAAGTATCCTGCCCCCTGAAGCTAGTCGAACAAGTCGTCGATGCGTGGCAAAGGATACCTGTTCCGCACGGTAACCCTGTTCAGCTGGCGATAGTCGATACACAAACGCAAACTGCTGTCTTTCTTCTTAACAAACAGGACTGGAGCACCCCAAGGAGACACACTGGGTCGAATAAGTCCCTTATCCAGCAAATCTTGTAACTGACCCTTCAACTCTCTAAGTTCCGTCGGAGCCATCCGATAAGGCGGTATAGAAATAGGCCCTGTGCCGGAAATCAAATCAATATAGAAGGCAATGTCGCGCTCAGGAGGTAGCCCAGAAAGCTCGTCAGCGAACACATCAGGAAACTCGATAACAATCGGAACCTGATCCAACGGAACCTCTGTAGCTCTAGTATCGCAAACATAGGCGAGAAATCCCTGACATCGCTTCCTCAAAAGCAGTCCAGTGCGAAAAGAAGAAATCAAACTGTGAGGGGCGACACCACGGTCCCCCTGCACAACAAAAGCCGACTCGCCGGGAAAAAAAAATCTAACTGTCTTCTCGCGGCAGTCCACAGACGTATAGCACGTGGCTAACCAATCCATGCCAAAAAGAACGTCGAAGTCCAACATCTCAAGAAGGATCAAGTCGACAGGCAACTCTCTCTCGCCAATACGGACAACACAGAATCGGAACACGTGTCTAGCAACAAACGACTCGCCCATAGGAGTGGTCACAACAAACGGCCGATCAAGCAAACCGGACTCTCTACCCAAACTCGGCACGAAGTGTGTAGAAACATACGAGTGCGTGGATTCCGGATCAAACAACACATGTGCATCAACAGAACATACGGAAAGGATACCTGAGACCACTGCATTAGACACCTGCGCGTCCTGATGCGTCAAAGCAAAAACCCGTGCCTGTCCTCCACCTGCGACTGACTGTCCTCTGCCTCGGTCACCCCGTCCTCTCTGAATGAACCCTCTGCGGCCACGACCTCTCTGTATGTGAGTCTAACGCGGAGCAACAGTAGGTACAATAGGCAACGCCCACTGAGGTGGAGAAGGTGGTAATGTGACATGCAGTACTGCTGCCTCCCTCCGGTGTATCTTAGGACAATCTCTAATGAGGTGAAGTAGACTATCGCACCTAAAGCACCCCTGCAACGACTGCTGACCCTCCCGTGGATATGAGCTAAACATCTGGCCTCGTCCCGAATCTCTGCTATTCCTCGTGCCTGAACGAAACCTGTCGCGGCGTCTAAATGGGAGCTGATATACCAGTATGAACTCTCTTCGGCTCTGGGACTACCCAAGTCTCCGCAAGACGCTCCTCGACTAATAAGGCTACATCTACAGCTGCTGCATAGGTCTCGTAATGCTGTGCGCTGATCGCAAGAAATAACGGGGAAAGTAAGCCTCGAACAAACCTCTTAACTCGCATCTCCTCAGTAGCCACTAAATATGGGGCATAGACAGATAACTCGGTGAACAGCATGTCGTACTCTGCCACTGTCATCTCCGGAGTCTGACGTAAGGACTCGAACCTACGCGCTCTAGAATCTCTGACACCCTGTGGAAGGAAGCGGGCAAGGAACACTGTCACGAACTCTGTCCAGGTCATAGGAGGAAGACCTGCTGCTCTACCCTTCTCGATCGATTCACACCATTTCTGCGCAAGACCTTCCAGGTGAAAGCTCACGAACTCTACCCATCTCGCATCCGAGCATCTGAGTGAACAACATATCCGAGCCATCCTATCAATGAAAGACTGTGGGTCCTCGGCTGCATCGGTGCCTGTGAAGACCGGAGGCTTCAACCTCATAAATTCGGATAGCGATACTGTAATGACCTCTGTAGCTATAGGGGCAACTGTCTGCACCGTAGGTACCATCGTGGTCCCTGCAACGGGTGGAACTACCTCTGGTCGCTGCGCTCGAAGTGTCTCAACTAGCGATCCCATCATCTGGCGCATCTCCTGCATACCGGATCCTATCATCTGGCGCATCTCCTGCATACCGGCCCCTAGCATAGTGATCTGGTCTGTCGAAGGAGGAACGGTCTGCTCTGGTGCAACGGGTGTACTACCCAGGTCTGTCCTCGTCTCTGACGAATCAACTCTAATCTCGGCACTCGCAGCCGCTCTCTGCGCCCTCGTAGTCTTTGGCGGCATAATGGCTGAAAAGAAAATAGGATTCGATAAGGATACGGAAATCGAATCGCAAGAATGTATATACCCATGAAGGAATTTAAATAAATAAGTCCTAAGGTCACTTAGATGGAGTACCGTATCGTGAGTATGCTGCGGAACATACACACGCTACGCCACTCGGCTTCAGCTACCTACTTCATCATACCAGGGTCATTCTACACTCCGAAAGGTAAAACCTACACTCTGATACCAACTTTGTCACGACCCAAAGTTCGACCCGTGACCGGCACTTAACCACGTAACGTCTACAGGCGTAACGCGACTAAGTAAGCCGAAACACAGAAATCAAAACCATTAAAAGTAGTGAGTGTTGAAAACATTTGTTTAAAAACATTTGGAAAACCTTAAGTAGTTTAGTAACATTCTTTAAAGTGCAAGTTATTATCTTAAAAAAAAATTGGCAGTATTTCTTTTGTAAAACTAACCCCGAAATCGGGTACAAAACAAGATATGAGTAAAAATGATACACAATAGAATAAAGCATCCCAAACGGGAGCAATCAGGCCTAACGGCGGAAACAACCACGCAAGTAATATATGACACCGTAGCGAAGAAATGAGCAATAAGTGTAAAACATCACAATGATAAAAACTGCATAAGTAAAGTCGGCTCACACGAGCTCCACACCAGAATACAAATAACATAGATCATCGTCTTCGCACTGGTCTCTAAGTCAAATACATATAAAGGTAGATGGAGAATACTAGATACAAAAGTATGTACAATGGAAAATAATCGGATACCGTAACCCACCTAGCAGCAAAACAGCTCACGCACCAACGGAAGTGGTATCCGTAGACAAAAAAGATACAAGAAAGCAGCCTACCGCAACTATTCTGAGGGGCAACCTGCAAATACTGTGGCACAATGGGGTGAGTTGCCAACTCGTGAATAGAAGATAACATATAAAGGTAATCACGAGTATGCACGTACTGTGCTACTCTAACATATGCCAGCAGATAATATCTATATGCTATGAGCAGGATGTGCAGTAATCATTCATAAGTACTCTATCAGGTAAAATGACCACAGGATGAGATGCATAATAATGAATGCTGAGCATGGGATAAAATAATATCTACACAGAATGTCAACGTGGAAAAATAACCGGTGTCCATCAATGCACCCAAATCCCAATAAAACTCAGGCGCCGTCACCCTCATCGGCCTTCAAATCCTGTAAATCGCTGAGAATCGTGAGTACCCAATATCGGCACTCGAAAATATCATGAATAATCGTGTCCAGCATCGACACGCAAATCCTCATATATCGGGCTCCGTCAGTCCGGTCGGCCCACGGGCTCCGTCTGTGGAATCGGCCCTCGGCCCCGGCAGTACGAGTCGTCCCGTATCCATCTATCGACTCTGGTCAGTATCCTCCGGATAACCGCCAGGTCCAACCAATCACCGGTAGGTACTAGCCGCCCTACCAGGCTCATCGACTGCTCCACGAAAAACATTTCTCGTCCCAGGGAACCATACCGAGTCCACCACGAACCCGCAAACGGATTATCCAACTCCTCGAATCGAGTTTCAAGCACACGTCTCAGAACCGAGAAAACGCGTGGTGGACGCACCAAAATATCATATCAAGAGGAACCAGGTTTTTAAAACAATGCATGCTTTCTTGAAAATTACCACGGTTCTCAAATCCAGAAATCACATGAAATCGAAAGCCAATGCGTAAATCCATGCGATGTGATATATGCATCATAAGTCGTACTATGAATGAAAGGGAGAAACCGCTCTTTAAAATAAATTCAGTTTTTCAAAAGGTATCATGCGGTCCCCAGTTTTTACTAAAAATTAACTTATCAAGGTAGGTACAATTTGTATATGCGTAAGTATGGATATGCAAATGAATATGTGCACAAGTAATATAATCATGTCAAATCATATATGAGGTAAGCTACAGTATATTATTCATGGCAATTCTACAGTGTGAGTGTCATGGCAATTACTAATGGTGTGTGTAACATGCAGATTAGTGCTCGTGCAACATGAACCGTTAGTAACAGTGCGGTGTGTTATCAATTCTAAGCTCATATAGATATAGCAGGGAATGCGGTATACAACAAATAGTATCCATAAACAGTCAATGTATGCAAATGCAATATGCTACTACAATGTCCTATCAGCTCTTACGCATAACGCCATATGGGCGATTTCCCCATAGATGTTAAATCTACTCACCGTAGTCTCGTGCTAAGTGTAGCCGACGACTTGTTTCCCCTTCTTCGCGGCGTCCGTCGTACTCGCCTGCGAACCTAGAATTTCACAAAATAATACACATAAGGTAAAATCTACAAAAACGCGACATCAAAGCCAAACGAGAAACCCGCGTCACGAACCGAACGCGTGTGTGTCCGATACGCTAAAACGTGCGATTACGCGCCTGAAGCTACCCCGACACGTCGCGATACGCAGAAAACCCCAAACCCACACACGTATCACACGTGTCGCGAAAGTTTAAAATATAGGAAATAGGGTAAATGGTTCCAGATTTTCCTACACAAAGAATTTTACAAAGTTGCATATACCAAAGGTCTTAGAAATGTAGCAGACACCCACACAACAAACCCCAAAACCCGGGTCCCCTATCTGGCCGCAATTTGCGGCCAGAATGAATATTCCGGCGGCCCACCTAGGGAGTTGTGCTCCCGTGCTTCGTGTGTGTTCTCTAAATCTAGTGTACATGCTCCAGTAAATACAATATGTGCCTGAAGCAATCGAGTCACAAGCAGATCACAACAGAGCACAAAACCTAGTTAAAAAGCTAATTTAACACTAAATCAATACATTAGGGTATTTTAGTGCAACCTGAAACAAACCCTAGGTTAAAACAACACTATAAGCGCTTAATTAAGTTAACCAAGCCATAAAAATGCTAACCCAACACAAACTTCACTAATTTCCCTTCAATATCACAAAAATGCACAAAAAATACGATTTTTAGCTAAAATACTACAAGTTATGAACTAAGGTGCTAAAGGTGAGTTTAATACCTCCAAAAGATCCTAAGGAAACCTCACATCCAGCCCCTTACCCTCAAAGCCACTGACTTGCCACCAAAATCCCCAAAAGAGCCATTTTTTTCCAAAGTTTTTGTAAAGGGAAGTGGGATTTTTGTGTAGGGTTGTATATGTATCAAAGAGAAGCAAAAGAAGAAGAGAATGAGGATGATGTTGCTGCTGCTGCTGCTGCTGGAAGAGCAGAAATGAGAGGGGGAGAGAGAAATGAGAGAGGGAAAATGGTCAAAAGTCAAGCCCCCACATCTCACCTAATCCAACCCATACCCCTCATTCTTCATTTTTATTTTAAAAAGAAAGGGTTTGACTTGGTTTAATTTGGAGATATTAGAACCATGCAAGAAAATGAAAATGATTACAAGCCAACACTTAGCTTAGGTTACAAAAAAAAAGATAAGTGTGCATGTTGTATACTAAACCTAGCTTTGGAAAATAATTAAGGAAAATTCTAATTAAGGTGAACACAAGCTAAATTATAATTAACAAAACCCATATCTATATATATATATATATATATATATATATATATATAAACACTTCTCGTCACAATTAGAAAAGAAAATAAGATTTACGGGTTTTTATAAAAAAAACACGCATCATTACTAACTAACGCGAAATTAAGCTAAACGAATTTCAAAGCGTTACAGTGGCTCCTCCCATTGCCGGCTAAGACTGGCAGGGAGAACCACGCGGGCATTGATCTTGACCCCGTACGAGATCGGGGTACGTCAGGAACTGAATTAATTTTAGGAGACATCATCGTTGAAAGTTGATTGCTGCATGAAAAGAAAACTACTTCAGTACGAACATCGATATATATGCTAAATGAGTTCGCATGAACACTTGACCAGATATATGGGAGGAGAGAAATGTAACACCGGGCGTGCCAGAATCTGTAGGGTGTTTTTCACCACCCATTGAAATGGAAATACGCGTCGCTTGTCAGGCGTATACAGATTCCCCCTGCCTAAGGTAGACCGGGGTTTATTAATTGTGCGGATCTGAATCTCCGGCAGCCGCGGACTAAGCTACCGTTAATTACCCCTCATCTTTGGAGCGAAGAAACCTTCGATTGACGGGTCAACTAGTCATGTGAACTCAGCGTGCAGTGTGCGTATGTTGTGTTTTGAAAGGGGTTTTGGATAGATCGGGGGCTTCGCAGAATTTACGGGATAGCGGGCTGGAGGTCAAGGGAGCGAGCAGCCCCCTTGCGGGGTGCGGGGCAGCGCCCCGTTAGAAAATTTTTCCTAACGAGGGACGTGTTTCTGGTGTGGAGTGTACGGAAAATGAGGGGGGAGGAGCGTCTTAAAGACGCGTGCATGGCATGTGGGCGCTGGGCGCCTGCGGGTCACGTGCGCAGCACACAACCGCTAGGCACTGAGCGCCTGCGAGTCGCTTGAGGCGCACGCGGGCGCTTAGCGCCCGTGGGTTATGTGCCCTGCATGCGACCGCTGGGCGCCCGCGGGTCACGTGCGCAGCATGCGACCGCTGGAAATATCAGCGGGAAAAGGGGTTTATGTAACGCCTTGAAATTCGTTTAGGATGTTTTCGCGTTAATTAGCAAGTGTGCGTGTTTTTCATAAAAGCCCGAACATCTTATTTTCCTTCTTGGCTAGTGATAATTGTGTGTGAAGTGTTTATATATATATTTATATATGAGTATGGGGTTATTAATTATTTTTAGTCGGGTTTACCCTAATTGGAAGATTTTCTTTATGTTAGTGTACACATGCACACTTAGCCAATTTTATGACTTAGGTTTTAAGTGGTAACATGTTAACCATTTCTTTTCTTGCATGGTTGTTAATTATCCCCACCATTTTAATCAAGTCAAAACCCTTTTTATAATTCAAAATTTAAATGGAAATGGAAGCATGGTGTTAGGTGAGAAAGATTGACTTTTAACCCATTTTTCTTTCTCTCTTCTCTCTCCTTCTCTCATTTCTGAAACTCCAGCAGAAAAAGTAGCAGAAACAACACCATTTTCTTCATCTTCTCTTCTCTTTTCACTTCCCATTTGGATCTACACAAAACCCTACACAAAACAACCCTTTTTCTTCACAAAAAGCCTTGGAAATGTGACCTTTTGAGGTGTTTGGTGGCAAATCTGTACATTTGAGGCTAGAGCCGGAGATTTTGGTTTTTCTAAGGTCATTTGAAGGTATTAATCTCACACCTAGCACCCTATTTCCATAACTTGTGTGTTTGGTTGCTAAAAATCTCATTTTTGTGCATTTTTAGTGCTAATGAAGGGATTTAGTGAAGATTTTGTTAAAACAACCTTTTTATGGCTTGCTTAGCTTGGTAATGTGTTATTAGTATGGTTTTAAACATGGGTTTGCTTCAGGTTTCACAAAATACCCTAAAGTACCTTTTTAGTGCTAAAATGTGGTTTTTAACTTGAAATTGGGCTCTGTTGAATCTTCTGCTACCCGAGTGGCTTTAAATTAAATCTGTAATTACTGTAGCATGTACATGGCGTATAGAGTACACACACAAAACCTGGGAGCCCACCTCCCTACCCAGGCCGCCGGAAAATGTGTTCTGGCCGTAAATTGCGGCCAGATGGGTAAGTTGGGGGTTGGGGCTTGGGCAGCAGGAGTCTGCTACTATTTTGTGATCATTGGTATATATATTTTTGTAATATCATTTCTGTATAAAAATCTGGAGTCAGATACCTATTTCTCATATTTTTAAATCTTCGCGGCACGCGTGTTACGTGTGTGAGTTTGGGGTGTTCTGCGTATCGCAACGCGTCGGGGTAGCTTCAGGCGTGTAATCACACGTTTTAGCGTATCGTGCGCACGCGCACTTGGTTTGCGACGCGGGTTTCTAGTTTGACTTTAAATGTCGTGTGGTATGGTTTTGAGCTTATGTGTGATATATTGTGTAATTCTAGGTTCGCAGGCGAGTGCGACGGACGCCGCGAAGAAGGGAAACAAGTCGTCGGCTACACTTAGCGTGAGACTACGGTGAGTAGATTTAACATCTACGGGGATATCGCCCGCATGGCGTTATGCGTCAGGGCTGATAGGACCTTATAGCTACATATTGCATTTACCTACATGGATACTGTTTGTTGCATACCGCATTCCCTGCTATATGTATATAAACTTAGAATTGATAGAACACCGCACTATTATTAACGGTTAATGTTGCACGAGCACTAATCTGCATGTTACACACACACCGTTAGTAATTGCCATGACACTCACCATAGAATTGCCATGATCTTTATACTGTAGTTCATCTCACATATGATTCGATATGATTTTCATAGAAATTGGGAGCCGCATGATTTCTTTGAAAAACTGAAACTATTTTAAAAAGCGGTTTCTCCCTTTTACCTATATTATGGCTTGATGTACATAGCACATCGCATTTGATTTACTCATTAGTGTTGGATTTCATGTGATTTCTAGTTTTGAGGACCGTGGGATTATTTAAGAAATTATGCAATATTTAAAAACCCGGTTCCTCGTGATATGATATTTTGGTGCTTCCACCACGCGTTTTCTCGGTTCTGAGACGTGTGCTAGAAACCCGATTCGAGGAGTTGGATGATCCGTTTGCGGGTTCGTGGTGGACCCGGTATGGTTCCCCGGGGCGAGAAATGTTTTTCGTAGAGTAGACGGTGAGCCTGGCAGGGTGGCGAGTACCTACCGGTGATTGGTTGGACCTGGCGATTATCCGGAGGATACTGACCAGAGTCGATAGATGGATGCGGGATGACCCGTACTGTCGGGGCCGAGGGCCGATACCGCAGACGAAGCCCGTGGGCTGATCCGAACTGACGGAGCCCGATATATGAGGATTTACGTATCGATGCTGGACATAAGTATTTATGATATTTGAGTGCCGATGTTGGGCACTCGTGGTTCTCAGAGATTTACAGGATTTGAGGGCCGAGGAGAGTGCCGGCGCCTGAGTTTTATTGGGATTTGGGTGCAGTGTTGGGCACCGATTATTTTTCCACGTTGATATTCCGTGTAGATGTTATTTATCCCATGCTCAGCATTGTTTATTATGCATCTCATCCTGTAGTCATTTTACCTGACAGAGCACTTGCATGATTATGCACATACTGCTTATCGCATATAGACTTATCTGCTGGCATCTGATAGAGTAGCGTAGCACGTGCATGCTCGCGATTACCTTTATATGTTATCTCTATTCACGAGTTGGCAACTCACCCCCGTTGTGCCATAGTATTTGCAGGTTGCCCCTCAGAGTAGTCGCGGCAGGCTGCCTTCTTACATCTTTTGGTTACAGATACCACTACAGTTGGTGCGAGAGCTGTTTTGCTGTTAGGTGGGTTGTGGTATCTGGTTACTTTTATTGTACACACTTTTGTATCTAGTATTCTCCATCTTCCATATATGTACTAGACTTAGAGACAGTGTGAGGACGATGATGTATATTATTTGTATTCTGGTGTCGAGCTCGTGGGAGCCGACTTTATATATGCAGTTTTATTATTTTGTGATGTTTCGCTTATTGCTCATTTCTTCGCTACGGCGTCGTATATTACTCTTATGGTGATGGTTTCCACCATTGGGCGTGATTGCTCCCGTTTGGGGATGCTTTATTTCATTATATATCATTTTCACTTATATCCTGTTTTGTACCCGATTTCGGGGTTACTTTTACAAAGGAAATGCTGCCAAAATTATTATGAGGATAACTTAACTTTAAAAGAACTTTATTGAACTACTTAAGGTTTTCTAAATGTTTTAATTAAATGTTTTCAACACTCACTACTTTTAAATGGTTTTGATTTCTGGGTTCGGCTTATTTAGTCGCGTTACGCCTGTAGACGTTGCGTGGTTAAGTGCCAGTCACGAGTCGAAATATTCGGGTCGTGACAGTTTAGTCCCTAGGTTAGGAGTTGAACTCCCAAAGGGGGCTTTGGAGTTGAACTCCTAACAGGGATTATGTATAAATTTGGAGTTAAACTCGTAGAAGGGAGTTGATTTATGGAGTTAAACTCCAACAGATCGTGAATGGAGTTAAACTCCTAGAAATCTTCGGATCTTCTTTTGAGCCTCGGATCCTCTTGGAATGAGATTTTTGGAGATGGATATCTTTCTTCTTCCTCTCTGTTGGCTGAATCTTGGAGGGAAAAGGGTAGGTGAGACTTAAAATCTCCCCTTTTTGGGATTTGATGGCAGATCCGAGCTCCCCTTCAAGGGTTTTATGGTGAAAAACTATTTATTTATGAAAAAAGAAGGGTTAAACTCTTAATTTAATTCGAAAGAAGAAAAGAAGGTTTAGAACCTTGAGGAAGGAGGAAGTACAAACCCTAGTTTTTTTTAGAGAGAGAAAGTTATCATTGATTTTTTCATCATGTTGCCTTTATAGGCTACACATTTTACATATAGCCCCTTTGGTTTTTCCAAATGGCACTTGTGCCACCCCATGCCTTATATGCTTGTTCCTTTTTGCACATAAGCCATGGGTTTTACAAAATTTCGGCTTTCTGCCCATTTACATACATTTATTTCTAAAAAAAGAATTACATTAAAACTAATTTATGGCTTCATTCCTTTTGTCATGGGGCCGGTCCCTTCCATGCTTGGTTCTGACCTGGGCTTGGGCCCACTTGGCTTGACTTTGATTTTGACTTGGTCAACCGGGATGTAAATTTTGACCCTAACAAATTGCCCCCATCAATAAATACACACCACATATGTGGGTTGTGTGCATGAAATTGATGGATCTTCTTTCGCATGGAGGTTGACTTGATTTGGCTCCTATTTTGAAGACTTGGAGGTCGATGCCGCCCTTTTCATGACGTGGACGGTCGGTGCTGCCCTTTTAGCGACTTGGACTGTCGGTGCTGCCCTTTTAGCGACTTGGACGGTCGGTGTTACCCCGCTTCTTGCGGTGTCAGGATTTGATTTGACTTACTCCGCTTTCTTCGGTGTCGGGGTTTGATTTGATTTGCTCCTCTTTCTGCGGTGTCAGGGTTGAAGTTGACTTGCTCCGTTTTCTACGTTGATTTGTTTGATTTGATTTATTTTAGGAGTTCTCTATCCGTCCAGCGGGACTTTTGAGCTTGGAAACGCTACCGGGTAGGATATTAATTTGATCTGTTTGAGTTCTTCCTTATTTGGCGAGACTTTTGAATTTGAGAGGAACTTGGAATTTGGATTTTATTTGGCATTAGCATTGCTGCACTGGAATAATACCAGGAGCAATCATAATTTGCTTCGGGAGGACTAAGGATTTGGTTTTTGGGTCGGCATCAGCATTGCTGCACTGGAATAATGCCGGGAACAACTCGTCATTTGCCCCGGAAGGACTTGGGATTTAGTTTTTGGGTCGGCATCAGCACCGCTAACACTGAAGCAATGCCTGGAGCGACTCATCATTTGCTGTTGGGAAAACTTGGGATTTGGGTTTTGGGTCGGCATCAGCACCGCTAACACTGAAGCGTAATGCCAGGAGTGACTCATCATTTGTCGTTGGGAAGACCTGGGATTTGGGTTTTTGGTCGGCATCAGCACCGCTAACACTGAAGCGAAATGCCAGGAGCGACTCATCATTTGCCGTTGCCCGTTGGGGAGAGATGGCTCAGGAGACAGGTTTAGATCCTTATCACTTAAGGCGTTTCAATTTTATGAGCCGTAAGAGTCTCATAAAAGCATTTTCTCCTTACGAGTCGAGGGGATATCGCAGGTGTATTTCTTCCTGAGAATCGTGGGGATTCCTAAGTGTGTTGCTCCTTTGTGTGTCGTAAGGATCTCATGCGGGGATTTTCTCCTCACGAGGTCTAGAGGACTTTATGAGTGTATTTCATCTCTTTTCACGAGTTTGTGTCCTTTCAGGTTTTTACAAACTCGCCAGCAGTCCTACTGTTTTTACCCACGGAGCCCTTTCGGGTTTTCATCCGTGCCCGTTTTGCTTGTGAACATACCGTTTTTTTAAGGCCGATGAGACTTTAAATGTAGTCTCGCCGGTAGGACTTTGGGAAAGATAGGGATCGTTTACGCCCGTGGATTGTATACGGTTTTACAGGATATATGATCTAGACTGTAGAACCGGTGTGCTCAATTCATCTGCGACTTAGAGCATTTACGCATATTATTTTTTGAGATATCGGTCATTGATGGGTGGCATGGGCCTTTCTCTCTCGGCATTTATCAGTTGGCAGGACCCTCCATCAAACACCTTCTCGATGACGTATGGTCCTTCCCAGTTAGGCTTGAATTTTCCCTTGCCATGTCGATTGGGGATGATCGGTCTTTTGAGTACCAACACCAATTCGCCTTTCTTAAAAGCACAGAGATGAGTCATCTTGTCATAGACCCGTGACATTTGGGCTCGGTACAGCTCCAGATTTTGCTGTACTGCGAGCCTCTTTTCTTCGAGCCGGAGGAGCACATTTTCCTCCGTCGTCAACTTGTGCTGAACGGTCATTCTTAAGCTTAGAATTTCGACTTCGAATGGGAGGATCGCCTCCACTCCGAAGAGTAATGAGTATGGAGTGGACTGAGTTGGAGTACGTTGCGTGGTATGATATACCCATAACGCATCGTGAAGTTTGAGAATCCAGTCTCTCTTGTTGGCTGAAGCATTTTTCCTGAGGAGCTTGCACAGAGTTTTATTGAAGGCTTCGGCTAGCCAGTTGGCCCTTGGATTATAGATGGAGAAATATCTCCAGTCTATCTTGTGTTGGGTAGCGAACCTTGAGACTTTGAAGCTCTTGAAAGAAGGCTCGTTGTCAGAAATGATTTTTCTTGGTGTACCGAAGCGGTATAAAATATTATGCCAGAAGAATGTCAGAATATCTTCTGTCTTGACTTCTTTTAGCTGGACAGTTTCAGCCTATCTGGAGAAATAGTCAGTTGCGGCCAATATGAACCGGTGGCCTTTGGATGACGGAGGATCAATTGGGCCAACTATGTCAGTGTCCCAAACTTCAAAAGGCCACGACGCCACCGTAGGATGCAACGGATTGGGATGCTTGTGAATTAAATCACCTTGAATTAGGCAGAGATGGCATTTCTTTACATGCTCTTCGCAATCCCTTATCATGGTGGGCCAGTAATATCCAAGCCGTTTGATCTGAAGTCGTATTTTGGGGCCGGACTGATGAGCCCCGCAGACGCCCGAGTGAACTTCATTCATGACTTTTTGGGTTTCGGCTGATGACAGGCACCTGAGCCAGAGTTGGTCATATGATCTGCGGTATAGCGTATTATTTACAAACACGTATTAGAGAGCTCTCTTCTTCAGCTGAATCCTCGTAGATTTTTCTTCGGGCAGCTTGTCATATCGAAGGTACTCTATGAAGGGTTCTGTCCAATCGGGCTCGTCTTGAATGATTGAAGCCTCTTCGGCAGGATTATTCTCTTGTTCTATGCTTTCTTCTTCACGCAAAGAGACTGGAGGCAGAATTTGCCGGTTTCTGACTGTGATTAGAATTTCGTCCATGTCAGGATCAGCTAGCTCTTTAGCTAGACGAGCGAGTATATTGGCTTTTCCATTCAACGCCCTAGGGACTCATTAGTTCAATGTGAGTGAACTGTTTCATGAGTTCGACCACTCAGCTTCTATATCGAGCTAACTCGGGTTTGTATATCTTATAGTCGCCGCTTACTTGGTTGACGACAAGCTGGGACCGTAAACCCGTAGCCGAAGGATTACTATTTCTATGGCGAGCTCCAGACCAGCTATCAGAGCTTCGTACTCAGCCTCGTTGTTTGTGCGAGACTCGGTGAGAGCGAAAGAACGTTGTAGGGTTCCCATCGATGGCGTGATGAACACCAATCCTATCCCTGCTTTTATCTGCGGGATGCTTGATTTGCCGGAGCTCCTCATTGATGAGGCTCCATCGAAGTAGAGCTCCCAACATGGCTCGTCATCCTCGAGGTGCAGCACTTGTTCGTCGGGCAACTCGCAATTAAGCGGCAACCCTTCTGGTATAGGATGAGCAGTAAGGAAGTCGGTGAGGGCTTACCTTTTTACTGCTTTCTGAGGAGTATAGATTATGTCAAATTCAAGCAGCATGACAGCCCATCTCACCTTTCTACTGGCTAGGCTTGCTTTGGTTATCAAGTGTTTGAGCGGGTCGACCTTGGAGATCAGCATAACCCGATGAGCAAGCAGATAGTGCCTCAGCTTCTTCACGGTGAATATCAGAGCCAGGCATTGCTTTTCAATTGGGGAATAGTTGTGTTCCACCCCGACAAAAGTTCGACTGAGCTAGTAGAGGGTATTTTCTTTTCCCTCCTCTTTGTTCTTAGCAAGAAGCGTACCAAGCGCATCGTCACCCCATTGAGATGGGACTACGCGTCGCTTGTCAGGCATATACAGATTCCCCCTGCCTAAGGTAAACCGGGGTTTATTAATTGTGGGGATCTGAATCTACGACAACCGCAGATCAAGCTGCCGTTAATTACCCCTCACCTTTGGAGAGAAGGAACCTCCGATTGATGGGTCAACTAGTCATGCGAATTCAGTGTGCGTGTGTTGTGTTTTGAAAGGGGTTTTGGATATATCGGGGGCCTCACAGAGTTTATAGGGGTCCGCGGGTCACGTGCGTAGGCGCGTGGGCGCGGGTCATGTGCCAGGCGATGGGCGCCCGCGGGTCACGTGCACAGCACGCAACCGCTGGGCGCTGAGCGCCCACGGGTCGCATGAGGCGCACGTCGCGCATGTGGGCACTGAGCCCCCGCGGGCCGCGTGAGGCGCACATGGGCGCTGAGCGCCCACGGGTCGCAAGAGGTGCACGTGGGCGCTTAGTGCCCGTGGGTCACATGCCCTGCACGCGACCGCTGGGCGTCCGCGGGTCACATGCGCGGCACGCGACCGCTGGAAACACCAGTGGGAAAAGGGGCTTAGTCCCTGGGTTATGAGTTGAACTCCCAAAGAGGGCTTTAGAGTTGAATTCCTAACATGGATTATGTATATATTTGGAGTTAAACTCCTAAAAAGGGGCTGATTTATGGAGTTAAACTCCAACAGATCTTGAATGGAGTTAAACTCCTAGAAATCTTCGGATCTTCTTTTGAGCCTCGGATCCTCCTGGAATGAGATTTTTTGAGATGGGGGATTGATATTTTTTTGATCCGTAGATTCGATATGAAAAGTATAATCACAATCAAAGAATTTATAATCGCAATCAATAACGGTGTTGATATAGTTCGTTAATGAGTACGGGTCGTCTACTGAGATTTGTGTATTTATTCGTTCTCGTTTTAGTTGAGTCGAAAGAAAATAGTAAAGAAAATTCAAGAAAATGAATCAAGATTTATTGGATGAAATATTTTCAAGAAAAATCAAGAAAGAGTTTAAGATTTAGTAATCAAGAAAATGTCCAAAATCAATTTTAATTATCAAGAAAATGAAGAAAAGCTTGTAGGATTCGATAGGAATTAGTAGCAATGATGAATACTAAAAATGACTCATTTTATCTATTGATGAATTATTCTAGAACGATGGCGATGAATGAAGATTAGGGATCTTTTGAAGAAACTAGGGTTTCTCCTTCACTATCCCTTGTCTTTTCATTGATCACCATTCAAATCTATCTTTTAGCAAAGAAAAGCGCCAATCATTTAATCCTAAATTGCAACGAAGTTATCAAGAATGGTGATCTCGCTCCAAATTTGGTCGTTGATGATTTTTTTTCCTAAAGTTCATAATTCTCATAAGACTTAAGATGAGTTTTGGATTTCATCACCATTTGATCTACCAAATTCCTTCGAATCCTTTACGAGCGGAGATTTACTCACGCTTCATGAAAATGGAAGAATCAACAATTAGAAATTTCATAATGTGAAAGTTTAAAGAAAATGAGAATTAACAATTGATCACCTTTATTATTCAACTTCTAATTACACTTTCCTTCAATCCGAGGTTACAAGAATTGCTCTCGATCGCTTCCTTGAAGAGGTAACTATTCCGTCGAATTTCGGTTTGCTCGATCTCCGTGAGACTTGGACCTGACGAGGATCTCGTACTCTTGATGACGATCGGCTTCACGTAAAGGATCTTGAATTTCGTCGCTTGATGTTGTTCTCAACGATTCTTGATTTGGATCTTGATTTGGAATTGAATTAGATTTGGTTTTGGATTGTGTACTAAAATTCAA
Organism: Agapanthus africanus; assembly: GCA_030015575.1. Lineage (NCBI taxonomy): Eukaryota > Viridiplantae > Streptophyta > Magnoliopsida > Asparagales > Amaryllidaceae > Agapanthus > Agapanthus africanus. The sequence goes on along the minus strand of CM057337.1, from coordinate 334,696,623 downwards.
CTACCATCAACCACCTCATTAATGTAGGCTTAGGTCCATTTTTATAGCTCTTCACCAATCTTCCATTAGAAGCTAGGTCAATCTTCCCCAAGAAGCTAGGTAGTTGTAAGGAAACTTCTAGAATAAGCTAGTTATCAAGCTTCCTCAAGAAGCTAGGTTGTTGTAGGGAAGTTTCCAGAACAAGGTTGTTACAATGGAGCGTCCTCAACAAGCTAGGCTGCTGGAATGAAGCTTCTGGAAGGAACTTGTCACCCGATGCCCTAACTCGGCCGCAGATCCACGGCGGATCGGCCTGACTCGGCCACGGATCCGTGGCCGTTTAGTGTGCTTATGGCTTCAATTTTCTTATGTCTTGTGTTGATCTCTCGGTTTATATTCAATATCTGGAATCCTTTTATTTCATCTGAATTTTTGCCAGATTTTATCTCTTTGATTTGCTGTATTTTGTCGGCGAATTTGCGATTCCGATATCCGTCCTGAAATAATTTTCTGCACAAAAATCTCAATGAAGAATGTTGAGATATACAATATCATGCGCGAAATAAAATACAATTTCCCTCCAGAATGTTGATTATAATGTATAACACATGGTAATTGATATTTTCCAGACGAACTTGTAATCTGTGTTATATTTATAACAAACACCCTGAGATGTTTATAAAAGTGTGGAAATTGTTATGTTAAAAATTGCAATATTTTCGACTGAACTAATTCTCCCAAACTTGATTTTGATCGTCTCGAGCAAACTTCTTTTATTCAAGAGAAGGAGAAAATAGAAATAAAAAAACTAACTAGCACACTTTCGTAGGCAACACGATTGCACTGAGCACGTGCAACAAGCCTTTAAAACTCTAGGTGTCCTTAGTAGGAGGAGTGTTGTCTCCTGAGAGTTTTTAGCGGATTGCACCCACAAAATCCTATAATAAAAGGAAGACTGTGAAAATTACATATAAAGATAAGAATTATAAAAGAAAGACTTTGAAAGTCAGAGTTTCCAACTACACTAGTTTTTTGGTTGTCATGAGCCATATCTTAATAGCAATGAAAAGATCTTAGAAATCACATCATCCTTCAATAAAACATCGCCTTTATTCTTCATCCCTACCTTTGTTCCAAACACCGATCATATACCCCTATGTATGTGTAAAAGACATCCCTACACTCGAAGAATTCAATTCAAGCTATCATACTCTTGTCCATCTACCTCAGTACTTTTTAGTCGGTGAATATTTTAGATGGAATCGCTCACACATTTTTCATGCGACCGTTAATACTTCTTGAAGTACTAACCAACTGACTACTCAATGTGCTCACATATTAGGCGTAATTAGTAATTTCCTCGTCTTGCAACACCTAAGGATTAGCAGTGACTCCCAAACCAGTTGGTCTAAAGCACTAGGTGATGAAGCACCTTTGCTATATTTTTTTTATGCTGCCTTGATGATTACAAAACCAGTGTTCATTTTTCTTCACTATTTTAACTTTTATGCTTCATTTATATTTATTCGTGCTTTGGCTTTTAGACAAGAGCATTTCAAGGTATCATCTACTATTCCGAGTTTCAAGACGTGTGAAAGTGTGCATAGTAAGGTATCAACGTTCAAATGTTTGGCTTCCAGACTAAGAATTATTTTTCAGACTTATTTTTATTCTCAGATTAGTGCTAGTTTCGTTTAAGAAAATATCTAACTTTCTTGGTTTTCTTTAACTTTTCCAATCTTTTAAATGTAATTTTTCACTTTCTAATCTTTTATTATAAAAGAATTTTTTTTTTTGAAATTTATTTGTGCTTATCCAAAGTGATGCGTAAATAAGCACAAACCTCCCCCAAACCTGTTTATAGCAGTGTCCTCACTGTTGCCATCTGTTAAATCGCAAAAACCTATAGGTTTGGGAGGAAAGGTTATTAACGGGATAAGAATAAATGAAAGTGAAAATCTTCCCCCAAACTTATTTTTTTTATTTATGTACAATTTTACATATATATATTTTTTATATTTTTATATTTTCTTTCTTTTTTTTATTGACTCACCTCCATTCTAAAGATGAGACAATATTACCGAGACATGGAGGTGAGGTAGAGGAAAATTAGTCATTATAAATCGGCTCCCGTAAAAACAGGAGCTCCTCCGTGGGGTCAGTGGAAAAATACGGTTTTAATCTATGCCCATTCACTTTGAAAATTGTACCGTTTTTCTATTTTCAACTTCAACTGTCCCGTGCGGGTAGACATACCGCGCCACAAATGGTCCTTTCTAACGAGATTTTAGCTTACCCTCATGAAGATGGAGACGGGAATCATAAAGAACTTGTTGTCTTGGGGTAAAAGTTTTTCTCAAAATATTTTTATCATGAAATACCTTAGTCCGATTCTTTACAATCACCGCATTATTGTAAACTTCATCGCGGAGTTCGCTTAGCTCATTTAATTGCAGCTTCCGAAAGTTGTAGCCTTGATTTAAATCGAAGTTAAGTTCTTTAATGGCCCACATTGCTTTATGTTCAATCTCGACAGGAAGGTGACAAGCCTTTCCAAATACTAGGCGATAAAGAGACATACCAAGATCGGTCTTATAAGCGGTACGAAATGCCCAAAGAGCATCCGTCAATTTGGTTGACCAATCTTTACGATTTTTAGCAACTGTCTTCTCCAGAATTAGTTTGATCTGCCTATTGGAAATCTCAGCTTGCCCACTCATTTGGGGATGATAGGGCATGGAAAGTTTGTGGTTGATTGCATATTTCCGCATCAAAGTCTCGAAAGACCGATTACAGAAATGCGTCCCGTTGTCGCTAATGATAGCGCGAGAGTGTCTAAATCGCGAAAAGATATTTTCTTTAAGGAACTTAATGATAACCTTGTTGTCATTAGTGCGACATGGAATAGCTTCCACCCATTTCGAGACATAATCAACCGCTAACAAGATATACCAATTTCCAAAAGATTAGGAAAATGACCCATAAAATCAATACCCCAAACGTCGAAAATTTCGACAACCAAAATCGGTTGAAGTGGCATCTTATTTCTTTTAGAAATCCGACCCGTGTTTTGGAATTGTGGACAGGTTTTGCAATGATCATAAGCATCTTTAAATAAAGCAGTAAAAACCACATTGTAAAACCTTCTCCGCCGTCTTACGTGGACCAAAGTGACCTCAACATGCCTGATCATGACAAAAAGACAAAACACTCTTGAATTTATCATTGGGGACACATTTGCGAATGATTTGGTCAGGACAATACTTAAACAAATAAGGTTCATCCCAGTATACTCGGGATAGAAATCGATAATTGTCTTGTTTAGACCATTCGTTAGGAATAAGTCCCATTGCAAGATAATTCACAATATCCACGAACCAAGGTTCGCCGGATACGGTCAAGAGCCGTTCGTCCGGGAAAGAGTCGTTAATTGGCAAGGTCACAATAGGTAAAGAAGAGATGTGCGACAGATGGTCGGCTACTACGTTTTCACATCCTTTCTTATCTCGTATGACAAGATCAAATTCTTGTAATAATAGGATTCAACGTATTAACCTGCCTTTAGCATCCTTCTTCGATAAAAGATGTTTTAGGGCGGAGTGATCAGTGTAAACCACAATAGGTGAGCCAATCAAGTAAGGCCTGAATTTTTCTAATGCAAATACAACTGCCAAGAGTTCTTTCTCGGTAGTTATATAATTAATTTGGGCATCATTCAGGGTCTTACTTGCATAATAAATCACATGTAGCGTCTTATCAATGTGTTGTCCTAAGACTGCACCAACAGCAAAATCTGATACATCACACATTAGCTCAAACGGGTGGTTCCAATCAGGAGATGATAGAATGGGGGCTGTAGTGAGAGATCTTTTAAGTGATTCAAAAGCGGTCTCACAGTCCGAATCATAGTGAAATGTTGTATCCTTGGCCAAGAGAAGAGTTAAAGGTTTAGTAATTTTGATAAAATCCTTAATGAATCTCCTATAAAATCCTGCATGACCAAGGAAAGATCGTATATCTTTGACGCATTTAGGATGAGAAAGGTTATGAATGACATCTATTTTAGCTCTGTCGACCTCAATGCCTTTCCGTGAAATGACATGTCTGTCACGCCCCGCTTCCCGGTATACGGACAGAGGACGCGACGAGGCCGCTACGTATTTACTGTGAAGTAAATACGCTAAGCGTATCTAAGTAATATAAGAGTAAATACACAAGAGACAAGATATAATAAAATAATATTAAAAATAATGTGGGGTATAGGATTTGAACTCTGGTGGCTTGGTTCAGCAGTGCAAGATATTACCAATGAACTACAAGCTCCTGCTTACTATTAAAAAGCAAAACAAACTTATATCTTGTGCTCAGGCAAAAATACCCCTTTCTGTATTTTTTTTTGAAAAATTGTACAGAAAGTTTGGGGTTATTACAATGTCCAAGCACAATATCCTCTTGGACCATGAAATGCCATTTTTCCCAATTCAAAGTTAAGTTCTTATCTTTACAACGAGTAAGAACTGCGTCAAGATGAGATAGGCAATCATCAAAAGAGTCCCCGAATATCGAGAAATCGTCCATGAAAATCTCCAGAAAATTCTCGACCATGTCCGAGAATATCCTTATCATACACCGCTGAAATGTAGCGGGAGCATTGCATAACCCAAAGGGCATGCGTCTATAAGCAAAAGTACCGAAAGGACAAGTAAATATGGTTTTATCTTGATCCTTTTTGGCAATAGGGACCTAGTTATAGCCAGAATATCCGTCCATGAAACAATAATAGTCATGTCCAGCTAATCGTTCCAACATCTGGTCAATAAAAGGTAGAGAGAAGTGATCTTTCCTTGTTGCGGCATTGAGTTTTCTGTAATCAATACATACACGCCACCCAGTTTGAGTGCGTGTCTGGATCAACTCATTAGCCTCATTAGTTATGACCGTGATGCCAAATTTCTTAGGGACTGCATGAATAGGACTTACCCATTGGCTATCAGAGATTGGGTAAATGATACCACTATCAAGGCATTTGACGATTTCTTTCTTTACTGCCTCCTTCATGACGGGATTTAACCGTCTTTATGGTTCTCGGGTTGGCTTGGCTTCATCCATCAAATGTATATGATGTTCAACAATCAAGAGACTAATCCCTTTGATGTCAGCCATTGTCCACCCAAATGCTTGCCGATTAGATCTCAAGACCATCAAAAGAGCGTTCTCTTGCTCTAAGGCTAGAGAAACGGATATGATCACGGGCAAAGACTCATTCTCACCTAAATATGCATATTTAAGGTGAGAAGGTAACAATTTAAGATCTAATGTCGGCGGAGAGACAATAGAAGGCGGGGTAAGTGAATGACATTCGGATTCTCGAAGAAGTTCATAGCCTGTAAAGGATACAGACTCGGAAAGTGTGTCTGACTTTTGTGATGAGTCAGAAAGTTCAAACTCAGGGGTGGACTCGTCAAAAGTGTCCTCACTATGATGTGCAAGATCAAACAATGATGTGCTAATGTCGTCGAGATCATCAAAGCAAAGTTCATCAACCTTGCAGCTTTCGGGAGCTATCTCGTGGACAGAACAGACATCAAGAATATGAACAGAGGGTTTAGTTGGCTGACTTCCTAACTTGTAAATATTAAGCTCAATTGTCATTTTCCCGAAGGTTAGGTTCATAGAACCGTTACAGCAATTAATGACAGCATTAGAAGTGGCTAAGAAGGGTCGACCAAGAATCACCGGAATTTGGTTCCGTGGGTTTGCTACAGGCTGTGTATCTAAGACAATAAAGTCCACAGGGAATATAAATTCCCCGACTTTTATCAACACGTCCTCGAGCTCACCCCTAGATTTGGTGATGGATCGATCTGCCATCTGGAGAGTACAATGAGCGGGTTTCAACTCTCCAGTCCCTAACTGCTCATAGACAGAGTATGGAAGCATGTTAACACTAGCGCCGAGGTCGAGTAAAGCACGGTTAATATTTTTACCCCCAATAGAAATAGAGATTGTAGGACATCCAGGCTCCTTACGTTTCTTTGGTAATTGTGGGATAAAAGCTGTGCTAACATTATTCGTCATGAATACCTTTTTGGGCACTTGAGTCTTCCTCTTCCTAGTGCACAAGTCCTTAAGGATTTTCGTATAAGCCAGAACTTGTTGTATAACATTTAAGAGAGGGATATTTATGTTAACCTGTTTAAACATTTCCATAATCTTCTCCATTTGTGCACTTGGTTTGTTTCCCCTTAACCGATTTGGATTAGGAGCTTTAGCAATAAGAGCTGGGTCTGACATTGGAGAAGGTCGTGTGGGTGGAACAGATCCCAGAATTAGAGCGGGGATCGTTGTTGGTTGACTGGAAGAAGTGTGTTGAGGGTTCGAGCCTTGAGGAAAACGGAGAATAGGCTCGGAAGAAAGTGGAGTAGATGAAGTAGGATCAGAAGTGGAAGTGGAAGCCGGGGTGTCATTGATAGATTCATCATTATCAATATCAATCTGTTCACCGACTTGATTATTCAGCACTCTTCCGGATCTCAACGTTGTAATGGAATTCACATTGTAGTGTTGTGAGTGTCCAGGATTCGCTAGGGGTTGAGATGGAACTTTCCCTTTCTCTCTAGCACTCATTTCGGCATTTAATCGTGCAATTTGTGCTTCTATCGATTTAATACTCTCACCGTGGGAGGCGGAGTTCTTCTTTATATCATCGATAGAAGACCTTATATCAGCCGACACTTGGATGGAATGTTTCATAAACAAATCCAAGGTTCGTTCGAGTGAAGAGGAATTATTATACGGTGCAGAAGTGTTGGCCGGATTTTGAAAATTTTGTGGTTGAAAAGGGTGCTGACTCAGTTGTAGTGGTTGCTGTTGTTGTAGAGGGACCTTTTGAAAGTTATTTTGGTTTGGAACCGTATTTTGAGTTTGATGTTGGTTCCAAGAAAAATTAGGGTGATTCCTCCATCCCTGATTATAAGTGGAAGAATAAGGATCGTTTCTAGATCGTTGCTGAAAAACAGCATTAGTGTGTTCATGACCTTGAAACGGAGAATGAAAAGGGCATTCTTCCGTCAAATGTGATGGATCGGAACAGCATCCACACACTGTTTTAGGGAGTGTGGCCTGATTTAGGGAGACTAATAAAAATTTGTGTTCCATAGCTTCAAGTTTCTTTTGCATTGCTGTCATTTCAGGTTTGACTGCTATGGAAACATCAAGTTGATGGATACCGCCCCTAGATGATGGTTGACTAACACTCTCCTATTGCAAAGTTTTTTCAGCAAAATCTTCTAAAAATTTCCAAGTTTCACCATCGTTTTTAGACATGAAATTACCTTGACACATGGATTCAAGCATCTGCTTTATTGTTGGATTAATGCCCTCATATATGATTCGGCACAGATCCCATTTATGAATTCCGTGATGAGGATATTGGACTAGTAGATCTTTGAACCGTTCAAAACACTTCCAAAATTGTTCATTGGGAAGTTGGGTAAATTGATTGATTTCGCTACGAACACGGGCGGTCTTATGATTGGGATAAAATTTCTTAACAAATGCTATGACGAATTCATCCCAGTTTGAAATAGAGTGTGCAGCTGTGTTATAAAGCCATTTTTCGGCTAAATCGCATAAATTGAACGGGAGAAGACGTAAACGCATAGTATCCACAGAAAGTTGTGAAGTGCCCATCATAGCACATACATTTTCAAATTTGGTAATAAAATCGTATGCGTCTTCAGACTCGAGACCGTGAAATTTAGGTAAAACATTGATATAATAAGGTTTGATTTCGAAGTTATCCCCATTGGCTGGTGGAATAGAAAGACAAGTAGAAAGAGGACCACGTATAGGGTAGCATCTCTCTTGGAGAGACATACGCGGTAGATTCTGTGCACCTGCGGGTGGTGGCAAAGTGGTGTTAAAATTTGATGGAGATCCGTCCATCTCGGTGGATGTGGTGAGTGGTGAGGAAAAAGAAGATGTAGAATTACCGACTTCAGAGTCGATAAGAGGAACGCGGACAAGACGGGCACTAGAATCCCGTGTCCAGTCGAGCATGCACTAAATGGTTTAGCACGCAGCGTTTGTGATAATTAAAGAAAGTGGTTTGTTTTATGGTTTGTTTTGAAAAAGACGGATTTAGAAAAAAAATCACAACAAAAATGCACAATCAACCCTAGATCTACGGTCACTTAGGTCAAGTCACTAGACCGCTCCTAGACTTCCAGAAGACAAATCGCAGGATAAATCCTCTACTATCTATTTATCCCTCCTGTGCCCAGGTAAGTGCCAGGTAAGTTGAAGGTATCCGCTACGTAAGTAGCGGGCCTAATTAAGTAACCACTTGCTTTAGACAACTTACCTTAGACACCACAAAAGAAATGCGGATAAGCAATAGATTACCCACGACCTTCTTCCGTCGTAATTGAGCGCGACGGTCCTTAGAGTCTTATCTAGATATTTTTTAGTTAATGAGGGTGATGCGGATGCTAGTTTTGTGATTTTTGGGACTTAGAAAGGTAATGAAATCCCCACCTAATCTGAATTTGGTCTTTGCTCCTTAATTTCCGTATTACAATATGAACAAACAACCAATATCAAAACACGCAACAATTTTTTTTAAGCGCGGTGAATTTTTACAAAGAATCCTGCAGAAAAGTTGTTATTGGACAGATCAGAGGAGAGATAAAAAAGTAGAAAATATACCACAGAGAGCAGAAACCCTAACTCGTCAAGAATGCCGCGGTTCCGCTGCCAATACCTGCTTCTCGCCGCGGTTCCACGGTCAGTTGAACGGTTCTTTGAACGAAATTTTGTACTGCTGCTCTCTTTGCTCTTCTGTCCTAAATGAAATGATCTGAATAATTTTCTCCCTGCTGCAGTGATTCCAGATTTCTTTACAAAATTCACAACTAATCGTTAAGCACACGATGTGATTTTGATTCAAATTTTTGATGGAATAATAATATTTCAACTCAAATAGTAAGAACGAACAAATTACGCACGGATCCCGGCAACGGCGCCATTTGATTGGATAAGGTGATTCCGTCGTTTGATAAGAAAAGTATAATCACAATCAAAGAATTTATAACCGCAATCAATAACGGTGTCGATGTAGTTCGTTAATGAGTACGAGTCGTCCACTGAGATTCGTGTATTTATTCGTTCTCGCTTTAGTTGAGTCGAAAGAAAATAGTAAAGAAAATTCAAGAAAATGAATCAAGATTTATTGGATGAAATATTTTCAAGAAAAATCAAGAAAGAGTTTAAAATTTAGTAAGCAAGAAAATGTCCAAAATCAATTTTAGTTATCAAGAAAATGAAGAATAGCTTGTAGGATTCGATAGGAATTAGTAGCAATGATGAATACTAAAAATGGCTCATCTTATCTATTAATGAATTATAGCTAGAACGATGGCGATGAATGAAGATTAGGGGTCTTTTGAAAAAACTAGGGTTTCTCCTTCACTATCCATTTTCTTTTCATTGATCACCATTCAAATCTATCCTTTAGCAAAGAAAATCATCAATCATTTAATCCCAAATTGCAACGAAATTATCAAGAACGGTGATCTCGCTCCAAATTTGGTCGTTAACGATTTTTTTCTTAAAGTTCATAATTCTCATAAGACTTAAGATGAGTTTAGGATTTCATCACCATTTTATCTACCGAATTCCTTCAAATACTTTACAAACGGAGATTTACTCACGCTTCATGAAAATGGAAGTATCAACAATTAGAAATTTCATAATGTGAAAGTTTAAAGAAAACGAGAATTAACAATTGATCACCTTTATTATTCAACTTCTAATTACACTTTCCTTAATCCGAAGTTACAAGAATTGCTCTCTTGAAGAGATAACTATTACGTCGAAATTCGCTTTGCTCGATCTCCGTGAGGCTTGGACCTGTCGAGGATCTCGTGATCTTGATGACGATCAGCTTTGCGTAAAGGATCTTGAATGTCGTCGCTTGATGTTGATCTCAACGATTCTTGATTTGGATCTTAATTTGGAATTGAATTGGATTTAGTTTTGGATTGTGTACTAGAAATCAACTACCATCAACAACCTCGTTAATGTAGGCTTAGGTCTCTTTTTATAGCCCTTCACTAATCTTCTACTAGAAGTTAGGTCAATCTTCCCCAAAAAGCTAGGTAGTTGTAGGGAAACTTCTAGAATAAGGTAGTTATCAAGCTTCCTCAAGAAGCTAGGTTGTTGTGGGGAAGTTTCCAGAACAAAGTTGTTACAATGGCACGTCCTCAACAAGCTAGGCTGCTGGAATGAAGCTTCTGGAAGGAAATTGTCACCCGATGCCCTAACTGTAAGTCTATGGTAACGCCCCGGCCGTCTAACAGACGCCAATATGCGGAACAAAAACTTTTACGACTGGCGCTATCGCATACTATAACCCGGATCTGCCATTAAAGCTAAACTAACATAGTGTGAAGAGGGTAGAATTGTTATACCGAACGATCCGAGTCCTTCGGTCTTTAACCATCATCCCACGCTTTATTGCAGCGGCTTCGATCTTCTGAAACTCCAGTCTCGTCGTCCAGGTAGCACCACGTCGACGGATCTTTAAACGGGCTCCCACCTCTGAACCGAGGCAACTCGATCGTCAAGTTTACTAAAAAAGACGACCAAGATTGATGTAGAGAATGAGTAGAACACTTTGTCTCGTTACGTCCAAGGCTATGGACGAACGGTTATGGAAGTTGCCTTTTGGATCGATATGAAATGAGAAATGTAGTATACTAATTTCCATGAACCAAAATCCTTAATATTTTCAAATGAAATCTCTAATCTTTCCCACAAGAGGGGGCCGGCCATATATAGGAGAGGGAGAGTGAGTGTAGGAGGGAAAAACTTGGTGACCATAAGCATTCATACTTATCACAACCATTAAAGAAAGAATGAGTCATGTATGAACACATTAAATGCACCATTAAAGCACCATTAATGAACAAATGAGTCACAAGCCTAATCACCACTTCTAGAACCTTCTAGAAGCATGACTCACCCTCAAGACGAAAAGACAAATCCGTATTTAACCGAATGTTAAATACGGGTGATAGAAAACTGGAAACTGGCAACTTCCAAAAGTGATCCTGAAACGAATTTCAGGATAACCCCGTAACGGTATAAACATACCCGCATTTGTATTACGACCAAATACAAATGCAACTGAGACAAAGATATTATATCTACACTGTATAATACTCGGATCCGGCTTAAACCAAAGCCCACCAGTATTATCTGCCCGAAAAATGACACGTGCGAAAACGCACGTGCTTTTTCCGAACCCTGCCATAATACCATACGGCATCTACAACGTTTCGCCCGAACTTGGGAAAGTGTCTGTGGGGGACTCTAATGACTCATCAACACACTGGCACTGGGTATAACCACTAGCACGTCAGAGGTACAAGCTATACGTAACGGTTGCCTATGTATTGATTGGAAGGGAAGCTGACGAGCGAACTCGTCCAGAAACCCTACTGAGCCTGACAGTGACAATATCCGTACAGTCCGGAATATTCGTCTATGAGTATTGCATATTAGGCCTAGGGGGTCGGTAAAAGTCAGACCCCCAATAGCTGCATAAGTCGTGTTAGAGAGCAGCCCAGAACACCCTGAGATACTACTGGTATACCTACCAGTATATCTCGATTACCCTGGCCAGGGATTTCGTGTAATGGGTCTCCTAAACACAGCGCGATCTCACCCCCAATACCGGGAGAGACGAATCCCCTGCCGATCCGCTCACTTGCCTCCAATGTGGCTCGGGACTGTACCCAAAATATACCTGTTTGCACGACTCCTTTGACCCGTGGTAGGGTATAAATCAAAGCACAGTGGGAACTCACACGAGACAAATGACGACCTCAGGTCGATGAACTAACCTGTACACATGTCACTAGGGAACTGCTATCTGACGATATGTATAATACCAACTAGCATGTTCCCGGCGAGTCCTGTCCGGTGTACTCATAACCCAATGAGCATCTGTATACATCTTAGGTGATCCAACTGACACCAGTGGCTTGTGAGACCGGCCACCGCCCCTCGTCGGGGTCTCGAATGTATACACTAGTCTACTCTGGAGTATCGATGCCATGTCTCGAAACTCCCACGACTGGAACACTTTAAGGATGCGCTTATAGACCCCAGCTCCAACATATATGATCGCCATCACACTGCTGGTACTCAAGCAAGAATCATATGGGCTCTATCAACATCTACATGATGATAAAGACAAACCAGATAGCATACTATCATCTCGAGTAAGACTGTTCTATCGGTATAGGTCCTCCCTCAATCATTGCAATCACGTACCTGCGATCCAATAATTGACTTAGGGGCACTATATCCAACAATCTCCCATTTGCACTTAAGACTAATTATTGCGATGTCGTGTACTCACAGCTCGTGTGATACCGAACATACAACTCCTCTACTAATCAGTTTCACAAAACTCGTTTGCAAAACTATTGTGTTCGAGAAATAGCCTCAGTGAGTGGATCCGCTTCGGTGTTTCTTTCTGTATCTATCTATATCTCAACCTCACGGAGAAAACCATCTCCCGAATTGAGTAATACCTGTCTTAGAATAAGTCTGGATATCTGATGGGACCTAGTTCATAAATGAACTACAAATCCAAACTTCTTAGACTGTATTGATAACTGAAACTAATCAATGTCCAGCACTATGCCTCCCACAGTATCCTCTTGGACCACCTGTCCATAATACTGTCCCTCGTCTGAGGGAAAACTATAACTCTGACAATCACTCTGTCATACATGTCACCTTTGAAGCCTGGAATAATAACCGTCTCCCGAAGGAGGCTGCCGTCATCAAATCTGTAGAACATGTACTTATGTTCTATAACTGCTTCCGTATGTTTCTTCAGGATTGGATTAATATAAACTTATCGCATCTAGTGCAATAACGACATCTGGTGTGGTACTTGACATCTCACGATTGACTCAATTGCCTAAGCAAGTGATCTGCCAATCATGCACGTCCCTCTCCCCTTTAGTCTGTAAGACACCTTTAGAGAGGGTGACTCCATCACCTGCAGGTACACCACCATGCCAGGAGTCATCTATTCTAAAATACTATTAGAATACTGTCAAAGTACCCACATTGGGAAACTACCCAAATCTAGATCTAAAACCATAGATCTAGTAACCAGAATGTCAGATATTATATCCATATCCTTTGTGGAGAAACAACTGTGTGACGACCACAGTACAACCGATCGTAGTATAGGAATTTTACTTCCTACTCTGTGTATGTCATCCGAATACCAGGACATCACACCCTACTACCTTCTTAACAGATCCATCCCCTATTCTGATGAAGTCAAACCCATGACTTGTCACATCAAAAATTAGATGATCTATCTCCGCTATAATTGCTCAAGTCTATAAATAGACATAAGCTACTTTCCCACTATGCTTCCGCTGCTCCCACTGACTACGACAACCCTCTGGCAGAATGATATATACGTACACTTCTAAAACTAGTTTAGAACAACGCTATACTTATCCTCCTGCCGGGTCTCATAGTCTGAAACAACAGTAGTGTCAAGTCTGGGTAAACAAGAACTTCCCTGTCACCGTCCTTGAGGCTACCGGAGTACCTCTCGGGTGTCTGAGGTTACCCACCATATCTGCGGAGTGGCTATTGGAATGTCAAACCTGATTGAATATATAGGTTCTATTAAATTTTTCGTAATCGTTTGCGGTTCTGGAATCACTTCCAGTTCTACCATACTCCCACTATTGTTTTCTAAAAAAATCCATTTTACTAAAACTGTGGCGAGTCTAGAACAATATCACTATTGATCTTCCAGATGGTAGAAAATCAACCCTCGTCAAAGCCAGGGTCAACCCACAAACTCCCATTACAGAAACGTGCCTTTAATTATCCAGTGTCTGCTTTTAAGCATAAGCTGGGCAACTCCCCTTACCTTAACATCGTTAAGATATGAAGCAATCTATATCTAATATAAAAACATAGGCACTTATTTAATTGGAACCAGATTCAAATCCTGCAGCTGTCTCCAGTGCATATCAACTTAATGGAGAGAGGCTAATCAGCATTACTCAACTTAGGAATACATCCAATTATGAGTAACCTGAAAGAGAAAACAAGTTTCTCAAAACCATTACTATCATCTGAATACCAATCATAAGAATCTACATTTTCGATTTCTTTGAAGAATCCCGATACTTGTGACACCTGGTTCTCTACTTTATTCCTATACCCACAACTTCTCAATACTTAGACATTGTATTTCTACGAAACACTTGTCTAAAAACTAGAGAAGTCACAAGTAAATAGAATATAGTACGAGGACCAACCCTTTTGTCCTGATGGACACTGGACAACATACAATACTCCGTATAAGTCCGCTAAGTTTAATAACTCAAAACCTGTGCGTCGTAGGTTGAAAAATTGTCCCCAGGCGATTTCCTCAAAATATCACCGATTACAACGAATTCCGATATAATGAGGATGATCACCTAATTCCCAATAACTTACTCCCACTTATTATCTGTAAAACTATACAGATGTGAGAATGAAACCTGGTAAATACATACCCTGGAGTAAGTATCTAATCGGGAAATCAGTTTTCTTTTAACAATGCACAGTGAAACTGAAACATGAAAATGTTTCGTAGGGGTATCCTGGTATTCTTAGTAATGCCTCTTCCATAATCCAATTCATGACTGTAACCGTATATTTCTTTTCCATCTCTCCAAGTCCCTTTATTTGTCTTTAGTCATTACCATCTGTACACCATTGCTAGGCTAAGTGGTTTTCTTCCTTCCCTACCGTTCGGCACCAGCCTATGATTTGGAAGAAGAATATCCAGTAAGCATAATAGGTGTACCCTCCTTAACCTAGGAGTACTCGCAACTTGAGAGAAGGTGATGATAAAAGACAACTGAATAAACCTTATTCCTGTTTCTCCTGAACCAGAATCCATCCTCGAAAAAATATCCTTCGAGTTCGTATATAATCATACGATGGATTTATCCAATGGAATTGGATGTTCGTAGTGATACGGGTTGTTCTGGAGAAATTAAAGGTGATGTAGGAGTGGCGATGAAGTACGCGGTTTGGTCGTGAATGATAGCAGTCGCAATTTACTTTGCCCTCTTTCTAATTCCTTTATTTGTCTTTACATATTACCTTCTGCACACCCTACTTAGGCCAATTGGTTTTCTTCATTCCCTACCTTTCGGCACTTGCCTATAGTTTGGAATAAGACTATCCAATAAGCGTAATAGGTGTACTCTCCTAAACCAAGGAGCCCTCGCAACCTGAGAGAAGGCGATAATAAAAGACAACTGAATAAACCAATTCTATTTCTCCTGAACCTGGATCCATCCTCGAAGAAGTCCCTTCGAGTTCGTATATAACCATACGATGGATCTATCCAATGGAAGTGGATATCCATAGTAATACGGGGTGTTCTGAGAAATACAAAGGGTAAAAGAAGGAGCAGCAATGACTTATGCAACTCGGACAATCCAAAAGCCAGTATGTTAAGAATGTTCGGTCAACTTGGTCACTGAGTTATAGTTTAGGGTCGATCAAAGGTCGCTGCCAAAGAGAGAGGGAAAAGAAACACTCTGCGTGCACTCTAACCTAGATCAGAATGGTTATCAATTTATCTAATTAGGAAACCTCCCACTCTAATCTCAAATTCTCCTCCAAACCTGAAAGAAGAATTAGTCGGGATCACCCGAAGAGTAAACCAACTCATCAGTGAGAATCGGGATCCAACTCTCATCGCATGCTAACGTGACGGTATCCACTCACGTTATCACACTCCAGAAGGTATGCTCAAGTTTTGCAAGTTTCCTGTATGTTTGAAACTCCCGATATAATTTTTATCCCATGCTTTTATGACCTTGACGTAGGCCAACAAATCATAAGCCACATGTCAAGTTCTACCCGTCGTTGTCCTGATTAATTTAGGTCATCGTACATGCCCTTGACGTAGGCCAACAAGGCTGTACGTCTGTCCTAAACTAATGCATCTATCTATGCTACAAATGAATACCCCAGCAGCTACCAAACACTATGCCTTGACGTAGGCCAACAAACATAGCTTGAATACTACTGACTATCCATAAGAAACGACGGAGGATTGCGGCTGGGTTTTGGCGAAAAACCTTTAACGTAATGAACTTGATCTCGTTGAAGGAACCTGATAGCTTTTTGTAAAAATATAGTGACGAAAACCTTTTGCTAAAGAAGTCACTCCCGGTGAAGGGATCTCGGCTCTTTCCTCGTGAAATGAGGTGCAGGATATTCTAACTGAATACCGCGATGCAAAGCAACTTGTAATCGACTATATTTTAAATTATTACCCTGACGCAAACTTCTGCCCAAGGGGTCACTCCCGATGAAGGGATCTCGGCCCTCGCCTCGTCGAATGAGGTGCAGGATATTCTAACTGAATACCGCTATGCAAAACAAAAGGAAACGTCTTTGTAATTTGTTCCAACAACATCAAATATAGGTTTGTTTTATCCTTGCATTGATAAGAATCAATGCAGTCCCATCAATCAATCACACCAGAAAAGAACGAAAATAAAATGTACGTATATGCCATCCGCATTCGTCACTGGGTCCCGTCATCACCCGTTAGGTTACTTAACTAACGACAGAGCGGGGGCTGGACTAGCGCGGGTGTAAAACATATACAACATCTAATAGTATATATACTAATATACAATAATCGCTCCAGGCGTGATAATATGCAACATTACAGAAAAGTAATAAGCATCACAGAATAATACAGATAATCTGGGATCCCCGGGTTTCACAGAGCCGCTACTGAAACCCGACGTTCCCCTGGTCGTGTGGATAGCCTGTGTAATGAAACCTAGACCCCTACGGGTGCGGCAAGTTACCCGCCAAAACCTGAAGCGAGGTAGTCCCCACCGCATAGTGAATGGAACACCCGGCACTTCACGGAATCCGGTAAATTGTGCACCCCTCCTTGGGTCAACCTGTACTCCGTACGAGTGCGGCGAATAGTCTGCCAATTCTAGAGTGAGGCCCCTCTGCCTCTCAAAGCCATGAGATACGGACCCGTTGCCCTCCAGAACCCGGCTATCCGTGCACTCCGTCGCGGGGTAAACCTAGTACAGAAATAAATATATACAACGGGTACATCGACCTCAGCCCGGTCGTGCCCCAAAAGAATATTATACAAACAGGCAGTGACGGCAGTCCACATGTTGGACGCTCGCCCCGCAATATCAAATGTACAAATAAATCCAAACAGCACTACCATTGCACACTGCTATCCACCACGACAAATCCGCAACATCACAGCACAACACAGAACATCAACGTGAATGTCACGTTCGCAAATCCGTCTAAAAGGACTATAGCAATTAGACGCAATTTACCGCTCAAATGACATTCTCGGTCGGAGATATAATATAAGTACTGCATACTAACAAGTTTAAAATTTCGATCGACCAAACTTCCCGAAGTAGGCCCCACTTACATCTGGTGTACAGTAACAAAATATGGGCCCAAAAGACATATACCAAAAACCATAATTTCCCATGGTAAACTCACTGAAAAAATTTGGCGCACTGTTCCCACAAAAGCGCGGCAGATCAGCGGCCAAACCCTGGTTTGGGCCGTGGATCCGCGGCCGTTTTGTGGGATCACGTGACCAAATTTCACCAGTGTGCTAAGAATAGCCTGCTTAGTTTTCTGTGATATGTCAAATAATTTTTAAACCAGATTAAAAATCGACAGAAACTTTGAACAGAAAATTGTAGTTTCGCGAAAATCCGTTCGATCGATATTTTAAACGCGTTAGCACAAGTTAGTATAGCTTAATGGTGAGGCTCTCATACCACTGTAAGTCTACGGTAGCGCCCCGGCCGTCTAACAGACGCCAATATGTGGAACAAAAATTTTTACGACTGGCGCTATTACATACTATAACCCGGATCTGCCATTAAAGCTAAACTAACATAGTGTGAAGAAGGTAGAATTGTTATACCGAACGATCCGAGTCCTTCGGTCTTTAACCATCATCCCACACTTTGTTGCGGCGGCTTCGATCTTCTGAAACTCCAGTCTCATCGTCCAGGTGGCACCACGTCGACGGATCTTTAAACGGGCTCCCGCCTCTGAACCGAGGCAACTCGATCATCAAGTTTGCTAAAAGAGACGACCAAGATTGATGTAGAGAATGAGTAGAACACTTTGTCTCGTTACGTCCAAGGCTATGGACGAACGGTTATGGAAGTTGCCTTTTGGATCGATATGAAATGAGAAATGTAGTATACTAATTTCCATGAACCAAAATCCTTAATCTTTTCAAATGAAATCTCTAATCTTTCCTACAAGAGGGGGCCGGCCATATATAGGAGAGGGAGAGTGAGTGTAGGAGGGAAAAACTTGGTGACCATAAGCATCCATACTTATCACAACCATTAAAGAAAGAATGAGTCATGTATGAACACATTAAATGCACCATTAAAGCACCATTAATGAATAAATGAGTCACAAGCCTAATCACCACTTTTAGAACCTTCTAGAAGCATGACTCACCCTCAAGACAAAAAGACAAATCCGTATTTAACCGAATGTTAAATACGGGTGATAGAAAACTGGAAACTGGCAACTTCCAAAAGTGATCCTGAAACGAATTTCAGGATAACCCCGTAACGGTATAAACATACCCGCATTTGTATTACGACCGAATACAAATGTAACTGAGACAAAAATATTATATCTACACTGTATAATACTCGGATCCGGCTTAAACCAAAGCCCACCAGTATTATCTGCCCGAAAAATGACACGTGCGAAAATGCACGTGCTTTTTCCGAACCCTGCCATAATACCATACGGCATCTACAACGTTTCGCCCGAACTTGGGAAAGTGTCTGTGGGGGACTCTAATGACTCATCAACACACTGGAACTGGGTATAACCACTAGCACGTCAGAGGTACAAGCTGTACGTAACGGTTGCCTATGTATTGATTGGAAGGGAAGCAGACGAGCGAACTCATCCAGAAACCCTACTGAGCCTGACAGTGACAATATCCGTACAGTCCGGAACATTCGTCTATGAGTATTGCATATTAGGCCTAGGGGTCGGTAAAAGTCAGACCCCCAATAGCTGCACAAGTCGTGTCAGAGAGCAGCCCAGAACACCCTGAGATACTACTGGTATACCTACCAGTATATCTCGATTACCCTGGCCAGGGATTTCGTGTAATGGGTCTCCTAAACACTGCGCGATCTCACCCCCAATACCGGGAGAGACGAATCCCCTGCCGATCCGCTCACTTGCCTCCAATGTGGCTCGGGACTGTACCCAAAATATATCTGTTTGCACGACTCCTTTGACCCGTGGTAGGGTATAAATCAAAGCACAGTGGGAACTCACACGAGACAAATGACGACCTCAGGTCGATGAACTAACCTATACACATGTCACCAGGGAACTGCTATCTGACGATATGTATAATACCAACTAGTATGTTCCCGGCGAGTCCTGTCCGGTGTACTCATAACCCAATGAGCACCCGTATACATCTTAGGTGATCCAACTGACACCAGTGGCTTGTGAGACCGGCCACCGCCCCTCGTCGGGGTCTCGAATGTATACACTAGTCTACTCTGAAGTATCGATGTCCTGTCTCGAAACTCCCACGATTAGGGACACTTTAAGGATGTGCTTATAGACCCCAGCTTCCACATATATGATCGCCATCACACTGCTGGTAGTCAAGCAAGAATCATATGGGCTCTATCAATATCTACATGATGATAAAGACAAACCAGATAGCATACTATCATCTCTAGTAAGACTGTTCTATCGGTATAGGTCCTTCCTCAATCATTGCAATCACGTACCTGCGATCCAATAATTGACTTAGAGGGCACTATATCCAACACTAACTCGGCCGCGGATCCGCGGCGGATCAGCCTGACTCGGCCGCAGATCCGTGGCCGTTTGGTGAGATTATTACTTCATTTTTCTTGTGTCTTCTGGTGTTGATCTATGAGTATTCAGGTGATATCTGAAATCTTCTTATCTCTTCTGAATCTCTGTCAGATTTTAACTTTTTGATTTCCTGTATTTTGTCGGCGAATTTACGATTCCGATATCTGTCCTGAGATAATTTTCTGCATAAAATCTCAATAAAGATTGTTGAGATATACAATATCATGCGTGAAGTAATAAACACACAATTTCCTTCCAAAATGTTGATTATAATGTATAACACGTGGTGTTTGATATTTTCCAGATGAACTTGTAATACGTGTTATATTTATAACAAACATCCTTAGATGAATAGAAAAGTGAGAAAATTGTTATGTTAAAGATTGCAATATTTTCGACTGAACAATGGGTATCTTTCTTCTTCCTCTCTGTTGGCTGGATCTTGGGGGAAAAGGGGAGGCGCGACTTAAAATGTTCCCTTTTAGGGATTTGATGGCAGATCCGAGCTCCCCTTCAAGGGTTTTATGGTGAAAAACTATTTATTTTTGAAAAAAGAAGGGTTAAACTCTTGATTTAATTCAAAAGAAGAGAAGAAGGTTTAGAATCTTGAGAAAGGAGGAGGTACAAACCCTAGTTTTTTTAGAGAGAGAGTTATTATTGATTTTTTCATCATATTGCCTTTATAGGCTACACATTTTACATATAGCCCCTTGGACTTTACCAAATGACGCTTGTGCCACCCCATGCCTTATATGCTTGTTTTTTTATACATAAGCCATGGGTTTTACAAAATTTCGACTTTCTGCCCATTTACATACATTTATTTCTAAAAAAAGAATTACATTAAAACTAATTTATGACTTCATTCCTTTTGTCATGGGGCCAGTCCCTTCCATGCATGGTTCTGACCTGGGTTTGGGCCTACTTGGCTCGGGGCTGACTTTGATTTTGACTTGGTCAACCGGGGTGTAAATTTTGACCCCAACACAGATCATGTATTCTATTCCTGTTTTAATGCTCAATCAGACGCAAAAAGTATTTGGTATCTAGATAGTGATTGCAGCGATCATATGACAGAAAATAAAGCATATTTGTCAGTTTAAACGGAGAGATTGATTCTCAGATAAAGCTCGGTGATGGAAATCTGCATAAAGCCGAAGAAAAAAAGAGATAACTGTGCAAATAAAGGAAGGTAACAGTTTATTTCAGATGTTCTTCATATTCCAGAACTAAAAAAAATTGCTTAGTGTGAGACAATTAATTCAAAAGGATATCTAGTAAACTTTGTGAAAGATGAATATGCGAATATTGATATAAACACAATGGCTAAAATTAAAATGTCACCAAATAAAGTTTTTCCTTTAATAATGTCATTAAGAATCTTTCACTAAAATCTGCAGAAAACAATGATCTTTATTGTGGTATTTGAAATTTAGCCATTTAAATTTTAGAAATCTCAGTTTACTTAAAAACAAAGAATATGATTATTGGTCTTCCACAAATAACTAAGAAAAAATTTGTGAAGGATGTATTTAGAGCAAAATGCATCGACTCCCATTTACAAAAATATCTTGGAGGGCCAAAGCCCCGTTAGAACTTATGCGTGCCGATGTATGTGGTTCTACTCAATTTCATCATTTAGTAATAAAAGATATTTCCTACTATTTGTCGATAATTATAGTAGAATGATGTGGGTTTATTTTCTTAAAGAAAAATCCGAAGTCTTTTCTATATTTGTTCAATTCAAAGCATTCGTAGGAAAATAAAATGGCCATGACCTTAAGGTGCTGAGAACATATTGTGGGGGAGAGTTTACTTCTACACAGTTTCAAGACTTCTGTAAGGCTCAAGGCATCAAGAAATAGCTGACAACAAGATACACTCCTCAGCAGAACGGCGCAGCCGAAAGAAAAAACAGATCAATCGTGGAGATGGGCAGAAGCATGCTAAAAGGCAAAAGTCTTCCGAACAAGTTTTGAGCAGAATCAGTGAATACAGCTGTAAACATCTTGAACGGATTGCCTACAAAAGTCGTGTCAGACAGAACGCCTTACAAAGCCGGGTACAAGCATAAAGCAAAAATAAATTTCTTGAAGGTGTTCGGCTGTATGGCTTATGCTCACATTCAGCGCTAAACAGGAAAGAAAAGTTCGATGAAAAAAGAGAAAAATATATTTTCATTGGTTACAGTGATGAATTTAAAGCTTATAGGTTGTATGATACAACCTAACACTGACAAGCTTGTGATTTCACGAGATATTATCTTCAATGAAGTAATTTCATGGAGTTAGAAAGAAAATCAAATTATAACACCAACAACTATCAAAGAGGAATGCAAAGGGTCCAATTCTTCCAACCAAGATCCTCAAAATGCAAGATCCGGAGATTCTTCTTCACACTCCTAATCACCAGTACGAAAGGTGCATTCATTGCAAGATATTTATAATTCTAGTGATATGTCATTGTTCTCTTATGAACCATATAAATATGAAGAAGCTGCAAATGATGAAAACTTAGTCAAAGCAATAAAAGAAGAAATTGCGATGATCGAGAAAAATAACACGTGGGAGCTGATTCATCTTCCAGAAAGGAAGGAATTAATCGGGTTCAAATGGGTCTACAAAACAAAATAAAATAAAGATAGCTCAATCCAGAAGCTGAAAGCTCGACCTGTACCAAATGATTACTCATAGAAGCCAGGCATTGATTTCAACGAGACGTTTGTCCCAGTTGCTCGCATGGAGACGATCAGAACTGTCTTAGCACTTGCAGCGCAATTTAAACTAAAGGTGTTCCAGCAAGACGTCAAATTCATATTCATTAACGGAGAGCTTGAAGAAGAAGTTTATGTAGAACAACTGTAGGGTTCCTAGGCACCCCAAGGAGGTCTCACAAGGCATCGAACATGCCATATTAAAATTTTACGGTGCCGAGAGACCCTAAACTACGGATCGTCGGCTAGATGTCTAGGCGAAAAACTAACTAGTTAACACTTAACTAAAAGTTTAACGGAAATACAACCTTTGTAGATCCGGTGCTCCACCTCCATAGCTCCGCAACGAGGTCCTCTCCGCTGTCCAAATCAAATCCGGGCTCTAGAGTCGGCTTCGTCGGAGAAAAAGGGAGCTAGGTCGCCGATGTCCATGCCGAAGATGATCTACGTCGAGGCATCGCTAAATCAAGCTCCAACTTCACCAAGTGATGAAACTTGTGAAGAAAACACACTCTACTACTTGGCAAAAGATAGAGGATGAAGAAATAGGAAGTGGGTAAACTTTAGAATTGGATTTCTCACTCTAATTCATCAATCACCATTGATGAGGTTTGGTTTCTCTTCTTTTGTTGAAGGAAGAAGAAGAAGAAAAGATATTATGATAAGTTAATTTTTTAAAAAGAAAATAAATAGAATACTTATCATACTTTCAACCTTAGTTAAGTGTAGAGAAAAGACCATGGTTAATGGAATGGTTAGGGTTAAGGATAAGAACAAAATGGTCACTAGGTCAAAGTCTTCAAGAAGCTTCAATATGAAACAAAATTAGCCACCATTTTCTCTTTATGCCTTTTCTAATTATTTCCAAAATGAATAAATAGATAAATAAATAAGAAAAGGAAATAAAACCCTAATCATATAAATAACCATGGTTTATTCTTAACATACACTTAAACAATCATGTATCATCAAACATGATACAAGCAAATGTACAAATGTATATCACATATACAATGTGCACAATACAAGTGAGAAAATCCATATAAAGTGAACCAATACTAGTTAACGCAAAGTAATATATCAAATATATAATTATGCATTAAATCGTTAAATCAACACTTGATTTAACGATCCGGTCATATCGCATATAACCGACTAATATCAACAGTAACAACTTATCGAATCAACACTTGATCCGATAACCCGGCTATATCACATATAACCGATCAATGTCACATATCGCGAGAATCTAATACAGTATCACATACTGGTATCATTCTCGGTCCCGCACATATCTCATATGCGCTCCTATTTCGTTTCGCTTGAGCCAGGAAACCTCTGTGTAGGACTCTAAAGACTCGTCAATACGCCGGCAGCAGATGATGATCATATCAAACACCCACAAGCCGCAAGCGGTCTGCTAAACGTAACGGCCACCCGGGTATTGAGCGATCTGAAGATCGACGAGCAAGCCCGCTCACACTCCAGTGAATCCAACCAGTAACACTACCGTACAGTCCGGTCTGATCGTCTGATATGTCGCATATCTCGCCTAGGGGTGGTAAACGTCAGACCCCAATAGCTCGATAAGTCGTGTCGATATGAGGTCTATAACTGTTCGAGAAACTACTGGTAACACTTACCAGTAAATCTCAGCAACCCTGGCCAGGGATTTCCTGTTATAGCCAATCGAACACAGCGCAACATCAACTCCCTATACCGGGAGAGACGAATCCCCTCCTATCGCTCATTGCCTCCATGTGACTCGGGACTGTACCCAAAAACCACCGTTTTGCACGCCCTCTTGGACGTGGTAAGATGGAAATCAAAGCACAGTGGGAACCACACAAGACTCTATGACGATCTCGGGTCAACAGACTACTCTGTACCAGTGTCACCAGAGAACTGCCATCTGACGTGAGGTATAATACCATCTGGGAGTTCTCGGCGAGTCCGTCCAGTGTACCCAGTCTCTACTGAGCACCCGTATATCATCTCTGATGTCAAACACCGATGGATATGGGATCATCCATCGCCCATCTGCATGGGTCGAGAAGGTATACGCTAGTCTACTCTGGTATATCGATGCCCCGTCTCGATACACCCACGACTAGGGACTTTGAAGGATGTACTTATAGACTACCATGTCCCCACTAGTATGATCCGCATCATAGTCCAGGCAGTCAAGTACATATCCTAAGGGCTTTACCAACATGTAACAAAGAGACAATCAGTATACACGTTAAGGTAAAGATCAACCAGATAGCATACTATCATGTCGAGCAAGAAAGTCCTCCCTATATATGTCCAAGCATCCACTACAATATACATCCTATGTATAGTAATGGCCTCTAGGGCATACATATAACTAACAATCTCCCACTTGCACTAGGGCCATCTGTAGCAGTGGTTGTAGTATCTCATACTCAACCATCCCATAAAAGTGTCTCTCTCTGGGAACAGGCCTTTGTGAGTGGATCCGCTGTGTTGTCCTCTGAGTCTACTCTCCTGTCCTCGATCCCCTGGAAATCAACCATCTCCATGATCAGGTGATACTGCCTTAGAATATGTCTGGATCACTGATGGGACCGGCGTTCCTTGGCATAAGCCACAACTCCATTGTCACACAATGGGAGGAACATGGTTCATCTTATGAACCAATATATACCCAGACTTCCTCTTTGGTAGCATCTTTAGTAGCGATGTATCCTGCCTTTATCTTCTAGTATGTCACGGTATCTAGCTTGGAACTCTTCCAACATACCGTCCCTTTACTGAGGGTAAGATAATGCCTGTGACTGACACTCAGTCGTCTTTATCAGCCTGGAACCCTTCCAGTGATTCTCCCCAGGATCGGTTGATACCGTCTCACTACAACTAGTGAGAGTCCTAACATCCAATTAGATCTATCTCATAGATCCAAAATCCAGGATTTAGTAGGTATCACTTTGATCCTATGTGGAGAATCATTGTGATAAGCGGAGATTGATCGAGCGTAGCATAAGAAACTCCTTCCCTATCAAGAGTATGTCATCCACGTACTCTACGAGGATCGTTACCATACTCCCCACTACCTTTTTGTTTATACAAGGTTCATCTACCATTTTGATGATGTCAAACTCTTTGACTAATTCATCAAAACAGATGTTCCAACTCCGCGATGCCTGCTTTATCCTATAAAGCATCTTGCACACGTTTCCGCTGCTCCCACTGTCTACGAAGCCCTCTGGCTGTGTATTTATAGACGCAATCTTTTAAAACATCATTTAGAAAAGCAATCAAGACACCCAACCACCAGATATCGTAGTCATGGTATGTAGCCGTGGTAAGTAGGATCTGGATGGACTTAAGCATAGATCCTTAGAAAAGGTTTCATCATAATCCACGCCTGGTCAATGATGCAAACTTTTAACAAGTCTAGCTTTGAAAGTCTCAACTTTTCCATGTACACCAAGTAATCTTCTCAAGATATACTTGCTCCTGATGGGGATTTAACCCTTCAGATATAGCAGCTAAAGTCCATACTTTGCTGGTGTATAAGGATTCCATCTCAGATCGCTAAACATCCAGCCATTCTTACAGAGTCTCACTCCTGATGGCCAGCTCGAAGCTAGTTGGGTCATCATCTCATGATGCAGTCCTCACTCCCACTGTCATAGAGAAACAGAAGTATCTCTCAGGCGGGTGAGGAACCCTACTAGATCGGCGGAGAGGCTAAGGTTCGTTGGAATCTACTGAATCCTTTGGTTCTACCAAATCATCTGTTGTAGTTTGTATAGCTGGAACATTTCCAGTTCTACATAACTAACCTTGCCTCGAGCTTGTCCGGATTTTGCTTTTAAACATAGGCCGGACAACCCCAAATCTTAACCAACTTAAGATATGGGCTCTTCCCTTTCCATATCACATATGAAGTGGTAGGCAACTGATTTGATTTGAACCCTATTCAATAGGTATGCAACTTCTCAAGTGCATAACTCCCTAAAGGAATTAGGTAACTCAGTAGTACTCATCATAGAGCACACCTTCTCACATAGGGTGTGATTGCTCCGCCCCGATATACCATCGTGCTATGGTGTATACGGAGGAGTAATGCTGAGAGAGAATCTCATTCTCCTTTAGAAAAGTCCAGGAATTCCGTGCTCAAGTATTCTCCTCCTTGATCTCATCTAAGGACATAATACTTTTACCCGTATTTTGGTTCTCTACTTCTAACTTATATTCTGTGAATATCTCAAAAGGTTTGGACTTGTGTTTCAACAAGAACATATGTCTGAATCTAAAGAGATCATCAGAGAACGTAATGAAGTATAAAGAACCAGTCTTGGCATGTGTAGACAGGGGACCTTACATACATCAACATGTATCATCCCAAGAGTTTACCAACTCTTTCTCTGTTTCCAATAAACAGAGCTAGTATCATTATATCTTTGTGACATGACTGGCAAGTTTCACAAGATGTAGATTCAAACTGATTTAAATATGCATCTACATGTAACTTCAGCTAGTCGGGTCACATTGATCTGACCTAGTCTACAATACCTTAAGAAGGATCCGTTCATTTCTGAACTCTTCCTCTTATGTGTGTTCCATATACTAAGAACTGTAATTTGATTTAGAACATTAATGCTTTTAGATAACGTGCCTGAACCGATCAACTTTTGATATAGGAAATGTTCAAAACATTATCCATCTATTCAAAATTTTATCATTTCTTTACTAATAAAGAGACTGATATGATTTTGTATATCAGGTTCGGTATCTAATAACATTCGTTCAGAATCAATGTATTGGTAATACAGGGTGACAGTGACCGACAGACTTGGCTGCAACTCTTGCCCCGTTTTCTGCCTCATGAAACTTATCACCCGTTCTCAGTTCTCTACCTATCTGTAGCCCTATGTAACAGATTACATATCAGGGATCCTGATCTGGTATCAAATACCCAGGATGCAGAGGATACTGAGAAACAGTTCTTTGTAATGAACACACCCGAAGATGATGCATCAGCATGCACTCTCTTCGTTTGGGCGGCACGGGAAATCTGGTATTCCCCAATTTCCTGCTCTGTCTTATAACAATTATAAGTTTGGAGTGGGACCAACGTTCCCCAGCTCAGTATAACAAGCGGGTTCGGTCAATAATCCGTATTATTATCTTGATTAAGGCGTGATATGGTCGCTACCTGGAGAGAGAGAGAAGAAAACACTCAGCGTGCGCTCT
This sequence comes from Agapanthus africanus, assembly GCA_030015575.1. Classification (NCBI taxonomy): domain Eukaryota; kingdom Viridiplantae; phylum Streptophyta; class Magnoliopsida; order Asparagales; family Amaryllidaceae; genus Agapanthus; species Agapanthus africanus. The sequence goes on along the minus strand of CM057337.1, from coordinate 334,668,689 downwards.
TGCAAGAATAGATTGGTTATTATTTTATCTAATCAGGATGGCTCCCACTGCTTTTTATCAAATCTTCCTTCAAACCCTAAAAGGAAAGACTAGCCGGGATTAATTACACACTACAAGTTCGCCAATATTTCAGCCAGGCCAGTGTCGGTACTTTGAGGGAGGTCCCCCGTACTTTCGCACGAACCTAATTACTGTAAACCTCGTTTTCCCAGAGGCGTAACCTCGTTAACACCTTTCTAGACTCCTACTTGATCGGCTAATTGTAATGTATAAAACTCTTCCAGGAGTAACTCTTACTCGCAGCGGGTATCGGGATCCAACTATCTCATAGAAGGTATGCAATCTCATTGCAAATTTCAACACTTGAAATTCCCGATAATATTTTGCCCCGAACGATCTATGACTTTGACAAGGTCAACAAACCATAGACCGCAAGTCAAGTTCAACCCGTCATTTCTTGATTGAATCAAACCCACCCGCACGACCCTTGACAAGGTCAACAAGGCCGCACGACTACCCTAACCCAATCTGCATCATATGCATAAGCAGATAAATACTGGTTAACTACCGCACACTGCGCCTTGACAAGGTCAACAAACGCAGCACGAATACTAAACAGGATTTATCTGAAATGACGGAGGGCTACGACAGGTTTTTCTGAAAAACTATTGCGTAATGAACTTGATATCGTTGTAGAATCAGATGATTTTAAAAATGGAGTGTTTTTTAGGCTTTTCTAGTTTTGCTAAAGGAGTCACTCCCGGTGAAGGGATCATCGGTCCTTTCCTCGTCGAATGAGGTGCGGGATATATTATATATATCACTGTGCAAAGCAAAAACTCTTAAAAGCAATCAAAATACAAACCGAGGGTGTAGCATCTGCCAGTTATTGCTAAAGGAGTCACTCCCGGTGAAGGGATCTCGGTCCTTTCCTCATCGAATAAGGTGCAGGATATATCACATATACCGCTATGCAAAGCAAGAACTGTAGCTACCTGTTTTATTTTGAAATTCGATTCTACAACATCTTAGGTTTCTTTTTATTTCATTAATCACATTAATGAAGTCCCATCATTTAATTACCTAAACATCACAGATAAATACGACGTACACTTATGCCATCCGCATTCGCCTCGATGTCCCCTCGTGCACCGTTAGGTTAGGTAACTAACGGCAGAGCGGGGCAGGGCTAGCGCGGGTGTAAAACATAAGTAACGTCTATATAATATATCATATATACTATATACTGTATTTATCACAGAACATCACATGATCACATCACAGATATCGCAGCAGAAGAATCATATGAAATATTGGATATACTAGGACGTCCGTGTTTTCAATACGAGCCAGTATAAAACACGGATTCCATGGTTGTGATGAATAGCCAAACCCACACCCCTAGACCCCTACGAGAGCGGCAAGCAACCCTACCAATTCTGGAGTTAGGAGACCCGGACCCGACTCCTCGAGTTGGTCTCCCACTGGACTCCAGAACCCGGTTACTTGTGCCCTCCTCCTTGGGTCTATCCTAGTGCGGAAAAGTAAATAATATACAAACGGTGACTACTTCCGCTACCTGGAAGTGCCCCAATAAAAGAATATTACATACAAGTTTTTACATGAATGAAAATGAAAAAAAACACTCATCTCACATAAAAACCCCCGGCTATTCAAACACGACGATCCAATATAACATATCCAGCAACACATAACATCACATGTCATCAACGTAAGTAAATATGTCCATCCCAATTGTCGTTGACATATAGCAACGAAACCGGCGATATCACATATTACACTTACGGTCACAGAAAAGAAAGTGTAAAACTACAACAGTTGGAATCCGCAACCACCTCAGACATCGCATGCCTGACCAAATGAATTTCTTAGACATCGCATGCCTAACAATTATAAACCCCGCATTTTAGTCTCTTTATCGAAAACACTTTTCAATACCAAGTCGGGCAATTCAACAGGATTCCCGACATTTTGATCAAATGCTCGTCGCAAACTTCAGTAGACGGCTGCACCCCCGATACCGTCGACGAAGTGCACCAAGGCGGAACACCGCTACCGCGAGCACCCTAAGGGATGCTTTCGGCGACGGGGTTCTCCTACAGTCACTTGGTCGGGGCTATGGAGTGAGGCTGTCTATTAAGTTTACCCGGCGAGTATCCGCGTACGCTACGTGATTGCGACGGACTTTTGATCGCATCAAAATTCCGTGGCAACCGATCAAGTGAGACTAAACTACTATGTTTATAACATTCATTCAGTTATCTCATAACTATTTGTGAATTCCAATTATTGTATCCCATTCCGGATAAATAGAAAATGTTAAACTTTCCGATCGAACAATCGAACACCCAAGTTTTCCCGATACAGATCAACACATGAAACTAGTCTAACAACATTCAGTTCGTACCTCAGTACCAACGGTCCAGCCGTAGAAGGGTCAAGCCAACGCCTCACATGTGGCACGCCGTACTGCCCCAAACCCGAAGGTTCAAAGGGCAGTTCAAGACGGTCACATAATCGAGTTAAGGTTTGTTGTCTTCTAGAGGGACCACCGCGTTACTTGCACTACTTAGAACGTCGTTAAACTACGGAAATATCCAACACTTGGAAATTTCCCGACAGGGGAAAAATTGGGTATTTATATCCGGTCGAACTTTTTAACATATTCAAAAAATTATCCGGAACGACACATAGACAAAGTTTGACAATCCGATCGAATGTATGAACTCCCAATACAACCCAAAATACTCAACTCTTGATTTCAGATTAAAAATTCCCAGGAAAACTAGCACTGAAAAATAGGAGTTACTGTGCAAAATTCAATGGCAGATAAGACAAAAGTGCGGCGGAAGAGCCGCATTAGCACGCTAATGCCGCGGTTCCGCCGCACTTTAGAAAGATCATTAGGTAATTTTTGCATCGTAATTCTTAGATTTACCTTCTTGTTTTTCTTAATATTTTTAATTTGCAAAAATCCACATTTTACAAAAATGTCCAGAGAGCATTTTAAAGTTGGGGTTTCGGGTCGATCGGACTTCTAACTCCGTCTACGCATCGCCTAAGGCTCTAGCTAGGCTCTGATACCACTGTAGGGTTCCTAGACACCCCAAGGAGGTCTCACAAGGCATCGAACATGCCATATTAAAATTTTACGGTGCCGAGAGACCCTAAACTACGGATCGTCGGCTAGATGTCTAGGCGAAAAACTAACTAGTTAACACTTAACTAAAAGTTTAACGGAAATACAACCTTTGTAGATCCGGTGCTCCACCTCCATAGCTCCGCAACGAGGTCCTCTCCGCTGTCCAAATCAAATCCGGGCTCTAGAGTCGGCTTCGTCGGAGAAAAAGGGAGCTAGGTCGTCGATGTCCATGCCGAAGATGATCTACGTCGAGGCATCGCTAAATCAAGCTCCAACTTCACCAAGTGATGAAACTTGTGAAGAAAACACACTCTACTACTTGGCAAGAGATAGAGGATGAAGAAATAGGAAGTGGGTAAACTTTAGAATTGGATTTCTCACTCTAATTCATCAATCACCATTGATGAGGTTTGGTTTCTCTTCTTTTGTTGAAGGAAGAAGAAGAAGAAAAGATATTATGATAAGTTAATTTTTTAAAACGAAAATAAATAGAATACTTATCATACTTTCAACCTTAGTTAAGTGTAGAGAAAAGACCATGGTTAATGGAATGGTTAGGGTTAAGGATAAGAACAAAATGGTCACTAGGTCAAAGTCTTCAAGAAGCTTCAATATGAAACAAAATTAGCCACCATTTTCTCTTTATGCCTTTTCTAATTATTTCCAAAATGAATAAATAGATAAATAAATAAGAAAAGGAAATAAAACCCTAATCATATAAATAACCATGGTTTATTCTTAACATACACTTAAACAATCATGTATCATCAAACATGATACAAGCAAATGTACAAATGTATATCACATATACAATGTGCACAATACAAGTGAGAAAATCCATATAAAGTGAACCAATACTAGTTAACGCAAAGTAATATATCAAATATATAATTATGCATTAAATCGTTAAATCAACACTTGATTTAACGATCCGGTCATATCGCATATAACCGACTAATATCAACAGTAACAACTTATCGAATCAACACTTGATCCGATAACCCGGCTATATCACATATAACCGATCAATGTCACATATCGCGAGAATCTAATACAGTATCACATACTGGTATCATTCTCGGTCCCGCACATATCTCATATGCGCTCCTATTTCGTTTCGCTTGAGCCAGGAAACCTCTGTGTAGGACTCTAAAGACTCGTCAATACGCCGGCAGCAGATGATGATCATATCAAACACCCACAAGCCGCAAGCGGTCTGCTAAACGTAACGGCCACCCGGGTATTGAGCGATCTGAAGATCGACGAGCAAGCCCGCTCACACTCCAGTGAATCCAACCAGTAACACTACCGTACAGTCCGGTCTGATCGTCTGATATGTCGCATATCTCGCCTAGGGGTGGTAAACGTCAGACCCCAATAGCTCGATAAGTCGTGTCGATATAAGGTCTATAACTGTTCGAGAAACTACTGGTAACACTTACCAGTAAATCTCAGCAACCCTGGCCAGGGATTTCCTGTTATAGCCAATCGAACACAGCGCAACATCAACTCCCTATACCGGGAGAGACGAATCCCCTCCTATCGCTCATTGCCTCCATGTGACTCGGGACTGTACCCAAAAACCACCGTTTTGCACGCCCTCTTGGACGTGGTAAGATGGAAATCAAAGCACAGTGGGAACCACACAAGACTCTATGACGATCTCGGGTCAACAGACTACTCTGTACCAGTGTCACCAGAGAACTGCCATCTGACGTGAGGTATAATACCATCTGGGAGTTCTCGGCGAGTCCGTCCAGTGTACCCAGTCTCTACTGAGCACCCGTATATCATCTCTGATGTCAAACACCGATGGATATGGGATCATCCATCGACCATCTGCATGGGTCGAGAAGGTATACGCTAGTCTACTCTGGTATATCGATGCCCCGTCTCGATACACCCACGACTAGGGACTTTGAAGGATGTACTTATAGACTACCATGTCCCCACTAGTATGATCCGCATCATAGTCCAGGCAGTCAAGTACATATCCTAAGGGCTTTACCAACATGTAACAAAGAGACAATCAGTATACACGTTAAGGTAAAGATCAACCAGATAGCATACTATCATGTCGAGCAAGAAAGTCCTCCCTATATATGTCCAAGCATCCACTACAATATACATCCTATGTATAGTAATGGCCTCTAGGGCATACATATAACTAACAACAACGTCATGGCTATATTGTCAAATAAGAAGAGTGCAAAGTCTATCGCCACACAAAACATTGTACGGGCTAAAGCAAGCACCGCGAACCAGAAACAGTTAAATCGATGAACACTTTCGCAAGAACGATTTTCACAGAAGTCCAAGTGAACCGTCCTTGTATGTAAAAGGGAAAGAATTCAAAAATAAAATGATGAAAGAATTCGAGATGACAGATCTAGGCTTGATGCGATATTTTCTCGGCATACAAGTCAAACAATCTGCAGAAGAAATATTTTTCAGCCAGGAGAAATATTTTTCAGATCTTCTGAAGAAATTCCACATGTCAAACTACAAGCCGGTCGCCACACCAGTAGCATTGAATAAAAAGCTAACCATTCATGACAACGCACAGAAGATCGACGCCTCAATCTACTGAAGCCTAGACAGATCACTGATATACCTTACAAATACAAGGCCTGGCATACTACATGTAGTCAATGTAGTCTCAATATTCATGAGTGATCCAAGCAAACTACATTACTCAGCAACCAAGCGCATCTTCAGATATCTTCAGGACAAAGAAGCTCAAGCTCAAGTGTACAACCGAAGAAGATAATACAGTGGTTGGCTTTACCGATAATGACTGGACAGGTTCCGTCGATGATCGTAAAAGTACGTCACGATATGTTTTCACTCTTGGTTCAAAGGTGATATCCTGGTCGTCCAAGAAACAGCAGCAACAAACGGCAGCACCCTCGTCTGTAGAAGAGGAACAAAAAGCACCAAGAACTTCGAGTTCGGGGTGGACACTTTTATTCACAAAGATGACTGTGGATGGGGGAAAAAACGCTCCCCTTATTTTTGTTTGAGACTCGGAGGTTGATTGTTGTAGATAAATTACTATATAAGCAGTTTTGAAAATGCCAGACATTATTCGAGATTTGTATACCTTCATGTCATTTCGAAGATCATAGAAGTATAGAAACTGATGAAAGCATTTGATATATTTATTAGAACTTTATAGAAAAATATTAACAAAGTAATGGATGCTTAGATATACTAACAGAGGATGCTTGCAACTTATATCACATAGCAGATCCTTCGATTTGGGGTTACAAAGTTTAGCAACAATAGAGCTTGTATTGGCCTTGTGCATCACTTGTGTAATTGTACCATGTATCTGGCAACAATAAAACATATGTTGGCCATGTGCATCACTTGTATAATTGAATCATGCATCTGCAAATAAATTTTATCATATTCAGTTAATTTTCTAATTAAAAGTTGGAATCCATTTTTGGTTTTCGAATAAATTGAATTAAACATCACTGGCTTTTTGCACAATTGCCTCTTTTTATGGAGACGGCTAGGCTATCTATAGAGCGAGCTAGGTAGTGGATCCCATAGGATTCTCCTTACCCCCTCTTTGTTCGGCACTGCTATTGCGTCCATCGCGTGGTTTTAAAGATTGGTAGCTGTGAACCTTATATCTTACGGACACATGCTCTTATTCTTAATTGCTAATATCAATACCCCCCACCGCTTCATGGGTCGAGCCTCTTGCGGTGGGTCATGGAGTAGTTTGCTTATGATGTTTTGTTGTCGTATTAGACATGAGTTGGGGTTGGGACCGGTCTTTAACTTCAAGAGATCTACTAGACTGAGCGACTGGTAAGGTCGGTTCCATATTTCTGATTCAGTTGAAATCGTCCTGATTTTTAACTATGGATCGCAAAAGCCGTGTGTTGACCCTATAGGGAGTCCATGTCTATCCTACCTATAACTTACAGCATTAGTGACACAAAACGTGACTGAAGGAAGACGTTCTATTCTTTAAAGACGCATTGCGCATCAAAGAAAAGATTATTTCCTCCCAGGAACATTATTTAGGGAAAGCTGGAACAAAATGTGAGCTATAGGCTGAACAGATGTTTAAACATTATTTTCAGCATGGCCAAGAAAGCAGAAAAAACATTCGACACCGAAACAATCCTGAAATACCTCTTCTTTCAATGAAATTAAAAATTGTCACCATGAAGCAGTTTGTCCATTTGCAAGTGACATCAAGACTCAAATATTATCATAAATTTAAACAAAAATAGAAACAGATTCATATAATATACTTTATCTTTCCATCATACAACGCATATTCTATGAATTCACTTTCTATTAGCTTTTCCTCTTTGAGAGACGTCTTTGGACTTCAAACCCCTAGCATATCTTTTGCACTTCAAGATACGTCTATTAGCTTTTCCTCTTCGAGAGACGTCTTTGGACTTCTCGTTCTGCTATTTGAACGCAAAACTCTGCTCCTAGCATGTCTTTTGCAGCAACATTAGAAGAAACACTTGCTTTGGCTGTCTCAACAATAACTTCTGCAGAAAGAGCGAAGCCCAAGGCATAGAGCAAACGAATTGAATTGGCAATTCTACATATGTTCTGCCTTATTTCTGAAGGTGCGGAAATTTCCTCTTGTGTTTTGACCTCGTCTTCAACCATGTCATTTACTTTGGCTTCTGCATGCTCGCCGACCCAGATAAAACCATTGCACCCGAGAATGAGATCGACGCCATAGTTCTCGAGATGGTGGAAATAATGTTTGTGTCGTTTCACTAGGTACGATGGAACTGAAAGCAATTGACCCCTTTCCAACTGCGCAAGAAAATAAAAACATTATATGCAGGTTATATAATAAATAATATTAATAATCCTACCTGCTCTCCCACATCTAATGTGGTGAGTAATAACTTTTCCTTTTTCTAGTAATTTAACTGGTGCTTTTTGCTGATAAAAATTCAATATCTTGACATTCTGGTGACATTTATATCTTGTAATCAATATTGGATAGGGATATTCTTGTTTTTACTAGGAGATTTCTTATTTAACTTTGCATAAAATCCAACCATATTTTTTTATAAAAAAATCTGGGTATAAGATCAGGCCACTTTTTCCCTAAGTTTTCTTGGTATAAAATCAGGCCATGTAAATGGAATCTCGATCAAGTTCGATCCCTCACTGAACGCTCCAAAAAACAACTATAGACTAGACAAGGAGTATGACATACTAAGAGGAATGGGCCATAGCTTTTGGAGAGAAGTATTGCCTTGACTGAGAGGAAGGGGCCATAGCTTTTGAAAAGAATTTTGATGGTATGAATTCAACCAATTAGAATTGGAATGTGTCACAAGCCAGGTTCACTCAATTATAACAGAGTCCCCATAATGAAATAACAAACTCAGTTTCCATCATTTACAATTTTGAAAAGTATGTAATTCCAATAGCTCCAAGAATCCATATTTCAAAACATTGTAGTTAAAGCACTCTAGAGGGGATATATTTGCAGGAACCTAAGAAGAACAGGCCATGTGTATCAATGCTGTTAGATGTCGCAGTTCTAAGAAATATGGTGTCAAAAGCGACTTCAAAATATCTAATGTGTATCTTCCTGTCTTATCAGTGCCAAATAGGGACATATTCGACAAGATTTTGGTGGAAAAATATGAATGTATAGGCAGCAATTTGAATGGCGCCTCTGGTAATTACTAAGAATGGGAATTCCATAACAACGTAATATAAATTTTTATAAACTCAAGTAGTCACTCAGAAATGTCAACTTCAAGATACTTTAAAAAGTATGAATGAAAAATTTATATATAACTACCTTTCCATATTTTTGACTTCTTGCTTGTAGCTGCAAACTACCATCATGCTGGAATCCATGAACTTCAGCCTGCAAAACAAAGAGATGTTACTCAACATGCTAGTGTCGAACAGTCACCTTGCTCCATGCCTTGCATATCACCACTCGTGTATTCTAAGCTTACCAATTGAAGTACAAATGTTTGGAAGTGAGTCTCAAAACAGATCATAGGGGCTGCATGACTTGCTTACATCGGCCCTGGGCAATGTGTCAAGGTGAGCATCTTTTATAACATTGGTGCCAGCACCCTTATACTATGTGATGATCCAAGTAGGTAGGGGTTGATGGTTAATACCCCAAGCCTCAAGTTAAAAGCATAGTTAAAATCGCTGCCGATCTTGATCCAAGTGTAACATTTCATAAATATAAATTATTATTTTTGGAATTTAAATAATAAAATAATAAATATTATGAATATTATAAAAGTATGGAAATTAGTTTTAATGGAATGGTATAATTATATACCTATATTTTGGAAAGTATTGGATATTAAAATAAATTATTAGTTATGAAAGCGTTTATCAGATTTGAGCTTTTATAAATTATTACGCAATTATTTACCTATAAGTTTATGCTAAACTTGATTAGTATTTTACTAATTATGTATTAAACAATGTTTATGTATCATGATATGCTACATTCCATTTTGTAATATTTGTTCGTATTTATTACCATGGTTTCATTTTTAGTCCGCTTCTCTAGCCTTAGAGCAAGAGAACGCTCTTTTGATGGTCTTGAGATCTAATCGGCAAGCATTTGGGTGGACAATGGCTGACATCAAAGGGATTAGTCTCTTGATTGTTGAACATCATATACATTTGATGGATGAAACCAAGCCAACCCGAGAACCACAAAGACGCTTAAATCCCGTCATGAAGGAGGCAGTAAAGAAAGAAATCGTCAAATGCCTTGACAGTGGTATCATTTACCCAATCTCTGATAGCCAATGGGTAAGTCATATTCATGCAGTCCCTAAGAAATCTGGCATCACGATCATAACTAATGAGGCTAATGAGTTAGAAGCTACCCCTGAAACCTGAGGCCCCAACTCCCTCACCTGGCCGCCAAAATAAACCTTTTGGCCGCAAATTGCGGCCTGACCATGGAGTTTGGGTTTGGTTCTTGGTCTATAGCTCAATCCTCTTATAACTAGGCCTATCCAATATGCAGAATGTCCTAATTTTACCTTAAGTAAAATTTGGGAGTGTTTTTCTAAATTGTTGATTTCGTTTTGCGACGTTTGAAAAACTAGATTTTTTATATTTGAGTTTTGGCTTGGTCGTTTAACGTTTGTACGTTAACGTCGGGAATTGTTGATTGTTCTTGCATGTGTGCACCATAGGTTCTAACATATTGTACGTTTCGCTTGCCGTGTCGGTTTTCGGATTTGGTTTTGATTTCGTTATGATATGTATTGATTTGTAGGTGCCTTCGCGTGGACTTCCGAGACAACGATGGAGAACAAGACGTTCATCGACTTCGGCTAGAGCGATGATAGTAGATGATTAGATGTATATCTATGTAGGAAGTCGGGCGGATGGAGTATAACACCCCCGCAACCGTAGTATTAGGATACTAGTTATATAGTTATATATACAATATTAGATATGTATACTTAGCTAATAGAGTTCTATGAGACTATAGGCTATAATAAGCATACTCTTAGATAGGAATATCCTTAGTTCTTATTCTCTTAGCGTTGAGCCTTTGGTAATATGTTATCACACACACTTGGTATGATGTGTGTATGTGTGTGTGTGTAAATTTAAGGATAATTTCGATATGACATCACGAGATGAGAATATGACATGTTAGAATGATTTAAGTCGATATGATCGGACATGATGTCACGAGGCTATGTTATGTGATATGAGATTGAAACGTCATGATATGATACAATATATTATATAGACATTGGACGATGTATATTTACAACATGCGACATGTGACTAGATGAGATGAAAGAACGTACGTGACCATAGATCCGTGCCCTTAATTTATGACATCGTACGACGGATTATACCGTAAGAGATATGATATACATGATGATTGACCCCATTCTTGATTCGAGGATGTCGTTCGATGGATTATACCGTACGTGATATGATATACCTGATATTTGATCCGCACTCTTGACTCGAGAATGCCATACGATAAATTATACCGTACGTGATACTATGAGGCTAGGTCGCCGACTGATAGATGTATCGACTCGGAAAATTATTGTTTCCTAATCACTTACGTAGACATTAGGATATAATTAGAGCCATACCTACTTTCAAAACTAACGAATCATTATGTATTTCTAAATGACAACCCCAAAGAGACGCTACGGATTTTCAAATGCTATCTTTTATCAAAAACATCGTGGCCCCTATTTTTCTAAAAACAGTGATTCGTACTATTTTAAAACTATAACTGTATGACTCATATGTAGCTATGTATCTTAAACTGTTACGTTTATTTTTACTTTTTCTGCTATACTCTTATTATTATCTTTTTGCATTTAACATACATGTTCTTTTTCTTATCTTGTATGACATTGTCTGCTAGGACACATGCACTATCACCGATGATGCGCATATTGCATGTACACATACTCGCCAGCTCACACACTGATCATCGATAATTGCCATGCCGCGTACACATTAGAAATCGTTACTTCACTGTATAACCTAATAACCTGTAGCTTTTTAGTTATTGTTTAATACCCATACCACACTTACTAGTTCAGTTATTATAGTTTCTTACCTAATTAGATGCCACGCTCATATAAACACACTAATTATGCATTGCGGATTTGTTCTGTTCTTGTACTCATTGTTTCATTATATTTCATGTTTATGAGATTTCGGTTCTCATGAGATTTCTGGATTTGAGAAACCGCAGATACATTTTGAAAAACTTATGATTGTTTTAAAAATGTGGTTTCCCTTGATATGATGTGTGGCGTCTACCATGAGTTTTCTCGGTTCCGAGTTGTGTATACCCGATTCGAGGAGACACTGTCTGCGGGTACATGGTGGACCCGGTACGGTATTCCGGGGCAAGAAGATCGTATAGAAAGACGTTGAGCCCGAGAACACTACCGACCGGTGATAGTTTTGCCTCGGCGGATATCCGGAGAATACCGACTGGAGTCGTGTGATAAAATGGATTTGAGGGCCAATCCGATAAGACTGTGCCTGAGATATGAGAATTTATGTCGCTGCTGGCCACGGTTTTTATGATATTTTCGAGTGTCGATACTGGACACTCACGTTTTTTATGATGATTTGATGTGTCGTTGATGGACACATGTTGGATGATACACATATACACAGATATGATACAGATGACATAGTACCACATTATGACATGGACACGATTATATTAGTATTATTACACTTAGGTTTACACTATCACCCTTTTTACCACTCGATATTATTATAATATTATTATATTACTGTATGACCTAGGAGATCGTCATACATTCGATTTTTACCTGGTGATGTTTTCTACTCACGAGTTGGCAACTCATCCCCGTTGTGCCACAGTTTTCTTGCAACATCGACCGCACGGATTCAGTAGCGGCTTGCTGGCACATAGCTTTCTTCCGGGTGATTTGCATTGGTAAGTGGGATACACTTGGGATTGTGACCACCATTTGTATATGTTTATTCAGATGTATCTAGTTAAAAGCTCTATCAACCAGACTATGTATATTTGGTAGACCTAGATACCAGACTTGTATATTCTTTCGGACTTAGAGTTACGGTCATGTATTATTCTTTATTTCTAGTTTCTTTACTTTCTTTTCTGTGTTTGATTTTCGCCTTAGGGCGTCGTATATATATTTATCGTGTGGTTGTGATTCCGCCAATTGGCGAAGAGCTAGCTTCCGCTTGAGGATGCCATATTATTATTGTACATGTATTGGTTTTTGGATCAAATTTACAAAGGAGGTGTTGTCCAAAATTTCAAATGACGAAAATGTTTTCAACTATAGCATATAACCCACTTGTATTTTCATATAACATTACTTATACATTTAAAGAAGAACTTGTTTTTATTATACATTTATTTCAAAACTTCACCTCCATTATTTTTCTAAAAAGGTTTCGATTTCTGGGCTTTTGGTTTACTTGGATTACGGTGGGGTCCTATAAACTTCACATGATTCAAGTGACAGTCACGTGTCATTTCCGAGTCGTGACACCAAGATAGCAGAAATCAATCCCAAAACATTCGAGTACTGATACTAAGGTCAACACCAAGATTTTCAACCGCGGTATTGGATTTATTGATTATCAATGGAATTTCTAATTGAATTTTCAATGAGTTAGAGGACTTATTAATGGGTTAATGGATTTATAATGGGCTAATGGTTTATTTAGCATTTATAACAGCTTATTGGTTTATTTAACATCATGTACTAGAAAAAATGTCGCAAAGCTTATTGTTAGTTTTACAATGTTATTAATCTAAAACAAAAAGGGCAATTCAATGAACAATGTCACATAGCATATTTTCGATTTATGCCAAGTCACAAGGGCGAAAGCGAGACCGAAGAAAACGTGAATGAAGGCAATACGAAAAGATATGGATGCCAAAGGATTTAGTGATAGAATATTGTTCGATGGGTGTGATGGAAGCGGAGAATCCATGTGCTCGACCCGGCGCGATTCTCATGTTGGTTCATGTACTCGACCCCATATGCTTGGGATATAAGCTCAGTTGTTGTTGTATTAATTTAAAACAAACTTGTCCTAGTCTTCTAGACATCTTAATTACTAAAAGTTATATCAAATTATTTGTTACTTTTATCATTTATGTAAAATTTTCACAGATGTTTAAAATTTCTTTTAGTCAAATGATAGAAAAAATCCAACATTCCAATTTCAGACAGCTGATACAGTTTGAGATAGCGGATTTCTATCTCAAAATAGTTCCACTACCAAGTAGAGACATTTTTACCTTTAGTTTGATGGGAGAACATTTCATAATCTTATGTTGACAAGTAGTTAGTTTCAAATGTGGGGTGCATGGAGATCAACAATTAAAAACAAATATCAATATCAATAAAAATAGGACAATAAGTTATATTAGCCCAACCCATGAAACTACAATACAAGAACAGAACCAAACACATCATACAGCAAGATGTCCAATCATTCACAATTTCACATACTAGAAATTGATAAATCATGCGTTATTAAAATAACATCAAAACTAGGAATAACAACCAACAAAAAAGTTGCAGGCCGCAATCTTAAGTTAAAATACCTCATAGGATTTGCATCCTCTCCATTACCAGAGGCGGAGCCAGGAATTATCGAAAGGGTGGGCTAAAACATAATTTTGAAAAACATATTGCTAGATAAAATCTGCAACTTTATGTTGGGAAAAACAATATCTCAGTATATATTCTAGAATAATATACAAATCAAAACAATATAAGTAATATTTTCAAAGTAATATTTTCAAAATAAAATGAATGATTAAGATTTCCTTCATTGGAAAAATATTTGTTGAGAGTTTTGGGACTGTTAAATTGAAATTGAATATGCAAGTTAGTTTTTGATGAAGAAAAAATTAAGATAACAAGTACAGAGATTGTTGTTTTCTTATATTGTATTTGCAGCAATAAAAGATAGTTTAGATAGTTTGTCACATAAACTAATATATGTAACTATATTTGACTCAAGAGAACATATATAATAATTTGAATTAAAATGAAAAATGAATAAACATACCAACCAATCCTACATTTAAGGAGACAATAAAAGATTGGCAGTTAAACAACTGTTTTCGAGAAATCTACACATGCGAGCATAAAATACCCCCATGATCTTTTTAGACGCAGAAATTTTAGGAAGCTGTTATATTCTCGCACAATTTCTCGGGAGCAGGTGTGGACAATTGCCCACACTTGCCCATACATAGCTCCACCCTTGTCCATTACCCTTAGGTTACTGGAGAGTTGTGTAGTTCCATCCAGTCGTTCTTTCAATCAAACGATTGGAATACGTAACCCTTTTACCACTAAACCTACTCGGTTAACTTTATTAATCTGATACGTTTATTCCCGACTCCTTTAGACTACCGACCGCCGCCGATAAGGGCCACGACATATGAATCTTTGAGATTAAATAGATATAAATATGGATTTGCTGAAACGGATGGTAGACACTAAGAAAACCATAATTTTTAACTGGCAACCACAAGAAAAAATCCATGAAATAGTAAAGTATGGATTAACGGATGGATAATCACAAAAGAAAAAAGATTCAGATCGGATCTTTACGTCACAACTTAGAAAATTAACAATTCGATAAAAGGAGACGTTTTAAGTGAAGAAAACTTAAATTTTGTATCACTAAATTTTTTAATGCAATTATTGTATTTACAGCCATAATTGTTAGTATCGTATGATATGGGATACATATCGTACGATATGAGGTTTTTTTATACATATCGGACCTTCAAATTAGAGAACTGTCATATCATACAATATACGATATATATCATACTATAACGTTGTGTGATATGATATATAGGATATGAACGATACAATATTTAGAGGCCCAAATTGTTATTGGATCGGGTCTACATCCAGTCGGGTCGGGTTTGGAGGCTATAATAATATAAAATGCCTAAGCCCTAATTTTCTGCCAAAGTTTTTGAAGCCCCACATTGAAGCCCAACTCTCCAGGAGCTCTCCTTGTTAGTTATATGTATGCCCTAGAGGCCATTACTGTACATTGGATGTATATTGTAGTGGATGATGGGACATATATAGGGAGGACTTTCTTGCTCGACATGATAGTATGCTATATGGTTGAACTTTACCTTAACGTGTATGCTAATTGTCTCTCTGTTACATGTTGGTAAAGCCCTTAGGATGTGTACTTGACTATCTGGACTACGATGCGGATCATACTAGTGGGGACATGGTAGTCCATAAGTACATCCTTCAAAGTCCCTAGTCGTGGGTGTATCGAGACGGGGCATCGATATACCAGAGTAGACTAGCGTATACCTTCTCGACACATACAGATGGGCGATGGATGATCCCATATCCATTGGTGTTTGACATCAGAGATGATATACGGGTGCTCAGTGGAGACTGGGTACACTGGATGGACTCGCCGAGAACTCCCAGATGGTATTATACCTTACGTCAGATGGCAGTTCTCTGGTGACACTGGTACAGAGTAGTCTGTTGACCCGAGATCGTCATAGAGTCTTGTGTGGTTCCCACTGTGCTTTGATTTCCATCTTACCACGTCCAAGAGGGCGTGCAAAACGGTGGTTTTTGGGTACAGTCCCGAGTCACATGGAGGCAATGAGCGATAGGAGGGGATTCGTCTCTCCCGGTATAGGGGGTTGATGTTACGCTGTGTTCGATTGGCTATAACAGGAAATCCCTGGCCAGGGTTGCTGAGATTTACTGGTAAGTGTTACCTGTAGTTTCTTGAATTGTTATAGACCTCATATCGACACGACTTATCGAGCTATTGGGGTCTGACGTTTACCACCCCTAGGCGAGATATGCGACATATCAGACGATCAGACCGGACTGTACGGTAGTGTTACTGGTTGGATTCACTGGAGTGTGAGCGGGCTTGCTCATCGATCTTCTGATCGCTCAATACCCGGGTGGCCGTTACGTTTAGCAGACCGCTTGCGGCTTGTGGGTGCTTGATATGATCATCTGCTGCCGGCGTATTGACGAGTCTTTAGAGTCCTATACAGAGGTTTCCTGGCTCAAGCGAAACGAAATAGGAGCGCATATGAGATATGTGCGGGACCGAGAATAATGCGTGTATGTGATACCGTATTCCATTCTCACGATGAATGTATCGATATGGTTGTATGCGATATAACCTAGTTATCGAATCAAGGATTGATTCGGTAAGCCGATACATTGGATACTAGTCGGTTATATGCGATATGACCGGATCGTTAAATCAAGTGTTGATTTAATGATTTAATGTATAATTATATATTTGATATATTACTTTGCATTAACTAGTATCGGTTCATTTAAGATGGATTTTCTCACTCGAATGTGCACATTGTATATGTGATATATTTTGTGCACTTGTATGTATCATGTTTGATGATGCAAAGGTTGCTAGGGTTTGTGTAAAGAGTTAAACCTTGGTTAAGTAAATGGTTAGGGTTTTTATTTATTAATTCATTTATCTTTTTATTTGGATTTAAAAAAATGAGAAAAGAAAAACAAAATGGTTGCTTTAATACATGAAGCTTGTTGAAGCTTCATGAAGCTTTGACCAAAGTGACCATTTTGTCTTCATGCTGAACCTTAACCATTCATCTAACCTTGGTCAATTCTCTACACTTAACCCTAGTTCATATTATGATAAGTATTCTTTTTCTTTTGGTTTTTAAATTAACTTATCATAATATAATATTCTATCTTCTTTTCTTCTTCTTCAAGTTGAAGAAAACATTTCTTCATCAATGGTGATTAATGAAAAATGAGTGAGAAATCCAATTCTAAAGTGAACCCACTTCCTATTTCTTCATCCTCTACCTCTTGCCAAGTAGTATAGGGTGTTTCCTTCACAAGTTTTCATGGCTTGGTGAAGGTGGAGCTTGATCTAGTGATGTCTCGACGTAGATCGTCTTCGGCACGTCGTCGATGACCTAGCCCGCTCTTTCTCCGATGAAGCCGACGCTAGAGCCCGGGATTTGATTTGGATAGCGGAGAGGACTTCATCACGGAGCCGTGGAGGTGGAGGACCGGATCTGCAAAGGTTGTATTTCCGTATTCTTGTAGTTAAGTGTTAACTAGTTTGCTTTGTCGCCTAAAAATCTAGCCAACGATCCGTATTATGGTTTCTCGGCACCCGTAAAATTTGAAATTGGCATGGTTGATGCCTTGTGAGACCTCTTGAGAGTGCCAAGGAACCCTACACTCCTCACATCCTCTTCACCATCAAAAACTCTTCCAAAGCCCCAACTCCTTCGAAGCCAGAACAAGCCCTAAATCTTTCGATCTTTGAAGCCCTAATCTCCTTCACCAAGGCGTCGTCATCACAATCTCCTTTGACTCTTCATCTCTATGTTTCTAATTTAATCATATGATTATTAATATATACTTAACTCGGTTATTTCCCAAGTGAATATCATAGCCTACGATATATGATATAATACATAAAAAATGATATTTGATTCATATCATGATTTGAAAGCTTCGTTTGCACACCTAGATATTTCCATTTGATTTATCAAATTAATGTTTTATTTGTCATCCCAAAAATGTATCTATTTGACTTTAGGCCACTGACCCCGGCTCAAACCCGTCGAATGAAGTGGGTAGGCGAATAGAGATCAGAGACCCCACCCATCTCAAAAACCTAGAGCCGCCCACACCCAAAAGGGGTGGGGTCGAAGTCAAGCTTGGAGACGAACCCTACTTTGTTTAGGGTTTGGGCTCCGACCAATCCTAGCTGTTCATCTCGTCTCCTTAGCCTATATATATTAGGGCTTCATTAGGATTGAGGCAAAGAGATGTAGGCTATATCAAAAGTAACATGCTTTGGCATTCTCTTCTTCAGTCGTAGTACTTGCAATCCAGCTCCTGGGTGTCGAATCCCTCCCACTTAACTGTTGTGATTGGATTCATTGATCATCGCAACGAAGATCCCAAGATCCAGAGAGGATCTACATTGCATATGCAAATCGTTGCAAGTTCCTTAACCTTATGTTGTAGGCCATAAGAGTTTTTGTCCTTTTACTGCATGTTGTGACCAACGCGTTGGACTTAGCTTCGATATTAAGATTGGGTTTATTTACCTTTAGCATACATTGGTATAAAAGCCTGTGTAATTTAAATAACAGACCAAAAAACCGACCAAAAATAACTGAATTGAACAGCATCTCGGTTCGGTTTCGGTTTGGAAATTTCCTAGTTGGTTAAACCGAATCGAACCTAACTACTTGTAATCTGATGAGCCACTGGTGAAAATGTGTGTAATTTAAATGGTCCACAAAAAATATGGGTGAACCATATAAAAGCCCATTGAGAAAACCTAATCTCATGTGCATCACTTATTCAGGAGCCAGAGAAAACGTAGCTAATTAATAATAAATGCCATATGCTCCTTAATTTTCTCCTCCATGATATTGGAATGACAGATTTGGAATTTTTCTCTAATTATAGTAATTATTTTCTGCTACCATGATTCATTACCCTTTTGAACTCCAAAAGATCATGGTATTTCCATATTGTAAAGCTTTGACTCATTGGTTTTGAAACAAGGTGGTCTAATTCCTTTTTAACGATTTAGCCATGAACCGAACATTTAAACCGAACCGATTTATTTCAGTTCGGTTCCATTCGGTTTTCTTACACAAGTTGGTTCGGTTTGATGTCAATTTTTTGGCAAAAACCGAACTGATTGACCCATGCTCACCCCTGCATCTAGCCGTTTGATTAAAATTAAATGATTGGATAATAACATCAGGACACTCATTAGAAAATCTATATATCGTCGATATAGATCGGATATTGACCGATATATTGGAAATTGAGAGAAAACGATACAATTTATTGATTTAATGTATTTTTATAATTCTGGAAATATATTGGCCAATGTATCTTAATATTTGTTGATATATCGATTGTTAGATATCAGTCAAAACATCACGATTTTTTTGTCAAAATTTTATTATAGGTTTTCAAGTAATATTGGAACAGGACCCACCTGACCCGTACAAGAATAACTTAAAGTCAAATAAAGCTTTAAAAATCATAAATTAAAACTCTTCTTATCTCTATATCAAGAATGACTCTTCATCAAAACCCTAGATCCGCGTCTTCTAATTTCGAAGCTCTTTCCTCTGTCTTTGAAGCCGCCAAAGTTCGACGAAGTCCAAAGTTCTTTCTTCTCTCGTCTTTAAATGTAAATCTCCCTCCCTCTAATTGTGAATTTCTCATGAATTCATATTCATGTCTCAATTTCTTAAAAATTCAGCCGTGAATTACTAAAATATTCAACCATGATTTTATGAGAAATTCGCTATCCAGATAAAGAGTTGCTTTCGAAGACGCGAGAGAAGAAAAAAAATCATATCCATATAAAAACTTAAGACCAATCACTTAATATGACCGCTTTACAACTAAGCTATTAAAAAAAAACTCATTTCAGAAAGTCAATTATTTATATTGAGTTATATTTATAATAAATATACAGTCCGATTTTAAGAAAATAAATCATGATATTTAAAATCCAATATAAATTTTTTGGAACCGATACGATCCCGATATTTAGAACACTGTTAAGGCTACTGTAGCGGATGTGAATCCTACTTTTTTGGGTTAGTCACTTGACAACAAGCTTCATAATCAAAATCTGCATTTTTTCTTCATTTATGTACATGAAATAACAGTGTACTTCACAAAGGAGTTCTGTGCATTCTTAAAGGCCCAAGTACGAAAATACTTACACAAACAACATCATTTTCTTCAAAGATACTGCGCATGTTGAGTTCGTCGACAGCAGTTCTACGTCTCTAGCAACATCAGGGGAAAAAAATCAAGTTGACAGCTTTTTTCAGAGCAACTATACAAAATTCAAATTATTCAAAAAGCAGCCAACAACACAAACTGGAAGAGAAGAATGAGTAGGAAATGCAACATGTTGAACCAAGGAAAGTAGAAATGAATACATCATCTTTTGGTAATTCTGTAAGAAATCTTTTGATATCAAAACCTAAAAGTCCAACGAAGATAATTGCATATACAAGGTTTGACATGTCTGAATTGTTACTAGCATTGCAATAGAACTGATAACAGAATCTTGATAGAGAAGAGAAAATTTGACCTTACAGCATTAGAGATCTTAAATAAATCAGCAAAAAAAATTAATGATTACAAAACCCATAGGTAAGTTTCATGATTTGATGTAGCACTATGTTAACTAAAGATTGATACGATTCTCACAAACTAAAGGTCTATGTGATGTCATATAATAATATCAATATTCTAGTTTGAAAATAGAAATAAATTGTATGAGATTTAACCAGAACCCAAGTTTTTCATAATTTTTTTCTCAAAGCTAATATATAAAGTGCAAAAACAAATGTCTTTATGGAATTGAAGTAGGCACATCTTTATAGTGTTACTCCAGGCAACCAGTTAGAGCAATTCTAGTTTGGTTGTGTTGAAAGTAAAAACCAAATAATGAGACTACAAATATAATCCCACATCGGAAACAACAAATGAAACACATAGGTATAAGATATAAGATGAGTCAAAGATCAACAAGGTTTGAGTCTTAATATTGGAACCCACTTATATCAAAGGCCTCTGTGTACCTATAAAAAACCCATCACTCCTTCAACTTTAAATAAACTTTAAACTTTAACAGGTTGCATGCCTTCCTCATACATACAAAGGTTCTCCGTGAATTTGAGAAACTAAGATTCATCATGCTTTTTCAGCAAATTTACATTAGCAAAAAGATAATATGTTAAATGTGAGCTATGCTTTTGATATTTACAGCCAATATTCTAACCCGATCCGATGCAATATTTTGTATTAAATAACAGTATATGACTAATATAGGATATACCAGCAGCATAGTTAAAGTAGATTATAGTATGATTCGAAGTTTTATGGTTAAAGAGATTATGAAACAACATGATACCTGGATGCCATCTGGCAAGTTCATAGATGAAAGCATTAATACTGCATCCTGACTGAAATTTATCTCCAGTCTCCACCGCTTCGGGGCAATCTTTAAAAGAAATTGCAGTGCAAGTCAAACTGATGGATAATAGAGAAACTTATAAGTGCAAATTAAAAAGATTTAGAAATAAATGAATTTTTCTTTATGAATTTGTTGTGTACAAAGGCTGCATTTTATAGCCAAGAATATAAATTAATTACAATCAATTCATAATAATACTAGTAATCAATTTCAGCCCATAGTTGCTATATATAGAGATTTGTAGATCTTGATTGAAGCAGTTGCTATCTATAGGTATTTGTTGCTATCTATGGAGATTTGGAGATCTTGATTGGAGCAATTGCTATCAATAGGTATTTGTTGCTATTTATGTAGATTTATTGTATCAGCTGGAGATCTTGATTGATTAGAATTAGATTCGGTTAATACTCCCCCGCAATTTGATAAAGAGATGCAATGAACTGAATGTTCAGTTGGCCACGAGTGACATGCTCTCGAACGAAGTGATAATCTATCTCAATGTGCTTCGTCCAAGCATAAAAAATTGGCTTGACGGTTAAGTAGATTGCCGAAATATTATCACAGTAGATAGTTGGAGGAGCGGTGTGAGGAATACCAAGTTCACGAAGAAGACTTTCAACCCACATGACCTCGCAAGTGGCGTTAGCAAGAGCTTCGTATACTCCGTACTCGAACGAGAGACGGTCCGTTGTTTCTTGGAGCTCCATGAGATGAGATTTGAACCAAGAAACACCGAGAAGCCGCCAACAGAGCAACCATCAATCAAATCACCTACCCAATCGGCATCCGTGTAAACCGATTATTGGGAACAAGAGGCGGCGGTGAGATGGAGACCGCAAGTGGCAGTATGTTGAAAATATCGAAGGATACGTTTGACGGCGGTCCAATTCTGCACACTGGGAGCATGCATCGATTGACAAGCCTGATTAATAGCAAAGGCCAAATCCGGCCTAGTCAAAGTAAGATACTGCAACACCCCAACCGTGTTTCGATACAGGGTCGGATGAGGAAGATAATCAACACCATTTGAGAGAGGTGGAGTGGCAGTAGCGACAGGGGTGGTGATAGGTATGCAGTCGAGGAAGTCTGAGCACTGAAGCAGGTCAGTCACATATTTGGCCTGAGTAGGAAGCAGACCAGTAGGGATGCGAGAAGCCTCAATGCTAAGGAAGAAGGTCAAGGAACCCCTAAACCTTCATGGCAAACTCACAACTGAGACTTTGAATGAGGGAAGGCAAAGGAGCTCCCGGACTTCCTGTAAGGATGATGTCATCGACATAGATCAGCATAAAAATCACATAGTCAGCTCGCTCAAGCAAAGGTACCAAGCATGCAGAGCGTACTTGGTGCCGTAGAGAGAACGCTGAGGTCGATACACATGCTCAGGATGATCATGATCAGTGAAGGCCAAAGGTTGCTTCATATAAATAACCTCATCAAGATTGCCATGCAAGAAGGCGTTCTTGACATCGAGTTGGCCGATCGGCCATCCACCGGACACCGCAAGAGAAAGCATTGTGTGGATGGTGACTAGCTTAATAACCGGGCTGAAAGTATCGTGACAATCAACACCATGCGCTGGTTGAACCCTTTTGCAACAACCCGAGCCTTGTAACGATCAATAGAACTATCGGCATGTTTCTTCAATTTGAAGATCTACCTGCAGCATATAACATTGGCATTAGCTGGAGGCGAAACAAGGCATCACGTGGCATTGCTGAGGTGGGCATTATACTCATCAACCATGGCCTCACGCCAGCGTGGATGGGAGTTGGCCTGAGTGAAGGTTGCTGGTTCCATGCCATCAAGTTGTCGACAGGCGACAAAGAGGCGAGGACAGAGGGTGCCATCCTTAGCACGTGCGGCCATCGAGTGTGACAGTCGATGTAAACAGCTAGGGACGGAACATCCGCGGGTGGAGGTAACGTCTCAGTAGTGGGCGTCAGTGGCGAAGAGACCGGGGGCAACGCACCAACGTCAGTTGTCATCATCGGAGGAGCTGAAGGCGATGCCCCAACTTCAATCTTCGGGCGGGTGCGCCGTTGATAGACCGACAAGGGTTGGGCATCATTCGCTGTATTAGATTCAGCATCACTCCTGACCGAAATAGATGTACTTGTATAGACACAAGAAGGATGTTTCAAAGGAAAAATATTCACATCACTTGGCACATGGATGGAGGAAGGAGGTAAGGACGGTGACCTAGAAGTATGTTTGGGAGGAAAGGAAAGATATATTGGTCGAAGAAGGCATTGACATCAATAAAAATCCGGCCAGAACCAGATTTTAGACAACGATAACCATGATAACCCATAGGATAACCAAGAAAAATGCAAGGGAGGGACCGCGGCTATAGTTTATTGTGATTGTAGGGGCGAAGATGCGGAAAACAAATAGAACCAAAAGAGCGGAGAAATGTGTAATCAGGTTTCCGATGAAAAAGAAGTTCCCAAAATGACAACCCCTTTAGGTTGGGTGTGGGAAGGCGATTTATAAGATAAGTTGCGGTCTCAAATGGGAAGGACCAAAATTTGAGTGGAACGCCCAAGTGGGAAAGGTCAGTTTCCACGATGTGTCGATATTTTCGTTCGGCAGAACCGTTTTGTTGGTGAATGTAGGGATAAGAGATGCAATGCCATATGTATTATTAGAGAGTTTGGTTTGGAATCGCCGAGAAAGAAATTCACCCGCGCCATCAGTTTGGAGAAATTTTATTTCGGTATTTAACACATTTTCGACATGTTTGCAAAATTTAACAAAGACATAAAACACATCAGAACGTTGAACAAGAGAATAAACCAAGAAAATTTAGAATAATCTAGAAAATGAACATAGTAGCGATAGCCATTACAAGAAGAAACTAGGGCAGGTCCCCAAATGTCCGAATGGATTAACTCTAAAAGAAAAGACGACATAGATAAACTATAAATAAAGGGAAGCCTATGACATTTGCTCATGGCGCAAGATGAGCACGACTTATTTTCACCTGGAGAAAAAGAAGACGCTTTAGAAAGGATCGTGCGGACCATATCCAAGGCGAGATGACCAAAGCGATGATGCCACATATCCAAAGAGGGTGATCGTGTAGTCGAAGCGAGAAGAGCCAAAGAAGGGAAAGAGACATCACGCGAGGAGACGCGGTAAAGGCCATCACGACGATGACCTGTAATTAGTGTGTGGCTGGTGATGCGATCCTCCAAAAACAATATGAGGGGTGAAATTCGAAAACACAATTATTATCTGCAATAAACTTGGCAACAGAGGAGATTTTTAGAAATGTAAAGAACAGAGTATTATGAAGAAAACGACGATTATTGACAAAAAAGAAGTGCTCGTGTGTGTGATAAGCAACCTGGGCCATCTCCAAGGTGAACTTGATCAAGTCCATATTCGATCTTGGTGGAGAAAGTGCTTGGATCATTTGTCACATGATGAGTGGCACCCGAGTCAGGGTGCCAATTAATGTTGCTAGAGTTGCGGGACTGGGTAAAATCGCCACATTGCCCTGAGGAGGATGGTTAACAGAAGGTCCGGAAGAAGACCAGAGTTGATATGAAGCGTTGAAACGATAAGTCATTGTAGTATGACCATGACGATCACATACCGGACATTTTAGTGAGTTTGATGAGAGGCTTCTGAATGCACCTTTTCATCGACCACCACCGTTGCTACCATAGCCTCGGTTCCCAGAGAAGTTTGGAGAAAACCCGCCATCACTACCGGCAAATGTTGAGGCTCCACCGCGATTAAGGGCATGAGCAAAATTTTTCATTGGAGAGGTCGCGAGGGTGACAATGGTAACAGGATGATCGAGTTGTTGATCAGCTTCCTCGGTGAGAAGTCCATGAAGAGAATCAATGGTGTGAGACACACCGGTGGTATCAAGGGCTTTGCGGAACTGCGTATAGTCATAACCGAGCCCGAAAATGAGACGGGAGACGATCTCATCGTTGGATAGTGGACGCCCAATAGAGGCTAGGCAATCCACAATCATCTTGGCACGATTGAGGTACTCGATCATAGGGGAGGAGCCCTTTTGGAGTTGGAAGAACCCATTGCGGAGTTGCATCACTTGCGCTTGGTTTTGCTGAGAATAACGTCGCTCCAGTGTTGTCCAGGCAATATGAGAGGAGCCGATGCCGATGAGTTGAGGGACGATAGAGTCCTCAACAGAGTTGAGGATCCAACCGAGGGCCAGCTGATCGCGCAAGATCCATGTCTGGAATTCAGGGTTAGATGTTGTCATCTGTAGAGGGCAAGGTCGAAGAAGGGGAAAGTGAGATTTCCTCAATATGATTGAGCATTTAATATGCCCGAAGAAAGGACTTAACGTGGATCTTTGTGTTGTCAAGGCGAACTCCAATCGAGGGTAGAGTAAAGGAAAAAGGAGGATTGGTGAAGGAAGAAGAGGTTGAGGAAGCCGCCATTAATTTTTAGAGGATAAGAAAATTTTGAGGATCAAAAGGTCACTTGGACTCAAAGTTCTAAAACCATAAAAAGATTTAGAAATAAATGTATTTTTCTTTATGAATTTGTTGTGTACAAAGGCTATATTTTATAGCCAAGAATATAAATCAATTATAATCAATTCATAATAATATTAGTAATCAATTTCAGCTCATAGTTGCTATATATAGAGATTTGTAGATCTTGATTGGAGTAGTTGCTATCTATAGGTATTTGTTATCTATGGAGATTTGGAGTTCTTGATTGGAGCAATTGCTATCAATAGCTTTTTATTGCTATCTATGGAGATTTGTTGTATGAGATGGAGATCTTGATTGATTTGAATTAAATTCGGTTAATATAGTCTATTAAAAAAAAGAAAAAGCAAAGCCATAGCCAATAGTTATTTTAGATTTCTCAATTATATCAGTTTGGTATTGCTGCGTCTCTATTAACTAGGAAATGATAAAATCCATGACATGTAATATGCTATAACCTATGGATATCAAATGGGAAAAAAATATGAATGTACGAATAGAATAGTTAAATATGTTTGTACATATATGTATAATTGAATATGCACATGTATGTGTGGCATATAAGCATATGTTAGCATGAGAAGAGACCTCAAGGACACGGCCAACAATAATATCTCCAACCTCTGGCTTGTACCTGACAGGATAAGTCTCATTCATCACAAAATATAAAGCATCACATAGGTTTAAGTAGGAGCACTTTATTGATCATGGTATGCTGGCAGTTCATCAAACTTAAAGAGGATGGGTATAGTAAAAGGACCTAGCCCTAAGTGCCCGCATATAGACAAGTTTGTTTACTTGCTCAACCACACCACAAACTGTAGCAACCACTTCACCATTTAAATCCGATGCCCCATGGCCCCTGAAAATATCAGATAACAATTGTCAACAGCTGCTCAAAAAGAACGAAACAAGAACATGTTTAAGGAGATGAGGATTAGCATATTGGGAGATAAGCAAGGGAGGGTAAAAGAAAAATGGGGTGTTTTATTTTTGTTGGGGGAGCTTGGTGGGGAGGGGGGACTGTACCATCTAGTCCAAAATTACACTTTCTATATTAAGCCATCAGATAATACCAACCAACAAAAATTGATGATGCTCGATATCGGTGATCTCCCAGATCAGGACACGTGGCAGATGGCGTGTCCCGGAACATGCAAGAAAGGACCTACAGTGGCCGACCAGACCACTCCTGTGCCCGTCCTACAAGCAAACGCTGGCTCACCTCCGAGCCTCCAGCACAATTGGCCTCCTCGGCCCTACAGCTCGTCTCCGAGCTATCACGGGCCCCGAGCCTCCACAGCCCTCTCAGCTTGCCTCCGGGCTCGAGCAGAACCAAGATACCTCGGCTCTCCCGCTCCTCCGCGAGCTCTCCCGCCGAGGTCATCTTCCTCGGTCTCATCGACCGACCAACAGCACCACTTGCAGGCCGCCATCCCGCGAATCTCGCCATGCGCGAGATCTCCGCCGGCCACATCCCACGTTCCACGATCCCCTATTAACGAGCATGTCTCGCCATTAATAGGAGGTCCCGCTCATCACGCGAGCGTGACATCGGAAACGTAACGGCCGGCGTGATTCTCGCACATGCCCTGCCTGCTGCCACCGCTATATAAACCCCTTCTTCAGACGGTCCAAGTAAGCCATTTTTACTCCACTAAGCCGTTACTCTGCTCGGATCTCTAGCCTAATTTGACCGTCAGAGGGTCCTCGGCGGTACAACCACCCTGGGAGTTCCTTGCAGGTAGCTCGGCAACCACAACCTCAAACCCATTGAGATCCACACACTTCAGGAGCGACAGCCTCCAGATCCAATCTCAGCCACCCATCGCCGCCATCAGCATATCAATGGAAGGTAACATCTCGGCGCAATCCAGGTCGCGTCAGCTGGCGCCGTCTGTGGAAACTCCTTAATTCCACAAAAACAAAAGTTCACTTTCCAATCTCAATCCAATAGCGAGCGATCGTCACGACGATCCAAGCTCCAACCGCCGCCTCCCCCTCAACAGAAGCGCGGACGAACCTCCTCCGCCGAATGCCATCAACGCCCTTGCCGGCCGAATAGGCCGGCTCGCGTCTGCTGTGGAGACGCTGATCCGCGTCCAAACGGCGAAGCAAGACCACCAAGTCGCCGCTCCCCCGCCTCGGGGCCAGGACCCCTACAGTGGAAGAGAAGACTCCGTCCGCGTCGGCACTGCCGACCGCCGCCTCATCATTTCTGGCAACAGCGATTTTCTCGGGCCGACGTACTCGAAAACCCGGTGGGCACCGCTAAGTTTGGCTCCGAGATCTTACGCTAGAGAGTTTCGCCCCGAGTCTCGTCGCACCCCTGTCCCTCCCGAGGCGGTGGCGGTCAGCTCGCCTGTTTACAGGCACGACCGGCACCCCCTCTCTCGACGGGGTCGCGCATGCGAGACTCTCCACAGCAGCTCAAAAACAACCCCACCGGGGCGTAAAGAACCTCACCAAAGGGAACCAAGGCTCGTCGAAAATCATGGTCATGATGGCTGGGGGTACGTCGGGTACATACGAGACTCAGCACCCCGCACCAGCCGCGGGGGCCGACAGCCGACCGACGAAGAGGCCAAGGGAGACCGAGCCGATCACTTTTGACGACGGGGACTTTCACGGCATATCCTTTCCCCACATCGACCCCTAGTGATTACGGCTCGAGTCCATCAATACGAGGTGCACAGGATCCTGGTCGACTCGGGAAGCTCGGCAGACATTCTCTTCCACGGCTGCTTCCTGCGCATGGGGCTTGCCTCGGCAGACCTGAGGCCAACCTCCCACGTCCTCTCAGGATTCACCAACCACTTCATCCCGGCACAAGGGGTAATCACCCTACAATTCAACATCGGGGAGGCCAACCGTACGCGGACACTGTCGGTGGAATTCATCGTAGCAAGAATCCCATCGGCCTACAACATCCTCCTCGGGCGCCCCCACGCTGAACTCCCTCCAGGCCTAAATATCGACCTATCACCTGGCGATGAAGTTCCCTCTCGACCAGGACGGGATAGGTCAGGTCTATGGAGACCAGCGAGTTGCAAAGATTTGCTTCACCGCAACATCTTCATCGGAGAGACCGGTCGACGATGTCGAGGGTGACATCAGGGGTTCTCTAGACACTCGAGACGAGCAAACAGAGGTCCAAGGGACCCCGGTGGAGCCTCTGACAGAGGTCCCCTTCTTAGAAGGGGACGACGAAAAACTCGTTCAGATCAGGTCGCTTCTGACAGGAACTCGGCAAGATGACTTGGTCCATTTCCTCAGAAACAACTCCGACGTGTTTGCCTGGGCGCCTGCTGACATGCCTTGGATCGACCCTAAAATTATATCTCACAAGCTCGGGGTTGATCCTACAACCCGACCCGTCAGACAGAAAAAGCGAAGCTTCTCTCCGGTCAAACAGAAGGATATCGAGGACGAGGTAAATCGGCTCCTCGCCACCGACTTTATTCGGAACGTGCCCTATATGGAGTGGCTAGCAAACGTAGTCCTGGTCAAGAAATCAAGCGGGAAGTGGCGCATGTGCGTCGACTTCACCGACCTCAACAAAGCCTGCCCCAAGGACAACTATCCCCTATCTCGGATTGATCAGCTAGTCGACGGCTCGGCAGGCCACGAGCTATTGAGCTTCATGGACGCCTTCTCCGGCTACAATCAGATCCGTATGAATCTGGCAGACGAAGATCTTACCGCATTCACAACGAACCGGGGGTATACTGCTACAAGGTGATGCCCTTCGGCCTCAAGAACGCCGGGGCTACATACCAACGGTTGGTCAACCGCATGTTCAAGCCACAGATTGGCAGGAACATAGAGGTTTACGTCGACGACATGCTCGTCAAATCATTCTCTTCGACCGACCATACCAAGGACCTGGGCGAGACCTTCGAGGTACTTCGCAAGTTCAAGATGAAGTTGAACCCCGCCAAGTGCGCATTCGGGGTCACCGGGGGAAAGTTCCTTGATTTCATGGTCACCCACCGTGGAATCGAGGCCAACCCGGAAAAAATCGACGCCATCTTCAACATGACCGCGCCCAAGACCAACGTCGAGTTCATGCGACTAACCGAGCGGGTGGCCTCTCTGAGCCGTTTCATGTCGAGGTCTGGGGAAAAATGCCTCCCATTCTTCAAAGCTCTAAGGAAAATCCCGAGGTTCGAGTGGTCAGAGGAGTGGCAGACCGCCTTTGACCAGTTAAAGAGGCATCTTGCGACGCCACCGCTGCTCACCCGACCAGCTGAAGGAGACAAGCTATCGCTGTATCTAGCAGTATCCGACCAAGCAGCAGGCTCAGTGCTCGTCCGGGAGGTCGATGGAATGCAGAAGCCGGTATACTTCGTGAGCCACGTCTTCAAAGACGTGAAAACGAGGTATCCAGCCATAGAGAAGATCGTCCTGGCCCTTATAGTGGCCTCAAGAAAGCTACGACACTACTTCCAGGCGCACTATCCTCGTCCTCACCGAGCGCCCGCTGGAGGCTATCCTCGCCTCACCCGAATCCTCAGGCCGTTTAGAGAAGTGGAGGTGGGAGCTGTCCCAGTTTGACATAAAATACCGTCCGAGGCAGGCCATCAACCGAGGAAGGCCATAAAATACCGCCCTACGACGGTCAAGTTAGACTAGAGATCCGAGCAAAATAACGGCTTAGTGGAGTAAAATGGCTTACTTGGACCGTCTGAAGAAGGGGTCTATATATAACGTTTTAGAAAATCGTTATGCGAATTTTTCCGTTTTAGGGTAAAATTGTCGGTATTTTCTGTTTTAAACCGACTGTGATCAAACGACCATATAAACTTGCCAGCACCTAGTTTAGCTAAAATAAAGCTAGTACGCAAGCTTTGGGGGTATATGGGACGTTTTGGTTCAATTAGAATTTTTCCCAATTTTAATATTATTTTATTGCGGTATTCACATTTTGGGAAATTTCTCTTAAGTGATCTTTTCGACAATTAAGTTTGAGTTAATTAAACCTTCACATAATATCTAGATATTTGTTTGGAAATTAGAATTAAGATTAAAGAAAAAGAAAAGAATTGCTTGAGGTGCATGCATGTGTGTTTGAATGCATTTATGTGCATTTATTGTTGTGATAAGCTAGAACAATCCACACAAAACCCTCCCTTTCCCCCCTTGGCCGAATCCTCCTCCTTCTTTCTGCCCTTGATCACTTCTTACACCATTTTCATTAATCCTAGCACAATAAATCTCCAAAATTCCCAAATTGTATCACAAAATACTTCAAGTCTTGAGTTTTGCCTCTTTGATCACTTGGAGCTAGGAAAGCTTAGATCATGGAAGCAAGTGTTGATAGGTATAATCCCTACACTGATAATTAGGAGTTTTTATATTGAGTAGCTCGTTGGTTGTAGCGTAGAACTCTTAAAGTATCGATTTGTGAAATATCGTGTTTTTAGTGTCCTTTTTGAGTCTCTGTGATCTACTGCGATATGGAAATTTTACTGAGTGACCAAACAAGTTTTTAGTAATGTACTAGTGAACCTAAGACCCCACCTGAGACACGAGACCCACCCTACCGGCTTTGGCCGGCGACCCAAGTAGGAATTCTGGCGACACCGGTTTTGTAGAGGAGTTAGGGTGTTTGGTTTCTTGTGGGTAGTGGTCTGCTGTGGTTTATAGGTGTTTGGTACTGTTTACTTTTTTAGTATTTACAGTATGCAAAATCTGGGATCGTTTTCCTGTAATCTAGTGTTTTGTGTTCGCGCGATACGTTATATAACACTGATCGTGCACTTGGTGTGATTTTGCTCTTAGGTTGTTTTCGTCGTGTCGCTACACACGTTAGCCACAATACGAACACTTGAGAGTATATTTTGTGTTGTTGCGTCGATTAAATGTAGTTTGTGCGTGTTTTGGGTCTATTATTAATATATACTTGCTTTATTGTTTTGATGTGGTAGGTTCACAGACGGGGACTTCGGACACATCTATAAGAGGAAAACAAGTGGTTGGCTTCACTTAGCCAGGAGCGTTGGTGAGTACCTTTAACATCTACAGGGGAATCGCCCGCATGGCGTTATGCGTCTGGGCTAGAAATGACTTAATTTATCGCATATTTTATGTCATATTTAGAATTGCGCATTTACCCTACTGCTTAGTAAATTGTTGTGCTTGGACCAGTATTCTTAGGACACTGCACTATTATTGACGGCTCATGTTGCACGAGCACTGATTGTGCCACCCCCCCGTCAATAATTGTCATGTCACGCACAACCCACATATAGAAATGATATTGTCTGGTTAGAGACATTGAGACATTGATTCATATTTCTTTATGCATATGACTTATAACATACATGTATACCTACATGCTTACACATATGCCTTGACATACTTATATGCTAGTTACCTGTATACCCATAGAGTATTGTACCATTAGCGATAGGTACATACACACTTCGTGACATAGCTACAGGTATACCTTGCACACATACTTCACTTATACCCAGGGGTATATTACATCATTACTCATAGGTCGATACATATACCTTGCTATACCTTATGTTTACACATATACCTGGTTATAACTACATGTTTACCTTTACTTGATGTCATTTAGAATTTGAGAAATTAGGAACCGCATGATATTATATTAACTTGTTGCAGTTAATTGCGGTTTTTCCTTTGTATGCTCGCATTTCAGATTTATGATGCGTATATTATATTCATGGATTTTCGCATTGAGATATGGATTTTTCATGATGTTTTCTGGATTTGGGGACCATAGGAGTTTCATGAAATTATGCATTATTTGAAAAACCCGGTTTCCCTTGATATGATATTTCAGCAGCCACCATGAGATTTATCGGTTCGGATATATATATACCCCACGCGAGGAAATGAGGGATCCGTGTGCGGGTACATGGTGGGGCCCGAGGGTACCCGAGGCAAGAATCTCAGTGAGGAGATGAGTTAGTAGGGGAACCATACTTTCCGGTGACATTACCAATGACTCGGCGATTATCATGGGGATACCGACGGGAGTCATGTGCATATGGATGCGTCGAGAGGCGAGGGTCGGAGCTAGGCACTCGAGGTTTCGGGATAGCGTATGATACGTACCTATCAGGAGGGCAGTCATGGAGACAGCACCTGATAGATCAGCCTTTCTGTGTCGTTACTTGACACGTTATTTTCATGATATTTTACTTCTAAGTATATATAACAGTGGAATGGAACGCTGTTATATATGCCTTTACACATATATTAGTGGAATGGGACGCTAATATATGTGTATTGATATCAATTTATATACATCATATTTATTCATGCAAATATACTTAGGATATAAGAGATGCACTTGATCTTGGATTTAGGACATTTAAGATTTACTTGATATTGAATACAGGATATATATGAAATTTGCTGATTTTGTACATTCAGGATATATGAGATTTACTTGATATTGTACATTCAGGATTGGTGAAACTTAAATGATATGAGAGCCAATTTAGGAGGCTGATTTGAGGAATTGGAATTTGGATTGTTTGATGGATTTTGATCCTACCACGATGTGAGGATTCCGTGGAAATGACATATTTCATTCCATACTCCACCTTTATTGATTATGCACTACTTCATGTATTAATTGTATCTGCTAGTATCTTTCATGACTAATGCATTACATATGACCATTCATGGCTATTAGATGCTTATGTTAGATTCGCGCTGTACGTACATACTCGTGATTACCTGCATATGTTATTTTACTATTCACGAGTTGGCAACTCACCCCCGTTGTGCCACAGTGTTTTGCAGGTGTTCCTCAGAATAGTCAAAGGCAGGGCTAATTTCATCCATCGTATCATCTTTGCTGCGGATACCGCTTCGCCTGACAGTGTGCAGTTTTGCTTAAGTAGGTTTTGCGGTTATCTAATGTTGCTTGGTGTATATTCGTTGTATCATGTACACTTCATCTACCATTATCTTATATGACTTAGAGACTTGATGTGAGGACGATATTGTATATTATTTTATGACTTGGAAGTTTTTATGCAGTTTTATTTATATCGTCTTTTTCTTCGCTACGGCGTCGTATATCTGTTGTGGTGAATGTTTTCCGCCTTTTGGCGTGGATTTGCTCCCGTTTGGGGATGCTTTACTTTATATTTATATTGTACCCATTTTTGGGGCTAGTTTTTACAAAGGAGGTGCTGCCAAAATTTTAAAAGAAATAAAGTTGGACTTTTAAAGAATTTGGGTTGAAATTTCAATGTTTCTTATTTTTTTCTTGTCTTTTAATGGTTTAGATTTCTGGGTTTTGGCTTTCTTTTACTGCGTTACGCCTGTAGACGTTGCGTAGTATTAGGGCCGTCACGTGCCAATTTCGGGTCGTGACAATATAGCGGTGGCAGCAGGCAGGGAAGGCGCGAGAATCACGCCGGCCGTTACGCTCCCGACGTTACACCCCGCGTGATAAGCGGGACCTCCCATTAATGGCGAGACATGCTCGTTAACGGGGAATCGTGGTGACGTGGAACGTGGGATGTGGCCGGCGGAGATCTCGCGCATGGCGAGATTTGCGGGATGGCGGTTACGCCTACAAGCGGTGTTGTTGGTCGGTCAATGAGACCGAGGAAGATGACCTCGACAGGAGAGCTCGCGGAGGAGCGGGAGAGCCGTGGTATCTTGGTTCTGCTCGAGCCCGGAGGCGAGATGAGAGGGCCAAGGAGGCTCGGGGCCTGTGATAGCTTGGAGACGAACTGTAGAGCCGAGGAGGCCAATTGTGCTGGAGGCTCGGAGGTGAGCCAGCGTTTGCTTGTAGAACGGGCACAGGAGTGGTCTGGTC
Source organism: Agapanthus africanus (assembly GCA_030015575.1). Lineage (NCBI taxonomy): Eukaryota > Viridiplantae > Streptophyta > Magnoliopsida > Asparagales > Amaryllidaceae > Agapanthus > Agapanthus africanus. Next base: position 334,633,645 of record CM057337.1, on the reverse strand, counting down.
GGCCACTGTAGGTTCTTTCTTGCATGCTCTGGGACACGCCATCTGCCACGTGTCCTGATCTGGGAGATCACCGATATCGAGCATCATCAGAAATCCTCACTAAATCTCAGGAATTATTTGCTCTCTAATGTCAGCAACCATTTTGTACTTCCAAGTACTAATTTTGATGCCTAATTGTATTTATTTTTTCTCTAATAATCAATCAGAGCCTAATATACAACCAAACCAATGGCTAGGGTAGGGTTCGCTCTTTAACTTAAAAGCCCAATGGATATTAGGAGCTTGGCCCTGATAAACATGCAACCTCGCCAAATACTTTGTGTATAGGATTTGATTTAAGAACTCAAATCGACACCATCTCGGGTTTGGTACAAGAAATTCGATATATGGTTAAAATAGACTGTTAACTCAGTAAGCATCAAGTAGGATATGGTTATCACGTCCCAAATGTGAGAAAAAAAATAATAGTGGAAAATGCACCTAACCCTAATGAGAATACGATGGTAGCTCGATACCTTGCGGTTCAGTTTTGATCAAATTTTTTTAACCCAAAGCCAATTCATGTTCCCATATAGATCCACGAAACAAGAACCTATTTGGTTACCAACCTAGCCATCACAAAAGTGAAACCTTGGTACTAGATGGACATGATATATTACAGGAAATAAATTTTCATGCTCCTTATTATATTTTCATCCAAGTGTATTTGTTTATGTTAAATTTGATTGCTCGCAAAGAAAAGAGACTACAACAAGCCAAGCACTATGGCTTATAGTAAGTTACTATGTTTTGTTATTATATATAGTACTCTTCTTTAAGGGATATAGAGCATTTGTGTTATTAAAAATTTATTAAAAAATCAAGTAACTTTATCTTTATGTCGACTCAAATGTACCCCTTAAGATCAAATCCTGGTCCACCATTGCTATCCTGAATATATATATATATGAGGTTAATGGAGGAAAGTGGCCATAGGAGAGAATTTGCTCCTGTGGTGTCGAAAAAATACACCCTCCCTCATTTTTTCCAACAAGCGGCACCCACCATCTTCATCGTTATCATCTAAGATGTGGGTACACCAAATTTCATATGATTCTACAACTTTTTCACCGTTGATTTATTGGGTTCAAAATTAACGGTTTACCGAAAATAAAACTTTTTACATTGCTAAATCAACGGTGAAATGGTTGTAGAAACACATGAAATTTGGTGTACCCACATCGTAGATGATAACGATGAAGATGGTGGGTGCCGATCGGCGGAAAAAATGAGAGAGGGTGGATTTTTTCGACACCATAGGAGGAAATTCCCTCCTATGGCATCTTTCCTCTCTCTCTCTCTCTCTCTCTCTCTCTATATATATATATATATATATATATATATATATATATAATATCTGAAGGAAAAACCATTGAAAGCATCTAAGGAGTAGCCATGAGGAATAATGTTTTAAGAGATTTCCGCTTACAACCAATACTTGGTAGTCAGTAGAATTCAGAAGTAATTAGAAGCATAGAAATCTTAGAAGCAGAATTATCAAAAAGTGTAACAAAAAAATGTTCAACAGCTTAAATAAAAGAATAAGAAACTATACTTGTATATAAATTTTTAATAAAAAAACAGTCAGTTTACAAGCAACATATGAAGTGAAAATCCTGGTATTAGCTTAAAGGGGTACGAAAGAAAACAAAGGAGATTGTCGGTCCCATGATGCAATTATACATAAGAAATGGAACAGACTTTATAGTAGCGCTACGAAATAAAGAAATTTAAAGCTACAATAGAAAATCATTTCAAACTATAGTAGACATTTCAAGATATATAAAATAAATTAAAAGGCAAAATTGTAAGAAACCCCTCGCTTTTGCCTTTATAGCAGGAAACCACCATCTGTTTGAAAAAGCCCATTTTGCCCCCTTGCTTTGATAACCATCAACTTTTTTCTGTTTCTGATAATTGTCTATTCCCGAAATACCCATTAGATAAAATATTACCCGCTAATGAAACAATGACAGAAAAATGATAGAAATTAAGAGGCATTTTGGGAATAATTGACGAAAACAGTAACACAGTTACAATTGAAAGGGGTAAAAATACAGTTTCTTTAAGAGGGGTTTCCCGCAATTCAAGCAAAAGTAAAGAGGGTTTCCTTCCATTTAGCCAAATTCGAACAAAAATATGAAAGACGATGCTAATTCAAAGATCATGTGTGACGCGTCCCAAGAAAAAAAAGGAAAATGTCTACATAGGTAATTATAAGGAAATGGTGGGGGGAAAACTGATCTAATCAGCAAATAATAGTTACAAATCTCAAAATATAATAAACAAATAACTAAATGGAGAATTTTAACTTGACCAATACCCAGGTTAGACAAAGTTCAATGCCAAAATATACAAATAAAAAATTTAATTAAAAAAGGTTATATGCAACTAACCCAGAGTGTCACCTATATTGATAGGTTGACACTTGACAAATTGAAGCTACAAATCTTGGATGAAGACTTTGTTTACTTAGGAGTACCTATATACATAGGAACGCCAAAAATTCACCACTTCCAAGCAACAATTAATAAGGTAGAGGAGATATTACCAGGATGGAAGGCCAAAATCATTGCATTCCCGGAGAGATTGACACTGACTAAATCGATTCTTGGCATGATTCACAATTATTTATTTCAATCGAAATTCGTCCCTAAGAGTTTCTTTGATAAGCTGGACAGGATTCTAAGAAATTTTGTTTGGGGACAATGGAAAATTAATCCATTCAGTCGGAGAATAGCATGCTTTCAATAAATCAAAGTGGGCTAGGCATCAAAGATAGAAAAAACACTTACTTGGCACTAATGGCGAAGAGAGCGAGCAAGATAATTTTCCAACAAGATAATGAATCGGTATGTTTGGTGCCTGCAAAAGTATGAGGACCCAAGGAGAATGCAAGGAAGCAGAAATAAATCAGCAACATGAAGAGCAGTTTATTGGTATTTCCCGAAATAATTCATAATATGCGATGGAATATAGGAGATGGAGATAAGGCATCCTTTTGGTTTGATAGATGGCTTAGAGAAAAATCGTTGCATCTCTACCCGCTGGAGCTAAATGTAGATACTATAAATGGAAAGACTGTTAAAGAAGTCATGAACTTGAATCGAGTCGATGAGTTGCCGAAGGAGCTGATTGATGAATATAACAACTTAACCCGAGTTCGGAGGGATGAATCGAGATGATGTGGGAAGTTGAAATTCAATGTTAGAGAGGTGTACCAGAAAGCCTTTGCTGTTAATATTATCGGGGAAAGAAGTATAATGCCGGTAAAGTTCAATATTTGTAGGCGTATTTGGTGTTTCCTTTGGTGATTGATGAGAAACAAGGTGAATGTGTTACGAGCTCCTGTTTGATTACCACACTTCTTATAAAATAAAAAAATTAAAAATTGGGCCATCATTGCATCATGGGCTCATTTAGACCGGTGAACGCCAGCATTGAGAAAATAGTCACATTGATGAGCAAGACGAGGCAGCACAAAAATCACCTATGCAACTTTCGCGCTAGTGGAATCTAAGAAACCGATTCAGATTTCAGAATCTACTGGTATGGAATGAACACGCAGAAGCGGAGACCATGTTCTACAGATTAGACATCAGCTGAGCCTACTCGGTAACAAGGGGAAAAAACGGTTGTAGTGGAATGACCTCACAATCAAATTCAGCTGATGAATTGAAAAAATTTAAAAATAAAAAACTAATCTATTAGAATCAAGATCAACTCAGAAAGATGAGAGAAAAAGGGTGGAACCGAAATGGGTCAGCAACAGATTAAACTATACAAATTGAAGAGAGGGGGAAAAATCAAACTTTTAAGAACTGGGGGGGGGGGGGGGTGTGGACAAAAAGAAAGCTAAGTTAATGAGTGGAAGCATTGATTACTTGAGGATTCCATCTTCGTTGTTGACGGGGATGGAGCCGACCACGGTGACGGAGGCCGTGGATTTAGAAGCGATTTCTTGTAGCTTTTGGAGAGCAGATTGCAATCGCACTCTCTGCGTTTGATTCAATGACACCTGCAGTTGAACTTCTCTCATCTCTCCTCAATTTCTTCCTCTCTTTTTTTTCCTTTTTGCCTTTTAGGGTTTTGGGAATGAAGAATGGGGAGCTTGATGGAACCTAAAACCTCCTATGTTGGGTGGACCGGGTCAAGGGCCCACTAAACCCGACCCGTTCTGGTTCCGAAACCCATATACTTTAGATCGTTATGCCTACATTATAAAAGAACTAGAAATGGAACATAGCAAGATGACGTGAATGGATTTAAGATATTTCTAGATGAATTTAAAAGGTAAATAGAAAAGTAATATATGTTCGCTCATCAAAAAAAATAAACGCTTGCTTTAACTGATAAATAATATAATCTATTCTATTATATAATACAAATACCCTAGGTTAGAGGGGCCTCCCTTTTTTTCTAAAAAGAAAAAAAAAATTAAGAAAAATCCTCAACTCCCAAGCCCTCCACATCATCCCTCTCACCTCTCAAGCACTCCAAATCATCTCTCTCGTCCCACAAAACAATTAATTGTTTATCCAGAACCCTCCATATCATCTTTCCCAACACACACATACACACACACCTGGCTAGAGGGGAAAAAACCCCAAAAAATCCTCCCTCTCAAGGCCTCCACATTATCTCTCTCTCTTCTTCTAAAAAATAATTAATTGTTTATCTGAAACCCTCCACATTGTCTCCCCCCAATATGTGTATGTGTGTGTATGTGTGTATATATATTTATATATATATATATATATAACCCTCCAATCATCTCTCTATTCTTCCAAAAAATAATTAATTGTTTAATTAACACGTGCAACACACGTGCATAAAATCTAGTGTATATAATGCAAATGGACTTGGTTAAAAACCACCCTCTCCTTTTTAAGAAAAACAAAGAAAAAGGAAGAAAAATCCCCCATTCTTAGGGCATCAACATCATCATACAAAGAGACAAAAATAATTAATTGTTATGTTTTAAAAAAATATCTTAGAGCCTCCACATCATCAAAGAAAAAGATAAAAATGATTAAACTTCTCCATTTTTTTGAAAAACAAAGATAAAAATGAACTTTCTAGAACTTGAGACAAAAAAAAGCTTTGTAGAAATTAGTTTGAATTTCAAATTCAATCTACATTATACTTAAACTTAAGACAAAAAAGAACTTTCTAGAAGTTATTTTAATCAAATTCTACTTTCATTTACTTATAACTACCTTCTTCTACTTAAATATAGTAAATAGTGTGTTATAATATCTTCTAGAATACTTTTAATCCAAGTTACTAAAATGACTATTTTATCCATTTATTAACATTCAAAATAATTTTAAACCAAAAGCCCCCATTTTATATTTATCAATGGACTCAGGAAAATTTTTTGACTCTAAATAGGATAAAACTACAAACGTGCATCGCGCATGCAAAATGCTAGTCTCTATTATGGTCTTCAATTTAGAGCTTTGGCTATCTAATTTGTAAGAGAAATTTAATAAAAAATTATTTAAAAAGGAATCTAAATCGTACGACTAACCCCATAGATCTTTTCTAATAACCATCTCCATAAATTTATCTCTGTAACTAATTCTATAAAAAAAAATTGTAAATTACACAAATCTTTTTTTAATTACACTTAACGTGCATCGCACGTGGGAAACACTAGTAAATATAATGTTAATTCTATTTCAAAAACAAATTTCTTTTATTTTTGGTAAAAAAAAAAAGAGATTTGATGTATTATTTAAATTTGATATGATTGTTAGGAATATGTATGCCCTAGAGGCCATTATTGTATGATATAGTGGATGCTTTGACATATATATAGAGGACTTTCTTACCCGACATGATAATATCCTATCTTGTTGTTTTTTATCTTAACATGTACACTTATATTATTATATTGTCTCTCTGATACATATTGATAAAGCCCTTAGGATGTTTGCTTGACTACCAGGACTATGATGCGGATCATACTACTGGGACTTATGTAGTCCGCAAGCACATCGTTTAACTGTTCCTAGTTGAGAGAGTATCGAGACAGGGCATCGGTATTCCAGAGTAGACTAGTGTGTACATTTCTTGACCCTGTAAGGGGCGATGGTTGATCCAATAACCATTGGTGTTTGACATCAAAGATTGTACACAGGTGCTCATTAGAGAATGGGTACACCGAACAGAACTCGCTGAGAACTCCTAGATGGTACCATACCTATCGTCAGATAGCAGTTCTTTGGTGACACCGGTACAGGTTAGTCTGTAGTATCGAGATCGTCATACTGTTTTGTGTGGTTCCCACTGTGCTTTGATTTTCTCCCTACCACGGCTCAAGGGAGTCGTGCAAACGGGTAGATTTTGGGTACAGTCCCGAGTCACATGGAGGCAGTGAGCGATAGAAAGGGTTTCGTCTCTCCCGGTATTGGGCGTTGATGTTGCGCTATACTCGATTGGCTATAACAGTAAGTCCCTAACCAAGGCTGATGAGATTTACTGGTAAGTGTTATCACTACTTTCTCGAACCGTTATGGGCCACACATCGGAACGACTTATCAAGTTACTGGGGTGTGACGATTTCACCCCTAGACTCGATATGTGATATATCAGACGAAGAGACCAGACTGTACGGTAATTGTTACTTATAGGCTTCACGGGAGTTTGGACAAGCTTACTTGTTGATCTTCTGTTCGCTCAATACCTGGGTAGCCGTTACATCCAGCTAGTACCGCTGACGGCTTGTGGTCGACTGATGTGATCATCACCTACTGCTGGCGTATCGACGAGTCTTTAGAGTCTCATACAGAGATTTCATAGTTCAAGCAAAACGAAGTAGGGCACCACATATGCTGATATGTGCGGGAGCCTGATTAAATACGAGTATGTGATACCGTATTCTAATCTGGCGTCATGTGATATCAGTTAGGTTATATGTGATATAACCGAATTATTGAATCAAGTGTTGATTTGATAATGTGATATACAGATAAATGATATTAGTCGGTTATATGTGATATAACCGGATTATTGAATCAAGTGTTGATTTAATAATATGATATATATTTATATTTGATATAATTATATATTAACTAATATTATTGCTCACTAATCATTATTCTCTTAATATATTTATTTATATGTATATATGTGATATATATATATATATATATATATCACATATATACATATAAATAAAATATATTTATTTATATGTATATATGTGATATATATATATATATATATATATATATATATATATATAGATAGATATTGGATTTTCTATTTTAAGAAAATAGAAAAGATGAGGTGGAAAATGAGAGATATTTGTGAAATGGGTGAGGCGTGACTTTTTCTTTAGTTTATTCATTTGTTATCACTATTGAAGTATTGTTCTAATATATTATTTGATAATATTGGATGCTTCAATAAGTGAGGTGAAAAGAGAAGCCATTCTTGACTTGTTTTTTTTTTCTTGAGCTCATTTCACACACTCTCTTGCTCTTTTCATCTTCTTCCTCCTCAAATCCCTAACCCTCACATGTGTTGTGAACCCTAGGACTTTAGAGTTTTTCTTAGTGAGCTAAACATCATACTTCATTATCCTAGTCTAGATTAGCACTTTAGACTAGGTTGTTTACTTCACTAATACTAGATTAGTGAAGAGGCAGCTTGACCTAGAGAAACTTCGGGTGGATTATTTTCGACACGAAGGTCGCGAAGCAAGCTTGTTCCTTCTTCAAGTGGAGCTACGAGGAGTCGTAGGGACTACTATCCGGAGCTTGAGAAGAGAAGGACTTGGTCTACAAAAGTTGTAGTTCCATCACTTAGCATAGATCTTGTTTTATATCATGTTAAACCTTAATACTCTAGTTAGATTCTAAGTTAGTGTAGCTTAACACCAAGAATTTTTTTAAATTGCATGCTTGTTGCCAGTTAAAACCCAGTGGTAGTGCTAGAATACACTTTCATGGTATCAGCGCCAAAACTAGAGCATTAGATGATACTTGTAGAATTACGAAAATGAGACAACTCTGAAACAGTCATAATGAAACCCTAGTTTCTGTCGAATTTTAAAGCCCTCTGAATTTTTTTTAAACAAGTGCAGAATGTTACATGTGATGTAACTAGAACACTCAAGAAAAACGAGACCATGATTCAACATTTTGGCCGGTGAAAAGCTTGATATGCCGGGCCCGGCCGGCCTAATTTTCATTTTTTGGTTTCGTATTTTTTTGGTGTTCTTGTAGCTTGGTTTTGGGGTTTCAGGTTATGTTTGTTTTGCTCAAATTGCATGTGATGTTATCTTTTCTGTTAGGGCAATTCGGAGTATTTCGTAGTTACAATTTTAACATCGTTTCGGGTTTAAGTTTTATATGTGATACAATATTCGGAATCCACATTAAATTAGTTTTGTGAAAACTAGTTTGTTATTTGTAAATCTAGCGTTTTAGTCTCAGTTGATCGATTGATACGGAGTTTTGATTAGGATCAAAACTCCGTCGCAATCTCGTATAGTACGCAAACACTCGCCGGGTAACACTTGTTAGTGTTTATGCTGTAGAAGGCCATTACTGTATCATACTAGCTTGTATATTACTTAATGGAAGCTTGGGATATTCACATGTATATAACAGTCTTGCTAAACATGGTAGTATGCTACTTGGTTTTTTCTATCTTAATATGTGAGTGTACGTATTGATAGAGCTCTTAGGATCTTGCTTGTCTACCAGCGTTGTGATGGCAGTCACACTAGTGGGGGCTGGGTAGTCTACAAGCACATCCTTATTCAGGTCCCTGGTCGTTGGATTATCGAGACAGAGCATCGATATCCGGAGTAGACTAGTGTGTACGCTTCTCATCCCAGTTGGGGAGATGGTCTGTCCCACAGCCGTCAGTACGTCGTACTGGAGATAGTATGCAGGTGCTCGTTAGGTTACGGGTACACCGGACAGGACTCACGGGGAACTGTTGGTTGGTTTGATACCAGTCGTCAGTGAGCAGTTCCCAGGTGACATGAGTACAGCGTAGTCCGCAGACTTGACACTGCTACTTCGCCTCGAGTGTGTCCCACTGTTCTTAGATTGCTACCCTACCACGGCTCAAATAAGTCGTGCAAACAGGTAGCAGTTGGGTGCAGTCCCGAGCACTTGGAGGCAGTGGCGGTTAGACAGGATTCTTCCCTCCCGGTATTGGGAGTAGATATCGTGCTGTGTCAGAGAGCCATTACGCAAAGTCCCTGGCCAGGGCAAGCGAGATTTGCTGGTAGGTTCCAGTAGTTTCTCAGGGTGTAATGGGCTTCACTCCGACACGACTTATACCGCTATTAGGGGACTGACGCTTGCCGGCCCCCTAGGCCCGATATGCGATAGTCTTGGACGAACGGACCGGACTGTTTGGAGATTGTCACATCAGACTCAGTAGGAGTTCGGATGGGTTTACTCATCGGCCTTCTTATCGACAACTACCTGGGGACCGTTACGTACAGCTAGTGCCGCTTGCGGTCTGTGGTTAAACCCACTGCCAGCGTAGTAGTCGAGTCTCTAGAGTCCCACACAGAGAGTTTCCTACTCCAGGCGAAACGATATAGAGGTTGCATGGTTTTGCGACAAAGGGTTCGGACGCATACGTGCGTTTACGCACGTACGACTTTCGGACAGTTTTTACCAGTCGGCTTTGGTTTAAGCCAGTTACTGGTATCCGGTTATTGGATTTTTACAGTCTAAAGTTTTTCCGTATTTTTGCGGATTGGAGGGGCGTTCTCGTAATTGTACGAGAAGCTTCTAGAAGATGTGACTAAGGAGGTTACTTTGGATAAGATTGTGAGTCATGAGGGTGATTCATCTTTATCATTATTGCACAATAAATGATAAATGACACATGCTTAATGAATCACCATTTTGCATTTATGAAGCATGCTTATTCATTTCTATTATTCATTTTTCTAATAATAAGAATGCTTCATAATATATTATGATACACTCTCTCTCATCTCATTATCTCATCTCACATTCTCTCTCCTCAAGCTCTCATCTTCAAGAGACTAATCCTTAATCCTCATGTGTTGAGATCAAAGGTTTAGTTAGACTTAAACATCCATTACCTTCACTCTATATCATCCTTTCTTCTTTGATTGGCAATCAAAGTAGATTAGTTACCTCAAGTTAGAGGTTTAGCTTGGTGTTTTGCTCTCGGGTGGATCGTCTACTACCTAGAGAAGGTCGAGGAGAACCAAGGAGGACACAAAGACGAAGGACAGGTTTCGTTAGGTATAATCCCTAAACACAATAGATAAGAAACTCTTTGTGTACGGTTATTTATCGTTTAGCTTCGATTTAAGCGGTTAGTCGATGTTCGTTCTTTAAACTTGATCGTTTTTGAAAATTCCGCCTCCCCACAAGTACTGGGGTGTACTACATCGACTTACAGTGGTATCAGAGCCTCGCTAAACACTAAATAACTTGATTGCAAATTTGTACGAATTTCGAACGGAAAAACGAAGCCGGAAAACCCTAAAAATTGCATGTTTCTGTCGAACTTAAAATGAAGTCCAAAAATTTTTCAGGTGTGTTCAGAAAGCATGAAATGAGTCCAGGAGAACACCCATGAAATTTGAACCCATGACTCGGCAACTCGGCCGCGGAAGCGCGGCGGATCGGTGGGATCCGCCGCCCTTCCGCGGCGCTTTGGCCGACTCATGGGCTCATCTTTCATGTGTGGGTCCTCTCTGGTGTTTGGAGTTTTCTGGAATATTTAATATTTGCTCAGGTTGCTGTTTAACAGAGCAGATTTTGGAGCAATATTGATGTCGTTTAATCGATCGAAATTGTACAGTATTTGCATGTTGGATTATATCTGTGATTGATAAATGTGTTCGTAAACCTCCCCCAACTGCTAGTATGTCGGTTGGCAGGGGGTTGCACATTTCTGTAATGATTATATCTGTTTGTGCATATAAACTGTATTGGACTGTTGTGGTGTATAGCCGGGGTTTGGCAATAGGTTATTGTTTAATTCATTTGTTGTAATTGTAATTTGTTGTAATATTATTTTTGCGGGGCACATCCAGGTTGCGGTTGTAGCCACCGTTGTATTATTTCATTTTACTGTTTTTGCTCCTAGGACTGACCCAAGGTGGGGTACACAAACTGCCAGGTGGGTAGTTTGCCGTACCCGTAGGGGTCGAGGGTGGGGTAACGGCTATTCATCACAACTGTGTAATCTGTCTTTTCTTGCAGGCTCGAAAGAAATACAGATTGCTTGCAAATCCAATATTGTTTATCTGTGTTCTGGAATGAATATCATTGCGTCAGACGAATGTAAAATATCTATAATTATGATAGCTATTTAGACGTCATTTATGTTTTACACCCGCGCTAGCCCAGCCCCCGCTCTGTCGTTAGTTAAGTAACCTAACGGGTGATGACGGGACCCAGTGGCGAATGCGGATGGCATAAGAGGACGTTGTATTTTCGTTGTTTTCTGCAATGATAGGTTAATGATGGGACGCATTATCTGTAATGCAAAGAAAATAAACCAAGTTTAAATCGTTGGAACAATTTTAAAGAAACCACTCGGTTATTTTTAAAACAGATATTTTTTAAATGCGGAGACTTAACCACTCCTTTTAAAAGCTATCAGGTTCCTTCGGTTATATCAAGTTCACTACGTTCACGGTTTCGCCAAAACCAGTCGTAGCCCTCCGTCATTTCTTATGAATGGTCAGTAGTATTCAAGCTATGTTTGTTTGGCCCTTAGTCAAGACATAGTGATTGGTAGCTGCTGGGGTATTCATTTGTTACATAGATAGATGAGTTGGTTTGGGACAGTCGTATTACTTTGTTGGCCCTTAGTCAAGAGTATATACGGATGGGTTCAAATCAACAGGATAATGATGGGCAGAACTTGACATGTGACTTATGATTTGTTGGCCCTTAGTCAAGATCATAAGAACATGGGGCAAAAACTTATATCGGGAATTTCTAAAGAAACTGAAATTTGCAAAGAGATGCATACCATTTGGAGTTTGATGAATGTTGGTAGGATTCCTTCAACATTATCATACGATGATATTTGGATCCCGATCCTACTGTGAGTATATGCTACTTATCAGGATATTCGTCACTTAACGATCAATGCTATAAACCTAGTAGGTGTCCAGAAAAGTGTCAGCGGGGTTACGCCCCCAGAGAAAAGAGGTTATTTAATTAAGGAACTTCGCGAAAGCATTGGAAAACCTCCCTCGAAGTATCGACACTGGCCTGGCTGAACGGTTAAGCAAGTATTGTACGGTGAGAATAGTCCTGGCTAATTCTTCTTTTATGGTTTGAGGAAGGATTCGAGAAACAGTGGGAGCCATCCAGTTTAGATAAACTAAAAACCACTCTAAACTTGCAAGAGCATCATGCTAAAGTGTTTTCTTCTCTCTCTCCTAATTGCAGCGACCCTGAAAATGACTGGACTTAAGTTACTTTTAGAAAAGAATATACTGACGGGGCCAAACTATAAAGATTGGCTGCGGAATGTCAAAATGGCTTTGACCTATGACAAACTGGGGTACGTCCTCACCGCTACGGCACCTGCTGTCCTTGGTCCCAAATCCAGCAATGCGGATAAGGAAATCCGCAAAACCTGGGATTTAGATTGCGCGAGAGCCAAGTGCATCGTGCTTGCCTCTATGAACAATGAACATCAGAGGAGGCACGAGGATATGTCTCTAGATGGCATATTTCTCCATACAAAGGAACTTTATGGAGAGCAATCTCGTATAGCAAGATACGAGACCTCGAAGAAATTATTTCGAGCGAGGTTGGCTGTCGGGTCATCGGTAGGTGAACATGTCCTACAGATGATCGGCTATATTGAGGAGCTCGCAGACCTTGGGACGACTTTGGATAATGAGCTCTATACAGACCTTATTCTCCAGTCCCTTCCTCCCACCTACGCCCAGTTTATCCTCAACTTCAATCTTCAAGGAAAAGAAGTTGAACTTGCGGAACTCCTGAACATGTTAAGGAGTGCAGAGGGCACCTTACAGAAGGTAAGGGAAACACCCGCTATGTTTGTTGGCGGTGCATCTTCTTCCGGGTCCAAGGCTAGGGCCAAAGGAAGGAAGAAGAAGGCCGCACCCAAACCTAGAGGAGGTGTTAGTAAGGTGGGAAAGAAGGGAAAGAAAAAGTTTGCAGCACCGGTAGTTGGCCTGGATGAGTGCTTCCATTGTCACAGGAAAGGGCACTGGAAGAAGGATTGCAAGGCGTGGAACGCCAAGAACCAGGAACCGAAGCAAGCTGTGGCTTCGACTTCAGGTGTGTTTGTAATTGAGAATTGTCTGTCGATCAACTCTACTTCCTGAGTATTGGATACCGGATCAGGATCTCATATTTGCAATTCATTGTAGGCACTGAGAAACCGTAGAGTGCTGAAGGAAGGTGATATGATCCTCAGGGTTGCTAACGAAGCTAGCGTGGGAGCTGCGTCCGTCGGGGATTATCACCTAGGATTGACGAGTGGACACATTTTGGTTTTACATAACTGTTATTTTGTACCAAGCTTAACGTGTAATATCATATCAGTTTCCTTGTTATCAAATAAAGGTTATGATTTCACGTTTGTAAGAGATGTTGTTAACATCCACCTTAATCATGGTTTGATTGGGTCCGGTACTCTAAATAACGGCATATATGTGTTAAACCAACTCCAAATTTTCAATGTCCAGAACACACTAAAAAGAAAGTCTCCAGATTTAAATAAAGCTTTCTTATGGCATTGTAGACTGGGTCACATCAATGAGAGAAGGTTGACTAAGTTACATAGAGAAGGATATTTGGATACGTTCGAATATCAATCTTATGACACTTGTCAATCCTGTCTCAAAGGAAAGATGACAAAGACTCCATTTACTGGACAAGGAGTAAGAGCGAGCGAGCTCTTAGGACTCATACACAGCGATGTATGCGGTCCGATGTCTACACATGCGAGAGGTGGTTATTCCTACTTCATTACTTTTACAGACGATTTCTCTAGGTTTGGACATGTCTTCTTGATGAAGCATAAATCCGAGGCCTTTGAGAAATTCAAGGAGTACAAGAGTGAAGCGGAAAACCAAACAGGCAAAAGTATTAAGACACTGAGATCTGATCGAGGTGGAGAATACTTAAGTGCCGAGTTCCTAGGTTACCTAAAAGAGAAAGGAATTCTTTCTCAGCTTACTCCTCCATACACTCCACAGCATAACGGTGTATCGGAGAGACGGAATCGAACCCTATTGGATATGGTACGATCCATGATGAGTAATGCTGAGTTACCGCGATCTTTCTGGGGTTATGCGCTAGAGTCAGCGGCATATCTTTTGAACCAGGTTCCAACCAAGACTGTGCCTACCACACCATATCAGATGTGGAGTAGGAAGAAACCCTGTCTAAAACATTTTAGGACATGGGGGTGTCCAGCTTTTGTAAAAAAGCAGCATGTGGACAAGCTCGAGGCACGATCAGTACTGTGTAAGCTTGTGGGATATCCAAAGAACTCCAAGGGATATTATTTCTATTACGCAGAGGAACAAAAGGTTTTTGTTTCTCGTCATGCCCACTTCTTAGAAGCTGATTTTTTAGAAAATCAGAAGAGTGGGAGCGAAGTAGAACTGGAAGAAATTCCAGAACCACAAGCTGTTACTGAAAGTTTGGTAGAACCAGAGGTTCAAGAAGAACAGAACATTCCCGCACCCCTCCGCAGGAGTAGTAGGCCGTCTCATCCGCCTGAGAGATACTACGGTTTTCTCATAGATGGGGATAGAGAGGATTACATCATAGATGATGATGAACCTACTGACTTCTGGCAGGCCATCCAGAGCGGCGACTCGGTACGATGGCTAGATGCAATGCGGACCGAAATGGAGTCCATGTACACCAACAAAGTATGGACTTTGGACTTTGCTCCAGATGGGGTAAAACCCATAGGATGCAAATGGATCTTCAAGAAAAAGATTGGTGTAGATGGACAGGTGGAAACCTATAAGGCTAGACTTGTTGCAAAGGGTTTTCGTCAAAGACCTGGTTTGGACTATGACGAAACTTTTTCTCCAGTGGCTATGCTCAAATCCATTCGGGTCCTTCTTGCTATTGCTGCCTTCCATGATTATGAAATCTGGCAGATGGACGTAAAAACGGCTTTTCTGAATGGAAATTTAGAAGAGAGCGTCTATATGGATCAGCCAGAGGGTTTCAATCAGAGTGGGAGCAGCGGGAAAGTATGCAAGCTGCTTAAGTCTATTTATGGACTAAAGCAGGCATCGCGGAGTTGGAACATCTGTTTTGATGAGACAGTCAAAGAATATGACTTTATCAAAAATCCAGATGAACCGTGCATATATAGTAAAGTTGTGGCCAGAAGTGTCGTATTCCTCGTCTTGTACGTGGATGACATTCTATTGATAGGAAATGACGTTCCTATGCTACAATCTGTCAAAGGATTCTTGTCACACAGGTTCTCCATGAAAGACCTGGGTGATGCCTCTTACATTCTGGGGATCCGGATCTATCGTGATAGATCCAAGAGGATGTTGGGACTTTCGCAGTCCAGGTATATCGACACTGTACTGAAAAGATTCAGTATGGAAGATTCTAAGCGCGGTAATCTACCGGCTTGTCACGGAATCACCCTCTCCAAAGAGATGTCTCCCAAGACTGATTTGGAAAGGGAACGCATGTCTATTATACCCTACGCTTCTGCGGTAGGCTCTATAATGTATGCGATGTTGTGTACCAGACCAGATGTAGCTTACGCACTGAGCGTGGTAAGCCGGTATCAGTCAGACCCAGGGGAGAAACACTGGATAGCAGTAAAGAACATTCTCAAGTACCTGAGGAGGACTAAGGAGATGTTCTTGGTTTACGGCGGAAAAGACCTCAGGTTGGAGGCCTTTGCTGATTCCGGCTTCCAGAGTGATAAGGACGATTCCAAGTCCATGTCGGGTTATGTCTTTACCCTCAATGGAGGGGCGGTGTGCTGGAAGAGCTCCAAGCAGGACACCGTTGCTGACTCGACGATGGAAGCGGAGTATATAGCTGCTTGCGATGCCGCAAAAGAAGCAGTCTGGATGAAGAAGTTCCTAACAGAACTTCAGGTGGTTCCTACCATAGTTGATCCAATACCTCTGTATTGCGACAACAACGGAGCTATAGCTTTAGCGAAGGAACCAAGGTCCCATCAGAAGTCCAGACACATCTTAAGGCGGTATCACCTGATCAGGGAGATCATTGATCGTTAGGAGATCGAGGTTCGGAGAGTTGCTTCAGAAGAGAACATTGCTGATCCATTCACAAAGGCCCTTCCTCAGATTCAGTTCGAGAGGCTACTCGGGATCATCGGTCTGCGATATGCCAGTACATGGCCCTAGTGCAAGTGGGAGATTGTTAGTGTTTATGCCCTAGAAGGCCATTACTGTATCATACTAGCTTGTATATTACTTAATGGAAGCTTGGGATATTCACATGTATATAACAGTCTTGCTAAACATGGTAGTATGCTACTTGGTTTTTTCTATCTTAATATGTGAGTGTACGTATTGATAGAGCTCTTAGGATCTTGCTTGTCTACCAGCATTGTGATGGCAGTCACACTAGTGGGGGCTGGGTAGTCTACAAGCACATCCTTATTCAGGTCCCTGGTCGTTGGATTATCGAGACAGAGCATCGATATCCGGAGTAGACTAGTGTGTACGCTTCTCATCCCAGTTGGGGAGATGGTCTGTCCCACAGCCGTCAGTACGTCGTACTGGAGATAGTATGCAGGTGCTCGTTAGGTTACGGGTACACCGGACAGGACTCACGGGGAACTGTTGGTTGGTTTGATACCAGTCGTCAGTGAGCAGTTCCCAGGTGACATGAGTACAGCGTAGTCCGCAGACTTGACACTGCTACTTCGCCTCGAGTGTGTCCCACTGTTCTTAGATTGCTATCCTACCACGGCTCAAATGAGTCGTGCAAACAGGTAGCAGTTGGGTGCAGTCCCGAGCACTTGGAGGCAGTGGCGGTTAGACAGGATTCGTCCCTCCCGGTATTGGGAGTAGATATCGTGCTGTGTCAGAGAGCCATTACGCAAAGTCCCTGGTGTTAGTGTATATGCCCTAGAGGCCATTACTGTATCATACTAGTTTGTATATTACTTAATGGATGCTTGGGATATTCACCTTGTATATACAATCTTGCTCAAAATAGTAGTATGCTACTTGGTTTGTTTCTACTTCAATGTGTACTTGTGTTTATTTCAGTATATCACTTATACGCATTAGTGGAGCCCTTAGGATCTTTGCTTGATTACCAGCGTTGTGATGGCAGTCACACTAGTGGGGGCTGGGTAATCTATAAGCACATCCTTATACAGGTCCCTAGTCGCAGGACTATCGAGACAGGGCATCGATACTCCGGAGTAGACTAGCGTATGCGCTTCTCATCCCAGTGTGGGAGATGGTCTGTCCCACAGCCATCAGTACGTCGTACTGGAGATAGTATACGGGTGCTCGTTGGGTTACGAGTACACTGGACAGGACTCGTCGGGAACTGACAGGTTGGTATTATACCTATCGTCAGTTATCAGTTCCCAGGTGACATGAGTACAGCTTAGTCCGCTGACTTGACACTGGAACTTCACCTCAAGTGTGTTCCCACTGCACTTTGATCACTACCCTACCACGGCTCAAAGGAGTCGTGCAAACGGGTGGTGGTTGGGTGCAGTCCCGAAGCACTTGGAGGCAGTGACGGTTAGACAGGATTCGTCTCTCCCGGTATTGGGGGTTGACATCGCGCTGTGTCTAGGAGAGCCATTACACGAGTAGTCCCTGGCCAGGGCAAACGAGATATACTGGTAGGTTTCCAGTGTTATCTCAGGGTGTTTTGGGCTTCGCTCCGGCACGACTTGTACCGCTATTGGGGGACTGACGTTTACCACCCCCTAGGCCCGCCATGCGATGTATCAGACGAACAGACCGGACTGTACGGAGACTGTCACATTCAGACTCAGTAGGAGTTCAGATGGGGTTTCACCTCGTCAGCCTTCTTGTCGGCATCTACCTGGGGACCGTTACGCACAGCTAGTGCCGCTTGCGGTCTGTGGTTAAACCCACTGCCAGCGTAGTGTCGAGTCTTTAGAGTCCCACACAGAGGGTATTCGCCTCTGGGCAAAACAGAGTAGAGGTCGCATGGTTTTGCGACAGGGTTCGTTCTCATCCGCGCACTTGTGCACGTTTGGAGTCCGGACGGATTATACTGGCAGGCTCTGGTTTGAGCCAGATACTAGTATATATATTTGGGGTTGCTTTTATATCTTGGTATTCTTGTTCCTTGGAACGAGAATGCAGGTGTGTATGCACAGTTGCTTGAGGCGGAGGATGAGGTATTTCATTAGGGTTTCGGAACGGGTGCGTATGCACAGTTGACAGTTATCTTTTTCCAAACCCTAATGGATTTATGGATTATCTATTTATAATAGTAATTAAATGAGAATTTTGTTATGGTTGATTTTGTTGACTTGTTGACCATGGTTGACTTGTTGACCATGGTTGAAAGTTGACCACCATCATGCTTCAAAAGTCTTCCTTGATTTATGCTTACATTTTTAAATGAAGCATGGTTGTGGTCATTCCAAATTGCCATCAACTATTCTCATTTTCAATTATTATTATTAGATAATTCTTTTCTTTTGCATTATGGTTGCAAGAAAGAAAAAATATAGCTCATTCTATCATTCTCATTCTCTCTCCTCTCTTCATCTTCTTCTTCCTCTAGCAAAGAGAAACCTTCTCATGAGTTGAGAATCCTTCTCTTTAAAAAGAAAAGCAAACCCTAGTCACTCTCTACTCACTCTAGGATCAAAGGATTAGCAAGCCGGAGATTCTAGTTCACTCCAAGTCCGAGAAAGAGCCCAAGGTCGAACCCTCGAGGTGGATCCATCTTCGACGGAAGAAGGCGACAAAAGAGAACCATCAACCTCTACTAGATTTCAAGAAGAAGGAGTTCAAGTTTAGGTATAACCCTCATCCGAGTAGCTAACTCCTTTTAGCGTATTTGCTAGTTTAGTTTAGACACGATCCCGACCTCGTTTAGTCCATGTTGCCTCTTGCGATAAAAATTTGTTTTTTATACCGTTTCCGCCTCCCCGTAAGCACCGGGGGTCGCAATATGGACTTACAGTTGTATCAGAGCCTAACTAAACTTAAACTAGCTTGGTAGTGAAGTGTAACGAAGTTCGGAACCGAAAAAATCACAAAACCGGAAAATCACAAAACCTGAGTTTCTGTTGAAAATTTTTTGGCTCAAAATGAAAAACTTTATACATGTAAATTCTTCTCAGGGTTTTGTGTGAACACCCAAGAAAAACGATACAGTGATTCGACCAAACCGCCGCCCATCCGCCGCGTGATCCTTCTTAACCGCCGCGGAACCGCCGCGACTTGTTGTCTTCTCTGCATCGTTTTTCGTGCAGTGTGTTTGTGTGTTGGTTTTGGGATTTTTTAAATATATTATATGTGCCCAGATTTTCCAGAACAGAAATTTCCTTTTGGGGTCCTATAATTCCGTATTTTTCCCGAACTTCACTACACTTTGACTATGATGGTTATATCTGTGATGTTTGCATGTATTGAACGTCGGCTAATCGCTATAAGACGATTAGTCGGGGTTATACATGATCTGTAATGTGCTGGAATGTGTATATAAATATGTTGGATTGTCGCGGGTGAATAGCCGGGGGTTGTGAGACGAGAGTTTTCTTTTTTTGCAATTCATTGTAAATGTAAATTGATGTAATTATATTATTTGTTTGGCCGCACAACCGGGTCGGGGTTGTAGCCGTCATTGTATAATTCTTTTTACTGTTTTTGCTCCTAGGATAGACCCATGGAGGGGTGCACAAACTACCGAGGACTTGGCGGGTAGTTTGCCGCACCCGTAGGGGTCTTGGGTGGGGATTTGGCTATTCACCGCGACCGTGTTATCTGTTTTTGTTACAGGCTCGTACAAATTACAGATTGCTAGTATATCCAATGTATTTATCTGTGATCTGAAATGTCTATCATTGCTTTCTATTTAGGCGTTGCTTATGTTTTACAGACGCGCTAGCCCAGCCCCCGCTCTGTCGTTAGTTAAGTAACCTAACGGGTAATGACGGGGCCCCGTGGCGAATGCGAATGGCATAAGCGTACGTCATATTTTGGTTGTTTTCTGCAATGGTAGGATTAAATGATGGGACGCATTAAAAGTACTAATGCAAGAATATCACGCATTAAAAGAACTAATGCAAGATAATAAACCAAGTTTAAGTCGATGGAACACTTTCGAAAAACCACTCGGTTCTTTTCAAAACTAACTTTTAAATGCAGAGCTTGAGCCACTCCTTCTAAAAGCTATCTCGTTCCATCGATTATATCAAGTTCACTACGTTCACGGTTTCGCCAAAACCATCCGTAGCCCTCCATCATTTCAGTTAAATATTCGGTAGTATTCAAGCTATGTATTTTGACCTCACGCCAAGGCATAGTGATTGGTAGCTGCCGGATATTTATCTGTTGCATAGATAGAATGCGTTGGTTTGAGACAGTCGTACTGCCATTTTGGCCTACGTCAAGGGTATGTACGGGTGGATTCAAATTAACCTGGATAATGATGGGACGAACTTGACATGTGACTTATGACATTTTGACCTCACGCCAAGGTCATAAGAGCATGGGGCAAAAATCCACATCGGGAGTTTCATAAGTACTGAAACTTGCTAGATTTGCATACCATTTGGAGTGTGATGATTATGGTAGGATTCCTTCATTTTCGTCACGCGATGATATTTGGATCCCGATCCTACTGTGAGTATATGCTACTCCTCGGGAAATTTCTCACTTAACGATCAATGCTATAAACCTAGTAGGTGCCTAGAAAGGTGTTAGCGGGGTTACACCCCCAGGGAAAAGAGGTTCTTTAATTAAGGAACTTCGCGAAAGCGTTGGAAAACCTCCCTCGAAGTACCGACACTGGCCTGGCTGAACGGTTAAGCAAGTATTGTACGGTGGGATTGATCCTGACTAATTCTTCCTTTATGGTTTGAGGAGGGATTCGAGAAACAGTGGGAGCCATCCTGTTTAGACAAACTAAAAACCACTCTAAACTTGCAAGAACATCATGCTGAGTGTTTCTTCTTCTCTCTCCTAATTGCAGCGACCAATCAACATGACTGGACTTAAGTTACTCCTAGATAAAAACAAACTGACAGGGCCAAACTACAAAGATTGGCTCAGGAATGTCAAGATAGCAATCACTTATGACAAGCTGGGGTATCTTCTTACCACCAAGGCTCCCCCTGTCCCTGGTCCAACTTCCAGCGTCGCGGATAAGGAAATCCGCAAGACTTGGGAGATTGATAGCGCGAAGGCCAAGTGCCTCCTGCTTGCCTCGATGGACAACGAACATCAGAGGAGGCATGAGAATATGGACATGGAGTCCATATTGCTCCATACAAAAGAACTGTATGGAGAGCAATCACGTATCGCAAGATACGAAGCGTCGAAAAAGTTGTTTTCGACAAAGATGGCCGTCGGATCATCAGTAGCCGAGCACGTGCTAAAGATGATCGGCTACATTGAGGAGCTCGCTGACCTAGGGATCACATTGGAGAGTGAGCTATATACGGATATAGTTCTCCAGTCCCTTCCTTCCACTTACGCCCAGTTTATACTGAACTTCAACCTACAAGAAAAAGAGGTTGAACTATCAGAGCTCCTCAACATGCTGAGGAGCGCAGAGGGCACCCTACAGAAAAGTAGGGATACATCCACTTTGTTTGTAGGAGGATCATCTTCTTCTAGGTCCAAGGCGAAAGCCAAGGGAAAGAAGAAGAAGGCCCCCGCCAAACCAAGGGGCGGTGTTAGTAAAGTGGATACGAAGGGAAAATGTAAAGCAACAAAGATAGCGGGGAAGCTTGTGGATAAGGAAGAATGCTTCTTTTGTCATAAGAAAGGACACTGGAAGAATGATTGCAGGGCCTGGAAGGCCAGAACACAGGAATTGAAGCAGGTTGCAGCTTCAGCTTCAGGTGTGTATGTTATTGAAAACTGTCTTTCAATAAACTCTACTTCCTGGGTATTGGATACCGGATCAGGATCTCATATCTGTAATTCTTTGCAGGCGTTGAGAAACCGTAGGGATTTGAAGGCAGGTGACATGACCCTCAGAGTTGCGAACGGAGCTAGCATGGATGCTAAAGCCGTGGGGGACTATCACCTGGGAATGTCAGATGGACATGTTTTGGTTTTGCGTAATTGCTTTTTTGTACCCAACGCAACTTGTAATATCATTTCTGTATCTTTAGTTTCTAAAGAAGGTTATGAATTTGCGTTTGTAAGTAATGTTGTAAACATTCACCTTAATCAAGTATTGATTGGGTCAGGTACTCTGAGTAATGGTATATACGTGTTAAACCAACCACAGATTTTCAACGTCCAGAATACACACAAAAGAAAGTCTCCAGAAATAAATCAGACTTTCTTATGGCATTGTAGATTGGGTCACATCAATGAGAGAAGGTTGACGAAGTTACATACAGAAGGGTATTTGAATGCGTTCGAATATCAATCGTATGCCACTTGTCAATCCTGTCTCAAGGGAAAGATGACAAAGACTCCGTTTACTGGACATGGAGTAAGAGCGAGCGAGCTCTTGGGACTCGTACACAGTGACGTGTGCGGTCCAATGTCTACACATGCCCGAAGCGGACATTCTTACTTCATTACTTTTACGGATGACTTCTCAAGGTACGGTTATGTCTTCTTAATGAAACATAAGTCCGAGGCCTTTGGAAAATTCCAGGAGTATAAGAATGAAGTAGAGAAACAGACCGGCAAAAGTATTAAGATTCTAAGATCGGATCGAGGTGGAGAATACTTAAGTGCCGAATTCCTGGACTATTTAAAAGAGAACGGAATTCTCTCTCAGCTTACTCCTCCTTACACCCCGCAACATAACGGTGTATCGGAGAGACGGAACCGCACCCTATTGGATATGGTGCGGTCCATGATGAGTAACGCTGAGTTACCGCGATCATTCTGGGGGTATGCGCTAGAATCAGCTGCGTACCTTTTGAACCGAGTTCCGACTAAGACTGTGCCTTCCACACCATATGAAATGTGGAGTGGGAAGAAACCCTATCTTCAATATCTGAAGGTCTGGGGATGTCCGGCTTTTGTCAAAAAGCAGCATGCGGACAAGCTCGAGGCACGCTCAGTACTGTGCAAGTTTGTGGGATACCCAAAGAACACCAGGGGGTATCTTTTCTACTACGCAGAGGAACAAAAAGTCCTTGTTTCTCGTAATGCCCACTTTCTAGAACACCAGTTCTTGGAAAAGGAGATTAGTGGGAGCGCAGTAGAACTGGAAGAAATTCCAGAACCACAGACTATTACTGAAAGGTTAGTGGAACCAGAGGGTTCAACAGAACAGGACATTCCTACGCCGCTCCGCAGGAGTAGTAGGCAGTCTCATCCGCCCGAGAGATACTACGGTTTTCTCATAGACGGGGATAGAGAGGATTGCATCATAGATTATGATGAGCCTACTAGCTTCCAGCAGGCCGTTCAGAGCGTTGACTCAGTGAAATGGCTGGATGCAATGCGGACCGAAATGGAGTCCATGTACACCAACAAGGTATGGACGTTGGACATTGCTCCAGACGGGGTAAAACCCATGGGATGCAAGTGGATCTTCAAAAGGAAGATTGGTGTAGATGGACAGGTTGAGACCTATAAAGCTAGGCTGGTAGCAAAGGGTTTTCGTCAAAGACCTGGCTTGGACTACGACGAAACCTTTTCTCCAGTAGCCATGCTGAAATCCATTCGGATCCTTCTTGCCATTGCTGCCTTCCACGATTATGAGATCTGGCAAATGGACGTAAAGACAGCTTTTCTAAATGGAAATTTAGAGGAGTGTGTCTATATGGATCAGCCAGAGGGTTTCATTCAGAGTGGGAGCAGCGGAAAGGTGTGCAAGTTGCTTAAGTCCATCTATGGACTAAAGCAGGCATCGCGGAGTTGGAACATCTGTTTTGATGAGACAGTCAAAGAATTTGGCTTTATCAAAAATCCAGATGACCATGCATCTATAGTAGATTTGTAGCGAGAACTGTAGTATTCCTCGTTTTATACGTGGATGACATTCTCTTGATAGGAAATGACATTCCTATGCTACAATCTGTCAAGGGGTTCTTGTCACAAAGGTTCTCCATGAAAGACCTGGGTGATGCCTCATACATCCTGGGGATCCGGATCCATCGTGATAGATCCAAGAGGATATTGGGACTTTCTCAGTCCAGGTACATCGACACCATAGTGAAAAGATTCAGTATGGAAGATTCCAAGCGCGGTAACCTACCGGCTTGTCACGGGATCACCCTCTCTAAAGAGATGTCTCCCAAGACTGATTTAGAGAGGGATCGCATGTCTATTATACCCTACGCTTCTGCGGTAGGCTCTATAATGTATGCGATGTTGTGTACCAGACCGGATGTAGCTTATGCACTGAGTGTGGTAAGCCGGTATCAGTCTAACCCTGGGAAGAAACACTGGATAGCAGTAAAGAACATTCTCAAGTACCTGAGGAGGACTAAGGAGATGTTCTTGGTGTATGGCGGAAAAGACCTCCAGATCGAGGCCTTTGCTGACTCCAGCTTCCAGAGTGACAAGGATGATTCCAAGTCCATGTCGGGTTTTGTCTTCACCCTCAATGGAGGGGCGGTGTGTTGGAAGAGTTCCAAACAGGAAACCGTTGCAGACTCGACGATGGAAGCGGAATACATCGCTGCATCTGATGCCGCAAAAGAAGCTGTCTGGATGAGGAAGTTCTTGAAAGAACTTCAGGTGGTTCCGTCCATTGTTGACCCAATACCTCTGTATTGCGACAACAACGGGGCTATAGCTTTAGCGAAGGAACCCAGGTCCCATCAGAGATCCAGGCACATCTTGAGGCGGTATCACCTGATCAGGGAGATCGTGGATCGCAAGGAGATCGAGGTTCGGAGGGTTGCTTCAGAAGAGAACACTGCAGATCCATTCACCAAGGCCCTACCCCAGACTCAGTTCGAGCGGCTGATCGAGATGATAGGTCTTCGATACGCCAGTACATGGCCTTAGTGCAAGTGGGAGATTGTTAGTGTATATGCCCTAGAGGCCATTACTGTATCATACTAGTTTGTATATTACTTAATGGATGCTTGGGATATTCACCTTGTATATACAATCTTGCTCAAAATAGTAGTATGCTACTTGGTTTGTTTCTACTTCAATGTGTACTTGTGTTTATTTCAGTATATCACTTATACGCATTAGTGGAGCCCTTAGGATCTTTGCTTGATTACCAGCGTTGTGATGGCAGTCACACTAGTGGGGGCTGGGTAATCTATAAGCACATCCTTATACAGGTCCCTAGTCGCAGGACTATCGAGACAGGGCATCGATACTCCGGAGTAGACTAGCGTATGCGCTTCTCATCCCAGTGTGGGAGATGGTCTGTCCCACAGCCATCAGTACGTCGTACTGGAGATAGTATACGGGTGCTCGTTGGGTTACGAGTACACTGGACAGGACTCGTCGGGAACTGACAGGTTGGTATTATACCTATCGTCAGTTATCAGTTCCCAGGTGACATGAGTACAGCTTAGTCCGCTGACTTGACACTGGCACTTCGCCTCAAGTGTGTTCCCACTGCACTTTGATCACTACCCTACCACGGCTCAAAGGAGTCGTGCAAACGGGTGGTGGTTGGGTGCAGTCCCGAAGCACTTGGAGGCAGTGACGGTTAGACAGGATTCGTCTCTCCCGGTATTGGGGGTTGACATCGCGCTGTGTCTAGGAGAGCCATTACACGAGTAGTCCCTGGCCAGGGCAAACGAGATATACTGGTAGGTTTCCAGTGTTATCTCAGGGTGTTTTGGGCTTCGCTCCGGCACGACTTGTACCGCTATTGGGGGACTGACGTTTACCACCCCCTAGGCCCGCCATGCGATGTATCAGACGAACAGACCGGACTGTACGGAGACTGTCACATTCAGACTCAGTAGGAGTTCAGATGGGGTTTCACCTCGTCAGCCTTCTTGTCGGCATCTACCTGGGGACCGTTACGCACAGCTAGTGCCGCTTGCGGTCTGTGGTTAAACCCACTGCCAGCGTAGTGTCGAGTCTTTAGAGTCCCACACAGAGGGTATTCGCCTCTGGGCAAAACAGAGTAGAGGTCGCATGGTTTTGCGACAGGGTTCGTTCTCATCCGCGCACTTGTGCACGTTTGGAGTCCGGACGGATTATACTGGCAGGCTCTGGTTTGAGCCAGATACTAGTATATATATTTGGGGTTGCTTTTATATCTTGGTATTCTTGTTCCTTGGAACGAGAATGCAGGTGTGTATGCACAGTTGCTTGAGGCGGAGGATGAGGTATTTCATTAGGGTTTCGGAACGGGTGCGTATGCACAGTTGACAGTTATCTTTTTCCAAACCCTAATGGATTTATGGATTATCTATTTATAATAGTAATTAAATGAGAATTTTGTTATGGTTGATTTTGTTGACTTGTTGACCATGGTTGACTTGTTGACCATGGTTGAAAGTTGACCACCATCATGCTTCAAAAGTCTTCCTTGATTTATGCTTACATTTTTAAATGAAGCATGGTTGTGGTCATTCCAAATTGCCATCAACTATTCTCATTTTCAATTATTATTATTAGATAATTCTTTTCTTTTGCATTATGGTTGCAAGAAAGAAAAAATATAGCTCATTCTATCATTCTCATTCTCTCTCCTCTCTTCATCTTCTTCTTCCTCTAGCAAAGAGAAACCTTCTCATGAGTTGAGAATCCTTCTCTTTAAAAAGAAAAGCAAACCCTAGTCACTCTCTACTCACTCTAGGATCAAAGGATTAGCAAGCCGGAGATTCTAGTTCACTCCAAGTCCGAGAAAGAGCCCAAGGTCGAACCCTCGAGGTGGATCCATCTTCGACGGAAGAAGGCGACAAAAGAGAACCATCAACCTCTACTAGATTTCAAGAAGAAGGAGTTCAAGTTTAGGTATAACCCTCATCCGAGTAGCTAACTCCTTTTAGCGTATTTGCTAGTTTAGTTTAGACACGATCCCGACCTCGTTTAGTCCATATTGCCTCTTGCGATAAAAATTTGTTTTTTATACCGTTTCCGCCTCCCCGTAAGCACCGGGGGTCGCAATATGGACTTACACCTGGCCAGGGCAAGCGAGATTTGCTGGTAGGTTCCAGTAGTTTCTCAGGGTGTAATGGGCTTCACTCCGACACGACTTATACCGCTATTAGGGGACTGACGCTTGCCGGCCCCCTAGGCCCGATATGCGATAGTCTTGGACGAACGGACCAGACTGTTTGGAGATTGTCACATCAGACTCAGTAGGAGTTCGGATGGGTTTACTCATCGGCCTTCTTATCGACAACTACCTGAGGACCGTTACGTACAGCTAGTGCCGCTTGCGGTCTGTGGTTAAACCCACTGCCAGCGTAGTAGTCGAGTCTCTAGAGTCCCACACAGAGAGTTTCCTACTCCAGGCGAAACGATATAGAGGTTGCATGGTTTTGCGACAAAGGGTTCGGACGCATACGTGCGTTTACGCACGTACGACTTTCGGACAGTTTTTACCAGTCGGCTTTGGTTTAAGCCAGTTACTGGTATCCGGTTATTGGATTTTTACAGTCTAAAGTTTTTCCGTATTTTTGCGGATTGGAGGGGCGTTCTCGTAATTGTACGAGAAGCTTCTAGAAGATGTGACTAAGGAGGTTACTTTGGATAAGATTGTGAGTCATGAGAGTGATTCATCTTTATCATTATTGCACAATAAATGATAAATGACACATGCTTAATGAATCACCATTTTGCATTTATGAAGCATGCTTATTCATTTCTATTATTCATTTTTCTAATAATAAGAATGCTTCATAATATATTATGATACACTCTCTCTCATCTCACATTCTCTCTCCTCAAGCTCTCATCTTCAAGAGACTAATCCTTAATCCTCATGTGTTGAGATCAAAGGTTTAGTTAGACTTAAACATCCATTACCTTCACTCTATATCATCCTTTCTTCTTTGATTGGCAATCAAAGTAGATTAGTTACCTCAAGTTAGAGGTTTAGCTTGGTGTTTTGCTCTCGGGTGGATCGTCTACTACCTAGAGAAGGTCGAGGAGAACCAAGGAGGACACAAAGACGAAGGACAGGTTTCGTTAGGTATAATCCCTAAACACAATAGATAAGAAACTCTTTGTGTACGGTTATTTATCGTTTAGCTTCGATTTAAGCGGTTAGTCGATGTTCGTTCTTTAAACTTGATCGTTTTTGAAAATTTCGCCTCCCCACAAGTACTGGGGTGTACTACATCGACTTACAACACTACTAGATAGCCACGTCCCAAAGCCCCGACCAAGTGACTGTAGGGATTCTTTAGCACCATGCCTAGGTTTAGGGTTGCATCACACATGCTATATCAAAAATTTAAGAGGGTGCTACACAATCCAGCCATGAATCGAACTAGAAAAATAGAGTAACAATATGCTAGTATCATATACTGCAAGTGTCTAACACTAAGTGGGGAGAAATACAACCTTTATAGGCCTCCTCCTTGACTCCTTAGATCGTGTAGGGTTTGAACCGGTTGGCTTATATCCTTCCGCGTCCACGATGATCCACCACGAAGTCCCTTTGCACCAAGCTCCAAGCTTCACTTGATCAAGGATGAAGATAAAGCAAACACTCCACACTAGCGGGCTATACTAAAGTAGAATGGTGATGTGGGTTTGGATCTCACTTAAAAAACCTTTCTATTTAATTTCTTCTCTTTCTTTTTTAAACCCTAGAGAGCTTTGAGGAGAGAGAGGAAGAAGGAGATGGCTCAAGCTTGACTCAAGAGAATAATGAATAACTCTAACTAAACTCAAGAGAGTAAGCGAGAGTCATGCCATGCTAAACTATGGTTACAAAATATCTAGATATTTTGTAACTTGAGTTTAAGCGAAACCATGGGCTAAAACCATGGGTAATTAAACCATGGTATTAATCCTATTTTTGCTTTTCTCAAACAAACAAAATATACACATATGTAACCATGTAAGTCTTGCATTGCCACCACCAATGTATCATCAACCATGACACGTGTATGTTTGCATGGTTGCATCTATATCAACATATACATACACTCATGCATGCATCATAAAGAAATAGGTTTTAATAAATGAGCTAATGGATTTAATATTAAATCAACACTTGATTTAATAACCCGGTCATATCACATACGACTCGTCCAATAGTAAACGCCCGATTAAAATACGGTATCCAATACACGCATTTAATCAAGCTCCCGCACATATCTCATATGCACCCCACATCTTTTTGCCTGAGCTAGGAGACCCCTTTGTAGGACTCTAAGACTCATCAATACGCTAGCATAGGCAGAGATCACATCACATGCCTACAAACCGTCAGTGGCACAAGCTGTACGTAATGGCTCCTAGGTATTGAGCGATCAGAAGAAACACAAGCAAACCTGCTAAAACTCCCGTCGAGCCAACTGGTAACACTTACCGTACAGTACGGTCTCTTCATCAGATATGCTGCATATGTGAGTCTAGGGATGGTATCGTCGACCCCAATAACCCAATAAGTCATACCGGTATATGGCTCATAACAGATCGAGAAACTACTGATAACACTTATCAGTAAATCTCAGCAGCCCTGGCCAGGGACTTCCTGTTATAGCCAATCGTACATGGTGCAACATCAACCCCCAATACCAAGAGAGACGAAACCCCTCCTATCGTTCATTGCCTCCATGTGCCTCGAGACTGTACCCAAAATCCACTTGTTTGCATGACTCAGTAGAGCCGTGGTAGGGTAGAGATCAAAGTACAGTGGGAGGCATACAAGACTCTATGACGATCTCGGGTCTACAGACTAACCTGTACCAGTGTCACCTGAGAATTGCTATCCGACGATAGATATAATACTACATAGGAGTTCTCGGCAAGTCCGTTCAGTATACCCAGTCTCACTGAGCACCCGTATACAGTCTTTGGTGTCACCACACCAATGGATATGGGATCATCCATCGCCCATCATATGGGACAAGCAACGTATACGCTAGTTTACTCTGGTGATATCGATGCCCCGTCTCGATACACCCATGATTAGGAACATTTCAAGGATATGCTCATAAACTACACATGTCCCACTAGTATGATCCGCATCATAATCTCAATAGTCCTGCATATCCTAAGGGCTATATCAACATGTACCAAATGAATGAAAGCATGATCAAATGAACATGTCAAGATAAAAGTGCAACCGGATAGTATACTATCATGTCGAGCAAGAATGTCCCCTGAATACACACACACACACATACACACACACACACATACCGGTACATACACTATCATATAATGGCCTCTAGAGCATACGTATATCCAATAATCTCCCACTTGCACTAAGGCCAATTATTGGCGTATCTCATACCCAACATCTCAAAAAGTCGCTCTTGATGCGGCAGAGGGAGGGCCTTGGTGAGCGGATCCGCGGTGTTATCTTTTGTATCTACTCTCCGAATCTCGATCTCGCGGCGATCAACTATCTTCCGGATCAGATGATATCGCCTGAGTATGTGTCTGGATTGCTGATGGGACCTGGGCTCTTTGGCCAATGACATAGCCCCATTATTATCACAATACAATGGTATTGGATCAATAATGGTCGGAACTACTCCTAACTCCGAGATGAACTTCCTCATCCAGACGGCTTCCTTGGCAGTATCATTTGTAGCAATATACTCAGCTTCCATCGTGGAGTCTGCAACGATATCCTGTTTGGAACTCTTCCAACACACCGCCCCTCCATTGAGGGTAAAGACAAACCCTGAGATAGATTTACTGTCATCCTTATCACTCTGGAAGCTCGAATCTGTAAAGGCCTCCATTTGGAGATCTCCGTTACCATACACCAAGAACATTTCTTTAGTCCTTCGCAAGTACTTAAGAATGTTCTTCACAGCTGTCTAGTGATTCTCCCCTGGGTTGGATTGATACCTGCTTACTACACCCAGTGCATAAGCTACATTAGGGCGTACATAACATCGCATACATTATAGATCCTACAGCAGAAGTGTAGGGTATAATGCTCATGCGAGCTCTCTCTTCATCAGTGTTTGGGCAAAAGTCCTTGGAAAGAGTGACTCCATGACTAGCGGGTAAGGAACCCCGCTTGGAGTCTTCCATACTAAACCTATTTAGGATGGTGTTATACCTGGTTTGGGATAATCCCAACAACCTTTTAGATCTATCCCTATAGATCTTCATGCCCAATATGTACAAAGCATCACCCAGGTCCTTCATGGAGAACCTTTGTGATTAGAACAGTTCGACCGATTGTAGCATAGGAACGTCATTTCCTATCAGAAGAATGTCATCCACGTATAATACGAAGAATGTGACGGTACTTCCTACAATCTTCTTATAAACACAAGGTTCATCTGAATTTTTGACGAAATCAAACTCTTTGATAACATCATCAAAACAGATGTTCCAACTCCGTGATGCCTGCTTTAATCTATAAATGGATTTAAGCAGCCTACATGCTTTCCCGCTGCTCCCACTATCAATGAAGCCCTATGGCTGATCCATATAAATGCATTCTTCTAAATTACCATTTAGAAGAGCAGTTTTAATGTCTATCTGCCAGATTTCATAGTCGCAGTGAGCAGCAATAGCAAGTAGGATCCGAATGGATTTAAGCATGGCCACAAGAGAAAAGGTTTCGTCATAGTCCAGTTCTGGTCTTTGTCTAAATTCTTTCGCCACAAGCCTTGCCTTATAGGTCTCCACCTGCCCATCTACACCGATCTTTCTCTTAAAGATCCATTTACACCCTACGGGTTTTACCCCAGAGGGTACAACATCCAAAGTCCATACTTTGTTGGTGTACATAGACTCCATTTTAGATTTCATGGCATCCAACCACTTCACAGAGTCATCATTCGTGATAGCTTGCTGAAAACTGGTAGGGTCATCATCATCCATGATGCAGTCTTCTCCATCGCCATCAACGAGAAAACCGTAGTATCTCTCCGGTGGGCGAGAAGTCCTACCAGATCTACGGAGTGGCTGAGGTTCATTAAGTTCTGTTGCAACTTCAGGTTGAACCAAGTCATCATTTGTAACTTGTGTCTCTAGAATCTCTTCTAGATCTACCACATTGCCATCAGTATCATTTGGAAAAATCTCATTTTCTAAAAATGTAGCATTTCGAGAAACAAACACCCTTTGGTCCTCCTGGTGGTAGAAAAGATATCTATATGAATCTTTTGGATATCCCACAAATACACACTTGACTGATCGTGTCTCGAGTTTGTCCGGATTCTGCTTTTTGACAAAAGCCGGACAATCCCAAATCTTAACTCGCTCAAGAGATGGTCTCTTCCCATACCATATCTCATATGGAGTGGTAGGCACGGTCTTGGTTGGAACCCTGTTCAATAAAAAAGCTGCAGTCTCCAATGCATGCCCCCAAAAGGAGAGGGGTAACTCAGCATCACTCATCATGGATCGTACCATATCTAATAGGGTTCGATTCCGCCGCTCTGACACACCGTTATGCTGTGGTGTGTAAGGGGGAGTGAGCTGAGAGAGAATCCCATTCTCTTTTAGGATGTTCGAAAACTCTGTACTAAGATATTCTCCACCTCGATCTGATCGAAGTATCTTGATGCTCATTCTAGTTTGTTTTTCTACTTCAAGTTTGTACTCCTTGAATTTCTCGAAAGCTTCAGACTTATGCTTTATTAAAAACACATGACCGAATCTTGAGAAATCATCAGTAAAAGTTATGAAGTAAGAAAAACAGCCTCTCGCATGTATAGACATAGGCCCACATACATCACTATGTATGAGGCCCAAGAGCTCAGTAGCTGTTTCTCCGTGTCCAGTAAACGGAGTTTTGGTCATTTTCCCTTTGATACAAGACCGACAAGTCGCATAAGATTTATACTCAAAAGAATCTAAATATCCATCTTTATGAAGCTTGTTTAGTCATGTTTCATTAATATGACCAAGTCTACAATGCCAAAAAAAAGCTTCATTTATATCTGAAAATTTTCTTTTGTTTGTGTGTTGTATATTGAAAACTATGTGTTGATTAAGGACATATATCCCGTTATTAAGTGTACCACAACCAATCAACTCTTGATTCAGTTTAATGTTCATAACATTGTGCTGCAATACAAAATGATATCCTTCATTGTCCAACAAAGAAACAGATATAATATTACAAAGCATACTTGGTACAAAATAACATGGGTTCAAAACCAATATACAACCCGATGGCAACCCCAGATGATACTTTTCCACTGAAACTGCATGTACATTGGAACCATTTCCAAATCGGAGAGTATGATCACTGGTCTTCAAAACTTTGCTATTTCTTAGCCCCTGCACAGAATTGTAGATATGAGAACCCGAACCGGTATCCATTACCCAGGAAGCAGAGTTTATAGAAAAACAGTTTTCAGTTACGAACACACACCTGAAGCTTAAGCATCACCATGCTTCCTTTTCATGAGACCAAGGTACTCAGTACAGTTCCGCTTCTAGTGTCCCATCTTCTTGCAATAAAAACATTCTCCTTTTCCCGACTCCGTAACTTTGGATTTGTCTTTCCCCTTTACCTTCTTGATTCCACCTCTCGGCTTGGTGGATTTCTGTTAGTGTATATGCCCTAGAGGCCATTACTGTATCATACTAGTATGTATATTACTTGATGGAAGCTTGGGATATTCACAGTTGTATATACAATCTTGCTCGAAATGGTAGTATGCTACTTGGTTTGTCTCTGTTTTAATATGTGCATGTGTTTCTTTTAGCATATCGCTTATATACATATTAGTAGAGCCCTTAGGATCTTTACTTGATTACCAGCGTTATGATGGCGCTCACACTCGTGGGGGCTGGGTAATCCATAAGCACATCCTTATATAGGTCCCTAGTCGTTGGACTATCGAGACAGGACATCGATACTCCGGAGTAGACTAGCGTATGCGCTTCTCATCCCAGCGTGGAAGACGGTCTGTCCCACAGCCGTCAGTACGTCGTACTTGAGATAGTATGCGGGTGCTCGTTAGGTTACGAGTATACTGGACATGACTCGTCGGGAACTGTTGGTTGGTATTATACCTATCGTCAGTTATCAGTTCCCAGGTGACATGAGTACATCTTAGTCCGCTAACTTGACACTGTCACTTCGCCTCGAGTGTGTTCCCACTGTACTTTGATTACTACCCTACCACGGCTCAAAGGAGTCGTGCAAACAGGTAGTAGTTGGGTGCAGTCCCGAAGCACTTGGAGGCAGTGACGGTTAGACAGGATTCGTCTCTCCCGGTATTGGGGGTTGACATCGCGCTGTGTCTAGGAGAGCCATTACACGAGTAGTCCCTGACCAGGGCAAGCGAGATATACTGGTAGGTTTCCAGTGTTATCTCAGGGTGTTCTGGGCTACACTCCGACATGACTTGTACCGTTATTAGGGGACTGACGTTCACCGCCCCCTAGGCCCGCCATGCGATGTATCAGACGAACAGACCGGACTGTACGGAGACTGTCACATACAGGCTCAGTAGGAGTTCAGATGGGTTCACCTCGTCAGTCTTCTTATCGGCATCTACCTGGGGACCGTTACGTACAGCTAGTGCTGCTTGCGGTCTGTGGTTAAACCCACTGCCAGCGTAGTGTCGAGTCTTTAGAGTCCCACACAGAGAGCTATTCACCTTTAGGCAAAATGAGTAGAGGTCGCATGGTTTTGCGACAGAGTTCGTTCACATCCGCGCACTTGTGCACGTTTGCTGTCCGGACAGCTTATACTAGTTGGCTTTGGTTTAAGCCAGATCCTAGTATATGTTTTGGGATTGGTTTTATCTCTTTGTATTCGTGTTCCTCGGATCACGAATGCGGGTGCGTATACACAGTTGATTGAGACAGAGGAAGAGGACTTTGATTAGGGTTAATGACCATTGTCATTTTATTAACCCTAATGCTTATGTGTATATTATAATTAATTGATATTAGCTATATATATTTGTGCATGGTTAGGGTTGTTGACATTTTGACCATACTTGACTTGTTGACCTTAGTTGACATGTTGACCATCATCATTCCATATAAAAGATGCTCTTTGATTCTTGCAATTTTCATTAAATGTGAAATGATAATGGTCAAGTCTTGATTAACCATGACAATTATCTAGCTAATTATCTATTTTTATAATTCACACATATATGTGAGAATGGCTTATTATTCTCTCATTTTTCTATCATATACTTTCTCTCTCTTGCTCTTCCTCTTCCTCAAGCTCTCCCCTCTCATGTGTTGAGAAATACTTGAGCTTGAGAGAAAACCTCTTCTAGATAATCTCTACTCTCATCTAGGGTTCTAGGATTAGCACTTCTAGCACCTTAGTTACTTCTAGCTTGAAGTTGAAGCCAAAGGTTGAGGTTTTCGGGTGGATCCTTTTTCGACTGGAGAAGGCGACAAGGCGATCTCTTTCTTACACTCCAAGGAGCAAGGAGAGAAGGACATAAAGCCCTAGGTATAACCATTCTTCCTTGTGGCTAATTTCTAGTTAGCTTTTAGCTAGTTTTGTTTAGTAAAGATCCTTCTTTTGTTAGTCCATGTTGCCTAGCATGATAAAAATCCGATTTTTATTTCGTTTTCCGCTTCCCCGCAAGCACCGGGGTGGGCAACGTGGACTTACAGTGGTATCAGAGCCTAACTAAACATAAACTAGTTAGGTAGTAAAGTGTATGGAAGTTTGATCGGAAAAAATCGCAAAACCTAAACATCAAAACCCTAAGTTTCTGTTGAAATTTTTTCTGCTCTAAAAATAAAAAATCATACGTCAAAAATCATCTCAGGGTTTTGTGAAGAAGCACACCAAATACAGTCAAGTGAACAGTTCAAAGCGCGGCGGTTCCGCGGCAAAAGCATGCCTATTACCGCGGAACCGCCGCCGTTTTGACT
The DNA here is from genome assembly GCA_030015575.1 of Agapanthus africanus. Lineage (NCBI taxonomy): Eukaryota > Viridiplantae > Streptophyta > Magnoliopsida > Asparagales > Amaryllidaceae > Agapanthus > Agapanthus africanus. The sequence continues at coordinate 334,597,527 of CM057337.1, read as the reverse complement.
CTTCTCTGGATCGAGTTTGGTGCAGTGTTCTTCTGACATGGTTTTGGGATTTTTAAGATGGTTTATTTGTGCCCAGGTTTTCCAGAAACGAAATTTGCTTTTGGGGGCGTATAAATCCGTATTTTTGATCGAACTTTACTACACTTTGACTAAAGGGTTATATCTGTGATATTTATATGTATGGAACGTCCGCTAATCGCTATACGTCGATTAGTGGGGGTTATACATATCTGTGATCTGTGTTTGTTGATGGTATGTGTATATGAATGCGTTGGATTGTCGCGGGTGAATAGCCGGGGTGGATGTGAGATGAGTGTTTCTTTTTCTTTCATTCATGTAATATGTAAATTGATGTATTATTATTTGTTTGGCCGCACAACCGGGTCGGGGTTGTAGCCGTCATTGTATAATTCTTTTTACGGTTTTTGCTCCTAGGATAGACCCATGGAGGGGGTGCACAAACTACCGGGTATCTCGAAGTGCCGAGTGGCCTACTCACGGTGTTGAGGGAGGTTGCTTCGCTTCGGGTACTTGGCGGGTAGTTTGCCGCTCCCGTAGGGGTCTTGCGTAGGGTATTGGCTATTCACCGCGACCGTGTAATCCGCTTTTCGTTGCAGGCTCGAACGGATTGCGGATTCCTAGTATATCCAATGTATTCATCTGTGATCTGTAATGTCTATCATTGCTATATATCTATATACTATAACTATTTAGGCGTTGCTTATGTTTTACAGCCTCGCTAGCCCAGCCCCCGCTCTGTCGTTAGTTAAGTAACCTAACGGGTGATGACGGGGCCCCGTGGCGAATGCGAATTGCATAAGCGTACGTCATATTTTGGTTGTTTTCTGCAATGGTAGGATTAAATGATGGGACGCATTAAAAGAACTAATGCAAGAAAATAAACCAAGTAAAAGTCGATTGGAACACTTTGAAAACCACTCGGTTCTTTTCAAAACTAAACCTTTAAACGCGGAGCTTGAACCACTCCTTTTAAAAGCTATCTCGTTCCATCGATTATATCAAGTTCACTACGTTCACGGTTTCGCCAAAACCATTCGTAGCCCTCCGTCATTCCACATGAATGGTCAAAAAGTATTCAAGCTATGTATTTTGGCCAAAGTCAAGGCATAGTGATTGGTAGCTATTGGGTATTCATGTGCAGCATAGATAGATGCGTTGGTTTGGGACAGTCGTGCTGCCATTTTGGCCAAAGTCAAGGGTAGGTACGGGTGGGCCCAAATTAACCAGGAGAATGACGGGTAGAACTTGACATGTGACTTATGATATTTTGGCCAAAGTCAAGGTCATAAGAGCATGGGGCAAAAATCCACATCGGGAGTTTCATAAGTACTGAAACTTGCTAGCGCTGCATACCATTTGGAGTGTGATGATTCTGGTAGGATTCCTTCGGTTTTATCACGCGATGATATTTGGATCCCGATCCTACTGTGAGTATATGCTACTTCTCGGGAAAACTCTCACTTAACGATCAATGCTATAAACCTAGTAGGTGTCTAGAAAGGTGTTAGCGGGGCTACGCCCACAGGGAAAAGAGGTTACTTAATTAAGGAACTTCGCGAAAGCGTTGGAAAACCTCCCTCGAAGTACCGACACTGGCCTGGCTGAACGGTTAAGCAAGTATTGTACGGTGAGATTGATCCCGACTAATTCTTTCTTTACGGTTTGAGAAGGGATTCGAGAGACAGTGGGAGCCATCCTGTTTAGACAAACTAAAAACCACTCTAAACTTGCAAGATCATCATGCTAAAGTGTTTCTTTTCTCTCTCCTAATTGCAGCGACCATTCAAGATGACCGGACTTAAGTTATTACTAGATAAAAACATACTGACAGTGCCAAACTACAAAGATTGGCTCAGGAATGTCAAGATGGCAATCACTTACAACAAGTTGGGGTATCTCCTTACCACCAAAGCTCCCCCTGTCCCAGGTCCCAAAACCAGTGTCGCGGATAGGGAAATCCGTAAGACCTGGGAAATAGATTGCGCGAAGGCCAAATGCCTCGTACTTGCCTCGATGGACAACGAACATCAGAGGAGGCACGAGAATATGGACCTAGAGTCCATATTTCTTCATACAAAAGAACTGTATGGAGAGCAGTCTCGTATCGCCAGATACGAAGTGTCGAAGAAGCTGTTTTCGGCAAGGTTGGCCGTCGGATCATCGGTAGCAGAACACGTGCTTAAAATGATTGGCTACATAGAGGAGCTCGCGGAACTTGGGACCACGTTGGAGAATGAGCTCTATACGGACTTGATTCTTCACTCCCTTCCTTCCACTTACGCCCAGTTCATTCTGAACTTCAACTTACAGGAAAAGGAAGTTGAACTTTCAGAGCTCCTCAACATGCTGAGGAGTGCAGAGGGCACCCTACAGAAAGGTAGGGAGACATCCACTTTGTTTGTAGGAGGATCTTCCTCTTCTAGGTCCAGGGTGAAAGCCAAGGGCAAGAAGAAGAAAGCCCCCGCCAAACCAAGAGGCGGTGTCAGTAAAGTGGATACGAAGGGAAAAAGAAAGGTAACAAAGGTAGCGGGAAAGCTGGTGGGGAAGGAAGAATGCTTCTACTGTCACAAAAGTGGACACTGGAAACAGGATTGCAAGGCTTGGAAGGCCAGAACCCAGGATCTGAAGCAAGTTGCGGCTTCAGCTTCAGGTGTGTATGTTATTGAAAACTGTCTATCAATAAACTCTACATCCTGGGTATTGGATACCAGATCAGGATCTCATATCTGTAATTCTTTGCAGGCGTTGAGAAAGCGTAGGTTTTTGAAAGCAGGTGATATGACCCTCAGAGTTGCAAACGGAGCTAGCATGGATGCTGAGGCCGTGGGGGACTATCACCTGGGATTGTCAGATGGACACTTTTTAGTTTTGCGTATTTGTTATTTTGTACCAAATGCAACCTGTAATATCATTTCTGTATCTTTATTATCTAAAGAAGGTTATGAATTTGCATTTGTAAGTAATGTAGTGAACATTCACCTTAATCAAGTTTTGATTGGGTCAGGTACATTAAACAACGGTATATACGTATTGAACCAACCACAGATTTTCAATGTCCAGAATACACACAAAAGAAAGTCTCCAGAAATCAATAAAACTTTCTTATGGCATTGTAGACTGGGTCACATCAATGAGAGAAGGTTGACTAAGTTACATACAGAAGGATATTTGGATTCGTTCGAATATCAATCGTATGCAACTTGTCAATCCTGTCTCAAAGGAAAGATGACAAAGACTCCGTTCACTGGACACGGAGTAAAAGCAAGCGAGCTTTTAGGACTCGTACACAGCGACGTGTGCGGTCCAATGTCTACGCATGCATGAAGCGGTTATTCTTACTTCATTACTTTTACGGATGACTTTTCAAGGTACGGTTATGTCTTCTTAATGAAACATAAATCCGAGGCTTTTGAAAAATTCCAGGAATATAAGAATGAAGTAGAAAAACAAACAGGCAAAAGTATCAAGGCACTAAGATCTGATCGAGGTGGTGAATAGTTGACATGTTGACCATCATCATTCCATATAAAAGATGCTCTTTGATCCTTGCAATTTTCATTAAATGTGAAATGATAATGGTCAAGTCTTGATTAACCATGACAATCATCTAGCTAATTATCTATTTATCTGCTTATGCATATGATGCAGATTGAGTTAGGGTAGTCGTACGGCCTTGTTGACCTTGTCAAGGGTCGTGCGGGTGGGTTTAATTCAATCAAGAAATGACGGGTTGAACTTGACTTGCGGTCTATGGTTTGTTGACCTTGTCAAGGTCATAGATCGTTTGGGGCAAAATATTATCGGGAATTTCAAGTGTTGAAATTTGCAATGAGATTGCATAGCTTCTATGAGATAGTTGGATCCCGATACCCACTGCGAGTAAGAGTTACTCCTGGGAGAGTTTTACACATTGCAATTAGCTGATCAAGTAGGTGTCTAGAAAGGTGTCAACGGGGTTACGCCTCTGGGAAAACGAGGTTTACATTAATTAGGTTCGTGCGAAAGCACGGGAGACCTCCCTCAAAGTACCGACACTGGCCTGGCTGAAAGATTGGCGAACTTGTAGTGTGTAATTAATCCCGGCTAGTCTTTCCTTTTAGGGTTTGAAGGAAGATTTGATAAAAACCAGTGGGAGCCATCCTGATTAGATAAGATAATAACCAATCTGATCTTGCAAGAGCATACGCTAAAGTGTTTTCTTCTCTCTCTCTCCAGGTAGCGACCATGTCATGCCCTAATAAAGATAATAATATGGATGTATTGACTGAACCCGCATGTTATACTGTGCTGGGGAACGTTGGTTCCGTTCTTTCTTATAAGAGTTATAGGAATGAACAGGATATAGGGGAATACCAGGATTCCCATGCCACCCGATTGAAGAAAGTACATGATGATGCATTTTCTTCGGGTGTGTTCGTTACAGAGAACTGTTTCTCCATTTGCCCTACGTCCTGGGTATTAGATACCGGGTCAGGATCCCATATATGTAATCAGTTACATGGGCTTAGAAAAGGTAGAGAACTTGGAGAAGGTGATAAAGACATTAGAGTTGGAAATGGTGCAATTGTTGCAGCTAAGACTGTCGGGGAATATCACCTTGTATTACCAACTGGTAATACATTGGTTCTGAACGAATGCTATTACATGCCGAACCTGATATGCAACATTATATCGGTTTCTTTATTGAGTAAAGAGGGATATAATTTTGTATTACAGCATAATGTTATGAACATTTTCCGTAACCAAAAGTTGGTTGGATCAGGCACGTTGTGCAATGGCATTTATGTTCTAAATCAATCAACAGTTCTAAGCATAACAAACACACACAAGAGGAAAAGTTCTGAACTGAACGAATCCTTCTTGTGGCATTGTAGACTGGGTCACATCAATGCGACACGACTAGCAAAGTTGCATAAGAATGGATATTTAAATCCGTTTGAATTTTCATCTTATGACACTTGCCAGTCATGTCTCAAAGGCAAGATGACTAAAACTCCGTTTACGGGACACGGAAAAAGAGTTACTGAACTCTTGGGACTGATACATAGTGATGTATGCGGTCCCATATCTACACATGCCAGGGATGGTTCATCGTACTTCATTACATTCACTGACGATCTCTCTAGATTCGGATATGTGTTCCTGATGAAACACAAATCAGAAGCTTTTGAGAAATTTAGAGAATATAAACATGAAGTCGAGAACCAAACCGGAAAAAGTATTAAAATCCTTCGATCTGATCGAGGAGGTGAATACTTGAGCAATGAATTCCTGGACTTCCTAAAAGAGAATGGGATTCTCTCTCAGCTGACTCCTCCATATACACCACAGCACAACGGTGTATCAGAATGGAGGAACCGCACCCTATTGGATATGGTGCGCTCTATGATGAGCACAGCTGAGTTACCTATTTCCTTCTGGGGATATGCGCTGGAGACAGCAGCATATCTATTGAATCAAGTTCCATCTAAATCTGTACCTACCACACCATATGAGATATGGAGTGGGAAGAGGCCATATCTTAAACGAGTTAAGATATGGGGTTGTCCAGCCTATGTCAAAGAACAAAATCCGGACAAGCTCGAGGCACGGTCAGTTCTTTGCAAGTTTGTGGGATATCCAAAGAACTCATATGGGTATTTTTTCTACCACAGTGAGGAACAAAAAGTGTTTGTTGCTCAACATGCCGCCTTTTTAGAAAAGGAATTCCTTGAAAAAGAAATTAGTGGCAAAGTGGTAGAGCTGGAAGAGGTTCCAGATACACAAACCGTAACTGAAGATTTAGTGGAACCAGAAGATTCAGTAGCTCCCAATGAACCTCAGCCTCTCCGCCGATCTAGTAGGGTTCCTCGCCAACCTGAGAGATACAACGGTTTTCTCATGGACGGTGGGAGCGAGGATTCCATCATGGAGGATGATGACCCAACTAGCTTCGAGCAGGCCATCACGAGTAGGGACTCAGTGAAATGGCTGGATGCAATGTGGTCCGAGATGGAATCCATGTACACCAATAAAGTATGGACTTTGGATGTTGCTCCTGAAGGGGTAAAACCCATTGGGAGCAAGTGGATCTTCAAGAAGAAACTTGGTGTAGATGGGAAAGTGGAGACTTTCAAAGCTAGACTTGTTGCAAAAGGTTTTCGTCAAAGACCAGGTGTGGACTATGACGAAACCTTTTCTCCAGTGGCTATGCTTAAATCCATCCGGATCATGCTTGCCATTGCTGCATATCATGACTACGAAATCTGGCAAATGGATGTTAAGACCGCCTTTCTAAATGGTGATTTAGAAGAGTGCGTGTACATGACTCAGCCAGAGGGCTTCGTAGACAGTGGGAGCAGCGGGAAGGTGTGCAAGCTGCTTAAATCCATTTATGGATTAAAGCAAGCATCGCGGAGTTGGAACATCTGCTTTGACGTCGTTATCAAAGAGTTTGATTTCGTCAAAAACCCAGATGAACCTTGTATCTACAAGAAGGTGGCAGAGAGTAAGGTTGTCTTCCTCGTATTGTACGTGGACGATATACTCTTGATAGGAAATGATATTCCTATGCTGCAATCGGTCAAGCTCTTCTTATCACAAAGATTCTCAATGAAAGATCTTGGTGATGCCTCCTGCATATTGGAAATTAGGATCTATAGAGATAGATCCAAACGGATATTGGGATTGTCCCAATCCAGGTACATTGACACCATACTAAAGAGGTTTAGTATGGAAGAATCCAAGCGTGGGAACTTGCCCACGATCTCTGGAGTCACTCTCTCCAAAGAGATGTCTCCCAAGACTGATTTGGAGAGAGCTCGCATGCAAGGGATACCCTATGCTTCGGCTGTAGGCTCTATCATGTATGCGATGCTATGTACCAGACCTGATGTAGCATACTCACTAAGTGTAGTGAGCATGTATCAAGCTGATGCTGGAGAGAGTCACTGGACAGCTGTGAAGAGCATTCTCAAGTACTTGCGAAGGACTAAAGAGATGCTCTTGGTGTATGGTAACGGAGAACTCCAAATGGAGTCCTTTACCGATTCGAGCTTCCAGAGTGATAAGGACGACTCTAAGTCCCAGTCGGGATTTGTCTTTACCCTTTACGGAGGGGCGGTTAGCTGGAAGAGTTCCAAGCAGGAAACCGTGGCAGACTCGACGATGGAGGCTGAATACATCGCTGCCAACGATGCTGCTAAAGAGGCTGTCTGGATCAAGAAGTTCATTACTGAACTTGGAGTGGTTCCATCTATTGAGCATCTAATACCTTTGTATTGTGATAACAATGGAGCGGTGGCTTTGGCCAAGGAACTCAGGTCCCATCAGCGATCCAGGCATATTCTGAGGCGGTATCACCTGATCCGGGAGATAGTTGATCGCCGGGAGATCGAGGTCAGGAGGGTTGACACGAAGAACAACACGGCGGATCCACTCACGAAGGCCATTCCCCAGATACAGTTTGAGAGACTCTTCGGGATGCTCGGTATGCGATACTACAGCAGCTGGCCATAGTGCAAGTGGGAGATTGTTAGTTGTATGTATGCCCTAGAGGCCAGTATTGTACAGATGATGTATATTATATTGGATGCTTGGACATATATAGAGATGACTTTCTTGCTCGATATGATAGTATGCTATCTGGTTACTCTTTATCTTAACATGTACACTTGTCTCTTTAAATTGTCTAATAGTTACATGTTGGTAAAGCCCTTAGGATGTGTACTTGACTACCTGGACTATGATGCAGATCATACTAGTGGGGACATGGTAGTCCATAGGTACATCCTTCAAGGTCCCTAGTCGTGGGTGTATCGAGACGGGGCATCGATATACCAGAGTAGACTAGCGTATACGCTTCTCGACCCATGAGATGGGCGATGGATGATCCCATATCCATTGGTGTTTGACATCAGAGATGGTATACGGGTGCTCAGTGGAGACTGGGTACACTGGACGGACTCGCCGAGAACTCCCAGATGGTATTATACCTCACGTCAGATGGCAGTTCTCAGGTGACACTTGTACAGGTTAGTCTGTAGACCCGAGATTGTCATAGAGTCTTGTGTGATTCCCACTGTGCTTTGATCTCCACCTTACCACGTCCATGAGGGCGTGCAAAACGGTGGTCTTTGGGTACAGTCCCGAGTCACATGGAGGCAATGAGCGATAGGAGGGGTTTCGTCTCTCCCGGTATTGGGGGTTGATGTTGCGCTGTGCTCGATTGGCCGTAACAGGGAAGTCCCTGGCCAGGGCTGATCAGAGATTTGCTGGTAAGCGTTACCAGTAGTTTCTCGACCCGTTATGAGCCTTACATCGGCACGACTTATTGGTTATTGGGGTCTGACGTTTACCACCCCTAGACTTGATATGCGACATATCAGACGAACAGACCGGACTGTACGGTAAGTGTTACTGGTTGGATTCACAGGAGTGTGAGCGGGCTAGCTCGTCGATCTTCTGATCGCTCAATACCCGGATGGCCGTTACGTTTAGCAGACCGCTTGCGGCTTGTGGGTGCTTGATATGATCATCATCTGCTACCGGCGTATTGACGAGTCTTAAGAGTCCTATACAGAGGTTTCCTGGCTCAAGCGAAACGAAATAGGGGCGCATATGAGATATGTGCGGGACCGAGAATGATGCGTGTATGTGATACCGCATTTCATTCTCGCGATGAATGTTTCGATTGGTTGTATGTGATATAATCTTGTTATCGAATCAAAGATTGATTCGATAAGTCGATACATTGGATACTAGTCGGTTATGTGCGACATGACCGGATCATTGAATCAAGTGTTGATTTAATGATATAATGTATAATTATATATTTGATATATTACTTTGCATTAACTAGTATTGGTTCACTTTAAAGGGATTTTCTCACTTGAAAAGCACATTGTATATGTGATATATTTTGTGTGCACTAGATTGTATCATGTTTGATGTTGCATGCTAACTTGTGTTTTGTGTAAAGATTAAACCATGGTTGTGTAATGGTTAGGGTTTCCTTTTTATTACTCATTTGTTTAATTATTGATTTTGGAAAGGATTATGAAGAAAAATGGTGGCTTTCTTTGTATTTAGTTGAAGCTTCATGAAGGTTTGACTTTGTTACCATTTTGTCTTCATCCTTAACCCTAACCATTCTAACTAACCATGATCTATTCTCTACACTTTACCATGGTTAGCATATGATAAGTATTGATTTTATTTTCATTTTAAAAGCAACACTTATCATATTCTTTCTTCTTCTTCATCATCTTCATCAAGAAAGAAAGCTTGATTCTATCAATGGCATCTTGAGCAAAAGTGTGAGAAATCCAATTCTAAAGTGAACCCACCTCCTATTTCTTCACCCTCTACCTCTTGCCAAGTAGTATAGGGTGTTTTCTTCACAAGTTTCACAACTTGATGAAGTTGGAGCTTGATCTTGTGAAGCCTCGACGTAGATCGTCTTCGGCATCGAAGCCGACGACTGTTCCGCTCATTTCTCCGATGAAGCCGATGCGAGAGTCCGGGATTCGAGATGGACAGCGAGGGGACAACCACGTAGAGCTAAGGAAGTGGATAACCGGATCTACAAAGGTTGTATCATCTCACTTTTAGTTAAGATGTTAACTAGTTTCCTTTTTCGCCTAAAATTCTAGTTAACGATCCGTATTAGGGTTTCTCGGCACCGAAAAAATTTAAAATTGGCATGGTTGATGCCTTGTGAGACCTCTATTGTGTGCCTAGGAACCCTACATTTGGGACTAAGCTTCCCCTTCTTCCCAAATCTCATCACACCTTTCATTGGGGAGACCCTCAAGAAAACCTGATCGCCAACAGAAAACTCTAGTCTACGCCGACGACGGTCCGCATAAGATCTCTGCCTACTCTGGGCTGCTCTCATCCTATCATGAATCAACTGGATATTCGCGGTCGTCTCCTCAACAATCTGCGGCCCTAAAATACTGCTCTCACTGAGCTCTGTCCAACAGGAGGGCGATCTGCATCTCCTCCCATAAAGAGCCTCGAATGGTGCCATCTGAATAGTCTCCTGGAAACTGTTGTTGTAGGAGAACTCTACTAAGGGTAAATGATGATCCCAGCTACCTCCGAAATCTAATACGCACGCTCGGAGCATGTCCTCGAGAGTCTGAATAGTCCGCTCTGACTGGCCGTCGGTCTGCGGATGAAATGCTGTGTTGAAACTCAAGCGGGTGTCCAAAGCCTCCTAAAGCCTCTGTCATAGTCGGCTGGTAAACTGGGTGCCTCGATCGGACACAATACATATCGGGACCCCATCCAGTCGTACGATCTCGTCGATGTAAATCTGGGCATACTGAGCAAATCCGAAAGTCGTCTTCACCGGCAGGAAGTAAGCCACTTTCGTCAATCGGTCCACGATCACCCAAATGGAGTCATACCCTCGACTAGTCCTGGGTAGACCCATAATGAAATCCATAGAAATCTGTTCCCATTTGCACTCCGGAATGGGTAATGGCTGTAGCTCTCCCGCTGGCCTCTGGTGCTCGGCCTTGACTTGCTGACAAGTCAGGCATCTCGACACGAAGTCTGTAACGTCCCTCTTCATCCCATCCCACCAGTAAACATCTCTCATATCATGGTATATTTTGGTGGAACCGGGATGAACACTGTACACCGATCGATGTGCCTCCTCAAGAATCTCACGCCGCAGTCCCTCAGCATTTGGTACGCACAGTCTAGTCCCAAATCGCAGTATCCCCTGATCATCGATCACGAACTCGAAAAATCTATCATGTCCAATCTGTGCCATGATCTCTGAACAACGGTCATCACTGTATTGTGCCTCATGTATACGGTCAAGCAACTATGGGCATGCACGAACATGCGCAAGCTATCCCCCGATCGGCGTGAACTCGAACTGCACTCGGCTGTCGCATAAAATCTGCCAATCTGCCGACGACTGCCTCTGCACTGAGCTCAAACAAGATAGACTATCCCCGGGCCTCCTACTCAAAGCATCCGCCACTACATTCGCCTTGCCTGAGTGATATAAGATCTCGCAATCGTAGTCCTTCACTAACTCCATCCAACGGCGCTGTCGAAGATTCAGGTCTCACTGCTGAAATATATACTTTAAGCTCTTGTGATCAGTGAATATCTGGCACGACTCGCCGTATAGGTAATGTCGCCAGATCTTGAGTGCAAAGACCACTGCAGCCATCTCCAAATCGTGAGTGGGATAGTTCTCTTCATGTTTCTTCAACTGTCGTGAAGCATACGCGATCACCCTGTCATGCTGCATCAGTACGCACCCTAGCCCCACTCGAGAAGCATCACAATAGACCACAAATCCGCCCGATCCTGAAGGAAATGATAACACCGGCGCCGTAGTCAAACGAGTCCGTAGCTGCTGAAAACTGTGCTCGCATTCCTCCGCCCAATCGAAAGGAACTCCCTTCCGAGTCAACCCGGTCAAAGGTGCAGCAATACGGGAGAAGTCCTGCACAAATCGCCTGTAGTAGCCAGCCAGTCCTAGAAAGCTGCGGATCTCCGTAACTGATGTGGGTCTGGGCCAACGCTGAACGGCCTCGATCTTCTTCGGGTCCACACATATACCATCTCGTGTAATCACGTGACCCAAGAAGTCTACGCTGTCAAGCCAGAATGCACACTTGGCGAATTTTGCGAAAAGCTGGTGCTCCCTTAAAGTCTGCAGTGTGATCCGCAGGTGCTGCTCGTGCTCCTCTCTGCTCCGGGAATACACCAAGATATTGTCAATGAATATGATGATGAACAGATCAAGATATGGCCGGAAAATACGGTTCATCAAGTCCATGAAAGCTGCTGGGGCATTGGTGAGTCCGAACGACATCACCAAAAACTCATAATGGCCGTAGCGCGTGCGGAAAGCTGTTCTCGGAATGTCCTCTTGTCGAACCCGTAGCTGATGGTAGCCTGATCGCAAATCGATCCTCGAAAAGTATCCTGCCCCCTGAAGCTGGTCGAACAAGTCGTCGATGCGTGGCAAAGGATACCTGTTCCGCACGGTAACCCTGTTCAGCTGGCGATAGTCGATACACAAACGCAAACTGCTGTCTTTCTTCTTAACAAACAGGACTGGAGCACCCCAAGGAGACACACTGGGTCGAATAAGTCCCTTATCCAGCAAATCTTGCAACTGACCCTTCAACTCTCTAAGTTCCGTCGGAGCCATCCGATAAGGCGGTATAGAAATAGGCCCTGTACCGGGAATCAAATCAATACAGAAGGCAATGTCGCGCTCAGGCGGTAGCCCAGGAAGCTCGTCAGCGAACACATCAGGAAACTCGCTAACAATCAGAACCTGATCCAACGGAACCTCTGTAGCTCTAGTATCGCAAACATAGGCGAGAAATCCCTGACATCGCTTCCTCAAAAGCTGTCCAGTGCGAAAAGAAGAAATCAAACTGTGAGAGGCGACACCACGGTCCCCCTGCACAACAAAAGCCGACTCGCCTGGAAAACAAAATCTAACTGTCTTCTCGCGGCAGTCCACAGACGTATAGCACGTGGCTAACCAATCCATGCCCAAAAGAACGTCGAAGTCCAACATCTCAAGAAGGATCAAGTCGACAGGCAACTCTCTCTCGCCAATACGGACAACACAGGATCGGAACACGTGTCTAGCAACAAACGACTCGCCCATAGGAGTGGTCACAACAAGCGGCCGATCAGGCAAACCGGACGCTCTACCCAAACTCGGCACGAAGTGTGTAGAAACATACGAGTGCGTGGATTCCGGATCAAACAACACGTGTGCATCAACAGAACATACGGAAAGGATACCTGAGACCACTGCATTAGACACCTGCGCGTCCTGATGCGTCAAAGCAAAAACCTGTGCCTGTCCTCCACCTGCGACTGACTGTCCTCTGCCTCGGTCACCCCGTCCTCTCTGAATGAATCCTCTGCGGCCACGACCTCTCTGTGTGTGAGTCTAACGCGGAGCAACAGTAGTTACAATAGGCAACGCCCTCTGAGGTGGAGAAGGTGGTAATGTGACATGCAGTACTGCTGCCTCCCTCCGATGTATCTTAGGACAATCTCTAACGAGGTGAAGTAGACTACCGCACCTAAAGCACCCCTGTGACGACTGCTGAACCTCCCGTGGATACGAGCTAAACATCTGGCCTCGTCTCGAATCTCTGCTACTCCTCGTGCCTAAACGAAACCTGTCGCGGCATCTAAATGTCTGTCTACGTGCTGATATACCAGTATGAACTCTCTTCGGCTCTGGGACTACCGAAGTCTCTACAAGACGCTCCTCGACTAATAAGGCTGCATCTACAGCTGCTGCATAGGTCTCATAATGTTGTGCGCTGATCGCAAGAAATAACGGGGTAAGTAAGCCTCGAACAAACCTCTTGATTCGCATCTCCTCAGTAGCCACTAAATATGGGGCATAGACAGATAACTCGGTGAACAGCACGTCGTACTCTGCTACTGTCATCTCCGGAGTCTGACGTAAGGACTCGAACCTACGCGCTCTAGAATCTCTGACACTCTATGGAAGGAAGCGGGCAAGGAACACCGTCACGAACTCTGTCCAGGTCATAGGAGGAAGACCTGCTGCTCTGCCCTTCTCGATCGATTCGCACCATTTCTGCGCAAGACCTTCCAGGTGAAAGCTCGCGAACTCTACCCATCTCGCATCCGAGCATCTGAGTGAACGACATATCCGAGCCATCCTATCAATGAAATACTGTGGGTCCTCGGCTGCATCGGTGCCTGTGAAGACCGGAGGCTTCAACCTCATAAATTCGGATAGCGATACTGTAATGACCTTTGTAGCTGTAGGGGCAACTGTCTGCACCGTAGGTACCATCGCGGTCCCTGCAACGGGTGGAACTACCTCTGGTCGCTGCGCTCGAAGTGTCTCAACTAGCGATCCCATCATCTGGCGCGTCTCCTGCATACCGGATCCTATCATCTGGCGCATCTCCTACATACCGGCCCCTAGCATAGTGATCTGGTCTGTCGAAGGAGGAACAGTCTGCTCTGGTGCAACGGGTGTACTACCCAGGTCTGTCCTCGTCTCTGACGAATCAACTCTAATCTCGGCTCTCGCAGCCGCTCTCTGCGCGCTCGTAGTCTTTGGCGGCATAATGGCTGAAAAGAAAATAGGATTCGATAAGGATACGGAAATTGAATCGCAAGAATGTATATATCCATAAAGGAATTTAAATCAATAAGTCCTAAGGTCACTTAGGTGGAGTACCATGTCGTGAGTATGCCGCGGAACATACACACGCTACGCCACTCGGCTTCAGCTACCTACTCCATCATACCAGGGTCATCCTACACTCCGAAAGGTAAAACCTACGCTCTGATACCAACTTTGTCACGACCCGAAGTTCGACCTGTGACCGGCACTTAACCACGTAACGTCTACAGGCATAACGCGACTAAGTAAGCCGAAACACAGAAATCAAAACCATTAAAAGTAGTGAGTGTTGAAAACATTTGTTCAAAAACATTTGGAAAACCTTAAGTAGTTTAGTAACATTCTTTAAAGTGCAAGTTATTATCTTAAAAAAAAATTGGCAGCATTTCCTTTGTAAAACTAACCCCGAAATCGGGTACAAAACAAGATATGAGTAAAAATGATACACAATAGAATAAAGCATCCCAAACGGGAGCAATCACGCCCAATGGGGGAAACAACCACGCAAGTAATATATGACACCGTAGCGAAGAAATGAGCAATAAGTGGAAAAGATCACAATGATAAAAACTGCATAAGTAAAGTCGGCTCACACGAGCTCCACACCAGAATACAAATAACATACATCATCGTCTTTGCACTAGTCTCTAAGTTAAATACATATAAAGGTAGATGGAGAATACTAGATACAAAAGTATGTACAATGGAAAATAATCGGATACCGCAACCCACCTAGCAGCAAAACAGCTCACGCACCAACGGAAGTGGTATCCGTAGCCAAAAAAGATACAAGAAAGCAGCCTGCCGCAACTACTCTGAGGGGCAACCTGCAAATACTGTGGCACAATGGGGGTGAGTTGCCAACTCGTGAATAGAAGATAACATATAAAAGTAATCACGAGTATGCACGTACCGCGCTACTCTAACATATGCCAACAGATAATATCTATATGCTATGAGCAGGATGTGCAGTAATCATACATAAGTACTCTATCAGGTAAAATGACCACAGAATGAGACGCATAATAATGAATGCTGAGCATGGGATAAAATAACATCTACACAGAATGTCAACGTGGAAAAATAACCGGTGTCCATCAATGAACCCAAATCCCAATAAAACTCAGGCGCCGTCACCCTCATCGGCCCTCAAATCCTGTAAATCGCTGAGAATCGTGAGTACCCAATATCGGCACTCGAAAATATCATGAATAATCGTCTCCAGCATCGACACGCAAATCCTCATATATCGGGCTCCGTCAGTCCGGTCGGCCCACGGGCTCCGTCTGCGGAATCGGCCCTCGGCCCTGGCAGTACGAGTCGTCCCGTATCCATCTATTGACTCTGGTCAGTATCCTCCGGATAACCGCCAGGTCCAACCAATCACCGGTAGGTACTAGCCGCCCTACCAGGCTCATCGTCTGCTCCATGAAAAACATTTCTCGTTCCAGGGAACCATACCGGGTCCACCACGAACCCGCAAACGGATTATCCAACTCCTCGAATCGGGTTTCAAGCACACGTCTCAGAACCGAGAAAACGCGTGGTGGACGCACCAAAATATCATATCAAGAGGAACTGGGTTTTTAAAACAATGCATGCTTTCTTGAAAATTACCACGGTTCTCAAATCCAGAAATCACATGAAATCGAAAGCCAATGCATAAATCCATGCGATGTGATATATGCATCATAAGTCGTACTATGAATGAAAGGGAGAAACCGCTCTTTAAAATAAATTCAGTTTTTCAAAAGGTATCATGCGGTCCTCAGTTTTTACCAAAAATTAACTTATCTAGGTAGGTACAATTTGTATATGCGTAAGTATGGATATGCAAATGAATATGTGCACAAGTAATATAATCATGTCAAATCATATATGAGGTGAGCTACAGTATATTATTCATGGCAATTCTATAGTGTGAGTGTCATGGCAATTACTAACGGTGTGTGTAACATGCAGATTAGTGCTCGTGCAACATGAACCGTTAGTAACAGTGCGGTGTGTTATCAATTCTAAGCTCATATAGATATAGCAGGGAATGCGGTATACAACAAATAGTATCCATGAACAGTCAATGTATGCAAATGCAATATGCTACTACAATGTCCTATCAGCCCTGACGCATAACGCCATATGGGCGATTTCCCCATAGATGTTAAATCTACTCACCGTAGTCTCGTGCTAAGTGTAGCCGACGACTTGTTTCCCCTTCTTCGCGGCGTCCGTCGTACTCGCCTGCGAACCTAGAATTTCACAAAATAATACACATAAGCTAAAATCTACAAAAACGCAACATCAAAGCCAAACGAGAAACCCGCGTCGCGAACCAAACGCGTGTGTGTCCGATACGCTAAAACGTGCGATTACGCGCCTGAAGCTACCCCGACACGTCGCGATACGCAGAAAACCCCAAACCCACACACGTATCACACGTATCGCGAAAGTTTAAAATATAGGAAATAGGGTAAATGGTTCCAGATTTTCTTACACAAAGAATTTTACAAAGTTGCATATACCAAAGGTCTTAGAAATGTAGCAGGCACCCACACAACAAACCCCAAAATCCAGGTCCCCCATCCGGCCGCAATTTGCGGCCAGAATGAATATTCCGGCGGCCCACCTAGGGAGTTGTGCTCCCGTGCTTCGTGTGTGTTCTCTAAATCTAGTGTACATGCTCCAGTAAATACAATATGTGCCTGAAGCACTCGAGTCACAAGCAGATCACAACAGAGCACAAAACCTAGTTAAAAAGCTAATTTAACACTAAATCAATACATTAGGGTATTTTAGTGCAACCTGAAACAAACCCTAGGTTAAAACAACACTATAAGCGCTTAATTAAGTTAACCAAGCCATAAAAATGCTAACCCAACACAAACTTCACTAATTTCCCTTCAATATCACAAAAATGCACAAAAAATACGATTTTTAGCTAAAATACTACAAGTTATGAACTAAGGTGCCAAAGGTGAGTTTAATACCTCCAAAAGATCCTAGGAAAACCTCACATCCAGCCCTTTGCCCTCAAAGCCACTGACTTGCCACCAAAATCCCCAAAAGAGCCATTTTTTTCCAAAGTTTTTGTGAAGGAAAGTGGGATTTTTGTGTAGGGTTGTATATGTATCAAAGAGAAGCAAAAGAAGAAGAGAATGAGGATGATGTTGCTGCTGCTGCTGCTGGAAGAGCAGAAATGAGAGGGAGAGAGAGAAATGAGAGAGGGAAATGTAAGTGCACGGCGGCGCCCCGGCCGTCAATCCGACGCCGGAATGCGGAAGCGGTGAATAACTTAAATTTTGCGGACTTTGCAAACCGGCACCACCGCGCACTTTAACCGGATCGGACCATTAACTAGTCTAAGCTATCTACAAGAATGGGAATAGAGATATACCGACGATCCAAGTCCTCCGGTCTTCATCTCCACTCCGATCTCCTCGCGGGATCTCCGTCCACATCGTCGCCTCCTCGCCGGAAAGGGCACCACATCGCCTTCGTCTTTTACGGGCTCCCGCCTCAATACCGAGGCAACTCGAGCATGAAGCCGGCAACTCGACATGCTCAAGATATGCTGTAGAATGTAGTGTAGAAGATGCTTGTCTCTTTGGGGTTATGTTGTTGCCAATGAGGATGATGGAGGAAACAAGGATTAGAAAAGTGGTGCTTGCATTTTTCTAGCATGAAAACAAGATCAAGAAAGAAAAACTCTCAACAATGAAGCTCTCTCTTCTTCTTCTCATAACCATGAAAGACTTATTCATCAAGTGAGAATAAAGGGTGGAGGAAAAACCATATGAAGCTAGAAGGGAGGTGAGTGTAGGAGAAGTCAAGAGGTGACCACAAACAAACATGAACCATGCTTGTTCTACTATTCAACCCATACCCTTTCAATCACAATAAAAAGCAAGTCAATGGTGCAAGATATGAAAGCCATCATAATCAATACAATTGCAAGAAACCCCCCCACAAAGTGTTATTTGCAAAACTGCAAATAACCCCCTCCATCGAAAAAGTCCGGCCGGGAAAGAACAAAGGAAAACCGGCCGGAACGGAATGCAAACTGGCAACTCCAGAAAACTGGTCCCGTAATAAATTACAGGAAAACCCCAATACTGTGTATACACACCCGCATCTGTATTCCGTCCGGATACAAATGCAATGAGACAAAATCTACACTGTACTAAACTAAGACCAGCTTAAGCCAAAGCCGGCTAGTTAAATCCGTTCGATCCTGATCCGTGCAATACCGCACGTATCAGATCAAACCCTGCCATATAACTATACGGCCACTAGTACAAAACTGTCCGATCCTGATCCGTGCAATACCGCACGTATCTGATCGGACCTTGCCATATCTCCATACGGCCTCTACAGCGTTTCGCCCGAAAGCTGAGTAACTGAAAGTGTGGTGGACTCTAAAGACTCGTCAATACAATGGCTGTGGATTTAACCACTAGCCCGTCAGAGGTATAAGCCAATACGTAACGGGCCACCAGCTATTGACTAAAAGGGACGTCGATGAGCGAACTCATCCTGACACCCTACTGAGCCTGTCAGTGACAATATCCGTGCAGTCCGGTCCGTTCGTCTATGAGTATCGCATGGCGGGCCTAGGGGGTTGGTAAAAGTCAGACCCCCAAAAGCGGTACAAGTCGTGTCGGAGTGTAGCCCAGAACACCCTGAGATACTACTGGAATACCTACCAGTAAATCTCCTTGCCTTGGCCAAGGACTTTGTGTAATGGCTCTCCTAGACACAGCACGACCTCACCCCCAATACCGGGAGAGACGAACCCCTGAAGATACGCTCACTGCCTCCATGTGGCTCGGGACTGTACCCAACTAAAACCTGTTTGCACGACTCCTTTGAGCCGTGGTAGGGTAGTAATCAAAGTACAGTGGGAACTCACACGAGACAAATGACGATCCCCAGGTCGATGAACTAACCTGCACACATGTCACCAGGGAACTGCCATCTGACGTCTGGTATATGACCAACTAGCATGTTCCCGGCGAGTCCTGTCCGGTGTACTCATAACCCAATGAGCACCTGTATACATCTTAGGTGATCCAACTGACACCAGTGGCTTGTGAGACCGGCCACCGCCCCTCGTCGGGGTCTCGACTGTATACACTAGTCTACTAATGGAGTATCGATGCCCAGTCTCGAAACTCCCACGACTAGGGACCTTTTAAGGATAAGCTTATAGACCCCCAGCTCCCACTTATATGATCGCCCTCATACTGCTGGTGGTCAAGCAAGAATCCTAGGGGCTCTATCAACGTGTAATAGCGACGTGTCAGGTCACCTCAAGCAGTACACGATGATAAAGGTAAACCAGATAGCATACTATCATCTCGAGTAAGACTGTCCTACCGGGATAGGTCCTCCCTCAATCATTACAATCACGTACCTGTGACCTAATAATTGACTCTGAGGACACTATCTCCAACAATCTCCCACTTGCACTCAAGGCTAATTATTGCGATGTCGCATACTCACAGCCCGTGTGATACCGAACATCCAACTCCTCTACTAGTCAGTCTCACAAAGCTCGTTTGCGGAACTATTGCGTTCGAGGAATAGCCTTAGTGAGTGGATCCGCTCAGTTGTTTCTTTCTATGTCTCTCTATATCTCAAGTTCGCGGAGAAACCCATCTCCCGAAATGAGCAATACCTGTCTTAGAATGTGCCTGGATGTCTGATGGGACATAGCTCATAAATGAACTCCAAATCCAAACTTCTTAGACTGTATCGTCAACTGAACTTAATCAGTATCCTGCGCCAAGCCACCCTTAGTATTGCCTTGGATCACCTGTCCAAAATACTGCCCCTCAACAGAAGGAAAACTGTAACTCTGACAACCTCCTTGTCGTCCATGTCACCTTGGAAGCCTGGAATGATAACTGTCTCCCACATGAGGCTGTCGTTATCATCTCCCTAGAACATCCACTTATGTTCTAAAACTGCTTCCGACTGTTTCTCCAGGATTGGATTAATGTCAATTTATTGCATCTAGTGCAAGAACAACATCTGGTGTGGTACTTGACATCTCACGATTGACTCAATTGCCTGAGCAAGTGAGCTGCCAATCATGCCCGTCCCTCTCCCCTTTAGTCTGTAAGACACCTTTGGAGAGGGTGACTCCATTACCTGCAGGTACACTACCGTGCCAGGAGTCGTCCATCCTAAATACTCTTAGAATGCTGTCAAGTACCCTGATTGGGAAACCACCCAAATCTAGATCTAAGACCATAGATCTAGTAACCAGTATGTCTGATATAAAATCCATTTCCATTGTGGAGAAACAACTGTGTGACGACCAAAGTATAACCGATCGTAGTGTAGGAGTTTCCTTTCCTACTCTGTGTATATCATCCAAATACCAGGATATCACACCCTACTACCTTCTCAACAGATCCATCCCCTATTCTGATGAAGTCAAACCCATGACTGTCACGTCAGAAATAGATGATCTATCTCCGCTACATCTGCTTTAGTCTATAAATAGATATAAGCCTGATGTCCACCAATGCTTCCGCTGCTCCCACTGACTACGACAACCCTCTGCCAGAGTCATATAGACGTGCACTTCTAAAACTAGTTTAGAACGACGCTATACTCATCCTCCTGCCGGGTCTCGCAGCCTGGAACAACAACAATGGCAAGTGTGGGTAAACAAGAACTTCCCTGTCACCGTCCTTGAGGCTACCTGAGTACCTCTCGGGTGCCTGAAGTTACCCACTTTATCTGCGGAGTGGCCAATGGAATGTCAATCCAGATTGAATCTTTAGGTTCCTTATCAAATCTTCAGTAATCGTTTGTGGTTCTGGAATCACTTCCAGTTCTACCATACTCCCACTACTGTTTTCTGAAAAAATCCATTTTTATTAAAACTGTGGCGAGTCTAGAACAATATCGCTATTGTTCATCCAGATGGTAGAAAGTCAACCCTCGTCATAGCCTGGGTCAACCCACAAACAGCCATTACAGAAACGTGCCTTGAGTTGTCCAGTGTCTGGTTTTAATCATAAACCGGACAACTCCCCGTACCTTAACATCGTTAAGATATGAACTGTTCTATATCCCATATAGGACCAGAGGCACTGATTTAATTGAACCAGATCCAAATCATGCAACTGTCTCCAGTGCATGTCAACTAAATGGAAGGAGGCCAGATCAGCGTTACTCAACTTAGGAATACTTCCAATTATGAGTAACCTGAAAGAGAAGCAATTTCTCTTAATCATTACTATCAACTGAACACTATACACAAGTATCTACATCTTCGATCTCTTTGAAGAATCCCGATACTTGCTATACCTGGTTCTCTACTCTATTCAAATACATATAACTTCTCCAAATTCAGACCCTGTGTTTCCACGAAACACCTGTCTAAAAATTAGAGGAGTCATAAGTAAACCGAATATAGTACGAGGACCATCCCCTCTGTCCTGATGGACTCTGGACAACATACAATACTCTGTAAAAGTCCCTTGAGTCTGATTACTCATTCACTGTGTGTCGTAGGTTGAAAACTGTACTTATGGTTAAGAAGAATTACACCGCTGTTTAATGCTCCTTACCTAACCATCCACTGATATAGGTAAATGTCGTAGACATAATTTCAGAAAGGTATATCTCACTCTATGAAAATAGACGTACAGATATATCAATTTGAAATTGGTGCATAACAGCGGATATTCAAAACCAAATATTTGCCGACCGGCAAACAACCCAGGTGATTTCCTCTAATATCACCGATTACAACGAATCCCGATATAATGAGGATAATCACCCAATTCCCAATAACTTACTCCCACTCATCATCTGTAAAACCATACAGATGTGAGAATCGTATCTGGTAAATACATACCCTGGAGTAAGTATCTAATCGGGAAATCAGTTTTCTATTAACAGTACACAGTGAAACTGAAACATTGAAATGTTTCGATGGGGTATCCTGGTATTCCTAGTAATGCCTCTTCCAGATTCACGACTGTAACCGTATAGTTCTTTGCCACCTCTCCAAATCCCTTCATATGTTTTTAGTCTTTACCTTCTGCACACCCCTTTAGGCCAAATGGTTTTCTTCCTTCCCTACCGTTCGGCACCAGCCTATGGTTTGGAAGAAGACTATCCAATAAGCACAATGGGTGTACTGTCCCAATCCTAGGAACACTCGCAACACGAGAGAAGGTGAAGATAAAAGACACCTGAATGTACTTTATTCCTATTTCTCCTGAACCAGGATCCATCCCCGAACTGGAACAAGTTCCTTTCGAGTTCGTATATAACCATACGATGGAATATCCAAATAAACTGTGGATCTTCGTAGTGATACGGAGTGTCCTGGAGAAATACAAAGGTGATGTGGGAGTGGTAACGAAATATTTGGTTTGGTCGTGAATATCTGTTGCAATTTACTTTGCCCTCCTACTAATCCCTTGCTCTGTCTGAACTTAATACCTTCTGCACACCATCGTTATGCTAATTGGTTTTCTTCATTCCCTACCGGTCGGCACCAGCCTAAGGTTTGGAAGAAGACAATCCAATTTGCGTAATAGGTGTACTACCCCTAAACCAAGGAGTACTCGTAACCTGAGAGAGGGTAAAATGAAAAGACAACTGAATAATCCTATCCGTTTTCTCCAGAACCGGAAACCATCCTCGAATAATTCTTTCGAGTTCGTATCTAACCATACGATGGTTTTGTCCAATGGAAGTGGACGTTCGTAGTAATACGGGGTGTCCTGGAGAAAAGGGTAAAAGTAGGAGTGGCAATGAGGTCTGCAACTCTGACAATCCAAAAGCCAGTGTTAAGTAAGTTCGGTCAACTTGGTCACGGAGTCATAGTCTAGGGTCGGGTCAATGGTCGCTGCCAGAGAGAGAGAGAGAAGAAACACTCAGCGTGCACTCTATCCTAGATCAGAATGGTTACCAATTTATCTAATCTGGAAACCTCCCACTGTACCTCAAATTCTCCTCCAAACCTGAAAGAAGAATTAGTCGGGGTCACCCGAGGAGTAAACCAACTCATCAGTAGGAATCGGGATCCAACTCTCATCGCATGATAACGTGACGGAATCCGCTCACGGTATCACACTCCAGAAGGTATGCGCATATCTGGCAAGTTTCAGTACTTTTGAAACTCCCGATGTGATTTCTGCCCCATGCTCTTATGACCTTGACTTTGGCCAACATATCATAAGTCACATGTCAAGTTCTGCCCGTCATTCTCCAGGTTAATTTGAATCCACCCGTACATACCCTTGACTTTGGCCAAAATGGCAGCACGACTGTCCCAAACCAACGCATCTATCTATGCTGCATATGAATAACCAACAGCTACCAAACACTGTGCCTTGACTTTGGCCAACATACACAGCTTGAATACTATTGACTACCCATATGAAACGACGGAGGGCTACGAATGGTTTCTGGCGAAAACCTTTAACGTAATGAACTTGATATCGTCGAAGGAACTGATAGCTTTTTAGAAAATATAGTGACGAAAACCGTTGCTAAAGAGGTCACTCCCGGTGAAGGGATCTCGGCTCTTTCCCCGTAGAATGAGGTGCAGGATATTCCAAATGAATACCACGATGCAAATCAAAAGTAATCGGCTATAGCGAAGTTAATGCCCTGACGCAAACTTCTGTCCAAGGGGTCACTCCCGGTGAAGGGATCTCGGCCCTTGCCTCGTCGACTGAGGAGCAGGATATTCTAAATGAATACCACGATGCAAAACAAAAGTAAACGTCCTTGCAATAACAGCTTTTGAAAAAGTGTTCCAACAACATCAGATTAGGTTTGTTTTTAACTTGCATTGATCCGAATCAACGCAGTCCCATCAATTGATCACACCAAAAAGAACGAAAATATACTGATGTACGTATATGCCATCCGCATTCGCCACTGGGTCCCGTCATTACCCGTTAGGTTAGCTAACTAACGACAGAGCGGGGACTGGACTAGCGCGGATGTAAAACATATACAACATCTACTAATATATATACCAATATATTATATTCGCTCAAGGCGTGAAAGAAATGCAACATCACAGATACGAATAGCATCACAGAAACAATACAGATATCTGGGAACCCCGGGTTTCACAGAGCCGCTACTGAAACCCGACGTTCCCCTGGTCGTGTGGATAGCCTGTGCAATGAGAATCCTAGACCCCTACGGGCGCGGCAAGTCACCCGCCAAAACCTGAAGCGAGGCAGCCCCCTTCAGCCCCGTGAATGGACCACCCAGCACTTCACGGAATCCGGCAACTTGGGCACCCCTCCTGGGTCAACCTGTACCCCCTACGAGTGCGGCGAATAGCCCGCCAATCCTAGAGTGAAGCCCCCTCCGTCTCAATGCCATGAGATGCGGGCTTGTTGCCCTCCAGAACCCGGCTATCCGTGCACCCCTCCGCGGGGCAATCCTAGTACAGAAAATAAAATATACATACACCGGGTACATCGACCGCAACCAGGTCGTGCCCCAAAATAATAATACAGTCAGGCAGTGACGGCAGTCCACATGTCGGACGCTCGCCCCGCAATATCAAATGTACATAATACAACAAAACTGTACTAGCATTGCATCCAGGCTATCCCCCACGACCGATCCGCAACATCACAGCAAATACATAGAACATCAACGTGAAAGTCACGTTCGCAAATCCGTCTAACCGGGCTATAGCAGTTAGACCGGATTTACCGATCGAGTGACATTCACGGTCGCAGATATAATGTAAATACTGTGAAAAATGTGTTTAAAAAATTTCCGATTGATCAAACAATTAACAAGTGGGCCCCAAAAAAAACTGTAGCACTCACAGAAACAATTGGCCCAACTTAATATTCCAAAGCCCATATTTTAAGCCCAGAAGGCCTCTGTAAAAAAATGGTGAAGTGATGTGAATAGTGCGCGGCGGAAGGGCCGCACAAAGGTGGTTTTCGCGGCGGTTCCGCGCTCCAACTGTGGAGTTACTTCGTCAAATTTTTACAGAACTCTTATATTTTCCAGTACATCAATATTTTATAACCTGAAAAATTTTTCGAGACCAAAAATTTTCAACAGAAACTGATGCGAACTAAAATGGCAGTTTTGGAACTTTTTGATCGATCGGAAATGCAAACACATTACACAAAGTTAGACTAAGTTAATGGCGAGGCTCTGATACCACTGTAAGTGCACGGCGGCGCCCCGGCCGTCAATCCGACGCCGGAATGCGGAAGCGGTGAATAACTTAAATTTGCGGACTTTGCAAACCGGCACCACCGCGCACTTTAACCGGATCGGACCATTAACTAGTCTAAGCTATCTACAAGAATGGGAATAGAGATATACCGACGATCCAAGTCCTCCGGTCTTCATCTCCACTCCGATCTCCTCGCGGGAATCTCCGTCCACATCGTCGCCTCCTCGCCGGAAAGGGCACCCACATCGCCTTCGTCTTTTACGGGCTCCCGCCTCAATACCGAGGCAACTCGAGCATGAAGCCGGCAACTCGACATGCTCAAGATATGCTGTAGAATGTAGTGTAGAAGATGCTTGTCTCTTTGGGGTTATGTTGTTGCCAATGAGGATGATGGAGGAAACAAGGATTAGAAAAGTGGTGCTTGCATTTTTCTAGCATGAAAACAAGATCAAGAAAGAAAAACTCTCAACAATGAAGCTCTCTCTTCTTCTTCTCATAACCATGAAAGACTTATTCATCAAGTGAGAATAAAGGGTGGAGGAAAAACCATATGAAGCTAGAAGGGAGGTGAGTGTAGGAGAAGTCAAGAGGTGACCACAAACAAACATGAACCATGCTTGTTCTACTATTCAACCCATACCCTTTCAATCACAATAAAAAGCAAGTCAATGGTGCAAGATATGAAAGCCATCATAATCAATACAATTGCAAGAAACCCCCCCACAAAGTGTTATTTGCAAAACTGCAAATAACCCCCTCCATCGAAAAAGTCCGGCCGGGAAAGAACAAAGGAAAACCGGCCGGAACGGAATGCAAACTGGCAACTCCAGAAAACTGGTCCCGTAATAAATTACAGGAAAACCCCAATACTGTGTATACACACCCGCATCTGTATTCCGTCCGGATACAAATGCAATGAGACAAAATCTACACTGTACTAAACTAAGACCAGCTTAAGCCAAAGCCGGCTAGTTAAATCCGTTCGATCCTGATCCGTGCAATACCGCACGTATCAGATCAAACCCTGCCATATAACTATACGGCCACTAGTACAAAACTGTCCGATCCTGATCCGTGCAATACCGCACGTATCTGATCGGACCTTGCCATATCTCCATACGGCCTCTACAGCGTTTCGCCCGAAAGCTGAGTAACTGAAAGTGTGGTGGACTCTAAAGACTCGTCAATACAATGGCTGTGGATTTAACCACTAGCCCGTCAGAGGTATAAGCCAATACGTAACGGGCCACCAGCTATTGACTAAAAGGGACGTCGATGAGCGAACTCATCCTGACACCCTACTGAGCCTGTCAGTGACAATATCCGTGCAGTCCGGTCCGTTCGTCTATGAGTATCGCATGGCGGGCCTAGGGGGTTGGTAAAAGTCAGACCCCCAAAAGCGGTACAAGTCGTGTCGGAGTGTAGCCCAGAACACCCTGAGATACTACTGGAATACCTACCAGTAATCTCCTTGCCTTGGCCAAGGACTTTGTGTAATGGCTCTCTAGACACAGCACGACCTCACCCCCAATACCGGGAGAGACGAACCCCTGAAGATACGCTCACTGCCTCCATGTGGCTCGGGACTGTACCCAACTAAAACCTGTTTGCACGACTCCTTTGAGCCGTGGTAGGGTAGTAATCAAAGTACAGTGGGAACTCACACGAGACAAATGACGATCCCCAGGTCGATGAACTAACCTGCACACATGTCACCAGGGAACTGCCATCTGACGTCTGGTATATGACCAACTAGCATGTTCCCGGCGAGTCCTGTCCGGTGTACTCATAACCCAATGAGCACCTGTATACATCTTAGGTGATCCAACTGACACCAGTGGCTTGTGAGACCGGCCACCGCCCCTCGTCGGGGTCTCGACTGTATACACTAGTCTACTAATGGAGTATCGATGCCCAGTCTCGAAACTCCCACGACTAGGGACCTTTTAAGGATAAGCTTATAGACCCCCAGCTCCCACTTATATGATCGCCCTCATACTGCTGGTGGTCAAGCAAGAATCCTAGGGGCTCTATCAACGTGTAATAGCGACGTGTCAGGTCACCTCAAGCAGTACACGATGATAAAGGTAAACCAGATAGCATACTATCATCTCGAGTAAGACTGTCCTACCGGGATAGGTCCTCCCTCAATCATTACAATCACGTACCTGTGACCTAATAATTGACTCTGAGGACACTATCTCCAACAATCTCCCACTTGCACTCAAGGCTAATTATTGCGATGTCGCATACTCACAGCCCGTGTGATACCGAACATCCAACTCCTCTACTAGTCAGTCTCACAAAGCTCGTTTGCGGAACTATTGGCGTTCGAGGAATAGCCTTAGTGAGTGGATCCGCTCAGTTGTTTCTTTCTATGTCTCTCTATATCTCAAGTTCGCGGAGAAACCCATCTCCCGAAATGAGCAATACCTGTCTTAGAATGTGCCTGGATGTCTGATGGGACATAGCTCATAAATGAACTCCAAATCCAAACTTCTTAGACTGTATCGTCAACTGAACTTAATCAGTATCCTGCGCCAAGCCACCCTTAGTATTGCCTTGGATCACCTGTCCAAAATACTGCCCCTCAACAGAAGGAAAACTGTAACTCTGACAACCTCCTTGTCGTCCATGTCACCTTGGAAGCCTGGAATGATAACTGTCTCCCACATGAGGCTGTCGTTATCATCTCCCTAGAACATCCACTTATGTTCTAAAACTGCTTCCGACTGTTTCTCCAGGATTGGATTAATGTCAATTTATTGCATCTAGTGCAAGAACAACATCTGGTGTGGTACTTGACATCTCACGATTGACTCAATTGCCTGAGCAAGTGAGCTGCCAATCATGCCCGTCCCTCTCCCCTTTAGTCTGTAAGACACCTTTGGAGAGGGTGACTCCATTACCTGCAGGTACACTACCGTGCCAGGAGTCGTCCATCCTAAATACTCTTAGAATGCTGTCAAGTACCCTGATTGGGAAACCACCCAAATCTAGATCTAAGACCATAGATCTAGTAACCAGTATGTCTGATATAAAATCCATTTCCATTGTGGAGAAACAACTGTGTGACGACCAAAGTATAACCGATCGTAGTGTAGGAGTTTCCTTTCCTACTCTGTGTATATCATCCAAATACCAGGATATCACACCCTACTACCTTCTCAACAGATCCATCCCCTATTCTGATGAAGTCAAACCCATGACTGTCACGTCAGAAATAGATGATCTATCTCCGCTACATCTGCTTTAGTCTATAAATAGATATAAGCCTGATGTCCACCAATGCTTCCGCTGCTCCCACTGACTACGACAACCCTCTGCCAGAGTCATATAGACGTGCACTTCTAAAACTAGTTTAGAACGACGCTATACTCATCCTCCTGCCGGGTCTCGCAGCCTGGAACAACAACAATGGCAAGTGTGGGTAAACAAGAACTTCCCTGTCACCGTCCTTGAGGCTACCTGAGTACCTCTCGGGTGCCTGAAGTTACCCACTTTATCTGCGGAGTGGCCAATGGAATGTCAATCCAGATTGAATCTTTAGGTTCCTTATCAAATCTTCAGTAATCGTTTGTGGTTCTGGAATCACTTCCAGTTCTACCATACTCCCACTACTGTTTTCTGAAAAAATCCATTTTTATTAAAACTGTGGCGAGTCTAGAACAATATCGCTATTGTTCATCCAGATGGTAGAAAGTCAACCCTCGTCATAGCCTGGGTCAACCCACAAACAGCCATTACAGAAACGTGCCTTGAGTTGTCCAGTGTCTGGTTTTAATCATAAACCGGACAACTCCCCGTACCTTAACATCGTTAAGATATGAACTGTTCTATATCCCATATAGGACCAGAGGCACTGATTTAATTGAACCAGATCCAAATCATGCAACTGTCTCCAGTGCATGTCAACTAAATGGAAGGAGGCCAGATCAGCGTTACTCAACTTAGGAATACTTCCAATTATGAGTAACCTGAAAGAGAAGCAATTTCTCTTAATCATTACTATCAACTGAACACTATACACAAGTATCTACATCTTCGATCTCTTTGAAGAATCCCGATACTTGCTATACCTGGTTCTCTACTCTATTCAAATACATATAACTTCTCCAAATTCAGACCCTGTGTTTCCACGAAACACCTGTCTAAAAATTAGAGGAGTCATAAGTAAACCGAATATAGTACGAGGACCATCCCCTCTGTCCTGATGGACTCTGGACAACATACAATACTCTGTAAAAGTCCCTTGAGTCTGATTACTCATTCACTGTGTGTCGTAGGTTGAAAACTGTACTTATGGTTAAGAAGAATTACACCGCTGTTTAATGCTCCTTACCTAACCATCCACTGATATAGGTAAATGTCGTAGACATAATTTCAGAAAGGTATATCTCACTCTATGAAAATAGACGTACAGATATATCAATTTGAAATTGGTGCATAACAGCGGATATTCAAAACCAAATATTTGCCGACCGGCAAACAACCCAGGTGATTTCCTCTAATATCACCGATTACAACGAATCCCGATATAATGAGGATAATCACCCAATTCCCAATAACTTACTCCCACTCATCATCTGTAAAACCATACAGATGTGAGAATCGTATCTGGTAAATACATACCCTGGAGTAAGTATCTAATCGGGAAATCAGTTTTCTATTAACAGTACACAGTGAAACTGAAACATTGAAATGTTTCGATGGGGTATCCTGGTATTCCTAGTAATGCCTCTTCCAGATTCACGACTGTAACCGTATAGTTCTTTGCCACCTCTCCAAATCCCTTCATATGTTTTTAGTCTTTACCTTCTGCACACCCCTTTAGGCCAAATGGTTTTCTTCCTTCCCTACCGTTCGGCACCAGCCTATGGTTTGGAAGAAGACTATCCAATAAGCACAATGGGTGTACTGTCCCAATCCTAGGAACACTCGCAACACGAGAGAAGGTGAAGATAAAAGACACCTGAATGTACTTTATTCCTATTTCTCCTGAACCAGGATCCATCCCCGAACTGGAACAAGTTCCTTTCGAGTTCGTATATAACCATACGATGGAATATCCAAATAAACTGTGGATCTTCGTAGTGATACGGAGTGTCCTGGAGAAATACAAAGGTGATGTGGGAGTGGTAACGAAATATTTGGTTTGGTCGTGAATATCTGTTGCAATTTACTTTGCCCTCCTACTAATCCCTTGCTCTGTCTGAACTTAATACCTTCTGCACACCATCGTTATGCTAATTGGTTTTCTTCATTCCCTACCGGTCGGCACCAGCCTAAGGTTTGGAAGAAGACAATCCAATTTGCGTAATAGGTGTACTACCCCTAAACCAAGGAGTACTCGTAACCTGAGAGAGGGTAAAATGAAAAGACAACTGAATAATCCTATCCGTTTTCTCCAGAACCGGAAACCATCCTCGAATAATTCTTTCGAGTTCGTATCTAACCATACGATGGTTTTGTCCAATGGAAGTGGACGTTCGTAGTAATACGGGGTGTCCTGGAGAAAAGGGTAAAAGTAGGAGTGGCAATGAGGTCTGCAACTCTGACAATCCAAAAGCCAGTGTTAAGTAAGTTCGGTCAACTTGGTCACGGAGTCATAGTCTAGGGTCGGGTCAATGGTCGCTGCCAGAGAGAGAGAGAGAAGAAACACTCAGCGTGCACTCTATCCTAGATCAGAATGGTTACCAATTTATCTAATCTGGAAACCTCCCACTGTACCTCAAATTCTCCTCCAAACCTGAAAGAAGAATTAGTCGGGGTCACCCGAGGAGTAAACCAACTCATCAGTAGGAATCGGGATCCAACTCTCATCGCATGATAACGTGACGGAATCCGCTCACGGTATCACACTCCAGAAGGTATGCGCATATCTGGCAAGTTTCAGTACTTTTGAAACTCCCGATGTGATTTCTGCCCCATGCTCTTATGACCTTGACTTTGGCCAACATATCATAAGTCACATGTCAAGTTCTGCCCGTCATTCTCCAGGTTAATTTGAATCCACCCGTACATACCCTTGACTTTGGCCAAAATGGCAGCACGACTGTCCCAAACCAACGCATCTATCTATGCTGCATATGAATAACCAACAGCTACCAAACACTGTGCCTTGACTTTGGCCAACATACACAGCTTGAATACTATTGACTACCCATATGAAACGACGGAGGGCTACGAATGGTTTCTGGCGAAAACCTTTAACGTAATGAACTTGATATCGTCGAAGGAACAGATAGCTTTTTAGAAAATATAGTGACGAAAACCGTTGCTAAAGAGGTCACTCCCGGTGAAGGGATCTCGGCTCTTTCCCCGTAGAATGAGGTGCAGGATATTCCAAATGAATACCACGATGCAAATCAAAAGTAATCGGCTATAGCGAAGTTAATGCCCTGACGCAAACTTCTGTCCAAGGGGTCACTCCCGGTGAAGGGATCTCGGCCCTTGCCTCGTCGACTGAGGAGCAGGATATTCTAAATGAATACCACGATGCAAAACAAAAGTAAACGTCCTTGCAATAACAGCTTTTGAAAAAGTGTTCCAACAACATCAGATTAGGTTTGTTTTTAACTTGCATTGATCCGAATCAACGCAGTCCCATCAATTGATCACACCAAAAAGAACGAAAATATACTGATGTACGTATATGCCATCCGCATTCGCCACTGGGTCCCGTCATTACCCGTTAGGTTAGCTAACTAACGACAGAGCGGGGACTGGACTAGCGCGGATGTAAAACATATACAACATCTACTAATATATATACCAATATATTATATTCGCTCAAGGCGTGAAAGAAATGCAACATCACAGATACGAATAGCATCACAGAAACAATACAGATATCTGGGAACCCCGGGTTTCACAGAGCCGCTACTGAAACCCGACGTTCCCCTGGTCGTGTGGATAGCCTGTGCAATGAGAATCCTAGACCCCTACGGGCGCGGCAAGTCACCCGCCAAAACCTGAAGCGAGGCAGCCCCCTTCAGCCCCGTGAATGGACCACCCAGCACTTCACGGAATCCGGCAACTTGGGCACCCCTCCTGGGTCAACCTGTACCCCCTACGAGTGCGGCGAATAGCCCGCCAATCCTAGAGTGAAGCCCCCTCCGTCTCAATGCCATGAGATGCGGGCTTGTTGCCCTCCAGAACCCGGCTATCCGTGCACCCCTCCGCGGGGCAATCCTAGTACAGAAAATAAAATATACATACACCGGGTACATCGACCGCAACCAGGTCGTGCCCCAAAATAATAATACAGTCAGGCAGTGACGGCAGTCCACATGTCGGACGCTCGCCCCGCAATATCAAATGTACATAATACAACAAAACTGTACTAGCATTGCATCCAGGCTATCCCCCACGACCGATCCGCAACATCACAGCAAATACATAGAACATCAACGTGAAAGTCACGTTCGCAAATCCGTCTAACCGGGCTATAGCAGTTAGACCGGATTTACCGATCGAGTGACATTCACGGTCGCAGATATAATGTAAATACTGTGAAAAATGTGTTTAAAAAATTTCCGATTGATCAAACAATTAACAAGTGGGCCCCAAAAAAAACTGTAGCACTCACAGAAACAATTGGCCCAACTTAATATTCCAAAGCCCATATTTTAAGCCCAGAAGGCCTCTGTAAAAAAATGGTGAAGTGATGTGAATAGTGCGCGGCGGAAGGGCCGCACAAAGGTGGTTTTCGCGGCGGTTCCGCGCTCCAACTGTGGAGTTACTTCGTCAAATTTTTACAGAACTCTTATATTTTCCAGTACATCAATATTTTATAACCTGAAAAATTTTTCGAGACCAAAAATTTTCAACAGAAACTGATGCGAACTAAAATGCAGTTTTGGAACTTTTTGATCGATCGGAAATGCAAACACATTACACAAAGTTAGACTAAGTTAATGGCGAGGCTCTGATACCACTGTAAGTGCACGGCGGCGCCCCGGCCGTCAATCCGACGCCGGAATGCGGAAGCGGTGAATAACTTAAATTTTGCGGACTTTGCAAACCGGCACCACCGCGCACTTTAACCGGATCGGACCATTAACTAGTCTAAGCTATCTACAAGAATGGGAATAGAGATATACCGACGATCCAAGTCCTCCGGTCTTCATCTCCACTCCGATCTCCTCGCGGGATCTCCGTCCACATCGTCGCCTCCTCGCCGGAAAGGGCACCACATCGCCTTCGTCTTTTACGGGCTCCCGCCTCAATACCGAGGCAACTCGAGCATGAAGCCGGCAACTCGACATGCTCAAGATATGCTGTAGAATGTAGTGTAGAAGATGCTTGTCTCTTTGGGGTTATGTTGTTGCCAATGAGGATGATGGAGGAAACAAGGATTAGAAAAGTGGTGCTTGCATTTTTCTAGCATGAAAACAAGATCAAGAAAGAAAAACTCTCAACAATGAAGCTCTCTCTTCTTCTTCTCATAACCATGAAAGACTTATTCATCAAGTGAGAATAAAGGGTGGAGGAAAAACCATATGAAGCTAGAAGGGAGGTGAGTGTAGGAGAAGTCAAGAGGTGACCACAAACAAATATGAACCATGCTTGTTCTACTATTCAACCCATACCCTTTCAATCACAATAAAAAGCAAGTCAATGGTGCAAGATATGAAAGCCATCATAATCAATACAATTGCAAGAAACCCCCCCACAAAGTGTTATTTGCAAAACTGCAAATAACCCCCTCCATCGAAAAAGTCCGGCCGGGAAAGAACAAAGGAAAACCGGCCGGAACGGAATGCAAACTGGCAACTCCAGAAAACTGGTCCCGTAATAAATTACAGGAAAACCCCAATACTGTGTATACACACCCGCATCTGTATTCCGTCCGGATACAAATGCAATGAGACAAAATCTACACTGTACTAAACTAAGACCAGCTTAAGCCAAAGCCGGCTAGTTAAATCCGTTCGATCCTGATCCGTGCAATACCGCACGTATCAGATCAAACCCTGCCATATAACTATACGGCCACTAGTACAAAACTGTCCGATCCTGATCCGTGCAATACCGCACGTATCTGATCGGACCTTGCCATATCTCCATACGGCCTCTACAGCGTTTCGCCCGAAAGCTGAGTAACTGAAAGTGTGGTGGACTCTAAAGACTCGTCAATACAATGGCTGTGGATTTAACCACTAGCCCGTCAGAGGTATAAGCCAATACGTAACGGGCCACCAGCTATTGACTAAAAGGGACGTCGATGAGCGAACTCATCCTGACACCCTACTGAGCCTGTCAGTGACAATATCCGTGCAGTCCGGTCCGTTCGTCTATGAGTATCGCATGGCAGGTCTAGGGGGTTGGTAAAAGTCAGACCCCCAAAAGCGGTACAAGTCGTGTCGGAGTGTAGCCCAGAACACCCTGAGATACTACTGGAATACCTACCAGTAAATCTCCTTGCCTTGGCCAAGGACTTTGTGTAATGGCTCTCCTAGACACAGCACGACCTCACCCCCAATACCGGGAGAGATGAACCCCTGAAGATACGCTCACTGCCTCCATGTGGCTCGGGACTGTACCCAACTAAAACCTGTTTGCACGACTCCTTTGAGCCGTGGTAGGGTAGTAATCAAAGTACAGTGGGAACTCACACGAGACAAATGACGATCC
Source organism: Agapanthus africanus (assembly GCA_030015575.1). Lineage (NCBI taxonomy): Eukaryota > Viridiplantae > Streptophyta > Magnoliopsida > Asparagales > Amaryllidaceae > Agapanthus > Agapanthus africanus. The sequence continues at coordinate 334,562,512 of CM057337.1, read as the reverse complement.
CCAGGTCGATGAACTAACCTGCACACATGTCACCAGGGAACTGCCATCTGACGTCTGGTATATGACCAACTAGCATGTTCCCGGCGAGTCCTGTCCGGTGTACTCATAACCCAATGAGCACCTGTATACATCTTAGGTGATCCAACTGACACCAGTGGCTTGTGAGACCGGCCACCGCCCCTCGTCGGGGTCTCGACTGTATACACTAGTCTACTAATGGAGTATCGATGCCCAGTCTCGAAACTCCCACGACTAGGGACCTTTTAAGGATAAGCTTATAGACCCCCAGCTCCCACTTATATGATCGCCCTCATACTGCTGGTGGTCAAGCAAGAATCCTAGGGGCTCTATCAACGTGTAATAGCGACGTGTCAGGTCACCTCAAGCAGTACACGATGATAAAGGTAAACCAGATAGCATACTATCATCTCGAGTAAGACTGTCCTACCGGGATAGGTCCTCCCTCAATCATTACAATCACGTACCTGTGACCTAATAATTGACTCTGAGGGCACTATCTCCAACAGGAAAATGGTCAAAAGTCAAGCCTCCCCATCTCACCTAATCCAACCCATACCCCTCATTCTTCATTTTTATTTTAAAAAGAAAGGGTTTGACTTGGTTTAATTTGGAGATATTAAAACCATGCAAGAAAATGAAAATGATTACAAGCCAACACTTAGCTTAGGTTACAAAAAAAAGATAAGTGTGCATGTTGTACACTAAACCTAGCTTTGGAAAATAATTAAGGAAAATTCTAATTAAGGTGAACACAAGCTAAATTATAATTAACAAAACCCATATATATATATATAAACACTTCTCATCACAATTAGAAAAGAAAATAAGATTTACGGGTTTTTATAAAAAAACACGCACCATTACTAACTAACGCGAAATTAAGCTAAACGAATTTCAAAGCGTTACAGTGGCTCCTCCCATTGCCAGCTAAGACTGGCAGGGAGAACCACGCGGGCATTGAGCTTGACCCCGTACGAGATCGGGGTCACGTCAGGAACTGAATTAATCATAGGAGATATCGTCGTTGAAAGTTGATTGCTGCACGAAAAGAAAACTACTTCAGTACGAACATCGATATATATGCTAAATGAGTTCGCATGAACACTTGACCAGATATATGGGAGGAGAGAAATGTAACACCGGGCGTGCCAGAATCTGTAGGGTGTTTTTCGCCACCCATTGAAATGGGAATACGCGTCGCTTGTCCGGCATATACAGATTCTCCCTGCCTAAGGTAGACCGGGGTTTATTAATTGTGCGGATCTGAATCTCCGGCAGCCGCGGACTAAGCTACCGTTAATTACCCCTCATCTTTGGAGCGAAGAAACCTTTGATTGACGGGTCAACTAGTCATGTGAACTCAGTGTGCAGTGTGCGTGTGTTGTGTTTTGAAAGGGGGCTTTGGATATATCGGGGGCTTCGCAGAGTTTACGGGATAGCGGGCTGGAGGTCAAGGGGGCTAACAGCCCCCTTGAGGGGTGCGGGGCAGCGCCCCGTTAGAAAAATTTTCCTAACCGGGGACGTGTTTCTGGTGTGGAGTGTATGGAAAATGAGAGGGGAGGAGCGTCTTAAAGACGCGTGCATGGCACGTGGGCGCTGGGCGCCTGCGGGTCACGTGCGCAACACGCGACCGCTGGGCACTGAGCGCCTGCGAGTCGCGTGAGGCGCACGCGGGCGCTTAGCGCCCGTGGGCTACGTGCCCTGCACGCGACCGCTGGGTGCCCGCGGGTCACGTGCGCAGCATGCGACCGCTGGAAATATCAGCGGGAAATGGGGTTTATGTAACGCCTTGAAATTCGTTTAGGATGTTTTCGCGTTAATTAGCAAGTGTGCGTGTTTTTCATAAAAGCTCGAACATCTTATTTTCCTTCTTGGCTAGTGATAATTGTGTGTGAAGTGTTTATATATATATTTATATATGAGTATGGGGTTATTAATTATTTTTAGTCGGGTTTACCCTAATTGGAAGATTTTCTTTATGTTAGTGTACACATGCACACTTAGCCAATTTTATGACTTAGGTTTTAAGTAGTAACATGTTAACCATTTCTTTTCTTGCATGGTTGTTAATTATCCCCACCATTTTAATCAAGTCAAAACCCTTTTTATAATTCAAAATTTAAATGGAAATGGAAGCATGGTGTTAGGTGAGAAAGATTGACTTTTAACCCATTTTTCTTTCTCTCTTTTCTCTTGTTCTCTCATTTCTGAAACTCCAGCAGAAAAAGCAGCAGCAACAACACCATTTTCTTCATCTTCTCTTCTCTTTTCACTTCCCATTTGGATCTACACAAAACCTTACACAAAACAACCTTTTTTCTTCACAAAAAGCCTTGGAAAGGAGACCTTTTGAGGTGTTTGGTGGCAAATATGTACACTTGAGGCTAGAGCTGGAGATTTTGGTTTTTCTAAGGTCATTTGAAGGTATTAATCTCACACCTAGCACCCTATTTCCATAACTTGTGTGTTTGGTTGCTAAAAATCTCATTTTTGTGCATTTTTAGTGCTAATGAAGGGATTTAGTGAAGTTTTTGTTAAAATAACCTTTTTATGGCTTGCTTAGCTTGGTAATGTGTTATTAGTATGGTTTTAAACATGGGTTTGCTTCAGGTTTCACAAAATACCCTAAAGTACCTTTTTAGTGCTAAAATGTGGTTTTTAACTTGAAATTAGGCTCTGTTGAATCTTCTGCTACCCGAGTGGCTTTAACTTAAATCTGTAATTACTGTAGCATGTACATGGGGTATAGAGTACACACACAAAACCTGGGAGCCCACCTCCCTACCCCGGCCGCCGGAAAATGTGTTCTGACCGCAAATTGCGGCCAGATGGGTGAGTTGGGGGTTGGGGGTTGGGGCTTGGGCAGCAGGAGTCTGCTACTATTTTGTGATCATTGGTATATATATTTTTGTAATATCATTTCTGTATAAAAATCTGGAGTCAGATACCTATTTCTCGTATTTTTAAATCTTCGCGACACGCGTGTTACGTGTGTGAGTTTGGGGTGTTCTGCGTATCGCAACGCGTCGGGGTAGCTTCAGGCGCGTAATCACACGTTTTAGCATATCGCACGCACGCGCGCTTGGTTTGCGACGCAGGTTTCTAGTTTGACTTTAAATGTCGTGTGGTATGGTTTTGAGCTTATGTGTGCTATATTGTGTAATTCTAAGTTCGCAGGTGAGTGCGACGGACGCCGCGAAGAAGGGAAACAAGTCGTCGGCTACACTTAGCGTGAGACTACGGTGAGTAGATTTAACATCTACGGGGATATCGCCCGCATGGCGTTATGCGTCAGGGCTGATAGGACCTTATAGCTACATATTGCATTTACCTACATGGATATTGTTTGTTGCATACCGCATTCCCTGCTATATGTATATAAACTTAGAATTGATAGAACACCGCACTATTATTAACGGTTAATGTTGCACGAGCACTAATCTGCATGTTACACACACACCGTTAGTAATTGCCATGACACTCACCATAGAATTGCCATGATCTTTATACTGTAGTTCATCTCACATATGATTCGATATGATTTTCATAGAAATTGGGAGCCGCATGATTTCTTTGAAAAACTGAAACTATTTTAAAAAGCGGTTTCTCCCTTTTACCTATATTATGGCTTGATGTACATAGCACATCGCATTTGATTTACTCATTGGTGTTGGATTTCATGTGATTTCTGGTTTTGAGGACCGTGGGATTATTTAAGAAATTATGCACTATTTAAAAACCCGGTTCCTCGTGATATGATATTTTGGTGCGTCCACCACGCGTTTTCTCGGTTCTGAGACGTGTGCTAGAAACCCGATTCGAGGAGTTGGATGATCCATTTGCGGGTTCGTGGTGGACCCGGTATGGTTCCCCGGGGCGAGAAATGTTTTTCGTGGAGTAGACGATGAGCCTGGTAGGGTGGCGAGTACCTACCGGTGATTGGTTGGACCTGGCGGTTATCCGGAGGATACTGACCAGAGTCGATAGATGGATGCGGGATGACCCGTACTGCCGGGGCCGAGGGCCGATACCGCAGACGGAGCCCGTGCGCTGATCCGTACTGACGGAGCCCGATATTTGAGGATTTACATGTCGATGCTGGACACGAGTATTTATGATATTTGAATGCCGATGTTGGGCACTCGTGGTTCTCAGAGATTTACAGGATTTAAGGGCCGAGGAGAGTGCCGGCGCCTGAGTTTTATTGGGATTTGGGTGCAGTGTTGGGCACCGATTATTTTTCCACGTTGATATTCCGTGTAGATGTTATATATCCCATGCTCAGCATTGATTATTATGCATCTTATCCTGTAGTCATTTTACCTGACAGAGCACTTGCATGATTATGCACATACTACTTATCGCATATAGACTTATCTGCTGGCATCTGATAGAGTAGCGTAGCACGTGCATGCTCGCGATTACCTTTATATGTTATCTCTATTCACGAGTTGGCAACTCACCCCCGTTGTGCCACAGTATTTGCAGGTTGCCCCTCAGAGTAGTCGCGGCAGGCTGCCTTCTTACATCTTTTGGCTACAGATACCACTACAGTTGGTGCGAGAGCTGTTTTTCTGTTAGGTGGGTTGTGGTATCTGGTTACTTTTATTGTACACACTTTTGTATCTAGTATTCTCCATCTTCCATATATGTACTAGACTTAGAGACAGTGTGAGGACGATGATGTATATTATTTGTATTCTGGTGTCGAGCTCGTGGGAGCCGACTTTATATATGCAGTTTTATTATTCTGTGATGTTTTGCTTATTGCTCATTTCTTCGCTACGGCGTCGTATATTACTCTTGTGGTGATGGTTTCCGCCATTGGGCGTGATTGCTCCCGTTTGGGGATGCTTTATTTCATTATATATCATTTTCACTTATATCCTGTTTTGTACCCGATTTCGAGGTTACTTTTACAAAGGAAATGCTGCCAAAATTATTATGAGGATAACTTAACTTTAAAAGAACTTTATTGAACTACTTAAGGTTTTCTAAATGTTTTAATTAAATGTTTTCAACACTCACTACTTTTAAATGGTTTTGATTTCTGGGTTCGGCTTACTTAGTCGCGTTACGCCTGTAGACGTTGCGTGGTTAAGTGCCGGTCACGAGTCGAAATATTCGGGTCGTGACAGTTTAGTCCCTAGGTTAGGAGTTGAACTCCCAAAGGGGGCTTTGGAGTTGAACTCCTAATAGGGATTATGTATAGATTTGGAGTTAAACTCGTAGAAGGGAGTTGATTTATGGAGTTAAACTCCAACAGATCGTGGATGGAGTTAAACTCCTAGAAATCTTCGGATCTTCTTTTGAGCCTCGGATCCTCTTGGAATGAGATTTTTGGAGATGGATATCTTTCTTCTTCCTCTCTGTTGGCTGAATCTTAGAGGGAAAAGGGTAGGTGAGACTTAAAATCTCCCCTTTTTGGGATTTGATGGCAGATCCGAGCTCCCCTTCAAGGGTTTTATGGTGAAAAACTATTTATCTTTGAAAAAAGAAGGGTTAAACTCTTAATTTAATTCAAAAAAAGAAAAGAAGGTTTAGAACCTTGAGGAAAGCGGAAGTACAAACCCTAGTTTTTTTTAGAGAGAGAAAGTTATCATTGATTTTTTCATCATGTTGCCTTTATATGCTACACATTTTACATATAACCCCTTTGGTTTTGCCAAATGGCGCTTGTGCCACCCCATGCCTTATATGCTTGTTTCTTTTTGCACATAAGCCATGGGTTTTACAAAATTTCGGCTTTCTGCCCATTTACATACATTTATTTCTAAAAAAAGAATTACATTAAAACTAATTTATGGCTTCATTCCTTTTGTCATGGGGCCGGTCCCTTCCATGCTCGGTTCTGATCTGGGCTTGGGCCCACTTGGCTTGACTTTGATTTTGACTTGGTCAACCGGGGTGTAAATTTTGACCCTAACAAATTGCCCCCATCAATAAATACACACCACATATGTGGGTTGTGTGCATGAAATTGATGGATCTTCTTTCGCGTGGAGGTTGACTTGATTTGGCTCCCATTTTGACGACTTGGAGGTCGATGCTGCCCTTTTCATGACGTGGACGGTCGGTGCTGCCCTTTTAGCGACTTGGACTGTCGGTGCTGCCCTTTTAGCGACTTGGACGGTCGGTGCTGCTCCGCTTCTTGCGGTGTCAGGATTTGATTTGACTTACTCCGCTTTCTTCAGTGTTGGGGTTTGATTTGACTTGCTCCTCTTTCTGCGGTGTCAGGGTTGAAGTTGACTTGCTCTGTTTTCTATGTTGATTTGTTTGATTTGATTTATTTTAGGAGTTCTCTACCCGTCCAGCGGGACTTTTGAGCTTGGAAACGCTACCGGGTAGGATATTAATTTGATCTATTTGAGTTCTTCCTTATTTGGCGAGACTTTTGAATTTGAGAGGAACTTGGAATTTGGATTTTATTTGGTATCAGCATTGCTGCACTGGAATAATACCAGGAGAAACTCATAATTTGCCCCGGGAGGACTTAGGATTTGGTTTTTGGGTCGGCATCAGCATTGCTGCACTGGAATAATGCCGGGAGCAACTCGTCATTTGCCCCGGAAGGACTTGGGATTTAGTTTTTGGGTCGGCATCAGCACCGCTAACACTGAAGCAATGCCTGGAGCGACTCATCATTTGCCGTTGGGAAAACTTGGGATTTGAGTTTTGGGCCGGCATCAGCACCGCTAACACCGAAGCGTAATGCCAGGAGTGACTCATCATTTGTCGTTGGGAAGACCTGGGATTTGGGTTTTTGGTCGGCATCAGCACCGCTAACACTGAAGCGAAATGCCAGGAGCGACTCATCATTTGCCGTTGCCCGTTGGGGAGCGATGGCTCAGGAGACAGGTTTAGATCCTTATCACCTAAGGCGTTTCAATTTTATGAGCCGTAAGAGTCTCATAAAAGCATTTTCTCCTTACGAGTCGAGGGGATATCGCAGGTGTATTTCTTCCTGAGAATCGTGGGGATTCCTAAGTGTGTTGCTCCTTTGTGTGTCGTAAGGATCTCATGCGGGGATTTTCTCCTCACAAGGTCTAGAGGACTTTGTAAGTGTATTTCATCTCTTTTCACGAGTTTGTGTCCTTTCAGGTTTTTACAAACTCGCCAGCAGTCCTACTGTTTTTACCCACGGAGCCCTTTCGGGTTTTCATCCGTGCCCGTTTTGCTTGTGGACATACCGTTTTTTTAAGGCCGATGAGACTTTAAATGCAGTCTCGCCGGTAGGACTTTGGGAGAGATAGGGATCGTTTACGCCCGTGGATTGTATACGGTTTTACAGGATATATGATCTAGACTGTAGAACCGGTGTGCTCAATTCATCTGCGACTTAGAGCATTTAGGCATGGTATTTTTTGAGATATCGGCCATTGATGGGTGGCATGGGCCTTTCTCTCTCGGCATTTATCAGCAGGCAGGACCCTCCATCAAACACCTTCTCGATGACGTATGGTCCTTCCCAGTTAGGCTTGAATTTGCCCTTGCCATGTCGATTGGGGATGATCGGTCTTTTGAGTACCAACACCAATTCGCCTTTCTTAAAAGCACGGAGACGAGTCATCTTGTCATAGGCCCGTGACATTTGGGCTCGGTACAGCTCCAGATTTTGCTGTACTGCAAGCCTCTTTTCTTCGAGCCGGAGGAGCACATTTTCCTCCGTCGTCAACTCGTGCTGAACGGTCATTCTTAAGCTTAGAATTTCGACTTCGAATGGGAGGATCGCCTCCACTCCGAAGAGTAATGAGTATGGAGTGGACTGAGTTGGAGTATGTTGCGTGGTACGATATACCCACAACGCATCGTAAAGTTTGAGAATCCAGTCTCTCTTGTTGGCTGAAGCATTTTTCCTGAGGAGCTTGCACAGAGTTTTATTGAAGGCTTCGGCTAGCCAATTGGCCCTTGGATTATAGATGGAAAAATATCTCCGGTCTATCTTGTGTTGGGTAGCGAACCTTGAGACTTTGAAGCTCTTGAAAGAAGGCCCGTTGTCAGAAATGATTTTTCTTGGTGTACCGAAGCGGTATAAAATATTATGCCAGAAGAATGTCATAATATCTTCTGTCTTGACTTCTTTTAGCTGGACAGTTTTAGCCCATCTGGAGAAATAGTCAGTTGCGGCTAATATGAACCGGTGACCTTTGGATGATGGAGGATCAATTGGGCCAACTATGTCGGTGTCCCAAACTTCGAAAGGCCACGACGCCACCGTAGGATGCAACGGATTGGGATGCTTGTGAATGAAATCACCTTGAATTAGGCAGAGATGGCATTTCTTTACATGCTCTTCGCAATCCCTTATCATGGTGGGCTAGTAATATCCAAGCCGTTTGATCTGAAGCCGCATTTTGGGGCCGGACTAATGAGCCCCGCAGACGCCCGAGTGAACTTCATTCATGACTTTTTGGGTTTCGGCTGATGACAGGCACCTGAACCAGAGTTGGTCATATGATCTGCGGTATAGCGTATTATTTACAAACACGTATCGGAGAGCTCTCTTCTTCAGCTGAATCCTCGTAGATTTTTCTTCGGGCAGCTTGTCGTATCGAAGGTACTCTATGAAGGGTTCTCTCCAATCGGGCTCGTCTTGAATGATTGAAGCCTCTTCGGCAGGATTATTCTCTTGTTCTATGCTTTCTTTTTCACGCAAAGAGACTGGAGGCAGAATTTGCCGGTTTCTGACTATGATTAGAATTTCGTCCATGTCAGGATCAGCTAGCTCTTTAATTAGGCGAGCGAGTATATTGGCTTTTCCATTCAACGCCCTAGGGACTCATTAGTTCAATGTGAGTGAACTGTTTCATGAGTTCGACCACTCAGCTTCTATATCGAGCTAACTCGGGTTTGTATATCTTATAGTCGCCGCTTACTTGGTTGACGACAAGCTGGGACCGTAAACCCGTAGCCGAAGGATTTCTATTTCTATGGCGAGCTCCAGACCAGCTATCAGAGCTTCGTACTCAGCCTCGTTGTTTGTGCGAGACTCGGTGAGAGCGAAAGAACGTTGTAGGGTTCCCATCGATGGCGTGATGAACACCAATCCTATCCCTGCTTTTATCTGCGGGATGCTTGATTTGCCGGAGCTCCTCATTGATGAGGCTCCATCGAAGTAGAGCTCCCAACATGGCTCGTCATCCTCGAGGTGCAGCACTTGTTCGTCGGGCAACTCGCAATTAAGCGGCAACCCATCTGGTATAGGATGAGCAGTAAGGAAGTCGGTGAGGGCTTGCCTTTTTACTGCTTTCTGAGGAGTATAGATTATGTCAAATTCAAGCAGCATGACAGCCCATCTCACCTTTCTACTGGCTAGGCTTGCTTTGGTTATCAAGTGTTTGAGCGGGTCAACCTTGGAGATCAGCATAACCCGATGAGCAAGCAGATAGTGCCTCAGCTTCTTCAAGATGAATATCAGAGCCAGGCATTGCTTTTCAATCGAGGAATAGTTGTGTTCCACCCCGAATAAAGTTCGACTGAGCTAGTAGAGGGTATTTTCTTTTCCCTCCTCTTTGTTCTGGGCAAGAAGCGTACCAAGCGCATCGTCACCCCATTGAGATGGGAATACGCGTCGCTTGTCAGGCGTATACAGATTCCCCCTGCCTAAGGTAAACCAGGGTTTATTAATTGTGGGGATCTGAATCTACGGCAACCGCAGATCAAGCTGCCGTTAATTACCCCTCACCTTTGGAGAGAAGGAACCTCCGATTGACGGGTCAACTAGTCATGCGAATTCAGTGTGCGTGTGTTGTGTTTTGAAACGGGGTTTTGGATATATCGGGGGACTCACAGAGTTTATAGGGGTCCGCGGGTCACGTGCGTAGGCGCGTGGGCGCGGGTCACGTGCCAGGCGATGAGCGCCCGCGGGTCACATGCGCAGCACGCGACCGCTGGGCGCTGAGCGCCCACGGGTCGCATGAGGCGCACGTCGCACACGTGGGCACTGAGCCCCCGCGGGCCGCATGAGGCACACGTGGGCGCTGAGCGCCCACGGGTCGCATGAGGCGCACGTGGGCGCTGAGCGCCCACGGGTCGCATGAGGCGCACGTGGGCGCTTAGTGCCCGTGAGTCACATGCCCTGCACGCGACCGCTGGGCGTCCGCGGGTCACATGCGCAGCACGCGACCGCTGGAAACACCAGTGGGAAAAGGGGCTTAGTCCCTGGGTTAGGAGTTGAACTCCCAAAGGGGGCTTTGGAGTTGAATTCCTAACATGGATTATGTATATATTTGGAGTTAAACTCCTAAAAAGGGGCTGATTTATGGAGTTAAACTCCAACAGATCTTGAATGGAGTTAAACTCCTAGAAATCTTCGGATCTTCTTTTGAGCCTCGGATCCTCCTGGAATGAGATTTTTTGAGATGGGCGATTGATATTTTTTTGATCCGTAGATTCGATATGAAAAGTATAATCACAATCAAAAAATTTATAATCGCAATCAATAACGGTGTTGATGTAGTTCGTTAATGAGTACGGATCGTCTACTGAGATTTGTGTATTTATTCGTTCTCGCTTTAGTTGAGTCGAAAGAAAATAGTAAAGAAAATTCAAGAAAATGAATCAAGATTTATTGGATGAAATATTTTCAAGAAAAATCAAGAAAGAGTTTAAGATTTAGTAATCAAGAAAATGTCCAAAATCAATTTTAGTTATCAAGAAAATGAAGAAAAGCTTGTAGGATTCGATAAGAATTAGTAGCAATGATGAATACTAAAAATGACTCATTTTATCTATTGATGAATTATTCTAGAACGATGGCGATGAATGAAGATTAGGGATCTTATGAAAAAACTAGGGTTTCTCCTTCACTATTCCTTATCTTTTCATTGATCACCATTCAAATCTATCTTTTAGCAAAGAAAAGCGTCAATCATTTAATCCCAAATTGCAACGAAGTTATCAAGAATGGTGATCTCGCTCCAAATTTGGTCGTTGATGATTTTTTTTCCTAAAGTTCATAATTCTCATAAGACTTAAGATAAGTTTTGGATTTCATCACCATTTGATCTACCAAATTCCTTCGAATCCTTTACGAGCGGAGATTTACTCACGCTTCATGAAAATGGAAGAATCAACAATTAGAAATTTCATAATGTGAAAGTTTAAAGAAAATGAGAATTAACAATTGATCACCTTTATTATTCAACTTCTAATTACACTTTCCTTCAATCCGAGGTTACAAGAATTGCTCTCGATCGCTTCCTTGAAGAGGTAACTATTCCGTCGAATTTCGGTTTGCTCGATCTCCGTGAGACTTGGACCTGACGAGGATCTCGTACTCTTGATGACGATCGCCTTCACGTAAAGGATCTTGAATTTCGTCGCTTGATGTTGTTCTCAACGATTCTTGATTTGGATCTTGATTTGGAATTGAATTGGATTTGGTTTTGGATTGTGTACTAAAAATCAACTACCATCAACCACCTCATTAATATAGGCTTAGGTCCATTTTTATAGCCCTTCACCAATCTTCCATTAGAAGCTAGGTCAATCTTCCCCAAGAAGCTAGGTAGTTGTAAGGAAACTTCTAGAATAAGCTAGTTATCAAGCTTCCTCAAGAAGCTAGGTTGTTGTAGGGAAGTTTCCAGAACAAGCTTGTTACAATGGAGCGTCCTCAACAAGCTAGGCTGCTGGAATGAAGCTTCTGGAAGGAACTTGTCACCCGATGCCCTAACTCGGCCGCAGATCCACGGCGGATCGGCCTGACTCGGCCACGGATCCGTGGCCGTTTAGTGTGCTTATGGCTTCAATTTTCTTATGTCTTCTTGTGTTGATCTCTCGGTTTATATTCGATATCTGGAATCCTTTTATCTCATCTGAATTTTTGCCGGATTTTATCTCTTTGATTTGCTGTATTTTGTCGGCGAATTTGCGATTCCGATATCCGTCCTGAAATAATTTTCTGCACAAAAATCTCAATGAAGAATGTTGAGATATACAATATCATGCGTGAAATAAAATACAATTTCCCTCCAGAATGTTGATTATAATGTATAACACATGGTAATTGATATTTTCCAGACGAACTTGTAATATGTGCTATATTTATAACAAACACCCTGAGATGTTTATAAAAGTGCAGAAATTGTTATGTTAAAAATTGCAATATTTTCGACTGAACTAATTCTCCCAAACTTGATTTTGATCGTCTCGAGCAAACTTCTTTTATTCAAGAGAAGGAGAAAATAGAAATAAAAAAACTAACTGGCACACTTTCGTAGGCAACACGATTGCACTGAGTACGTGCAACAAGCCTTTAAAGCTCTAGGTGTCCTTAGTAGGAGGAGTGTTGTCTCCTGAGAGTTTTTAGCGGATTGCACCCACAAAATCCTATAATAAAAGGAAGACTGTGAAAATTACATATAAAGATAAGAATTATAAAAGAAAGACTTTGAAAGTCAGAATTTCCAACTACACTAGTTTTTCGGTTGTCATGAGCCATATCTTAATAGCCATGAAAAGATGTTAGAAATCACATCATCCTTCAATAAAACATCGCCTTTATTCTTCATCCCTACCTTTCTTCCAAACAACGATCATATACCCCTACGTATGTGTAAAAGACATCCCTACACTCGAAGAATTCAATTCAAGCTATCATACTCTTGTCCATCTACCTCAGTACTTTTTAGTCGGTGAATATTTTAGATGGAATTGCTCACACATTTTTCATGCGACCGTTAATACTTCTTGAGGTACTAACCGACTGACTACTCAATGTGCTCACATATTAGGCGTAATTAGTAATTTCCTCGTCTTGCAACACCTAAGGATTAGCAGTGACTCCCAAACCAGTTGGTCTAAAGCACTAGGTGATGAAGCACCCTTGCTATTTTTTTTTATGCTGCCTTGATGATTACAAAACCAGTGTTCATTTTTCTTCACTATTTTAACTTTTATGCTTCATTTATATTTATTCGTGCTTTGGCTTTTAGACAAGAGCATTTCAAGGTATCATCTACTATTCCGAGTTTCAAGACGTGTGAAAGTGTGCATAGTAGGGTATCAACGTTCAAATGTTTGGCTTCCAGACTAAGAATTATTTTTCAGACTTATTTTTATTCTCAGATTAGTGCTAGTTTCGTTTAAGAAAATATCTAACTTTCTTGGTTTTCTTTAACTTTTCCAATCTTTTAAATGTAATTTTTCACTTTCTAATCTTTTATTATAAAAGAATTTTTTTTTGAAATTTATTTGTGCTTATGCAAAGTGATGCATAAATAAGCACAAACCTCCCCTAAACCTGTTTACAGCAGTGTCCTCACTGTTGCCATCTGTTAAATCGCAAAAACCTGTAGGTTTAGGAGGAAAGGTTATTAACGGGGACAAGAATAAATGAAAGTGAAAATCTTCCCCCAAACTTATTTTTTTTATTTATGTACAATTTTACATATATATATATTTTTTATATTTTTATATTTTCTTTCTTTTTTCTATTGACTCACCTCCATTCTAAAGATGAGACAATATTACCGAGACATGGAGGTGAGGTGGAGGAAAATTAGTCATTATAAATCGGCTCCCGTAAAAACAAGAGATCCTCCGTGGGGTCAGTGGAAAAATACAGTTTTAATCTATGCCCATTCACTTTGAAAATTGTACCGTTTTTTCTATTTTCAACTTCAACTGCCCCGTGCGGGTAGACATACCGCGCCACAAATGGTCCTTTCCAACGAGATTTTAGCTTACCCTCATGAAGATGGAGACGGGAATCATAAAGAACTTGTTGTCCTGGGGTAAAAGTTTTTCTCAAAATATTTTTATCGTGAAATACCTTAGTCTGATTCTTTACAATCACCGCATTATTGTAAACTTCATCGCGGAGTTCGCTTAGCTCATTTAATTGCAGCTTCCGAAAGTTGTAGCCTTGATTTAAATCGAAGTTAAGTTCTTTAATGGCCTACATTGCTTTATGTTCAATCTCGACAGAAAGGTGACAAGCCTTTCCAAATACTAGGCGATAAAGAGACATACCAAGATCGGTCTTATAAGCGGTACGAAATGCCCAAAGAGCATCCGTCAATTTGGTTGACCAATCTTTACGATTTTTAGCAACTGTCTTCTCCAGAATTAGTTTGATCTGCCTATTGGAAATCTCAGCTTGCCCACTCATTTGGGGATGATAGGGCGTGGAAAGTTTGTGGTTGATTGCATATTTCCGCATCAAAGTCTCGAAAGACCGATTATAGAAATGCGTCCCGTTGTCGCTAATGATAGCACAAGAGTGTCCAAATCGCGAAAGATATTTTCTTTAAGGAACTTAATGATAACCTTGTTATCATTAGTGCGACATGGAATAGCTTCCACCCATTTCGAGACATAATCAACCGCTAACAAGATATACAAATTTCCAAAAAAGTTAGGAAAATGACCCATAAAATCAATACCCCAAACGTCGAAAATTTCGACAACCAAAATCGGTTGAAGTGGCATCTTATTTCTTTTAGAAATCCGACCCGTGTTTTGGAATTGTGGACAGGTTTTGCAATGATCATAAGCATCTTTAAATAAAGCAGTAAAAACCACATTGCAAAACCTTCTCCGCCGTCTTACGTGGACCAAAGTGACCTCAACATGCCTGATCATGACAAAAAGACAAAACACTCTTGAATTCATCATTGGGAACACATTTGCGAATGATTTGGTCAGGACAATACTTAAACAAATAAAGTTCATCCCAGTATACTCGGGATAGAAATCGATGATTGTCTTGTTTAGACCATTCGTTAGGAATAAGTCCCATTGCAAGATAATTCACAATATCCACGAACCAAGGTTCGCCGGATACGGTCAAGAGCTGTTCGTCCGGGAAAGAGTCGTTAATTGGCAAGGTCACAATAGGTGAAGAAGAGATGCGCGACAGATGGTCGGCTACTACGTTTTCACATCCTTTCTTATCTCGTATGACAAGATCAAATTCTTGTAATAATAGGATCCAACGTATTAACCTGCCTTTAGCATCCTTCTTCGATAAAAGATGTTTTAGGGCGGAGTGATCAGTGTAAACCACAATAGGTGAGCCAATCAAGTAAGGCCTGAATTTTTCTAATGCAAATACAACTGCCAAGAGTTCTTTCTCGGTAGTTGTATAATTAATTTGGGCATCATTCAGGGTCTTACTTGCATAATAAATCACATGTAGCGTCTTATCAATGTGCTGTCCTAAGACTGCACCAACAGCAAAATCTGATACATCACACATTAGCTCAAACGGGTGGTTCCAATCAGGAAATGATAGAACGGGGGCTGTAGTGAGAGATCTTTTAAGTGATTCAAAAGCGGTCTCGCAGTCCGAATCAAAGTGAAATGTTGTATGCTTGGCCAAGAGAAGAGTTAAAGGTTTAGTAATTTTGCTAAAATCCTTAATGAATCTCCTATAAAATCCTGCATGACCAAGGAAAGATCGTATATCTTTGACACATTTGGGATGAGAAAGGTTATGAATGACATCTATTTTAGCTCTGTCGAACTCAATGCCTTTCCGTGAAATGACATGTCTGTCACGCCCCGCTTCCCGGTATACGGACAGAGGACGCGACGAGGCCGCTACGTATTTACTGTGAAGTAAATACGCTAAGCGTATCTAAGTAATATAAGAGTAAATACACAAGAGACAAGATATAATAAAATAATATTAAAAATAATGTGGGGTATAGGATTTGAACTCTGGTGGTTTGGTTCAGCAATGCAAGGTATTACCAATGAACTACAAGCTCCTGCTTGCTATTAAAAAGCAAAACAAACTTATATCTTGTGCTCAGGCAAAAATACCCATTTCTGTATTTTTTTTTGAAAAATTGTACAGAAAGTTTGGGGTTGTTACAATGTCCAAGCACAATATCCTCTTGGACCATGAAATTCTATTTTTTCCAATTCAAAGTTAAGTTCTTATCTTTACAACGAGTAAGAACTGCGTCAAGATGAGATAGGCAATCATCAAAAGAGTCCCCGAATATCGAGAAATCGTCCATGAAAATCTCCAGAAAATTCTCGACCATGTCTGAGAATATCCCTATCATACACCGCTGAAATGTAGCGGGAGCATTGCATAACCCAAAGGGCATGCGTCTATAAGCAAAAGTACCGAAAGGACAAGTAAATGTGGTTTTATATTGATCCTTTTTGGCAATAGGGACCTGGTTATAGCCAGAGTATCCGTCCATGAAACAATAATAGTCATGTCCAGCTAATCGTTCCAACATCTGGTCAATAAAAGGTAGAGAGAAGTGATCTTTCCTTGTTGCGGCATTGAGTTTTCTGTAATCAATACATACACGCCACCCAGTTTGAGTGCGTGTCTGGATCAACTCATTAGCCTCATTAGTTATGACCGTGATGCCAGATTTCTTAGGGACTGCATGAATAGGACTTACCCATTGGCTATCAGAGATTGGGTAAATGATACCACTGTCAAGGCATTTGATGATTTCTTTCTTTACTGCCTCCTTCATGACGGGATTTAACCGTCTTTGTGGTTCTCGGGTTGGCTTGGTTTCATCCATCAAATGTATATGATGTTCAACAATCAAGAGACTAATCCCTTTGATGTCAGCCATTGTCCACCCAAATGCTTGCCGATTAGATCTCAAGACCATCAAAAGAGCGTTCTCTTGCTCTAAGGCTAGAAAAACGGATATGATCACGGGCAAAGACTCATTCTCACCTAAATATGCATATTTAAGGTGAGAAGGTAACAGTTTGAGATCTAATGTCGGCGGAGAGACAATAGAAGGCGGGGTAAGTGAATGACATTCGGATTCTCGAAGAAGTTCATAGCCTGCAAAGGATACAGACTCGGAAAGTGTGTCTGACTTTTGTGATGAGTCAGAAAGTTCAAACTCAAGGGTGGACTCGTCAAAAGTGTCCTCACTATAATGTGCAAGATCAAACAATGATGTGCTAATGTCTTCGAGATCATCAAAGCAAAGTTCATCAACCTTGCAGCTTTCGGGAGCTATCTCGTGGATAGAACAGACATCAAGAATATGAACAGAGGGTTTAGTTGGCTGATTTCCTAACTTGTAAATGTTAAGCTCAATTGTCATTTTCCCGAAGGTTAGGTTCATAGAACCGTTACGGCAATTAATGACAGCATTAGAAGTGGCTAAGAAGGGTCGACCAAGAATCACTGGAATTTGGTTCCGTGGGTTTGCTACAGGCTGTGTATCTAAGATAATAAAGTCCACAGGGAATATAAATTCCCCGACTTTTATCAACACATCCTCGAGCTCACCCCTAGATTTGGTGATGGATCGATCTGCCATCTGGAGAGTACAATGAGCGGGTTTCAACTCTCCAGTCCCTAACTGCTCGTAGACAGAGTATGGAAGCATGTTAACACTAGCGCCAAGGTCGAGTAAAGCACGGTTAATATTTTTACCCCCAATAGAAATAGAGATTGTAGGACATCCAGGCTCCTTACGTTTCTTTAGTAATTGTGGGATAAAAGTTGTGCTGACATTATTCGTCATGAATACCTTTTTGGGCACTTGAGTCTTCCTCTTCCTAGTGCACAAGTCCTTAAGGATTTTCGCATAAGCCGGAACTTGTTGTATAGCATTTAGGAGAGGGATATTTATTTTAACCTGTTTAAACATTTCCATAATCTTCTCCATTTGTGCACTTGGTTTGTTTCCCCTTAACCGATTTGGATAAGGAGCTTTAGCAATAAGAGCTGGGTCTGACATTGGAGAAGGTCGTGTGGGTGGAACAGATCCCAGAATTAGAGTGGGGATCGTTGTTGGTTGACTAGAAGAAGTGTGTTGAGGGTTCGAGCCTTGAGGAAAACGGAGAATAGGCTCGGAAGAAGGTGGAGTAGATAAAGTAGGATCAGAAGTGGAAGTGGAAGCCGGGGTGTCATTGATAGATTCATCATTATCAATATCAATCTGTTCACCGACTTGATTATTCAGCACTCTTCCGGATCTCAACGTTGTAATGGAATTCACATTGTAGTGTTGTGAGTGTCCAGGATTCGCTAGGGGTTGAGATGGAACTTTCCCTTTCTCTCTAGCACTCATTTCGGTATTTAATCGTGCAATTTGTGCTTCTATCGATTTAATACTCTCACCGTGGGAGGCGGAGTTCTTCTTTATATCATCGATAGAAGACCTTATATCAGCCGACACTTGGATGGAATGTTTCATAAACATATCCAAGGTTCGTTCGAGTGAAGAGGAATTATTATACGGTGCAGAAGTGTTGGCCGGATTTTGAAAATTTTGTGGTTGAAAAGGGTGCTGACTCAGTTGTAGTGGTTGCTGTTGTTGTGGAGGGACCCTTTGAAAGTTATTTTGGTTTGGAACCGTATTTTGAGTTTGATGTTGGTTCCAAGAAAAATTAGGGTGATTCTTCCATCCCTGATTATAAGTGGAAGAATAAGGATCGTTTCTAGATCGTTGCTGAAAAACAGCATTAGTGTGTTCATGACCTTGAAACGGAGAATGCAAAGGACATTCTTCCGTCAAATGTGATGAATCGGAACAGCATCCACACACGGTTTTAGGGAGTGTGACCTGATTTAGGGAGACTAATAAAAATTTGTGTTCCATAGCTTCAAGTTTCTTTTGCATTGCTGTCATTTCAGGTTTGACTGCTATGGAAACATCAAGTTGATGGATACCGCTCCTAGATGATGGTTAACTAACACTCTCCTATTGCAAAGTTTTTTCAGCAAAATCTTCTAAAAATTTCCAAGCTTCACCATCGTCTTTAGACATGAAATTGCCTTGACACATGGATTCAAGCATCTGCTTTATTGTTGGATTAATGCCCTCATATATGATTCGGCACAGATCCCATTTATGAATTCCGTGATGAGGACATTGGACTAGTAGATCTTTGAAACATTCAAAACACTTCCAAAATTGTTCATTGGGAAGTTGGGTAAATTGATTGATTTCGCTACGAACACGGGCAGTCTTATGATTGGGATAAAATTTCTTAACAAATGCTATGACGAATTCATCCCAGTTTGAAATAGAGTGTGCAGCTGTGTTATAAAGCCATTTTTCGGCTAAATCGCATAAATTGAACGGGAGAAGACGTAAACGCATAGTATCCACAGAAAGTTGTGAAGTGCCCATCATAGCACATACATTTTCAAATTTGGTAATAAAATCGTATGCGTCTTCAGACTCGAGACCGTGAAATTTAGGTAAAACATCGATATAGTGAGGTTTGATTTCGAAGTTATCCCCATTGGCTGGTGGAATAGAAAGACAAGTAGAAAGAGGACCACGTATAGGGTAGCATCTCTCTTGGAGAGACATACGCGGTAGATTCTGCGCACCTGCGGGTGGTGGCAAAGTGGTGTTAAAATTTGATGGAGATCCGTCCATCTCGGTGGATGTGGTGAGTGGTGAGGAAAAAGAAGATGTAGAATTACTGACTTCAGAGTCGATAAGAGGAACGCGGAGAAGACGGGCACTAGAATCCCGTGTCCAGTCGAGCATGCACTAAACGGTTTAGCACGCAGCGTTTGTGATAATTAGAGAAAGTGGTTTGTTTTATGGTTTGTTTTGAAAAGGACGGATTTAGAAAAAAAATCACAACAAAAATGCACAATCAACCCTAGATCTACGGTCACTTAGGTCAAGTCACTAGACCGCTCCTAGACTTTCAGAAGACAAATCGCAGGATAAATTCTCTACTACCTATTTATCCCTCCTGTGCCCAGGTAAGTGCCAGGTAAGTGGAAGGTATCCGCTACGTAAGTAGCGGGCCTAATTAAGTAACCACTTGCCTTAGACAACTTACCTTAGACACCACAAAAGAAATGCGGATAAACAATAGATTACCCACGACCTTCTTCCGTCGTAATTGAGCGCGACGGTCCTTAGAGTCTTATCTAGATATTTTTTAGTTAATGAGGGTGATGCGGATGCTAGTTTTGTGATTTTTGGAACTTAGAAAGGTAATGAAATCCCCACCTAATCTGAATTTGGTGTTTGCTCCTTAATTTCCGTATTACAATATGCACAAACAACCAATATCAAAACACGCAACAATTTTTTTTAAGCGCGGTGAATTTTTATAAAGAATCCTGCAGAAAAGTTGTTATTGGACAGATCAGAGGAGAGATAAAAAAGTAGAAAATATACCACAGAGAGCAGAAACCCTAACTCGTCAAGAATGCCGCGGCTCCGCTGCCAATACCTGCTTCTCGCCGCGGTTCCACGGTCAGTTGAACGGTTCTTTGAACGAAATTTTGTACTGCTGCTCTCTTTGCTCTTCTGTCCTAAATGAAATGATCTGAATAATTTTCTCCCTGCTGCAGTGATTCCAGATTTCTTTACAAAATTCACAACTAATCGTTAAGCACACGATGCGATTTTGATTCAAATTTTTGATGGAATAATAATATTTCAACTCAAATAGTAAGAACGAACAAATTACGCACGGATCCCAGCAATGGCGCCATTTGATTGGATAAGGTGATTCCGTCGTTTGATAAGAAAAGTATAATCACAATCAAAGAATTTATAACCGCAATCAATAACGGTGTCGATGTAGTTCGTTAATGAGTACGAGTCGTCCACTGAGATTCGTGTATTTATTCATTCTCGCTTTAGTTGAGTCGAAAGAAAATAGTAAAGAAAATTCAAGAAAATGAATCAAGATTTATTGGATGAAATATTTTCAAGAAAAATCAAGAAAGAGTTTAAGATTTAGTAATCAAGAAAATATCCAAAATCAATTTTAGTTATCAAGAAAATGAAGAATAGCTTATAGGATTCGATAGGAATTAGTAGCAATGATGAATACTAAAAATGGCTCATCTTATCTATTAATGAATTATAGCTAGAACGATGGCGATGAATGAAGATTAGGGGTCTTTTGAAGAAACTAGGGTTTCTCCTTCACTATCCATTTTCTTTTCATTGATCACCATTCAAATCTATCCTTTAGCAAAGAAAATCATCAATCATTTAATCCCAAATTGCAACGAAATTATCAAGAACGGTGATCTCGCTCCAAATTTGGTCGTTAACGATTTTTTTCCTAAAGTTCATAATTCTCATAAGACTTAAGATGAGTTTAGGATTTCATCACCATTTTATCTACCGAATTCCTTCAAATACTTTACAAACGGAGATTTACTCACGCTTCATGAAAATGGAAGTATCAACAATTAGAAATTTCATAATGTGAAAGTTTAAAGAAAACGAGAATTAACAATTGATCACCTTTATTATTCAACTTCTAATTACACTTTCCTTAATCCGAAGTTACAAGAATTGCTCTCGATCGCTCTCTTGAAGAGATAACTATTACGTCGAAATTCGTTTTGCTCGATCTCCATGAGGCTTGGACCTGTCGAGGATCTCGTGATCTTGATGACGATCAGCTTTGCGTAAAGGATCTTGAATGTCGTCGCTTGATGTTGATCTCAACGATTCTTGATTTGGATCTTAATTTGGAATTGAATTGGATTTAGTTTTGGATTGTGTACTAGAAATCAACTACCATCAACAACCTCGTTAATGTAGGCTTAGGTCTCTTTTTATAGCCCTTCACCAATCTTCCACTAGAAGTTAGGTCAATCTTCCCAAAAAAGCTAGGTAGTTGTAGGGAAATTTCTAGAATAAGATAGTTATCAAACTTCCTCAAGAAGCTATGTTGTTGTGGGGAAGTTTCCAGAACAAGGTTGTTACAATGGCACGTCCTCAACAAGCTAGGCTGCTGGAATGAAGCTTCTGGAAGGAACTTGTCACCCGATGCCCTAACTCGGCCACGGATCCGCGGCGAATCAGTCTGACTCGGCCGCGGATCCGCGGCCGTTTGGTGAGATTATTGCTTCATTTTTCTTATGTCTTCTGGTGTTGATCTATGAGTATTCAGGTGATATCTGAAATCTTCTTATCTCTTCTGAATCTCTGTCAGATTTTAACTCTTTGATTTCCTGTATTTTGTCGGCGAATCTACGATTCCGATATCTGTCCTGAGATAATTTTCTGCATAAAATCTCAATGAAGATTGTTGAGATATACAATATCATGCGTGAAGTAATAAACACATAATTTCCTTCCAAAATGTTGATTATAATGTATAACACGTGGTATTTGATATTTTCCGGATGAACTTGTAATACGTGTTATATTTATAACAAACATCCTTAGATGAATAGAAAAGTGAGAAAATTGTTATGTTAAAGATTGCAATATTTTCGACTGAACAATGAGTATCTTTCTTCTTCCTCTCTGTTGGCTGGATCTTGGGGGAAAAGGGGAGGCGAGACTTAAAATCTTCCCTTTTAGGGATTTGATGGCAGATCCGAGCTCCCCTTCAAGGGTTTTATGGTGAAAAACTATTTATTTTTGAAAAAAGAAGGGTTAAACTCTTGATTTAATTCAAAAGAAGAGAAGAAGGTTTAGAATCTTGAGAAAGGAGGAGGTACAAACCCTAGTTTTTTTAGAGAGAGAGTTATTATTGATTTTTTCATTATATTGCCTTTATAGGCTACACATTTTACATATAGCCTCTTGGACTTTGCCAAATGACGCTTGTGCCACCCCATGCCTTATATGCTTGTTTTTTTTTGTACATAAGCCATGGGTTTTACAAAATTTCGGCTTTCTGCCCATTTACATACATTTATTTCTAAAAAAAGAATTACATTAAAACTAATTTATGGCTTCATTCCTTTTGTCATAGGGCCGGTCCTTTCCATGCTCGGTTCTGACCTGGGTTTGGGCCTACTTGGCTCGGGGCTGACTTTGATTTTGACTTGGTCAACCGGGGTGTAAATTTTGACCCCAACACAGATCATGTATTCTATTCCTGTTTTAATGCTCAATCAGACGCAAAAAGTATTTGGTATCTAGATAGTGATTGCAGCGATCATATGACAGAAAATAAAGCATATTTGTCAGTTTAAATGGAGAGATTGATTCTCAGATAAAGCTCGGTGATGGAAATCTGCATAAAGCCGAAGAAAAAAAGAGATAACTGTGCAAATAAAGGAAGGTAACAGTTTATTTCAGATGTTCTTCATATTCCAGAACTAAAAAAAATTGCTTAGTGTGAGACAATTAATTCAAAAGGATATCTAGTAAACTTTGTGAAAGATGAATATGTGATTATTGATAGCAACGATAAACACAATGGCTAAAATTAAAATGTCACCAAATAAAGTTTTTCCTTTAATAATGTCATTAAGAATCTTTCACTAAAATCTGCAGAAAACAATGATCTCTATTGTGGTATTTGAAATTTAGCCATTTAAATTTTAGAAATCTCAGTTTACTAAAAAACGAAGAATATGATTATTGGTCTTCCACAAATAACTAAGAAAAAATTTGTGAAGGATGTATTTAAAGCAAAATGCATCGACTCTCATTTACAAAAATATCTTGGAGGGCCAAAGCCCCGTTAGAACTTATGCGTGCGATGTATGTGGTCCTACTCAAATTCATCATTTAGTAATAAAAGATATTTCCTACTATTTGTCGATAATTATAGTAGAATGATGTGGGTTTATTTTCTTAAAGAAAAATCCGAAGTCTTTTCTATATTTGTTCAATTCAAAGCATTCGTAGGAAAATAAAATGGCCATGACCTTAAGGTGCTGAGAACATATTGTGGGGGAGAGTTTACTTCTACACAGTTTCAAGACTTCTGCAAGGCTCAAGGCATCAAGAAATAGCTGACAACAAGATACACTCCTCAGCAGAACGACACAGCCGAAAGAAAAAACAGATCAATCGTGGAGATGGGCAGAAGCATGCTGAAAGGCAAAAGTCTTCCGAACAAGTTTTGAGCAGAATCAGTGAATACAGCAGTATACATCTTGAACGGATTGCCTACAAAAGTCGTGTCAGACAGAACGCCTTACGAAGCCAGGTACAAGCATAAAGCAAAAATAAATTTCTTGAAGGTGTTCGGCTGTATGGATTATGCTCACATTCAGCGCTAAACAGGAAAGAAAAGTTCGATGAGAAAGAAGAAAAATATATTTTCATCGGTTACAGTGATGAATTTAAAGCTTATAGGTTGTATGATACAACCTAACACTGACGTGCTTGTGATTTCACGAGATATTATCTTCAATGAAGTAATTTCATGGAGTTAGAAAGAAAATCAAATTATAACACCAACAACTATCAAAGAGGAATGCAAAGGGTCCGATTCTTCCAACCAAGATCCTCAAAATGCAAGATCCGGAGATTCTTCTTCAGACTCCAAATCACCAGTACGAAAGGTGCGTTCATTGCAAGATATTTATAATTCTAGTGATATGTCATTGTTCTCTTATGAACCATATAAATATGAAGAAGCTGCAAATGATGAAAACTTAGTCAAAGCAATGAAAAAAGAAATTGCGATGATCGAGAAAAATAACACATGGGAGCTGATTCATCTTCCAGAAAGGAAGGAATTAATCGGGCTCAAATGGGTCTACAAGACAAAATAAAATAAAGATAGCTCAATCCAGAAGCTGAAAGCTTGACTTGTACCAAATGGTTACTCATAGAAGCCAGGCATTGATTTCAACGAGACGTTTATCCGAGTTGCTCGCATGGAGACGATCAGAACTGTCTTAGCACTTGCAGCGCAATTTAAACTAAAGGTGTTCCAGCAAGACGTCAAATTCGTATTCATTAACGGAGAGCTTGAAGAAGAAGTTTAGGTAGAACAACGTCATGGCTATATTGTCAAATGAGAAGAGTGCAAAGTCTATCGCCACACAAAACATTGTACGGGCTAAAGCAAGCACCGCGAACCTGAAACAGTAAAATCGATGAACACTTTCGCAAGAACGATTTTCACAGAAGTCCAAGTGAACCGTCCTTGTATGTAAAAAGGCAAGAATTCAAAAATAAAATGATGAAAGAATTCGAGATGACAGATCTAGGCTTGATGCGATATTTTCTCGGCATACAAGTCAAACAATCTGCAGAAGAAATATTTTTCAGCCAGGAGAAATATTTTTCAGCTAAGAAAAATATTGTGAAGATCTTCTGAAGAAATTCCACATGTCAAACTACAAGCCGGTCGCCACACCAGTAGCATTGAATAAAAAGCTAACCATTCATGACAACGCACAGAAGATCGACGCCTCAATCTACTGAAGCCTAGACAGATCACTGATATACCTTACAAATACAAGGCCTTACATACTACATGTAGTCAGTGTAGTCTCAATATTCATGAGTGATCCAAGCAAACTACATTACTCAGCAACCAAGCGCATCTTCAGATATCTTCAGGAAGCTCGAGCTCAAGCGTACAATCGAAGAAGATAATACGGTGGTTGGCTTTACCGATAATGCATGGACAGGTTCCGTCGATGATCGTAAAAGTACGTCACGATATGTTTTCACTCTTGGTTCAAAGGTGATATCATGGTCGTCCAAGAAACAGCAGCAACAAACGGTAGCACCCTCGTCTGTAGAAGCTAAATACATTTCATCTACAAGCGATGTATGTGAAGCAGTCTGGCTTAGAAGAATTCTCTTAAATCTACAACAAAAACAAGACGCTCCTACAACAATCTACTGCAATAACATATCAGCAATTGCATTAACGAAAAATACGGTGTTTCATGTAAGATTCAAATACATCGAGATTCGACACCATTTCATCAGAGAGCTCGTAGAAAAGAAAGAGATTGAGCTGGAGTTCATCCCAACCAATCAACAACTTACAAAAAATTCACCAAATCAGTCACCGCAGAAAAATTTATTAACTTCAGAAACAGTTTGCAAATTGCAAATTAAGAAAGGATGTTGAGAAGTAATTTGTAAATTTGGTCAAAAACGAAGGCTTCTAGAAAGTCAATTTGCAATGCATAACGCATGCAAGCCACCATTCAAAGTCTCAAAGTTTCTTATGCTCACATTCATTTAGTCAATATTAGTTGTAATTTAATGCTAAGATTATTATAAAAGGAGTTGCGTCCTTATTGTAAAATCATCCAATCAAAATAAGAATAAAAGCCTTCGAAGCAAAGACATGGCTTTTCATTCATTCTCTTCTCTTTAAATTCCTCTTTACAACACAAAGTGTTTCTAGTTTATAATCCTCTCAAAATTAAGTTTGTTCCTAAATATCATTCCGTAATCCACTTGAGTTCTGTCTGTCCCAATAGTTTTATCATATATCTTTTGAAATCAACGTCCATTGGATGATACATAATTTGTGTGGGAGCGTTTCTACTTGTGCACATGTGTGCATGCGTATGAATATGTTTTGCCTACCCTGCTAGCTTTAACTCTCCTTCCGCCTTTGGTGCCAAGCTACTATAGTTGTATTGCTTAGAATGATCAAAGTTACTAATTGCATATTCCTGCTTATATCAGGAACTTTTAAAAAAAAACTTGACGCGGTTTCTACCTGTCAAATTTCAGTGAAGTTTAATCATAAAGAAAGTGAAGGAAAGTGAGAGAAAATTAAAAAACAACCCCAATGTTCTTTCTTGGGCGTGTCGTCATTAAATCCATCTTGTTTTCTTTTCTTTCTTTTTCCTTTGCTATTTTTTTTTGGGCTCATTTCTTTCAAAAGCCTGGAAAACAAGGTTTACCTATTCCATAGAAAGAATGAGAAGGAAGCTCTCAATTATCTTTTCCTTCTCATTCCACTACTCAATGTTTTGATCCCATTCTTCGTGAAGTCATTTGCTCTTGTACGTATGGTCTGCTGATACTGTCACCTTTTTTCTGATGTATACTTGGAAGGTAATTCTTTCTATGGTAATTGTATATAACACCCCTCATCTAGGCCTCGACTTATTTATTACCACATGACACCCCTGAGTTAGTCAACTTTAAGCCATAACAAGATTGACCTTAAAGATGTTATGCTCTAATAAACCTGTTGAAAGGTTTCAAGTGTTTGAATGAGGTATATTATGCCCCAATTAAACATTTTATGACAAGCGGTTGGATGAGATATATGTGAAGGGTTTATAATATCTCCTTCGACCCTTAATTCTTATCCTCCCATGCTCGCGCAGAGGAGTCGAGTCCTCATGTACCATCACCCTTTTGCTTCATCAGTTCTGGTGATGGAGGTGAGACGATGCAGAAAACAGGAAGCATTTTTTGAGGAGAGAGAAAGTGGAGCGAGAAGACTGGGGAAGAGGCATTCAAAATTGAGAATAAAATAGGGATTAAATTGAAAACTTCGTCTCGATTGTCTATAATATCTCACTATTATAATGCAAACTCCAAAGGTGTAGCTGATGTGAATAATTTTTATATTTGTGCAGCTTGGGTGGCTTCAGAAGGCAGATTGAACTTTTTGTGAATAATTTTTCATATTTGTGCAGCTTGGGTGGCTTCAGAAGGCAGATTGAACTCCAGCTTGTTGACCTCGAATTGAATTTCCACCAGTTCGAGTAAAGAGGAACAAAAGGCACCAAGAACTTCGAGTTCGGGTTGGACACTTTATTCACAAAGATGACTGTGGATGGGGGAAAAAACGCTTCCCTTATTTTTGTTTGAGACTTTGAGGTTGATTGTTGTAGATAAATTACTATATAAGCAGTTTTGAAAATGCCAGACATTATTCGAGATTTGTATACCTTCATGTCATTTCGAAGATGATAGAAGTATAGAAACTGATGAAAGCATTTGATATATTTATTAGAACTTTATAGAAAAATATTAACAAAGTAATGGATGCTTAGATATACTAACAAAGGATGCTTGCAACTTATATTACATAGCAGATCCTTCGATTTGGGGTTACAAAGTTTAGAAAACAATAGAGCTTGTATTGGCCTTGTGCGTCACTTGTGTAATTGTACCATGTATCTGGCAACAATAAAACATATGTTGGCCATGTGCATCACTTGTATAATTGTATCATGCATCTGCAAATAAATTTTATCATATTCAGTTAATTTTCTCATTAAAAGTTGGAATCCGAATAAATTGAATTAAACATCACTGGCTTTTTGCACAATTGCCTCTTTTTATGGAGACGGCTAGGCTATCTATAGAGCGAGCTAGGTAGTGGATCCCATAGGATTCTCCTTACCCCCTCTTTGTTCGGCACTGCTATTGCGTCCATCGCGTGGTTTTAAAGATTGGTAGCTGTGAACCTTATATCTTACGGACACATGCTCTTATTCTTAATTGCTAATATCAATACCCCCCACCGCTTCATGGGTCGAGCCTCTTGCGGTGGGTCATGGAGTAGTTTGCTTATGATGTATTGTTGTCGTATTAGACATGAGTTGGGGCTGGGACCGGTCTTTAACTTCAAGAGATCTACTAGACTGAGCGACTGGTAAGGTGCAAAGGCCGTGTGTTGACCCTATAGGGAGTCCATGTCTATCCTACCTATAACTTACAGCTTTAGCGACACAAAACGTAACTGAAGGAAGACGTTCTATTCTTTAAAGACGCATTGCGCATCAAAGGAAAGATTATTTCCTCCCAGGAACATTATTTAGGGAAAGCTGGAACAAAATGTGAGCTATAGGCTGAACAGATGTTTAAACATTATTTTCAGCATGGCCAAGAAAGCAGAAAAAACATTCGACACCGAAACAATCCTGAAATACCTCTTCTTTCAATGAAATTAAAAATTGTCACCATGAAGCAGTTTGTCCATTTGCAAGTGACATCAAGACTCAAATATTATCATAAATTTGAACAAAAATAGAAACAAATTCATATAATATACGTTATCTTTCCATCATACAACGCATATTCTATGAATTCACTTTCTATTAGCTTTTCCTCTTTGCGAGACGTCTTTGGACTTCAAACCCCTAGCATATCTTTTGCACTTCGAGATACGTCTATTAGCTTTTCCTCTTCGAGAGACGTCTTTGGACTTCTCGTTCTGCTATTTGAACGCAAAACTCTGCTCCTAGCATGTCTTTTGCAGCAACATTAGAAGAAACACTTGCTTTGGCTGTCTCAACAATAACTTCTGCAGAAAGAGTGAAGCCCAAGGCATAGAGCAAACGAATCGAATTGGCAATTCTACATATGTTCTGCCTTATTTCTGAAGGTGCGGAAATTTCTTCTTGTGTTTTGACCTCGTCTTCAACCATGTCATTTACTTTGGCTTCTGCATGCTCGCCGACCCAGATAAAACCATTGCACCCGAGAATGAGATCGACGCCATAGTTCTCGAGATGGTGGAAATAATGTTTGTGTCGTTTCACTAGGTACGATGGAACTGAAAGCAATTGACCCCTTTCCAACTGCGCAAGAAAATAAAAACATTATATGCAGGTTATATAATAAATAATATTAATAATCCTACCTGCTCTCCCACATCTAATGTGGTGAGTAATAACTTTTCCTTTTTCTAGTAATTTAACTAGTGCTTTTTGCTGATAAAAATTCAATATCTTGACATTCTAGTGACATTTATATCTTGTAATCAATGTTGGATGGGGATATTCTTGTTTTTACTAGGAGATTTCTTATTTAACTTTGCATAAAATCCAACCATATTTTTTTATAAAAAAAATCTGGGTATAAGATCAGGCCACTTTTTCCCTAAGTTTTCTTGGTATAAAATCAGGCCATGTAAATGGAATCTCGATCAAGTTCGATCCCTCACTGAACGCTCCAAAAAACAACTATAGACTAGACAAGGAGTATGACATACTAAGAGGAAGGGGCCATAGCTTTTGGAAAGAATTTTGATGGTATGAATTCAACCAATTAGAATTTGAATGTGTCACAAGCCAGGTTCACTCAAACATAACAGAGTCCCCAAAATGAAATAACAAACTCAGTTTCCATCATTTACAATTTTGAAAAGCATGCAATTCCAATAGCTCCAAGAGTCCATATTTCAAAAAATTGTAGTTATAAGCACTCTAGAGGGGATATATTTGCAGGAACCTAAGAAGAACAGGCCATGTGTATCAATGCTGTTAGATGTCGCAGTTCTAAGAAATATGGTGTCAAAAGCGACTTCAAAATATCTAATGTGTATCTTCCTGTCTTATCAGTGCCAAATAGGGACATATTCGACAAGATTTTGGTGGAAAAACATGAATGTATAGGCAGCAATTTGAATGGCGCCTCTGGTAATTACTAAGAATGGGAATTCCATAACAACGTAATATAAATTTTTATAAACTCAAGTAGTCTCTCAGAAATGTCAACTTCAAGATACTTTAAAAAGTATGAATGAAAAATTTATATATAACTACCTTTCCATATTTTTGACTTCTTGCTTGTAGCTGCAAACTACCATCATGCTGGAATCCATGAACTTCAGCCTGCAAAACAAAGAGATGTTACTCAACATGCTAGTGTCGAACACAGTCGCCTTGCTCCATGCCTTGCATATCACCACTCGTGTATTCTAAGCTTACCAATTGAAGTACAAATGTTTGGAAGTGAGTCTCAAAACAGATCATAGGGGCTGCATGACTTGCTTACATCGGCCCTGGGCAATGTGTCAAGGTGAGCATCTTTTATAACATTGGTGTCAGCACCCTTATACTATGTGATGATCCAAGTAGGTAGGGGTTGATGGTTAATACCCCAAGCCTCAAGTTAAAGGCATAGTTATAATCGCTGCCGATCTTGATCCAAGTGTAACATTTCATAAATATAAATTATTATTTTTGGAATTTAAATAATAAAATAATAAATTTTATGAATATTATAAAAGTATGGAAATTAGTTTTAATGGAATGGTATAATTATATACCTATATTTTGGAAAGTATTGGATATTAAAATAAAGTATTAGTTATGAAAGCGTTTATCAGATTTGAGCTTTTATAAATTATTACGCAATTATTTACCTATAAGTTTATGCTAAACTTGATTAGTATTTTACTAATTATGTATTAAACAATGTTTATGTATCATGACATGCTACATTCCATTTTGTAATATTTGTTCGTATTTATTACCATGGTTTCATTTTTAGTCTGCTTCTCTAGCCTTAGAGCAAGAGAACGCTCTTTTGATGGTCTTGAGATCTAATCGGCAAGCATTTGGGTGGACAATGGCTGACATCAAACGGATTAGTCTCTTGATTGTTGAACATCATATACATTTGATGGATGAAGCTAAGCCAACCCGAAAACCACAAAGACGCTTAAATCCCGTCATGAAGGAGGCAGTAAAGAAAGAAATCGTCAAATGCCTTGACAGTGGTATCATTTACCCAATCTCTGATAGCCAATGGGTAAGTCATATTCATGCAGTCCCTAAGAAATCTGGCATCACGGTCATAACTAATGAGACTAATGAGTTAGAAGCTACCCCTGAAACCTGAGCCCCCAACTCCCTCACCTGGCCGCCAAAATAAACCTTTTGGCCGCAAATTGCGGCCTGACCATTGTTCATATCGGATTTTTGCATTTTTATACCGCCCAATTTTTATCACATTGCTTATCGGTAGATACTCTTGAGCCGTGTTTGCTAGTCAATTGCAGGATACAGGTTCTCGGTTCTAAAACGGTGAAATTCATGGAAAACACGACAAAATCCGGGTTCCTGCCAACCACTGAGAAAACACGGTCTCCGCTCTTCATCCGTATGTTGCCAGATACCAGTTTAAGAAGACAAAATGTCAAATCAATGTCGTTTTCATGCACAAGGCTCAATGGCAGCACAAGATCCAAGAAATCTACGCGGAGCTCAAGAAAATCTTGACAAAAAGTCCACCTTTCCCTCAACAGAAATTCTGGAAAAATCGTGAAGCAATTCTGAGAAAAATCATGTACCAGACTAATGGGCACACAAAACCAGGAAATGTCACCAAATTGGGTGACCTAACTCCCTACTATGGCCGCGGAACCGCGGCCTAAGCATGCTTAGGCCGCGGATCCGCGGCCGTACGGCCTCCTCAGAAGATGAAATTTCAGGGGTAGATTGGTCTTTTCAGTTGTGTTCTGGTGGTTGCCCTAGGTTTTCACTTTTCAGCCTATAAATAGCCCAGAACTTTGTGAAGGAAAGGGTCCATAATCTTGTATTTTCTTTTCTAGGTTTAGTTGTGTTTCTTCTTCCTCTTCTCATCTCTTCTCCATTAAAACTTGTAGTGAGCTTTGTGAGTGAAGAATGATGAATAAAGAAGACTCTTTTGCTATTATATCTTGTCTTGTTCTTTTATAATTGCTTGTAATTTTAATTTGTTAACTAGTTGTTATTTCTTGTTGTTTCTTTCTTTTCTCTTTTCCTTTATCATTAAAACAACCATGATGCTTACGCTTGATCCTTGCTAAGGTGAGGTCGCAAATAGCTAGTTGTTCTCTTCTAATCTCTTCTTTCTATCTTCCTCTTTTGTTTTGTTTTCTTTCATTATGATGTGTGAGTAGTTTCATACTTGTTAGGGTAGGATAAGGGAAGTTTGAGAGAAGGAAATCTCTCACTCTTTTCTTGCCCAACAACTTAATTCGACTCCCGTTAATTGAACCACAATCCGCTCCTTACGGCACCCTATCCTACATGATAGCGGTGATTCCGTAGTGAGACCGGTTGTGGTTGAATTAACCGGAGGTTATGGCTAAGAGCCAAGAACGGACGGACAAGCACCAAAAGGAAGAACTTATGCGTTGGAAAGCCTAGCTTATACTCGCAAGTTCCTTCCTAGTCGTGCTAATCCCCGTTGTTGCCGATTACCGTAACACCGATATTAAGAGGGGCAACGAAAGATGTGGGAGACTCCTAACTCAAACTAACCTAATCCTAACCCTAACAAGCTCTCTTTACATATCATTTTACCACTTAATTAATCACAACAAAATCTGGAAAACTGGACTTAACTCGTTAAAGCACATAGAAAAAGATTCCCATCTCCCTGCGGACGACCCGTACTCAACCGGCTAGCTACGAGCGAAACCGTCTTGATTGCGGCATTTAACTAAAACTTGAACACGCAGAATCCCTAAAAATCAAATGGCGCCGTTGCCGGAGAGACGGTAGTTTATTTTCTTGTGTAATTTCGGGTTAACTTGTGAATATAACCGACAAAAAAAATATATACTTTGTAAAAAAATCTTGTTATTTTTGATTAGCTTTTGTGCAAGTGTGCAGGAAAATACGAAGTTCAAGATCAGCGCCAAAGACGTTGGATAATACGGAGTTCAAGTTCAGTGCCAAAGACGTGGGAAGATAGACCCACATTTCGCGGCTACACCGCGACGGATCAAAACGAAGCAAACGGTCTACTGTAAAAATCTGGAGCAGATACAGTAAGCAAGTCAAAATTCAGCACATCCAGACAAGCAGAGGACACCAAACAGAACACTCCCAAAAATTTTAGAAGCCCAATCCCACCATATAGCCGCGGAACCGCGGCATAAGGAAGCTTAGGCCGCGGATCCGCGGCCACTTGGTGGCTTCAGGGCCCCAAAATCTCTGGGTAAGTCTCTGTTCTCCTCCCCACTCCTCTGAACTCCAATAAACTGTGTTTTCTGCAGCCTTCTTTGCGCAAACTCTTCTCCCCCTTCCAATAAACTGTTCTTGTGCAGGATTCTTTGCGCCGCGCTAAAAATAAAAATTGTTTGCAGTTGATTTGTTACTGCTTTGCATTTCCTAATACGGACTTAAGGGGCTTGAAACCAATTCAGATTGGGTGGGGATTTCATCACCCTTCCCAGGACCCCAAAAATCACAAAGAGCATATGCATTGTCCATTGTAATTAAAAAATACTAGACTTCAGCCCTAAGGACTTCGCGCTCATTAGGAGAAGTTAAACCGTGTTTAGAACCTCGCTTAACTGTATATTGTTTACGGGGTGTCTAGGAAAGTGTTAACGGCGCAACCGCCAAAAGAGAAAGGGTTATTTAATTAAGGAACTTCGCGAAAGCGTTGGAAAACCTCCCCTTATCTCTGCACTTACCTGGCCTCGTGATCAGTGTATTTTTAAGCCCGTTTCTCGACACAGTTTTGCTTCGACAATCAAGTTCTGGAGCAGATCTAGCAGACCTAGGTGACCCTAGATTTAGGTGTGATTGTGCATATCTTGTTTGTGATTGCTTAAAGCCGTAAGTCCGTACATATTTCTGTAAAGCTCTTTCTAAAAAAAATAAAAAAATAAAAAAATAAAAAACTTTTATAAAAACTTGCCCTTTGTCGCCAAAATCCATTTTTCACCCACCACCCATCGCCTTTCTCCATTGACGTTTTCTTACCCTCACCTTCTCCGCTTTGACTATACTAAACTCGTTTAGTGTATGTCCGCTTGGACTCGGGACACTAGCGTCCGTCTAGTCCGCGTTACGTTAGTCGCTACCGACTACGCGATCGACTCAGACGTCGATACTCCGTCCACTCCTCTTTCACCCCTTCCTTTGCCGGCCAACTCCGACGTTGACCGGAATTCTGTTCATACATCTACGCCTTCACCTTCACTTTCACCGACCTCTTCTTCCGCGATGTCAGGATTTAATCCGAACATCTCTTTGACCACCCCTGGATTGGCTCCACCTCCTACGGAGACCAATAACCCACCACACCCGCCTGTTGTAGCGCCGCCGCGAATTGCGCTCCAGGATCGTTTCTATCCTACCCGTTCTGCACTCCCCACCTGCCTTTCTCCTCCACCGGCCAATGGGGACAACTTTGAAATTAAGCCCCACTTCATCAACATGCTTCCACGATTTCATGGGCTTGAATCTGAAGATGCCTATATCTTCATCAACAAATTTCAAAATGTCTGTGCCATGATGAAAACCACTCAGCTGTCGGACGATGCTATACGTCTACGGGTCATTCCGTTCACTTTATGCGATCTTGCTGAAAAATGGCTGTATAGCACCGCTTCCCACTCAATAACCAGCTGGGACGAGTTTGTTAAAGCGTTTCTCAAAAAGTTCTATCCGAATCATAAAACCGTAAGGATTCGCAATGAAATCAACCAATTCTCTCAGCTTCCTTCTGAACCCTTCTGGAAGTGCTTTGACCGGTACAAAGACCTTCTTGTTCAGTGTCCTCACCACGGTATAGAGAAATGGCAACTCTGCCAAACCTTATACGAGGGTCTGAACCCAGCAACGAAGCAGTTGTTGGAAACCATCTGTCAGGGCCACTTCCTATCGAAATCTGACGAGGAAGCGTGGCAGTTCTTTGACGACCTTGCGGAGCAAACGCTACAATGGGAGAGCACCAGACCGACTTCTTCTTCTTCTACCTCTACTTCTACCGGTCAGTCTAGGGTAGGAATTCACCAACTTGACGTCTCTATTGCGATGAAAGCTGAAATGGCTGCAATAACGATTAAGCTTGAAGCGATAGAGAGCAAATTCTCTTCTCCTGCTCCTACCCCTGTTCTTCCCCTTCGTACCATCTGCGCTTGTTGTTCCGATCCTTCTCACTTGACCGAAAAGTGTCCTTACAATCCACCATTGCAAGGACAGGATCAGGTTAATGCTGCATTTCAGCAAAGACCGAGGAATGATCCATACTCTTCCACCTACAATCCCGGTTGGAGGAACCATCCCAATTTCGCCTGGAATCA